>CP129448.1:47340625-48773750 GCA_030445155.1 Quercus variabilis | reverse complement strand
CGCATAACATGCTTGTGTACCTTGGTTAGTTTGGAGGAGCTTATTTTTCTGCACTTTTCTAGTTTGAGCTATGTAGTGAATGTTGTGTGTGAGTTGTTTATAGTTTATGATCACATGATCTTGATTTTGAAGTCACATGCTTTTGATTGTATGGACTAAAATATCCTAAGAGAAAGACATAAATAACCATCTCACCACTATTCACTAGCCAATCATGAACGCCTTAGTACTTATTGTAAGATTTTGTGCTCGAGAAAGTGTAGCACATGCACAAAAAGAAAATAAGGTGTAGCCTTAAAATTATTAAAAAAAAAAAAATGCATGTACACAATAAGGCTAAATAAATAAATAAATGCATGATTGCAAGCTTGTTTTCTATGAGATGTGGGTATTATATGATGTAACTCTTTAGGTGATAGCCACTTTCAAATTTATGTGATGAATAATGTAGAAATTATGATTGATTACTATCTCCATATCACATCACATGTATCTCATGCTGTTACTAATTGCACACACTTCACAAGTTATTCTTTACTAAACTTTAGTACATGAAATTGTGTGTGAATTTGGTCTTGTAAGGTTGAATTTAATCAACCATTCTGTTGGCTGAATTTAATCAACCATTCTGTTGGCTTTATTCCATGCAAAATTTGCTTGAATTTAGCATTTAGTAACCCTGTATTTAGGTGGGATTCATGTAAAGGTAGTGTGTGAGAGAATGTGAAGAATTGCTCAAGATTGTGCAGCGAAGCAGAGACTCGCGCGTGGTTTGCGGCTTGCAAGTCACCAAAGCTGGCACACGTGTTAAGCATGCAGGGGAGTTGAAGAGTCACGCTAGCTTTTGCACTACAGGATAAAAGTCCCAAGCTGGCCAGGCCATTATCTTGTGACTCGAACTCATGACTCAGTCCAGTTGTGAGGCCAAGTTGCCAGACCACCCTGTTTGGGAAAAACTGACTCTTCACATTCCTTTCTCACCCCAATATAAATACCCATTATACCCATGAAATGTAGAGAGCTTCCAGAGAGAATTTTGAGAGATAGAATAAAACAAGATTGATTCATCCACAATCTTTACATAGAGACTCTTCAAATTCCTCTACTCTCATCATCTCCATTGTTACATCCTTGAGAGGTTCTTACCCAAATCATTTTCTCACCATACTCACATCTGTGAGAAGGCTATTTGGTGCTTTGGGAAGTAGTTAGGAAGAGACTAATAGTTATTGGTTGATGCTATGGGCTATAGCCGAATCTAGTAAGTTAAAGAAGACAAAGGTTTGGCGTAACCTCATTGGAGCAAGAAGCTTGGAGGGCGTAGGTACACTGGGTAGATTAGGCTTGGAGGGTCTTCTACTATTCATATATCTCAACTTCATTCTTTAGTGGATTATTGACCGTTTGGAAGGCGACGGAGAGGTTTTACGCCGAGGGCTTCGGTTTCCTCTTCAATAACATATCGTTGTGTTGTCCTTATGTTTGCATCTCTCTTCCCTTAATCTTTGCCATTTAATTTCTACTGTGGATGTGATTTTATTTGGTTTAGATTGTTTATCAATTCTGCCATAAGCTTATATTCATTTTCCACAGATACATTGTTTGATATTAATCTTGAATTGGTAATTTGTAAATTAGGGGTCTAAACGTTCATAGTATTTTATATACTATTTAAACATTCAATTGGTATCAAAGCGGGTACACTCGCTGTGGTTTTATCACCTGAGTGTGATCCTATACCCCTTGGCTTGCTATGGAAAGTGCTACGGCAAAGGCCAATGTAAAGTGGACTAGAGGTGTTTGTGATAATGACTCTATGAGCATGTTTGAAGATTGTCCTAGTAATGAACTTTTAGAGTTATTCAAGTGAAAGAAACATGCCAGAATTTTTATACACGTGCTGAAATCATTAGTTCATAGAAATCATGATATTCATAATAGCTTGTGTGAGCCGATTTCCTTGGTTGAAAAATATAAGAAAAGGAATAGACGATTATGTGATAAACTTGATGGTCTGAAAAGAAAGCTATATTCTTCTATGAATGAAGAAAATAAAGATGAGTCCTACTTTGGTGGTCAAGAATGCCTATCACATGCTTGTCTTCTTGTTCACAACGCATTGAAAGTATTTAATTCATGTTTGTGGTATCTTGACAGTGGGTGTTCAAGGCATATGACAGGAGACAAGTCTTTATTCAAAACTCTCAAAGAGAAGGAAGATGGTTATGTGACATTTGGAGATGGTAGTCACTCACAAGTTCTTGGAAATGGAACCGTTGAGATTCCGGGACTGCCCGTGTTGACTGATGTGTTGTACATTAAAGGATTGAAAGTGAATTTGCTAAGCATCACTCAAATATGTGATGAAGACTTCTTGGTCCAATTCTCGAAGAAAGGGTGTCTAATCCTAAATGATGAGGGTGTTCAAGTGTTAAATGGACCTAGGACTACCAAAAATTGCTATGGTATCATTCCCAAACCAAGCATAGCATGTCAAAGTGCTCAAGTGAATCTCTTGGAGCTATGGCATCAACGACTTGGGCATGCTAATTACAAGCAAGTGGCTAAAGCCTCAAAGTTAGAAGCAATGGTAGTTTGAAGTTTAGGAAAATTGAGAAAAGTGTTTGTGGTCCATGTCAAATGGGAAAACAAACAAAATTAGCTTATCCTAAGGTGAATGTAGTTGCAACTTCAAGACCTTTGGAGTTACTTCATTTAGACTTAATGGGTCCAACAAGAATTGAAAGCATGGGCGGAAAACACTATATTATGGTGGTAGTTGATGATTTCTCAAGGTACTCTTGGGTGGAATTCCTTAGAGAGAAGTCGGAAGCATGTGATAAAATGGAAATGTTATGCAAGAGGCTACAGAATGAAAAAGGGGTCCCATAGTCAAAATCAGAAGCGGTCATGGGATGGAATTTGAAAATGCTAAATTTGAAGCCTTTTGCAATGAGCACGGCATCAAGAAGGAATTTTCAACTCCAAAGACTCCACAATAGAATGGGGTAGTTGAAAGAAAAAACTAGGTGATTCAAGAGATGGCAAGAGTCATGTTACTCAACAAGAACACTCCACAAAAGTTTTGGGCTGAAGCTGTGAATACATCTTGTCACATTGGGAACAGAATTTATTTCCGAGCAGGGACAAAGAAGATGTCATATGAAATTTAGAGAGAAAAGAAACTGAAGGTGAAATATTTCAGAATATTTTGAAGTAAGTGTTACATTCTAAATAATAGGGAAAATCCTAAAAAATTTGATGCTAAAAGTGATAAAGGGATATTCCTAGGATACTCCACAAATAGCCGAGCATATAGAGTATACAGCAAGGGCACTAAGACGATGATGGAGTCAATAAATATGGTCATAGATGACACCATCTCAAAAAAGGACATTGATGATGATGGCAAGGGGCTAAATCTTATGAAGAATGAGGATGATGATGATATGTCTCTGGGTGATGATACTAAGAAAGAATCACCTGAAAAGGACTCTACACCTCCTACATTAAGAAGAGAGACTAGATCAACGCAAGAAGTTTCAAGCCTACTCACACCTCCGAAAGTCCAACCTCCAATCTCTCGTGACGAGGAACCTTCAACTTCCGAGAGACCATCGTCAAGAGTAACTCTCAATCACCCAACAAGTAATATCATTAGTGATGTGAATGAGGGACTTCAGTTGAGAAGAGGACCAAGCTACAATGTGAATCATGTAACTTACAATTGTTATCTTGCTCAGTTTAAACCCAAGAAGGTAGAGGAAGCTCTCAAAGACGAGAATTGGATAGAGTTTATGCACCAAGAGCTACATCAATTTGTTAGAAATGATGTATGGGAGTTGGTTCCAAGGTCCAAGGATACACATGTGATCGGCACCAAGTGGATTTTTAAGAACAGGGTTGATAAAGATGGTGAAGTTGTCCGAAACAAGTCTAGATTGGTGGCTCAAGGATATACTCAAGTTGAAAGCATAGATTTCGATGAATCATTGGCACCAATAGCAAGACTTGAATCAATCTGAATTCTTCTCTCCATAGCATGCATTATGGACTTCAAGTTGTACCATGGATGTGAAGAGTGCTTTCTTGAATGGCTTTTTGAATGAAGAAGTGTTTGTTGAGCAACCAAAGGGATTTCAAGACCCTCAGTTTTCGAATAATGTGTTAAGGTTAAAGAAAGCATTGTATGGGTTAAAGCAAGCACCAAGAGCATGGTACGATCACCTCACCACATAAGTCTCTCTTTCAACGACTGAAGCTAAATATATAGAAGCAGGAAGTTGTTGTGCTCAACTACTATGGATGAGAAAACTACTACATGACTATGGAATCACTTAAGACACTATATGTATATTCTGTGATAACATTAGTGCCATAAATCTGTCAAAGAATCCAATTTAGCACTCGAAATCCAAGCACATCGAGATCCAGTATCACTTCATTTAGGACTTGGTGGAGGACAAGATTGTGTGTCTAGAGTTCATCAACACTGACAATCAAAAGGCAGACATATTCACTAAACCTCTTGATGGTCCGAGGTTTGAATCTTTGCGTAAGACCATTGGTGTCGGTATCATTCCTTGAACTCTATCTTCCATGTGTTCTTTTTGTGTTCATTTATGCATTTTTTTTGTCATGCATGTTATGTGTTTTTTCATTCTTTTAATTAAAATGTTTTTACATTGATGCTTTTGATCAATCTTTTCTTGCTTTTACATCAAAAATCCAAAGACACATAAAAAGTAGAAAATCCAAAAAGTTTGATCGACTTTGTTGAGTTTTGTCTCTAAACATGTTTTGCCTTGTTCCTTTGTACTAATGGCTTTGTGCATCTACGAGCTTAGCTTGTTTCCTTTGCACTCATATCATTGTGGGAGAAATCTTGAAATCTATGTGACTGTTGTAAATAGATCTTCAACCTTGTCATGAATGATCAGTGAATGATTTTGTCAATCTTAAGCCATGCATAAACTTATGCCTATATATCTTCCCACTATTTTATTTTATTGCTTTTACTTAAAGAGCTCACCAAATGTATATCTCCAAATGAAAAGAGATATTGAGCTGCAAAAACCTGTTGCACATACTAGTATTTGACTAGAAAAAAGGGAAAGCGATCAAAAATAAATTGTATGATGCCCAAAAAGCCAAAGGCTGTCTCATCAAATTGAAATATCAAAAATTTCAGGCATCGATCTCACAATGAAATATATTGAGTCAAAAAGATCGAATGATATGATGTTCATGGAGCCAAATGAAAAGCTTCAAAGAAATTTAATCAAGTTCATGTGGGAGGTCATATATGCATACTTCTATAATTGAGATGGGTCACATTATCTAGTGCTAATTGTGTATGTCTTGGTTGAGTTGATCATTGAAGCTTCACATTAGACTAAAGACTATCTTATTTTTGATATCCACACACATCACACATGTCTATGTTCAATGAATGCCATATTCATTTGTGTGATTGTACTTGATTAAATGTGTTTTCACATGCTCAATCTTTGTTGATCAAACACAAAAAGATTTTTGAGTCTTTTAGTTTATTTTTTGGAAAGTATTTTGTTTCTACAAAAATTATCGAAAGTTCAAAAACAGTGGTGTCTTGTTTTGGCGACTCAGTCACGGGTTGGTCCAGTCGCATGCCCCAGTTGCTAGCCTATATGGGTCAATTTCCCAGTCACGAAAAATACTTAGATTATTTTTCAAAATTTGGGTTTATATGATTCTCGCGGCTCACTGTGGCAATTTGTTCGTGGATGGAAGGTTCAGTCGCAAGAGGTACACAGAGATTTTCGCGACTACCTCGTGGGTAGACCTTCCAGTCGCGAAAAACACTTAGAAAATTTTTTCAAATTTCTATTTTGAGTGTTCTGGTGGCTGGTCTTGCCGACTTGCATGCAATTTGACTCAGTCGCGAAAATCGCGTGTGTTGAGCAAATTGGTCAGTTTTAAAATGTTTTAGTTTTTCCCTCGATCTTTTGTAACTACTCATTGTCTTCCCCATTTAAACCTTTCTCAAACTCACCGTATTTCTCACATAAACTACCATTGTTGTCTATCATTTCTACTTCAATCTTCAAGGAAAGGTAAGGGTTTTGTCTCTTACACATTATATTTCACAGTTACTGCATGTACCTTTTGGATTGTGTGTTTTGCTGATATTTGTATATCTCTTGATTGAATATGAGTATTTGATCTTATGCTGAAATTGCTGTGTATTTTTTTGTGGTTATGTACTGATCTACTCTATCTTGAGTAAACATTATGTTGTTAGTGGCACACATACACTCATTTTCATGTTTGGGACCTAAATCTCAATGTTTTAGGGTTTTCTTCATTATTCATGTTTTAGATCTAACCCAATGCTAATAATGTTTGGTGTCTTGTATGGTTTCTCCCGTTTTGTTTTTGTGTTTTGTTTTTGTTTTCCTTCCTATTCTTAGAGTCATGGTTAGGAAAACTAGAGCTAAGAAAAACACTACCTCTTCCTCCTCTTTTGACTCTGAAAGGTCTGGATTTCAGTATAAGTCTAATCAAGAAGCCTATGAGAAGTTGAATATTTTTAGGTCTGTTTGGGCTGAGAGAAAGTTATCCTAGATGAGGTTAATCCTATGATTCATAGGAACTTTAAGAGTCAAGGTTGGTTACCTCTTCTAGATGTTGAGCATCCTCCTCCAACTGCTTTGATTAGAGAATTTTATTCAAACCTCTCTATTCACTCCAATGATTCCAACATTCACTATGTGAAGACTTGGATAAGGGGTGAAGAGTTTATCATTACCCGTGAGGTAGTGGCTTCAGCATTTGATGTACCTTTGGTACAACAGCCTATGTATCCTGTTGGAAAATCTGGTTTTATATCTCATACAAAACACACAGCGGAAACAACAATTACGGATCTACTTCAATTATGAAAGATAAAATGTAACCATGAATTCTAGAATAAAAAATAGAAAGCATACCTTGATGCAATGAATTTCAAAACCATGACTTGAGAATATCTTTAATCTTCATCTCAATTCCACATGGTGCCTGAGATGTCTGGTCTCTCAATCAGTCTTTTGTACATAGACTCTCAAAGAAAAAATCCTTCTTCTTCTCCTTGTGGAGAAAAAACTGGTTTCTTTTCTTTTCATCATTCGTACGTTAAAACTATTCTCATAGTTTTCATTATTTAATAACTCTTATTAAATAATAACTAATTATCTAATTGAATTAGCCTTTTGGCCCTACCCAATTGAGGTTTAGTTTGTGGCTCGAGATGGGACCAAAGGGAACAAATAAGACTCTAGCTCCAATGGGCCTTGGCCAATTCTGTCAACTCTTGATAAGTTCAAAGTTACCATTAATTATATTCAATACCACTATAAGAATATAATTGCACTCTAGGCTTTATTAATAAATTATATCCCAAGACTTTATTATACATACAACCCCTTCATTAAAATATTCGTAGTAATACAAAGTCATGAATGTAGACTGCCACTTTAAAGATTACTACATTTTAATCCTTGAGTACCCGGTTTAATCCTTTATGTTATTCATCATATATTTATGAAATCCAATTCTATAAATATATACTTTAGTAACTCCTTACTAAAGAGATTGGGCCCAACACTCTGAATAATCAAACTCATTAAACTTATCTCAAGGGAATATTTTATATCTCCGTTAAGAGATTATGAATTCCATCTTGAGAATATATGTTCCATCAACACTAAATGTTGTTGCCTAACATACGGATACTTTGACCGTAACTTATAGATCTCACTCCTGATATATCAAAGCAACCTACATCTCATGATCAGGTCCATTATTCTCTCAGGATTTAGAGTTGATGTAAATAGAAGTCGTGAGATTTATTATTCAATTGACAGTCGTTAGGAGAATAATAAATCTCACAGCAGTCCAATTCAATATGTCTTAACTCTTAAAACAAATCAACATATCAACTAGAAGTTCCCATTTCCATGACCAAGAAAAATCGTCTTAGTTGATATGTTATAGTCTTCACAGATGAAATGCCCAATTTCGTCACCGACTACGAACTAAAATTCCGAGTTTACAAAGAACTTGTGATTTATATCTTCTGTGACTAAATCATATAAATCATATACTATGCATCTCATGGACTAAAACAATATCCCATTAGTTCATTTATAGATAGTCTCATATAACTAAACAATTTAATTAGTTATGACATGCCAATAAATTGGATTTTAGGGCATAAACCCCAACAATCTCCCACTTGCCCTCAAAAACAATTTACAATGTATCCAACACTTATCTCCTTTAGAGTAATTTATAGTCACTCTAAGGCAAGGTTTGGAAACAAGTTTCAGTCAAATTTATTACATAAATTGCCTTTTTCTACTACTACTTCTCATGTACTCATATCTTTCTAATGAGATGATACTTATGCTTAATGTGTATCTTCACCACTTAGGATGAACACATATCTTGAAGTCCAACTTCATGAATCAGAATCAAATTACAAGTCAGTATTTGTACATCCAGTATCTATCAAAACCTCACTTTGGTGGACAAGCATATAATCCCTCATTCTCCTAGGATATTTGAGTATATGCTTTACTCCCACTAAATTAAGTAGTCTTTGATTCAATTGATATTTGTTTACAATGCCCACCGCAAAATAGATATTTAGCCTAGTATATAGCATAGCATAAAGACTTCCTATTGATATGGTATAAGGAACTATCTTAATATGCTCTTCCTTTTATATATCTTAGGACTATAGTCCTATATAAAGGAACTTTAAACTTAAAAAGAAAGAATCCTTTCTTGAAGTAATTCATGCTATACTTAGCTAGAATCTAATTTATTTAAGCAGTTTGAGATAGACCTAACATCCTAATTTTTGAATTTTAACAAAGTTATAATTCTTAGGATGTAGCTAGTCTTTCCCTAGTACTTTATATCAAACTGGACTAGACAACCAAAAATTCCATTGATGACAATAACTCTACATCATTCTAAATAATTAGAATGTCATCAACATACATTAAGAGATTTATTATTCTATATAACTTTTACACACATAAGGCTTTTAAATACTTGATTAAAATCAAACAATTTGATTGCTTGATCAAATATGGTATTTTATGATTTAGATGCTTGCTTTAGTCCATAAATGGACTTTAAGCAACTTGCAAACTAAACACTACTGGTTCTTTGCTATGAACAAATTACATCATATAGATGTCTTCCTCATGATTGCTACTAAAATAAGCTTTCTTGATATTCATTACCATATTTCATCTAAATGAAATATAATGAATAAGAGAATCTAGATAGAGTCAAACTTGACTATTGGTGAAAAAATCTTTTTATAGTCGAACCAATTCTTTTTGAATAAATCTTTTCGCCACTAGTCTTGACTTTGAAGATTTGCACCTTCAAATCTATCAATCTCATTTACTTGTAGACCTATTTGAAAAAAATAGGCTTATTGCCATTAGGCGCCTCTACAAGTTCTAAACTTTAAATAGAATCTAATTCTATTCACATAACCTTGATCTAGTAATCCATATTCATATCATCTATTGCCTTTACGTAGGACCAAGGATCAAATTCATATCCTTGTGGAAAAACTACAAAAGTTTATTCCAAAAGTATGAATTTATTTGGTAATCCTCCCACTACGATGTTGTACTAGTGTAATAATTATCTATAGAATAATGTCTTATGGTGTATCTAACACAACCATCTCTTTTCTAAATGTATTTTATAGTTGTCCTACAACAAATTCAAACAATTTTTCTTCTAGAACAATCTACCTTTAAAAGAGGCCTATTCCTCTTTTATGTATGCACTAACGTAAAGAAGTCATTGGAACTTCATTTCTTTACTTAAAGGAGCCCTAGATCATATTATCCTCTAAATAGAATTCATAGATTGTGAATATAACAAAATAATAGTCCTAAAAGCTCATCTTTCACCAATCTTGGATACCATTTAGATTAATAAGATCTAGACATAAGTGCCAAAACATACAAAACCAAAGGATGGAAACTTTCTCTTTAAAAAAAATAAAACATGTAAATTTCCATCTAGTAGACAATCATGGACAAAGCTTAGCATTACCAAACCAAAAACACTTTCCTTTGGTCATACTTTTGAGTTTAATTTCCTTTTGGCAACTACTAAGGCAACTAACCTGCCCAACTATTTGGTATTATAATTCATCTTCTTACCACCCTTATCTTTCGGTTTAGGCTAAGAATTTGAATTAAACCATATTGATCCTAGCCTTAGCTTTTAGGATGTCTTCCGTTGCGTAGAACTCACTCATCAATTCAAATAATATAAAAAGAATTTATTTTCAAAACAAGCTGAATTGACCAAATGAATCTAACAAGGACTTGTGGATCGTATCCATATGAGATTAACATTTAATCTCTACATCCAAGAATTCCAATTCATTTTTAAAATTAAAAGATATAGAATTGGAACTCCTTAAGCTTTCCTTAGCACTCAATATGATTCATACCAAACATCTCATTTATACTTAATATTAAGTCTAAGTCTAGTACTAACTCTTGCATCTCATGCAATAGTACAATTGAGATAGAAGCCAATGAACATTTTAGCATTTCAATGGAAACTATGATCATATCATAAGCTATCTTCCATTAAATGCACCATGTATAGGAAATTATGACAATACTGAATCAAAATATAAATATGTACTTCAGCTTCTTTAAGCACCATGTCCAAATTTAATTATTAGTTAATGTAATTCAATTAAATAGTAGCTAGAGAACAAAATTTATGACAACTTTATTTTGAGACAATGAACTTAAATACCAAGACATTATCATTTTGCATCCATAACCATATAATACGGAACCCATAAAACATATTATATTAGGTGCAATGACAACCCAATCCATGTCTATAATTCCTTGGTAGCAAGTTTATTATAAACACATTAATTGGTTCAGAACTATTCTCATTACTAGTGCTATCATGATAACTCTTATCATACACTAATAATATGCCGTAATACCTTTAGCCTCTAAGTAATAATGACATAGCTCCTTTGGAAGGTTAACATTACACTTAGTCTAGTGTACACCATTATCTAGAATCATGCATAGCCACATTTCATCTCCCTTTATAGTGTTTAAACTTGTAGTACCATGAAACAAAACACCCTCCTTTGGGATCGTGAGGCATATACGCCAAGACAAGGTGCTTGTTCACACTACTTTAATGTAGTACTATGAAGTAAACACTCTCATTTGGGATCGTGAAACATATACACCAAGACGAGGTGCTTATCCACACTACTATGAACCAATAATGAAGGCCGTGAGATCCAACCCTTGTATCTCTCTCCCACTAGAAATTTTAAAACAAGTGGATTGTCCTGAAATCATTGTGATCTAATCACAATTTTAACCCTACCAATTAAATGTGTTTAATTCTTTGAAATCAATGTGATGTAACTAAGTCACTTCACCATAGCGTAATGAACATTCGCGTAATCACAAGGAAGTTTAACCTTGTAATCCGAGAAGTAAATACCCTCCGCATAGAATGCAAGACTCAAAGTCAAGACAAGGTATTTATTCACTTTACAATAAACTTAACAAAAGAGTTATTTCAGCACTCCCACTCATTATTTGGGTTTTTCTTTAAATAATTGTGATCCCATCACAACTAATAACCTTGCACTTATTGAAGACTCTAACATTATTAGAATCACTAACTAAAATGGAAGTCTTAAACTATTTAGGATTCCTTAAACACTAATGAATCAAAAATTAGTTATACAAAACTCTATCCTTAATTTACTAGATAAAGTATTCTAATCTCATTAGAAACTATGTAACTTTAATTAGAATTTTAATCTCATTAAAAACCTCTAATTAAAATAAATTAAGGACTGTTAATCATTAAATGATTTAGTACAAAGAGTTCTATTTAACTAACATCTTTGATCTCATTAGGTCTTTTAGTTAGATAATGATTAATAAATGTCCTTAACTTTTAAGGACTATAAAATTAATCACATAGCTTTACTTTTATTTATGTGAAAAACAGGTGCTAGAATTTTTGGCGACTCGTTTTGGCGACTCATTCCAGTTGCGAGTTTTGGCGACTAGTCCAGTCGCGAGACCCCAATCACGAGTTCATCCAGAAGCTCTGGCGACTCACTTGCGACTCATACCACGACTTGCCAGTCGCAAAAAAGCCCAAAAACAGCCATTTTTCTATTTAACCGTTTTTGACGCTTTTCATTATTCTTCCATCAAAAAACACTTTTTGATTTTATCAACTAAGATGTACAAATCAAACATTAAGGTTTTCAATATCAAGATCAAGAACCATAATAATGCTAGAAACCTTGAAAACCATAATCCTAATCTCATTAGGAGTAAACTTCATAATCCTGGCAATACCAAACTGTTTGATCATAATATATATATAAAGCAATATTACCAACAGTACACGTTCACCATTGAAGAATGAAAAACATACATTCATACATGTACGTTCAGACCAAAAACAAACGCTATTTGTAATAAAATAATCAAGCGTTAATTAAAACTTATGAACAAAAAACATGTGAACGGCAAAGTTGAATATGCCACATGCCACATGGGTCCACAATATAGATTTGTAAAATAATATATTATGGCAAGATATATGTTAATGGCAACACTAGTTATTGAATAAAACCAATAACTATGCCAAGCATGTCCAAGCGGTGCAAAGCATCATTCACGCACTTGACAGTTACATTCAATGGTCATTAACTATATCCATTCCAAGAAAACAAAAGACCGACACATCAAACTCTATCAATGCATTTTAAGTTTATGTGTTCATCTCTAATACAAAGACGATTGTGTTCATGTCCAATACAAACACCATACATGGAGAGACATAATCTTGACCACTTAGAACAAACCAAGAGAATATGCATCCTTGGTTTGAACCCAGTATCATCATGTCTCACATACATGAATGGCACAGGAGACGATTATCGAATAAATTAAACTGCCAATATCCAAGCATTGAAAACCAAAATGCTCATGCTTGACCGATATACCAGTTTCATTTACATTCTTTAAACCTTAATCCATGTCTTTCACAAAAAAGTACAATCAAGGACACAATTATGCAGAAAATTTACTGCAAAAAATTAAATCACCAAGAAAAAGATTTTTCTTTAATTCTAAAACTCAATCACGTGTTATACAAGCATGATATTGAAGACCGCTCTAATACAAATTGTTGGAATACTAGTTTTGTATCTCATACAAAACACACAGCGGAAGCAACAATCACGGATCTACTTCAATTATGAAAGATAACATGTAACCATGAATTCTAGAATAAAGAATAGAAAGTGTACCTTGATGCAGTGAATTTCAAAATCATGACTTGAGAACACCTTTAATCTTCATCTCAATTCCACATGGTGCCCGAGATGTGTGGTCTCTCAATCAGTATAGACTCTCAAAGAAAAAATCATTCTTCTTCTCCTTGAGGAGAAAAAACTAGTTTCTTTTCTTTTCATCATACGTACGTTAAAACTATTCTCATAGTTTTCATTATTTAATAACTCTTATTAAATAACAAATGATTATCTAATTGGGTTAGCCTTTTGGGCCTACCCAATTGGGCTTTAGTTTGTGGCTTGAGATGGGACCAAAGGGAACAAATAAGACTTTAGCTCCAATGGGCCTTGGGCTTTTCTGTCAACTCTTGACAAGTCTAAAGTTACCATTAATTATATTCAATACCACTATAAAAATATAATTGCACTCTAGGCCTTATTAATAAATTATATCCCAAGACTTTATTATACATACAACTCCTTCAGTAAAATATTCGTAGTAATACAAAGTCATGAATGTAGACTGTCACTTTGAAGATTACTACATCTTAATCCTTGAATACCTGATTTAATCCTTTATGTTATTCATCATATATTTATGAAATCCAATTCCATAAATATATACTTTAGTAACTCCTTACTAAAGTGGCTAGGCCCAACACTCTAAATAACCAAACCCATTAAACTTATCTCAAGGGAATATTTTATATCTCCGTTAAGAGATTATGAATTTCATCTTGAGAATATATGTTCCATCAACACTAAATGCGGTTGCCCAACATACTGAGGTTTTGACCTTAACTTATAGATCTCACTCTTGATATATCAAAGCAACCTACATCTCATGATCAGGTCCATTATTCTCTCAGGATTTAGAGTTGATGTAAATAGAAGTCGTGAGATTTATTATTCAATTGACAATCGTTAGGAGAATAATAAATCTCACAGCGGTTCAGTTCAATATGTCTTAACTCTTAAAACATATCAACATATTAACTAGAAGTTCCTACTTCCATGATCAAGAAAAATCATCTTAGTTGATATATTATAGTCTTCACAGATGAAATGCCCAATTTTATCACCGACTACGAACTAAAATTTCGAGTTTACAAAGAACTTGTGATTTATATCTTCTGTGACTAAATCACATAAATCACATACTATGCATCTCATGGACTAAAATAATATCCATTAGTTCATTTATAGATAGTCTCATATAACTAAACAATTTAATTATTTATGACATGCCAATAAATTGGATTTTAGGGCATAAACCCTAACATATCCTTACACAGAGTTTCCTCCCATTGACAACATTATGTCTTTTCTTACTGGTACTACCATTAGTTGGGGTACTAATCATAGGATTACCACCCATGAGCTTACTGAGATCAATTATTTGTTCTTTAGGATTTCTTGTCATAGCATCTGGCCTATTTCTCACATACATACCAATCCCATTGAGAGATGTGCGTTTTTGTACACTCTCATCTTTGATGCTCCTATCAATTTTCCTACTCTTTTCATACATTCTCTTGTATAGGTTCATAGGAGTAGTGCTAAGTCTCATGGTTTGTTTTTCCCAATTTTTATACATAAAATTATTTTAGATTTAGGTTTAGACGACTTCCCCGTTTCAGAGCCTGTTCATCTCATTGCTTCCATAGGGTTTATCAGTTAAAAGCTAGCTCTAAATGCCCTCAAGTCAAATCTTCTATAAGAGATGCATCTAGAGATCCTCCTTCTAGTGATCCTATTGCTGGATTTTGTGGACCCCACTACCACTGTGGATCCTCCACCGTTTACATCATCATCTTCTTCTATGCATACTATGTTGGAGACGTGTCTCACTGTTCAGGTGGCACATGGACAGCTTTTGTTGGATTTGCTCAATGAGGTTGTGGCCTTACGAGTAGATTTAGTTGATGCTAGAGGTGCTTCTACACCGACTTCGCGCTCAAATCAGTCTTGATTGCCCTTTGGCAATACGTCACAGAAAGGGGGAGTGCACAATGATAAGGGGAGATGAGATATTTTTGGTGTAGATTGTATTTAGGGGCATATATGTTTTGATGATGTGATTGTAGATGTTAGGGGGAGACATCGCTTTTATATATTTTATGTTCTTCTTTTATTTATGTTTATGTTCTTGTTTCACAAACTATGATACATTGGTTATGATCGATATTATGAGGCTATTCATGGTATATATCTTTTATTTTTATGTTTTGTGAAAGCAAGAAATTTATTTTGGTTTACTTGTATTTTCCACACATGACGTGTGGGGTTAAGTGTTTCACTCTATTAGGACATATGTGTTTTCACTTGTTAAGAACATATGTCACTGATTTATGTAAATTGGCTAAATCCTTTGACAAAATGCACTCTACTTGTAATTGGATAGTTCTAGGTGTTTTTAATACTTCAAGAAAACGGGTTTTAAGGTCAAGTGTTGAAGTCATCAAGTCTGTCCAAGAAAAAGCAAGCTGAAGTGCAAATTCATTAAAGCTTGACATCTGCTCGATAGCTACCTCGACACCTACTATCTGTCGAGATTTATAATTTCAGATTTTCTGATATGATTTTCTTGGGATCCGTGAATATGCTTTTGGGCCTTCTTTTCTCTAAACCCTAAACATATAAAAGGATTGTTTTAAGAGCCGTCAAGTGTGACACAAGTTGCAAAAGATTGAGCAATTTCTGTTTAAGCAAATTATGATCAAAAGACAAAGTTCTTGACCTAGTTCATCTTTTCTGAAGAAGTTGCTGTGTATTTGCACCAAAGGATTTTGTGACCAAGCATCTTCCTGATCTTCATCGTGTAGGATGAACTAAAAAAATTTGCAGCCAACCTCTCTTCCTTAAGTTGGTGTTTTGAAGTCGCGTACTGGGATTCGTGCATTGGTTAGTCACGTACTTGGGAGCCGTGCATCAAATGTGGGAACTGTCACTACAGATCAAGTCCAATTAGGTATTGGGGTAAGGGTTCAACTGTAGGTTGATAAGGTACTTGGGATTCCTTTACTTGTAACCGCTTGATTTGATAATAGTGGAATTTCAGGAGTGGTGACCTGAAAATCACCCGGTGGGGTTTTTGCCGCAAGGTTTTTCCCCATTCGTAAACAAATCACCTTGTTATTTAATTTCCGCTGCATATTTAGTTTTTGGTGATTTGTTTGTGCTTCCAAGTAATTGCATGATTAATTGATTAATTAATAACTTGGCTAATTGATTAATTAGTATAATCACAAGGGGTTATTCAGTTTGTGGCCTATCAAGTGGTATTAGAGCAGGCACACTCTGATTAGGTTTAATCTTTGTTGTGTTGATCCATTGACCCCTGTTGTCATGGTTATAACCGGCTTGAAGAGATTCTTGTTTTCAAATACATCTTGTTTTTCTAATCACTATTTGTTTGAGTGTCTCATAAAATATAAGTCTAAAAGTTATTTGAATTCTTTTATAATGACTATTGGAAAGGATCTCAGTTTGGCTAAGAAGAAACTAGACTATCTTAGAATAAAAATGTGCAAAGGAGTTCGTCTAAGAAGAGTAAAGGTTAAAGGCTTAGCTCATCAAAGGCAGTTGAGTGAAAGAACCATTCCCTTTGATTTATCATCCAGGCATGAAGTGTGTTTCATGATGAAGTCTGCTTTCAAAGTAATAGATACATGTCTATGGTATCTTGACAGTGGTTGCTCAAGACACATGACTGGAGATCGATTTCTCTTCAAGATCTTTGAGCCATAAGTCAGATATGTGATAAAGACTTCATGGTGCTATTCTCAAAAGGAAAGTGTCTTGTCATGGATGAGTCTAGAAAGAAGCTCATTAGTGGGGTTCGCATTCTGGACAACTGCTATGGATTGGTTCTTGATGCCGATATAATGTGCAATAGTATTCGTTTGCCTAATGAAGATCTATGACATCAACAAATGGGACATGCTAGTTACAAGCATCTATCCATTGTATCTAAGCATGAATCAGTCTTGGGCATACCAAAGCTTAGCAGAATGAGCAATGTGTTGTGTGGACCATGTCAGCTTGGGAAACAGATGAAAGTTAAGCATCCAGGCACTCAGACTTCAGCTACCTCCAGACCATTGGAGCTTTTGCATTTAGATCTTATGGGTCAAACCAGAACCGAGTCTCCTGGTGGTAAGAGATACATCATGGTTATGGTAGACGACTTCACTAGATACACTTGGGTCATCTTACTCCGATCCAAGTCTGATGCTCCTGAGCACATTGAGGTTTTGTGCACAAGAATGCAGAATGAAAAGAGCTTAAAGATTGATCGAATTCGAAGTGACCATCGTAAAGAATTCGAGAACTCATACATGGAGTCTTTCTGCATAAGATCAGGTTATCAAGAGTTCTCTACTCCTATTACGCCTCAGTAGAATAGTGTGGTAGAAAGAAAGAATAGGGTTATTCAAGAGATAGCTAGAGTGTTGCATAACAAAGATGTGGCTCGAAACTTATAGGGAGAAGTCGTAAACATTGCTTGTTATACGGTTAATAGGATGTACTTCAGACCCGATACCAAAAAGACTCCCTATGAGTTATGGAAAGAAAGAAAGCCAAATGTGAAGTATTTCAGGATATTTCGAAGCACTTGCTTCATCCTTAAGGATAGAGAGAATGTGGGAAAGTTTGACTCTCGAAGTGATGAAGGCATATTTCTGGGATACTCGTCCACAAGCAAGGCTTATCGGGTATACAACAAGAGAACTCTGAAGGTAATAGAAACAGTAAATGTGGTCATTGATGAGTCTTCTGATTCCAGTTCTAAGAAAGGCATTGAGGAACTCTCTAAATAAATTCTTCCTCCTGAGCCTAAGGAAGTTGAAGATATTGCTGAACTAGAACCTGTGTCCCCAAGTACTCCTAGTATTGTGGAAGACTTTGCAGATGCTCCTATTTCACCAGATTCTGAGTCTCATGAAGAAAAAGGACCCTCCTCTATAATCAAATTAAATCATCCTCCTTAAGTTATTGTGGGAAACATGAATGAACTCACATTAAGGAAATGTACAGTCGATAAATGTGTTGCTAACTTTGTGTCTTATTCTTGTTATTTGTCACAGGTTGAATCCAAGAAAGTTGAGGAAGCACTACAAGATGAAAGTTGGGTTGAAGCAATGCATGATGAACTACTTCAGTTTCAGAGGAATGATGTTTGGACTCTAGTACCTAGACTAGAAGGTGAGCACATCATCAGTACAAAGTGGATATTCCGCAACAAGACTGATGAAGAAGGCAATGTAATTCGCAACAAGACTCAACTTGTGGCTCAAGGATACTCGCAAATGGAAGAAGTAGACTATGATGAAACATTTTCCCCAGTTGCCCGAATGGAGTCAATCAAAATTTTGCTTGCCCTAGCATGTCAGCTGAATTTCAAACTTTATCAGATGGATGTAAAGACTACCTTCTTGAATGGGTTACTCAAAAAGGATGTGTATGTGGCTCAACCAAAAGGATTCATTGATGCACACTTCCCGGATCATGTGTTGTACCTTAAAAAGGCACTTTATAGGTTGACGTAAGCTCCTAGAGCCTGGTATGATAAACTCACACAATATCTGGTGTCACATGGGTTCACAAGAGGAAAGGCTGATCAACTCTCTTCATCAAAAAGGAAGATGGTGAGTTGATAGTTGCTTAAGTCTATGTTGATGATATCATATTTGGGTCGACTAAGGATGAACTTGCTCATGGCTTCTCAAAACTCATGCAAGCTGAGTTCGAGATGAGCATGATTGGAGAGCTGACTCACTTCCTAGGATTACAGATTCACCAACAAGATTCATGTATATTCCTTTCTTAATCTAAATATGCTAAGAATCTTGTGAAAAAGTTTGGTTTAGAATTTGCTAGTTCTGTTAGAACCCCTATGAGCCCAAATGTTAAACTCACTGTAGACTTGTTGGGTAAGAGTGTTGACCCCTCTCTTTATAGAAGCATGGTGGGTAGTCTTCTTTACCTTACTGCTAGTAGACCTGACATTAGTTACAGTGTTGGTGTGTGTGCTAGATATCAGAATAATCCCAAGGAATCCCACATGATTGCTTTAAAAAGAATTATAAAGTATGTCAAAACCACTGCTTAGTTTGATGTGTGGTATAGCAAGGACACTAATGGTGTCTTAGCTGGGTACTCTGATGCTGATTGGGCTGGTAATGGTGATGATAGAAAGAGTATTTCGGGGGGTTGTTTCTATGTGGGTAACAATCTTGTCTCTTGGATGAGCAAAAAGCAGAACTCCATCTCGTTATCCATTGCAAAAGTTGAATACATTACTGCTGGTAGCTGCTGCACCCAACTCCTCTAGATGCAAAAACTCCTTCATGATTACGGTATTTGTCAAAAACATCTCACCATTTACTGTGACAATACCAGTGTCATAAATATCTCTAAAAACCCGATTCAGCATTCTCGAACCAAACATATAGAGATTCAACATCACTTCATTAGGGAGCTTGTCAAAAATGGTACTCTCACTCTTGAGTTTATCCACACTAATGATCAGATGGCTGACTTGTTCACCAAACCTCTTGACAGCAAACGTTTTAAATTCCTTTGTCAAAACATTGGTGTCATCTTCATGGATTGATCTCCTTCTCTTGTTCTTCTTCCTCATGCATTTGCATCTAGTTTTTATGCTTTGTTTTGTTTAACATGTTTTTGTGTGTTTACTTTCAGTTTTGTTTACTTTTGTTTTTAATATAAAAAAATTGAAAAATCAAAAAAATACAAAAGTAGTGTGTGTTTTGTGTACTTTGGATGGCCATTGAAACAATGTTTTTAAACTTTGTGTCTTTTGTAGCTTAGATGAGCATCTCTATGCACAACTAAGCAAGTGAGCTTTGTGGCTCTTGTTTGTGATGAGTAAGATTAAGTTATCTCTTAAAACTTAACACTCATATCACTCTTTTTGATGGGTAGGACTAGAAAATCCTAAGAGAAAAACATAAATAATCATCTCACTATTGTTGCCCGCCAATCATAATATGACACATGTATGCTTCGGCGTAGCAAACGTGCAATATCAAAGACAATAGTATGCTTAGGCATAGCAAAAGTGCGATGTCAAATGCTTAACATCTTGGGTATTTCTTTTCTCTCTTTTATATGCTCATGTATTATATGCTAAAATAAACGAAAATATGCAAAGAAAATAAAAAGCAAAAAGATCAAAAAAATGCTTTAAATATGGTTGCAAGTGTGTATTCTAGGAGATGTGGGAGTTATAGGATGTATCTCGAAGGTGATAGTCCCTGTCAAACAATTATGATTATGTCTGAGTTAAAGTTATTTTCTCATATCTCAGACCGTCGTAACATGTATACACATATGCAATCTTGCGATGTTTTTCACACACAACACGTAATATTCTTTGCTACTTTTGATACATGTGCAGGTACAATGTGATTTGGCCATCATAAAGGTTCTATATGTGCTAATGTACACTCACTAAACTGTCTTAACTTGTTTTTGAAAAAGAAAATTGTTAGACTTGTTTAGTGTGTATGTGTGTGTTTTTGAGGATCCATGTCCTAATTTTTTATTGAAAAATGATTTTGAGAGCTTAAAATGTTGATTGGATCTTTGGTTAAGGTGTATGTTGGATTGCATTCATGTCTGTGTTTTTCTCTTCTCGAAAATCTGCTTTTTCAATTTGGCTCGACACCTTCTCGATACCTCCTCGATACCTGGTTATCTGTCGAGCTTCTCAAGCCTTTTTCTTATCGCAATCTCGACACCTCTTCAACACCTGGTGGATTGACCGAGAAAGTTCCTGTCTCCTCGATACCTCCTCGACACCTGGTGGATCGATTGAGAAAGTTCCTGTCTCCTCGATACCTCCTCGACACCTTGTCGATCGATCGAGCTTCTGTTCTTTGAATTTTGAACGGTTTTAGACCCCTTAAACAACCAGATTACGTAGCCTAGATTAATTAGCCAAGTTGTTACTTAGTCAAATTATGCAATTCTAGATTAAAGCAATCAAACAATCATATCAAGAAATAAAGCAGCGGAAAATAAATGAACACAAGATATGATGACCCAGGAAACCACATGGTAAAAACTTGGGGAGGATTTGACCTAGCTATCCTCAAGGTAAACCTGAATCCACTATGCGAAAGAATCGAAGTTCATACAGAAGGACTACAAAACCTGGGGAGGATTTTGCCTCTTATTTGTATGAGATGGCATTCAGCCTAATAGTACACACCGGTTTGAATTAAGTGAATTGGCATTAAGCCTAATAGTACACACCAGTTTTAATTTAATTTGAGACTACACCTTATGTTCTTTTTGTGCATGTGCTACACTTTCTCGAGTACAGAATCTTATGATATGCACTAAAGTGTTCATGATTGGCTAGTGAACAGTGGTGAGATGGTTATTTATGCCTTTCTCAAAAGGATCAAGTCCGACAGTCAAATAACATATGACTTCATGATTAAGACAAAGTGATTAAAAACCACACACATCTTTCCCACACAACATGCACTACAAAGTTTCAACTAGTCAAGTGCAATGAATAAGTTCATCAAAGTTAAACAAGGTACACAAGACATGACATGTGTAATAAGATAGACCAACCTTATTTTTCAAAAATCAAGAGAAAATAGTGTCAAACATAATTTTTTGCTTTCTCCCTTTTTTTTTTTTAAGAGAAAATTAAATAAATCCTAGAATGAAATGCATGAATGTAATGCAATGCAAATCCTAGAACAAAACAAAAGGAAAACACAAAAACCAATGAACAATGGTCACAGAGTATTGAGCAATAAAGCACAAGGACCATGTCAGAAAGACTCAATTAGGTCGAGTCTTTTGCATCCAAAACCTTTTAGATGCATCACGAGCATTGAAGTTCTTATTCACATTCGAGTGATTTCCAACTCCAGGATTGGAATAAAGGTTCAAAGCCTTTACCAATTCACCAATAAGTGCCATAGGATCTTGTGCTTGTGACACAGACACTTTTGGTTTGTTTGCTCTCTTAGCAGCTTGAAGCTTGTAACAGTTAGGACGAATATGTCCAGACTTACCACAAAAATGACAAACCCAAGCAGGTTTACCATGCATCTTGTCCTTAGAAAGGGTAGGTTTAGTTTCTCTCAGATCAACCCTATTCTTCTTAGGAGGTGAAACTTCTACGGGTTTGATTATTTCACTCACAGGTGGTTTGACAGTTTCACTCACAACCTCACTCACGGAAGGTTTGGAAGAAGAAGAAGGAACAAAATTCGTGGAATGCGGCGCAGAGTCAAAGATGCTTTCAACATAACCTAAACCAGATTTATCAGAAGGATACTTTTGAACATTCAGCATGTGATCAAGTTTAGAACTAGCAGATCTAGCAACAGATAAATCATGTTCCAAAGATTTAACTTTATCAAGTAAAAGCATGTTCTCAGATTTAACATTGTTCAAAAGGTTATTAGCATCAAACAGTTTAACAAGCAGATTTTTCTTTTCAAGCTCAAGAGAATCAATTTTTTTCAGGCCAAGTTCTACATTCATAGCATCCCTAGCAGAAATTTTGCAGAGTTTATTGTAGGCCTCTTGAAGATCTGCATCCTCAAAGAGTTCCCCATCAGAAGGGTTCTCTTCAACAGATATGCTTTCATTGACTACAGCAGTAGCAGTGAAAGCAATGAAGTTTCCATCCTCATCACATCCGGACTCATCATCGGAAACCTCATTATCGCTAAGGGTTACAGCCATAACTTTACCCTTAGTCCTTAAGAATGTAGGACATTCAGATTTCACATGACTATACCCTTGACAACCAAAGTACTGAGGACCCAAAGAATTATTTGAAGACTGACCAACTTTTTCTTTTGATTTTTCAAGGTTATTCACCTTAGTGGGATCATTCTTCCTAAAATTTCTAGGTTCAGCACTGTATGTACCTCTTACCTTTCTATTGGTATTTCTGAGAGTTTTTAAAATTTTTGGCAAGATAGGCAATCTCTGTAGCAGAGAGCTCATCATCAAATCCACCACCATCAACATCATCAACTGACTTAAGAGCCATTGATTTGGATTTGTTCACTTTGGGTAGGTCAGACTCATAGGACTGAAGAGATCCTACAAGCTCATCAACAGGGATGGAGTCCACATCCTTGCTTTCAGTGATGGCAGTCACTTTGGGTCTAAAGTTTTCAGTTAAGGATCTAAGTATCTTCCTAACAATTTTAGGTTAATCATAGACTTCACCCAAATTAAAAGCAGAATTGACAATATCATTTAATTTAGCATAGAATTCATCAAAAGATTCATCATCAGACATTCTAATGCTTTCAAATCTAGAGGTCAATTGTTGCAATTTATTGATCTTAACTGCCTTTGTGCCTTCATGCACAGTTTGGAGGATTTTCCAAGCAATATGAGCAACCTCAACATTAGAGATCCTCTTAAATTCCTCCATGGAAACAGCGTTGAAGATGGCATTCATAGCTTTGCTATTGAAGCCAGCTGCTTCTTTTTCAGAAGTTTGCCACTCACTCACAGGAGTAGTGGGCTTCTCCCATCCGTACTCAACGGAATTCCAGACTCTCTCATCAATGGATTTCAGGAATGCTTTCATCCTTACTTTCCAATAAGCATAGTTGTTCCCATTAAAGTGAGGAGGAACAAACAGAGAGTGTCCATGCTCCATGACAACAGGGGTCAAGGATCAACTCAGAGATTAAGGAATCTCCAACAGAAGAGCAACCTGCTCTGATACCACTTAAACGGTTTTAGACCCCTTAAACAACTAGATTACGTAGCCTAGATTAATTAGCCAAGTTGTTACTTAGTCAAATTATGCAATTCTAGGTTAAAGCAATCAAACAATCATATCAAGAAATAAAGCAGTGGAAAATAAATGAACACAAGATATGATGACCCAAGAAATCATACGGTAAAAACCTGGGGAGAATTTGACCTAACTATCCTCAAGGTAAACCTGAATCCACTATGCAAAAGAATCGAAGTTCATACAGAAGGACTACAAGCTCCCCGCTTGACTTCTTAATGCTACCCACCAGTAGAACTTACTGACACAACCACGTGCAAGCTCCGAATCCACGGACTCCTTCTTTCTTGAATTCTTCAATCAGCTACAAGCACCCCCGCTTGATATTCTTTAAGCTTCAATGGTAGCAACCAAGTTGATCATCAAGATGTAGATATTATCTTCAACTTGAAAACCCTAAGCTTTGTGTAAAGGAAAGCTCCTCAAAGATCTTACAAGAGATTTACACAAAACAGCAATGTATGAGCAACAATACAATTGGAGCCACCTTCAAAAACGTGGCTAGGGTTTTGTTTATATACCTAGGGTAAAAACATAAAACCCTAAACGTTTAATGAAGTAGGGCCGAGTTGGAAATTCTGTAGAAAAAACAACCTGTGCGATTTTCGATCGATCGAGTCTATTCTTCGATCAATCGAGCCAAGCAGAAAGTCCCAAGTACTTTTGCAGCCACTTGATTCCAACTTTACAATAATAAACCAACTTTGAGCAAGCCTAAACAAGACTAAATACATTGTTTTGATCATGGTTTACCAACATTATAAATTAGAGTTCTAAATACATAAAATCCTAAGACCTTTAGAACCTAACAAATTTGTTCTTGTACCTCAACACCTCTCGACACCTGAAGCTATCGAAGGTCAAATCCTCGACACCTTCCTCGATAGCTTCCTCGATACCTCTCAACACTTCAACTGTCGAGATTTACTGAGGTGTCTATATAAGGATTTTTCACGATTTTTCTTTCATTCTCTCGTTCTCTCTCGATCTGTCCGAGGCGTTCATCTTCTAACCACCTTTCTCTCACTCAAATCTTCAAACCTGCTTCATTTTCGATCTTCCCTTGGTCTCTATCACTTGGTAAGTTCATTTTTCCCTCCCTTTCTCATGCATTTCATGTTTTGAAACCTAATTTTTGGGATTTTTGAAAATTTTTGGGGTTTTTCAAAATTGATGAGTTTTTCTTGAAATTTTGGGTTGGGTTTTCACTTAAATGCTTTCAAAATGTCATACATTGCATTCCATGTGCATTAGAATGATATTTATATGCATTTAGATGTGTGCTCTATGCTGTATGCTGGTAGGATTGGATTGGGCTGAGCCCATGATGCCTTTTGATTTGCATGTCACATGCTCATGCATTCCCATGCATATGTTCTTTTTGTTCAATATATTTGATCTATTTGAACTGTGTTGGGACTTTTCTGATTGTCTCCTTCTCTATCTCTTTCTCATTCTTTTACGTTAGTAGTGTCTATGGCACCCAAACGTAAATCCACTCCTTCTTGGAACCCTCTGTGTTCTGAAGCTTCCTCTTCTTCTGACTCTGCTCCTTTTAACCTTCGGTTCCGTGATGGAGATGCCCACAAGGCATTTTCGGAGAACTTTTCTCGACAAGGTGTTCATTCAGAATGCCAAGTCATTCTAGCGGACTTCGGCGACACTGACCTTCCCTCTGTCATTCACAGTAGGGGATGGGAGTCACTGTGTGACGTCCCGGTCACTTGTCCTCTCGTGCTGATTCAGGAGTTTTACTCCAATATGCATGGGATAGATCGTTCAGTACCTCTCTTTTTCACTCGCGTTCGAGGTACACGCATCCTTGTCACACCGTAGCTAGTTGTGAATGTGCTTAAGGTTCCTAGGATAGAGTTTTCTGACTACCCTTCTTGTGAGCGTCTAAGGACTGTGTCCAAAGATGAGCTCATTTCTGCCTTTTGTCAGCGCCCTGTTGATTGGGGTGAGCATCAGTACACATCATGTAGGCCTTTTGCTAAAGGTCCTAAATTCCTAAACATGGTGACAACATTTGTACTCCATCCTCTCTCTCACTACAACTCCATCATAGAGCCTCGTGCTCGATTTTTGTTATCTCTTTTAGAGCATCTTACTATAGATTTTCTTTCTCACTTTATTCTTTCTATCATAGATGTTCATCTTGATTCGATGTCCCTTGATAAACTCATCTTTCCTTCCGCTATCACGAGGATCTTACGCCATTTTTCTATTCCCTTTCTTGTGTCCGACCACTTCACACACATATATGCCATAGATGCCTCAACTGTAAAACGTAGTAAGGCGCAATTTAGGTCGAGACAGACGGATTACACTCATCCCTCCCATTCAGCTCTGTTCAGATCAGCTCCATCTACATCTGCTCCTTCTTCCTCTATGGGTAATGTATCTCTAGGAGACATTATGGTGTAGCTGCAGCGCATGGACACTCGCCTTGATACACTCTCCGCTGAGTTGTATCAGGTGAATGTTCGTGTTGGTCGTATTGCACGACGGCAGGCGACCATGGATGGTTTTGCTCTAGAGGCTACTCCTTCACCACCTACTCCAGCAGCTTCAGATTCTGATGATGAGGATGATAATGATGATGATGGAGATGCTAGCTCTACTGATGAGATGTCTACATGACACTCTACCCTTTGTCACTCGTGACAAAAAGGTGGAGTAGTTTTGGGTTATGATAGTAGTCATTTTAGGAGGAGAGTTAGGATAGGACATTTTGATAGGGGGAGTGTTGATAGTTTGAGGGATGTAGTGAGGTTTTGATGTATTTTTTCTTTTCTATTCTTTATAGATACATTGATCTTGTATATGAGGTCCTTTGACCATTTTTACATACATTGTACTTATACTTCTCTATATATGTGGATATATGTTTCTTTCACCTCTCTCTTCATGTGTTGTTTCTTTTCTATCTTTATACACTTGTTCTTTATACTTGTATGCAATCTATTATTTCTATTTCACACAAGATGCCTTGATGAGTTTTGTTTAAAGTATTTCAGAAATACAGGTTGTCAAAGTCTACTTGCCATAAACTCTTTTCTTGCAAAGTTTTTCAAGAGTTTGTGTTAAGATAGATTTTATTGTATCAACAAGTGAATATGAGTTGAGTGATTTATGACTTCTCTCATATGTTCATTTCTTTGTTGTAGTTTTGTCACGGATTGCCAAAGAGGGAGATTGTTAGGACATATGTGTTTTCACTTGTTAAGAACATATGTCACTTATTTATGTAAATTGGCTAAATCTTTTGACAAAACGCACTTTACTTGTAATTGGGTAGTTCTAGGTGTTTTTAATACTTCAAGAAATAAGGTTTCAACGTTAAGTGTTGAAGTTATCAAGTCTGTCCAAGAAAAAGCAAGCTGAAGTGCAAATTCATTAAAGCTCGATACCTGCTCGATAGCTACCTCGACACCTGCTATCTGTCGAGATTTATAATTTCATATTTTCTGATCTGATTTTCTTGAGATCTGTGAATATGCTTTTGGGCTTTCTTTTCTCCAAACCCTAGACATATAAAAGGATTTTTTTTAAGAGCCGTCAAGTGTGACACAAGTTGCAAAAGATTAAGCAATCTCTGTTTAAGCAAATTGTGATCAAAAGACGAAGTTCTTGACCTAGTTCATATTTTCTAAAGAAGTTGGTGTGTATTTGCGCCAAAGGGTTTTGTGACCAAGCATCTTCCTAATTTTCATCGTGTAGGATGAACTAAAGAACTTTGCAGCCAACCTCTCTTCCTTAAGTTGGTGTTTTGAAGTCGTGTACTGGGATTCGCGCATTGGTTAGTTACGTACTTGGGAGCCGTGCATCAAAGGTGGGAACTGTCACTACATATCAAGTCCAATTAGGTATTGGGGTAAAGGTTCAACTGTAGGTTGGTAAGGTACTTGAAATTCCTTTACTTGTAACCGCCTGATTTGATAATAGTGGAGTTTCGGGAGTGGTGACCTGAAAATAACCCGATGGGGTTTTTGCCGCAAGGTTTTTCCCAATTTGTAAACAAATCACCTTGTTATTTAATTTCCGCTGCATATTTAGTTTTTGGTGATTTGTTTATGCTTCCACGTAATTGCATGACTAATTGATTAATTAATAACTTGGATAATTAATTAATTGGTATAATCACAAGGGTCATTTAGTTTGTGGCCTATCACACTCCAAGTATAAAAAGAAAAACCCTAGTTACGTTTTAAAAATCTTTGTTGACTTGTGTGTTGAATCTTTTATGAGATTTGAGATGTGCTTACCTTCAAACACACACATAGAGCTATCAAGATCAAGATTCACATCAAGCACTTGATGATTTTTTCAATTGCTGCATAAAGAACTTTAAAGAAGATCTAAAACCTTTGAGTGAAGTCTCAAAGTCACAAGTAGAAGAACTTGTGGTATTGTAGATCAAGGAAAGAAATAGTCTGTGGACTAAGAGCTATCACGTGGTCATGATGGTAAGTTTTCTACACGAGGTAGCAATAGGATATTAGTGGTCTAAGTCTTAGTGTACAAAATTCAATTTTTTTATAGTGGATCTGTTTTTACCTTAAGGATAGCAAGGTTAAATCATTCCCAAATTTTTTACCAATTTGGTTTTCCTGGGTCATCAGATCTATGTGTTCTTTTCTTTCAGCATTATATTTGTTTAACCTAGATTTAATTAACAAACTTGTTAATCAACTTGACTTAATATTAGATTAAACATATTGTGTTAAGGGGTCTAAAACCTAACAAAAGTAGAGAATGTTTCTTGTATCAAGATCTCTTTTGGTGACCTTAATCTGAGTAATGTAACAATTCTACTTGCTAAACTCTATGCATGTCTTCCCATTTATTGATCTTCAACCAAATTCAAAACCAACGCAAGGTCTGATATGCCTATTAATGAATTCTACTACATTTGGGCCAATAGTTCATTATTAATTCGAAGTAGCTGATGAAGGTACCTCACATACATCTTCAAATAAATTGTAGGACAACTCGTCCCATCAAATTTTTCCATCGATGGTGTTTTGAACATGGGCAGCACATGAAAAAAAAAACATAGGTTTTGCAAATTTAAGGTGTCATCAAATTTTAAGAAAAAATAAGTTTGGCTTTGAGCCATAACAGCCTGGGTCGAAAAAGCTTCTTTATTCTTGATCCTCGCAAAGGACATGAGAACGAATGACAAGAACATGTGCTCTATGCAATTATAGGATCGGACCAAGACATGGATTTCCACGCTCATTATTTGGGTTTGTCTTTTTAAGTTGTACCAAGGCAATCAGAAGGTCTCAAAGGTCAACACAGGAGCATCACTGGGTCTTTCTTGGGCCTTAATTTACATGAGAACATAAAGGAACTGCTGTATGGGATTTTGGTGTGGCTATATGTGGGTTGGGTATTGACTGGGAACTAGGCTTTTGTTTGGGATGTTGGAAAGGATTGGGAAAAACATTTTGCTAGGCTTGAAGATGGCTATGCAACATAAAACCAAAGAGGTTTAATGCTTGATTGGCGGAGGTCAATAACTGAATGGATGGGGCAAGGTGAGTCATTGGTTTGTTCTTTCATGCTTGATTGACTGAGGTCAATTGTTTTTATTTTACTTAAACATAAAAGAATGGTTCGTGCATTGTGATTTATTGTTTCATGCCTAATTAGTCTATTTCCTTATTGAATATTGATTAATAACCGTTAAGAAACAAGGCCAGAAGAGTAAAAGTGAAGCAGTGGTGAAGAAAGAAAGCAAGCCTTATGTAAGGAAGACTGATGTACAAAAGGAAACAGTGAGTCTAAACGACAGAAGTATTGCTGTTTTGCTGAGAAAGCTACCTGTAGTATTAAAAGGTTAAGTGCAGCACGTGAGATGCACATGAGAGAGTTGGCTGAGTTATTAGTGGACAGATGGCTAATTGTTATTGGAAGCGTGTAATTAGGAAATCTGTTATAGGTAGTTAGAGGCAGTTAATGATCTTCCCGCTCTTTTTATGTTCTGGTAGAGTACTAATCCACAGTATAAATGTAAAGTAGTGCATTGTAATTCATTCACTTCTTGTAATCACAGTAATTGAGCAATAAGAATTTTCTCTCTTACTCAGAAAATTCTCTCTCTGGTTGTCGAAGTCTTTTGTAGTTTCTTTGATATTTTTACTTGATTTGAATACTCTGTTTAGTTTCTGATCTTTAACAATAACTAGATGCTTGTTGTTGGATTGTATCTTTGATCACTGAGATACTTTTTATTATTGAATATTCTTAGTTTTCATTGTTTATAAAAGTCCTATCATTATTGCGTGATGGGTGATGACAACAAAATGTGAAATGGAAAAGTAAAATTGGAAAACTGGGAAAGAAAAAACTGCAAGAAGCGCTAATTACCATCATCAGTCCAAAAAAACCCTGCATATAGTCAGCATGGAAAGTTGGAAACAACTTACATGAATGGATTGACAGCAATACCACATTTATAAATGATAGATCCCCAGAACTTGGGAGTTTATTCGTGTTCTCCACAAAGAACAATAGCCACTCAGACATAGTAGTTAGCCGTATAGCAAAAGTCCAGTTTAAATAATAAGTTGGCTACAGCTAATAAAAGCCAAATTAACTGTTAAAAGGTCAAACTCTATAAGATCTTAGTAATCGTTGGTGATCAATCACCAGCATCAATCCAGAACACTCCTTCATAAAATCCAAATGGAAACAACTTAGAAGATAGGTCTTACTTGAAATTTGGTTGGCAGAACTTTGGAGTTCATTCTTATTCTCCATTAAGAACAATAGCTAGCCACACATTACAGTTAGTAGTATTACAATAGTCCATTTGATACGCTAAAATTAACTGTTAAAGTCACCTTAAACTTGCCCAACACGCTAAAAAAAAGGGACCACGTCTTTCCTTCCCAAGATGCACATCATAATGGGGATAATCACTCCTATATATAGGGAAAATGTATGCTTTCTTCCTCACCATTTATCACCAAAGCCATTGCCAAAGAACCCTCTTCGATTTGTATACAATGGCTTTAACACAGCAAAAAAAACTTATCACAGTCATGTTTTTTATTCTAGAGACTTTGATATCCCAAGCCATGTGCCGCACTTTGCTTGAAGACTCCCTTGCTGAGAGACATGAGCAATGGATGGTTCAGTATGGACGCAGCTACAAAGATAGTGTAGAGAAGGAAGAGCGTTTCAAGATATTCAAGGACAACGTAGAATATATAGACAAATTCAATAATGAAGGGAATCGCACTTTCAAGCTAAGTGCCAATGTATTTGCAGACTTAACCAATGAAGAATTTGTTGCCTCTCACACTGGATACAAGATTTCCACCCAACCAAGTTCTCTCAAAGCAAAAAGTTTAAAGTATGAAAACCTTACAGAAATTCCAACGACCATGGATTGGAGAGAGAAAGGAGCCGTTACCTCCATAAAGGACCAAGGCCGTTGTGGTAAGAGGATCACAGTACCCAACACTCATAAGTTTGGCTTCAATTCCCGTAATTATTGTTCTCATAAAAATATATCACTTATAATTGATTCTTTTACACGCAGGATGTTGCTGGGCCTTTTCAGCAGTGGCAGCCGTAGAAGGGATTACCCAAATCAAAACTGGCAACTTGATCTCTTTGTCTGAGCAACAACTAGTGGACTGTGCTGTGGAAGGCAATCGGGGCTGCAACGGTGGTTGGATGGATAATGCTTTTAGATATATAATAAAAAACCAAGGACTCTCTGCTGAAGAAAAATACCCATATGAGACCATGCAAGGAACTTGTGACCATGAAAAGGAATCTATTTATGCAGCTCAGATAAGTGCATTTGAAGATGTACCTTCCAATAATGAGGAGGCATTACTACAGGCTGTGGCCAAACAACCAGTTTCAATTGCCCTCGATGGTTCTGGTCCTAACTTTCAATTCTATAAAAGCGGAGTTTTCATGGAAGAGTGTGGGACTCGTTTAACACACGCCGTTACTGCAATTGGGTATGGAATAAGTGATGATGGTACCAAGTACTGGTTAATGAAGAATTCGTGGGGCACCCGTTGGGGTGAGAATGGCTACATGAGGATTCAGAGAGACACCGGTGCTACAGAAGGTCTTTGTGGCCTTGCCCAGAAAGCGTCCTATCCTGTTGCTTAGATACTCCAATGGTGACACATCAAGTCACCTATGGCTATGATACTTATTAAGTATTGCTCTCTCTTTCACTATATCTATGTTAAATTTGTTACGGCTGTGAAAATGCTTGTACTGCTTCCTGCCACTTCAAAATATGAACGTTGTAATAAATAAACTTGTTAGCTACTGCTAGTATTAAGTAATGTAATGATAGATTATAAAAATCTTAACATTTCTTTCACTATATGTATGTTAAATTTGTTACGCCTGTGAAAATGCATGTGCTACTACTTGTAACGTCAAAATGTGAACGTTGTAATAAATGAATCTAACAGGTACTGATATTATTAACACTAGCTTTTAACCCGCACCATGTGCGGGAACCTTTTTATTTACATTTATTAGAAATAAATTTTTTAAATAATATTTAAATACACTTTTACCACGTAATAAACACCCAACACATATCTTGATTTACAAATCTAATTACAAACACCATAGGGCAGATACCAAAAACTAATTTAACCCAATTATTTAGAAAAAAACCAAATCTAATATAAATACCCAACACAAAATTTATTTTAAACCTAATACCATAATTAAAACCAAATCTAACTCAAATATCTAAATCTAAAACAATCCAACCAAGTGCACTTGAAGATGCTAATTCAACATCAGCTAACTTTTTTTTCTTCTGAATTCCAACGTGTCTCTACATTGCTTTTTGTGTAATTCTGTGCTCATTTCATATCTCAGCTGTTCTTTTAAGATAGATGAATAAATATCTCCCCCTTTTGAGACAGAGAGTGAGAGACAGAGAAACAAAGAATTTGAATGATGTGAGATTTGTTCCTACTACCTTCCAATCGGCCAAATTTTTTCTCCTCTTCTTATTTTTTGCCTATCATGTCCCTTTCCTGAGGAATGAATATAGACCTTTGTAGATTTTGTTCAACCCCAACATTTATATATTGAACAAAGTAAATGTATCTTAGAAGCTTGATAAGAAACTAATAATAATATAAAAAAAAAAATCATAAATGCATATAGACCACAAAGTTTGATAAGAAACTATGTTTTGCTTAAGCTACCTTAGGACACAAATTTTCTCAACCTCATTAATTTAAGAGACATTCTCCATACCCTATCCATTCAATAGATGGTTAATTCAATTTCACAACTCCTACAAAACAATAATAACTAAAAAGAAAAAAAAAAAAAATCCTATAACACACGACATACATACTAACCAAAAAACTACACAAAACATATTGTTTATAAACAAAATTATTAGTTGTATGTTAATGGACAAATAAAATGCTAATTTTGGGATTTTGCTGAGAAATTATATATGAACACTTTTAGTTTCTATTCAAATGCATGTTCAGTTACAAAAATGATTTCTTAATTCTTTACCATAAGTGGCTAAAGTAAGATTCTACCAAAATTAAGCACAGATATTGAAGAAAGAATCTTGTGCTCAATCTAAGCTCCAAATCACAGTGGTTTCTCCCTTTAAGCCATAGTGGTTCATACTTCTCTTTACACAGTTCCCAGAGTTGCTTACCATGGGAGCAATCAACAACTTCATATGAAGTCCCCTACAAAAGGATATAAAAGAGTTAGACTACAAAAAATTAATTTATACCAGCATGTGGTAGCATTTTCACTTATTTCAGAAAACTCCCTTGGTGGGAAGCAAACAATCTACTTGTGATTATAAATGCTTACTTATAAATTAATGCCCTAAGAGAGGGAAGAACATGGCTCATTAGCCTTAGAAGATTTTACAGAAGAAAAAACTACTAATATTGGATTAGAAATATCTATTTTTTGATATGTTTGGCACCAGGCAGAGGATGAAGGGAAGATTTGAACTAAGGAATGTGGGTTCACTCCTGCTAACCACTAATAATGTATCCCTTAGAGTGATCTTACAACTATTGCAAATTTTATCATATAGTCCTTACAAACTGATGTGCAATCTTTTAAACAAACAACTAAGAAATTTAGGAATTTATTATGTTATTGATTTAACGCCAAACACATTCATTGCCATGTCAGTTGTAAGCTTTTGTGGAAAATTGGTAGTAGCTTTAGCATTTTTCTATCTTTGAATGTCTAAATAACTAATGTAGTGTTACCAAATTGAATGTGCAATTCCCAGAATTTCCTCACTTTTTTCCCCAAGAAAGATACATGAAAATAAATAGAAGAAAAGAAAACTGGAAGGCACTCTCTTTCTATACTGTCTACCCTCAATTCTTTTCCTTCTTTGACTAATTATTTTATGATCCCTCTAAAGGTCAAAATGGACACATCAATATAAAATCCTCTAAAATACACGAAATTAAAAGCCATAAGAAGAATATAAAAATACAAAACTTTGTATCCAACTAAACTGAAAATCCTCAAAGAATAAGAAATTAAAACCCAGAAGAAAAATATCAAAATTCTAGGGAATACCTCCATAGATTTTTCTTTGCCTTTTGGTTTCTTAAACTGCTTCAGCATTAATGTTGGCAATGGAAAAGAATAATAAACACAACAGATTATGCAATTCCACAAAAACCAATTCTAAACAGAATAGAAGAAGAAGATTAAGAAAGAAAATCTCAAGCACATATGTAAAGAGAAACTGCCTAAACTTTAATATATATATATATATAGAAGAAAGGAAAGAAACAATGGTAATTCATGAATAGCATACTTACTTGGTTTTGAACTCTTATTGCAGAAAAGAATATTCCACTGTCTAACGATGGTTGTAAGCTGGCGGAGACAACCCTCTGTTCTGTATCTCCACACTTTACAAAACCCATACCCTAATAACAATTCAAGTGGTAGTATTTGAACTTCTAGAGTGCTTCCTTGACTTCAACCAAGAAAAGAATAGAAAGGAAAAAGGGTTAGGAATCAAAATCCCAAATTGACAGCAAACATAATTATGGACAATAGGAAAAGAAATTAGTCTTAGATTAATTAAAAATTACCAATAGAGAATGGTCTAATACTAAAGTCGGGTCAGAAATGGCAGACATAGTCATGTCCTTGCAAGGTATTATTGTGTTGGGTCTGCATATGAGAGAGTGACAGTGGGAAGAAAGACAGATGAAAGAGGGGATAGGTTATGCGCAACATATGAATAAATGCAAATCGTGAAAGGTTGGTTTTAAATTAAAATGTAAAAAAACACTATATAATAAAAATGGAAAATACTACTGCACAATTGTGTGTGAGATGAACTAATAACCATTGCTCTAATCAAAATACAACCAAAACTACAAATAAATAACTAAACATTCACACTAGAGTTTTGAAAATAATTGGCTACATATTTGTTTGAATCTTTGAGAGAGATTAAAAATGTTATCTTTAAAAAAGTTTTTTATAAGCCAAACATTAAAAAGGATCAACTGAGCCACAAATATCAATAAAAGGGAACATTGAGAGACATAGATATCAAAAATTCAGTGATCAATAAACTGTGAATTTCTCAAAAACTCTTCTCATAAAATAAAAAGAAAAAAGTTACTTTCCCACCAACAATGAAAACCCAATAGGAACTCAATATGCCACCCAAAAAAAAAAAAAAAAAAAAAAAAATCTTTATACCTATCAATGATGAAACAGAATAGTAAGAGAGCAAAACCACTACAGCATTAAAACATTTTGTATTGCTTGTCTAATACATTAGGCATTCAGAATAGTCAGCTTCATTTACATCCTTCCTGGTATGCAAAAATTCCCATTCTCACAAGTGGGCAAATATGGCCTTAGCTTCTTCAACAACAGGTGGTGTTGTTGACAAACTTTCTGAACCAATTTGCAGAGCATTAATAACCACATTTGAATCACACTAAAAATATCTCTAAATTCTTGCTTCCAAGGAAAATTGGGTAAAATTTTAACTAAACCATTACCCCACCATTAATTATGTAGAGACCAGGAAATTGGGCATTGCAAGCCTTTGCTGTATAATTCAAGCGGTTAGTTTTTTTTTTAATTGGGAAAAAAAAACAGTGTTTTAACGTTGTGAAATAGTATAATTTATCACATTTTCATCCTAAGTTTTAAAACAAAAACAAATAGAAAAAAAAAAATCCTAAGCCAAATACCTAAATGAAAACAAAATAAATTCTAACCCAAATACCTAAAAATCAAACCAATCCAACCAAATATCGAAACATAAAGCATTTTTAAAATTCAATTAAAAGAAATTACTGGTGATGGTTCCAATAAAGTGGAAACTATACCTGCTAGTACTGCTTCTATTCAGACTTAGATTGCTTCCAAGGATTTGCCTTTCCACCTACAAACCAGAAAAAGAAAAGCTAAAGAAAAACCTTTTAATTTTTTATTACACAGATTTGAAATTGAAATCAATCAATGACAAATGAAATCTAATTGAATCCAAGAGAGAATTAAATAAATCTAAATTTGTACTTGATAAATAAAAAAATTGGAAATTCTTCGCCAAGAATGCTAATTCATGATGCGTGAAGACATTGAAGAAACCAAAAATACTTTGCTTTGTAATCCACAAATTACCCACAAATTATACAAAACAATTTTAAGTCAAAAATCCAAAACCAAACTAGAGCAACACATATACCCTAACTATAAACCAAGTCTAATCCTATAATTGATCAAAACAAAATCTGACCCAAATGGCTAAATCGAAACACTCAAACATAAATCATAGTTATCGTGTAATTTTAAAAAGAATAAAGAAAACTTTCACCGGCAGCGGTTCCGATTACATGACTGTGGTGGCTGTCCTGAAATTCATCTTTCGGTCGGTCTCTGTTCTTCATCTGTTTTGCCGGGATCATTATCTCGACCGAAAGCACTTTCGATCTCTCTTTTGTAATGTTTCGATCTATCTTTCGACCTCTGTTCTTCTGCAGTTTACAAAATCTTTTTGTATCTCTCTGTTCTTTTGTGATTTTTTCTCTTTCACCAAAAAATATCAATGCAACATTCAACCCTATACTTATTTATTAGAAACAGAAGTACCCAAACTAAAACCATTTTTTTTTTTAGTGATTTCTGTAATCTAAAAAAAAAAAAAAAAAAAATTCCCGTGTCTTTATAGTGAAAACCCCAAAAAAAAAAAAAAAAAAAAATCAAAACCTAATGTAATCCAAATACCTAAATAAATTCAATCCAGCAAATCTCATACCCAGATCTAATCAAGAAAGAAAAGAAAACCTTTACCGATGGTAGTTCCGACGATGTGATGGTAACGTGTTAATGGCACTTAGTTTTCTCTTCCTCAATCTCTACTCCTGCGCGCCTTATGGACTGTCTCTCTCTATCTCCGTATCTCCCAATCTGATGGTAATGGTGTTGATGGCTTTCTGTAGGTGTGCGTTTGAGTGCCGCCATTCTTGGGATCTCTCACTCTCGCTCTCAGTCTCTGTGTGTTAGGGTCTTCGGCACGCCTCATCTTTCTCTCCTTTCTCTGCGTACCAATCTTTCTTTTTCTTTTTCTTTTTTTTTTTTTCTTTTTTGTTTTGTTTTGTTTTAAGCGGTTAGTTTCCTTGTATACCAAAAGGCACCCGAACAATGTTTTAACGTAGTGAAACATTGTATTTTCTTTTTTTTGGATAAGTGGGTGGGTGTCTGAAACTATGCCTCTCCAACGCACCATGCGATTTTTTTCAAGAGTAAGTTGTATACGTGTCAGTTTCCTAAGGGGGTCTTTTTGCCTTACGTGTCAGCACCTGGTAAAAACTTCTGCTATTATATATAGTAGTAGATAATGATAGCTGACTCTTCAGAATTTGACATATTAAAGTGGTCATGAGACCTAAGTTAGGTCTTTGACAAGATGACAATCTATTTGATAATTCGGTAGTTAGGGTAGAAAAATCTGAAGATTGTAATAAATAAACTTGGCATATTAAAGGTTCAAGCACTATGGCACTGAAGTTCTGTGGTCATGGTCCTCGACCTTTTAGTTGTGCTGTTGTGCATTGTTTGCCAACACAGAAGAAACACGTACGATTACAATTCCACAATGAGTCCTAAAGTTGAGTTAACTGTTTTGACTCAATTCCATGGGCATGGTCCTTCTTTTCTGGCCCTTAATTGAGATTGAATCAAACAGGAATAGTTCTAGTTCTCTTTGCTTGATCGCCATGCAAAATTACGTATCTACGATGTTCGAACGATATCTTCACCTCAGATCATGTATGATAAGAATAATAACATGCTCTTTACTTGTTTTTAAGGAAAACATGTAAATAAACATCAAGGACTCTCGATGACTGCAATTTTTATTTATTTTTTATTTTTATATATATAACTTATAATAAGAAAAAAAAAAAAAAAAAAAAAACGTAAGTATATTTGTTACTTCATTTTAACATTAAAACAAGCACCTTTTTTTTTTTTTTTCTTAAAAAAATTAAACATGTTCTTTATCACTTTTTGCATAATTTTTTTTTTTTTTTAACTCCAAAACATGTAATTTTTTCCTTAATCATGTTAAGGACTTAAACATAAAGGACTCTCAATAGCTGCAATTTTATTTTTGAAAACATAAATATGTATATATATTTAAAAGCAGTTAAGTGTGTATAATTTTTTTTTTTAATTATGTATATATGCTTATATGAATTAATGGACAAAGTAATTAGGTTTATAGCACCCTAAATGTCAATATATATATATATATATATATCCACACACCAGGGATGGAGCTAGGACTTGGAGTTAGGGGTAGAAGTATAAACAATAAAAAAAAAAAAAATTGAAACTCCAAATAAACATTCATTTAATAAACCATCAACAAAGAAAAATATACAAAATTATTGTTTTTTTAAGATATTACAATGCAGTTATTTATGAAAATGGAACTCGCCGTATATGATCAATAATCTACAATCATTACACGCAATAGACAAATACTATGCACACAAACATTCAACAACTAACCAATAAATTTTAAAATTACAAATAATCTCTTTAATTATTTATCCAACTTTAGTGTTTTGAAAGACACTAACTAATAGACAAAAACATTAAAGACAAAACTACAAAAAAAAAAAAAAAATCACAAAACACAGGCTATTCACTATTGCTAAAGACAAAACTACAACAAAAAAAAATTACAAAACATCAATGGCAAGTGTTGATTGCTGCATGTGTAGTTGTGTTTGTCAAATGCAACTTTTTCATTTATAAAAGAATGCTAAAGACAAAGATGGGTCTTGGATCAATTTTTACCTCTCTTTTAACTCTTTCTCTCTAGCATATTATGTTTTTGAGTCTCAGGTCTCTTTGTCCCAGCCCAAGCTCCCAGGCCCTAGCTGCCCAGCGTCCCTAACTAGCTTACTCCCTGCGCTAGTTGCTTAGTTGCTCTGTGCTCTCTTTTAAGTTTTCTTTACAAGTCACAGTGTCAAGTATCAACACATTATTAAAAGTAAGTCATCCCAAACAAGGATTCAATATGAGATGAGACTTGAGGGGGATACCTTTGCTTCTACCGCTACCGCTAGCTGCCGTATATTTAATATCAGTTTTTTTTTTTTTTTTTTTTCCCTCCAAATGGCTTAGAAATCCCCGTCTTTTTTTCCCTTTTATTATATTTGTGAGGTAAGTTGGGTGTTTCCTACTCCTAGGCTAGGTAGATATCTAATTAGAACCGACTCTGATTTTTTTTTTTTTTTTTGGGTGTTGTTTGGGCTTAACTTTTGTTGTTGGGCTAATTTTTTTTATAGCATTTAAAAATATCAATAATATTGTTAAGGGGGGCAAAGTGGAATTTTATTGAAACAAATTGCAAAAAATAATATATTATATATATACTAAAATATTTTTTTGAAAATCTGGGGGGGGGGGGGGGGGGTGCCCCCCAGGTCCAAGAATAGCTCCGTCACTGCCACACACACACACACATACTAGTCGCTAACCCGTGTGATGCACGAGAATAGCTACCTAGGAAAAAAAAAACAATTATTTTTTAGCTGGAGTAGCATGTGTTAGGGACATATTTTATGTAATTGACTAATCTTTTGACAAAATGCACTTTACCTATAATTGGGTAGATCTATAATGGGTTTAAGACTTCAAGAAACATGTTGTTCAAGTCAAGTGTTAAAGTCATGAAGATCTAACCAAGAAACAAGTGAAACAGAGTTGTTCATTAAAGCTCGACAGCAATCTCGATAGAAAGACTTCTATCGAGATTTAAAGTCAAAGCTCGACACAAGTTGTTTTCGTCGAGACTTACGAAATCAGAAATTCCAGATCTAATTTTCGGCTCATGCTTGTATATTTGTATAGAGTTTCTTTTCTCACAACCCTGGACATATATAAGACTTATTTTAAAAGTCGTTATACAGGGAGAACACATCCAGAAAGTGACCTAGTTCATTATTCTCTCTGAAGAAACTATTGCGTCTTTACACCAAGAGTTTTGTGACCAAGGAACTTCCTGATCTTCATCGTTAATGAATTGAAGAAATTTTCAGCCAACAACCTCTTCAAGTTGCTGGAGTTAGTCACGTACTAGGATTCATGCATCAAGGGAAAGAGATTGCCGCTACAATACAAGTTCAACTGGGTATTGGGGTAAGGGTTCAACTGTAGGTTGGTATTTCAGGATGGATAAATGGTTTGGTAAGATTCCTTATACTTGTAACCGCTTGTGATTGATAATAGTGGATTCTTCGCAGTGGTGACCTTAAAATCACCCAATGGGATTTTGCCTCGATGGTTTTCCCCATTCGTAAACAAATCACCAGTGTCAAATTTATTTTCCGCTACATTTAGATAATTTGGTGATTTTTTTTGTGTTGCCACGCTATTGCATCTAATTAAACCTAATTAATTAACTTGGGTTATTAATTAATTTGCAAGGGGTCAATTCATTTTAACCCAACAATATGCAAAAACACATGAAATTATAATAATAATAAAAAAAAAAAAAAAAAAGATATTGAAAGAAATAGCACAAAGTTTTAAAGGTTAGGCAGAAAAAAGCAATGTTGTTTTATTTATTAGTTTTTTTTGAGAATGAATAACAGACAGAATATTGCGTCTCTAGTCTAATTTTTGTTGTATATAAGTATATAAAAGATAGGTTGTAATATACATACTAAAAAGTGCCAATTGAAATTTCATAATTCTTCAAATTAGATATACCAAAAAGTGCCTATTAAAAGGTCATAACCCTTCATAGTGAATATATCAAAATGTGCCTATTGATAAAAAATGTGCCTATTGATCGAAAAGGTACCTATTGAATAAAAATGTGTCTATTGACTGAAAATGTACCTATTGAATAAAAATGTATCTATTGACTGACAAGGTGCCTATTGAATGAAAAAGTGCTTATTGACCGAAAATGTGTCTTCTGAAAAATGAAAAGGCACAATTGTTTGGTGTTTTTAGATATATACATGGCATAAATTTGTGATGTGGGTTACGGAAGCATTAAGAAGTAAAACACGTCTACTTCTAGAAAACAAGAAACAAAACAAGTTTGCTTCTGAAAATAACCTCAAACCACGAGGGTTCCCTAAATGTACAAGGGTCCTTGAATCCATAATGAAAAAGGGTTTTTGAATCTACCAAAGAAACAATAGACAGAAGTCTGAATTTTTATAATATCAATAATTGTTTTTAAAAAGTTTACAGATTTAGGGGTCTATTTAAGGGCTCCGTAAAATTTGAAAGACAAAAAAATATATTTAAAAATAACTTCTAATTAATACCTAACCATAACAGGAACCAAATTTGACTTGAATATCATTGAAAGCACCTAAAAATAAAGAAATAAATTCTCTAGACCTAAAATAACGATAATTATATAAAAATACCAAATATAACAAATTACAAAAATTAATTTGAAGATTCTGCCCTACATCAGACCTCTCTACTTGAAACGAACTCATCCTCGAGTTGATAGTTGAAATCTGAAATCTTTCATGCCAAGAGAAAAAATACATTGAATACTTCATCTTATTTGTCTTGTTGCCAAACTTGAAAGTCCTTAATTGGGCAACATGAACTTCTTCTTCCTTGATCTTCATGCAATTGACAGTATTCACCAAATAAGAGTCAATGATTAAATCAAATCTTTCCATCCCAATAAAATCAATAAACTTTGTTTCGGTGTCTCCCATCAAAATAATAGAAGCTTGAACGTTGCAATCATCTAACTTGAATTAATCGAGATCATTGACAACTTCCTCTATAATTTCTTCTTTAATCGTCTCTACTATCTCGACCTCAAGATCTTTCTTAATAATAGGAGTGGACACAACGGAGGAGTCGCCACCTAGTTTTTGCAATGGTCTAGGAACCATATATATAGCATCCTTTTGAGGAAAGACCATTGATCTTACTACTAAAGATATGGGTTCGGAGTTTAGGTACGCTCTTGGGAAGGTGTTAGGCACCCAAGATCGCCCAACCCTAAGGTTGACTTCCCAACATTGTGTCTTACACCTTAACCTTATTAAAAACAATTTCAATACTTGTATTCTAAACTCACACACACACTAGCATGCACCTAACATACAACATGGCATCATCATCCTAAAACAGCATATCATATCTATCCATAAAGCAATAAAGAGCCAAATCCAAATGCATATAAGAAACCCTAGCATGTGTGAAAGTTCAATATGTGTCTAAAACACCCTTGAACGTTTAGACCCTAAATTATAAAATATCAATTCAAGCTTATAATCAAACAATTAATGTGCAAAACATGAACATAAGCCAATCAGAGAATTGATAACTAATCTATGCCAAATATAAATGCATCCACAGCAGTAAATGTAAGGCAAAGATAAAGGGAAGGAAGATGCAAATACACGGACAACACACAATGTGTTATCAAAGAGGAAACCGAAGTCCTCAGCGTAAAACCTTTCCGTCGCCCTCCAAGCGGTCAAATAATCCACTAAAGAATGTAATTGGGATACATTAATAATAGAAGACCCTCCAAGCCTAATCTACTAAAGTACCTAAGCCCTCCAAGATTCTTGCTCCAACGAGGTTACGCCCAACCTATTTCTTCTTTAGCTTCCTAGATTCTGCTACTAGACCATAGCATCAACCAATGTATATTGGTTCCTTCCAAACTGCTTCCCTTAGCACCAAATAAACCTTTTCACAGACGTAGGTGTGGTGAGATAAAGATTTGGTCAATGACCTCTCAAGGATGTGACAATGGAGAGGAAGAGAGTAGAGGAATTTGTAGAGTCTCTAAGATAAAAATTGGGGATGAGGCAATCTTGTTTTTCTCTAGAGTTTCTCTCACAAAATTCTCTCTAGATGCTCTCTCAATTTACTGGGTATAAGGGTCTATATATAGTGGTGTATGTTTGGAATATGAAGAGACAGTTTTTGCCAAACAGGGCTGATTGGTGGCTTGACCTCGCGGCTTGTTCAAGTTGCGAGTTTAAGTCGCGACGTAACAGCCTATTCAGCTTGGGACTTTTGTCTTGTAGTGCAATAGCTGATGTGACCCTTCAGCTCCCCATGTGTGTATCTCACGTGCCTATAGTTGGCAGCTTGCCAGTCGTAAGTTAGCCGCGAGTCCTAGCCGTGAAACTCTGCTTTCTTGCACATACTTGAGCTTTTCTTCACATCTTCTCACACACTACCCTTACAATAATCTCACCTAAATACAGGGTTACTAAGTGCTTAAATTGCAAGCAAATTGCCAAGGAATAAAGCCAACAAGATGGTTGATAAATTTCAACCTTACAATGTGAAACTCTATCATACAAGCATATGCATATCTAACATCAAAATAAGACCAATACAAATGCATGAACATTTCAAATGCATGACTTACCTTTCACTTACCTTGCAACAACTCATCATTTATGACATTAATGCATGTGCATGTGAGTGAATGGCATGGCATTAAAACTAAGAAACCCTAATCTAAACGTGTGATAGCAAACAAGCATGTGAACAAAGCAAACAGAAACTTACGAACCCTAAAACATATGAAAAGAAGTTTAAACAGAACAAACATGTGAAAACAGAAGTAACAAACAAATAAAATTAAGGTTTCTGGGCAATGGCTCACGCACGCAAGAACAGGCCTGCGTACGCATAATCAAGCCTGTGTGCATAGGCAAGATTATGCGTATGCAAGTCCTTGCCTAAAAAACCTAATAACACAAAAATAGAGCAGAACTTTAAAATGAAAATCTAGCAACCTAACATGCATAAAACATGAAAAGAATTATAAAACTAAACTAAACTAAACAAACATATATAAACATAAGCAACACAAAGAACAAGATTAAAACAGAAAAGAATGACTAAAGGGAAAAAAAAATAGTTAAAGCTCGATACCTCAAAAAGGAGTTCCCAAGCTTTGATTTTGAGTGTTCCCTTCAGTCAAATCTATCACAAGTCATTAAATGAGCGATTAGCAATGTTAAACTAAAATGATTGGGCCAAAAAAAGTCCCAATCAAATAAAATTAACTTGTGGGTGTTTTGTAGAAACTCCCTTTTGATTCACTATTTTCTAGTGAATCTTTGGTTTTTCCCGTGGGATTTCTGGGTATTTTGAAAATGTACCATGTAGGATTTTATATAGTGGAAAAAATGGGGTTTAGAACAACTCCCAAACGATATGAGATTCATTCCAAACCTCAAGCATTATTACAGAAAACTTGCATTTTTCATGCTTCTGAAACCCTAGTTGCATAAGCAGGAATATGCCTGCGTACACATGCTTTGGCCCACATACGTAGGCCACTGCCCACGCACGTAGGCTGAGGGCCACTTCAGTCTTTTATTTCCAAAAATAGATTTTTTCTCATTTAAAAATTATATTTTCCATTTTAACACTCCTCAAGTCAATTTGATATTTGATTGAGCTTTAAACTGGCCTTGGGCCTTAGAGTTTAAGCATCATTAGGGAACAGCAGACCCAGTTGTTGGGGGTAAAAAATGCAGTGTCTATAATAGGGTCTTCATTAATCTCCTCCACAATCTTGATTTTGGTTCTTCTTCTATAATACGATCTTCATGAACTTTCTCATAAACTTCTATATTTTCTTGAAGAAAAATGTGTTGTTTAACATTCTCTTGATGGTGGAATATATGGTTCTTCAAAATAATTCAAGTGTGAACTTCTTGGCCAATAATAATCTTGTTTTGTATACGACAAAAGTTCATCACAATCCAAAAGATAATATGTTATAGCAAGCATCTTTTTCATCCTTGGCCATGAAAGAATTTTGTCTTTATCTTGGCGGATTCTATCAGTCAGTATTCATTCCCACCAACGTAAGGCATACTCTCTAAGTTTATACAAAGCAAGTTTAACTTTTTCCTCATCACAAATATTCTCATAGTCAAATAAATCCTCTAGATCAAGTAACCAATCAGGAAAATCTACTTCATAAAAATAACCATTAAGACTTGCAATTTTCTAATAAGGCCTATATGAAATTTACTTACCAATAGGCTACCCGTGAGTTATGTTTCTGCGACATTTATCTCTATTGTTTCCATGCTCCAATGACAGCATCCTAGCAAAGATATTTGTGAGTGCTAGTTGTACGTCGCATAATACTTACTAAGTTTTCTTTCACTGGCATTGCTACCATCACATATGTTAGCCATCAGACTAGGATAAGTTAAGGTTCTGATACCAATTGATGCGGGATACGGAAGCATCAAAAAGCAGAACACGTCCACTTCTAGCAAACAAGAAACAAAACACATTTGCTTCTGAAAATAACCTCGAATTGATAAGGGTTCCTTGAATCCACAAGGAGACAGGGTCTGGAATCCACCAGAAAATAGAAACACAAAAGTTTGAGTTTTATTGATTGAATAATTGTTTTGAAAAAAAAAAAAAAAAACGTTTACAGACATAGGGACCTATTTAAAGGCTCCATAAAACTTGACAGACAAAAAAATATATTTAAAAATAACTTCTTATTAACACCTAACCATAACAGAAACCAAATTTAACCTAAAAAGCATTAAAAGCACTTATAAACAAGGAAATAAATGCCCTAAACTTACAATAACGAAAATTAAATAAAATACCAAATATAGCAAATTACATAAATTAATTTGAAGATTCTGTCCTACATCAATTTGTTTTTCCACGTGGCATAATGAGAAATGATCAACAAAAAGTCAAACATTTTGCTTTTATATTATATATAAATCTATAATTTATATAAGAAATAAAGTGAATTTTTTATATTTATTTGAATTAATAGAGCTATAAAATTATTAAACATTAGTTATTCTTTCTAAAAAAAAATAATAATCAAATTATTATTATTATTATTTTTTGGGTGATACCATTGGTGGATTGACACTCTAGTCGCCATATTAGCTACAGAACAGACAGAGTCTAAAACAACTTTGGGAACAAAAAACGTCTTTGAAGCAAGGCCATTTTGATGAAGAAAAGATAGATCAGCATTATCGTCTTCTCCTGCCAATTTGGAGCCCTTTCTTTTTTGGATATTTGGACTAATCTTCTGCTATTGCTTAAGAACAGCACTCGATGAAAACCAGCATTCCTAGCTTTTATAGTTGCCTCCACCAGAGCTTCTTGAGTTGCCCTATAAGCTGAATTTGCTGCACTGCTAGCTACACCACAAAACAAGATCTCTCCCTCCATATTTGCGCACTCCTTCTAGCTTTCTTCCTCCCAACACCATCAATTTTGATCATTAGGAGCCAAGACCCTGCTATTAGTTAATTAGTTAGTTTTATATATCTCAATATCTGTAATACCAGTGACCCAAAAAAAAAAAAAAAAAACCGAAGGATTTATTGAGTTAGGTACAATTTAGTAAAGGGCCAATAATTTATGTTTCATACTTTCTAAAGAGATTCTAGAAAAATTTGGTTGGGTTATAGATTGACCCCGGTTAATTAATTCAATTATTCAAATTGATTAATTAGGTCAAATTACATGCAAATTGTGGAGACACCAACAAATCACCAAATAAAATATGTACAGAGAAAAATAAATTGACACGGTAATTTGTTGACGAATGAGGGAAACCTCTCGTAACGCAAAAACCACACAAGGTGAATTTCAAGTCTCTATTCCCAAGAATTTACTAATCAAGAACAAGCGGTTACAAGTATAAGGAATCTTACCACTATCCTAGGCGATCCCAAAATACCAACTTATAGTTGAATCTTTACTTCAATCCCTAATTGGACTTGTTCTTTTAAAAGACTTGTTCATTTGCACGGATCTCAGTACATGACTAACACAATAGCTTCTCACAGAGTGAATGAGCTCTCTAATTGAATCTCCATGTCTTTGATGATTTTAAGATAAGCCTTTTATATGGTTTAGGGTTGTAGAGAGATAAACTCTAATTTTCAAGTCATCATGGGCCAAATTTTAGATATGAGAATTTTGAAATCAAGTCTCGACAGATCAAGCTTGTGCCAAGCTCTTCATTAAACCTCGATAGAAGCTGGTGTTGAGCTTAATGTCGAGAATTACTGAATTGGCTTTTCTTCGCTTGTTTATTTAATCAGTCTTCATGCCTTTAATGATACACAATTAAATAAAATACCAAATATAGCAAATTACAAAAATTAATTTGAAGATTATGTCCTACATCAATTTGTTTAGTTACATGGTGTAATGAGAAGTGATCAACAAAAAGTCAAACATTTCGCTTTTATATTATATATAAATATGTAATTTATATAAGAAATAAAGTGAATTTTTTATATTTATTTGATTATAGAGCTATAAACTTATTAAAAATTAGTTATTCTTTCTAAAAAAATAATAGTAATCACATTAGTTAATTAGGTTTTTTTTTTTTTTTTTTTTTTTTTTTGATGCCATTCAAAGTGAGAATCATAATTCTGAGTTAGTTACAAAATAGGTGGACTAAACCAACATTGGTGGATTGTCACTCTAGTTGCCATATTAGCTACAGAACAAACAAAGTCTAAAATAACTTTAGGAACAAAAAACATCTTAGAAGCAAAGCCATTTTGATGAAGAAAAGATAGATCAGCCATCATCGTCTTCTCTTGTTTGTCAATCAGATTTTGAATGGCATGTCACAGATTGATGCATTTGTCTGTCTGATGGCCAGGTTCTTGATAATATTTGCAGAACTCATGTGACTTAGAACCTTTAGGCAGTGGGTTTGGAGGAGGTCGAGCTTCAAGTGGGCCAAGATTCCCTTCAAGTTTGAGCTTTACAAACAATTGGCTCATAGGCATATGGAGTTCATTGAACTTCCTTCGAGGCCTAGAATTAATAGTTGATGATGTTTGGGGAACTACAACATTGATTACCTCCTCATCGGTGGTGTGGGTTGGAGCTTTCTCAAAAATGAAGCCTTCTTCATTCTTCAACATGCCATTATTGATAGCATCTTCTACTTGAGTACCAGCTATGACCAACGCTTTAAAGTTCGGGAAGTATTGGGCAAAAAGATGCTTGTGGAATATGGGTAACAAATTCTTTACCACCATTTGGATTTGCTCTTCTTCACTAGGTATTTTGATCATCTAGGCAGCCTTGGCTCTCCATTTGGTTATGAAGGCAAAAAAGGACTCCTTCAGCTGTTATTTAGTGGTCTCCAAGGCTATCCTCATTGCATCCACTTCTATGTTATACTTGTATTGATTGTGAAACACATGGCAGATGTCCTCCTAACTCCTTGCTCTAGCATCATCCATGTTGAGGAACCACTTAAGAGTGGCTCCAATCAAGATATTTTGAAACATTTGAGCAAGTAGTTCTTCAGTTTCTCCTAGGGGCTACATAGCCCTCATGTACATCTTCAAATGGGACTTTGGGCAGCCAGTCCCGTCGAACTTGTTTAAAGTTGGCATCTTGAATTTGGGAGGCAATCTCACATCTGGGAAAAGTGAGAGTGATTGGTAGTGCATGAGGTCTTCCATCTTGCGAGCTCTCCTGATTATCTCTTCTACCTTGTTTATCGTTTCATGGATCTTCTTCTCACCCTCCATGGTTGGGAATTATGATCAGTCTTGTTCTCTTCTTGGCCACCCTTCAAGTTCTGAAATTGTTGCACAATAAGGCTCATGTCTTCCCTCAATTGGATTTGACTAGCTACCATGGTGTTGAGTAGCTCTTAAGGGTTCATGGGTTCCTTAGTGTTTGGATGTTCTCCCCCTTCTGCCATAGTGATGGAGTCTCCGAACTTCTTGTGGCTTGGGCTATATTATAGGTCGAACGCAAGATTGTGATGTTGCAGTAATGGCTGCTTCAGTATCATGATGGGTTTGGAACTGGAACTGAAACTACTAGCTTGAGTGTCATCCTTGGATTCTCTTTGGAGTCTTCCCTTTGATCTTGACCAAATTCTCCCTTCAAAACAGGCTTGGTTGGGTCAAACAAAGTTAGGTCCCATTTACATTAATCTATCAACCAAACAAACACACGCAAAATGCAATGCAATTTTAACATGGGTTTGTTGTTTTATTGTTTCCCATAGCTAGGACGTTACACCACCCAACTTGTAATGTAATGAACATTACGTTGGTCTGAACGGCATGGTTTATCCTTTATAATCAACAAGAAGTGATCCAGTGACTTTGGGCTATGAGTTGGTGAGTTTACCAATGGGTACTCGAATCTAATGTAGACCGGTGATCCATGGTTACTACTACCATATTGTTGAAATGGGTGCATACATATTTGATGTTTTGATGATATACACTATGGCAGTTAGGGAAAGCTTTTAACAATCAACATGGCAACACAAACAAAAATATCATACAAACATCTCAAGATATAAATAAACAAACAAACAACAATATCATGCAAAATCATGCAAAAGACAAGGGAATATAGTTGGTCACTTAAAATCTAACATGAAGCTTAGCCCTCAACATCCCCAGTGGAGTTGCCACTGTGAGAGACTACGAAAATTTGGGGTGTTCTCAAAAAAGAGATTTGGGTGCTTGTAAGGGCACCTCTCTTTTGGGGTAATGATATGGAGTCGCCACTTATTTTTTTATACAAAATAATAAGAAAAACTAAATACAAAATACATATTCAAAATACTTTGAATGTCATCGATTGAATAAAGTAAAATTTTGGTAAATTAAACCTTACAAGACTTTGGGTCCTAGTTACAATCTATGCAAAAGAATACAAAGTGCAACATCCTAGTCAACTTAAAAAAAAAAAAAAAAAAGTCAAGAGCATTTTTTTTTTTTTTTTTGGGTTCCCACGTGCCCCCCACCGAACCCCACTACCCACCACTCATCTCACAATCCCACTACATCACTTGGCTAGCCATCATTTCTTCTTATTTTCTTTTCTTTCTTTTCCTTCCCTCATACACTTCTTTGCTCTCATATTCTCTCTACCCGGTACTACCACCATCACCATGTCCACCATCATTTTCTAGCAAGATCACCGGAAAATTTTTGGGAACCCATAAACACCTTCACATCCTTTTTTGAGGTAAAAATTTCTTATCTTTTTGGTGGGTTTTGCACTTTTGCTTTAGGTTATTTTTATCTAAGTTTTAATAATGATACCCATGTGATTTATAAGCATTGGAAGTGATATTTATGTGTTTTTATGTATGGGTTTTGTATTGGTGGAATTATTTGATGAGTGGGTATATATTTTTGTGCTATTGATGACTACTTAAGGGTTATGTATGGTGGAAAATTTAGGAGTTTTAAGTTATAACATGTGATGGTTGGTGAATTTAATTTTTCCATTGCCATTGGGTTTATTTAGAGTTAGTTGAAGTTCTAAATTTCTTATCTTGGAGAATATATTGATTTTGCTTTCATGGGTCTCTTAATGATGTAGTGTAAATTTTATGGAAGTTAGTGATAATGTTGGAGATGATATTAAATGGGTTAACTCTATAAATTGGAGTTTAGGCCTTGTGAATCAATTTGTTGAGAAACTATGAAAGTAGAATATATTATTATTGATGAGGTTAAATACTAGGCTTGCCTAATTAAGTGATTACTTGGCAATTCCTAAATTGTGGCTAGATGCAATTTCAAGCTCTATACTTATTGTTATAGGTTTACTTGATATTGTTTAGGCTCTAGCTAATCTCCTTGGAGCTTGGAGAATTAGGTTTTTGCGGTTGCGAGGTAAGTAGCTTTTTAATGGGATTTTGAAAAATAACATAAATTTTGTTTTTGGGTCAGACACGTTTTTGGAAATTACCTATGAAAACTATATTTTCTTAAAAACTAATATGTCGTAACCTTAATATATATATATATATATATATATATGATTATATATGAAAATGCATCATATTTGGTATTGCATTTGAGGAAATGTATGAATTGTTGATATGGAAAAATAAGCATCATTTATTTAATCTTTGATAAGAAAATCATTGATTTTATGGTATATTGAAAATTTTAGAGATGCTTATGTTGTCTTGTATTATTTGGAAAATTGATGGAAAATCTCTTGACAAAAATAAAGTTGAAAACCTTACAAACTTTGTAGAAGTTAGATTATTTAAGGTTTTTTGAAACTACGTGGATACAAATTGTGTTTCAAAGTAATTTGACCTGTGAGTTTATGTTGTTTTAACACCATGCCATGTGTGATTTCCCCGGTGATCACCCGATTTGGTTTTCGTGGTCTTTGTGACAACGAAATCAAGTTTAGGCCAGTGCCCTTTCACTTTGGATAACGCGTTCTTCCCTGCTATCCATAGAGGGAAGAGGATTCCTTGATTGTGTGTGGGTGAGGCTGCTGCCCATGGGACCAAGAGACCATATGCAAGAGAGGTCATATTTGATGCGCTCTCTCTGCTGCCCATGGGGGCAGAGAAAAACCTTAAGGGTGTGGGTGAGGCTGCTATCCATGGCGCCAAGAGTCTGCATACTAGAGAGGACAATATTGCACCAGTTGTAAATGGGTGGATCCCCTGACCGGTCTATGTGGTAGGGTGGTATATTTGAGATAAATTACCATATGTTAGAATTTATGGCTTTGGAATTATATTATTATTGCTCACAGATTATAGCATATGGTTTCAAGATATTTACTTTGAGAAACTTGTATTTCATTATTAAATCATCCTTGTCATATTATTATTATAGTAGATGAAACTTGCATTTCCCCCACCCCCATTAAATATGCTACTTACTAGGCTCTGTCTGATCCCATTATTTTTATAACCTTTTCAGAGTAGGCAACAGTCTTTTGAGACAGCTTTTTGATGGCTAATAATAGTTAGACTAACTACTGATGAAGGCTGAACTTTTGTAATGGGTGTACTAGATGGTGTAAATCTTAGAATAGGCTTGACTCATTCTTTTGTATATTAAAGTGGTTTTGACGTTATTTCCACTGATGGGACAAGCTGATGATATGTAATTAATTATTCAGACATCTATTCTTTTGTGGCCAATGGTCCTTGTAATTATTGCTGAGAGTTCTGACTTACTTTGAGAGTATATTCAATGAAATTATTATCATAATTCTTAATGTTGCTATTCGATATGATTTATGTGGATTGGATTGTCAAAAAGGAAAATCTACAGGTTCTTTGAGATGTCTTTTTCATGCTTTGGACCGTTTGGGGTTTAGGGTGTGACACAAAGCTTTGGTCCTAGCTACAACCTACCAAAATTAAAAGACAAAGCACTAATCTACCTATCCAAAAATCCTAAGCTTGAGGGCTAAGTTATGGAATAGGAAGGTGTTAGGCACTCATTTCACCCAATCAGAGTCTGGTCTTCTAGACTCTAATGATCAATATACCCTTTTTGCATGATGTTGAATGATATGTTGAACTCATATGACAAACACTTGGAAAAGAATTAAACTAAATAAATTTACCTCATGAATATGTCTTCTTTTTAAAAGAAAAACCAGACCTGTTTTGAGGGTAAAGAGAATAAGACTTGGTTTGTAAAAAAATCAGATATGTTATTATAAAAGAAAAAAAAATGAAAGATTTTATCAAGAAAAAATAAGATCTATTCTTGTGTAAAGTAAAGTAAAAAAAAAAAAAAGTGATTTTTGGTTTATAAAAAAAAAAAAAAAAAAATCAGATCTGTTGTTGGACATAAAATAAAAAATAAAAATAAAAACTTTTGAAGGAAGATTCACATTCATGAGATAAATTCATTATGCATGCATCACATATTAAGAAAAAGAAAAGACTTCAACCTAACTTTCAATCCCTTCTTTTAAATTTCAAAATATGCAATTGTGTAACAAAAATTAGATCTTTATTTCATGAAAATACAGATCAGTTTTGAGAGTTTAAAAAAAAATAGATCTGTATTTATGAAAATACAGATTAGTTTTGTGTTAAGAAAATCAGATCTGAAAATCCAGATCAGTTTTGTATTGAAAAAAATCAGATATGTATTTAATGAAAATACATATCAGTTTTGTGTTAAAAAAATCAAATCTGAAAAATTCAGATCAGTTTTTTGAGTTTAAAGAAAATCAGATCTGAAAAATTCAGATCAGTTTTTGAGTTTAAAGAAAATCAAATCAGAAAATTCAGATCAGTTGTTGAGTTTAAATATAATCAGATCTAAAAAATTCAGATCAATTTTTATGTATTAAAGAAATCTTTGATAGTCAACAGATATTGAGAGTTAAGAAAGAAATCACAACAAACAATCATCTAAGAACATATTTAAAGAAAAATTTCAAAAAAAATGTGGCAATTATATCACGAACCAGAAATAATAAAACATCTTAAACCTATTCACCCATCATCAACCAAAATTAATAGAGAAGAACAAAAAAAGAAAAAAATAGAATACCTCTTGCATGAGCATGCTCTTCTTAGTGAAAGATTATTTTAGGATTCAAAGAAATTCATTCAACTCTTTGAAGCCTAAAATACTTCGCTTACAAAAAAGAAATTCCTATGGTAAGAGCCTTCAAATGGTCTTTAATGTAAGGGGGAAAAGAAGAGAAGAGCCAGTAAGAAGGGAGAGGGGGCGGGGTCAGATAGTGTGAAAAAGTGTGCTAAATTTTGAGAGGTATCACCTATTTATAAAGGTTGGGATGCTTAAAGAAATAAGCAAAAAACCTATGGGGAAAATCCTAAAAAATAAAGAAGAAGATTTGGATAAGAGTAAGCTGATTTTTCAGATCAGAACCAGTTTCAGTATTTTGATCATATCGTTTTACTCACGACTATGATTATGCTGAAATTTTGATAGCCAAAGGGAAACTTGATTCTCTACAAGTTTTCCAGAAATAGCCTAGTCTGAATTTTGAGTACTACTATGCCAAAAGTGCCTTGGAACATGAATCTGAAATTTGCTACTTGATTAGCACGCTTTTGAAGTGTTTTCCAACTCTAAAACTGTATTTGGATGAATTTCAGAGTTATTTTCATGATAAACCTCATTCCAAAGTGATAATTAGGACTTTTAAAATAATTATTTTGAATATAATTATCCCAAAAGCCAAATTATCTACAGTCTTTAAATATTATCAGCTTATTTGTTTTAATCCCGTGCAACAATCTCACTTTAAGAAAAATACTTAATCAATCACAAAAATTCATTTGATTAATTTTAATCATTAACCAATCGAAATTAATTATAATTAATCACACGTGATCAGCTTCACTACATACAATGCATGCAGACCGTGAAAACTTAATCTCGTGATATCTTTCAATCCAATGGTTTGATTTGGGAATCGAACATACCATTGCAATCGTTAGAATTTCAAAATCATTTTTATTATATGCAATGAATGAATTAATGCACGTAATGCAACTCTAAATTTTTGGTTATATGAATGGTCACTCTAGTCATCTTCCAAGATTAAATTATGGGTGCAAAATTGAGTGTCTACACTTGGCAAGTAACAAAGAAGTCCTTTTCCAAGTGGGAGACCATGGAGAGCACCTAACCACTAGAGCTAGTGCACACAAATATTTGCGGTCCATTTGATCCAATTTTTGTTGGAGGTAAAAAATATTTCATCTCCTTTATTGATGATTTTAGTAGAAAATTATGGGTTTAACTTATCAAAGAAAAATTTGCAGCTTTCATTATATTCAAAAGCTTCAAGGCACATGTTGAAGTGGAAAGTGGTTATAAGAACAAAATACTTAGATCTAATAAAGGCACTAAGTACACCTCAAATGAATTTCAAGATTATTGCAAGAAAAATGGAATCAAGCAACAGTTTACAACTGCATACACTCCACAGCAAAATGGCATTGCAAAGAGGAAAAATTGGACGATCCTTGATATAACAAGGACCATGCTTAAAGAAAAATGTTTGCCAAAGTATTTATGGGCAAAAGCAATGGCATGTATAGCCTATTTACTCAATTGATGCCCTTCAAAAAATATGACACCATAAGAGGCGTGGAGTGGCTACAAACCAAGTGTGTCACACTTAAGAAATTTTGGGTGTATTGCATATGCTCATGTGCTTGAGACTAAGAGAAAGAAGTTGGATGATCATGGTAAGAAGTGCATCTTCATTAGGTATAATGAGGAGTCGAAAGCTTACAAACTCTACAATCCACTTACCGACAAAGTAGTGCTAAGTAGAGATGTCATTTTCAATGAAGATGAGTCATGGGGATGGAATGATGACATCACAAATAAAGAGAAGCCACTTGAGTTAGAAGGGCAAGAAGAAGATGTTAATTATGAATGTTTAATGAGACCTTCCTTAACACCCCACTGCTATGCATCATCAACAGGCACTTCATCAATCCAAAGCCTAGGTAGTATTTCTCCATCTCCAACACCAATCAAAATGAGAGGCCTAGATAATATCTATGCACAAACTAAAGAGACAAATCTCTTTTGTTTGAATGTGGACCATGAGTCTTTTACTTTCAAAGAAGCTGTGAAAGAGAATTGTCAGAGGAATGCCATACAAGAAGAAATTTATGCCATTGAAGAAGAAATTTATGACATTGAGGGGAAAAAAAACACATGGGAATTGACTACACTTCCCCCAAGTCAAAAAACCATTGGTGTGAAATGGGTGTATAAGATTAAGCACACAGTTGATGGGAGGATTGAGCACTATAATGCAAGACTTGTAGCAAAAGGTTACAAGCAAAAGTATGGGGTAGACTATGAAGAAGGCTTTGCTTCAGTAGCAAGACTTGACATGGTGAGGATGTTGATTTCTCTTGTAGCACATCATAGTTGGATAATATACCAACTAGATGTCAAATCGGCATTATTAAATGGCATACTTGAAGAAGAGGTGTATGTAGAGTAGCCTGAAGGTTTTGTGGTTGAAGGAGAAGAAGACAAGGTGTATCGTTTGAATAAAGATTTATATAGGCTAAAGTAAGCTCCTCGAGCTTGGAATTCTCATATTAACAGCTATTTTCAAGGAAGTGGTTTTGTTAAGTGTCCTTATGAGCATGCAGTCTACATCAAGAAGAATGCCCATGGTGAAATTCTTAGAGCCTGCCTTTTTGTTGATGATTTGTTATTCACAGGAAACAGTAAGCAAATGTTCCATGGGTTTAAACAGGCTATGTTTAAGGAGTTCGAGATGACTGACTCTAGACTTATGTCATTTTTCCTTGGGATTGAGGTATGATAGCAACCAAATGGCATTTTCATATGTCAGAAAAAATATGCAAAGGAATTGCTCGACAAATTTAATATGAAAAATTGCAATGCTGTCAATACACCTGTTGCAATGGTTCTAAAATTAACAAGAGAAGGAGAAGGGAAAATTATAGATCCAACTCTATTTAGGAGTTTGATTGGAAGTTTAAGGCACCTCTTAATCATAAGGCCAAACATTGTTTATAGTGTTGGGCTTTTGAGCAAATATATGGAGAAGCTAGAGGAATCTCATTGGCTTGCAAAAAAGAGGATCCTAAGATATATAAAAGGTACTATGGATTTGGCCTTTTATATTCATATAATAATGATGCCGCATTATATGGATATTCAGATAAAGATTGGGGAGGTGTTCAAGATGAAAGGAAAAGGCACTACTGGATACGTTTCTATCTTGGATCAACAACTTTCTCCTGGATGTCCAAAAGGTAGAGTATTGTAGCTTTGTCGATATGCGAAGCCAAATATGTGGCAGCATCCTCTTTTGTTTGTGAAGCATTATGGTTGAAGAATTTATTAAATGAATTTGATCATCCACAAGAAGAATCCATAATTATTTATGTGGATAATAAGTGATGTGGCGGAAGCCTAAAGAGAAGCACACACGATGCTCTCTTGATGGAACAGAAACTAAACTGTTAGTTTCTGGTAGTAAACCTCGAATCCACGAGGGGTTTCCTTGAATCCACAAGGAGAATAAGCTGGAATCCACCAGAAGAAAATTTGACAAAATTCTGTGTTTATTGATAATAGTCTATGAAAAACGTTTACAGACTTAGGGGCCTATTTAAGGGCTCCTTAAAACTTGACAGACAAGAAAATATAATTTAAAATAACTCCTAATTGATACCTAACCATAACAGGAATCAAATTTGACCTAAAAAGTATTAAATGCACCTAAAAACAAGGAAATAAATGCCATAAACCTAAAATAACGAAAATTACAAAAAAATACCAAATATAAAAGATTACAGAAATTAATTAGAATATTTTGTCCTACATCAGACCCCTCCACTTGAAATAAACTCGTCCTCGAGTTCATTCTTGAAATCTGGAATCTCCCATGCCAAGAGAACAAATACGTTGAATACTTCATCTTTTTTGTCTTCTTGCCAAACTTGAAAGTCATTAATTGGACAACTTGAACTTCTTCTCCCTTGATCTTCATGTAATTGACAATATTCACCAAATAAGAGTCAATGATAAAATCAAATCTTTCCACCCCAATAAAATCAATAAACTGTGTTTCGGTGTCGCCCAATAAAATAATAGGAGTTTGAATGTTGCAATCATCTAACTTGATTTCATCGAGATCGTTGACAACTTCCTCTATAATTTCTTCTTTAATGGTCTCTACTATCTCAACTTCAAGATCTTTCTCTATAATGGGGTCTTCATTAATCTCCTCTACAATCTTGATTTCAAATTCTTCTTTGACTTCTCCATATTCTTCAAGAACAATATTTGCTTCAACATGTAAGTCTTCCTTTAATGGTGGAATATTTGGCTCTTCAAAATAATTCAAGTATGAACTTCTTGGCCAATAATAATCTTGTATTGTATACGACAAGATTTCTTCACAATCCAAAGGATAAAATTTGATAGCAAGCATCTTTTTCATCCTTGGCCACGATCGAATTTTGTCTTTACCTTGTCGAATTCTATCGGATTGTACTCGTTCCCACCAACATAAGGCATACTTACTAAGTTTATACAAAGCAAGTCCAACTTTTCTCTCATAACAAATATTCTCATAGTCAAATAAATCCTCTAGATCAAGTAACCAATCAAGAAAATCTTCTTTTAAAAAATAACCATTAAAACTTGCAATTTTCTTATAAGGTCTATATGAAATTTGCTTACCAATAGGTTGCCCGTGAGTTATGTCTCCGCTGCAGTTATCCCTATTGTTTCCATTCTTCAACGGCGCCATCTTAGCATAGATATTTGTGAGTGCTTGTTGTACGTCACATAATACTCGCTAAGTTATTCGTCGTTGTTGTGGTGGTGGTTACCGTCTCGCCGGTTAGCAATCAGACCAGGGTAAGTCAAGGCTCTGATACCAACTGATGTGGCGGAAGCCTAAAGAGAAGCACACACGATGCTCTCTTGATGGAACAGAAACTAAACTGTTAGTTTCTGGTAGTAAACCTCGAATCCACGAGGGGTTTCCTTGAATCCACAAGGAGAATAAGCTGGAATCCACCAGAAGAAAATTTGACAAAATTCTGTGTTTATTGATAATAGTCTATGAAAAACGTTTACAGACTTAGGGGCCTATTTAAGGGCTCCTTAAAACTTGACAGACAAGAAAATATAATTTAAAATAACTCCTAATTGATACCTAACCATAACAGGAATCAAATTTGACCTAAAAAGTATTAAATGCACCTAAAAACAAGGAAATAAATGCCCTAAACCTAAAATAACGAAAATTACAAAAAAATACCAAATATAAAAGATTACAGAAATTAATTAGAATATTTTGTCCTACATCAATAAGTCTGCCCTAGAACTTTCTAAAAATCCAATTCAATATGGAAGGAGCAAACATATTGACATGAAATATCATTTCTTGAGAGATTATGTAAAACAAAAAGTTGTGAAGCTCTAATATTGCAATACAGAAGAGCAAGTAGCAGACGATTTTACCAAGGCCTTACCAGTTGATAGATTCAGAAGATTGAGGACAATGCTTGGTGTGAAGATGCTTTTGGCTAAAGGGGGAGTGTTGGAAGTGATAAACCAAAAGGTGCCTCTTGATATTTCATAACAGTTTGGGTCTTTTGTTTTTCCATAACTGTTTGTGTCTATTGTCATTCCATAACATTTGTGTCTTTGAGTCTTCCACATTCTAGAATTTTTTGTTATGAAATAGAGAGTCATGACAATAATGATAGCTTTTGTAACTTCAGCCTATAAAAGGGGATAGATGTATGATGTGAAAGTGTGTGAGAGAAAACATTCTAGTGAGCTCTCAAGGTAGCAGCCTAATCTCTTTGTTTATGAGTTTGAAGTACTCTAATAAAATTTTCATTCCTCTCTTTCTTGTGAGTACTTTGTTGAATTTTAAGTCAAGGCTTTGTAAAGCCAACAATTTCCTTATTGAATATTGATTAATAACTAGATGCCTGTTGTTGGATTGTATCGTTGATCACTAAGATACTTTTTATAATTGAATATTCTTAGTTTACATTGTTTATAAAAGTCCTTTTATCATTATTGCGTGATGAGTGATGACAACCAAATGTGAAATGGAAAAGTAAAATTGGATAACTGGGAAAGAAAAAACCGCAAGAAGCGGTAATTATCATCATCAGTCCAAAAAAAAACCCTCCATATATAGTCAACATGGAAACAACTTACATGAATGGATTGACAGCAATACAACATTTATCAATGATCGGTCCGCAGAACTTGGGAGTTTATTCGTGTTCTCCACAAAGAACGATAGCCACTCAGATATAGCAGTTATCCGTATAGCAAAAGTCCAGTTTAAATAAGAAGTTGGCTACACAGCTAATGAAAGCCAACTTAACCGTCAAAACGTCAAACTTTATAAGATCTTAGTAATCGTTAGTCATCAATCACCAGCATCAATCCAAAACACTCCTGCATAAAATCCGAATGGAAACAACTTAGTAATCGTTAGTCATCAATCACCAGCATCAATCCAGAACACTCCTACATAAAATCCGAATGGAAACAACTTAGAAGATAGGTCTTACTTGAAATTTGGTTGGCAGAACTTTGGAGTTCATTTTTATCCATTAAGAACAATAGCTAGCCACACATGGAGCTATACATGGCCTAGGGTGGCTTAAAAAAATATTAGTATATTAATAGGTACTAATTTTAGCAATTCAGCTCAATAAAATTACATATTGCCCCCCTTAACAATGTCATCAATTCTTTTAAGAGTAATATTATAGCCACAAACATTTTTAAAACGTTTTTACAAATTATTGAGGTAGCAAATTCTTATTAGTTCGCACACTTGCATTGTTTTTTATTTATCAATAACCGCTCACCACATTAGAAATTTGTAAAATTTTTGTAGTTTTAAATTTAGCATTTTCCACCTTTTAAAGGCTATAAAAATTGATAGATTAAATCTAAAACAAAATATACAAGCCCAAAAAAATTAGTCCCATAAAAAAATTACCAATAATAAAGTTAAAAAAAATTAAGGTCAATCAATCTATTTTACCCCAAACAATCAGTTTGGCCATTTACAAAATTTTAAACAAAAAATCTTAGTGATAAAGCAGTAGAGTTAAAAGGCTGGAATCGCCACACACAAATAGAAGTAGAGCCGCCCCCCTTAACTCCAAATCCTGGCTTTGTCCCTGTTGCCGCACATTACAGTCAGTAGTATTACAACAGTCCATTTGATATGCTAAAATTAACCGTTAAAGTCACCTTTAACTTGCCCAACGCGTTAGAAAAAAGGGACCACTTTCCTCCCAAGATACGCAACATAATTATTGGGGATGCTCATCTCCTATATATAGGGAAAATGTATGCTTTCTTCCTCACCATTTATCACCAAAACCATTGCCAAAGAACCCTCTTCGGTTTGTATACAATGACTTTAACACAGCAAAAAAAACTTATAACAATCATGTTTTTTATTCTAGAGACTTTGATATCCCAAGCCATGTGCCGCACTTTGCTTGAAGACTCCCTTGCTGAGAGACATGAGCAATGGATGGTTCAGTATGGACGCAGCTACGAAGATAGTGCAGAGAAGGAAAAGCGTTTTAAGATATTCAAGGACAACGTAGAATATATAGACAAGTTCAACAATGAAGGGAATCGCACTTTCAAGCTAAGTGCCAATATGTTTGCAGACTAAACCAATGAAGAATTTGTTGCCTCTCATACTGGATACAAGATTTCCACCCAACCAAGTTCTCTCAAAGCAAAAAGTTTGAAATATGAAAACCTTACAGAAATTCCAATGACTATGGATTGGAGAGAGAAAGGAGCCGTTACCTCCATAAAGGACCAAGGCCGTTGTGGTAAGAGGATCACAGTACCCAACACTCATAAGTTTGGCTTCAATTCCCGTAATTATTGTTCTCAAAAAAATATATTACTTATAATTGATTCTCATACACGCAGGATGTTGCTGGGCCTTTTCAGCAGTGGCAGCCGTAGAAGGGATCACCCAAATCAAAACTGGCAACTTGATCTCTTTGTCTGAGCAACAACTAGTGGACTATGCTGTGGAAGGCAATCGGGGCTGCAACGGTGGTTGGATGGATAATGCTTTTAGATATATAATAAAAAACCAAGGACTCTCTACTGAAGAAAAATACCCATATGAGACCATGCAAGGAACTTGTGACCGTGGAAAGGAATCTATTTATGCAGCTCAGATAAGTGCATTTGAAGATGTACCTTCCAATAACGAGAAGGCATTACTACAGGCTGTGGCCAACCAACCAATTTCAATTGCCATCGATGGTTCTGGTCGTAACTTTCATTTCTATAAAAGCGGAGTTTTCATGGAAGAGTGTGGGACTCGTTTAACACATGCCGTTACTGCAATTGGGTATGGAACAAGTGCTGATGGTACCAAGTACTGGTTAATGAAGAATTCGTGGGGCACCCGTTGGGGTGAGAATGGCTACATGAGGATTCAGAGAGACACCAGTGCTCCAGAAGGTCTCTGTGGCCCTGCCAAGAAAGCGTCCTATCCTGTTGCTTAGATACTCCAATGGTGACATATCAAGTCGCCTATGGCTATGATACTTATAAGTATTGCTCTCTCTTTCGCTATATCTATGTTAAATTTGTTACGGCTGTGAAAATGCCTGTACTGCTTCTTGCAACTTCAAAATATGAACGTTGTAATAAATAAACTCGTTAGCTACTGCTAGTATTAAGTAATGTAATGATAGCTTATAAAAATCTTCACATTTCTTTCACTATATGTATGTTAAATTTGTTAGGGCTGTGAAAATGCATGTGCCACTACTCGTAATGTCAAAATATGAACGTTGTAATAAATGAACCTAACAGGTACTGATATTATTAAGTAACATAATGATAGCGGCCAAAATGGCCAAATACCACTTATTTTTGAAATTTTTAGCAACAAAACACTGTTTCGGAAATAAATAGGTAACTACCACTTTTTCTAGAACTCGAGTTTCAAAAACTCGAGTTCCTCATCAATTTTCTACCGTGGCACTGCTAACCTGGAAGCACTGCTGAGCTGGAATTTCTACGATTAAAAAAAAATTATGTGGTACTTGAGCTTGGTAAACTCGAGTTCCATGCAACAAAATACTCGAGCATCCACTCAAGTTCCATGCAACACAATACTCGAGCATCCAAGCTCAAGTACGTTTTATAAACAAAATACAAATAAAAAAATTTACATGGTACTTGAGTTTACCAAACTCGAGTACCATGTAATTTTTTTTTTTTTGGTTTGTTGTTGTTGTTGTTTGGGAATAATCGACAAATAAACATAAAGATAAAAATAAGTGGCTTTTTTATGTTTTTATTTATTTAAACAGAAGCATTATAAAATATAGAGATTTTAATTTCAAAATATGAATATAATTTCTACATTAATTAAAATTGTTCATTGTTTTCTCATAAAAATTGTTCACTGTTTTCTGTATAAGCTATTTCTACGATTTTGCATAAAATTATTTTCTTATCAGCATTATTTAAGAAATTGTTCACTCTCTTTTCTGCATAAATTATTTTATGTTTACTGTTTAAAAAATTATTCACTATTTTATCATAAAACACCTAGTGAAATCGTGTTTTCTCATAAAACACCTAGTGAAAATGCCAACCACCATTCCTTGTGGAATCTCTCTAAACAATACATACCTACCATGCTCCTACAATTAGTATTTGTTCATTGTATCATGATACAAGATTGTGTCCACAAATATGAGATTATAGTTTTATTGAACAAGATGAAATTCGATGAGTCCCCGCCCCCACGTTTAAATCCTAGCTCTATCCTAGTCTCTTATCTCTTCATCTTAACTAAATAGTAGCTTTGAAACTACTATACATTGGGTATGATATTGTCACATGAATTGTCCTCACGACACAACATTTAATTTGTTAGATATCAGTTATTTTCGCGTCACTAGACCACAAATTAATCATCAAATGATAAGAAATAATAATCTAGAGGTATGGACTAGAATGTGTGGAGGATATTGAAAGAGAGCAAAAATGAAAAACCTAGATAAATATTCTGAGTGTTGACTGTAAGATAGACTCGATGGAGGAGTAAAGCAAAGAAAATTTTGTTTGCTATATGGTTTCCTTAATCTTTCTGATGAGTGGATGACTTGGACTTTTGGGATTCCTTCTCAGAAGATTGGAGGTTCCCTCCGAAATTGCTATTTGTTAATTTGATTAAAAAAAAAAGAATCTTATTGTGTTAGCCAGTGTTTTAAAAAGTTCAAGCATATGAAAAAACATTGCAATTGAATCTAAGGTTACCCCTCCTACTCCTGCAGGGGGACTTTTGATTGAGTCCAATTCCAATATCACAGCACCACATAGAGCAGGGTCAGCCATTGCTAGGACAATAGAATTTTTTCAATGTGTTCTTCGCTTGTAATACTTTGATATCTATGCTCTCAAATATCAGAGTATTGCCGAGCTGTTGAGCAGCACGTGTGAAATCGTGCCAAGCTGTTCATAAAATCTATTTTCTGCATTAATTCAAACTATTTTCTACATGTGGTTCGTATGACTATAGTTGGCGGTTGCATAAATTATTTTCTATTCACTATTTAAAAAACTGTTTGTTGTTTTCTCTAAAACACCTAGTGAAATCGTGTTTTCTAAATTTAAAAGTCAAATCTGAATGCTTTTTCATGTTTAAATTTCACAATAATCGAATCGGCTTTTTTACATTAATAAAATTTGCTCTCTAGACATCATGTTTACTGTATATTTAAATCTGTTTACTGCATTCATAAAATCTGTTTTTTGCATTAATTAAAACTGTCCAGACAAATCAAGACAGTCCAAAAAAATACAGACAGATGTTCAAAAGTTACTACTATTTACTAGCATTTGTAAAAAGAGATCTGATAGATTCCCAAGATTTGAAAGATTCCCAAACAGACGCAGAAAGACTATTACTCATCAGTACTAATTTCCATACCACCGACAGATTAACTTGAGTTAAATTTACCTACTCAGATTTTTTTTGTTTTAATTAGATTTTTTTTTTTTTTTTTTTTTGGTTTGGGAGCTGTATTAGCAATTGGGTTCTAGATGGGTTATTAAAATGAGTACTAGGTGTTCAATGAAATCCTGCAAAGAACTTGGGATAGAAAAGGTTATGTTTGGGTTATTCTAAAACAAAATTAAAAGGAATTGGATTGGGTTACTCTCCACAAATTTGCTTCCAAGGAAGGATGATCACACCATTCTCTTTAGCTGGATTTTTTTTTTCAATTGCTAGAAATATTTTTCTCTCCATCATAGTGGATGTTACAGTTTTAGTTGTTTAGAATAGGCTTAAAAGAAAATCTATTTGTAAGACAACACATTTTTATGGATAGCATACTGAGTGTTATATACATTTTAAATTTGAAATTCATACCAAGTGTTATTTTTTAAAATTTATAAATTCAATTGCATTACCTACATGCTTATTTAATTAAATTTATTTAAGTACAACTTTTGAAACAAAATGTTTCTCCAAATATTTACCTAAAAACAAATTTTATGAATGCGGTAAGCAGCTTCGAATATATAGTAAACATGATGTGTAGAGAGCAAATTTTATTAACGTAGAAACATATTTTATCAATGCAGAAAAACAAATTCGATTATTGTGAAATTTAAACATGAAAAAGCATTCAGATTTGGCTTTTAAATTTAGAAAACACAATTTCACTAGGTGTTTTATAAGAAAACAGCAAATAATTTTTTAAATAGTGAACATAAAATAATATACGCATAAAAGAGAGTGAACAACTTTTTAAATAATGCTGAACATAAAATAATTTTATGCAGACTGCTAGAAATAGTTTTTTTTTTTTTTAAAAAAAAAAAACACTGCAAGAAATAGTTTATTCAGAAAACAGTGAACAATTTTTATGAGAAACCAATGAATAGTTTTAATTAATGCAGAAAAAAAAATTTATGAATGCAGTAAGTAGATTTGAATATACAATAAATATGATATGCAGAGAGCAAATTTTATTAATGTAGAAACAGATTTTATCAATGTAGAAAAATATTTTTGATTATTGTGAAATTCAAACATAAAAAAGCATTCAAATTTGGCATTTAAATTTAGAAAATACGATTTCACTAGATGTTTTATGAGAAAACAATGAACAATTTTTTAAACAGTAAACAGAAAATAATTTATGCAGAAAAGAGAGTGAACAATTTCTTAAATAATGCTGACAAGAAAATAATTTTATGCAAAATCGTAAAAATAGTTTATACAGAAAACAATGAACAATTTTTATGAGAAAACAATGAACAATTTTAATTAATGTAGAAATTAAATTCATATTTTGAAATTAAAATCTCTATATTTTACAATGCTTCTGTTTAAATAAATAAAAACATAATAAAGCCACTTATTTTTATCTTTATGTTTATTTGTCAATTATCCCAAAAAAAAAATTACACAGTACTCGAGTTTGGTAAACTCGAGTACCATGTAAATTTTTTTATCTTTATGTTATTTATAAAACGTACTCGAATCTGGTATGCTCGAGTATTGTATTGCATGGAACTTAAGTTTACCAAGCTCAAGTACCACATAATTTTTTTTTAATCGCAAAAATTCCAGCTCAGCAGTGCCACGGTGGAGAATTGATGAGGAACTAGAGTTTTTGAAACTCAAGTTCAAGAAAAAATGGTAGTTTCCTATTTATTTTCGAAACAGTGTTTTGTTGCAAAAAATTTCAAAAATAAGCGGTATTTGGCCATTTTGGCCTAATGATAGCTATCAGTATTTGCTTTGTGCCCAGATTCATATACTATGGTTGTGAAATTTTAAGTTGATTATTTATTTCTTTCATTTACTATGTCTACTTGTGCATTTATAGTTAATGTTCATGTCACTTTCAATGTCATAATGATAAATAAGAATTTACTTTTCTTTTATGATCTATCTATAATTAGTGAGTTTTGCAGCAGACATTCGATCGAGTCAATTTTTTGATCTGAATGGTCAAAGGAAAAAAAAAAATTATTCATTTATAGAAATCAACCTAATACATGAATATGTCACTTTAGATTCTATGAAACTTGGGTTATCTGCGACAATCATATGATTAGGCCTAATGAAAATAAGTGACATGGTGACATCTAGTTCAAAGTTTTCACAACGTAGATCACAAAAGAGAGAAGTTTGTTTGTAGATCTGAGAGATCTGGTTAGAGGTTCATACTTAACATACAGGGTTTTCAGATATAGGTGAGAAATTTGGTTTCTCTTCCCTTAAGGAACAAGAAACAACTATAAAAACAAGAGAGATGGTGGCATCTAGTTGTTTTTCTTTTTCTTCTTTGTAGTTGACACATATTTCTTGATGTATAGTGGATGGTCATATTTCTACTCAGACTATTTGTAAACTGGCTATTTTTGCTTCTCTTTCAACCCTCGAATATTTTGTTTTTGTTGTGAGTTTCTAGGTGTGAGGTTGAAATTTATTAACCACCTTGTTAGCTTTATTTCGTGCAAATTTGCTTGTAATTTAAGCACTTAGAAACCCTGTATTTAGGTGGGATCATTGTAAGGGTAGTGTGTGAGAAGATGTGAAGAAAAGCTCAAGTATATGCAAGAAGGCAGAGTTTCGCGACTAGGACTCGCAGCTAAGTCGCGGCTTGCAAGCCGCCAAATGATGGCACATGAGATGCACACAAGGAAGCTGAAGGGTCGTGCCAGCTATCGCACTACAGGATAAAAGTTCCAGGCTGGCCAGGCCGTTACGTCGTGACTTGAACTCGCGACTTGGACAAGTCGTGAAGTCAAGCCGCCTATTAACCTTGTTTGGCAAAAATTGACTCTTCGTATTTCAAAAACACACCACTATATATAGACCTTTATACCCACTAAATTGATAGAGCTTCTAGAGAGAATTTTTGCGAGAGAAACCCTAGAGAAAAGCAAGACTATCTCATCCTCAATTTTTACCTTAGAGACTCTTCAAATTCCTCTACTTTTTTCCTCTCCATTGTCACATCCTTGAGAGGCCATTGACCAAATCCTTATCTCACCACACCCACGTTTGTGAGAAGGTTTATTTGGTACTATTGGGAAGAAATTTGGAAGGAACCAATATACATTGGTTGATGCTATGGTCAAGTAGTAAAATTCGGTAAGCTAGAAAAGAAAAAGGTTCAACGCAACCTCATTTGAGCAAGAAGCTTGAAGGGCTTAGGTACCTGGATAGATTAGGCTTGGAAGGTCTATTACTGTTCATGTATCCCAACTACATTCTCTAGTGGATTACTTACCGCTTGGAAGGCGACAGAGAGGTTTTACGCCTAGGACTTCAGTTTCTTCTTCGATAACACATCGTGTGTTGTCCGTGTGTTTGTATCTTCCTTCCCTTTATCTTTGTCTTATATTTACTGCTGTGGATGTGTTTATATTTGGCTTAGATTAATTATCAATTCTGTGATTGGATTTTGTTCATGTTCCGCACATTAATTGTTTGATTATAAGTTTGAATTAATATTTTATATTTTGGGGGTCTAAACGTTCAAGAGTGTTTTATACACATATTGAACTTTCAATTGGTATCAGAGCGGGTGCAATCTTTGTGGTTTGATTACCTAAGTGCGATCCTAGACCCCTTGGCTATGGATGCAGATGTAAAATAGGTCATGCAGAATTGTGGTTTAGGTGTTTGTGATAATAACTCTATGAGTATGTTTAAAGGGTATTCTAAAAATGAACTCTTAGAGCTAATTAAATCCAAGAAACATGCTAGGATGTTCATTCACATGCTAAAACACTTTGAAAATAAGAACCACATTCTTCACAATAGTCTATGTGAGTCTAATTCTTTGATTGAGAAATATAAAAGAAGAAATAGAACATTGTTTGAAAAGATTGATAATCTGAAAAGGAAAATTCAATCTAAGAAAAGCTTGGAAAATGAGGATGAATTTATGTTTGATGGTCAAGAATGCTTGTCTCATGCCTGTATGTTTGTGCACACCTCATTGAAGGTTTTTAACTCGTGCTTATGGTACCTTGACAGTGGATGTTCTTGTCACATGACAGGAGATAAATCACTGTTTAAGGCTCTTAGAGAGAAAACATGTGATTATGTGACTTTTGATGATGGGAGTCATGCTCAAGCTCTTGGCAAAGGAACGGTTGAAATATCAGGATTACCTCTACTGAAGGAAGTGCTATACATCAAAGGATTGAAGGCAAATCTCTTAAGTATCACTCAAATATGTAATGAAGACTTTCTTGTCCAATTCTCAAAGAAGGGGTGTATAATCATCGATGAAAAAGGGATTCAAGTCTTGAAGGGAAATAGGACTACTGATAATTGCTATGGAGTAGGTCCTACAGCACCTATTTTGTGTAGAAGTGCTTGCGTTGATATGCTGAAACTTTGGCATCATAGGTTTGGACATGCAAACTTCAAACAAGTATGTAAAGTCTTTAAACTTGAGGCTGTTGAGGGACTTCCAAAGTTTGGAAAGGTGGAGAAGATTATATGTGGAGCATGCCAAATGGGAGAACAAACAAAGATGAACCATCACAAGGTGAATGTGATTGCTACCTCACAGTGTTTGGAGCTTCTTCACGTTGATCTAATGGGGCCTACACGAATTGAAAGTCTAGGAGGGAAGAGATACATTATGGTGGTAGTTGATGATTTTTCAAGATACTCTTGGGTGGAATTCCTTAGAGAGAAGTCTGAAGCATGTAATAAAATGCAAAGACTATGCAAGAGACTGCAGAATGAAAAAGGAGTTCCCGTAGTCAAAATCAGAAATGATCATAGGAAGGAATTCGAGAGTGCTAAATTTGAAACATTTTGTGAAGAGCATGGTATCAAGAAGGAATTTTCAGCTCCAAAGACTCCACAACAAAATGGGGTGGTTGAAAGAAAGAACTGGGTAATCCAAGAGATGGCTAGAGTCATGCTACTCAACAAAAACATACCTCAAAGGTTTTGGGCTGAAGCTATGAACACATCGTGCCACATATGTTAGGATTAATGCCCTTAAATCCTATTGTATTATGCTATGTATGATATTAAGTGTGACATTGTGTATGACATTATGTATGACTTAATATTGTGTTAAACAAAGTTGTTTTGTTATTATTATCTAAAATAATTGTAACATGAATATTCGGACATTATTACGTAGTCCATGAAATGCATAGTATGTTATTTATGTGATTTCGTCACAGAAGATATAAGTCACAAGTTCTTTGTAAACTCAAAACTAAAGTTCGTAGTAGGTAATGAAATTGGGCATTTCATCTGCGAAGACTATAACATATCAACTATGATGATTTGTCTTGATCATGGAAGTGAAGACTTCTAGTTGATGTATTGATATGTTTTAAGAGTTAAGACATGTTGAACTGGACCGCTGTGAAATTTATTATTCTCCTAAGGACTGTCAAATGAATAATAAATCTCATGACTTATATTTGCATGAACTCTTAATCCTGAGAGAATAATAGACTTGATCATGAAGGGTAGGTTGCCTTAATATATCAAGAGTGAGATCTAAAGTAATGATCAAAATCTCAGTATGTTGGGCAGTCACATTTAGTGTTGATGGAACATATATTCTCAAGATGGAATTCATAGTCTCTTAACAGATATATAAAATATTTCCTTGAGATAAGTTTAATGGGTTTGTTATTCAGAGAGTTAGGCCTAACTACTTTGGTAAGAAATTACTAAATATATATTTATGAAATTGGATTTCATAAATATATGATGAATAACTTCACAGGATTAAACCGGGCACTCAAGGATTAAGATGTAGTAATCTATAAAGTGGCAGTCCACATTTATGACTTTGTATTACTACAAATATTTTATGAAGGGGTTTGCATGTACAATAAAGTCTTGGGATATAATTTATAGATAAGGCCTAGAGTGCAACTATATTTATATAGTAGTATTAAATATAGTTAATGGTAACTTTGGACTTGTCAAGAGTTGACAGAAAAGCCCAAGACCCATTGGAGCTAGTGTCTTATTGGTCCCTTTTGGTTCCACTCCAAGCCACATACTTAAGTCCAATTGGAAAGGTCCAAAAGGCCAGTCCAATTAGATAATTGGTTGGATACAAAAGGAAAAACGTACAGAATTATTAGTGTGTGAAAAACATCATTGAAAAGTGGTGTGTAAGAGAGTGTAAGTCACTTTTTTAATTCTCCTTTTGTAACTGATTAAGAGTCCACACTTCTTAGGCGTTAGTGGAATTGGAGTAAAGATTAAAAGTATTCTCAAGTGATTCGATCTTTGTTTTGAAATTCACCGCTTCAAGGTACGCTCTCCTATACTCGAATTCTGAAATTTACATAGTGCATGTTATAGATTGAGAATGAAGTAGATCCGTTGATTAATTTTCCGCTGCGTACATGCTTATTTCCATCAAATGGTATCAAAGTGGTCTTCAATTTCCAATCTGTTTAACATGTTTTGTGAGTTTTAGAATTAGAGATGATAGTTTCATATTGTTAGAAGATTATGTTTTTAAATTTTTTGCATGTTGTTGAAACTATAATTTGATGAAAACTGAAATTGATGTTATGATATTGTTTAAATTTAAATTTAAGTACGTTAAATGAGTCTTAAGGCTATAACATCAATAGAATTCAGTTTTGACATCAATCTCTGTCTGTAATGTTCGTATGTTGAATGTTTGTTCATGAAAAACAAAGAAAACTACCTTAGAAAATTTCTAGAAATTTGAGTTTTGCGATTTTTGATCGATTGAAAATCACTTTCGATCGATCGAGTGAAACAGTGATCAGACTTTTTAAATAGATTGATTTTCAATTATTAGTCGATTGATCGAATTTATTTTTTCGATTGATCGAGAAGCAATCGAGTATTAATCGAACAAGTCAGGAGGTCAAGTTTGAATCTTTTAATTTTTTCGATCGATCAAGGGGCACATTCAATTGATCGAAAGAAAGAAAATAAGAAATTTTTCTAAGTGTTTTCACATTTGAAAGTACTAAGACTATGTGTAATTAGATTATGCATATTTTATAATTAAAAACATTTTCTTTAAAACATCTAGTGGGAGAGAGATACAAGGGTTGGATCTCACAGCTTCCATTATTGGTTCATAGTAGTGTGAGATATATACTTTGTCTTTGCTTCGAGCTTAGCATTCCATGCGGAGAGTATTTATTTCATGGTCTTATAAGATTGAATTTTTTGGTTTATAGTGGTTTGATCAAACACCTTGTCTTAGCCTTAAGCTTTGCATTCCATGCGGAGGGTGTTTTGTATCATGGTACTACAAAATAAGCCTGTTAAGAGGATGAAATGTGGCTACACATGATTCTAGACAATAGTATACACTAGACTAAATATTATAGTATCCTCTATGCTGAGTTCTTACTATCATTATTTAGAGGCCAAATGTATAACGGCATATTATTAGTGTTTGATAAGAGTTATCACGATAGCACTAATAATGAGAATAGTTCTCAATCAATCATAGTATTTTATATTCGCTCAATGCTGAGGGATATTGAATATGGGATTGGGTTGTCATTGCATATATTATAGTATGGTTTTATTAAAATTCCATACTATATGTTTATATGCTAAAATGATAATGTCCAGTTTACTTATTATATTCATGTTTATTGTTTTCAGATTTGAACATGGCATCTTTTAGCCCACTTGTTACTATTCTTAATCAAAACAAACTGACTGGATCCAACTATGTAGACTGGAAAAGAAATTTGGACATTGTTCTTGAAGAGCATAAGTATGTTCTTACTAAACCGTGTCCTAGCTTTCCTTCATTAGATGCTCCTTCTGAGGAAAAACAGGGATATGATCGTTGGCAGAAATCTAATGAGATGGCCAAGTGCTACATCCTAGCATCTATCTCAAATGTTTTACAGCATCAAATGCAGGATGTAGAACTAGTTTCAGACATTATGCTAAGTCTGAAGGAGATGTTTGGTAAGCAAGGTCGTTCTGCAAGGCAAGAAACCATGAGGTAAATTTATAATACCAAAATGACTGAAGGAAGTTCAATAAAGGAGCATTGTCTTACAATGATCTCTAATCTAAACACATTGGAGGTTTTAGGTGCCGATATTGATGGAGAATCCCAAGTGGATATGATACTTCAGTCACTACTAGAATCATTCAAGGAATTCAGACTTAATTACAATATGAACGAAAAGGTTTATATATTGTCTGAATTGATGAATGAATTCGTAGCGGCGGAAGGCATACTTGGTACTTCCAATGTTGAAGCCAATGTTAGTGAAGCTTTTACTTCTCAACCTAAGTCGAAAGGCAAGGGTAAGAAGAAGAAGGACTTCACCAAGCAAAAGGGTAAACAAATTGCCTTAGGGGTTGCTGACAAAGAAAAGAAGCTCAAAGGAAAATGTTTCCATTATGGTGAGAAAGGACATTAGAAGAAAAATTGTCCAATATTCAAGATTACCAAGAATAAGGGTATGAATAATACATTCCTTCTAGAAATATGTTTGGTATAGAATCTCACGAATTCCTGGTGTGTGGATTCAGGTTGTACTAATCATATCTGCAATTCATTATAGGGGTTCCAAGAGACCAGAAAGCTTAAAAAAGGGGAGTTGTTTCTTATTTTGGCTGATGGGAGCAGGATTTCGGTTGTAGCTATTGGAGTATTTAATTTATGCTTTAAGTCAAGAGTTTTAGTATTGGAAGACTGTCTATTTGTACCTAATATTCGTAGGAATTTAATTTCTGCTACTTACTTAGGTAAACATGGATATTATGTTATCCTTAAAGACAATGTTGTAATAAAGAAGGGTAAAGTGTTTATCTGTTCTGGCAATATTGTGGATGGCCTTTATATTTTAACTCTTGATAAGCATGAATTATATAATTCTGAATTAGATAATAATTCACATGTGAAATTATTAAAGAAAAAGTTTCCTTCTACTAGTGATGCATATCTTTGACATTTGTGTTTGCGTCATATTAATTCAAATAGGATTCAAAGACTGATCAAAGATGGACTCTTAGAGCCCATGGACTTTGATGAATTTTCAGTTTGTGAATCTTGTTTGGAAGGTAAAATGACAAAACGATCTTTTAATGTAAAAGGTAGAAGAGCACAAGATTTGCTAGAACTAGTGCATTCTGATGTATGTGGTCCTATGTCAATCCAGGCAAGAGGTGGCTATGAGTATTTCATCACATTTACTAATGATTACTCTAGATTTGGTTATGTGTATCTAATGAAACGGAAGTTCGAAGCCTTTGAAAAGTTCAAAGAGTTTAGGGTTGAAGTTGAGAACCAATCAGGCAAACACATAAAGACCATTCAATCTGATCATAGTGGCAAATATCTTCTTGGGGATTTTAAGGATTACTTAACTAAAAATGGGATTGTATCCCAATTGACGGCACCTGGAACTCCACAACAAAATGGTGCAGCGGATAAAAGGAATAGGACTCTTTTAGATATCGTTAGGTCCATGATGAGTTATTCAACTCTACCTATTTCTTTTTGGGGATATGCCTTAAACACTACAATGTATCTTCTAAATTTAGTACATTCAAAGTCTATTCCTAAAGCACTTGTTGAATTGTGGAATAGGTGTAAGCCTAGTATGAGACATCTTCATATTTGGAGTTGTCCAGCACATGTGCTAAAAGAAAAGTCTGACAAGTTACAGTCTAAAACAGAAGTGGTTTTCTTTGTAGGGTATCCAAAAGGAATTGTTGGAGGTTTATTCTACAGTCATAAAGATAATAAAGTGTTTGTTAGCACAAATGCCAAATTCTTGGAAAATGACTATATGAATAATTTTACTCCTAGAAGTAGAGTTGTATTATCTGAAATGAATGAACCTGTAAATGAACAACCAATGGATGGAACTAGGGATGATGTGGTTGTATTAGATACACCACAAGATGCTACTTATGACATGTCTAGTACACAAGTGCCTCGTCGTAGTGGGAGAATTATTCGGCCTCCTATAAGATTCACAGGTTTAGGATAAACTTATGAAGCTATCTCAGAAGAGGGTGAATCGGATCCCTACACTTACAAAGAGGCAATGAATGATGTAGATGCACATCATTGGGTCCAAGCTATGAAATTTGAATTAGATTCCATGTATTCCAATCAAGTATGGGATCTTGTAAAGGCGCCTAACGGCATTAAACCTATTGGTTGCAAATGGGTTTACAAGAGGAAGAGAGGGATAGATGGAAAGGTTAAAACCTTTAAAGCAAAGCTGGTGGCGAAAGGGTATACACAGAAGGAAGGTATTGATTATGATGAAACCTTTTCTCCAGTAGCAATGCTTAAATCTATCAAAATTCTCTTATCCATTGCTGCTCATTTTGATTATGAGATTTGGCAAATGGATGTCAAGACTGCATTTCTTAATGGCAATTTTGAAGAGGAAATCTATATGATGCAACCGAAAGGTTTCATAACTAAGAACCAAGAGCATATGATATGCAAGTTGAAAAGGTCCATTTATGGACTTAAGCAAGCATCTAGGTCATGGAACATCAGATTTGATCAAACAATCAAGTCATTTAGTTTTGAGCAAAATCTTGATGAACCATGTGTGTACAAAAGACATCAAGATAAAGTAGTAATGTTTCTAGTGCTTTATGTATGGGTAATGATATTCTACTCATTGGAAATGATGTACGGGTAATGTCATCGGTAAAGGTTTGGTTATCAAGCCAATTTGATATGAAGGACTTGGGTGAGGCTAACTTTATTCTGGGGATCAAGCTTTGGCGAGATCGCAAGAATAAGATGTTAGGCTTATCACAAGCTGGATATATAGATAAGGTTCTAGAATGATTTAGCATGCAAAACTCCAAGAAATGATTACTTCCTTTCAGACATGGAGTTCCTCTGTCTGATGACCAAAGGCCTAAGACTCAAGAGGAAGAAGATTTAATGAGACAAGTTCCTTATGCTTCTGCAGTGGGAAGTCTTATGTATGCCATGCTTTGTACTAGACCAAATATCTGCTATTCAATAGGCATGGTCAGCCGATATCAATCAAATCTAGGACCAAAACATTGGCAAGCTGTAAAGTATACTCTCAAGTATCTACGGAGAACGAGAGATTATATGCTTGTTTACCGAAGTGAGGATTTGATATCTATTGGCTATACATATTCAGACTTTCAATCGAATCTAGATTTCAGAAAATCCACATCAAGATGTGTTTTCACCTTAGGAGATGGAGCCATAAGTTGGCGAAGTATTAAGCAGTCTAGTATTGCAGACTCCACCATGGAGGCAGAATATGTTGCTACTTGTGAGGCAGCAAAGGAAGTTGTATGGCTCAAGAAATTCCTTTCTGACCTTGGTGTAATGAGAATGAAGCAAGTTCCAATCACATTGTTTTGTGATAATAGTAAAGTAGTTGCACAATCTAAAGATCCAAGTAATCAGAAGAAAGGAAAGCACATTGAGAGGAAGTACCATATTATTCGAGATACTGTTATTCGTTGAGATGTGGTGGTAGCAAAGATTGAAAGTGCAAATAATCTAGCAGATCCATTTACTAAAACCTTGCCTTAAAGGACTTTCAAGTCACATTTGAAGGGAATGGGAGTTAGATTAGTGCACAATAGTCTTTAGGGCAAGTGGGAGATTGTTAGGATTAGTGCCCTTAAATCCTATTGTATGATGCTATGTATGATATTAAGTGTGACATTGTGTATGACATTATGTATGACTTAATACTGTGTTAAATAAAGTTGTTTTGTTGTTATTATCTGAAATAATTGTAACATGAATATTCGGATATTATCACATAGTTCATGAGATGCATAGTATGTGATTTATGTAATTTAGTCATAGAAGATATAAGTCACAAGTTCTTTGTGAACTCAGAACTAAAGTTCGTAGTCGGTGATGAAATTGGACATTTCATCTGCGAAGACTATAACATATCAACTACAATGTTTTATCTTGATCATAGAAGTGGAGACTTCTAGTTGATGTGTTGATATGTTTTAAGAGTTAAGACATGTTGAACTGGACCGCTGTAAGATTTATTATTCTCCTAAGGACTGTCAAATAAATAATAAATCTCACGACTTATATTTGCATGAACTCTTAATCCTGAAAGAATAATGGACTTGATCATGAAGTGTAGGTTGCCTTGATATATCAGGAGTGAGATCTAAAGTAACGGTCAAAACCTCAGTATGTTGGGTAGTCACATTTAGTGTTGATGGAACATATATTCTCAAGATGGAATTCATAGTCTCTTAACGGAGATATAAAATAATCCCTTGAGATAAGTTTAATGAGTTTGTTATTCAGAGAGTTAGGCCTAACCACTTTAGTTAAAAAATTACTAAAGTATATATTTATGAAATTGGATTTTATAAATATATGATAAATAATTTAACAAGATTAAACCGGGCACTCAAGGATTAAGATATAGTAATCTACAAAGTGGCAGTCCACATTTATGATTTTGTATTACTACGAATATTTTATGAAGGGGTTTGCATGTACAATAAAGTCTTGGGATATAATTTATAAATAAGGCCTAGAGTGCAACTATATTTATATAGTGTTATTAAATATAGTTAATAGTAACTTTGGACTTGTCAAGAGTTGACAGAAAAGCCTAAGACCTATTGGAGCTAGTGTCTTATTGGTCCCTTTTGGTCCCACTCCAAGCTACATACTTAAGCCCATTTGGAAAGGCCCAAAAAGCCAGCTCAATTAGATAATTGGTTGGATACAAAAGGAAAAATGTACAAAATTATTAGTGTGTGAAAAACATCATTGAAAAGTGGTGTGTATGAGAGTGTAAGTCATTTTTTTAATTCTCCTTTTGTAACTGATTAAGAGTCCACACTTCTTGAGCGTTAGTGGAATTAGAGTGAAGATTAAAATTATTCTCAAGTGCTTCAACCTTTGTTTTGAAATTCACCGCTTCAAGGTACACTCTCCTATACTCGAATTTTGAAATTTACATAGTGCATGTTATAGATTGAGAATGAAGTAGATCCGTTAATTAATTTTTCACTGCGTACATGCTTATTTCCATCACTATTAATGTTTATTAGGCAGAAAATATTTTCCACCAAATTACCTTTACTCACCATTTCGTTGATATCTCTCAAAATATTTTGTATTTGTGAGTAAGGTTAATTTGGACAGAAACTAGATATCTTGGATTTCAATTTGAGTACAAGAATGAGTCAATTCCAATCAGGATTGAAAAGGATAAGATTTTTTGAAGTTAACTATGAAAACTATTACAAGAGCTACGAGAAAAACCGAAGCTTTAGATATTTTGCTTGCCCACCACTCCCACTTACCTCCAAATTTAATGCATTGGCTTTCTCTAAATACTAAAATAGGGTCTAGGTTCATGATTCTCTTTGATCATTTATCAACCCTTATTAAAGCCCTTTCATTCATATTTTCTCCATCACTATTATATAAACCCTCTCTTTCCTTCATTCCAAAACACATAGAAACACCCTCTCTTCTCCCCTATTGAGGTCTAGTGAAATAAAGTAGTCTTTTCATATCTTAATCTTCCTAAGACTCAAGATTTTGAGTGAGACCCACTCTCCCACTCTTAGTTCTTCATTTCTTCTCCACTTTTAGGGCCTCCACCAAGAGCATTCTCCTCCACCATGTGGATCTTGCATGCAGGTATAATCTCTTTCCCTAACTAGTTTTTTATATTGCTATGATGAGATTAAGATTTGAGCATATTAGTGATTATTTAAATTCCTTGAATATGTTTTAATGTTCTTTAATGTTCATATAAGTTCTTCATATGTTCTTGGTTTTTCATCACATGTTCATGCATGACACTAGCTTCAATTATAAATCCACATCCAAAATATGAAAAATATGTTAGTTTCATAATTCTCTCAAATCCATAAATCTAGGATATCACCATCCATACACATTCACTAGAATTTATTTTTTTTCAATCAAAATGCATTGATTAATATATGGAATTAGGGTTTATCACATGCACACATTAAATTCAACATGCAAATTGATTGCTAACATATTGGATGATATGATATAAGTGTTAGTCACCATAGTCTAGAAGACCGATTTCACCGAGCAATGTGGGTACTTAACACCTTCCTATCTTGTAACATATCCTCTAAGCTTAGATCAAGAGTTAATAAATCAATGTTTATTCATGTAATTTTCAATTTTTAGATCGTAACTAGGAAACAAAGTCATGTACTTTATCTTAAATTGTATCTGGGACCAAAGCCATGTATTTTCCTATAATCGATGTAAATTCAGTTTTAAATTAATAACTTGATGAAATTTTCAATTATGGTTTTCTTTTGTTTTTTGCCAATAATTATATACATGGCAACTCTATTGTAAAATTCTTAATCTAAAGGGGAAAAAATAATTAGTCGAACATCTATTTTAAGAGGCAATGACATGACTCCACTCATTCATGTTGGTTAACAGGCCAAGGGCACGGTCTCTCACACTATGGGTCCAAGAAGACAAATGGATTTAGATGAAAACTATCAATGGCGTAAACCTAGTAAAATTTGCTTATTGGGCTCTGCAGACTGAAAGTCCTCCTGCTTTGAATGGTCAAAATGCAAGTAATATATGGAAGGCAAATATCCATGACAGTTTAAAAATGAGCTTATGGAGAATTACCACTAATATACTCCCAACAAAGCTAAACTTATCCAGATGTGCTCCAAATATTGATGTAATTTTCCCATTGTGATCTTCTCTTGGTTGTCTAGACCAAGGTTAAAAAAAATAAAACAAGATAGTCATTTTTTTTTTTTTTGGGGGACAAACAAAGGTGTTCAATCCTCTAGAATATCTAATTATTCTCTTGGGTGTATGGGTGTATATAGTCCCCCCATTCCACACACACACACACCAAGTTTTACATGGATGAATCCCATAGGGGTGGCCCCAAGATACTTGCAAGAGATTTCAATCTCAAGATCTCATGGATATCATGAGGCCTTAAGAATTACTAAACCAATCCCTTGAGGTTCAAAATAGTCATATTAATAATGCAAATGTGTGTTTTTTTCAAATACTTAACCAAGATTCTATAAACCTTTTCTTGCTATCAATTAATCTAAATTAATGTATTTCACATCAAGTAACTTATTGCAAAATTTACCAAATTTTCATATGAAAAAAATGACTTAAAACCAATTCAACCCAATTGACCCGATTTGTTACAAACTCATTTAAGATTATCCATTTTTAGCCAAACTCTTTTTTGATCCAAACTTAATTAACTTAATCCAACTTGACCTATTTGCTAGGTCTAGGCTTCTAGAAGCTACTCAAATTAAAATAATAAAAATTAAATAGAAAGAAAAAGAGCTGTGGTGTTCAAAACCTTGGTTTGTACGTCTCACACCTATCAAAGAATCAAAACCCTTAAATCGAACTTTATTAAGAATTCATTTGGGAACAATTTATTTAGCTGAAACTAAAAACTTTTGGCTGAAAATACTGTAGATAAGGCTAAAAGGTAACTAAAATAGTATAATGAGACTTATAAATAATATCAAAAAATGCGATGGAACCTATAAATAGTAGCAAAAATAAGCTAAACAGCAAAAAAAAGCTGGTCTTTTAAGCCAATGTCAAACGCAACCTAAATGTAAGTATAAAAAAAAATATATAGCAAAACTCATTATATAAAACAATTCAATGTTTGTTTAGGTTAGTTTTACATTATGCTCATCTCACTTGGTCACATAATCACAGTTGAAAATCGCAGCCTCTCTTGGTGACAATTCCTTCGTCACTTCTGAAAAAAAAAAAAAAAAAGAGCCGTTCTTGCTCTTGCTCATGGTCTTTTAGGAGGACTGTTAACCTTGATTCATTTATCAAGGGGTTTACACGACCTACAAGAAGAATGTCTCAGTATTATCCCACATCGATTAAATTAAAGACACATATTTTATTTTGAAAGTTACGCAAGATGAAATTGGATTACCGAGCATAGTCATACATACGATTCACCAAATTGCCATCGGCAAGCTGGCCTAATAGCCAGTTAGCCCATTGGGAAAATAGGCGGTCCAACCTTAACCTTATACTGTTGAGACCTGTGCTAGTAGTCTGGTAACTTAAAATTTTTTTTTATATAAATAAAAAGAATAACAATAATAATAATATTTGGACATTTTTTTAATTAAGAGATAAAAAAATATATATAATTATTAAAAAATTAATAATAAAAAAATATATTAGACTCCGACCATTAGAAAAAAACAAAAAAATTGATTCTTTTTTTTGAAAAAGAAAAGTCAATTAAAAAACTTACGGATAACTCATTTGGCTCAACTTAGTAGACTAGCCTATAAAAGACAAAATGAGTATTACTCAGAACAAGGCCTTAGGATGGATTTCTCCTTCCAGCCTAGCCTAACTCAACCTGTTGGCACTAAACCCATGGCCCAAGTAAAAATGGGGTGGATTGGCCCAACTCAGCCATTGCCAAAACTTAACCACGCACAGAGACGGACCCATTTGAAGGCTTTTGGGGGGTGGGGGGGGGAGGGATACCAACACAAAAAATCACAAATCCAGTCTACTCATAGTCCCAAGAATAACAATAGTAACCATAAACCATAAATTCGGTCTAAACAGAAAAAATACACACAAAACAATAACAAATCTAAAATCTAAAATCCTAATTTTTACCCATTTCTGCATTTCACTCCGTCTTGCTGTCTTTCCCATCTCTGTTGTTCACTAAAGTTTAAACATTTGCTTCCATTTTCTCTACTTTGTCAAGGCAGCAAAGCTGCAGCAGTGGTACTTTTTTCTTCACGTTACTGCCTTAATGTTATTTTTGAGAATCAATGATATTGTGTTGCTATGATTATTTGCCTTTTTTATTTTCCGAAACTATTTGGCTGCCTTTAATAAATATAGAATTAATTAACTCCAAAATATGTGAAATGTATTTAGTTGACATGTAGATGTATGATTGATTTTGCAAATTAAAGTGTATTAGTTTTGTCTGATAGTGGACTTGAAAAAAAGTTTTGTTTTTCAGCTGTAATTCAAAACAATCAAAAAAATATTCTATCGTTTTTAGCTTAACTTAAAAAATAAAAAATAAAAATAAAAAAATACCAAAATACAAATTGGAGTCGCAGTTGATAAATTTGTTTTCTTTGAGTTAATACCAAAAAACAATTTTTTTTTTTAATACTAATTTTCAGCACAATACAACTATAAGAAATAGAATAAAAAATATATATCTTATTTTTGGCAAAATAGAATTTTACGAATTTTTTCTTTTTTTTTTTTTTTCTTTTTTGGTTTATGCTTTGCCGCCCTCCCCCTTCCCAACTTAGAATCTTGCTTCCGTCCCTAGTTATGCATGCTTGTTACCAAGTGGAGTACTAAAGTGATTGAATTTGTGTGGACTCCCAAGTTACATTCCTATAACTGCTGTCATCGTTTGACTAGGTAAGCCTCATCCCCTTGGGTGAAAGGGTGAACCACATCCACCATGGATGAGTAGCTACACTATTAATGAATTGAAAGTTTGATTGAATAGCTATAAATAGGTAAGCCCCAGCCTCTTGTGCCTAAAGGGTGGATTCAATGAATTGCTAGTTTGATTATGTAGTTATAACTGGAAAATTTGATGTACAGCCCGTTAAGGAAGGGGCCCTCACCCATGGGTCTAAAAACCGTACATGTGAATCAAGAACCACGACACCCATCCTAGCATGCCTACCTAGTTATTCCACATAGAAACATCCCACTTTTTTTTTAATATCTTTTCTCTTTAAAAAAAAAAAAAAAATCATTTATTTTTTTCCTCAAAAAACCTGTAAAACATCAAGAACTCGGGATGGTAAGGGGAATTTTATTTTTTTAAAATCTTAAATATGTATACATATTTAAGTATAAATAAATAAGAGCTTAAGTATATATAGGTTTGTTCATATGATTTAATGAACAAAGCAGCTTAGTTTAACGCACCCATGGGTAACACCATATATACATTATAGGGGTTAGGCCTAAACCTTCTAGTTGGTTAATTATTGTATTTACTTGGAATAGTGTTAATTCCCTGAGCCTTTTATGTCATATCGGGCAATCTGTTGTTTTTGGAAATCAAAGCTGAGGCCACACATAGGTTGATTCCCCTTTTTTTTTTTTTTTTTTTTTTTTTTAGAATACTAAGTATTTTAACACACACAATAAAAAATTGGATAAAGTTTAAAAGAAACTAACAGTGATGTATATCCAAAATTGCCTGCACAAGTTGATTCCTGAAACTACAGAATTGGAGGTATGTGGTAATTAATGGTAGATGCAAACTTAGCCATTTATCTCCATCCCCAAAGAGAGAAAGAAGTTTCCAAGCAAACACCCAAAAAAGAATGTTTTCGGGTGTATGGCAGTATAGTTGATAAAAGTGGAGATGAGCATTGAATATGGTATGAAAGTTGTGGGATGAAGTTGAAAACATCGAAACTTTGAGGATGAAACATGAAAACTGATCAAACTTTGATAGTATAATTTGTAACTGAGCCTAAAATAAAGAAATGCATGATTATTGTTGTTCTCAATAGGTTTTGGGAAGCACGGGACCAATCCCTGGTTTATCTCATTTGCTGTTATGTATTTTTTATAATTTTTTTTATATGGAACCCACTAAGTCAACAGTCTCAGAACGTTATATATGTTTATTTAAGCATGAGTTCTCAGTGCTACCATAAAAAGCATCTGGGTAGACTCCTTTTTTGATGAACAAGCATCTGGGTAGACTCTAAAATATTATGCGTGCTATATAAAGATAATGTAGTATATGAGTATATTATAAGGATCATGTAGTATATTATATATGTTGATTTTTATTATGTAATTTTACATGTGCTATAGTGTATATATGAGGGGAACAAAATGTTTCTGTTGGAATTTTTATAGGTTTATTATTATTATTATTATTATTATTATTATTATTGTGTGTTTATCTTGATACCAAACCTATGGAGAGATTTTTTTATTTTTTTTCCCTCTTCTTTATTTTTGTGTTATAGACAATGATATGAGAGGCAAAAAAAATCAAAATATTTATTGACATAAAATATAAAGTTGAGAAAGTATGCACGTGAAGGTTTGGACGTAATTCATACGGTGGTTCTAATTAAAAAGTCAAAATTTTTCTTCACTTTTTTCGTTAGCATGAGAATGATAAAGTGAAAGATGATTTTCTGCACTTATTTTTCTACAATTATGGGGTTGAGGATTGAGCCAACAGGATTATGAAGATAGTTCGCTCAAGCACGTGCACGTGCACGCACACGCACACGCACACGCACACGCATACGCACATGCACACACAATGAGCTCCAAATATGGAATATGTGATATGAGTCTTAACCCACCAATGGGATGGAAGTAAGAGTACAAGACAATGTACTCTCGCATACACATTTTTTTTTTTTTTTTTTTTTTATGACTCTCTTAGTTAGGAGTTATTTGGTAAAAGTATTTAAATATAGTTTTTTGTTTTACAATCCATAAAATAGTGGGTCTTACACTTGAATTTATTGTTTGGATAATATTTTTTAAATACAGTTTTCAAAAACCTATATCCTATTTTCCTAATTTAAAATAGGATTTTGAAAACGGTTAAGGGGTGTTTTTAGGATACAGAAAAAGTTTTTAATAACATAGTTATAAATAAATTGAAAATAATGAACCCCACATATTTGTCCAAACTCTTTCATCTCTTAAATTAAGGAGTTTAACTTTATCACAAAAAGAATTCTCACACTTCAAATTTGAAACTTATCTGTAAAAAATAAAAAATAAAAAAAAAGAGCTCTATTCCCTTGTCATTATCTACAATATATATATATATATATATATATATATATATATATATGTGGGGGGGAGGATTTTTTCCTGACCCGCCGCAAGCTTGATTATCCGCTTTGGAGAGCCAAGCCCACATGGTTTTATTCTCAAGCGACATGAGAAGACTTTGAATGCAGTCCCACATCGGTAAGAGAAACACCCCACTCATGCCTTATATGTGCTTGGCACTAGCATGAGTGTACCAATACTACACATGCTAGTGGTACACTCATGCTAGTGCCAAGCACATATAAGGCATGAGTGAGGCACTTCTCTTGCTGATGTGGGACTACACTCAAAGTCTTCCCATGTCGCTTGAGAATAAAACCGTGCGGGCTTGGCTCCCCAAAGCGGACAATCAAGCTTGTGGCGAGTCTAGAAAATCCTCCCCCACAATATATATATATATATATATATATATATATATAAATTCTACACGTTACTTTTTGTAAATTTTTTTTTTAAAAAAAAATCTCGAAAATAGAACTAGTCTCTCAAAAAATTATTTTTGTTTTTAGTATTTTGAAAAACGTTCTTAAAAGTGGGACCCAAACACACAAAATATAAAAATTACTATCTAAAAACTAGTTTCGAGTTCAATTTTTTGAAAATTATATTTACACTGTTTTAAAAACAAAAACAAAAATGAAAATCCTCCTACCAATCATACCCTTATAAATATTCAAAAGAATTTTATTTATTTATTTTAAAATTTAACTTCGACAATCCCTCCTCGAATTTCAAAAATTGTACTTTGCCCTTAAAATTTATTTTTATTAAAATCAACTTCATTGTATTATGTTAATCTCTACATTCCATGATATGAGAAAAACACTTGTTACATCTACATTATACTCCTTGATAAGTTCTATAGGATCAGTGGGCTGAAAAATCTCCGAATGCACTTGATCTTGAGTAATGAATCCTGGAAAACCAAAGAAAGTCAGAGAAGACCGGTGGAAGCCGGCCTTTAATTCTCCGATGGTAAAGTTAGTAGATTGAAGAAAAAAGAGCCCTCAAGATTTCCTTAACTTCTTATCTAAAATTTTCCAAAAGAAAAAAGTCTCCTTACCTCTATGCAGAAAGGCCTTTATATAGCATTAGGAATCGGTTATTTCTCTTAATCATCGTAGAGTTTGGAGGATTCATAGGGTAACTTCCTTAACCGTCATAAGGGTCATCTCTTCGGGACCTGTGTTGAACTTCAAGCAATATGACTTTTCAACATGACCCTTGGTTGAGGGTGTGCTGAGTGTAACTCCAAGCGAACCTACCTCGTCCACCATTAAGGATGGACGAGATTCACTGCTTACTTGTCCTTCACTGGACGAGTGAATGGAGGAAGAAGAAGAATGGTAAAGGAAGGACGAACGTATCAGCTGTTTGCTTTTCACTCTGCACATTGCTATGGACAACCAAATGGACAAATGATTGACTTGGTGATTTTCTTGCACCATCACTCCTAAAAATGCTAATTACGTTAAACCAATGCCTCTGTGCCATTTGTCACGAACTGGAAAAAGAGTTTGCCACATTTGCATTAGCCCCAAAAATACTATTCAAGGTCTAACCAGTGCTCATTGTAGTCTTATATAGCTTATATTAATCTAGTAATCACTTGATGTGTGGCTCAACAAACACTTGTGCAACACATGCACAGTTATCTAATCCAATTCACATACCTTTAAAATATTACAACATTGCCAGATATGTAGTTTCTTTCAATGTCACACGGAGAGAAAGAAGAAATTGGCATGGTTTACATTATTAAGAGAAAATATTATAACTTTATAAATATCAGTTTCAGTCTTTGGTTTGGTTCTTAACTTGATGGGATGGGAGTCACAAGGCTTTAAACTTCAAAAATGAAAATTGAACTCGCATTAAATTTTCAAAAGCAATTAATATATAAAACAATTTAATATTATTGGCTAAATATTTGTGTTAAAACAAGTGTTATAATGTATTTTAATAAATTTTGGTTTGTATTAAGTTGAGTTATGAAGTAGAATATCATATAGAAAGTCCGTGAAATCCTGGCTATAAACAAAACCTTGCTACAGAAGAGAGTGAGAGGCTGTAGATCCAAGAATATATAGTAACCTCCTTGAAGATACATACATAGTTCTAGACTCCTCTCCTTAGAATGTTTTTCTTGTGAGATCTTTTCAGGGTTTCTCTATGGAGGGAAGGTGAATATAGTGCATTTGCTGCGGTTGCATATAATTTGCATATAGATGAACTTTATTTTACAAAGATTTAGCAATTCTAGACTATTTTTGTAATTTTTTTTTTTTTTTTACTTAAAATAATGAATTTATTTTCTTTTGCGAAGTTCTTCAAAATTTTCCACCCCATCACAAAATTTGTGTGTTGATTTTACTGTTATTATTGGTTTTAGATTATGCTGATATATTTGTGATTGTCACTGCTTTAATACCATATGGATCTGCAATTCAATGAATTTTATTAATTTGGGGGTCTAAATCAGTATTTTTCACAATTCATTGTTTAGGTCAGTTCATGCTGATTTGGTCGGACAATTAAAAATCTAAAAACTTGGTAGGGGCCGGGGACCATACGTGAATTCAAGAGCTATTCCTTCTTCTTTTTTCCCCGGGTCCACTTCTGCACCGAAGTTTCATTCATGGTCATAGTCAACTACATTTGCACGCACGGCTCAAAGTTTCACATCATTCTAGAGTTAAATCAAAAATGTCTTCCTCTCACTATTAATTTTGAATCTTTAATCTATAAAGTATCACAAACCAGCGTGGATATGCATGGTTAGCCTGGCCATGCCAAGAATGTTCACAAATAAATATAAAGAGAGACCTCGTAGCAAATACAATGAGACCATCACCTTGATTAACTCAAAAGCTTTGGAAAAAGATCAACATTGGAGTAGTTAACAATGCTACAGTATATCTAATTAATTTGCATGGTGGGATATGCTCAAATATATAGGTATTTATTTAAATCTTAAGCCTATCAGCCAAAGATAAGGGAGTGAAAGCTTTGTCTGAGTTTGTGTCTTTTTTAGCATCATCAAAATTAAATTAAACACAGACTCATTGAGAGAGCCTAGCTAGTTGAAATGTGGGGACTGCTCCCAAAGTTTGAAGCACAAAAAAGGGAAATCCAAAACATGCTGCCTTGTAAGACCCCATCTTTGCCAATTGAAAAAGGAACCAGTCTTCGCTTATTCTGGGAATTGTGCACTTTTTCAACACGCAATTGTCGACATTGGTGTATCCCATCTTTGTGTAATCGAAATAGTAATACCTTAAGAAACATAAATACACACTGTCCTTATTCCTCACAATTCTTGGGACCATGAGACTCATTGGGACACTTTCAATTGATTGAATTCTACTACTCCTTTCCGCTGGGAATGGCAAAGTACTTATTCACTGGGACTAGCTTGCATGGCTGACCCAGCTAATGAGCAGGATTTGGGTCTAAGGGTTTGAATTTTGACTAATTATGTAGTTGGGCGCCTTTCCATGATTTGGGCAAGACCGAAGTAAAGTTCTCTTCTTCTTTTTTGAAACAAACACACAAAATACAAGGGAGAAGAAATGAGATTTTAACACAAAGACACACAACGCACTACTCAAAAACCATGACTATTATTATTAAGTTTTATGTATATGTAATCATAGATTAGACTTTAGTATTAACAATCTATGAAGTTTATTCATTAAAAAAATCATTAGAAAAACAGATCTTTTGTTATAGCTTATCAAGAGTCTTATAGTTTAGTAAATCAATCTTTAAACTTAATGTATTATACACATACAAGGATAGGTTTTTACTTTCATATTTATTTATTATTATTATTATTATTATTTTGATAAATGAAATTCTGATTCAAAGAAAGCAAAGTTGAAAGATTCACACTAACGACCCCCAATTCATGAGTTGTGATTTCTAATTGATTGTTCTGCTGCTAACCTGCTACCCCTTGGGTAAGAGGAAGCAGAAAAAATAATAATTTTGACTTTCAATCTTATCGTTAATATGATTATGGGGTTCTTTTAACTAAAAATTTAATGAATTTGAGACATTTCTAATATAAGTTTTGTTCTTTTCAATCGTGCAACTGATACCCCTTGGGGGTTAAAAGGGAGGTTGAAAAATTAACCGTCTTGATTTTCTATGTTATCTTTTTTGTGGAAAGAAATTTTCTATGTTATCGGTAATTTGGAATCTAATGAATTTGACTTGACAAATGTGAACGAAGTTTTGTTTTTTCCATCTTCAAGATTCCTTTATGGTAGGGAGTTCAAATTTTCAATAAATATTGATCTATCAAAATTAGTGGACGGAGTTCAATGAAGGTATAGAAAGAACATATAAAATTAGGGCCTGGGTTTATGAACTTAGTCAAAATTTTAATTGATGTAAAGGAGAGAGTCCCGTTAATGGGCATGCTTAGAGAAATTATTAATAAACATGATGGTGCAAGAAAATTACCAAGTCAATCATTCGTCCATTTGGTCGTCCATAGCAATGTGCAGAGTGAAAAGCAAATAGCTGATACGTTCGTCCTTCCTTTACCATTCTTCTTCTTCCTCCATTCACTGGTCCAGTGAAGGACGAGTAAGCAGTGAACCTCGTCCATCCTTAATGGTGGACGAGGTAGGTTCGCTTGGAGTTACACTCAGCACACCCTCAACCAAGAGTCATGTTGAAAAGTCATATTGCTTGAAGTTCAACACAGGTCCCGAAGAGATGACCCTTATGACGGTTAAGGAAGTTACCCTATGAATCCTCCAAACTCTATGACGATTAGGAGAAATAACCGATTCCTAATGCTATATAAAGGTCTTTCTGCACAGAGGTAAGGGGACTTTTTTCTTTTGGAAAATTTTAGATAAGAAGTTAAGGCAGTCTTGAGGGCTCTTTTTTCTTCAATCTACTAACTTTACCATCAGAGAATTATAGGCCGGCTTCCACTGATCTTCTCTGACTTTCTTTGGTTTTCCAGGATTCATTACTCAAGATCAAGTGCATCCGAAGATTTTTCAACCCACTGATCCTATAGAACTTATCAATTGGCGCCGTCTGTGGGGAAAAAGAAACTTGAAACGTAAAAAATCTGTTGTCATTGGGACTTAATTTATTAAGTTCTATAGTTTCTTTCTCCAATCAAGGGTTGAAATGGTTCGGACAAGATCTAGAGCAACGAGTCTAGGCCCTCAACATACCAGGGACGCATCTAGTAACCCTCATCGTGACCGTCAGTCAGCACCCACCATGCAACCACCCTCATTTCAACATATGCAATCCATGGCTGCCGCTATGGCAGAATTAACTCGTTAAAACCAAGAGTTGGTTAGGCAACTTGAGTTAAGAAAGCAGCCTCATGAACGGAATGCTGGAGAACGGGCCCAGAGTCAAGAGGAGGAAAGGAATGTTGAGACTGACAATCAATCAAGAGGTACTGTTTCACGGAGGGTACCTCACTTAGAAAGGGAAATTGATCAAATGAGAAGGGTCATGGACGAGATGAGGGAAAACATGAGGAAAACAAACCCTGTGGAAGACTTGGTTCACAGGACTGATTCCCCCTTTGTGGCGTCCATCAATTCTCATCCTTTGCCACCTAAGTTCAAGATGCCTCCTTTAGATTCGTATGACGGGACGAGAGATCCTTTTGACCATATTGCCTCCTTTAAAACTACTATGCATCTTCAAGGAGTTCCAGACGAAATAATGTGCAGAGCTTTTCCTACTACCTTGAAAGGACCAACATGAGTGTGGTTCAGCAAAATACCTCCTAATACAGTGGCGTCCTTTAAGGAGCTGAACAAGTTGTTCGTCAACAATTTCATTGGAGGGCAGAGGCACAAACGTTCTTCGTCCAGTTTGCTAACCATAGAGCAAGGGGAGAATGAGAGCTTGCGGTCCTTCATCACGCGTTTCAATTGGGATGCCTTGGCGGTGGACGAGGTGGATGATAAACTCCTCTTGGCAGCATTTTATAACGGCGTTCATTCTGATCTATTTATCCATAAGTTATATGAACAGGCGCCTCAAACTATGGCTGAGCTAGTTCATTCAGCTTAGAACTTCATGAATGCAAAGGATGTTATCATAGCCAAAAAGAGGAAGAGAGTTGAGAAGGTTGAAGCCAACCCACTGCGTTAATCAGAACAAGGTCCTCGTCCCAAGAAGGGATGGACGGAAGATAAGAGGGATCGAGAAAAGAAAGCAGGCCCTTCAGCACGAAATCAACAGTATACCCCCTTGAACGTGCCACTTGAGCAAGTTCTTATGCAAATTAAAGACGAGCCTTCTTTGAAGTGGCCGGAGAAGATGAAGGGGGATCCCAACAAGCGCAATCGGAACAAGTATTGTCGTTTCCATAGGGATCATGGGCATGATACAGATGAATGCTTTGATTTGAAGCAGCAAATTGAAAATCTCATCAGGCAAGGAAAGTTGAGGAATTTTCTTGGACGAGACCACAAGGATGAGAAATTGAAAGCAAAGGTAGAGGAGACATCACGACCACCGCTTGGGGAAATAAGAATCATCCTAGGGGGAAGTCCTACAGGACAGTCGTCCAAGTCGAAGAAGGCATATTTGAAAGCAGTACAGAACGTTCAACTCTCTGGTCGATTACCAAGCGAGAGAACTACGGACGAGCAGACGATTACCTTCATGGACGAGGATGCAGAGAGAATCCATCACCCCCATGACAACGCTATAGTCATCACTCTCCTTATTGCTGATTACAAGACCAGAAGGGTGTTGATAGACAACGGAAGCTCGACTGATATTTTGTATTATCCAGCCTTTCAACAAATGAGGTTAGGACGAGATTGGCTGCGACAAGCAAGCTCCCCTCTAGTGGGATTTGGTGGAATGAAGATACAACCTATGGGCAGCATTTTGTTACCAGTGACAGTGGGGGCATATCCGCAACAAGTTACCAAGGAGGTGAACTTCCTTGTGGTTGATTATTCGTCCTCTTACAATGCCATAATTGGGAGGCCAATTCTAAATAGGTGGAAGGCCATAACATCTACCTACCACCTGTCAGTCAAGTTCCCGACGGAGCATGGGATAGGCCAAGTACAGGGAGACCAACTAACGGCAAGAGAGTGTTACCTGGCCATGTTGGCTGCGAACGAGCAAGCTCAAACAATGACTATTGAAGAAAAGAGAGTTACGGCAGAACCTATTGAAGCGTTGGAAGATGTTCCTTTAGATGATAATAACCCGGGGAGGTGTACCAGGATTGGGGCAGATTTGGAAGCAAAAATCAAGAAGGATCTCGTTTTTTTTTTTAAAAGAAATAGGGATGTGTTTGCATGGAGTCACGAAGATATGCCAGGCATAGATCCCAGTGTCATTACCCACCGTCTGAATGTATGCCCTTCCTTCAAACCAGTGTGACAAAAGAAGAGAGTGTTTGCCCCAAAGAGAAACAATGCTATTAAGGAGGAAGTTCAGAAGCTGATTATGGCAAAGTTCATTCGAGAGATATACTATCCTGAGTGGTTGGCCAACGTAGTTATGGTCAAAAAGACGAATGGCAAATGGAGAATGTGCATTGATTTCACTGACCTAAACAAGGCTTGCCCAAAGGATAGTTACCCGTTACCACGCATTAATCAGCTGGTAGATTCTACTGCGGGCCACAAATTACTCAGTTTCTTGGACGCTTTCTCTGGGTACAATCAGATTCGGATGGATGAAGCAGACCAAGAGAAGACATCCTTTGTCACCAGTCAGGGATTATTTTGTTATGAAGTGATGCCTTTCGGTTTGAAAAATACTGGAGCAACGTACCAACGGTTGGTCAATCATATGTTTTGTCCACAGATCAGGCGGAATATGGAAGTTTATATAGACGACATGTTGGTAAAAACTCAAGACGAAGACAGGCATCTGGACGACTTGCAGGAAACATTCAATACATTGAGGCATTATCACATGAAGTTAAACCTTAGCAAATGTGCTTTTAGGGTGTCATCAGGAAAATTCCTGGGGTTAATGGTCTCTTACAGAGGAATCGAAGCAAACCCTGATAAAATCCAAGCAATATTGAATATGAAGCCTCCGAGCAGTGTTAAAGAAGTCCAATCACTTACCGGACGAGTCGCCGCCCTCAATAGGTTTGTTTCCAAAGCTACTGACAAGTGCCTGCCATTTTTTAAGGTTCTTAAAAAAGCATTTGAATGGACTGATGAGTGTCAGAAAGCATTTGAAGATTTGAAGACGTACCTCACCAAGGCCCCTTTGTTAAGCCCATCCGTGCAAGGGGAAGAGTTGTATTTATATCTGGTAGTCACCCCACATGCTGTGAGTTCAGCATTAATAAGGGAGGAAGACAAGGTACAAAGGCCTGTGTACTATACCAGCAGAGCACTGAGGGGAGCAGAAGGACGATATCCATTGATGGAGAAAATGGCTTTTGCATTGATAACGGCCTCTAGAAAGCTAAGGCATTACTTTCAGGCTCACGTCATTAATGTCATGACAGATCACCCACTCAAGAAAGCAACGAACAAACTAGAGGCTGCAGGACGTTTGATCCAATGGGCCATCGAGCTCAGTGAGTTTGACATAAAGTATCAACCGAGGCATGCCATAAAAGCTCAAGCTCTGGCAGATTTCATTGCAGAGTTTACTTTGGATTGTGACAAGGTGGATGAGAAGGAAAGCATTAAGTGGGTGGTTTATGTGGATGGCTCGTCTACGCAATATGCAGGAGGAGTAGGTGTGGTGTTACAATCTCCAGAGGGAGACAAATTAAAACACAGGGTTCGTTTGCAGTACCAGACAACTAATAATGAAGCCGAGTATGAAGCTCTTCTCAAAGGGATGGAATTGGCCAAGTCCGTTGAAGCAGAGTCACTCCTCGTCTTGGGAGATTCTCAACTAATCATAGGCCAAGTAAATGGCGTATTTGAAGCCAAGGAAGAGCGGATGAGGAAGTATCTAAACAGAGTGATGCACCTTGTTAAAAAGTTTGAGGAAGTGAACTTTGTTCAGATCCCAAGAGAAGAAAACATGGAAGCTGATGCTTTGGCAAAAGAAGCTTCAGCAAGTGAAGTCATAGACGAGGTAGATGAAATTCAGTATATGCCAAGTATAGACATTCCAGAAGTATACCAGGTAGAAGACAGGACGAGTTGGATGACTCCAATTGTGTCGTACCTGAAAGACGAACGACTCTCAGAAGAGAAGGACGAAGCAAGAAAGCTAAGGGTAAGGGCAGCCAGGTACGTTCTAATGGACGAGATTCTTTATAAAAGAGGTTTTTCCCAGCCTTATCTAAGGTGTTTGGCACCGGACGAAGTAAACTACATAATAAGGGAAATCCACGAAGGAACGTGTGGCAATCACTCAAGAGCCAGATCACTCATCCACAAAATTGTCCGTGCAGGGTATTATTGGCCTAGTATGCAAGCTGACGCTAAGGCCTACGTCAAGGTCTGCGACCAATGCCAAAGGTTCAGCAACGTCCCCAGGCAACCATCAGAGTATTTAACTCTAATGATGGCCCCCTGGGCCTTTGCATAATGGGGGCTGGACATTCTAGGTCCATTCCCACTAAGCGTGAGACAAATGAAGTTCCTTGTGATTGGTATTGATTATTTTACCAGATGGGTAGAAGCGGAATCCTTGGCTAACATTACATAACAGAATGTCAAAAATTTCGTGTGGAAAAACATTGTGTGCAGATTTGGAGTACCCAGGGTGCTGATATCGAACAACGGACGACAATTTGATAATGCACTTTTTAGAGATTTTTGCCTACATTTCGGAATTTAAAATTACTACTCCTCACCAACCCACCCACAAGCTAACGGCCAAGAAAAAGTTGCAAACTGATCCTTGCTAAAATTAATCAAGACTCGGCTTGAGGGGGCTAAAGGAGTATGGCCAGATAAGCTACCAGGTGTTTTGTGGGCATATAGAATGACAGCAAGAACTCCTACAGGGGAGACTCCTTTCAAACTAGCCTATGGAACAGAAGCGGTCATACCTGCAGAAGTGCATATGGCTAATCATAGAGTGGCGGTGTATCAAGACAAAGATAATGAGGAGCAACTCCGTTTGAACCTTGACCTCATAGACGAGGTAAGGATGGACGCTGAACAAAGGATGGCAAGGTACAAAAACCTTATGGCTAGGCAGTATGATGCAATGGTGAAGCCAAGGCGTTTCAGCATAGGAGACCTCGTTCTAAAAAGGGTTTCCCTGGCAACAAAGAACCCAGCTCATGGGAAGCCGGGATCAAATTGGGAAGGCCCCTATAGAGTTGTCAACTGCAAAAGACAAGGGTCCTATTACTTGGAAGCACTGGATGGGAGGAAGTTAAAGCATCCTTGGAATGTGGAGCACTTGAGGAAGTACTATCAATAAAATGCAAGCTTAGATGAACATGACTTCGAACGAGTCTGAAGACTACATAAACTATTCTACATAAAAGACTGTTTATTTAGTTTGTCTTATTGTTGTGTTAAGGACAAGTTTATGGTTTGGTTTGTGTTTGGTTTTCTTTTAAGGCAAGCATTAGTTTTTTAAAACATGCCTCGTCTATGAACAATGTATTGTGAGCAATATTTGTGGAATGTACATAATGTTGTGTAAATTCATGATTCAAGCACTGCTTTTTGTTCATATTGACTTGAGAATAGCTGAAAAGCCTAAAACGAGAAAATTCTCTGGACGCAGAGATGTAATCTCAAATTTTCCTTTTAAGGATGAAATAAAGCATTCTCGTCCAAAGCTAATGTACTTGAGTTAAACACCCTTTTAACTGTTTTGTCAAGATTCGTCCTTAAACATGGACGAATTAAATGTACTTAAGTTACATATATTTTCTTAAAAAAAAAAAAAAAAAAAAAAACAAACAAACAACTAAGTCATCAACGTATTTTCTAAGTTGAGGCATCCAGATTGGGGTCGTCCTGAGGCTAAGTTGTGGCATCGTCCTCAATGTTGGCGTCCTCAGAGTCAAGACCAAGGAGAGAGCTAGTGGTGGCAGGGTTCAAATTAAGCATGATAGAGCTGAAGTCCACATCAGGAAATTTCTCAATAGCATCTATCCTGAAGTCTTCAAACCCTGCTGCATAATTAGTGTCCAAGGCATCTGTGTATTGCTTAGACGCTTTAAATTCAGCCACTACATCTTCCTTGGCTCTGGAAAGGAGAATGCTTTGCGCATTGCTCATTGCTCTACAGCATTAGCCTTCAACTCCTTAACCAAAGCTTTAAGCTCCTTAGCCTCCTTAGTCGTCTTGGCAGCTACCTCAGCCCATTGCCTAGACTCTTCCTTTAGCTCCTGTATCCTTGTCTCCAGTAAAATCCTCGTCTTGTTCAACCCAGTGGCCTGTCTGGACGTAGCTATAAACTTAGACATGCCCTGAAAAAGTCAACAAACAATTTTAGTTAAAAAAAAAAAAAAAAAAAAAGAAGAAAAATGTACGTTTAGTCAAGACGAAGGAAGAAATTTTACCTTGAAAAGGTCATGAACACCAGAGTGTTCAAAATCCTTCAGGGACATGTCATAGCAGACGTTTATGTTCTCGTCCGTCATAGCACTTTTAAAACGCTCCCAAGCCAAATCTTCATGTTCAATAATATTAGAAAGGGCCCTTTAAGATGGTTAAGACGAGGAAGGTGCGGTTTTAGAGGGAGGAGTCTTGGACGGAGTAGAATCCACAGGAGTGGACGAGTCAACATCATAAACTTTGGCAAGTTCCTGGGACGACGGAGTGGGCTTGGTTATCTGGGACGAGCCGTGCTTAACTTTTTTGCCACGCCTGCTAGGGAGATTCTCCAAGTCCAAGTGTTTGGAGATGGTTTTCCGTTTTTCCCCAGCAGTAGGACGAGCTTGGCGTCCAAGCTCAGAACGATTCCCCTTAGCACCTACTTCCTTTCCCTTGTTACCCCTCATGGTTGCCATTCCTGTAAAGGGATGAAGAGAAGTTAGATGAAAATAAAAGATGCAAGGAATACAAAAATTTAATACTTACTTTTTCTCACTGTAATTTCGTGAGCAAGTGCGATGTCAGACGGGTTGGGACCTAACCCCCACTTGGCTAGTCGTCTGAGGTTAACTAAGGAATGAAAATCCCTGTCTACGTGTAGACGAGCCCTGTGGACGCGGTCACGATGCAACTTGCTCAAAGTGGGACATCCAACAGCTACAAGGAATAAACTAAGGTTAAAAAGAAATAATAGTTAGTAAAAGATAAGAGAGAAGGGGAAAGCTAAGGAACTTACCTTCCAAACGAAGGTTCCCTAGGTCCCCAGTAAAACGACCAAAAGAATCCCGGCCAATGTCTACGGGATTTCCAGCCCAGAATCCAGAAACGAAGAAGAACTTCGTCTTCCATTTTCTGTCAGACGAGGCCAAGAATTTTACCAGTCCACATTCTTTACTCCTGGCTGTGAACTGATAAAAGCCAGGAGATTGATGAATTTCTGAAGGTTTGTAGTAGTAAAGGAACTCGTCCACAGTAATAGGACGGTCCCCTCCAAACACTTCCCTCCACAAAATTTGCATAGAGATGATTAACCTCCATGCATTTGGGTTGAACTGACACACCCCTAAACCTAACCTAAAAAGTAGTTCTCTGGTAAAAGAATTTAAAGGAAATCTAAGACCACCAAGGAGGTAGGCCTCGTATACACCTATTCCAAAATGAGGGTTGCAACACCACTCTCCACGGACAGGTAATCTAGGATTAAACTCGTCTGGGATTTGATACCACTCTCTAAGATTATTTAATCTTTCCTCGTCCGTCTTTGAGGGAATATCTACGGCGCAACTATATACAGTTACCTCCATCTCATCCAAAGGACTGGACGGAGGGATGGAAGACAAGGTACCTACCTGGGACCCTATAGTTTTCCTAAGTTGTTTTTGTATTTCTTCTAAAGGAAGCCCAGGGACCCCTGAGACATACTCCTCGTCAGTAGTGTTTCCCCTACTACTACTACTACTAGTATCACTAGAGTTATTACTGCTCTCGTCGTAATACTCGTCTATGGCTTTTTCTGTACTATCGCTAGACAAGGAAATGATGATTCCAGACATTTTCTAAAAAGAATTTGTGAAAACCTAAAAAGACGAAGAGAGAGGGAATAACTGGCTCTAGGACGCACTGAAACTATGGATGCGAGAAACTCTTAGACGAGGCTCTAGACGATGAAGGTCAAGGAGGAAAAATCTCAGAAGTAAGAGGGTAATAGGGGCATTGCACTATTTATAGATGGTTGACCTGAGCATATGAAACGACACGACCAATCAGACGCTGACACGTGGCCTTCGTCTCGAAAAAGTGAATTGACGAAATGAATTATCAATCAGATTGTGACACGTGGCATCTATGATCGTTAGAAAAAGCTCGTCCATCCAGAGGAGTAAGCTACTATACTTTCTTGGACGACACATGGACAAGGGGGCAACTGATGGTGCAAGAAAATCACCAAGTCAATCATTCATCCATTTGGTCGTCCATAGCAATGTGCAGAGTGAAAAGCAAACAGCTGATACATTCGTCCTTCCTTTACCATTCTTCTTCTTCTTCCATTCACTCGTCCAGTGAAGGACGAGTAAGCAGTGAACCTCGTCCATCCTTAATGGTGGACGAGGTAGGTTTGCTTGGAGTTACACTCAGCACACCCTCAACCAAGAGTCATGTTGAAAAGTCATATTGCTTAAAGTTCAACACAGGTCCTGAAGAGATGACCCTTATGACGGTTAAGGAAGTTACCCTATGAATCCTCCAAACTCTACGACGATTAGGAGAAATAACCGATTCCTAACGCTATATAAAGGTCTTTCTGCACAGAGGTAAGGGGACTTTTTTCTTTTGGAAAATTTTAGATAAAAAGTTAAGGAAGTCTTAAGGGCTCTTTTTTCTTCAATCTACTAACTTTACCATCGGAGAATTAAAGGCCGGCTTCCATCGGTCTTCTCTGACTTTCTTTGGTTTTCCAGGATTCATTACTCAAGATCAAGTGCATCCGAAAATTTTTCAGCCCACTGATCCTATAGAACTTATCAAAACAATTTTAAGAAAGTTTTGACATAATTTTTACTGGAAATACAAAAATTTGTCAAAACAATTATTTCATTTTTTCTTTTCTCATAAAAAATTTCTAAAAATATTTACTAAATTAATGTCTTTAGGAGATCAATTAACTTTTCCAATAGTTCTCTCCGTACAAGGATTTAAATCCTCTAGATTTCCTAGAGTACTTAACCAACCAATAGATTTCTTTAATTCCTAAACACTCTTTTATGATTTAAAGATCTAAATTTTACCATGTCAACATTCCACTAATAATAATTTTATGTTAAGCCTATTTAGAAAACTCAACTTTTTAGAAAACAATGTTCTTTTGTAGTGGTACTCTGGTTATGTAATATATTATAAGTCTGTTTAAAAAAACTCTATATATTATTTTTGTGTTCGTGGATTCTAATAAGTTTTACTATTTCCTCAAAAAAGAATTTAAAAAAAAAAAAAAACTTTTTAGAAAACATTTAATGCATCTTTAAATTTGTAATGATAGGTTTCCAAAACTACATTCTTTAATTTAAACTTTTTTTTAAGGAAAATAATTTAAACTTTAGCTAAAAAAGTTATTGACTTTTTTAAAAAATTACGTTCCTAAAATGAGGGGTATATTAGGAAATTTATTTATTGACTTTTCAAGTAAGATTTCGTTTTCGAGTCCAAATCCTCTATCCCACTTTTCCTGCTCCACTTTATATTCCACAAATAAAAACATGCCATATGTCCATCTAATTTATTAATTGCTAAATTTATGCATTCTATTATTTCAACTTCCTAAAATAAATAAATAAATAGCTCATCATATTTAGGTAATTAAAATAATAGAATAGAGACCTAATAATTTGGAATGGAGACAGTATTACTTTTGTAGCTCTAATTCGAACTTGGTTCTAGTCTAAGACATAAGTCAAAGGATTAGACAAGCTCCCACGGGATATCTAACTAGAGAGCTTATTTGTTTGAGATTTTCGGGATGTCTCATAAATGGGGAGTGCAATAATCTGTCCAAAGGCTAAAACACCACTTCCTTTTATCAAAAAGAAAATTCAAAGGATCCAACACCCTCTTGGATGCTGAGTTTGCATCAACCTATTTCTTTTCTTTTCTTTATTTTTTTGTTTGAAAATGAAAATTTTAAAAATCTGATTTAGATTCCAAAAAAAAAAAAAAAACACACTGGATAAATTGATTAAGTCCAAACTTAATTATTAATCAAGCAACACAAAACCACAGTAATAATTCACAACCATTTTAAAAGCAATAAACTCAACACACAAAATTGGTGATGAGGTGGAAAATCAATTAAGAACTCTTCAAAGGACAAACCACTCTTGGGTACCAAACCCGTAGATCTTCTTTGAGAATTTAAACTCTTAAAGGAGGTTTGAGTATTAAATCTTCTTGTACGATAGCCTCACTCTCCTTTTATACAAGAATGTTTGGTTTATATATTAAACATGTGATAAAGTATAGTCAATTTACTATTTACACAATCTCAATCCAGCATCACACGAATGTCTTAAAAACTTATATTTTTAAGCTTCAATCAAGCGAGGGTCTCATTAACATTTTGTCTAATGTTTGCTTCAACAAGGATATTTTCCCTCGTGTGTATTGTGAAGCTTGAGTTTTGAAGTTTTGCTTCTTAAACTCGACTTAATACAAATCGAATTAAATTAAAATACAACCCTTATAAAGGTTTATTTTGACACAGAAATTTAGCAAATATACTAAGACTAAAAAATATATATATATATATATATATATATTTATTTTTTTAAATATATATATTCTTTTTGTAGTTTTTTAACTTATGACATCTGCTCATAATGGTAACTCTTTATCATGAAATCAAGAGACACCGATCAGTTTTTAATGTAGACAAAGATTAAATTTCATATCTTTTATTTAACTATCGAATACTTTACTAATTAAGTTAACTAGAATTCACATTTTTTTAATATATTGAATCCATACCAACTTCACATTTTGTCCTTGTACTGAAAAGATTAGAAGTCTATTTGGATACTGTTTATTACTAAAAACTGAAAATTTATTGCCAAATAATACTGTGAAACCTAATTTTAAAGTAAAATTTGCATTTTTTTTTATATTTATAGGTCCTATAAACAATACACGAAACTTAAAAAAAAAAAGACCAAATGCAAATATGAGTTGTTTTCAGTGCAATCCAAACTCACACGAGATGTTTGTATTTTTACCATAATTATAGCGGAAGTAGTAGCTAATATGTCTCCACATAAATAGTTTTATTTATTTATTAAATAATTTTATTTATCTATTTTTGATGAAAAGTGAAAGCAGAGAGGACAAGCAGCATATACATATAAGGTTCGGGAACTAAGTATAAGATGCACGAGCCAAAATCAGAATCAAAGTTGGGTGTTAATAAATAAAAAAGAATAAAAGCGAACGCGTTACATATCCACGGATGGAGGGACCGTAACGCATACTTCACATGGAGACCATAAACTGGGTCCTGGGTATATGGGCATTGGGTGCCACAGAGACTAGTTTGGTGTCATAAACAAATCCTGAACATAAGCATGGTGTCATATAGTCCCAAAACAGTTCCAGGGGAACCAGTAAAGTAAAAGCCTCCAAACTTATTTGAAAAGGACTTTCGAATGATTTGTTTGCAGAGACACACATGTGGGGTCACTTTCTCTATACCCATCATTATCTCTCTCTGTGGCACACTTCTCATTCAATACAAACTATATGCAACACACAATATTGAAAAGAAGAAGAAGAAGGAAAAAAGAAAGAGATTTCTTTCTTTATCAATTTTTTTTTTTTTTTGTTTTGTTTTCCAAGTAAACAAAGTACAATTGGGGTAGGCATATATAACTAAAAAGAGTTTGGACTTTGAAGGGACATGTTAGATTCTATTTCCACTTTTGACTGTTTCTTCTTTTCCAGTTTTCTTTTCCTGTTCTAAAGAAAAATCCCAAGTCCCCTTGGCACGTTAATCAAAGAAACTCCAATATTTTCTTCATTTGTTCAGTTTTTTTTTTTGGCTATTCCATTGCACTATCGGACAGAGAATAATTCAGTTCTAGAACAAAGACTATACAAGTAGAACATCGAATATTCAGGTTCTTTTTTCTTTCCTTATCCTATAATGGTTTGTCTCCCCACTCCTACGCCTTGACTCTGTTTTCAATATGTTTGCTGCTTCCGAGAAACTATCATACATTAAAATTCTATTTGCAAATTTTTATATTAATTATATTATTACTATAAATAATAGGAATTGCTTGCTTGGGTAGTTGACTTTTTTGGGGAAAACCCATTTGTGCTGTCAACCTCTTTCGTGGGTTGCCACCCCCTCTCCTCTTCTTTTATGCTTTAGATTCTCTGCTTCATGAATGCCATAATGTGTAACTTCTTATTCTTTTCTGGTAATTTCTCTTTGTTTTGCTTGTACTATGTTCATATGCATTCTTTAATCTTATATGCTTTTTCAACACATTGGTTTCTTGGCTTCATAGTATTCGTTTTTTCTGTTAATTTTGTCTTGATTCAATGTTTTTGTTGTCTTCAAATGAAGTTAGCAGTATTCTGTGTCAAAAGGAACACTTGGGGATCCTAGATGTTTTCTGATTCTTATTCTGTTTTATTATTTAATTAACTTATCAATAGGTGAAAGAATTTTTTATTTTTTATTTTTTGAGGAATATGGGTCTAAATTGAGTGGTTTTGGTGTATATTTTTGTTTCTGTAGGTTTATGATTTTGGGGTCTGTCACATTGGTGCGGTTTCAAGCATGACTATGAAAAAGCAAGATGAGAAGAAAAAGGTTTTTGTTCTTGTTTTTATTAATCTCTATGGCTGTTATTTTCAGACATCTTTATAGATTCTTAGTTTCTTCTCCATAATGGAGCTTTAAGGAAAGTGAATGGGCATGCACTTTCTGCTAAGATTTATGGACTACTTGTTAGTCAAGTTATTATCTTTCTTATCCATTCTTCTTGCTTGTGATTTCAGTCTTTCATGAGGAATATTTTTACTAGAAGGGAGAGAAATGGAAGGGAAACGATTAATAGGTCATTTGATTCCCCTGGTGAGTGCTATATGGCATTTCTTCTTCAAGAGAATTAAAGAAAGTAAAAGGGATCACTTTCTGACATGCAAAAATTTCAATCTGTTATTATAATTAGTCGTATCGTTTTATGGATAACATATGCTTTATCTTGAAAGCGAATGTTTACCTTTTCCTTTCAATGGAATAGTCGTTTTTTCTGTTTTTTCTTCAACAATATATTTTCAAAACAACTTATCAAACACTGTATTACATTAGGTATTGAATTGGTATAATAAAGTATGTAAACATAATATGAGAAAATGGGGGAGCATCATGCCAATTTGCTCTCGAATTGAGAATATATTCATGATTAAACCTTAAGCAAGGTTGGTAACAAAGGAAACAAGAAGGAAAGACACACACATACACTCTCTCTCTCTCTCTCTCTCTCTCTCTGTGTCTGAGTTTTATAAATTCTGTGTTATCAGTTCAAAATTAAGTGGAGCTTGAGGAGAGACGTAATTTCTCTGCTATACCATCAATATTACAGAAAGAGTTTCTTTGGCTTAAATTGTTTTAAGTATCCTAACCACCAGTCCTTTTAATTTTAATTGTCCTTTGTTTTTCATCTGTAAAATTTCTACTGCTTTTTTCTACTTGCAGAAGCACAGTCTAGTCCAACCCTTGAGAATCTCTTTTTAACCAGCACAGGAAGACCGATGACTTTTCAACAAGATGTTCAGTCCTTCAGGTACTCATAAAATGACCTTTTTCTTCCCTTCATCAGTCTTTTTTCTTCCTATTACATAGAGATAATAATATATATTATAAATTTGATTATTCTAATCCCTAGCATTCCCCGTTCTTGTTTGTGTTCTAGTGTGTTTGTAGCAACGTGGAATGTAGGTGGGAAATCTCCCCATAGTGACCTTAACCTGGATCAAATTCTTCACACAGATCAATCAGATATCTATGTCTTGGGGTATGCGCTGTCTCTCCCTATTAAGTTTTGTCCACTTACTTTCTATGAGTTTTAATCAAAATACTAGATCACAATATTGTCACATGTTGTCTTTAACTAATTTCTTTTTCCTATGAACAAAGTCCATCAGAATTCTCTCCCAAAACAGAAAAATGAAAAAGAAAAAATGAACTCTGAAATTCTTTTTATGAAAATTTCTGAGATGACTGATATGATGATTTTAGTACAAAATGACCGCAATATGGGTACCAGTGACTAATATTACAGTCTTGGGGTATGCACTTGTTGGGGTATGCCAGTGACTGACATGCCCCACCCAAAATTTTGGGACTAAGGTTTTGTTGTTGTTGACACAAACAAGATTTAAAAGGAAAAAAAGAAAAAGAAAAAAAGGGCTGACGTTTTAGTACTACCTCTAAGTTTTACTCAGCTCTTATCAGAAATTATCCACTATGAGTTTATATTGGGGAATTTTATTGTTTCTCGTAATTTAATTAAGTAATTCCATCATACTGTTCTTTTCTGTAGTGTAATTGTTTTCTAAATTATCAGTTTCCAGGAAATTGTCCCTTTAAATGCTGGAAATGTTCTAGTTGTAGAAGATAATGAGCCTGCAGCAAAATGGCTTGCATTGATCAATCAGTCACTGAACAAACCATCTGATGTGGCTGCAAGAGGATCAAAACCCACAGTCTCCCTTGGTGGTTCCTTGTTCTTCTCAAAGCCTTCCCTTAAAAAGTTCAGTGAGATTTTCAGGACAGAGAGTGGAAGGAAGTTGAAGAGTTGCAACTGCACTTATGAATTAGAAAGGAAGCAAAGTAAGGATTTCTGTTTCCTATGCCAACAGTCACACATATCCGAAGACTACTCTTCTTTAGAAGAGGATGATGAAACATCCCTTATCATGGACCCGGAACTTTCCATTCCCTCAACTACCAATCAGATGAAGTACAGTCTTATAGCCAGTAAGCAAATGGTTGGAATTTTTCTAACTGTTTGGGTGAGGACTGAACTTGTGCAGTATGTAGGCCACTTGAGAATCTCCTGCATCAGTCGTGGAATTATGGGTTGCCTTGGAAACAAGGTTCGTTGAATTTTTATTGTTGCTGACACGTTTTATTCATATGCATACATAGGTGCAAAGATAAAAATCATCTTAATGTTGATTCTCTGATGGCAGGGATGTATTTCTGTGAGCATGACATTCCATCATACAAGCTTTTGCTTTATCTGCAGTCACTTGGCATCGGGCGAGAAGGAGGGGGATGAGCATAGGAGAAATACGGATGTCATGGAGATACTCAAAAACACTCAGTTTCCAAAGATCTGCAAATCGTCTAGGGTGCCTGAGAAAATTCTTGATCACAAGTGAGCATTTTTTAAACTAGTGATTACAGAACTAGTGTCATAGTCTTTAGAATTCTTCTATTATAGTCTGTTAATACTTTCCGTATTTCTGTGTTTGATTACCTTTTGGAAAAATGGATTCAGTCAGGTCATATGGTTAGGGGACTTGAATTACCGAATAGCATTAAGCTACTCTGAAGCGAGAAAGCTCCTGCAGGAGAATGCCTGGGATGCCCTACTTAACAAAGATCAGGTAGTTGACTTTACCATACAACAATAAAGTTTCATTTGGAGCTTGGACAACATATAAAAAGCTAAGTTTTAGTGCATCTTGTAGAAATTAGATCCCCTCTTGTAGCTCATATTACTATTGACTAAGTCAGTACAACTTATAAAATTCTGACCAGAATTTTAGGTATGGGAAACTGAATTTCATCAGTGTAACTGATTATCTCATTTTTCTATTAGTGACAACCATAGTGGTGAATTTGTGCCTTCAAATGCTATGTGAAATGAAATTTTGAGAAAATGACTATTTATATAGGATTTGATGACACAATCTTATATTTCATTATCACTACCAAATTCAAATTAACATAAGTCATTTCTTTGAATATTGGAGAAGAGATACATACAAACTGAGATGGATTTTACTGTAAATTCCATGAAAATCAGATTAGGATTTCATTTTTTGATAAAGAAATATAACAAATTGATTTACTTTTGTTGCTCAGGCACCCCAATCAAGCTTCGCATTTTTTTCCCCAAGAATCCAAGCTTGGCATTTTAATTTGGCACTTTTATGTATAAAAAATTGCCAGAACGTTTTTGACTGCCTCTGTTGTGGCATGCTTTGCTTGTTGCAAAATGTTGTCATTGTGGTGTACTCATTTAGGTTTATATGCTTTTACAGCTACAAATTGAAAGGGAAGCAGGAGTATTCAAGGGATGGAAAGAGGGAAAGATATACTTTGCACCCACTTACAAATACTCCTACAACTCGGACATATATGCTGGAGAGACAAAAAATTCAAGAAAGAATCGGAGAACTCCAGCTTGGTATGTATAGATGATTATAAAATTGGACTTGATTAAACATTTCACATAAAAATCTGAGCAACCTGGATTGGCAGGTGTGACAGAATACTATGGCATGGAAATGGAATAAGACAACTTTCTTACATACGTCGGGAGTCTCAGTTTTCTGACCACCGGCCCGTTTGTGCAACATTTTTGGTGGATGTTGATGTTGTATCGGCTGGATTAAGGAAGGGATTATCTAGCTCTAGGTTGAAATTTGGGATTGAAGAGTTCTTACCTCAAACTAGGAATTATTTCCATTAAATCATGAGTAAGTTCATGCACAAATTTTGATTATGAGGCACTGTAGGGGGAAAAAAATAAAAAGAGAAAGGTTTTCTGGTGTCTTATTGGATACTCATGGTCTCGTAGCATCCTTAATGGGCAACCATTGCTTATCATAGATCCCCATTTGTGAGATTTAAAATATATATAGCACTGTTTAATAAGTTTATGGTCTTTTAGTGTAAACAATATTGCTTGATTTTTTTTTTCTTTTTTAATATCAGGTACTAATGCACTAACACAGTCATCACAAGACTGAAGAAATATTCAAATTTTTCTGTTCATGTCAGATTAGTAGGAAGAAAAGCATAGAGATGGGTGCAGAATCATTATTAATTGGGCAACCTGTACACAGCATTTTGCAAGCGCACAACTGTAATTGCTCTCCATGAGCAAAATTTTTCTTGAGAAATGCTGTACAATATATTTTTTCCCGCATGTAAAAAATAATTTCCTCTGGTCAATGTACATGGGTCTTAGAGATTCTACCTCCTAAGAGGCAAAAGACAGTAATGCTTATGCGTTGAAAACATTATACTGTAAGCCTTTATGTCAATGAGGCAAAGTCTAGTTACAGTTCCTTCGGTACTCCAATTAAACTCAACCATGTCATTAAATTGACTAACAAACCATATGGTTGAATTTAATTACCCTTAACAAAAACTTTGTGCTGCAATGATTAATAGTGACATGGTTGAATTTAATTGGGAATCCTAGAGTTTAGCACCTAAGGAATGGTAAGTTTTACCCTATATCAATATATTTGTTATGTAATTTCAGTTATCTCTCAGTGCCAGTCATTGGAGAGAAGCTTAAAGGAGGTATCTTCCAGTTGCATATCATTACAGAAACGGGATAAGAAAATTGTGAATATTTTCTGCTTGTGAGGCACAAATGCTTGGCTTAGGTTCACAAGTAAACTGGCTCAACCTCTGTATTGAACCACTATTCCATGTTATTGCAATTCTTTTTGGTTTAGTAAATGGCTGTGTTTAATTTGAAAAACAAAGATGAAAGTGAGAAAGTGGAAAGATGTCTAGTCCTCAATTGAAGCTTAGGTAAAATTCATTAGGAATGATGATTTTAAATATGAGAGCATTTAGTTTCATACTTACCTTTGAAACATGCAAATTGCACTATTATGATTAATATTATCTCTCTGTTGTGTCCAATATTTTAGTTCTACCTACGTCATTCACTGATTCACATATTTTGGTATGTCATTTTAATGATTGTAAATTAGTTAGCTGGTAGAATCCAAAGTTGGCCATCCAATCATTTGTAAATAAATCACGTGAATTATCACATGATTTCTCTTAATAAGAAAATTAATGTAATCCAATCTTTGGGAATTTTGCTTTGGAATTTGGAAGCTTGGAATAGTCAAAGATTCATCACATGGTATATGCCTTTATCTAATCTACATTTTTAATGTGAGTACCAAAAAAAACAAATAATCTAGGGAAGCTCTTTTTCTTTGTCTTTATCTTTCACACATCATTAGCTGTTATAAGTTGCCTTAATTCATCATTAGGCTTAGCATTGGCAAATAAACATCCTCTGGGTCAGCAAAACCATGATGTCTTGCTGGAAATCATTGTTTGCAGTTATCTTTGCAATTACATTGATGCTTTCACTTGGGGTTAACACGGCCCAGGCCAGAGTTCATCCATCTGCTAAGTCTTCAACATTGCTCACAGCTTCTCAAGACCTCAAACATTCACATTCAGACTCGAAAAAGACGAATACAACCCGGCCACTGGTCGCCAGCGTTCGAAGAATACCTCCCAGTGTTCCCAATCCTATTCAGAACAAGTAATCTAACTCCCTCTACTGGTGTACTCATGGCTTCCAATATATCTGAAAATTTACACCAAAGTCATCTTTCTGTAATGGGTGGCCCAGGTCAAAGCCTCGGATAGTTGGCTGAAGTGTTTCGAGTGGCATGAACAGCCAAGGCTTAGATGTTAGTCTCCAATATGAACTTGTTATATTTACTTTTGTTATTTGTTTTGTTTTTATCGTAGCACTTTTCCCTCTTTTCAGAAATAGTGTAGAAGTTCGCTCTCTCTCTGTCTATCATTACTTGTATTAGCTGAAAGTAAGGATTAGGAACAACAAGAACGCATATGGTATAATCTTCAATGTCTGACACACTTTTGATGCTTTCAAGATATAGATTTTCTACAGAGTTTTGTTTTACGTCACAGTTCTTGTAACTTGGAAGGTAGTGTACTCAATATAAGGCAATCAATTTGTACTTACTAAAAACTTCGTCAAAAAGATACTTAAAAAATGTAATCAATTTGTTACTGAAACCCTATTTGCTCATTTGTTGAAAATTAAAAAGATGAAAGCTAAAAGCAAAAAATGTTGACAAAGAGACATTTGAATGGTCATTGATTAATTATGCCCTTCATTGCCTGAACATCAAAACCACTCTTTTTTTTTTTTTTTGGTCTCACTCAACTCATGGCATGTTTAGTATAGCATATTTTCATCCTTAAAATCTATGTGCACTTTTTTTTTCTTCTTTTTAAATAATGTAAATTTTTTAAAGTATCACATTTTTTTTTAATTACCGTTATATTTTTGTTACGAACTTGGTAGCTCAACTAGTTGATATCTCTTGATATTTTTAAATGAGACATTCAGAATTCAAATCCTCTCACTCTAACGATTAATATACATATGTGTGTTTGTGTGTGATATTGTTATTGTGGTAGTGTAGCCCACAACAATATTGAGATAATTGGGCCGAGATCCCCAATTAATTAGTATTCTTTGTAAGGGTATAGCCCACAATGGAAGGTCTAAAGAGAAGTTTAGTTGGCGAAGGGTCGATAAAGTCTGCTGTGTGGTGGTTAATATTTAGGAATCTGACTACCCGAGAAGGATCTTAGGTGACTGAGATGCCCTTTAGATGTCTCGAGCTAAATCACATTTCCCCAATATTAGAAGATGGTTTCTCTCTCTTTCTCTCATGTTTCTCTCCCTTGAAAATGTTCCAACCCTCATTACTAACCCCCTCCTTCCTTTTTATACCATTATATTAGTGGACCCATAATGATGAGATAATATTCTACTTGTATGCAGATCCCTCTATTCGTGGCATTTAGGTGGCCCCTAGGTCTATGCCACTATTCTAATGTGTCTAATCTCGTGTTAGGGAGTGAGAACTATTGCTCTGTTGCTAGAATAATTTCCTAGTAACTTGAGCTTGACGCTGAATCTTGTGCTCAACTGGCAAAATCCTCTAAGGCATTATTTCTCTTCCTCGGAGGATAGACGTAGCTTGCCTGGATACCATTATAAAAATGTGATGGCTTATGTGCAGTTCAACTCAAGCCTCCTGCACGTGTGTTGGTCCAGGGATTGATGGTCCTCGGCCCAAGTTCAATATAGGCCGAACTTTGGCCTCCAACGGTGGTTATTATTATATTAACTAATAGAAATGCATTATTTAATATTATTTTGTTAAATAATAATACAAGTTAATGAAATAAATATTGATTTTTAAAAAAATGCTTAATAAACTAATGATCATATTAGTTATTTAAAAACTAAAACAATCAATATATATATATATATATAAGCAGAGAACTCATGTGGGAAAGCATGAAATTCTGCCAAGTAGCACATTGTATAACATTATTTTCATTTAGGCTTTCACCACAAATGCATTTCTTTCAATGTATTAATAAAATTCAAAGAATTTGTATGCATTTATAACTTTACATGCTTTGGATAGATACAAATGGATCTAAAAAATCATGGGAAATGTAGGAATTAAGAAAATTTTCAATTTTTTGCATAAGACTGACTTTAATGCAGAATTGCAAGAGTTGAACTCAATGAATTGACTAATATGATTATTTTTCTTCACATTTGCCTAATATAAATCCTCATTTCTTTTGGACTTCAAAATTAAACTATTATAATTTTCCTCACAATATCTTTTGTTTTCTTTTAGAGAGTTATGTTAATTTTCAAAATATTATATTCGTCTTAAATATTTTGTTTAGATTATACTTTTTTACTTATGTTGTAATGCGTTTAGGCTTATTTTTTCATATTATGTGTCAATTCAGATTTTTGGTTTTCTGTATGATGCATATACTTGGTAAGGATTGTAGTATTTTTGGCATTTTGGCTACTTTTAGTTCAATTAAAATTTGAAGGTTAAATTGTGATATTATTGCATCACTATTGCATTATTTTTTCTATTGTATCATGAAATTTTAGCAGTTTTTATAACTAATTGATATATATAAAACATAAATCATACAAGAAAGAGACTTAGAAACCAACAGATTTGTAGGTGACAATGTGAAGTGTGACCTGGTGACATTTATTGGTTGCATGAATTAGAGGAATTTTCCCCCTTGATTTTTTTTTTTTAATAACAATAATAGTATTCATGAAATCAATGGATTATAAATAATTTCTAACTAAATTTATCAGAATGCACCACACATCGTGCGAGATATAAGCTAATTTCTTTTAAATCATATCATATACTATATAATAAAAGTTGGGCATAAAAGCTATAGTTGCGCCAAGTGGCTGCACCAAATTACATAAATTTTATTAAATATTTTTCTTTAAAATTAAATTTAGTTGTTTGGTGCCATACAACTACTATTCTTAAAGGAGATCTAAATTATCACCTAATCAAGGAATTTTTAGATAATCCTAACAAACTGTATAATAACTCCATTAATATAAATCTATCCCAAAAAAGGTATATACCTCCATTAATTTGATAATTTCTACATTGATGACATTTAAAAAAAAAAAAAAAATCTATCATATTTCCTTATAGCTATCAACCATGTTTTGTTTTGTGTCTTTTTTTTTAAATATTAACCTTGATTAGAAATTATAATTTTAATAGGATTTAAACTCTATAATTATACCAAATTAGACTCAACAAATTTATATAATTTTTAATTTCAATGGGATTTAAATTTTATATCAAATGGACTCTACCAACATATTCATCCTTAAAAAGAAAAAAAAAAATTATATCCTATATTCCCCTATTTCTTCATAGTGGCGGAGCCAGGGAATTTATCTTTGAGGGGACCATATATAATTTTTTTTTTTTTTTGTATGAAATGTAAAATAGTAATGTGCAATACTTCATAACTCAATATATGCTATAAACAAAATGTATTTAATTAAAATTAAACAATCATGAGACAAGATTGACAAAACAGTTTAATATCTTTAATCAACTATGAAATAGGCAAAGTCGCAAAACATACAATAACATAAAAGTTAAACATCTTTTTTCAAAATTGTAACCTACGCTCTTTAAGAGATCTAAAGTCATCAAGTATTGAGTCAGTAGTGAAGTTCTTAGCAATTTCCCTTTCAATGTAGACAACTAAGTTATTTGAGAGAAACTCGTCCTCCATTTTGTTGCACAGTCTTGTTTTAACAATTTTCATAGCTGAAAAGGCTCGCTCACTGGTTGCTGTGGACACTAGAAAAGTCAAAACAAGGCGAATCAATCAATCAATAAAAGGATATACCTATGACTTTTCTTTCTCTACTAACCTTCAACATAATTCTGCTATAGATGACAAATTCTGAAACTTCGAATGATTTTTCACATCATGCTTAAATAGCTTCAAATGAATTTTCAAACCAGTCCTATCACACTCAGAAAAATCAAGAGGATAATATTTCTCAACAAGACAACATATGTCATCCACATTAAAGGATTTGTAAGAATCCTTTGGATCCAAAGCTGAGCAAAGTTTCAAGAGTTCTATTGGTTGTTCACCAAAACTATTGTCAAGCTCTTGCAATTGAACATCTATTGTAGCATTAAATATATCAAAATGATAATGATGCTCCACTGTAACATGATCCCTTTTCTTACGACCTCTACCTTTAGCAAATCGAGCACATAGATCTAGAATATCAATTCCAAATATTTTGGAGAATCCTATGACATTCTCAAGAAAATTATCCCAACCATCTACTCTTAAATTTTGGATGAGTGTCTTTCTCACTAAAACTAAATTTTGGGCATTTGAGATGTCTAGAGACTTCTGCTACAAAGCTTGACAAAGAACATCAATAATACCCATGATTTCCTTCATTAAATGTAAACTAAATATAAACTCAAATGAATTAATCATTTTATGAGTTACATTTGCATCTCCACGTTGCAAGTAGGTGGACCCATCTTCCTTTATATTTTCAAGCACCAAACAAGTTGGACCAAACATCCTCACTAGGTTACAAATAGAATTAAAATGAGACCCCCAATGAGAATCACCAGCCCATTTTAGAGTTCCAATTTGGTTTACTCCTGTTCCCATTTCAAGTTCATCAATAGCTAGCATTCTAGCAATTTCTGCAACTTGAGCAGTTCTTAGTTAAGCAAAGCAATGCACATAGTATGCATAAGGACAATCATTAAGAACTAAGGCTTGCAATCCTTTCCATTCACCACACATGTTGCTAGCACCGTCATAACCTTGCCCATGAATATTTTGAATGTCAAGACAGTGATGAGAAAGAATAGCATATGTTTCATTCTTCAAAGTCAATGCAATAGTGTCTTTAACATGAGAAAGATCAAAAAAGCTTGTATAAAGCCCTCATTGTCAGCAAATCTCAAAACAAGAGCCATTTGCTCTCTCTTTGACTCATCACAAGACTCATCAACAATAATACAAAATTTGGAATCCCCAATGTCTTCACAAATCTTACTCTACACTTTACTTGCAATAACATGCAGAATCTCCTTTTGAATTGTAGGTGAAGTGTACTTAGCAGATTTAGGAGCATTTTCCAAAACATATTGTTCAACCTTATCACAATAAAATGCCAAAATTCTAATCATCTTAAGGAAATTTCCCCGCTTTTTCGATTTAGGGGTTTCACCATGACCTCTAAAAGGACACCCTTGAATGGCGAGCCATCAAACAGTATCAATAGAAGTTTTCACCCACAGTCGATTATTTAAATTTTTTCAAAATTCTGCACATTCATCACTTTATCCATATGCATTGATTCATTCAATAGATCATCACAATATTTCACAGCATTATTGTGGGGTGAGCAAGGATCCTCCCCAACATGATTCAAAAAGGCACAATTCTTTCCATTATTGACTTTTTTCCAATTTCTAAATCCTATGAAAGTAAAAGCATCACAACCAAGGTTTCTACTTCTTTCCATGGTAAAGAGATAACATGGCAGACAGTATGCAACATCTTAGTACGAGAATACTCCAGCCAAGAAGAAAATTGAGTGAACCAAGAAGCTTGAAAGCGACGAGGATGCTTTTCTCTAGAAAATGGATAGTTTGAAAGATAGATTTGATATGGTTTACCTTTTAAATAAGCACGTCTAACTTCATTATGTACATTGGCTGGATAGTTACACATTTCGATGTGTTCTCCTGGATCTCGTTTTAAAATTCTAACATCAACTTCATTGGAATTAAGTGGTGAAAATTTTAAATGAATTTCTTCAAGTTCCACTTCCACCACTAACGGTTTGGAAGGATTTTTTCAGGATCAATCCTTAGAGATTTGGAAGGACGCTCATTGAAAGCTGACCCTTCAACATTAGAACCCAAAAGTGTACTATTTTCTGAATTACTGTCTTCATTTTTTTTAAAGAATGAGTCAATAGTCCTAAACTTGCCCATGAACCTAGATTTATCAAATTAAATTATCACTCATTAAATAAAATGATTGAGACTTTAAAAAAATATACTAAAAAAATACTAATAGTTCAAAGATTGCTAAATAAAAGACAACCAATCATTCAAATGTCAATGCATTAAAAAAAATAATAATATACAACAACTAAATACAATTTAATATAGTAGTATATACTATATATAATATATTGATTATTATAATAATAAATAATATATTATAAAGAATATATAAAAGAAAGCGATGAAAAGTAAAGCAACAAAATCAAAACAAAATAAATAGTACCTGGAAAGAGTCAAAGAGTTAAAAGCAATGGGTATCAGGTATAGAGAGAGATTAGAGGGGCCCACGGTGGTGACCTGTGTAAAAAAGAAAGGTGAGGCAAAGTGGCAAACACACATGGACAAAATGTTTTGTAACTATGTGAGGCACCTATGTGAGACAAAATGTTTTGTAATTGTGTGAGAGATTTGGTGGGGTGGCACATCAACAAAATTTATGACTTTTCAATTATTACTGTTGTGTACAAATAAACCCTGACTTTTTAAATATATATGTTTATTATTAGGCATGAGGGGCCAAAATGATAAGGTTATTTAAAAAATTTCAAATTATTTAAGATGTTTTCAAAAGAAAAAATCTTTTTTTTTAAATTGTTTTTCAAAATATTTTGGGGGGGGGGGGGGGGGGTGGGGGAGATCCCTTCAATCCTTTAATAGCTACGCCACTAATGCTTCATAGGATTTAAATTTTATATCAAATGGGACTCTACCAATTTATACATCCTTTAAAAAAAAAAAAAAAAATCTATCTTATATTTCTTAGTAACCCATTCACGTTCTTGTCTTTCCCTATATTTTATGTTATGTTGATATCAAATTTTTTTTTTTTTTTTTTCATTCTATTCATATGACCTTTTTTTAATTCCACTTTTTATGGGATAGAAACAAACACATTGACTAGATATCTTAATTTCAATAAGATTTAAATAAATTCTATATCAAATGGAACTCTACCAATATATATAATATTATATATCCTTTTTGAAGTGAAGCTTACTACAATATTTGAATGCCTAAATCCCACGACAATGCAGGTGTGCATTCTTTCTTTCTTTTATTATTATTATTATTATAAATGCCAATAATAATTAACTAAAAAGATATAAATTTTAAATTCACCTTTAGATATAGACAAAAAAAGATACATAACAGTTTTAGATACTACTAAGATATCAGATAATGAGAAAAATGACAAACACACTGAAAATACTATTTGTCATAAATGTAAACAATATGGACATACTAAGAAACAATGTGATAGACATAATAAAATTGACAAATCAGTAAATTAGAGTTCGAGAAAGATGTAATAAATGAATTAATAGAAATGTTTGACGTTAAACAAAAAGAGATAAACCAAGTAACAAAAAAGGAAGAACTAAAATCAACCAACCCACTTAAAATCAATAAAAGAAAAAGGAAACAAAAAGACATAATAATAAAATTGATAAATAATCTACCTAATCATTTAAAAGACAAAAAAGACTATTGTGGGGGCCTTTTTTGTTGTGCGTTGGGCTGGGCTACCTGCCGCGGCAGTGGGCCGAGTATTCTGAGTAAGGAAGTTGAGACTGGTCTAACTGGAACTCAACTTGGGCCGACTTGTGCGCAAACATTGAGTCCAAGTACAAGGAAAGATGCAGCGAAGTGGGCTTATCCTTTGTTTCTGCCGCAGGAACTTTTCTGCAGTTTCTGCCGCAGGATTGACTTTTCTACTATGCAGCAAGTTTGTCTACCATGCTTTAAAGCTTCTTGTCGTGTTTTAAAGCTGTCTATCGTGCTTTAAAACTTCCTGTCGTGCTTTAAAGCTTCCTGTTTGTCGTGCTTTAAAGTTTCCTGCCATAAAGCCTTGTGCAATAGAGCTGTCTGCCGTACTTTAAAGCTGTTTGCCGTGCAGTAAAGCCTTCGGCAATGTGAATGACTACCATTTTTACTGCAGAAACACTTTTCTACTTCCTGCACATAAACAAATCTAAAAAACCCAAAGTAAATACCCATCAAACAAGTGTTAGTTTAAATGAGTTAGCATATTCTCAAATATATACATACATATATGAGTATATATACTTATACGTAGTCACATATACATATATAAAATATATTTTTCCAGAACATGAGAAACAGGGTATATGTATATATATACTTACAGTAGGATAATGGTTAGTTTGTGTCAAAAGCAAAATACGTAATAACAAATAAAAAGGAAAGCTTCGACAAGAAAGGTTTAACACAGTAAATATAATAAAAAGGTGCTACGGCAGAATAGCTAATATAGCAAGTAAGACATCACAGTAGGACAACTGTTGCGACAGATGTGATAAAAAACGTGCTACGGTAGGATGACTAAATACAGCGGATATAAGTTATAATGAGAAAAATCCAATATATTTGCAATCAAAATTAAGTATTAAATCTGCCCGTAGAATGAGTAAACCAAGAAGGAACCCAAACTTCAACTTCAACAACCTTATCATGGGCTCTTGCCATAAAAGTTGTTCATTTTGGAGAATAGGCCTAAATGGCTACTAGCTATTACTTTTGGAGATTTCAAAGAGTGGGTTTGCTAAGAGGAAGAGAAAAGATGGTCTATTGATGCATGCCCCTATTCCTGCTGCGTTTTCTCTCTCTTTTTTTTCTTTTTTTTTTCTTTCTTTCTTTCTTTCTCTCCCCTCTGGGTGTTTTTCTTCTTCCCCTGTTTTTTCCTATACCTCTGTCCCCCTTTCTTTCTACCGTGGTTACCTCCATTTTATAGTGAGCTAATTCAATGGGATTTCTCCCTTTTACCCCTAGGGCTTCACCAACTGTTTTTGGTTTGTTGTGGGCATCCTTTCAAGATTACCCACTCACCCATTGGTTGCCCCAACCACTGCCATCTGCTCAGAACATGTTTGTTGCACGACAAAATTCTCTTTTGTTTGTTCCTGCCGTATACCTCTACCTCACTACCTAGCTCTATGGCATGCATCAGTGGTCCCAACCATTTATTACTTCCTTTGGGTAAAATATCATCCCAGCAGAATATGTTCCCAAAAGAAGTCATGGCAGGAATCCAAATATAGACCCCTTTTTTCCCCCACCACCAAACCACGCCCTCTAAATCTCTTTGACCGTGAGACCACCTCCCTTGTATTGGCTAGGTACAGGTTGGAGGTGTCCCGACCCTTTTGTTCTTGCTCCACTATCTTTTGTTTTTGTCTCCCACGCCATTCCTTCCGCAGCAGATTAGTTATGTTTTGTCTGCTGCGTGCTTTTGTCTTATTTCTTCACGCATTTCCTGCTGCATTTGTCATTTCCTTTAGTTTGACTCTTCCTTCACGCAATTCCTGCTGCTAACACTTTCTGCTATTCCTTGTTTCCTTTCATCATTCTTTTTCATATCAGTTCTCACGCCTATCTTTTTTTATACAAAAGGATTTGGGCCTTTGTGAGCCAAATAATGTTTATTGGATCAAAAGGGCGTTAGACTCAATTTATCTTCATTTGCCGAAGTCATCCTGCCAAAGAACTGTATTCTATGGCAGACTTGTATTCTGCGGCAAATGGCTTTCACTTGCACTTCTTTCTTTGGACCCTTCTTGTTCTTTGGTCTTCTTGGTGGGCCTTTGGGCCTTGCTTTTCATTGGGCTTTCTTCCTCATAAGCCTTTGGGTACAAATTTGCAAAAATGGGCATCAACAACTATTTACTAAAATTGAAAGATTCTATAGACATACCTATTGTTTGTTTTAAGGGTAGGAAATATGGACATCATGTTATGGAATGTAGAAAAAGAGAAAAATAAGAAAGAAAAAGATAAGAAAGAAAAGACAAAAATGAAACAAGATGGAGTAGATATAAAACCAGTAACTTTACAAGACTTAATGACAGAAGCAAAAATAGTAAAACAAAAAATAAAAGAATTGTAGTAAAGAATATTGCAGAAATAATAAATTTGAAAGAACTGTTTTATTAGAAAACGATGCTCACAATAGACAGAATTTTTTGAGTTTAATCGACAAAGTAATTTTTCAAAAATGGCATACAGAAATCACTCTAGTAATTAATAAAGAGTTTTCTTTAACAAAAATTGCTTTGATAGACTCTGGAGTTGACATGAATTGCATACAAGAAGGATTAATATCTTTAAAATATTATGAAAGATTATCTGAAAGATTAACTCAGATACTTAATTATAAATTATTAATGTTTATAAATTATGCAATGTTCACACATGTTTTGATACTATTTTTAAAGACCTTTCTTCTATAGTTATTTTAAGAAATCCCTTTATGGCTTTACTTTACCCTCTTTTGATGATAGATGAAGGAATTAAAATTAATATACTAGTTCTTAGATTCATCTCACCCCTAATCCCGAAAGAGATTCGTTTCCTTAATACAGTCACTATCCTAAAAGATATTAATAAAGAAAGAATCTATAGAACAAAAGGATATTTGATAGAAAAATCACTTGATGACCAATTGACAGATAATAACATAGAGAATTTTAAACAAAATATAGAGACAGAGATTTGTTCTTATTCTCCCACTGCTTTTTTGCATAGGCACCAACATATAGTCCAAACTTCTTGTGAGAAAGACTCTAATAGAAAAGATACAAAAGAAAGAACTATGCTTATAATCTCTTTTAGTCAATATAAATGGACTGATAGTTTGATAGATGTACCAAGAAAAATTATAATAAATGACATACTTACACCCTTTATAGTAATCTCAAATACTCATATAATAGATCTTTTAATAAAAGAAGTCTTGGTAAATAACCCTTTACTAATCATTAAAGAAAACATTAACTGTGATAATTTCTTGAACAAAGACAGATTTAATTACTTAACCGATAGAGTTAATTATAAGTCCTTGACAAATTTTCCCCAGTCCATTATAAGGGTTGATGAAAGACTTTATGGAGAAGTTTTATTTCACATATTCTCACATAATGAGATATATAGTAATGCATACAAAATGGATAGAATCATGGTAGACTTTGTAAAGTTTTTGAATTCCACCTATTCTGGCATTGACAAACTTCATCATGACTACTCTTATACCACTACTCAGCGAAAGCACAAAGGTGTAGAGAAAGAAGTTTGTTCTATTATATATGCTTTAAATTTTAAAAATGATTTCTTATAAAAAATTTTAAAGAAATTTCACAGAAAGACATTGGCAAAAGAGTTTAAAAAATGAATTTGAAAGAAGCTTTGCAAGAAAATATTTATTTTCAAAATAATATTTCAAGACATAATCCTTTTCCCAAAACCCAATTGTAGACTACTATGAATAAAAGACCCTCCAAGGTAGACATGAAAGGAAAGGGCAAGGTACCAGCGGTGCAACCCAAAGAAATCCGAAAGGCTTTAATGAAGATTTTAGATAAGCACAAAGGCGTGTTGATCGAGACAATATCCCTTCAAGATACATTGCTAGCAGAGGCAATGTATTCATGTGGTGGAAAAAGTGAAATTCTGCAAGAAGTGCTCCGCAATGATCTCATTTTTCAAGACAAAGAATTTACAGACCTTCCCTTTCATATTAAATTACTTCTTAATAATCTCCAAGCAGCCTTCACCCTCAGAAAGAAAACCTTATTCCAAAAGACCCTTAAGGCTTTAGAATTACATCTTGTTAGCACCAGTGCATTTATTGAAGCACATGGTTGTCAACTCCCTAGCAAGGAGGATGGAGATTCAAGCTCCATAAAGGCAGAATCATAGTCTTTAAAAAGTTATCTTATATGAACAAGCTTTTCAAAACTCCACCCTAAGATTTAGCAAAAAACAAGACTTGCCATTAGAACCTTACCCCCTAAAATCCAACAGAATATACTAACTCATAAAGCCATAACAAGTTCTTATGGCAGATGGATGTATCTTTTTAAAGTATTAGTCTCTACAGCATTTATTAGGATAGACATGACAGACGACATATGGCTATCCCATAAAGCCACATGGTATGAAAGCTTTGGAGAAACAGAAAAAGTTTATGATGGACAACATCCCTATCCGAGATTACTTATCAACACAAAGACAGAGGATCCAGTGATTTGTGATCCTTTATGGTTATCTAAGATGCCAGAAGCAGGGTTTATCAGCAAGTTAATCCTAACTTCTGGAACTCAAATTAGTTTATTTCCCAAAGTCATCCAAGAAGTAGCTATACAAATTGGAGGACTTAATTATATGAAGCTTACTATCTGGAGTACTCTCCCAGCTTGGGACACTAGCTACTATATGGAAGCTCGACTAGCACACATTCTAGTTCTCATCAGTGATTTTGGTAGTAGCCCTGACTACAACAAGTATATAGGAGAAACTTATTTATCACTTGAAGATCCACATGCTTTGGCTTAATAATGGTTTAATTTTATGAACAACAAGATTTATGAAGTATAGAAAGAATTAGACAGTGACTTCCATTTATATGGCTACACTAGCAGGATAGCCGTATATGGACCAAGACCTTCAACAAGGAGGCTTATTGGAAAAAGAAAGATTGCTAAGGATCCCAGAATAATGACAAAGAATTGTGCCCCCACCTATCTTCCTATTTCATACTGTGTTCTTTGTGGCAATTATAGAGTACTCCATGAGCATGACCAGTATGAAGATAACTCTAATTTGCTAGATTATGATAACTACCCTGATACAGATTGATAGACAGACAGACAACTATGACAAATCACTATTCACCTACAACAGATCACTATTCACTACAACAGATCACTATTCACCTACAACAAATCACTATTCACCAGCATGCATGGATAGCTTCCAGACATATCCAAGACAGTCCAGACAAATACAAACAGATGTTCATAAGTTACTATTGTTGGGGTTTATGCCCTAAAATCTAATTGGTTTGCATGTCATGAATAATTAAGTTGTTTAATTATATGAGACTATCTATTTATGAACTAATGGGACATTATATTAGTCCATGAGATGCATAATATGTGATTTATGTGAAAAGTTACAGAAGATGTAAATCACAAGTTTTTTACAAATTCAGAATTTTAGTTTGTAGTCAGTGATGAAATTGAGCATTTCATCCGCGAAAACTATAATATATTAACTAAGATGATTTGTCTTGATCATGGAAGTGGAGACTTCTAGTTGGTATGTTGATATATTTTAAGAGTTAAGACATATTGAACTGAACCGCTGTGAGATTTATTATTTTCCTAGGGACTGTCAAATGAATAATAAATCTTACGACTTCTATTTACATCAACTCTAAATCCTGAGAGAATTATAAACCTGATCATGAGATGTAGGTTGCCTTGATATATCAAGAGTGAGATCTATAAGTAACGGTCAAAACCTTAGTATGTTGGGCAACTGCATTTAATGTTGATGGAACATATATTCTCAAGATGGAATTCATAATGTCTTAACAGAGATATAAAATATTCTCTTAAGATAAGTTTAATGGGTTTGGTTATTTAGAGTGTTAGGCCCAACCACTTTTGTAAGGAGTTACTAAAGTATATATATTTATGAAATTGGATTTCATAAATATATATTGAATAACATAAAGGATTAAACCGAGTATTCAAGGATTAAGATATAATAATCTTCAAAGTGGCAGTTTACATTCATGACTTTGTATTACTATGAATATTTTAATGAAGGGGTTGCATATATAATAAGGTCTTGGGATATAATTTATAGATAAAGCCTAGAGTGTAACTATATTTATATAGTGGTATTAAATATAGTTAATAGTAACTTTGGACTTGTCAAGAGTTGACAAAAAAGCCCAAAGCCCATTGGGGCTAGAGTCTTGTTGGTCCCTTTTGATCCCACTCCAAGCCACATACTAGAGCCCAATTGAAATGGACTAAAAGGCTAGCCCAATCAGATAATCAGTTGTACATAAGGAGACTAACATACAGAATTTTATTAAGGCTTTTTCATAAGGTTTTTCATATGAGTCTTTCGTAAGAGTTCTCATAAGGAATGAAATGGTTTGTATGTGAGTGTTGGACACTCATTATTCTCTCCTTGAAAACTAATTGATGGACCACACATCTTGCGCATTAAGTGGAATTGGAGTGAAGATTAAAAGTCTCCCAAGAACTTCTGATCTTCGGTTTTGAATTTCACTGCACCAAGGTATGCTCTCTTATTCTCAAATTCTGAAACTTACATAGTACATGTTATCTATTGTGAATGAAGTAGATCCATTAATTTTCCGTTGCGTACATACTTATTTCCTACAACTACTGCTCACTAGCATGTGTGAAAAAAAACCTGATAAATTCCCACACAAACTACTGCTCATCAATAGTATTATTCTTCCACCGACAAATTAACTTGAGTTAACTTTACTAACTCAGGTTACTTTTGAAGACTTACCATGGTTCATTCCATCTATAAAGAGACAAACTCTAAAGACAGAAGATAGGTTTCAATTCTCAAGGTTCTAGTTCTCAAGTTTAAGGTTCAACTAATGGTCCAAAATTGTTCTAAGTTCTAAGTCTCAGAAAGAAGATAGCCCTCTCTCCCCTAGAAAGAATTTTGTAATCCTTCATCTCTTGTAATCTTGTAACCCTTCCCTTTAAACAGAATCTTGTAACCTTTCAGTTTCAAAGACAGATTTTACTTTCTAATCTTGTACCTCTTCAAACAGTTTTATTTTCAAAGCTTGTATCAAAGACATAAGTTTGTTTTCAAGTTTTATCAAAGACAAAAGTTTTTATTCAAGTAAGATTTTATTAGTTTCTATTTTCATATTCCATATTCCGTTTTAACTTATTTTGAATATATCTATTTTGCTATTTTCTTCTCTATCATCTAGCTTATCATTGTTTATGCTTCCATATTATTATTATTATTATTATTATTTTCTTTGGTGTTACTATTGGTTCTTTGTCTTCATGTGATTTTAATTAATGAATTCAAAACATTAGAAAACATTGTCAAGTTTCTAAAGGCTCCTTCTTTATTTTTGTATTTTGTTTTTATTAAATTGATTAGGTTTTGTGTATTGGTTGCCTTTTTAAACTAATTTTCTTAGCTTTGATCTAATTTATATGCTTAGTATCTTAGAATTAATGATTAAATATGGTTAGAACTAATAGATTAATTTAACAATTTTTGAGTTTGATTTTTATGTTCCATCAAATTATCGAGATATTCTACACATGTATTCTTGAATTATCAATTTTAATTTTATAATATTATCAAGATTATATTAAATTTGGACTTATCAATTGCTTAGTATGTTTTTTAAAAAAAAAAAAAAATTTTCAATTTAAAATTTAATTTGGAATTATCAATTTAATTTAATTTTAGGAAGAAATCTTACCCCTTATTTTAGTGAGATAATTATTTACACTTGATATTTTTTTTCTTTTATCTTTATTGAATCTTTAACTCTTTTAGGCAACTTTTATTAGCATTACATTGATTCTTTATCTCAAAGATTAGGCTTCCATTGCTACTGCAACAACATGGACAGGTACGTATCTCATGCAAGCATATATGAGTTTTTTATTTTATTTTTGAGAGAGTTTTAATCTATAATGTCCGCTCCTAATGATTGCTATTTATCATCATATCAAAACACCAATCAATTTTTGGTGTAGGCGGAGATTGAACTCCAAATCTCTTATACAACCATTAGAAACTTTACCAGTTGAGCTAACTGGAACTTACAAGCATATATGAGCTCAAATTGCCTTTCAATATTTTGAATGATTTATTATTTTGCTAGATGTGATTAGGCTCAAAAGTATATGCTTCATTATTTGTTTAGATCATTTAAATACACTACAGCTAAGTTAATAGGATTTATTTTATACAATATAATTTATTAAACAAAATGAAATAAGATTTATTCATGTTGATCCCTTTTCACTTTTTATTTTTATTTTGAATATTAGCACTTATTTATGTAAAGTGTGCATAGAGTTATGTATCCGTTTGCAACTTTAATTAATATTTTTTTGCTAATTATTAGTATAATTTTTTTATTCCCAACAAATTCTTCATTAATATTTTATTTTTTTGGTTTAAAATTGCAAAATTTTGGAAATTAAATTCCCAAATTTTCAGAATTTTTAAAAGTTCATCATTTTTTTTTTTTGGGGAGAAATGTGGTCATCATTCTTCCAATATCAATCTTTTTATGCATTGATTATTTTTACACTTTGGCCATCATTATAAAATAGGTTTTTTTTCCTTGCAATTATGGAACTTATTTGACTACAATAGTAAAATCAAAGTGGAAATGATAGCTCTTTTTAGGGAAAAAAAATATCTATATATTTTAAAGCCTGGTAATAAGTAGTCATAGACTCATATGCAATTTTACAATCTACATGGTTCTATTATTATTATTATTTTTAACTCAGTTTAATTTACTTCTTGATTTTATTTTTTCAGGTTTGTCATAAAAGATTCCAAGCATCCTAAGAAAGGTGTGTAATCTATATGTAGAGCTTTGCAATTTTTTTTTTTTTTTTTTCATTTACACAAAGCATCTCTCTTGCAATTGATCAAACTATTCATTTACTTTTTGTTTCTCGAATAAATTATGTATTATATAAATTCATGTGTAAAACCATGCAATGTACGGGAAACAAAAATTATGATAGGTTCTATAATTAGAACAATGGTTATTATTCTTCGAATAGTTCTATCTTCTAAAGTGGCCAATTTTACAATACTATGTCTAAAGATTTTAATAAAGAACAATGACAAAGAAGAACAAGGATACTCTAAAAACATAGCGTACAAATAGGTATTCAAAGATTTCCTGAGGTAAAAACTACTTCTAAATTTTTTTTAATCATTAATGTTATTGTTAACAATACTTCAAGTTACTTACAAATTAGTACTTATTTTGCAAATACATTAGATGCGAAATTCATATGCAAATAGTTTGATTAATGTAACTACAAATGACATTATAGCACAACTGGTATGCTAGAAGATAATTTTGTATTGAGGTGTATCATTCTTATACCAACGCAATTTTTTACTTTAGGGATACCAATGCAATTTTTTACTTTAGTTATAATAATTATTTATTTTGTTTTAATAATTATTAAAATATAATAATTATTTATACATATATTTTATAAGTTTTTCATAAAACCGTGCAATGCACAGGCCTTTAACTAGTGTCAAGATAAAGCTAAACAACTAAATACATAAAGCATATTAACTTGCTTCAACCCATAATTTTTTTTTTTAATCTTTTTTTTTTAATAGTATTTCCCTGAAATTGGAATAACCCGCTATTGACCAAAACGGCCCAAAACGCCTAAAACACCGTAAAGGGCCAAAATTTGATCCGAGGTTGAACAAGAGGGATTATTGTTCTAATTTACATGTAGATACGAGATTTTCCCATAGTTTAATAAAAAAATAGAATGGTATTTACAACATTGCTTTTAGCCATATTTTACATTTGACTGAGCCTAAAAGCAATTCAAATTATGAGAGGAAATATCTGAAATAGTTAAAACTTCAACTTCAACTAAATTGGATATGGGCATCAATTTATTTCAATCTATGAGAAGAGACACACACAAATACAAAATAATATCCCGTGAAAACAACAAAATTTCCTGTCTCATGAGCAATCAAGCAAAGTATACCAAAATACAAAGATCGCAAAATTAGATGAGAGAGCTCCATAGAAATAACTTAAATTTCATCTTTAAACTAGTATAAAAAAACTAACTTTAGTCAAAACCATTTGCATCAAACAACAAAAGTAACCCACATGTTCTATTTGGTTCACTAGGAAAAAAATGTAAAGGAAAATAAATATCTCGAGTAGTAAAATTCCCTTTAATTGAGCCTAATACAATTATCTAAAAATCATACTCACTTCAATTATCTAAATCCAATGACCAGATTTCATAAGGGACAGACCCAAGATTTTAAGCTAGCAGGAGTCGGAGTATAAAGAAAAAAAAAATCCAAATAGACATCCATATAGTATTAAAAAATTATAAATACTCAAAATCGTTGTTTCTTAATATAATAAGATGCAATCATTTACAGAAAAAAAAATAATGTTTTTTTTTTCCTAATATTAGGCTGGCCAGGATTTTTTTTTTTTTTGGATGAAGCTAGAGCATTCACAATGGTGGTGTTAAAAATTTTAGCTTTTAGTACCTCAAAGAGCCACTTTATCTATCTGACCACCTCATTTTACAATACACTCAATATCAAATATTCTATTTCTTTTATCACTTCATTTAAAATAATATAACCAACTCATTAAAATAAGGACAAAATTTAGCTACAAAATTGGTTGAAGCCTAAGACTACAACCTTACTCAATATCTTTTTATTGATTGTAAATTTTCACAAATCCACAACTAGATTACGTCTTCTTCTTATATCCTCAAACCTTGCAAAATTTCTAGAAAATTAAAGATCAATAGTTATGTCATCAATAAATTATTTAAATTGCAAGTTTTTGTAGTTTAAAATTATGCATAAAATATAAGCTTATAGATCATATAGTAAATAATATCCAATTGACACAAAATTTGACATGTGTATTAAGAATGTAAAGAAAATGCAATTCAACGGTTAGATTTTCAAAATATGATGTAATGTTTATTTTATTAAGTAAGGTTATAGCCTAAGGCTATAACCAATTTTTAATCTAAACTTTGTCATTAAAATAATAAAGGAAGTGAGAGAATTTGAGTTTTTTATTTGAAGGAAGAGTTATAATTTTAATAAAATATTGTATTTTATTTTGAACAACTTGCTACAATCAACTAGTATAGTCAACTGGTATTTATACCGCTTTACTGTAATTGTAAAAAAATTAGCTTTAACTTCTCTAATAACACATGATTTTTTGGTTCTTTGGAGGTAAAATAGTTATTTTTGCTAAAACAAAATCACCATTGTGAATGTTTTTATTGTTTTTGTTAAGTTTTTTGGTTGAATAGTTGCTATTTGGGTAAGGCTAGTTAGGCTTATTAAGATGAAAGAGGGCCTAAGGTTTTGGAAGAGGGGCCCAACTACAAAAACAAAATATAACTTAAAAATATATATATATATATATATATATATATATATATTTGAACCCAAGGGGGCCCGGGCCCCCACCTAGGTCCATCCCTGTTTCATGTAGAACAACAAACTTTATAATATAATTGCAAACTTAAATGCAACACATTTATCTATATCATTTGTAGTCAAATTTTATAATTTCCAAAGCATAAGGATCATTAATGTTATCAACCATGTATGATGCATATAGATCCACAAAAAATGTTAAGGTTATATGGACATCTGGAGTGAACAAATCATTCTGGTTGAATACCTCAACAATGGGACACTTGGGGAACATCTAGATGATAAGTCAAGCCACAATTATTTATAACTCTGAAGGAGAAATGAAGAATAGACATTAGAATCCAGAGAAAAGTGTAAGTAGAAGTCAAGCATATGTGTGTACTAACTGCTATAGAAGTATTTGGTTGGATCTAATGATTTGGTTTGGCTAAAAATGTATAGAAAAATTTTATTGTCAAATTTGGTTGTAGCCAATAGCTACAAGTTCACTCAATATTTTTTTATTAGATATAAATTTTGCTACTGTGGATTGGCTAGATAAATTCCCATCAGCAAAGCTTTATCATCGAACATCTTCTGCTTTAGATAGTTGCCCTATTTCTTTACGGTTAAAGGAGAGAAAGAAATTCAAGCGCTATGGGAAGAATTTTAGGTTTGAAGCGATACGGTTGAAGGAGTCCAATTGTGAGGAAGTAGTCAATTCACTTTGGGAGGAGGGAGCAATCATGGGTTCAGATCACCCTATTATGCAATGTTTGGATAATTGCTATGTGAAATTAGAAGTCTGGAACAAAAACGTCTTTGGTCACGTGGGGAATAATTTGGCTAGACTTCAAAAGCATTTAGTGTGGTTAAAATTACAAAGTGCCACGCCTGAAGCAATTGCTTCTATAAGGGAGACTAGAGTGGAATTAAATTGCTGGAGAGATAAGGCAGAAACTATGTGGCATTAGAGGTCTAGATTAAGTTGGATTCAATTTGAAGATAGGAACACTGGCTTACGCATCCTCACAGTTTCAAAAAAAGTTTCATTGAGGGCCTTATGGTTTTGAATGAAAATTTGAGTGGAAGATCAGAGTGAAGTAGAGAATGTGGTGATCAATTATAATTCAGATTTATTCAAGTCATCTTGTCCAACGGATTTTGCTGAAATCTTATCTACCGTTTAGCCTAAAGTGTCCACAACTATGAACCAGATGCTCACCCATGACTTTCAAGAAAGTATGGTATATAAAGCTTTAAAACAGATGTACTCTCTAAAAGCACCAGGTCCAGATGGGATGCCTTCTTTATTCTTTCAGCACTTTTGGCCTACTATTGGGCAAGTTGTTACTAAAATAGTTTTGGATTTTTTAAGTTTTGGTATTTGTCCATCAAAATTTAATGATACCCAAATAGTTTTGGCACCTAAAATAAAAATACCCAATGTGTATTACTGATTATCGTCCTATAAGCCTTTGTAATGTTGTCTACAAGCTAGCTTCCAAAACCTTGGCTAATAGACTTAAAAAGATTTTTCCATCCATCATTGGTGAAAGCCAGAGTGTTTTTGTTCATGGTAGATTAATAGCTAATAATGTGTTGGTAGCTTTTGAGACTATGCATCAAATTAGTCAAAAAAAGAGTGGGAGGTTTGGAGAGATGGCGTTGAAGTTAGATATGAGTATGGCTTACGATAGGGTGGAATGCGCTTTCCTGGATAAAATTATGGAAAAGTTAGGTTTTAACTCTAGGTGGCATGGTCTCATGATGCAATGTATTTCTTCGGTTACTTATTCTATTTGTATCAATGGGTGTTCACGTGGTTGTATAGTTCCATCTAGGGGTTTATGTCAAGGAGATCCTTTATCCCCATATTTGTTTTTGATTTGTGCCAAGGGTTTATTTGCTTAAATTAAACAATTTGTATAGTGTGGAATTATGGGAGGTGTTGCTATTTGTCGTGGTGGTCCTTGTATTTCTCATTTATTTTCTGCAAATAATAGCCTTATTTTTTGTAAGGCCAGTTTGGAAGAATGTGATTCACTGCAACGTGTTTTCGAAGTGTATGAAGAGACATCGGGTCAACAACTGAATAGGGCTAAAACTTTGCTCTTTTTCAGTCAAAATACAAGGGATGATGTTAAAGAGGAGATTAAGAGAAGGTTTGGTGCTCAAATCAGTCGTCAACATGAGAAGTGTTTTGGTCTTCCTTCTTTGGTTGGTAAAAACAAAAGGAATACCTTTAATGGTATTAAAGAAAAATTGTCAAAAAAATTGGCTGGTTGGAAAGAGAAGTTGCTTTCTAAAGCAAGGAAGGAGGGGCTGATCAAGGATGTTGCTCAAGCTATCCCAACATATTCCATGAGTTGTTTTAAGATTCTTGATACCCTATATGATAAATTGACTAGTATGATAATGAATTTTTGGTGGGGACAAAAACAGGACGAAAGAAAAATGACCTGGTTGAGTTGGGATAACATGTGCGTTCCAAAGCATGTGGGGGGATGGGTTTTAAACAATTGAAACCATTTAATTTGATTCTATTAGCAAAGCAGGGTTGGTGGCTCCAAGTCGGTCAAAATTCACTAGTTTATCAAGTTTTCAAGGCGAAATATTTTCCAGATTGTGATTTTGTACATGCATCTTTGGGGAAGAAACCTTCATATGTTTGGAGAAGTATCATGGCTGTTCAAAAAATTGTTTAGAAAGGAATTTGTTAGCATGTGGGGAGTGGAAGGAAAATTCAGGTTTGGGAGGATAATTGGGTTCCTAGCTCTTCCACACATAAAGTAATTTTTCCTAGAGGCTTGCTTCATTTGGACTCAAAAGTTTGCGATTTTATTGATGCGGATAGGAGGTGCTAGAATTTGAATATTTTGAATAGTGTTTTTCTTCCTTTTGAAGCTAAGGAAATTGTTGGCATTCCTTTAAGTGTTAGATTACCAGATGATAAGCAGGTATGGGTTCTTGTTTTGATGGAAGTAACTTGTGTCAGTTCTAGAGAAGGTTTTGGTCAATCCAAATTACTCATAAGATTAGACATTTCGCATGGAGAGCAGCTCATGACATCTTGCCAACAAAGGAAAATCTTGTTGCAAAGAAGGTATTGGTGGATAGTAGATGTAAGGAATGTGGTGTTTTTGCAAAATCTTTTTACCATTTGATTTATGAGTATTCAAAGGCACGAGATACCTGGGCACATTCTATAGGAAAAATATAGTTTGTATCGCATACAAAACATACGTAGCAGAAAATTAACGGATCTATTTCATTCGCAATTGATAACATGTACTATATAAATTTCAGAATTTAAGAACAAGAGAACGTACTTTGGTGCGGTGAAAAACAAAACCAAAGATTAGAAGTACTTGAGAAAACTTTTAATCTTCACTCCAATTTCACTTATACCTAAGAAGTGTGGTCTCTCAATCAGTTTATACGCATGTGTTCAAGGGAGAATAAGAGAGTGGCTTAGACTCACATACACACCATTTTCATACATTACAATGCATTGCCAAATTCTGTATGTTTCTTTCCTTATATAGAACTAATTATCTAATTAGGCTAGCCTTTTGGGTCATTCCAATTGGGTTTTAGTATGTGGCTTAGAGTGGGACCAAAAAGGACAAATAAGACATTAGCTCTAATGGGTTTTGGGCATTTCTATTAACTCTTGAGAAGCCCAAAATTACCATTAATTATATTTAATACCACTATATAAATATAATTGCACTCTAGGCCTTATTAATAAATTATTTCCTAAGACTTTATTATACATTCAACCCCTTCATTAAAATATTCGTAGTAATACAAAGTCATGAATGTTGGCTGCCATTTTAAAAATTACTACATCTTAATTTTTGAGTACTCGGTTTAATCATTTAAGTTATTCATCATATATTTATGAAATCTAATTTCATAAATGTATACTTTAGTAACTTCTTACTAAAGTAGTTAGGTCTAACACTCTGAATAACCAAACCCATTAAACTTATCTCAATGAAATATTTTAAATCTCCGTTAAGAGATTATGAATTCTATCTTGAGAATATATGTTCCTTCAACATTAAATGTGGCTGCCCAATATATTGAGATTTTGATCGTGACTTTAGATCTCACTCCTAATATATTAAAGCAACCTACACTTCATGGTCATTTTCATTATTCTCTCAGGATTGAGAGTTCATGTAAATAAAAATCGTGAGATTTATTATTCATTTGACAGTCATTGGTAGAATAATAAATCTCATAGTGGTGCAATTCAATATGTCTTAAGACTTAAAACATATCAACATACCAACTAGGAGTCTCCACTTCCATAATCAAGACAAATTATCTTAGTTGATATGTTATAGTCTTCACAGATGAAATACCCAATTTCATCACCGACTATGTACTAAAATTTTGAGTTTACAAAGAACTTGTAATTTATATCTTCTGTAACTAAATCACATAAATCATATACATGCATCTTATAGACTATATGATAATGTCCAAATATTCATGTTACCATTATTTTAGGTATTAATAAAAAAAACTTTATTAATCACAATATAATATCATACATAATGTCATACATAGCATCATACAATAGGATTTAAAAGGCACATATCCTAATAATCTCCCACTTGCCCTAAAGACTATTGTGCACTAATCTAACACCCATTCTTTCCAAATGTGACTCAAAAGTCCTTTGGGGCAAGGCTTTGGTAAAAGGATATGCTAGATTATTTACACTATCAATCTTTGCTACTACTACATCTGCTCGAGTAACAATATCTCGAATGATGTGGAACTTTCTTTCAATATGCTTTCCTTTCTTGTGATTTCTTGGATCCTTAGATTATGCAACTGCTTCCCTATTGTCGCAAAACAATTTGATAGGAACCTGCTCCATACTCATAACACCAAGATCAGAAAGGGATTTCTTGAGCCAAACAACTTCCTTTGCCGCTTCCCAAGCAGCAACATATTCAACTTCCATGGTGGAGTCAGCAATACAAGATTGCTTAACACTTCTCTAACTTATGGCTCCACCTCCCATGGTGAACACACAACCTGAAGTGGACTTTCTGAAATCAAGATCTGCTTGAAAATCTAAATCTGTATAACCAATGGGAATCAAATCCTTACTATGGTGAACAAGCATATAATCTCTCATTCTCCTTAGATACTTGAGAATATGCTTTACAGTTTGCCAATGTTTAAGTCCTGAATTTGATTGATATCGGCTGACCATGCCAACTGAATAACAGATAATTGGTCTAGTACAAAGCATGGGATACATGAGACTTCCCACTGCAGAAGCATAAGGAACTTGTCTCATTGTCTTTTCCTCTTCAAGAGTCTTAGGCCTTCGGTCATCAGACAGAGAAACTCCATGTCTAAAAGGAAGTAATCCTTTCATGGAGTTTTGCATGCTAAACCGTTCTAGAACCTTATCTATTTATGCAGCTTGTGATAAGCCTAACATTTTATTCTTTCGATCTCGGCAAAGCTTGATCCCTAGAATAAAGTTAGCTTCGCCCAAGTCCTTCATATCAAATTAACTTGACAACCAAATCTTTACTGATGACATTACCCCTACATCATTTCCAATAAGTAGAATATCATCAATATAAAGCACTAGGAACATTATTACTTTATCTCAATGTCTTTTGTACGCACATGGTTCATCTAGATTTTGTTCAAAACCAAATGACTTGATTGCTTGATCAAATCTGATGTTCCATAATCTAGTTGCTTGCTTAAGTCCATAAATGGACCTTTTCAATTTGCATACCATATGCTTTTGGTTCTTTGCTATAAAACCTTCTAGTTGCATCATGTAGATTTCTTCTTCAAGATTGCCATTAAGAAATGCAATCTTGATATTCATTTTTCAAATCTCATAATCATAATGAGCAGCAACGGATAAGAGAATTCTAATAGTTTTAAGCATTGTTACTGATGAAAAGGTTTCTTCATAATCAATACTTTCTTTTTGTGTATACCCTTTTGCCACTAGCTTTGCTTTAAAGGATTCAACCTTCTCATCTATCCCTTTCTTCCTCTTGTAAACTCATTTGCAACTAACAAGTTTAATGCCATTAGGTGCCTTTACAATATCCCAAACCTAATTGGAATACATAGAATCCAATTCAGATTTCATAGCTTTGACCCAATGATGTGCATCTATATCTTTCATTTTTTTTCTTCATAAGTGTAAGGATCAGATTCAGCCTCTTTTGAGATAGCTTCATAAGTTTCTCCCAGACTTATAAATCTTATAGGTGGCCTTATAATCCTCCCACTATGACAAGGCTCTTGTGTACTAGTCAGCTCATGAGTAATATCTTATGATGTATCCGATACAACCACATCATTCCTAGTTTCATCCATTGGTTGTTCAATTACAGGTTCATTCATTTCAGCCAAAACAACTCTACTTTTAGGAGTATAATCATTTATATAGTCCAAAATTTTGGTATTTGTACCAACAAACACTTTATTGTCTTTATGACTATAAAATAAACCTCCAATAGTTCCTTTTGGATACCCTACAAAGAAAACTACTTCTATTTTAGAATGTAACTTGTTAGTCTTTCCTTTTAACATATGTGCTGGACAACTCCAAATATGGAGATGTCTCATACTAGGCTTACGCCCAATCCACAACTCTACAAGTGTTTTAGGAACGAACTTCGAAGATACTAAATTCAGAAGATACATTACAGTATTTAAGGCAAATCCCCAAAAAGAAATTGGTAGAATTGAATAACTCAACATGGATCTAACCATATCTAAAAGAGTCATGTTCCTTCTTTCTGCTACACCATTTTGTTGTGGTGTTTCAAGTGCAGTCAACTGAGATATAATCCCATTTTCAGTTAAGTAATCCTTTAAATCCCCAAGAAGATTTTCGCCATGCATTATGATCAAATCGAATGGTCTTTATGCGTTTACCTACTTGATTCTCAACTTCAGCCCTAAACTTTTTGAAAATTTCAAAGGCTTCAGACTTTGGTTTCATTAGGTATACATAACCAAATCTAGAGTAATCATTAGTGAAAGTAAAAAAATACTTATAGCCACCTCTTGCTTAGGTTTACATAGGACCACAACATCTGAATGTACTAGTTCTAGCAAATCTTTGGCTCTACTACCTTTTGCATTAAAAGGCCTTTTAGTCATTTTGCCTTCCAAGCAGTATTCGTAGACTAGAAATTCATTAAAATCTAATGGTTCTAAAAGCCCATCTTTAACCACTCTTTGGATCCTGTTTGAATTAATATGACCCAAACGTAAATGCCAAAGATATGCATCACTAGTAGAAGGAAAGTTTCTCTTTAATGATTTCACATGTGAATTATTATCTATTTCAAAATTGTATAATTCATACTTATCAGGAGTTATATTTTAAAGATCATCAACAATATCGCCTAAACAATAAACACTTTATCCTTCTTTATTACAATATTATCTTTCAAGATAACATAATATCCATGTTTACCTAAATAAGTTGCAAAAATTAAATTTGTAAAAACATTAGGTACATACAAACCAAAACACAAATTAAACACTTCAACTGGAATTCTACTTCCATCAGCCAAAGGCAAAAACAATTTCTCTTCATTTAGCTTACTGGTCTCCTAGAACCTTTGCAAAGAATTGCAGATATGATTAGTACAACATGAATCCACACACTAGAAATCCGTGAGATTTTGTACTAAACATATTTCAAGAAGGACTGAACTTTTCATACCCTTATTCTTGGCAGCTCTAAATTCTAGACAATTCCGCTTCCAATGACCTTTCTCGCCATAATGGAAGCATTTTCCTTTGGCGTAATCCTTTTTCTTTCCCTTCGAAAGCTTGAAAATGTGTTGAAATACAAGAGCTATTTAGACCCTCAAATTAAAGTTATGACTCGATAGATTTTACACTAACTTAATACTAAGTGCAGAATAGTGTAAATGCGAGTGGATAAACAAATATGCTACTTTAATCCATAATCTAAGCAACACAGTAGTAATATGGAATGTAAAAGAATAGGGAAGAAAGATGCAAACACAAGATAACACGCCGACGTGTTATCGTAGAGGAAACCGAAGAACTCGGCAAAAAACCTCTCCACCACCCTCCAAGCAGTAATCGATCCACTAAACAATTAGTTGAGATACATGGGTTAGCAAGAGACCCTCCAAGCCTAATCTACCCGATGTACCTAAGTCCTCCAAGCTCCTACTTCAACAAGGCTTCTCGGAACCATGTCTTGTCTTAATTCTCTGGATCCCGCAACAAGTTCCATGTTGCATCTGTCATCCTTGGCTTCTTTCAATGCTTTCAAATAATATCAAAACTTCACTTGACACTCTCAAAGGGTGTAGTAAGTGTTTAGGCTATCAACCTCTCAATGGTATGGAAATAGAGAGGTAGGAGATAAGGAAATTTCCAAAAAAAAAATGTGTAGAAGATTATGGGTATAACAATCTCCAACTCTCAAGGTGTTTGGTTAAGGTTTTCTCTCAGAAGCTCTCATTTACATTTGTGGGTAATGTGGATATAAATAGTGTGGGTATAGAAAAGGTGTATCAGACTGGACAGGCTGGCAGAACAGAATGTCTCACGAGTGTCTCGCAGGAAGACCTTATCTGCGAGATACTCATGTGACACAGCTGTCTCCATCTAGCCTGACTCTTTGCATTCCAACATGTGCAGGGCACATGAGTCACTTCGCAGGAAGCTAAGTCGCGAAATACCCGAGAGAAATCTTCAGTCTTCAAATGCTTGAGTCTTTACACTCTCTCTTTCTAACACACAACTCTTACAATGAAATCCCACAATAAATATAGGGTACAACAGATTGAATATAATTATAATCAAATTTGGCAATGAATATAAGCCAACAAACATATAGTTGTAAATAACAACTTTACACCCTTGTTGGCAACTCCTAAGGCAATTTGTTTACCATCTTGCTTGGTGAAGTCCTTCTTTTTCTTCTTTTTACCCTTGCCTTTCGACTTAGGTTGAGAAGAAGAAGCTTCAGCCATATTAGCATCAACACTAGCTGTACCAAGAATGCCTTCCGCAGCCACCAACTCATTCATTAATTTAGACAATGGATAAATTTTTTTATTCGTGTTATAATTAAGTCTGAATTCCTTGAATGATTCTAGAAGTGATTGAAGTATCATATCCGCTTGGGATTCTCCATCAATATCGACACCTAAAACCTCCAGTGTATTCAGATAAGAGATCATCTTAAGACAATGCTCCCTTACTAGAGTACTTTCAGCCATTTTGGTATTATAAATTTGCCCCATAGTTTCTTTTTACCCTTGCCTTTCAACTTAGGTTGAAAAAAAGAAGCTTCAGCCATATTAGCATCAACACTAGCTGTACCAAGAATGCCCTCCGCTGCCACCAACTCATTCATTAATTTAGACAATGTATAAAATTTTTTATTCATGTTATAATTAAGCCTGAATTCCTTGAATGATTCTGGTAGTGATTGGAGTATCATATCCTCATGGGATTCTCTATCAATGTCAGCACCTAAAACCTCCTGTGTATTCAAATGAGAGATCATCTTAAATCAATGCTCCCTTATTGAAGTACCTTCAGCCATTTTGGTATTATAAATTTGCCTCATAGTTTCTTACATTGCAGAACGGCCTTGTTCACCAAACATCTCCTTCAGACTTAGCATTATGTCCGAAGCTAGTTCTACATCCTATACTTAATGATGTAGAACATTTGAAATAAATGCTAGGATATAGCATTTGACCATCTCATTAGATTTCTGCCAACGATCATATCACTGTTTTTCCTCAAGAGGAGCATCTAATGGTGAAAAGTTAGGACAAAGTTGACTAAGCGCATACTTGTGCTCTTCAGCAGTAAGATTAATGTCTAAATTTCTTTTCTAGTCAACATAGTCGGATCCAATCAGTTTGTTTTAATTAAGAATAGTAACAAGTGGGCTAAAAGATGCCAATATTAAAATCTGAAAATAACAAACATGAATATAATAAGTAAATCAGACATTATCAGTTTAGCATATAAACATATATTATGGAACCTTAATAAAACCATAACATAAAATATGCAACGACAACCCAATCGATGTCTATAATTCCTTGGTAGCAAGAATATTATAAACATCATGATTGATTGAGAACTATTCTCATTATTAGTGCTATCATGATAACTCTTATCAAACACTAATAATATGCCATATCAACTTTAGCCTCTAAGTAAATAATGACATAACTCATTTGGGAGGTTAACATCACACTTAGTCTAGTGTACACCATTATCTAGAATCATGTGTAGCCACATTTCATCTCCCTTATAGTGTTTAAACTTGTAATACCATGAAACAAAACACCCTCCTTTAGGATCACGAAGCATATATGCCAAGACGAGGTGCTTACCCACACAACTAGATATTTTAAAAGAAAGGTTTTTAATTAGAAATCATGTGTAATCTCATCACACATAGCCTTGCACTTTTAAAGTGTGAAAACACTTAGAAAAATTCAAAATTCACAGCATTGATTGAACCTTTTTCTCAATCAGTTGAAAAAGTGAAGAAATTCGTTCCAAACCTTCTACCTAGCTTGATTGATACTCGATCACTACTTGATCGATCAAAAAAGAACATTCAATCGATCCGAAGCAATTTTTGATCAATCGAAAATATAAAGAAAATCATCACATAGGTTCTGTCCAATTCGATAGACTCTTGATTGCTAGTCGATCGATTGAAACATGTGATGAAATTTTTCAGGAGGTTTCTGTCTCACTCGATTGATCGAAGGTGTTACTTGATTGACCAAAACTCGCGAAACTGAATTTTTTCCAAAAATTTTTTGAAGCAATTTTCAACGGTTAAACTTCTATGATATGAACATAAACGATTGAGATTGTGATAAAAAACTGAATTCCATTGATGCAATAGCCTTAAAGTTCAATCTAACATACTTAATATCAAACTCAAACAACATCATAACATCAATATCAGTTTTTATCAAAAAATAATTTCAATAACAATGCAGAAAATTGATTGTAGAATTTTCTAACATCATGAAATTACTATCTTTGATTCCAAAACTCACAAAACATGTTATACAAATTTGAAGTTGAAGACCGCTCTAATACTAATTGTAGGAAAAACATAGTTTGTATCACATACAAAACATACGTAACAGAAAATTAACAGATTTACTTCATTTGCAATTGATAACATGTACTATGTAAATTTCAGAATTTAAGAACAAGAAAACATACCTTGGTGCGGTGAAATTCAAAACCAAAGATTAGAAGTACTTGGAAACACTATTAATCTTCACTCTAATTCCACTTATGCCCAAGAAGTGTGGTCTTTCAATCAGTTTATACGCATGTGTTCAAGGGAGAATGAGAGAGTGGCTTACACTCACATACACATTATTTTCATACATTACAATGCATTGCTAAATTCTGTATGTTTCTCTCTTTATATATAATTGATTATCTAATTGAGTTAACATTTTGGGTCATTCCAATTGGGTTTTAGTATGTGGCTTGGAGTGGAACCAAAAGGAACAAATAAAACACTAGCTTCAATGGGTTTTAGGCTTTTCTGTCAACTCTTGACAAGCCCAAAATTACCATTAATTATATTTAATTCCACTATATAAATATAATTGCACTCTAGGCCTTATTAATAAATTATTTCTCAAGACTTTACTATACATTCAACTCCTTCATTAAAATATTCGTAGTAATACAAAGTCATGAATATTGATTGCCACTTTGAAGATTACTACATCTTAATCCTTGAGTACCCAGTTTAATCCCTTAAATTATTCATCATAAATTTATGAAATCCAATTTCATAAATATATACTTTAGTTACTTCTTACTGAAGTGATTAGGCCTAACACTCTGAATAACTAAACCCATTAAACTTATCTCAATGGAATATTTTATATCTTTGTTAAAAGATTATGAATTCTATCTTAAGAATATATGCTCCTTCAACATTAAATGCGGTTGCCCAACGTACTAAGGTTTTGATCGTGACTTTAGATCTCACTCCTGATATATCAAAACAACCTAAACTTCATGATCAAGTTCATTATTCTTTCAGGATTGAGAGTTCATGTAAATAAAAGTTGTGAGATTTATTATTCATTTGACAGCTGTTGGTAAAATAATAAATCTCACACTAATTCAGTTAAATATGTCTTAACACTTAAAACATATCAATATATCAACTAGAAGCCTCCACTTCCATGATCAAAACAAATTATCTTAGTTGATATGTTATAGTCTTTGTAAATAAAATTTTCAATTTCATTACCGACTACGAACTAAAATTCTGAGTTTACAAAGAATTTGTGATTTATATTTTCTGTAACTAAATCACATAAATCATATACTATACATCTCATGAACTATATGATAAAATCCAAATATTTATATTACAATTATTTTAGATAATAATAAAACAGTTTTATTAATCACAACATAATATCGTACATTCAACCCTTTTCACTTCGTTTCCATTGGTTCCTTTAAGGAACTTCTTTGACTTCTTATGGCATATCATTATGGTCACTAATTAGGGAATGGAGGACGCAGGTCTTGCTGTGAGTATTGCATGGGCTTTATGGACTAATAGGAACAATGTGCATTATAAGAAACCAAGGAAGGCAAGTTTGATGTTGATTAGTTGGTGTAAATGTTAATTGGAGGAGTATTGGACTGCAAACTGGACTTCACCGAAACAATTAACCCATCTAGAAGTTAATTGGTCTCCCCCTAATTATCCATCATAAAAGATTAATGTGGATGCTGCAATATTTTTGACACAGAAGGCTGTTGGTGCTGGTGTTGTTGTTTAAGACCACGAGGGGAAGTTTGTTGCTAGTTTGAGCAAGAAAATCCATGCTCCATTAGGATTATTTTTTCTAAAGCAAAGGCATTTGAAGCTGGGATTATTTTTTCTAAGAAAGTGAGAATCAAAGACCTTTTTTTGGAAGGGAATTCACCAATTATTGAACAAGCTCTCAAGGAATGTTCATATGCTCCATCTACAGTTTTCCAATTGATTTATGGGATGCTAGCTGAATGCCAAGAGTTTAGGAATGTGGCTTTCTCTTATGTAAAACGTCAAGATAATAGGCCTACTCATTTATTAGCAAAACAAGCTCTAGACTTGGTTGATTTTTCTGCCTGGATTGATCTTATCTATGATGTATCTGTAACTTTATCTTTATGAATAAAGTTTTGGTCTTTTAATTAAAAAAAAAAATCACATACTCCAATTGTAGCTTTATTTCCTTTTGTCTCTATGCTCACTTAAATCTCTTATCACTGTGTCTCAAAGCTCTTTCTCCAGGTTCTTCTCTTATTCTCATCTTCTCTCTCTCTCTCTCTCTCTCTCTCTCTCTCTCTCTCTCAAAGTCATGCTACTTTTTCTCCATCAATTCATATTGATCTTCATTTTTTTTTTCACCTTCTTTGTTCTACTAATGGTGAGACTTGAAAGTGTCAAGACTTGCCGAATTTTTTTACTTTAAAAAAAAAAAAAAAAAAAACACTTATTTCGACCCATTTCATTTTCTGGTTTGGCCTGTTTTGGACTGAATCGGCCTGTATAGGTAGACATGGCAAAACGGGCGGGTCGGGTCGGGTCAATCGGGTTGCGGGTCAAACGGGTCACGGGTCAAAAACGGGTCACTTTAAGCGGGTCAAAATCGGGTTCGGGTCAATCGGGTTGCGGGTCGAGTCGGGTCGGGTTGACCCGTATTTTTCACATGAATTTTTTTTATTTAATTTTTATATAGAAAACAACATGTATCTGTTATTTAGAAAGCTATGCAACAAATTACTTAATGTAAAATGCATTATTTTGAATTCACCACTTATATCAAGAATGAACTCAATTAAACTTATTAATACTTATTCAACAATTTTAAAATTATACAAATCCTAACATTACTATCTAAAACAAAATAACACAAAAATAAGTAAAACAAATACACAAGTTTTATTTCTACACAATATCAACATTCTAAATATAAAACAAAATTACAAATGACTTATTAGATAACTCATTTGATAAAGAATAAAAATATATAAGAAATTTATAATCTTGAAAATTAATTTTATAATCTATTATCAGTTGTGGTTGACACTTTATTTCAATTTGAGATATACTTTAAAATTTTGATTGCTTACTTATTTATACATGGTTTCTTTTATGAATATCATATTATTGTTAAGTAACACACACTCTAGGATATATCATAATTTATTTTGAAAAGCTATTTATTTTGGACATAAATTATTAAAAAATAGGTCTAAGTACTCATAATTTATGTTAATTTGATACTTTAGCTTCACTATTTTTACACTTGTGAATATTTCTTACATGTCTACAATTTTAAATCTATGTTTTTAACTCTACTGTAACCAGATTATCTTGGCATGTACTTTGTTATTTGATATCTAAAAATATTCACTCATTACAGAATGTTCAACCATTAATCTTTCAATTAATTTGCATATAGTTATGTAAATGTATCAATTGTTTCTTTAAAGTTCACAATAAACAATTAAACCAATATTGTCTTAGTTTTACTATTTTTTTTTTATCCAAAAAAAAAAGTTTTTAAAAAATGGTTCGAGTCGGGTCGGGTTGACCCGCAAAAAACACGGGTCGGGTTATGGGTCAACCCGTTTTTGCTTCGGGTCAAAAAAATCGGGTTCGGGTCGAGTCGGGTCGGGTCAGAAAATTATGACCCGTTTTGCCATGTCTAGGTCCGAAACTGATTGGGATGGGGATAAAAAATATTTAGGTTTATAAAACGACAACGTTACATGTTTTTTTTTTTTTTTTTTTTTTAAATCTATTACCAAAACGACGTCATTTTGGAACTGATATTAAAATTAATATCAGGCTCAAACGGCGTCGTTTTGGTATTGTAGAGTTAATATTTAGAAACCCTACGTCTTGTCTCGTTCTCTCTTGCGCCGTTTCTCCTTCTTCCTCAGCCTTCCTTCCTTACCTCTCTCAAACTCTCACCTTCTCTCTACTGAAAGTCTAAAACCTATAGTAACTACATATACAAATTATACAGCATATAAATATAAAGAAGCTAATTGCAGTATCTCTTCCTGCCTATGTCAGTATCTCTCTCTGAAAAAGCTAATTTGCTCCTACAAGATGGATCATCTGCTTATGAATACACGACCACTTCTCTCACTAACCTACCATCCCATCTTTCTTCTGTTCCTCTCTTTATCCATCTCTAAATTTTCCTCAGCTACCACACTTTCAAACGAAACTGATAAACTTGCACTGCTCGAATTCAAGTCCCACATAGATAGCCCTCTTAATGTCCTGGCTTCTTGGAATGACTCTTTCCATTTTTGCCACTGGGTTGGGGTCACTTGTGTCAACAAACACCAAAGAGTCATCGGTTTGTACCTAAAAAACAATAAGTTGGTAGGCACCATATCACCCCACATTGGAAATCTTTCTTTCCTTCGATCTCTTGACCTTGCAAGTAACTCTTTCCATGGTGGTATTCCCTCAGAAGTTGGTTACTTGATCAGGCTTCGAAATTTGGACCTGAGTAATAATCTAATATTGGGAGGGGAAATTTCAGTCAATCTTTCTCACTGTTCCAACCTACGGTATCTTGATCTCCAGCACAATGACTTAGTATAGGGAATCCCTTCAGAACTTGGCTTTTTGTCAAAACTTCAGATACTAATTCTTCGCAACAATCATCTAAGTGGAAGGTTCCCACCTTCTCTGGGGAACTTGTCCTCTCTCCAAAATCTTTCGTTTGCATATAACAATTTGGAGGGAGAAATCCCAAATACAGTAGCCCAAATGAAAAGCTTGACATCTTTTAGAGTAACAGAAAATCATCTTTCTGGGGTGTTTCCACCTTCCCTATACAATTTATCATTGCTCACATTTATTGCCTTGACTGATAACAACTTCACTGGTAACCTCAACCCCGACTTGGGCATTGCTCTTCAAAATCTGCAGATACTTGCTATGGGAGGAAACCAATTTACAGGAACAATTCCAGTTTCATTGTCCAATGTGTCAGACATTCAAGACCTTGATATCCCAGAAAATCAATTTACAGGAACCATTCCTATGAGTTTCGGTAATCTACAAAATCTTCAATGGTTAGATGCTTATTCTAATCTTCTTGGAAATAAGTCAGTTGATGATTTGAGTTTTCTGAGTTCTTTGAACAATCGTAGCCGGTTAAACCATCTGAGTGTCGGAAACAACCAGCTTGGAGGTGAGCTGCCTAACTCCATAACAAACCTCTCAATCCAATTATTATGGCTTGGGCTAGGTGGCAATTCTATTGGTGGGAGCATACCTACACGAATATCAAATCTTGTTAGCCTAACAGCACTTGGCCTGGAATCTAACTTGTTAACAGGGAATATTCCATCTTCAATTGGAAAGCTCACAAACTTGAACTGGTTGTACTTGGATGAAAACAAATTGACTGGGGTGATCCCGTCTTCCGTTGGCAACATGACTCAATTACTACATCTCGAATTGTTCAATAACAGCTTAGAAGGGAGCACACCCACTAGTCTTGGAAGGTGTATCCACCTGCAAGAGGTATACCTTTCCCATTATAAATTAAATGGCACCATACCCGAGCAACTTTTTGGCCTTCCTCTAGTCCAAATTGATGTGTCGCATAACTCCTTGACCAGTTTTTTACCACCAGATTTTGGAAACCTGAAACTTCTTGTTTTACTAGACGTTTCATACAACAAATTTTCCAAAGAGATTCCAGCCCAACTAGGGGACTGTTTGGCCTTAGAAACACTTTATATGCAAGGCAACTCCTTTGAAGGAACCATTCCCGACCTAAGTAAGTTAAAAGGTATTCAATATCTTGATCTTTCCCACAACAACTTGTACGGCCAAATCCCAAGCTATATGGCTAATTTTCCCGTGTTGCAAACTTTAAACCTGTCTTTTAACAATCTTGAGGGAGATGTACCTGTAGAAGGGGTCTTCAAAAATGCTTGTGCAGTTGAAGTCAAAGGCAACACTGGTCTTTGTGGGGGGATCCAAGAGCTGCATTTGCCTCCATGCCCCATTCAAAGATCTAAGAAACACAAAAAGCATTTTGCTTTTAAATTGATACTGGCAATAAGCATTGCAGCTGCTTTCTGCTTGACATTGTTTTCTTTGATGGCTCTTTCCTGGTTGAAAAAGTCGAAGAAAAAATGCCTTTCCATTTCCACCTTTGGACCCTCCTACCAAAAGATCTCTTATAAAGAATTACATAATGCAACTGATGGATTCTCTTTGGAGAATTTGATTGGTTCAGGTAATTTTGGTAGTGTCTATAAAGGAAAACTTGGTCCAAATGAAACACATGTTGCAGTCAAGGTACTCAATCTTCAAAAGCAAGGAGCTTCCAAGAGTTTCATTGCCGAATGTGAAGCCTTAAGGAACATCCAGCATCGAAACCTCGTTAAGATTCTGACTGCTTGTTCGAGTATTGATTATAAGGGCAATGATTTTAAAGCTTTAGTATATGAGTTCATGCCAAATGGAAGCTTGGAGATGCAATTACATCCTGAAGATGGGCTCAAGCAATTGAGAAGTTTAAATCTTCTTCAAAGAATCACCATTGCTATAGACGTGGCTTCGGCTTTGCTTTATCTTCATCATCACTGCCAAACCCCTATTATTCATTGTGATCTAAAGCCAAGCAATATTCTTCTCAATGATGATATGAATGCTCATATAAGTGATTTTGGTTTGGCTAGGCTCCTTTCGAAATCTGGGAAGGAAGCTTTTCTTAATCAATTAAGCTCAGCGGGGATTAAGGGAACTGTTGGATATGTTGCTCCAGGTAATGTATCATGATTTCACTCAATTGTAAAAGTATTAACATATAATGAATGCATCAATAATCAAAATAGGGATGCCCCATATAGAATATTCATATACATCTTCACCAAATCATTAGTTTCATAGCATTGAGTTAGAATTGTTCTTAGCGTATGAAAGTGCTCTAAATTTTTGCAGAGTACGGAATGGGTAGTCAACTTTCAACTAATGGGGATGTGTACAGCTTTGGGATCCTCTTATTGGAGATGTTAACTGGAAGAAGACCCACTGATAAACTATTCAAAGATGACCTGAACCTTCACAACTTTGTTAAGTTGGCATTGTCGGGACGAGTGATGGAGATTGTGGACCATTCAATTTTCAACAAAGTAGGAGAAAATAATAACATGGTTTCAAGTTGGAGTTACTGGACAAGTGGACAAACTAAATGCTTGATATCGATCTTTCATATTGGACTTGCATGTTCAGCACAATCTCCTATAGACAGAATGGACATGAACAGAGTAGCCTTGGAATTGCTTTCAATTAAAAGGCAAATTCCTTTGGAAGCTTAACGTTACAGGCAAAGCCCAAGAAAAGGTATCCGCAGTGTTAATTAGGTTTTTATATTTATTTAGTTATTCTATAGTCAAGGGTATTTTAGTAATTATATAATTGTTGGGTATGGGCTAGGTTTTCTTCTATTAATAAGAAAGTTTTATTTAATTTATGGGTTTATATGTATGGTTTTTTGTTTAATTCAATTAGTAAGTTGTCATGTACAGATAATATTGTAATGTTTTATGTAAGATGGTTTTGAAGAATATTGTACCTATATTATAGCATAATGGTAAGTGAATTCAAATTCTTAGTCGTATGACCTATAATAATTTAGTTTTTTTTTTTTTTAATGCTTTATAAATTTGATTTTTTTTAGGACTTATGAAATAATATAAAGTCAATGAATACATATGAGTAATAACATGAAACTGATTATTGGATTTGGGGAGGTGCTTAGTGAACTAGTCTACATTTTTGCCAACACATGAAATAAGATAAATTAGGACACATCTTGTTCTGTCATTGTTCCAAAGCTTATAAGTGACTGATAAAATTTGTACATAAAGTTAGGATGGAAATTGGAAACTCTTTTTTCTTTTCATGTATTATCAAGTCTTCTTCATTATTCTCCAAGGAAGATGGTTTTATTGTTAGTTGAGGCATGAATGGGCCACTTCTTTTTCGTTAATGAGGTCTTTTGCTGTTGCGTCAATTTTTGCCCTTGAGAACTCATCGATCTTGAGCCCTGCCAATGCGTAAGCAAGTTCCAAACACTGAGTGCACTGAAATAGTCTCATGCAAGTAGTATTAAAACATTTGGACCATTTTTCATAGCATTTTGGAATATATAACATGCTAACTGTTAACACAAAAATATAGTAGACTATCATAATTATAACTATTCATTCATGAATCGGTGGAAAATGAAAAAAAAAAAAAAAAAAAAAAAAGATTCGTCACTGACGCGCGCGTAGCGTGTCAATGGCTGCACGGTGTGTCCGTGTATGTCGGATGTGGGTGTGCCGCCTCTAGAGGCACATCCATGCTTTCTAGGCTGAAAGTCTTTGTGTCTGTTGATATTTCTTTCAATTCACTATTTCTTTTTCTGCTTTGGTTTTCCTTTTTGACCTTAAATTTTCTTTTCTTTTTCTGCTTTGGTTTTCCTTTTTGACCTTAAATTTTCCCGTGGATAACTCATTTACCACTAAAGTTAAACAAACAGTGAGAATTAAAACAATTCAATTCAACAGTTAAGATTTGCATGGATACTATACCCACTAAAAAAACTATGGAAATTATAAAATCATCTTTAGTTTCCATCAATATCAAAATTTTAATTTGTTTGAAAAACATAATATATAACATCTAGTCTGCCATATAAGTGTTTGGGATAGCAAAATAATGCTTCTTTCTTTCCTCTATATATATATATATATGATGTTAAATCACAAAATCCTTACCTTTTTTTAGGATATATTGTAAAAAAGACCCAAATCCACCATTAAATTACATTTCTTCTATTATATCCTCCATACTTACAAAATTTCCAGAAAATTAAAAATCAATAATTCTGTCATCAATTAAATGTTTAAATTTCAAATTTTTTAGTCTAAAATTATTCATAAAAATTAAGTTTATGGGTCAAATAGTATATAATATCCAATTGATATGAAAGTGACATGTGTGTTAAGAACATAAATAACATGCAATCCAACAATTATATTTTTAAAATATGTAACAATATTAATTCTTTTTAGTGGAAGTTGGTGTAGTTTGGTTACAACCAAACTTGTAGCCAAATTTTGTCCATGTAAAAATAAAATAGGCCGAACTTACATGATAAATGATACTACCGTTGCATAATAGAAAGGGGAAATCATAACATGATTTAAACCATCATGACCTTGGAGACAAGTTTATAAATATTATAGATTAATTAGAAAAAAGAGATTCAATTAAAAATTACACTCTTAAGCCTTCTTTGTTTACATTTTCGCCTCTAAAGTTTTGATATTTCCCCCCAATTTTGTGCCTCACCAATGTGGTCATTCCACTAACTTCTATCTAGTGGATTTCTATTAAACCAGTTTTTATATTTCTTTTCCATTTTATCTTTTAACTCTTTTTGTTTTGTTTTGTTTTGTTTTTTTTTTTTTTTTTTTTTTCTCAATCTCTTCTTTCACCCCTCCTATTCCCTTTACCAGTGCCATCCCACCTCAAACCCCAAACTAGTGTACTCCTATCAACCACCCCAAAAGGCTAAAATACTCAAAAAGATTAGGTTTTAGGCCAAAAGCCCTCTCCACTTCACTCCCTACTAGTTAAATCACCAAACCACCCCCCCCCCCCCCCCCCCGCGCTAAACGAAATTAACCACAACAACCAATCTTCAACCCTATTTTCCCTAAGTCGACACCATCCAACCAATTGAAATCCACAAATGTATCAAAAGTTCCTCAAAATCCAACATCCTAAAACTATCATTTTATACCCTCAATTAAAACTTAGTTCAAACCTAAAAATAGTACTATACATAAACATAATAAATTCAAATGAAGTCTTTTTATATTTTTGAAGTTTGGATGTGTTAACAATTTAAAGAGAATGTGATGTGAGAGATCGAGACAAAGGTTAAGAGAATAATTTGTATATTACATATATTATGTATGTATAATACTATACAATAAGGAGCTTTTATATAAGCATAGTATGTGAGAAGTACAAGTAATATGAGTATACCTCAAGTTCAGTACACTAGGGCAAAGTCTAGTGGACTAATAGACTAACTATCATATATACTAACAAGATGAATGAATTTGCATATAAATATGTACCCAAAAGTAGAGTACAAATTAAATCACACTTGAAATAAAATTAGAATACTTTTAATCTGAGAAAAATTGTCATCAAATTATAGGAAAATTAGAAGGACACTTGGCTCAAAATTAGAATTTAATTTAGATTTTAACTTTCAGTTTAATAGATTATATATGATACGTATACCTAGTTTGATATTATTTTTTTAAAATATATAATTATAATTTAATATAATTTTAAATATATTAGTTTTTATTTTTATTTTTATTTTTATTTTTGATAATTTGATAGTTAAAATGATAAAAAAGAGATTTGAATTTTAGATATCTTGGAAAACACCATGAATGTAAACTGGTTGATTTATAAGACTTTTGGCAAATATATTTAAATTGTGCTATCAAAGGTCTAATTAACAAAGAGCAATGATATAAAAAATATAAAAAAAAAAAGTTAACAAAGAGCAATGCTACATGGTATATACACAAAATTTTATAATATTTTTCATAATAATTGGGTTAATAAACTTTTATTTGAATTAATTACTAATGTTACTTTTTTACATAATTTATCACGTCGATAATTATTAAAAATTTTATAAAAATTTTTATATCCACATATTTTTCATTAAGCTTATGTTTAATCACATAATTAAGACATCATGTAGTTTCATATCATATCATCAAATGACGAATTACCATATGATATGATGAAAGAAATCTCATCAAAACTGCCGTGGCGTACACTACATATTATATAAAAAAGAGCAAAAGAGAAAAGTAAAAGTGAAAATCATTAGTGTTCATAAAAAAAAAAAAAAAAAAAGTGAAAATCATTGGTTTTTTTTTTTTTTTTATAACACACACATTCAAACCAACACGCCAACCGTGAAAATCGTTGGTTTGTAACAAAACTGTAATAATTATATACGAGGGGCAGTGTAAACTACTCATATCTACGTGACATCTGGCCTGTCTTTCCTTGCAAGTTCCTACCATACTACCTTACAATTATTGCCCATCTTTAACTTCTCAAACCGACACACCAAGGACCAAACCCCATCACCATTAATATTTTCACACGCATTTATGATTCCCCTTCTTCTATGCTACCTCTACATAAATTCAAACTAATTACTCTGCATGTACATTGCGCGCCCACACAAACTCTCTCTCTCTCTCTCTCTCTTCACACTCTCAAATCCACCAAACCTCAATTGCATTTTCGCCAAACCTTACTCTTAGCCTCAACTGCATTTTCAAGCATATAGTAAGGTTGTATTCACTATTCAATGCACAAAAACTTCTACTTTTCCAATTGCACAAAACTTCTACTAGGTTTAGACTGAGAATAAGATCGTACTCGGTACACAAAATTTTCATCTTTATTGAGTTTCGAAAAGGTCAATAGCCTTACCCAAATTTTCAGAGGCCAAAATCACAAATTTCAGAATGCCAAAGCCCCCAATCTTTCTCTTCATTTCTTCTCTCATACTACTTTTCTTAGCTGTGTTTACCACAGCTCAATCCTTTTCACCTTCCACTGCATGCAAGTCCACCCTCTACCCAAAACTCTGCCGTTCGATCCTCTCCACCATCCGCTCCTCACCGTCGGATCCCTACAGCTACGGCAAGTTCTCTGTCAAACAATCTCTAAAACAAGCACGTAAAATGTCACGCGTGATCAACCGATACCTCACCCACGGCAAGAAACGATCCTATATTAGCCAAGCTGAGATTGGTGCACTATACGATTGCGGCCAGCTCTCTCAACTCAATGTGGACTACTTGGAGTCAATCTCAACTGAGCTGAAAATAGCTGCGTCTCTGAACGATGAGCTTGTGGAGCGAGTTCAGACATTGCTGAGTGCAATTGTGACAAACCAGCAAACTTGTTATGATGGGCTTGAGTATTCTAAGAGTAGCATTGTGAGTGCATTGTCTGAGCCTCTGAACAATGTGACACAGTTGTATAGTGTGTCACTTGGGTTGGTGACACATTCGTTGAATCGAAATCTGAAACTGAAAAAGAAGAAAAAGGGGTCTAAGGATGGATTTCCGACCACGGGACACCCTGTACGGGAGCCACTTGAAACCCTCATCGAGGTACTCAACCTTATTTCTTAATTAGTGCCTGTTATTTATTTATTTTTTGGTTATATTATTTTCTTGCACAGTAACAGTATTTTTTCATAATTTTTTGGCAAATTGTTATTAGAGGAACCTTGCTTTCACTGTAACACAATCCCTCACAAAATGTATAACATACCACCTCACTAAAGGTAAAAAAAAAGAGTCTCTTTATAGATATTTTGGTGGTAGATTCAATAAACTTAAAAATTGTTTCAGTAAATTCAAAGTTATAAGTTTCATCGATGCATAGAATTTTAAAACATCTCATAATTTAGGAGTGAGAGTAGAATAGTCTCAACAAAAACTAGAATACCATATTTTTATATATAAAAAAATTTATGTGAAATGATTTATAAAAAAAAAAAAAAATGCTAGGATTGTAAGAAATTTTATAATATATACACAAAGGCAGTTTCGATATTTATTTATCAATTATTGAACTATAAATAATTACATTTATTATTAAGTTTGGTAAATATTTTGTATAATAAAATTTGATTACAATAGTTTTAACATTTCTCTGCAAAAATTTTCGTGTCGGTTAACTTTGTGTTTGGTGCATGGACCAAAGGTGGCAGCATTGACAATTTACTGGCATATTGCTTGAGCTGGTGGTCCAAGGGGTAAAATTCATTGATTATGTTAGCTACATAGGGCTGTCCACCGAACCTGGAACAGTTGTTTTAATTACATATAAACTTTTAACAAAAAGTCTGATATTGATATTGTTTTAGGAAGTACAGATTTAATTGCAGAGCTTTAGCAGTAGTAGAAATTATGTAATATCGGATTTTACTTAAAAAGCTCTTTAAGTTTAAGAATTAGAGTGTTTTACAATTACACTGAAAAATGGTTTAGAGTTTTGAATTTATAAAATATAAACAGTTAATTATAATTTTTTTTTTCTTCATAAAAGTTCCAAATTTCAGCATTGAGCTTAAAACTGTTTTTAGTTTTTAAAGGCACCTTAAAAGTTAAAACACATTTTTAGTGAATTGGTAGACATCTCACTTTAATTTTTTTACCCCCAAAAAAGAGTTTTTAAAGTTCTCAAGGATCATTCATGGACGGCACAAAGTCCTAAAAATAAGAGCAACACGTTGATTCTTTTATGCCCATCCAAGTTAATTATATAATATAATTGCACCAAGAGACAATCTAGACGGATCTCTTGGTCAGAGATTACCTAAAATCTAGTGCTTATTGTGCATCAAAGATCGAGTTAATTATGATTTGGGGCCCTTTAAAATTTGGGGCCTCACAATTGATGACTTTGCCCAATTTTCCTGAATGCGTTATCCAGAAATAAAATAGTGTTTGGGCCGGTTGAAACTCAAGGTGACTCGCTATAAAGTTCAATGTTCACGAAACACGGTTGGAGTTGAACAACTTGGCTGCCACTTCACACTTCACACTTCACATCACATGTGTTTTTGCATGTGATCACCTTCATTCTTCTTGACAGAATTCGACCGCAATTTTTTTCTTTCTTTTCTTTTATGGTTAGCAGCAGTGCCTTTTTTGTGTAGTCACATTCCTTGAGTGACAATTGCAGCATTTTAGAGTTTAGTATTAAGTTCTAAACTTCTAAGGTTTCAATTTAGAAAATTAAAAGAGAAAAACAGAAGTATGTATATATATATATATATATATTGTGATCGATTGTGGAACGGAACATCTATGGCTACTAGTTTTGATTTTAATTACTCATATCTCTAGGACGGCCAGATGCCGCCTATAAATTAATAGGTGACCCTGGGAGATTTCCCTAAAAGGAGGGGATATATTATTATTCTATATATAATTATCTTTATGTGTCTTTTGAGTTGGTAACATAGTCATTAGAATTCTATAAACCATCAAGGGACTAGGGAGTAGTATTTTATTGATTATTGAAGATTAGTTTTACAAATTCCTTATAGAAAGTGATTTTTGAAACATGTCAAAAGACAATCATACATACTCAGCAGAAAATAATAATAATAATAATAATAATAATGAGACAATACTAGTTTCAAAACGCGGTTTCATTTATGAATAATCTATATATATGTGAAATCTTCTTATTCAAATTTGATATAGTTAATGATTATTTTGAAAATTTTTTAACTCTTGATAAATTTTGTAATGATATTATTATTTAGTAGGGTATGCAAATTGCTTATTTTTTATTATTCCATTTTAATTATATAAAAGAAGGAACATGCACTTTTATCTCCTTGTACTTAGAGCATCTCTAGCAGTTTAGGCAAATTTTTGTACTATTTAGACAATCAACAGTGACATTTACCTTTCATCTACTTACTTTTTCAAATACATATTCCAACAAATTCTCTATATTTTCTCCATCTCAAATATTATTTCTTCATTCATTCTTTATTCTTTTTTAATCTTTATTTTTTCTTCCTCTATTCATTCTCAACAATTATATTTTTCAACAAAAAGTGTTACATCCATAATATTTTTTGCAATACTTTCATAAGAATCATAACAAAATCTTATATGAAAGTTGTTACTAGTTCTAATTTGAACTTACCACTGAAATTATATTTTTAGTCACCAATATTAGCTAATTACTTAAAATTTATTGTGAAAATATTGTGGTAATATTCTTAAATTGTGATTTCTTATTCTTTGCCTTTCTTTCATCCATACGTTTCCTCTCTTTTTTTTTCTCTTTTTTTTTTTTCTTTTTCTTTTCTCTTGCAATTTGTCCACCACACACATATACCCATAGGATTCCATCCTCTCCTTTTCTTTCTTTACTTTCCACTTGATTCCAAAACCTCCCTCTCTCTTTCTTTCTCTAGCTCTCTCATTTTCTACTTTTTCTTTTCTTTTTCTATTTGATTCCATAAATTCTCTAACTCTCTCTATGATACGTCTCACATAATCTTGCTTGCCATTTGGTATCATTATCTTCAAACACACACAGACATGCATGGAGAGAAAGGAGAAATCGCCTTTGCTCTACCACACCGCCACTGTTGCTCCTCCTCCTCACTGTGGAGTGCATGCAACTAGGGGTCAGATCAGCTTCTATTTTTTTTTTTCCCTTGATCTTTTATTATTGTTCTAATTTTTTTTTTTTCCGTTCTTGATCTATTGTTGTTGTTGTTTTGATTTTAGATTTGTTATTTAAATTATATCAGTTTTATGAGAGCAAGAATTTTTTTGCTTTTATTGTTGTGGTTTGATTAATTTTAAGATTATGTTTTTGAGTTTGTATTTTGATTATGCTTAAGTTTAGAGATGCTTGAAAGAAAGATGGTTGTGTTTGTAGCCGTGAGAGGATAGAGAAAGGGAGGAAAGAGGAAAAAGTCTTTTTTTTTTTTTTTTTTTAATTTAACCGGTATTATTTTATGGGAAAAATATTCTTTAGATATGCTACAGTAATTGCTACAGTGCTCTCTAGGCCTGGAGAGCTACTATAGCAAATCTAAAAAATAAATAAAAAAATGGAGATGGAGAGGCTGTTGGAGGGAGTTTTGGGGGTGAACAGTGGCTTTTCTCTCCAAAAAATAGATTTAGCTAGCTTGCTGGTGATACTCTTAGTGATGAGTTTACCTTGTTAACTTTTCAATCTTGTACACAGTTTTTTTTTTTTTTTTTTTGGAATAAATCACTGAGGTCAGGGATTTGAATCTTGAATGTTTTCATTATGCTAGTTGATAAGCTACAAACAAGGAAATCAAATTTGTACCGTACTAGTCAGTATTTTTCGCGCTGGTGCCTAGGCTGGTACAAAAATGCTTTAATTTCATGCCGGTTAAATATCAGCCATACCTAAGTCATTTCAACAGTATTGGGAGAAATACCAGATTTCAATTCGTAAATGAATACACGACTGAAACAAAAACTCAGTTGCTCAAAAAAATTTCACTTATCACCAGATAATAGATGTCTCCCAAAATCTCACAATCTTATCCCTTTCCCTCCTATCTTGGTCTCTTCCCTTCTTCTTCTTCTTTGTTTTTCCTCTACATGTTACTCCAACTTCTAAGTCTTTGCGCATTGCTTTGTATTTTGCATTTTTATTTATCCTTAGTTTTAAATCATGACTTCAAGTCATGTTATTCCTTATTTTTTGTGAGTGTTTACTATGTGTGTAATAGCGTGTATCAAATAAAAAATGCTATAAAATAAAAAATAAACCTGTAAAAAGTAGAGAGATTGGTGGAGAAGAATAAAAGAGGAGTTCAGAACAATGTTGAGTAACCGAAAGATATAAGTGATACTAAGGACACTACAAACTTTTATTACATAATCTTTACATATTAATATTTTACCAACCACAAAAAATAATTTTGATAATTATTTATTATATTATTGAAATTTACTAAGAACACTAATTATCACATTAATTTGTAAATGCAATGGGATAAAATTTGTAGTATCTTTAACATTTTGTAAAAATATGTACATTTAGTTTAGTAAATTTTCATATATTAAAATTACTATATATATATATATATATATACACACACACACTTAAATCATAGAAACTCCGAAACGGTATACTAATATTAACAAATACTGAAATATATCATTCTTTTATCCAAACTGAAATGGTTTTTAGTACGAAACTAACTCTCTTAATTACAAATCTCCTGATATTAACAAAATATAGTTGATGTTTATATTTTATTTTTACCAAACTCTTGAAAAATATTGTAATGATATTATAGGATTTGTAAACTGTTTTTATTTTACTATTTCTTTTTAATTATTAAAAAAAAAAATAACGAAGGTACACTTTTACCTCCTTGTGCTTAAGGTGATGTCACTTTATCTCACCGACTTTTTCAATGATACAGTTTACCCTCTTGTACATTGGAGTATTTTTCTTTTTTTGAATACTTCAATAGTTGAGGATGAGATGATTTGAATCCTAAATATTTTCTTTAAAAAAAATTCCATTAGTATTAAAGGAACTACGCACTTGTACCATATGTGTGACTCAATTTGGAAATAAATAGCCAAACTCTGTCAACTAGTTGCTCTTCAACACAAAAGGAGAGATTCACTTCAAAATACTGGAGAAGCTTTTTATTATGGGATTTTGTCGGATCTTGATAAGAGAGATTCACAAGACATGTTTTTTTGAAAGTCTAAATGAGTTATTGACATCACATAATAATTTTCACAAATTTTTTCATTGTTAATTAAGGCATCAAATTATTATTGATTTACATATAGCTGTATCATTGACAACACTTTATTGTTTTCTATGAACTTACCATTTCAATAATTGTGGAGAAAAAAAAAAAAAGGAGTTAGGTTTGTGTATATATATATATATATTATGCAAAATAGATTGAGGTGTTCATTTGAGGAGTTTTGGGGTAAAAAGGAAATTGAAGAAGTAATTTGCTGTAGGCTCTACGGAGATCCTCTTGCCAAAAATCAGAGCATTGCCTCAACAAGGAACGAACTCTCAGTGAATTGAAAGGCAATAATGGAATTCTCGTAATCGATAAAGTGACTGTAACCCGTAATGGTACCGGAAACTTCACATCCATCACGGAGGCAATTGCATTTGCTCCCAATAATTCAATGCCTGAAGATGGATTATTTGTAATTTATGCTAGAGAAGGGTATTACGAGGAGTACATTGTGGTGCCCAAAAATAAGAGGAATATACTGTTGATTGGAGATGGGATCAACAAGACTGTGATCACTGGAAACCATAGCGTGATTGATGGCTGGACAACTTTTAATTCTTCGACCTTTGGTAAGTACTATAACCATGCCATACATCTTGTCTTCCAAAAAATTCATATCATGTTTATTTGTTTATCAAAAACATTGTAGGCAAGTATTGGAGCTCATCCTGTCACTATCAAATTTTTCTTTCATTTGGATAATTACTTGATCTTCATTTCTAACAGGTGTAAGACATGACATAACCTATTGTGATTAATGTATAATAAAAATAAAGTTAGTAATAAATTCAGGTAAAAGTGATATTGTTCAAATCAAAATAAGTCAAGTCAATAATTATGAAATAAATAGGAAAAAAAAAATGTTGTATTCTTAATATTACTCTTTTTTATCACTTTACATGAAATTATCATTTTTAAATAAGTTTTTGGTTTTCAAAATTTTTAGCTTACACGGCTTTTCACCTGCCAAGCTGTTGACCTAGCTACACCCGTTTTTATTTAATATTATTTTTGTAATCAAGTTGACACAAACATTCTATTAACTATGTCAGTATCGTTCGTCAACTAGAGTTGATGACAAGAATAATATTGAAATGTGCTTAATTTTATGAGGATAAATATTAAACTGAGCCTAAAAGTTGTTTAGTGATTAAATGATCAAATTTACACTTTTTCTAACTATTTAAGTTTTTGCAACTAGTGGTAGTGCTTGTGTTGGTTCAACCTCCTATAAATATTTTCACATGTTTTGAATGTTTTTGAAATGTATACAGCAATAACTTGTGGGAGATCATACACATGAATCCTCTAGGCTTTATTTGGGGGTGTGGATCAGTGAATTCTGCAATAATGCTTGACTCATATCCATCATCATAAAACTTGGAAAATTTTATTTGTGCTGACTCCAAACCAATTCGTATGGTGGTGCAGCTGTTTCTGGAGAAAGGTTTATAGCAGTAGACATTACATTCAGGAACACAGCCGGTCCTACGAAACACCAAGCAGTGGCTGTAAGGAACAATGCCGACCTCTCCACATTCTATCGTTGTAGCTTTGAAGGCTACCAGGACACACTTTATGCTCACTCTCTCAGACAATTCTACAAAGATTGTGACATATATGGAACTGTAGATTTCATATTTGGGAACGCTGCTGCTGTGTTTCAGAGCTGCAATATATATTCTCGGAAACCAATGGTTAGCCAGAAGAATGCAGTCACAGCTCAGGGCCGGACCGACCCAAATCAGAACACTGGCATATCCATCCACAATTGCACAATAGAAGCTGCACCTGACTTGGCTATAGATTTGAACTCCACATCAACTTATCTAGGCCGACCTTGGAAGATGTATTCTAGGACTGTGTATATGCAATCATATATTGGTAGCGTGATCAATCCAGTTGGATGGTTGGAGTGGAATGGAACTGTTGGACTAGACACACTCTATTATGGGGAGTTTAAGAATTATGGACCAGGTGCAAATACCAGCATGAGAGTACACTGGCCTGGTTATAGATTGATGAATGCTACGCAGGCTTTGAATTTCACTGTGTACAATTTCACAATGGGGTATACTTGGTTGCCTAATACTGATATACCTTTCTATGCAGGACTACTAAACTAGAGATCTAAAACTGGATAAAACTTTCATTCATTCTTCTGGTGCTGTTAACTTAATTTATAATGAAGGCTTTTTATATTCTTTCCTTCACTAGAGGACCTCATTTATGGCCTATAGAATTGTATGGAAAACTGTTGGAGGGTTTTCTTGATTAATTACGGGTCTACTTAGATACTACTTATTGTTGAAAACTGAAAATACTGTAACAAAATAATTTTAAATGTGTAAATAGTGCTGTGGAATCCAAATTTTTTTAAAAAAAAAAAAAAAAAAAAATTGGCTAAAATCCGTATTTGCAGGTCTTATGACCAGTGCACAGGATCTACAGAAAAAACACAAACACGCATATATGATTATTTCATCACAATCCAAACCCAGCCTACATGTTAAAATATGTTAGGGAAGTTAAGTTTGCTTTATGTTATGTTGGAATATTTCTATAAAATGTATTTTAATTCTGATTATATAGTCATTTAATATTTATGCCTGTTAAATTCATATAAAGTGAAAAATGGTCATTTGACAGATTTTCTCTTTAGTGTCCCATTACTGCTGAATTCAATGAGCATAAAAATGCTAAAATGGTCTGTAACTAAATGGCTATCCAAAGTCCAAACCAAACGTTTTGAATACAAAAAATGTCAGAAAGTTTAATTTAATTTAAACATGGGATTAAATGACTAGGCTACACCTAGACATTTATATACATGTGGTGTAAGCATTTTGAGATGATGACAATTCTTTTATCAGTAAATTTTACATTCCAACAAGCCGTATACTCCCTCTTCAAATATTTGTTGTTAAATTAAATTTAAATATATTACTATTTTTATGTACTTTATTATGGGTAAAAGAAAGTACTATTAAGAATTTCGTATCTTACAAGCGGTGTAGGCTTGTAAAAATAATCAAGAAAGTTGTTAGGCTATTGCATCCAAGAGATAACATGTAGAAATTATTTTTCTAATACATTGGATAAATACATAGACGATACGTATTGTCTCAAGATAGCGACTTGGTTCGTGCCTCAACCCTGCCACCTAAATTATAATACACTAGTCGCATACCTACGCATTGCCTGTGATAATTTTTTTTAAGATGGTCTCATTAAATATTTTATTGATATTATAATTTTAGTTATTAACCATTGATTTTTCATTAGTTTTTAAATTAATAAAAACTTTAAATATATATCTTTTTTTACCTTTACACACACACACACACACACACACACACACACATATATAGTGAATCTTTACACATACTTTTAAGAAAACTCTATATATTTCATTTTTTTGGACATGTAAAATTATAGACTACTACTCCATAATGATAATGGCTAATTAATTTTTTTTTTTTTTTAGTGATCTCATTTGTAACGCTTCTTACCATTATCATATATTTATTAACTGATGATTTGTATAACAAAGTCGATAAATGAGATGTAGCATTGTTCATTAGATTTTTGAAAGTAATAGTATATGAAAATTATATATATATATATATATATTATAAATATGGTTAAATGAAATGTCAAAAAATGGATTTTTAAATTTTCAAACTTTATTTCTTATGTAATTTATACTACAATCAGAGAACATCTATTTTTTAGTTATGATTAATATGGTTTCCATAGTTAGAGTTTGATTAGTTTTAAATTCAAATTTAGTACTATGATTGTATTTAATTGTTGATTGTTGATTTAATTTTTTAAGTGAATTTAACGATTTATATTACTACACTATAAAGTTTTTAAAGCTCTCCACATGGTAATGTTTATTTTATTTTTTACTTCTCCTTACAACCTCTTTGTTTTCCAATCAATGATTACTAATTAACGTTTGATTTTTTTTTCTTTATCTACTTTTTATTACTTTGTATTGGTTTCTCTCTCTCTCTCTCTCTCTCTCTCTCTCTCTCTCTCTCTCTCTCTCTCTCTCTCTCTCTCTCTCTCTCTCTCTCTCTCTCTCTCTCCATCGACAACTTATCGTTTTCCAAAATTTGATGATGATTCTATGACATTAAATATGCATTATTAGTTTTTTTTTTTTTTTTTAATTTAGTGGTTCTAACTTGATTTGTTTTGTATTTCATTCTTCATTTGATGCATTGGGTGTGAGAATGAGTGTTTCCCTAGCATTACTCCACTTAATGTGGACAATTTTATTTATTTAATGTAGGCAAAATATTATATTTTAAATTTTTTAAAATAAAAAAGGAGTTGAAATAAAAATAATTTAATGATGTATACGGGGGATATGGCTAAATTTAAATGTTAAATAAAATGATATGAGAAAAAAATAAAAATAAAATACATAAAAATAAACACTAACTTATCCAAATAATTCTATGTAATATAATAATAGTACATTCTTGTATACTATTTTTAATTATTTATAACGCAATGTGATAATATTTAACAATCAAGGTCATAAAAAAATTATTAAAAAAATAGAAAAATAAAAAACTTAAAACACAAAACTAAATCCCATCAACCAAAATAGAGTTCTAAAGAATACAAAATTTTATCAAACTAAAATGGAGATGCAAGAAAAAAAAAATACACCAAAAAATTGAGGGAGAAAGAGCGGGAAATAACCACTTTGTTGTGAGAGAAAATTATATAAAGATTGAAAGAATGAATGACAATTTTATACTAAGAGGATGATAATGAAAAGAAACAAAATAAAGGAAGATAAAAGGAAAGAGGAAGAGTGATATCAAAGTAGAATGTTTGGGGAAATGAAAAGGTAAAGAAGAGAAAAAAGGTTGGAGAAACTGTAAATGTTAAAAAAAAAAAAAGAGTACAATTAGATGAGCACAATTTTCTTTTATCTGAATTTAAGTAAAATATTACTTTTTTTTATTTTTTTTAAACAAAAAGAGAGAAAATATAAATAATTTAATGTAAGGAGGATGTGGTTGAATTTCAATATTGAGTAAAATAGAAGAAAAGAAAAATTAAAAGATATAACAATAAACACTAAATTATCCAAATTATGCTATGTAATGGAATATTATTTTATTTTTATCTACTATCTTTAATTTTTTATAATGTAGGGAAAAAAAATTAAGCACAAAGTGAGAAAAAGAAACAGTATAGGCATTATAGTTGGAGAAACAACAAATTGACTACAATCTGAAAGGAACATAGGGTCAACTGCAGTGACAAGTGTGAATCTCATTTCTTCTTTTTCTCCTCAAGAAGCGGCTAGCCTTTTTATTCATCCATCATTAACTTCAACTAAGTTGAATCACCCATGATGAATGAACTATCAGGTATCTTCTCTTGGATAGGTTTAATTTTGATACTATACACCAAGTAAAGTATTTCTAAATAGTAGCAAGCCTTCTAGATGCCCACCCTTAAAGGTTAAAGGTTGGAGAGATGAGAGCTTAGTTACCACACAATTCTAGCAAGTCTTTGTGTGCGTGTGTGTGTTGTTGGAGAGTGGGCGAGTTGAGTGTTCTGGACATCACTGGCAAGTGACTCAAATCAGATTCAATAGGGCTGAGGATTAAATGTTTCATTGCTAAATAAGATTGCAGAATTTCAACCTTCAAATTAAAACAATAGTGTTCGCTAATAACATCAAATATATTTCTCACTTTTGCTATATATTTATTACCTTGTCCAAAAATTTAAATCTCAAATTAGATGCTTTGGAAATGTCAAGAATGTTCATGACCGACATATTATGCAGATTACATCTAAACAAAGGAGGCTAAAATTAGAATTAGAAAAATCCTGGATATGTCTTTGATGTTGAAAATAGTAGGCATTCAGAGGTGTACAAGTATACAACGTAGATGGTTCCAAGAAATGGTTTAGACCGTAGAAAACTCCACATGCTTCCTATGAGAGAAAACACACAAATAACAAAACTAAATCGTATCAACTTAAATTAGAGTTCTTAAAAACATAAAAATTTATCAACCTAAAGCGGAGATGCAATAAAAATCCACCAAAACATTGAGAGAGAGAGAGAGAGAGAGAGAGAGAGAGAGAGAGAGAGAGAGAGAGAGAGAGAGAGAGAGAGAGAACTATGCAAAGAAAAAAAAAAGGTGACAAATTTATAGTAAGAGAGAAGGGATAAGAAGAGACAAATAAATGAAGATGAAGGAAAAGATGAATAGCAATATTAAAGTAGAGGGTAGTAGAGAGATAAAAAGGTAAGGAAAGAAGAAAAGTTGAAAAAAGTGTAAATATTTAAAAAATAAGTGAATGTAAAAATAAATAAATAAATAAAATAAAAAATTATCGAAAAATTGGAAATAAAATAGAAATATATATAGATGTTAAAACTGGCAAAGATAAATATGTAAAGTCAATAATCTATTTATATATATATATATATATATATTGTAAAAAAAAAAGAATAAATAATAAATAATAATTATGTGGCAAATGACATGGCGATGAGGTGGTGCAACAGGATTTTAGTAGCAATAAATGCCACATTTCAGTTTTTAGTAATATATAGACATAGATAAGTTTATAGTAATTTTGTTTATCATGTTATGACTTATGAGATTATTTTAAGGTACCACTGAGTTAATGTCTCTCAACTTATTATTTAATTTTATAGTGAAATCTAATTTATGTGAAATGTTATTATTCAAATGATTATTTGAAGATTATGAAATTTAATTCGTTTATTAATTTATGTTCTTACTTCTAAGGAACAACATGTTAAGAATGGCTAGCGTCACCAGTGCATTTCTATGCTTGTAAAGAGAACAAATACTGAAATACTGCAAAAATGATTTTAAAATAACCTACAATTGCTTTTGAGAAATTCCGTGGACACAAAATTTGACAACAAATTTGACACTTGTTGGTATGGCATATTGTTAGTGGTAGCCTAAAAATTGACGTATGTGGTGGGTCTAAATAAGAACTTGTTTGTTTTGTTTAGACCCCTACAAGCCAAATTTGTTTAACATAATTAATTAGCCAAGTAGTTACTTAGATTAATATCCAGATTTAGGTTAAACTCATGCAATCATATTACTTCGAGCAGAAAAGTAAATAAGACAGCAATATGATGACTCAGAAAAACCAATGAAACTAACTGTTTTAAGGTAAAAAACCTAGAGAAGATTTAACTTAACTATCCTTAAGGTAAACAAATTCACTATAATAGAATGGAAATTTACAATAGATTTTCTTCCTAAAATCTAAAACTACCTCATGTAGAACTTACTCACACGACCACATGTAGTTCCAACTCCACAGACTCTTCTATCTGAATTTGCTACACACAAATACCTACGTTTGTGATTTTGAGATCCCACTTAATGGTTTTGGATCATTAGCAGTTGTTGATCTTGTAGCAGTAACTTTAGATCTATAAGTTCTAATAGTATGAGAATGATTTTCGGTAGTGACTTTGAAAGGAGAAGGCACAATACCTTTTAGATCTCAAAAGAGTATCTCCAAAGTCATCACAAAACATGCCTTAGGGTTTCCTTTAAACACTTGAAACCTTAATCACTTAATGGACTTAAAAGGCTAATGGGCTTTAATTAAACTCTGCAGAACCCGTCTTTCGATCCATTAAACTTGTTCTCTTAATCGGTCAAACCGGCATGTTTCAAATTCTTGAAACTCCAATTTCCTTATTCTTTTATTCTAACTTGTAGCACCTTGAGCATTGTCTAATAAACCCTATAGACTCTAAGATCTATATCTAGACAAGTTTGTGTTCACAGTTTTCCAATAGTTCTAAACTTTTAAAACCTAATAATCTCCCCCCATTTGGCAATCTATGACAAAACTTACATACAAAATAAAATGCTCAAATACAAGAACAACCCAACTACAATAAAATGCCCAAATACATCACAAATCTTAATCTAATACTTCTAACCCAAAAGTTGCAAGAAGAGGTAGAAGATCTTGATCGGAATGTACTTGTCTTTCCTAAATATTTTCAAGCGGTTGAGAGAGACTTTCGATCGATCGAACAATGTAAATTTTAAAGCTTTAAAAATCAGGAAATTTTATGCAGAAAAACAACTTTGAAAAGCAGTTTTTTAAGACTCAATGTATATGCACATGATCCAAAAAAGTTTGAAAAACATGATAACTCTTAAATGCAAATGTCAAAACCAATCAAGAAGTTAAAATCACATAATTAAAACTTCTAAAACATGAAAATCTTTCTTCTTCTTCTTCTTCTTTTTTTTTTAATTCCCAACCAAAACAAAAATTTATATTTACACATCAAATCATATGCAATTAAAGATGGCCAAATTAGTGAACACACAATCATATGTACATAATTTAACAAAGGTTTGCTTGTAGTGTATACAACTAGTATGTGTACAAAGTACAGAAAATGTGATATGTAGATAGTAATTAAACAAAGTTTCTACATCATCAATCCCATTGGTTTGAAAGTGACTATCAATTAAAGAGTTACATCATATAACTCTCACATCTCTTAGAAAACACGCTTGCAATCATATAAAAGCATTTTGATTTTTTTGCTTTTTTTTTTCTTTTGATTTTTTTTTTTATTTTTCTTTTTGAGCACAATCAAAGATATCATGTGTGGGCATATAGGAGATAGAAAATAAATTCCCTTGTTACAAATTTTTTTTTTCTAAGATGACACCTCATTTTATCTTGTTGTGCAAGTGTTATACTTTACCAAGCATAGCTTTTATGATTTGCACACAGGTGTTCATGATTGACAAATAACAGTAGTGAGATGGTTATTTATGTCTTTCTCCTAAAATTTTCTCGTTCTTATGATCAAAATATGTAACATCAAAATCAAGATCATTTGTTTAAAGATTATAAACAACTCACACAATTAAGCACTACATAGCACAAACTAGCAAAGTGTAAAATAAGCCCATCAAAGCTAAACAAGATACACAGTCATGAAATGCAAATTTCATTATCCAACCTTAATTACAGACTAAATGGTGTGCAATACAAAAAAAATATTAAAAATCTTTTGTGTTTTTAAAATTTTTATGACCAAAAACAAAAAGCACACATTATGCTAAATGAATAAAAATGAAAATGCAATGTATGACAACATGCAATGCATAAACAATGCTCAACTAAGGTATAGAGGGTACACAAACAAGAAATATCAATTTCTCAATTAACCCATGGGTACATGTACAAACTAATACATACTCATACAAAATTAGAAATAGCTTATGCACTCAATTATGCAACACATACTTTCTATGTTTCTCCATAATATCAAGTATGTTCTAATTCAAGAAAGAGATATCATAATTCATGTAATCCTCAAGGAAAAAAAAAATGACACAAAATAAAATTTTTTTCTTTTTGAAAATTTTCAATGTTTTTGGATTTATTTTTTAAATAATCAAAACAAACGAAAACAAAATAGTCAAAAATAGAATGTAAATATGTCCACAGATAATTGAAATAATTAAATCACGGACAAGTAAACAACACTCACCTTAGCAAGTCTTTTCTCACCATACAACACACATCTTTGGCTTTATGAGAAACAAAGTGTATTTGAGGGATTATACACTACTTCTGAGAGAGGCTAAAATCCTACAATTTCCTTTCACAAGCAAAAATGCTTAAAATTTTTTCAAAAGCATATGAAATAATTTATCAGAACTTGTAGCAAGAGATATATCATCCCATATCCTAGACTCAAACACAAAATTCTTAAATTTCAATTCATGATAGTTAGGACGAATATGATTCAAATCACCACCAAAATGACAAACAGGAATAAATTTAGGAACATCAGTATTCCTAATAGCAGATCTAGTCTCAGATTTTGGTTTTTGCCTCAACAAAGAATAATTTGGTCTAATGTGACCAACAACACCACAAAGGTGCCAAGTAGGCACAAAAACATTTTTATTTTGCTCTCTAATAAGTGGTTTAGATATAGGTTTAGAAACTTCAACGTCTACATAAAAACTTTTACCTTTGTCTAACCTAGCAAAATAAGTCCTTTCTTTATGATTCCTCTTGAAATGAGGAATATAAACATTGTCAGCTTTAGGCTTAATAGAAACAAAAACAAATCTGTCATCAACAACAATAGGTTTGGTACAAGACAAAAAATTTCAATTCAACTTTAGTCTCAGCTAACTCTTGTTCCAACCTTTTCATCTTTTCATCTTGAGGGGAAAATTGATTTCTTAAAAATTCATTCTTTTTATTAGATTTATCCAATCTCACAATTAATTTCTCTTTTTCTAGTTTAGCCCGTCTTAACTCTTTCTTGAATTTCTTAGAAATTTTCAAAGATTTAGATAATTCCTTACGGAGAGTTTCATAGGCACCAATAAGATCAACAAAAACATTAGTGTCCTTTTTATTCAAATTATCGCAACCAAAAGTAGTAAGACATGTAAAATTGTCCATAATAGCAAAGATCAAGGATCTCACTCAGGACGTTAATCCAATCAAAGTGAAACCATACTAATGCCACTTGTTTGTTCTGTTTAGACCCCTACAAACCAAAATTTGTTTAACCTAATTAATTAGCAAAGTAGTTACTCATATTAATTATTCAGATCTAGGTTAAACTCATGCAATCATATTACTTAGTGTGAAAAAGTAAATAAGACAGCAATATGATGACCCAAGAAAACCAATGAAACCAACAATTTCAAGGTAAAAAGCCTAGGGAGAATTTAACGTAACTATCCTCAAGGTAAACAAATTCACTATGATAGAATGGAAGTTTACAATAGATTTTCTCCTTAAAATATAAAGCTACCTCATGTAGATCTTACTCACATGACCACGTGCAACTCAGACTCCACGGACTCTTCTATTAGAATTTGTTGAATACAAACACCTATGTTTGTGACTTTGAGATCCCACTCAAAGATTTTGGATCATCAATAGTTGTTGATCGGTTCTAATGGTATGAGACTAATATCTAGTAATGACTTTGAAAGGAGAAGGCACAGTATCTTTTAGATATCAAAAGAGCATCTCCAAAGTCATCACAAAACGTGTCTTATGGTTTCTTTTAAATACTAGAAGAATTAGATCTAAAACTCTAATCACTTAATGGGCTTAACAGGCTGATGGGCTTTAATTAAGTTCTGCCTCTTGATCGATCAAACCTGTTCTCTCGATCGATCAAACCTGGCGTGTTTCAAATTCTTGAACCTGCAGCTTCCTTATTCTTATATTTTGACTTGCAGCACCTTAAGCATTGTCTAATAAACCCTATAAACTCTAAGATCTATATCTAGATAAATTTGTGTTCATAGTTTATCAATTGTTTTAAACTTTTAGAACCTAACGGAACTAGTGCAAACTTGCCACATCAACTGGTATAAAAAATGTTGTCAATTTTTTTGTGTACGTAACATTGCTCATTGCTTTGCAATAACAAGCCAACATGGAACCAATTTAACTACAAATCAATGCACATGACACTTCGAGTAGTAAGTCAGGATTTAGAAATCCAACATTAAACCATTCCGAAAAATTTAATAATTTCAAACTTCGTTTACTACTTTTTGAAATTGTATTTAAGCATGATTTTAGGGAAATCATATTTTAAAAATATGATTTAACAATTTCAGTCATGTTTTAGTGTGTGTAAAGTGAATATGTAATAAGAAATATATAACTATAAACTATCATTACTCATTACTCATTGATATTATATCCAAGGTTGTCAAAATTAGGATCCTACGTAGAATCTTAAAGGTTGGTGGGATCGTAGATCATAGGATCGGATCCTGAATTGTAAGATCCTATATACTTTCATATTTAAAGCAAAAGAAAACGTTGATAATGATTTTGTATGTTGAATAATCACGTAAATTATAAATTCATCCATAAAAAAACTAAAATTTGCATCATATGATTAAATTTGCATGTCATACAACACTAAGTCTATACTAATGAAACAAATATATTTAAGTTTTGACTCAATGTATCTAAAAAATTCAATAAATGTTTAATTAGCAACCAAATAATATTTATCAAAACATATGGAAAATATTTTCCAAGTTCTAAGTTCCAAGTTTGAAATCCAAAATAAGTTAGCAAATGGAAACTAGCTCACTACAATATGAAATCCAAAAGCAAGATGGATATTAAGGTGAAGTGAATATTTAATTATTCTCATTCTAAGGTTCTTATAACTATCGTCCTAAATTCCTAATCATCATTATCCATTTCAACATCTATGTAGAGATTATATATTTGTATATATACTAGAGCTAAAAAAGACATCAAAATACAATTTCACACCCAACTATTCAAGTTATACTACTTAGCAACAATTAAAGTGAATGCTTAAAAAAATCAATCAACCAGTATACAAATACAAGCATAGCTGATAAAATTATATATATATATATATATATTAGTAATATTAGAACACAAATTGGTATATTGATCAAACAAATTTGGCAACATTATAGCTTAAAAGGAAGCAAAGTCAATATTAAATTCTTCATTTAGAAATGATGAAGCAGTCCTTCATTTTTAATACAAGTGAACTAAAAACTAGAAAACATTTGCTTAGGTTAACATAATTTTATAAAAAAATAAAAATAAAAAGTTATACCATCACAACATGAAAAAATTCATATTAAAAAAAAAAAAAAAAAAAAAAAAAAAAAAAAAACCCTTAAAGCTTCATCAAAACAAAAAATTTATCCCGTAAAACAAAAACAAAAAAAAAAAAACAAAAATTTATGTTTTTGGTAGGATTGGTAGGATTGGTAGGATCCCATATGATCCTACAATTCTATACAATCCCACACGATCCTACATACAATTCTACCATCTTTATGATCCTAGTGTGACCCTAAACGTTTTGGTGGGGTGGGATTGTAAAATCATATGATCCTATGATCCTGATCGTGATTTTGACAACCATGATTATATCCCTTATTATTAAAGCAATAATGCATAACAAGTTCTTCCATTATAATCATAAAGCGAAAGAGAAGAAATTTGGTGTAGGTGAAGAGAGAGAAGACGTGTTTAGCTATATGTGCAACAGAGATGATCCCCATCGTTGGGCTTTTTCTAGTTCTTATGGGGTTGGTATGATATAAGGCTAATTTAGTGGAGCAAAAGGGTTTTGTTTAAGTTGAAGAGCACGTATGTACTATATAGTCAAGCAATTAAAAGAATGACTCGATGGATCGCTGCTCGGTCATTGTGTGAACCTAATGGACCAAATAAATGGTTTATTACGTGCCATTTGGACCTAGAACTTTGTCTTATACTGGTACTTAATATTGCTATTTTAGCATGTTTTTCCTAAGGCCATGAGAAAATAGTCTCATAAAGCACGTCTAGGAAAGTAATTGTGTCTCAATGGGTTGACATGAGTGGATAGAGAAGACCACTTAATTTGATACAGTTTTGTTTTGTGACTCATAAATCAAGTGGTTGTGCTGGTTTATCTATTCGATATAATCATTCATTTTGAGGAACCAATTTGGGTTCAGTGTTTCTGTGTACTGGATTCGTTGAAATTTGAACATATGTCAAATAATTGTCACGTGTTCACATCTTAACAAGTCTAATACACAAGAAAACTGGACCCAGCCACTGCCCTTTTTTGAAGACATAAACTAATATAAGGAATGGACAGATAGTCTATCATGGATCCTTGGGCCTAGATCTATGTCATGAAGTGGATACTCAAAGTAATTATTTTAGCATACTTTTCCTAGGGCTATGGAAAATTACGGTCTCATGGAGCATGTCTAGGAAGCAGTTAAGTCTCCCTGGATTGACATGATCAGTACTAATTAAGGAAAACATTGTTTTCTTCTCAAGTTCTGAATTGGCCATTATTACTTACTGGCCAAGGACTTGTTGGGTGCAATTCATTAAAGGTTTCTAGTGGCCTCTCATTGATGGAAAGGCTTGATTCATGGGGTTCGTGGTTCGAAGGTTGAGCAGGATTGTGGCGTAAAGGCTCATAAGACTAGCCACCAAAGATCCAATGTGAGAACTCGATTCTCTTGAGGTAAGTGCAATTATTACCTGAAATTTAGGGCTCATTTGGTCATGTTGTTAGTCAAGGTTTTGAAACCCAGACCAGACCGTACGGTCCGATTGGAAAAACTGCAAACCTCTCAATTTTGTGGTTTTTTTAGCTTCAAGAATCGTTCTATGGGAAAAAAGGAGGGACCCTTGCGAACCGTGGTCGGACCATACAATTCTAAAAACTGTGACTAGTTTTTGAGGTTCAGATGGTTTTTTTTTATTTCAACTTTTCTTATGAATTTTGGCCAATACACCGGTATGAAGTTATGATTAGATCTAGAAGAAATGAAAGAACACGAAGAAGAAAAAGGATCAAAAGGAGATCTAATAATTTCAGATCTTGAACAAAGGGATTTGTAAGGGGAAAAAAAAAGAAAAAAAAAAAAAAAGAAGAAAAAGAGAAGAACACAACGAAGCAGGGTCTGCACCAAAACAAACTCCACACTTTCTCAACAAATAAACAGTAAACACAAACTACATCAGATCAAAAAAAACAAAAACACAAATTACAGTATCAAGCATCTTCGTCTTCTGCTGCTGCTTCTTGTTCTTCTTCTTCTTTTTTCATTCTTCTCTTTCTTTTTTTCATTGATGGAGCTCTATAATTTCCTCTTTTTCACTGAGGTATGTGTTTCTTTTTCTTTCTTTAGACTTTTGTTACTTTTTTACTCCTTTTGAATTCCTAAGTCCCGGTCCCTTAGGTGGCTAACTTGGAAATGATAAAAGGTTTTAATTTTTTAATAAAAGCAAAAACTTTTCCGCCATTATATTTAGATTTTTTTTTTTTTTTTTTTTTTTTTAGCTGCCCAACGTGATGTAACATGCATTGATAGGTGCATTAAATATTTTAAGTATTTTTGAGAGTAAGTGAGGTGCTAGGTCCACAACAATTTTACAATAAATTATAAGTAGTTAGTTGTTATTAGTTCAAATTTGAACATAACACTAAGATTACTATTTTACCTTAATAATAATAACCTGCCACTTAAGATTTGTTATAAAAATATTGTAAAAATGTTGTGGACATATCATTTCTATGAGAGTAATGTAGTATCACAATATTTTACACAATTTTTTTCTATAATTTGACACATGGCAAAGTGTGAGTAATGAAAAAAAAAAATTATGGGTTTACATCTCTACTACTCACATCTCGTCACATGGCAAATTGTGGCAAAATTTGTATAAAATGTTATGGTACTATTATTGCTCTAATTTTAATTAATATTTACAGCTAAGTATATAATAATTATTAAATAATTATTTCAATTTAAAATTATTAAATGATTTATTTTATTTTATTTGAGTGTCTTTCTAATTCTTATATAATAATAATAATAATAATAATATTATTATTATTATTATTATTATTATTACAAGTTTAACTAATCAATATATAAATAAATAAATAGATATTATATCTAAATTTGCTTAGAATTTGATATTTCTTATTTGCCTTGTAAAAGTTATGATATGAAAATATATATTTGAAATACAGATATTTATATTTAATTGGATTGTTTTAGTTAATTTAATATTTTTATATAAAAAAAATAATTATTAAATTAATTATGATATCATCCCAGTTCAACTTCAGTTCGATCTCAAAAACCTTGAACCTCTCATTTTTACAGTGCAATGAACGGTTTGAGTTTCAAAACCTTGGTTCTATTAACATTATTTGTATTTTTTGAAAATACTTATGGGTAATAAAATGTTTAAAAATACGTGTAATATTGTTTAAATTCTGAAAACTATTATTTAACATGCAGTACCAAACACCCTCTTATCCTTTTGTATGCCAGCTTCAACAAGCTGAGTGACCATATCAATTGATTAAGATTTTTCTCTAGTCTTTATTTCTTCTCATAATTTTTTTGAAAAATTACATTTTACCGCATTAAACTATATCTCATGTTATGCGAGCGCACATTCACCTCCCTAATGTATTACCTTTGCACATTTTGAACCCACGATTTAGTTAACTGTTAATTTAGACAGAATTTAGACTCATGTGCAAGTGCAAGTCAATTGACAGTTGCAATAATAAAAAGACCAAATTGCCCCTTATTAACTATCTTATAAACAGATACGGTCCTTCACTGCTAGGCATCTTCTTCTCCAGAGTCTCTTTGTCTCTCACTTCGCTCCCCTAGTCCATGTCTCTTGCTCTCATCAACTACAAAGATGAACTTCTCATCAACCAAAAAAGGTAAGAATATTTACAACTAAAAATATGAATGAACACCGGAAGGGTAAAGTCATTTAATACAACTTTCTTCGTTGGATAACAACCACAGCTCCTTCCAAGTTTCAACAACTCCAAATGCAAAGTTTAATAAAACAAAACAAAAAGCCTAACTTCCATAGAAGGCAAACAGAGCTTTAACAGTCATATCAAACACAATTACTATTTTCTTCCTTAAAGAGTCTTATCAAACCCAGTTTTTCATTGAAAACTTTTCTAGGTATTTTCCCATGGAGGCAAACAGAGATTTAACAAGCACTTACGACACCCAACTGACCCAAGTCTACAAATTAATTTAAACCCAAATAAAAAGAATAAAAACCTAGATCAAATATCAATTTTAATTGTAAAAATCTAAGCCAATTAATGGTAAAAATTCAAGCTTTCAAACACAGTAATTCATATTCATTGACCTGAAAAATAATAAAATTTAAAAAAGTGGTATATATAGCCAAATGATGATGGGAAAAGTGGGAAAGTTTTGCTAAAGACAGCCACAGAAATGTCGTACCTTGATTTGAATTGAGAAGACTAGAACCTATGTAGTTCATGAAAGCGACGGTGGGAGGAAGAAGACGCTAGACACTGAGAGGAAGTGAGAGACTAAGGTTGTGTTTGTCATTAGCTTAATTAAAATCCTGTATTTTTTATTTTTTAGCTTATTTTTGTTACTATTTATGAGTCATTTGCACTTTTTGATACTATTCATAAGTCTCACTATACTATTTTGGTTACCTTCTAGTTTTATCTACAGTACTTTTAACAAAAAAATCTCAATTTTAACTAAAAAAGCTGTTCTCAATTGAACTTTGAGCATGAAAGGAACTAAATATAACGTGAGGGACTTTTAATTGGATGTTTTAAGAGGCTTGGGCAATTCTTTCTTTTAATCTGGTGCCATGTACTCAAGAATCATATGACTTGCACATGAACGTAATTTCCATCCAATTTAACGGGTTAGTTAACAGTGGGATGCAAAGTGTGAAGGGGTAATAGTTTAGGGGTAAGTGTGCATCCCTATAGTTTAGGTGGGTAAGTGTAACATGAGGTATAATTTAGGATAATAAAGTGTAATTTCTCTTAATTTTTTAGTTGTTGGTAAATCATTCGGAGAATATTGATCTAATTACTACGGTCCTTGAAATGGAGGTTGTGATTCTGAAACATAACTTTAGAAGGGAAACCTCAAGTAGTTTTAGACGTTTCTTGCTATATGCAATTTTCATGTTCATTGAAAAGGGAAAGAAGCAAGAAAAAATAAATCAGATGCAATTGTTATAGAATCTTTCAAGAAAAGCATGAGGCACTTATTACCTCAGAATATGTTCACGTTAGATTGTGTTTTTATTCCAAACATTTTTCAATCAATGAACCTCATATATTGTATGAAGTCAAAGAAAACAATATTTAAATTGAAAGAAAAGCAACTATTAGGAAAAAAAGAATTAGAACAAAATAGGGAGTGGGGACAAAAACCAAACGTCTCTTTGAGAAGTCTCCATGAAATTTATCACGTTCAGAGGCCAGGTTGGTAGGGTGCACCTGAGGCAGATATCCACTTGTTCCCTTGGATGAATTTATTCACTGTAAATTTGCTTGCTTCTTGAAGATTAATGGTTTTCACTCCCTTCCATTTGACTCTATTCTTTGTGGAAGAACCAGGTCCATAATTTTGGTATTCAGAGTAAAATATGGTGCTTGGGGCTGATGTGCCTACCCATGGTAACCATCCATTGGGGTTGATTAAGCTCCCTAGATTGTTTTGGACGAACACTGTTGTTGAGTAATTCTTCCATGGACGTCCAAGGTATGTCTGGACTGAACTCAAGTTCCCAAAAGGAGATATGGTGCAACCTTGTATTGAGATTCCAGTATTCTGATTTGGGTCCAACTTACCTTGAGCTGTGATAGTGTTCTGCTGGCCTGGTATTGGAACCTTAGCAAATATGTTGCACTTTTGAAGCACAACTGCAGAATTCCCAAAGATGAAATCAACTGTTCCATAAATGTTGCATTCGCGGTAGAACTGTCGGTTGGAATGTGCATAAAGGGTGTCTTGAAATGCATCAATGTGACACCGGTAAAAGATTGATAGGTCTGACTTTGACATGAGGGCCACTGCTTGCTGCTTGATTGCACCTGCATTGTTTCGGAATCCCATATCTCGAGCAACGAAGCCCTTCCCGTATACAGCTGCACAGAAAGAAATTTAATTGTTAGTGAAGGTGGCTGGGAGCAAGATCAGCTATATTTCACATGAAATTAAAAGAGTTCATATTATAGTCAATATTTTATTTCTTGAATCGATCAGTGTACAAAGTATCATATCATTTAAAATTTAAAATGATATGATACTGAATACAACTTTTAGATTTGTAATATTTAATATGAATTTTTCACATAAGAAAATTATTCAAATTAAAAAGCACAATATGCCTAGTCTTACCAAATGTTGCAGTTGCAAACGTAGGAGTCCCGTCCACAAAGTTTAGATTACCAGATACAATTGTTGCAGTACTTCCATCACCAGCCATCACAACGTTCCACATGTTCTTGTCAACCAGCACATTTTCATAATAAACTCCTTTCTTCACGTAGATCACAAACCTCTTGTCACTTTTTTTGGGAACTTGCTTGAGTGCATCAGTAATTTTTTTGTATTTACAAGATGCATCTTTCCCCACAACTATGTTGGCCTGGTACCTCAAATCTGGACTTTGAAGTAGCTTCCTATCATTTGGATGCAACCACTCTGGCTCTTCTTGGTTCTCAGGGTAACTCATAAGTCGCCTTAGCTTCACCGAACCCAAAATGTTAGAAAGCCATGTGGTGATAGCAAGGCTGTTGCTAGTCAATTCAGTAGAATTCTTCAGGTGATCGGCAATAGTAGTCTGTATTGATGTTTGATTGGCATTCTCAAAGCCATCTATGCAGGTCTGTTGGCAAGTACCTGCAGAACTTAGCCACGTTATGAGATCATCGATGACTTGAATAAATGAGTCAGAACCAGCGTACAATGTGCTATTGAGATCATCCAAAGCAAGACTCAAAAGTTCCTGACAATTTTCCATAGCTATGGTGGTCATGTTATAATTGAAACCATTGAGAAAGCCGGGCTCAGATAATTTCAGAGCAGCATTTGACACTTCATTCATAGCCACTTGTATTGCCAACTTGAAGACATCCGAAGGTTGAATGTTCGTGGACTTCGATAAAGGAGAAAGGCTAGCAAAGCATGAATCCGGGTACAATGTTACATCGCAAACAGCTTTTACAGAGGTGGAAAGGGGTTGTGCATCACTACCTTTGTTGGAACCAGAACTATTACGAGTTCCAACTACAGCAGCAACTACAATTGCAACAAGGATTACGGATGATAAGCTTATGATGGTGATTCTCTTCCAGGTCTTCCGAGCAGCTTCAAGCTTTGCTTGTTCGGCTTCATCAACTTTGCCGTAGGCTTTAAAGGAAGACATTTTTTTTTTCTACTTCTTGTTCAGGTTTTGGAATAGGGTGGTGATTGGGTTTGCTCTTTTATATATGAAAGGATGAATAGCATATTGTTAAGAGCAACGCGGTTATACGTGCAAGGCACTACCCCAACTGCAAGCAAGACTTTTTGAAGGCTCATTTGTTATTTGAGGGTGCTTATCATGTTATAGAGCCTGATAGATTATGCAAATATAGTGCTTCTGGTGAAGTGATTAATCAGACAATAAAAAGAGTGTGAATTAAATATAGACATTGGCAACTATGGGAAAAGTGTCACGTCTTATTGTCAAACAATTGACTCTATACAGCAGCAGAAAAAGAGTGGTGGGTGAGGCACGATCTAGAATTTCTTTTCTTGGTAAGATTGCTTGCTTTCCAATCATCCGAAACTTTGACACCATAATCCATCAAGAATTCCAATCTAACCATAATCCATCAAGAATTCCAATTTCTCTCTCTCTCTCTCTCTCTCTCTCTCTCTCTCTCTCTCCAACTGCAGCTGACCCGAAATTAATTATATATTTATGGTGGAAATAAAATATATTGGGTCCGTTTGGATTGAACTTATTGTTGCTGAAATTGAAAACTGAAAATGAAAACATTGTAGCAAAATAATTTTTAAATATATGAATAGTGTCGTGGGACCTATTTTTAATATTTTTTATTGCATAAACCGCGCATGAACAGTGCGTGAACAGTGCACGCACTGTTCATGCACAGATTTTTTGTCTCCCAAAGTCAAATTATGCGGCCAAAAAAATAAAAAAAGGAAGAGAAACGTAGATTTGAGGAAACGTGGATGTGCAAACGCGCAATCCAAACGCCCTCATTATCTACTAGGAGCATTACTTATAAGCAAATATTATTCATAAGTCAAAATATATGTCATTTCTATATGTCATTTTGCTTCACTCTTATATGACATTTTCTTTACAAAAGTTAGATTTAATTGCATGTAAAAATCTAACTATAAGAAATGCTAATATAAAAGTGCTAAAATAAAAGATTTAGACAGAGAAGGAGAGTGAAAGTAAGGATGTATGTGGTAAGTCATAAGGCCTAATGTAAGGTTGAATTTAATCAACCATATGTTGGCTTTATTTTGTGCCAAATTTGCTTATAATTTAGCATGTAGAAACCCTGTATTTAGGTGAGAATAGTGTAAGGGTTGTGTGTGAGAAAGTGTGAATAAACTCAAGTTGTGTGCATTCAAGAGGAGTCTTGTGATTGGATCTCGCGACTAGCAAGTCGCCACACGTGTGAAGCATGCAGAGAGCTAAAGGGTCACGATAGCTGGACCACTATAGGACAAAAAGTACAGTCTGGCCTGGAAGTTATTTCGTGACTCAAACTCACGACTCATTCCAGTCGCAAGGCCAAGTCACCAGAATGCCTTGTTTGGATGAAAACTGACTTTTCACATTCCATCTCATACCCTACTATAAATAAGCTTATTCCCACAAAATGTGGTGTGGCTATTAAGAGATAAAAACCCTAAAAGAGGTTTCTACAACACACCCACCTCATTAGAGAGAGAGCTACTCATTCTTAGAGAGAAATCTTTGTAGTCTCTTCTCATTCCCTCTCCCATTGTTATACCTATTGAGAGGAGATTTGTACCCAAATACTACCCACACCCATTTAGAGTTTTGAGTGTTTTTGGAGCTTGGGAAACATTGGAAGATGCCAAGGATGGCGGATGCAACATGGAGATTGTTGCAGGATTCGGTAAGCTAGAGAAGACAAGGTTTGGCGTAACCCTCTTGGAACAAGAAGCTTGGAGGGCTTAGGTGCACTAGGTAGATTAAGCTTGGAGGGTTTTCTGCTATTCATGTATCTCAAATATATTCTCTAGTGGACTATTGACCGCTTGGAGGGCGGCGGAGAGGTTTTACACCGAGTACTTCGGTTTCCTCTTTGATAATACATCCACGTGTTATCTTTGTGTTTGCATCTTTCTTTTCTATCTCTTTACCTTTTAATTACTGCTGTGATTGTGATTAATTATGGTTTAGAGTGTGTTACCTGTTTGGGTTTAACTTTTATTCATATTCCGCACATATATTGTTTAATTATAAGCTTGTGTTGGTAATTTATAAATTAGGAGTCTAAACATTCATTGGTATTTTATACACTATTTGAACTTTCACCTAACATAGCCTATGTCCACAAAGAAAAGTCTTTGATGACTACATTTTACATTTTACTATTATGAATCATCGTATAAAAACTAAAGTTGACTATGACAATACCTTGATCAAGACTAAAAACAAGGACAATTGATGTTCCTTGATTTTAGTCAATGAAGAATATCAACATGTGTCAAATGTGATATGCATGACACACTACCATACCCCATATACTCAAGGTAGAAGCTTAATGATACCTTGAGTATGGAATGTAAACTAGCTAGTGAAGAAGCTATATATGAAATGACCATGAGTGACCAGATCAAATGTACAGAATGGGCCAGACATAATGTGAAATGAATTGTACAAATTTTTAGTGATGGCAAGGGCCAATAATGATGAATCAATACACGAAGAGGGTTATAAGGGCCTCAGAATGGTTGTGCCAATGACTAAAGAATGGCTGCCAGGGGCGGAGCTGTGTTGGGCTGCCATGCCCCCCAAAATTTTGAAATTTTTTTAAATATATATATATATATATATATATAATTATATTAATGTTTTCAAAATTTAGTCTATAAAAATAAAAGTTGGCCTCCCCAAATATTTGAATTAGTCCAATGATGTTCTTAAAATATATATATATATATATATATATATTGGTCTAATAGTAATAAAGATATAACTTTAATTTTCGCAATTTTATTTTTTATTATAAAATATACTCTTATATCTGTTAAATATTTGATAAAGTTTGGCATCAAACATGTTTGAATCTATCTTTTTAAACCCATTATATAGCGATTAACAAGTCATTGACTCATTAAAAAAATCTTGTCATTAAAACTATACATGAAATGTGTCTTTAATTGCCACATAATAGGTTAGAGCAAGATAGTTTCAAATATGTTTAAAGACTAATTTATTCCTCCAAGTTTTGAATCATTCATATTTTTGAAAATTTCATTAGTTCAATTGAAAGATTTTTTTTACTTACTTTAGTATAAAATTTGATAATTTGTATTTAAAATGAAATTTTCTAAGAATTTCACTTTGAAAATGAAAAAAAAAATGAATTTTATTTTATGAAAGATCACCATCAAATATAATTTTGATTAAAAATACTAAACTCTATTTTATTTTATTTTTTTCCGGGTGTGTGTGTGTGTGTGTATATATATATATATATATTTGTATATATAATAATAATAAAAACATGCGTGTGTGTGTGTGTGTGTGTATGTATATATATATATATGTATGTTGGGGTTATCTTGATAAATATATTAGTGCCGCAACTTGGCTTTCCAAATAAAAATTCCTAGCCCAACCCCTGATGGCTGCAATGGATTCACGGTGGCTACAATACTAGTGGCATGAGGAATATGGCAAAAGACAATGTCTGGATGAAGCGTGTAAGCATGTAATGGATTTCATATAGATTGAACTCAAAAAGATTGAGTGATGGGCCAAGTTGTGTGATTTGGGAGCTTCAAATTAGAAAATAGACACCAAAAATTGGAATCTATGCAAATAATTGAGTGGTAAAGTGCTCCGAAGGAAAACAACAACTGGAAAATTGCAGTCGACATTGGACAACGGTTTAGTGGAGCAATGGTTGGTATTTGGCTCAAGGGAGTCAATACCGTACTGGAGACTGTACCGGTTTAGTCAGCGGTACGATATATTTTGGATACCGGTTAATACCGGTGTACCGTTTCGGATTTACCGCTATTTTTTATATTTATAAATATATATATATATATATATATATATATATATATATATATATATATATATGTATGTATGTGTATATTATAATAAATATAAAAGTTGTTTATATATATGTGTGTGTATGTGGGGGGTGAAAAAAATTGTGAGTGTATGTGAGTTCACATTTTTATCACTTACAACTCCTCACACGATAAATTATAACAAAAATTATTTAAAATATTATAATATTAGCATTATCTAAATATAAATTTGTTGTAATACCGTGGCAATATGGCAATATATGTACATTATTGTCACATCATTTGGGCTCAAAGGCCAAAGCTGAAAAGAAGTGGTGGAAAGCTTTAACGTGGAGAGCTCACCTTTTGTTCAAAATTTAAAAGCTTTTCCATGTTTCCAATACTTTGGCAGCTGGTGGCAGTGTACTATAGTCACATGGAGAGCTTAGGAAACTTCAAAAGCAAATACAAAACAAAGAAAGAGAGAGTAAGAAGAGAAACCAGACCACATACATAGTTCAGCAAAAAAATAAAAGAGAGGGAGACGGACAGACCGCAGAGAAGAAGAAGAGAAAAAGGTTCAGCAAAAAAAAAAAGAGGGAGACGGACAGAGAAGAAAAAGAAAAAAAGGTTCGGCAAAAAAAAAAAAAAAAAAAGAGAGGGAGACGGACAGACCGACAGAGAAGAAGAAAAAAAGGAAAGAAGAAGAAGAAGAACTGAAGAAGAAGAAGCAGTTGCTTCACGGCGCAACCCTTGCTTCGTCATCATCTTCTTCCTTTTCTCCTTTTTCTCTGTTTTCTTTCCTTACAAACGAGACTTTTCATGTTTCGGCCGGTATTCATTTTCCGGCCGGAACACCCGGAATTCGCCGATACGTCCGGTATTAAATCCGGTACAAAATGAGGGGGGTAAGTGTACCGGTTCACCGGCCGGTATGGTATATACCGGCCGTACCGGCCGGTACGGTACGAGATCCTCTTCCCTGATTTGGCTACTTGAAATCTAGTGAAGGCCATAGAAAAGTGGCACTAACTCCTGGTTAAAATAAAATGGAGGAATATATATATATATATATATATATATATATATATATATATATATATATAAATAAGAAGAGGAGAGAGCAGAAGCAAGGGTTTACGGGGTTCGATCTTATAGCTCATATTCTCATCAAAAACCTTTAGCGCCCACATCTTTACTACTCAGAATTGTTTTTTTACAATGAACCCCAAGTGAGTTATATAAAGGAACTAAAGTTAACTTGAGTCAACCTCTTGATTGTACTAGAATCATGAACAACCAATGTTTCTTGATTTTAGCCAATCAAGGATGCTGATGTGTGCTAAATTTGATACGCATGATACACAAACAAAAGGGAATATAGAGATAACGAAGGTTTTAAATGGAACCTCTTGTGTTTTATTGGTTCTCTCTCCAATCCTAACCATCATAGTGTGCAAGCTCTTAATCCACCACTAACACAGCAACACCACACCCAATAGTGATTCAACAAAATTGTGTAGGGAATTCAACCGAAATTCCCAACCTGTGAGAAACAAAAAATAGAGAAAACACACGCTAAAGAAAAACAATCATACACACAAGACAATATTTACGTGGTTCAACAATTTGCCTACATCTACGGAGTTGCAGGAATTTCACTATTATCAGGAAAAAATACAAAGTATGGCTACAGTGTTTCTCTTTCTCAAAAACAACAAGACTGAAACCCTAATCACCAAAAACAGTTTCTATATCCTACGCACAGGATTCACAATGGACTATAAAACGGGTTGAAAATTTTTCCCGGGGGCAATGGCTTGGGCCTGTCGGCCCAAGCCTCCAATCCATGGACTAAGCCTCAGAAAATCTCTCATTAAAAACCACACAACATTATTTGGGTCGGATCGAGTCGGGTTGTCAACCAGATCAAACATAACTAGGCTCCACAAAACCTGACAAATTGAACCAACTAGCTTTTACAACAAAGTATAAATGGTAAGTTATTAATGATTTTAATTTGAACATGTCACTGAAATTACTATTTTTTCCACCAGCAATAATCTGTAACAACCTACCACTTAAAATTTTTTATAAAAGTATTGTGAAAATGTTGTAAACATGGCACTTCTCAATCATTTTTCCTCATTCTGATACAAAGAAATAAAAGGTAAATCATACTTTCTCATTTGTAGTGACGCTCTAAAGCTATCATGTTACTTGCAATATCCTGATACTTTTTTTCTTTTTCTTTTTTATTTTTATAGTTTTCATCACATTGTAAACCTTAAATTTCATAACCTCTATGTCAAAAAAAAAAAAAAAAAAATCCATAACCTTGCCATGTAATTATTCAGAATAAAAAATATACGCGCATAGTTATATTATATGACAATGTTATAACTTATAAGCACGTAAATCTTAAATTTAAATGCAATGAGTCCATTAGAACAGACTGGATTACTTTTGATTGCTCAAACGTGAAGTTAAAAAATATTTGTAATTAACCTTATAATTCAGGGTAAAAAGAAATAAATTTTACCAATTGATGATGCAAAAAATCAACAGTTGAACTCCTCGTCATAGCGAATGGACGATGTTATGAATGGGGTCATCTATGTAGATGAGAATCCTGCAAAATGAACTGAGGGGAAGAGTAACACGCTGGTATGACATCAGCCAACCGCCTCTGATACTTAAGTTAGTAAGGGAGAAAGATTCTAGAGAAAAAATGAGTTGAGAGTGATTTCGTAGAGTATTTGTGTGTACCTTTAACTTCTATTGTCTTCTCTTTTATAGTTATGCACCTCATTAATGGGCAATGATGTGCTACATTTATGCTCAATTGCTAGTGCATTACGAAATCTTTGTATGAAGATCACAGTTCATTCTGTGACCGTTATTCCATCCGTTACGTTTCGTAATCAATGTGCATAATAAATGAGTAACGTCTTCTCTCGGTGAATGACGATCTGCATATAATGACGACCATAAATTTCTAGTTCATCACCAATAAATCAAAGTATCACTCATACCAACACTTCCATTAGTGAATATGACCAACTATTCCACTAAGCAACCACCATTTGGTTTAATTTATCACTATTTTTTGTGGGTTCTAATTAGTTCAATTACTTTCTTTTTTTTTTTTTGTCGAATAAAAGATTTAGATTCCTATCTATACTAAAAAAACCAATCGGTATCTTAATTTGATAATAAAAAGCTATCTTCAAGAATAAACACCATAAGTTGAAAATATTTCTGAAAAACTTATATTGGAGGTTATGTCGGGTTTGATGTTTAGTGATTTAGTCCCCCTTAATTCCACCAGAGATTATTTTCCCTTCAGGCCCTCACTTATTAAAAAAAAATATTTAAAACAAAACTCAAAGCAAACGATGAATCACACACTTTGTATCTTGATTTATAAAATGTGTATGTCATTTGCTTTCCTCAAACCAACCGATCCACACCTCAAAAAATAAATAAATAAATAAATGGTCATTAGCTTTTGCTGAAATTGACAAAACCACACAAAATGAAAAATAATAGGGGAATTTTTTTTTAATAAAATAAAATTCAGAGTTTGCTTCTTGTAAATTAACCTCTGAGAGTTTTTAGTTATACCAATGTAAACACCAAAATTTATAAACTATTAGCCACAAATCCGTGTGTTGCACGGGATAATCATTTTTATGGTGGTTTTAGAATTTTTTTTTTTTTTTTTTTTTTTTACAGTTTAAACTAATTTAATAAAAAGTAATATATTTCATAATCATATTTTTATTTATAGGAATAATCATAAATGTAATACAAGAACAATAAATTTTTTTCTCAGAAATTCAAACGGCAAGTTAATGAAAATATTCATTTTTTAATAAAAGTTATTTATAACATTTTGTAAATCATTAAAAAGAATATAAAATTTGAAAACTTTTCTTTTAGTTGTAAACAAACTTTTTCAAAACTTATTTTTTCTGTCTACAATCCAAAACACCAAAAAACATAACTAAGAAAATTAAAAAACTTAACAATGATTAATTGGACCAATTAGGAAAAAAAATTTGTTGTTGATAATCTATTAAGGCTATTTTCTTTGCAAAACATATTATCAAATAAACAATTTTTAGCAAAATTTAAGAATTAAAATTCTATATATGCATTGTTATAAAATAATAATAACAATTAAAGTAAAATTGCAAAAGCTAAAATTTGTCACCTATCTGATTATTTTCGATTGCCTAACCTTTGCTTTTCTCTAAATAAATGGCATTATAGAGTACTTCTAATACAACTCTTAAGAGTACTTTATCCACCACAAAGAATTTATATATATATATATATATATATAAACAAAAAAAAAAACAAAAAAACAAAAAAAGAAACAAAAGCTAGTATAGTCTCATAGTTTAACATCTAAATTGAGCACTATAAAAATCATGATGTGTAATAGAATAAATCCCAAATTATCCAAATCATGCTATGTAATAGAATAATATTATATTTTTATATGCTATATTTAATTCTTTATAACACAATAGGATAAAATTTAACAATCAAAGAGAACCAAAAAATAAAAACAATAAATAAATACCAAATTACCCAAATTATACTATGTAATAGAATAATATTATATTTTTATATGCTATATTTAATTCTTTATAACACAATAGGATAAAATTTAACAATCAAAAGGAACCAAAAAAAATTTAAAAAAAATAAATAAATCACATTAAACTAAAGTAGAGTTTTAAAGAATATAAAATATAATCAACCTAAAGCAGAGATGCAAGAAAAATAAAAAAATCCACCAAAAAATTGAGAGAGAGAGAGAGAGAGAGAGAGAGAGAGAGAGCCTTTTTTGTGTGAGGGAAAACTACACATAGAATGGAAGAGATAGTGACGAATTTATAGTAAAAGGATGTAAATAAAAAGAGACAAAAATAAAGGAAGATGAAGGGAAAGAGAAAGAATGATATTAATTTAGAGGATAGTGGAGAGATGAAAAAGTAAGAGAGGGAGAAAGGTTGGAGAAGTGTAAATATTAAAAAAAATTATTGAAAAATTGAAAAGAAAAAAAATAATGACGTGGACGTTGATTTGGCTTAGCTGGAGCATAGTAACAATAAATACAACGCTTCAGCTTTTAGATATATATAAATATAGATGACAACGCAACCACTTTTTCTATATCTCTTAAAACATCTAATGGAACAATAACCGAGCAATTTATTATCTGTTTTTAATGGCACCCATTAAAATCAAAACGACATCATTTTGTCATGCGAGTTTGTCTTCTTCTCTCCATTCAATAATATCAACGAAAAATTTTAACTTTGTCGAAAATCTCTCTTATATCTCCTCCAAAATTGTTCTCTATTGGGGTCTTTTTCTTTGCACCTTGCTTGCATTGACTTCGCTTTTAGACCCAAGTTTGAGATGGGAGTTGAGTCAGTAACTCTCATCAACACATATTGTGGTAAAGTCTAGCAACTTTGCAACAAGAAATACATATAAAAGCATTAACTTGCAAAAAGAGCTAGGAGCCCTATAGTTTAAGTAGATAGTAACTATTCCTATTTTCAATGGAAATATATAGGATTTAAATCCACCCTCCTTCATTTCCTAACTATCAAATTATCAAAAATATAAAAATAAAAACTTGCAAATAGATGGTGATGATGAAGAAAATCAACAGTTGTGATCTTCACCAATGTGGATGGATGACGGGGAGAAAATGGGCAAATGCCCCTTTCAAAAAAAAAAAAAAAAAAAATCTAGCATTTTGCCCTCTTTCCCAAACTAATTAGGGAAATGCACCTCTTTTGAAACTCGATTTTCTTTGTAAGGTTGAATTTAATCAACCATCTTATTAGCTTTATTTCGTACCAAATTTGCTTGTATTTTAGCATTTAATAACCTTGTATTTAGGTGGGAATCTTGTAAGTGTAGTGAGTGAGAGAGTGTGAAGAAATGCTCAAGATTGTGCAAAGAAACAGGGACTCGCGACTAGATCTCATGGGTGGCTCGCGGCTTGCAAGTCGCCAGAAGTTACACACATGCCAAGCATGCCAGAAGCTGAAGAGTCGCACCAGTTGTCGTACTACAAGACAAAAGTTCCAGGCTGGTCAGGCCGTTAGCTCGCGGCTTGAACTCGCGACTCATCCAAGTCGCGAGGCCAAGTTGCCAACTTACCTTGTTTAGCAAAAACTGACGTTTCACATTCCATTCTCACCCTAGTATAAATACCCCTCATTCCCACAAAATGTAGAGAGCTTCCAGAGAGAATTTTAAGAGAGAAACCCTAGAGAAAACAAGATTGCCTCATCCACAATCTTCACCTAAGAGACTCTTCAAATTCTTTTACTCTCTTCCTTTCCATTGATCCATCCTTGAGAGATTCTTGACCAAATCTTTTTCTCACCATATCTATGTCTGTGAGAAGGTTTTTTTGGTGCTAAGGGAAGCAGTTTGGAAAGGACCAATGACTATTGGTTGATGCTATGGTTTATAGCGGAATCTGGTAAGCTAGAAAAGAAAAAGGTTCAGCACAACCTCGTTGGAGTAGGAAGCTTGGAGGGCTTAGGTGCCTGGGTAGATTAGGCTTGGAGGGTCTATTGATGTTCATGTATCCCAACTACATTTGCTAGTGGATTATTTACCGCTTGGAAGGCAATGGAGAGATTTTCTGCCGAGAGCTTCGGTTTCCTCTTCGATAACACATCGCGTATTGTCCTTGTGTTTGCATCTCTCTTCCCTTTATTTTTACCATTTAATTACTGCTGTGATTGTGATTATTTATGGTTTTGATTGTTTATCAATTCTAGTATAAGCTTGTTATCATCTTCCGCACATTTATTGTCTGATATAAAGTTTGAATTGGTAATTTGTTGTTTGGGGGTCTAAACATTCGGTTTTCAATGCTATTTGAACTTTTACTTTCATTCTTAAAATCGAGTTAAAAAAAAAAATTCTGAAGCCCTATAGCGGCGTTTTTAAGAAGCTTATAGTGACGTTTTAAGGACCTATAGTGGCGTTTTGTAACTCGATTTCCATGAAGTTGAGTTACATGCAAATTTTTTTCTTTTTTTTACCTATAACTCAACTTCATGGAGATAGAGTTACAAAACGCCACTATATGTCCTTAAAACGTCACTATAGGCTTCTTAAAAACGTCGTTATAGGGCTTAACTCAATTTTAAGAAAATTAATTTTCAAAAGAATGGCATTTCCCTATTAGTTTGAAAAAAATGGCAAAATGCTAGATTTTTTTTAAAAATGGCAAAGGCCAATTTTTTCCTGGATGACAGTAATGGATTCATCCAAGCACTAACCTACAACAGATCTAAAATAGAAAAAAAAGTGATACACCGATGTGGTGTTTACCAAACACCCTCCAATGATTAGAATGGGATTCAATCGAAGTATATTGCAAAAGAATTCAACTTAAGAATAGTTTTTGGGATGAGAATTGTGAGTACCTTTTGGTGTTGTTCTTCTCAGACTTTATAGCCATCTTTGTCTTTAATGAGCAACGAATCTCTGCATTCATTCTCATTTGTAACAGCTAAGGCGTTACAAACTAGTGTTTTGACTTGTGTAACATCTTCTTTCCTGTTGCTTCATCCACTACTCCTTGTCATAAATGCTCACTATAAATGTGTAACATATCTTGGGTTCATCCATAATTGAATGACAAAGCCGTTTTTTTTTTGGACTCATCAACTGCCCCCTTATTCCTATCTTCGTCTATGTGACAAGATATGAATAATTTGAAATTTCATCCCTTAGTTTTTTATGTACCCGCATTTCTTGTGAGACGACATTTCATCTGCCCTCGTAACACGTGTAAGGCTGAGAGGAGCTACCTCTCGAGTTTCCCGCGCATGCTTCCCATCAAACTTTTCTTTCTAATTTTCCCTCTTTCCCTTTCTTTTTGCTTTATGTTTGAATACCTTGACGCTATATTTTCAATTGCCTCATCCTTGACATGTTAATTTTCAGCCGTTTTTGTGGTGATGTTTGAATGACGATTGTGCATAACTTTATAAGTCATGCATCAATAACTTTTTATGACGATTTTATTATGTATTAACAACTCTTTGGTCATGATTCCATTATGTATTAATAACTCTTTTAGTCATGTATTAAAGGTTATTTCGTTATGTATTAATAACTTCTTTAATCAAGTATTAATGACAATGTCATTATGTATTAATGACTTTTTTTGTTCACATATTAATGATGGTTTTGTTATGTATTAATAACTTTTTGCCATTGGGAAATGACTTCTTCTCTTTGTCATGACAATTTAGTTATGTATCAATAACTTTTGGCCATTTATTAATGACTTCTTCTTTTGGTCAGAACGGTTTAGTTATGTATTAATAACTTTTGGCCATATATTAATGACTTCTTCTTTTGGTCATGACAATTTAGTTATGTATCAATAACTTTTGGCCATTTATTAATGACTTCTTCTTTTGGACATGACGGTTTAGTTATATATTAATAACTTTTGTCCATGTATTAATAACATCTTTCATACAATCTTCTGCAACTTTCCTTGACCAATCGAGATCTCTATTTGCCCTTTTAAATGTCTGCATTCGTCGGTACGATGTCCATGATCTTGATGAAACCTACAATACCTACTTATATCCTTGCCTTCCGCCAGAGCCAACATAGGTTGAGGCCATTGCAAAGACGACTCATCTTTTATCTGCATTAACACCTATTCAATGGGCAATATCAAAGGAGTAAAGTTAGTAAAACTTAACCTTTGACTTAGGAGGTTTCTCTTTCCATCTAAAGTCTGCTTTGGGCTTTATGTTTCCTTCTTCTTCTCAGAAGGACGATTTGTTCCTTCTTCCCTCTTCCTCTTACCAATCATTTCCATCGTGACTACTGCATCTTTTGCATTCATATACTACTGGCTTTTGGAGCAGTTATGCTACTGTCTTTGGTGAACCTTTGGTATTTTAAAAGAAAAAGTCTCCAAGTAATAGCCTTGCCTGGAAGGTTGTTAGGATGACTTGATCTTCTACTTCATCCACCTGTAATAACTCTTTATTGAAGCGAGTTACATACTATCTCAATGATTCTCCTTCTGTCTGACGGACATTGAGAAGATGTCTAGTTGGCTTCTTATGTCTTTGTCCTCCAATGAAATGACAAACAAAGCTCTTATTGAGTTGCACAAAGTCTACAATGGTACCCAGGGGTATTTTGTTGAACCTAACTCTAGCTGCGGTCTTCAGTGTAGTTGGAAAAGCCCTGCAAATTACTTCATCTGGAGTTATGTGAAGATGCATCAAGGTTTTGAATGATTCAATGTGGTCTAATGGATCTTTTGAACTGTCATATGACTCAAGTTGAGGGAGGAAAAACTTTGGTGTAAGATGACGATTCAAGACCTCAATGGTGAACGACAAATATGTTCTTCAAGTAACTCCATCCAAGTTTTCCACGGTTTTTTCTTTTACTACATTCCTGAGTTCGTCCATTTCTCTTCTCATGCTACTGAGTTCACTTTCCATTATGGATGAATTTTCTTCTGATGCCCTTGTTCTTCTGTTAATCTAGTTGATCGACTCTACTTCATTATTGTTTCCTTGAATTCTTTGACGTTGTTCTTCTTCATTCTGATTTTCGATAGTCCATTGTTGTTCCTCATTTTGGGATTCAAATACTCTTCACAATTCTTCATTCTGGCGAGTCAACTCTACTACATTGGCTGTTGTCGATGCCTTGCAGCTGCTCAACCACCCATCGCGGTGACGCTCGCATGCCTTTCTCTCTATCTTGGTGTGAGAGTATGATATGGCGTGAAGGTGTGTCGTACCTTAGGTGTGTGACTGGAATATGAGTCGATTTTAAAAAAATTACCAAAGGTAAGTGAAGTCATCACCAATCATTAGGTTTCTCTAAGGTGTGATTAATCATCTGACTTTATTTGATTTTATTACCGATCCTAGGCTAAGAAAAATGTCGTTTTTCCTAATATCATATGGATGGATAAAAAATCTTGATTCTTGAGTTTAAAAGACTGGTTACGTATAGGTAAGGTGTTACGCACCCCACAAAGTCTGTCCGTAGACAGTCCTTTGTTTTGGTAAAATCATAATTTTTGGACATTGGCAATTGAAAACGATCTATTGGTATTAGCTTTCAAGGCTTTAAACGTATTGGGCTTTGAGGTTTGGTTTCGGAATGGGTGTGATCTCGATTGATGCTTTCCAAATGTGTTTGGAATCATTGCCAAATTTCCATGACGATAATCCAACAGCATTTTGCCTTATTTTTGTGGTGGAAATCCAACAGTCATAGCAATCAAAACGCTATTCTCACCAAGCTTTTGACATGAGAATACGAAAATGGGGATGCCTTATTTTCATGACGAAAATTTGGCAGAATTTCTCATTTGGTGCGCTATGTCACACTAGTAGGGTTTCGTGACACATACACAGGGAAACCGACGTCACTTGGTGACATGGATCGAGACGATCACACCACAGTGACTATGCACACAATATGACATGAATATGCACCTATAGCAATCACCTTGAGCACATAATCATGCCACAAGGTCAAGAACACTCATGACCAGAAAGGGTTACTCAAGTAACCATAATAATTCATCATACAAAGTACACAATCACCCACACACACGCAGGCGCGCGCGCACACACACACATATACATATATATATATATATATATACACACACACACACATACATACACCAATAATGTATAATGCTATCAAACAAAGCGAGAAATTAAAACAGACATTGCCAACTTTCCAACGGTATGGCCAAGCAAGGTACAAGAAATGTAAAATAGACATTGTCATACCTAAGGAACGCAACCTAAGCAAAGAGTAGGAAAATGAAAGGGTACAAGGAGAGAGGGAACCCTAATACATGCTCTAGATAAGAGGCTTAGAGAGAGGGAGAAAGAGAAAACCACACAGGAAGGGCTAGGCCCCCTAATCTTCTGAACATTGCCCTTTGTGAGCTCACCTCTTCTTGCTTGCATCCTTGCCCTTTTTACTTGTGCCTAGGAGGTTGCACCCTTGCTCCAAGTGTCTATGCTCCATGCATGTACATGCAAAGACAAAAGAAACAAGCCAGCAATCAAGCAAAGGAAGAAACAAAGGAAATTTGGAGAGCATACAAAGAACACACTAACAAGTAGAGCCAAACGGAGGCAAACAAAGCATGCGAAGCATGTGAAAAGGGCAAACAGCATGTTATCAAACAAAAGAGGTTGTCCTAGGAGGACAAATGTAGGTTTGGATCGAGTGTACATACCTCCATTATATTGGAGTATGGACAACACAAGTAAGCAAAGACTCATGCATGAACATGTAGGCAAGCGTGGAAAAAGAATGCATAGAAGTAAAGAAAGCCAAATGGGTGGCACAGAGTAAGCACGGCAAGCAACGTCACATGGGGCAGAAAAAGGTGTGTATCAAGCACACCAACACCACAGATGTGTATCTTATAAATGGTTACATCCAAACAAGCTCTAGGAGGGACAAATGCAACCACATAAGTAATAGGCCCCAAGGACCGACAAGCACAAGCCCATGAAGGGCACAAAGCCTAGCAAGGTTGAGATCTAGACAAGCAAACATTAACATAAAGCATAGAAGCAAGCAAACATAGACATGCATAAAGGAAATTATCCGAATCCTTTGATAAAGGCCTAGGCGTATGAGTGCAGGCCTAGACCACAGGTTCTAGATCTGCACCCCACCAATAAAGGCCAAAACACAAGAAAGAGAGATATCAAGGGACAAAAGGGCTATAGAAGCACATGGCATTAGCAACCAACATATAGATTTAAGCACACAAATATGGCACGGAGCATATAAACATGTAGATCTAAGCATAAATATGGCAAAAAACACATAGGCATGTAAATCTAAGTATAAACAAGGCAAAGAGCACGTAGACATGTAGATCTAAGCATAAACATGGCAAAGAGCCTAAAAGTATATGGACCCTAAACCCTAAACCCTAAGCCAAACATTAAATTTAGACATATCCTAACTCAAAAAGGTTAGGCCAACAACATCAAAGAGATAAATCATGGTAAAAAGTAAGGAAACACGCTATAAAAAACCATAAAACATGCTAGGAAGCAAAATAAAGTAAGAACATGCGAGGAAAAGCGATGGGTGTAGATTGTAGCTAAAAAGCTACATCCACACCCCTAAGCCTCAAATCCAAGGTATAGAACCAAGGATAGAAAGATTGAGAGTAAGAACACCACCTTTTAAATGTTAAGAGAGAGGAGAAATCGAAGGTTTTTGGATGTGTTTTTAGGAGAGAAATGTAGAGAAAAAAAGAGAAAAAAACTGCTCAGAAATGATGCTCCAAGACCCCAAGATTCATCTTGTTAGGACATATGTGAGATTGTTAGAGACATATGTTATATAAATTGGCTAATCCTTTGACAAAACGCACTTTACTTGTAATTGGGTAGATCTAGAATGGGATTAGTACTCTAAGAAACAGCTGTTCAAATTTAGTATTGAAGCCATGCAAACTAACAAAGAAATAAGTGAAGTGTTGTTCATTAAAGTTTGACAAATGTCTCAATAGAATAATTTCTATTGAGGATTAATGTTGAAACTTGACAGAAGCTCAATGAAAGCTGTATCTGTCGAGAATTATGAAATTAGAATTTCCAGATATGATTTCAAGCATATCCATGTGTATTGATGTAGGATTTCTTTTCTCATAACCCTAGACATGTATAAGAATTATTAAGGGCCATCGTATTAGATGCAAAGTGTTAATACATGCATATTGTGACCAAAGACAAATTTGCCCTAGTTCATCATATTCTTTCTAGAAGCTACTACATCTTTGTACCAAGAGTTTTGTAACCAATGAGCTTCTTGATCTTTATTGTTGGATGAACTGAAGAACTTTGTAGCCAACATCTTCCTCAAGTTGGTGTGTTAGTCACATACTAGGATCTGTGCATCATTGGCTAGTCACATACTGAGATTCATGCATTGAAAGGAGAGATTGCCGCTACATCACAAGTAAAATTGGGAATTGGGGTAAGGGTTCAACTGTAGGTTAGTATTAGGTATTGGGATTCATTTTACTTGTCACCACTTGTTTTGAAAATAGTGGATTCTTGAGAGTGGTGACCTTAAATTTACCTAGTGGGATTTTGCCTTGATGGATTTTCCCATTTGTAAACAAATCACCTGTGTCAAATTTATTTTTCGTTGCATTTAACTTGGTGATTTGTTGGTGCTACCATGCTTATTACATGCAATTGAATCTAATTAATTCACTTGGATAATTAATTGATTAATTTACCAAAAGAGGTCAATACATTCTTAGCCTATTAAGTGGTATCAGAGTGGGCACACTCTAATTAGGTTTAATATTTGTTGTGTGATCCATTGACCCCTGTTTGTCATGGAAAGAGGACAGTCACTTATTATACCTCATTTATTTGATGATACTAACTATGCATACTGGTAAGTATGCATGAAAGTTTTCTTACAGTCTTTAGATGAAAATATGTGGCAAGCTATGGAGATTGGATGGACTAAGCCAAAGGAAGTGCTGGCTAAATGGGATGATGCCAAGATCAAAGCAGCAAATTTCAACAGTAAAGCATTGAATACCTTATTCAATGTGATAACCAATGGGGAGTTTAAGAAGATATCCATGATAGAAACTATAAAAGAGGCATTGACCATTCTCCAGATGACTTATGAAGGAACTAAGGATGTCAATGATTCAAAGCTCCAAAGGCTCACTACTAGCTTTAAGGAGATAAAAATAGAGGAGGATGAGTCATTTAATGAGTTCTATGCCAAGCTAAAGTATATAGTCAACTCAGCCTTTAATCTTGGGGAAACCATTCCCGAACCCAATGTTGTAAGAAAGGTGCTAAGGTCTCTACTTGAGAGATTTCATGCCAAGATCACTACCATTGAAGAATCAAATAATATTGTCTCTATTCCTTTGTTGGAGTTGGTTCGCAACTTGCAAACTTATGAATTAGGTTTAACTAGAATCGAGAAAGGAAGCAAAAGCAAGAGCATGGCATTGAAGGCCAAAAGTAATAAGACTGATGAATCTTCTAATGACTAAGATTCCAAGATGAAATTCTACATCACTAGGCAGTTCAAGAAGTTCATGAAGAATGCTAATGCGAAAGAATTTGATAAGGACCGTAAGCAATCCAATTCTTCTCATTTCAAGAGCCAAGATAGAGGAAGGAAGAATGCTAAGGATGGCAGTCAGTACACTATTCCCTTCGGACCAAAGTGTTTCGGATGTCAAGGTTTTGGACACATGAAACAAGAATGTCCAACATATCTCAAGTTAGTTGGGAAAAGTAAGGCTCTTGCTGCTACCTTGAGTGACATTGAGCCTAAGATTGAGTCAAATGACAGTGATGACAAGGGAATTTTAAATGCCTTCACTGATATAATTGATCCTACTAAAGGGGTTACAGAAACAGTAGATGATGAAGAGGACTTGGTGGATTCTAAGTTTGAGAAAATTGACGATCAAGATGACATCCATACAGCCTATACAAAATTGTACCAGGTTTTTGAGAAGTATGAGAAATTGTATAGGCTAGCCACCAAAAAGCTAAGTGATGTTGAGCTAGATCAAGATGAGCTTTCTACCAAAGTTGATGAAACCAATCAAACCATTGGAGCACTACGATTTGAGAACAATTTCTTGGCTGAAAGGACTGTTAGGACATATGTGAATCATGTTAGGAACATATGTCAATGTAGAATTGGCTAATCCTTTAACAAGACGCACTTTCCTTGTAATTGAGTAGATCGAGAATGTGTCTAATACTTCAAGGAACAAAGTTTCAAGTCCAAATGTTAAAACCATGCAAATATGTCCAAAAATCAAGTGAAGAAGTATTGAATTTTAAAGCTCAACAGCTAGCATCTATCGAGGTTTAAAAGGCAGCTTTTGCTCAATGCTCAACAGCTGCTCGATAGATACCCTATCTATCGAGATTTATGAAAATTAGATTTTCAGTTCTGATTTCACTTCAATCTATGTATCCATGCTTGGGCTTTCTTTTCTCACAACCCTAAACATAGATAAGGATTATTTTAAGAGCCATCACAGCTGATACAAGTGAGTGCAACTTGATGCAAAGGTTTTTCACTAGCATATTATGACCGAAGACAATTTGCTCTCTTTGATATTTCTCTTCAAGAAGCTGCTGCATTTGTACGCTTGAGGATTTTGTAACCAAGGAGCTTTGTGATCTTCATCATGTTGATGAACTGAAGAACTTTACAGCCAACATCTTCTCAAGTTAGTGATTAGTCACGTACTTGGATTCGTGCATTAATTGGTTAGTCATGTACTGGAAGCTGTGCATTAAAAGAAAAGATTTTCACTACAAAACAAGTCCAATTAGGTATTAGGGTAAGAGTTCAACTGTAGGTTGGTATAAAGTACTAGGATTCCTTTACTTGTAACCGCTTGTTATGATAATAGTGAATTCTACGGAGTGATGACCATAGAATCACCCAGTGGAGTTTTTGCCTTGGAAGTTTTCCTCATTCGTAAACAAATCACCGTGTCAACTTTATTTTCCGTTTTATACTAACTTAGTTTGTGATGTGTTTGTACTACCACGCTTATTGTATGTTAATCAGATTAATTAATTAACTTAGCTAATTAATTGGTTAATTCATTACAAGGGATTAATACATCTTGGCTTATCAAGGACCAAGAAGCTTGAAGCAAACCTGTTCCAAGTTAAAGCTCAATTGGAAAGGACTTCCAGTGCAAAGCTCGATGAGATGTTAAGCTTTCAGAAAGCTACTTCTAATAAAACCGGTTTGGAGTATGATTTCTCTTCTCCTAATATTGTCTCATCTAGTACAACTGTGTTTGTCTCATCTGCTGATAACGTTAATTCTAAGAATGATGAAGCTAAAACTAATATAGCTAGTGAGAACTTAGATAAAGGAAAATCTATTTTAGGAGCACCCCTTAATGTTGGAAAGAAAGAGACTAGAAACCCTAGGACTAAAAGGGAAAACAATAAAAAGTCTCAACAAAAGAAGCCCTATTTTTGTCATCACTGTGGAGCTTCAAGGCATACTCGTCTAAATTGCTACAAGTGGTTAGCCACTCAACAAAGCAATAGTATGCTCTTGTCTAGAAACCAAAATCAGTTTCCATTCCCTTTTACTCCCCCTGGAGATCTTCTCAATGCCCTCATGTTCCTTTCGAACTTGAACGGTTTCAATTCTTCCCCTCCACCTCCAGATCAAAGATTGGTGCAAAGGAAATATTTTTCCAAAGTGTGGAAAGAAAAAGGATCAAAGTGATTTAGCCACTTTCTCTCTCTCTCTCTCTTTATGGTTATGCATTACTTTTTTGTTTTGCTTTCTTGTTTTGAGTCCATCTAGTTTTATGCTTTGTGTTTTTTTTTTTTTTTTTTTTTTTTTTAATGTTTTTATTTGGTTGCTTTTCAATTTTTGGTTTTTTTTTTTTCATAAAAATTTAAAAAAAAAATTGAAAAATCTGAAAAATATAAAAACAGTGTATGTTTATGTATATTGGTACTTGTGTACCTTAGCCATTGAAACAAAATTTTCTAAATTTTGTATCTCTTATAGCTTAGATGAGCTTTTCAATGCACAACTAAGCAAGTGAGCTTTGTGGATCTTGTTTATGATGAGTACGATTAAGTAATCTCTTATACTTAATACTCATATCATTCTTTTTTATAGGAATGACTAGAAAATCATAAGAAAAATGCATAAAGAACCATCTCACCACTGAAGTTTGCCAATCATGTATAACATTTGTGTGCTTCAACATAGCAAAATTGTGATGTTTAAGCTTACGAATTGAGTTTTTCTTCTCTCTCTCTCTTTCTTATATGCCCATGCATACTATGCTCAAAAAGAAAAATATGCCAAGAAAAACAAAATCAAAAAGAATCAAAAATGCTTTTAAATATGTTTGCAAGTGTATTTCTAGGAGATGTGGGAGTTATAGGATGTATCTCGAAGGTGATAGTCCCCATCAAGCAGCTATGATTGTGTGTGAGTGTATGTGATTTTCTCATGTCTCAAATCATCATAATATGAGACACTTATGCACTCTTGCTATGTTTTCACACACAACACGCAAACTCTTTGCTACTTTAGATGCATGTGAAGGTACAGTGTGATTTTGCCATCACAAGGAATACATGTGTTAATATATGCTCACTAAATTGTCTTAACTTGTTTTTGAAATATAAAATTGGTTAGACTTGTTTTAAGTGTGTGTGTGTGTGTGTGTGTGTGTGTGTGTGTTTTGGATCTTAAATGCTTTGCATATATGTTAAGAGATGTTTTGAAAGCTTAATATGTTGATTGGATCTATGTTTGAGTAGCTTGCTTGTTGCATTCTTCTCTTTGTCTTTTTCTTCCCTGAAAAACTCATTTTCTTCAAGCTCGGTAGCTTCTCGACAGATCCTCAATAGATTCTCTTCAATCAAGCCACTCCTTCTTTTTGTCTCGACAGATCTTATCGCAATCTTGATCCATCGAGGTTTCTGGGTTTCTTCTCGATACATGCTCGACAGCTTCTTCAATCCATTAATTTATTTTTGTCGTCAACAGATTTTCAACAGCACCTCGACAGATTCACTTCTGTCGAGATTTGAGAGCTTAATATGTTGATTGGATCTATATTTGAGTAGCTTGCTTGTTGCATTCAACTCTTTGTGTTTTTCCTCCTTGAAAATTCATTTTCTTCAAGCTCAACAAATTTTTTCACAATCCGATTCATCGAGGTTTCTGGGTTTCTTCTCGATAAATGCTCGATAGCTTCTTTGATCCATCGAGTAACTTTCTGTCTGGCCGATAGATTCTCAATAGCTTTTTGATCCATCAAGCTATTTTTGCCGTCAACAGATTCTTGACAGCACCTCAATAGATTCATTTCTGTCGAGATTTAGTGCTCGACAGATATCTCAATCCACCGAGCTGGGATTTCTATTTAAGGTCAGAGCGCAAATCAAATTTCATTTCTTCTTCTCTCTCTCTCAACAAAAAACCTTTTTCTCTAAACCCAAACACTTCTCTCTCAATCAAAACCTTTTACCCTTACGCTTTTTGGCCTATATCAAGATCAAAACACTTGGTAAGTGTTCTAATCTTCTTTCTTTTCATGCATTCATGCATTTTAGACCTAGGATTTGGGGGTTTTCAAAAATTTTGGGGTTTTTAAGTTTTTCTAGAAATTTTTGGGTTGGGCTTTGTGAAATTGTCATTATATGCTCATGCACTGCATTATCATTGGATTTTAACAATGTTTCATGCATTTAAATGTGTGCTAGTTTATTGGAATGTGTTTTGGTAGGTTTAGATCGGGTTTTACCCATGATGCAAGTTATGTTTTGCACGTCACATATTCATGCATATTTCATGCATACGTATCCTTTCATTTCTCTATTTTTGGTTGTGATGTGTTTCTCTCTCTCTCTCTCTGATAAACTATGCATGGCACCTAATCGCAAATCCACTCTGACTCGAAACCCTCTTGGTTCTAGGTCTTCTTCTTCTAATCCTCCCGTTCCCCCTCTTCACGTTCTTTCCGTGATGGGAAGGCCCAACAGGACTACCTAGAGAACTTTCAAAAATGTGGTGTTCATCTGGAGCGTTATGTTGTTCTATCAGACTTTTCTGACACTTCTCTCCATGTGGTCATTCTGACTTAAGGCTAGGAATCTCTGTGTGTGAGACCCTTAAGGTATCCCATCATGTTTATATAGGAGTTTTACTCCAATATACACTGCATCAACTTATTTACAACAAGAAGTGAGCAAAGACAATAAGCCTTAAAATATGACAAAATTGAAGAAATTTAAATGGCATGGTAAGGGAGATAGAGAGAATTTCTCATGTTAACGTGTAATAGACTATGGGCCTTAGGCCCACCTTATTTACTTGTATAGCACACATACTTGTATTGCACACTCTACCTCGTATATAAAAGCACTCATGTATATTTTATTACTTGAGAAATGCAATACAATATTTCAGTATTTCTAACATGGTATTAGAGTCATTGTTATGACCTTTTCTTAGCATTCTTGTCTCTCTTGGTGTTACTCCCGCTTCCACCGTCACAACAGCCGCCACAGCCACTTACCGTTAAACCTCAAATGTCTCTCAACCATCGTCCTTGGATTCCGAACCAAAAGCCGCCATCATTGAGGAGTCCCACACCACAAAGACCACTACTCTTATCGTCGTCACTGTGAAACTTGCCCCGACTAAGCTTTTGCAAATACCACCAAGATCGTCATTCACCAATCTACTCAACAGTGGAAATCTATCTACCATTGGAGCTTTCATGTGCCATTGAAGTAACTGCGTCTTCATCACAAGCTCTTCATGCAATGCATATGCCTGCACCTGAACTAGATGACATTATATGTGACGTCATCAGTGCCAGTCAGCCCTAGCTTACGTCAGCTGCCACATCATCCCCCAATCTCCACTTGCGTCATCATCTATGTCATATGCTGATGTCATCTTGCTGACATCATGCCTTCATAGTTGAAGTATCTATGACTTTCGCAGGTTGACTTTAACCATTGACTTTTTCAACCAAGTTTGATCATTGACTTTTCCAAAGTTGACTGGTGCTCCTTACTTAGTTTTTCGTGTAGATTTTATTTTTGTAGTCTATTTTTGCATATTTTGCCTCTAAATGGATAAAAAGAATATTTTTCTTCCTTACCCCATCAATGTTATATTGGAGGGGAATAATAATTACTTATCTTAGTCACAAGCTATACACAGTTTTCTTAAAGGTCGCATGCTCTAGCAATATTGTGCTATTACAATCACTATTCCTATGAAGGGGGCAACTGAAGAAGATATTGCTTTCATCACTCACATGGTTGAATGGGATAGTCACAACCACATGATTCTTACTTGAATCTACAACACCTCTATTTCTTCCATCTCCAATCTATTGGGCAACTTTGATGATGCAAATTCTATGAGGGATATGTTGGTCAAATGTTACTCCATCTCTCACGAATCCATGAAATATCAGTTAGTGGTTGAATTACATCAGCCCAAGCAAGAATCAAGGCAATCTATCAATGACTACTATGATCAGCTTCATTTCATTTGAGACCAAATTGACCTTTCTAATCCAACTTGGGCATGCTCAAAGGATGCTCAATAGTATGGTGCTATTCGAGATGAATTTCATCTCCTATGAGCTCATCCAAGGTTAGCTTCTTAATCGCAATCCTCCTCCCCCTCTTGATACTACTGTAGATAAGTTGGTTGGAGAATAAGCTCGTCTTACAACCCTTCAAGCCCAGAATAAGCTTAATGTTTTGGCTATTGCCCCTTTTGCTCCTCCCACGAAGCAACCTCCACAATCAAGGTTTAATGAATAGCTCTCGCAATCGTCACAAATAGTCCAAAAAAAATTTCTACAACTATTGCAAGCTTCCTAGTAACACTATTAAGACTTGTTACCATTGCAACAAATCTACTGATGTTGTTGCTAACACTGAGTCTACCCAACCAATGTCTTCAGTCTCTATTTTGGGTGTACTATGCTGGATCCAAGGACAAGGCATGAGCTTGGGACCAGTCCTAGAGTTAGGCGTATATTTCCTATGGACAACCTTCATTTTCCACCTATTACTCCTATTTCTGTTGCTATTGCAGCCGCTATGGTTTCTTTTTTACCTTTTCTTGCTCTTTGGCATTCTCGTCTTTGTCATACACCCTGTTCTTAGGTATAACAGTTAGCTTCTAAGGGTCTGTTAGATTCTATCCAAAGGCAATTTTGATTGTACTTCATGCCAATTAGGAAAACAACCAACTTTGCCTTTCAATAATACTGAATCGATATCTACTGGTATTTTTGACTTGTTTCATTCTGATGTTTGGGAACCTTCCCCTGTTACTAGTATTGGTAGATCTTGATATTGCGTTGTCTTTATTGATGATTACTCTCATTATAGTTAGATTTTTCTTATGAAATCTTGTTTTGAATTACTACAAACCTACTATAACTTTGCAAAAATAGTTGAAACATAATTTTCCAAACATATCAAGATTTTTGGATTTGTGATGCTCTTGAATACACTCAATATGAATTTCAAGATATTTTTCATTCCTATGGCACTATAAATCATCTAACTTGTCAAAGAACCTCTCAACAAAGTGGTAAAGCCGAACAAAAACTTCATCATATTCTTGACACTATTCATGCTTTCCTTCTCTCTGCCAAATTTCCTACCCCATTTTGGGGTGAAGCTGCTCTTCATGCTGTTCATACTATTAATTGCATTCCAAGCCTGTCATCAATAATCAAACACCATATGAGTGCCTTTTCGGGTCGCCTCCTAACTATCATCACCTGTGCTCTAATGGTTTTGCATGTTTCTTTCTTTTTTAGCCTGACGAGCATAACAAACTTGAGCCTTGATCCAAATTTTGTTGTTTCCTTGGCTATGGAGAAACTCAAATGGGGTATTGATGTTATGATCCTGTCTCTCATCGTCTTCATATTTCCCTAAATGTTGTCTTCTGGGAACATCCTTTGTTGGGCTCTATCACTTTCGTTCCTCCCTGTCTACCTCCTCTGTCTTAAAACTCTTTCCAAACGAGCCACATATTCCTTTTATAGTTGCTCCCGATCCTCCTATAGACTTCTTTGCCCAACCACTAAATATTTTTTATGCCTCTCCTAGATCACCCTCAAATAAATAGGTGGAAGATGAACAAGTCGAAGATGAGCTACCCAACTTTAAGCCTGGGTCCCTTGCTTCTGCTATGCCTGAAGATCTTGCACAAGACATTCCACCTTGTCACTCAACTCAAGTAAGATCCATTCCTACACATTCACTATTACATTACAATGAAATAGGAACTTGATGCCCTATCTAAAAACTATACTTGGGATTTGGTAACTCTCCCCTCGAGGAAGTCTGTGGTTGATTGTAAATGGATCTATAGGATCAAGATTCACACTGATGGGTCCATTAAGTACTATAAAACTCGTCTTGTTGCAAAAGACTTTATGCAGGAGTATAGGATTGATTATGAAGAGACCTTTGCTCCAGTTTCTCGAATATCATCTATTCATGCCCTCTTTAGCTATTGCCGCTGCCAGTAAATGAGACTTTTTTCAGACAAATGTCAAAAATGTCTTCCTTAATGGGAATTTAAGTGAAGAAGTTTATATGCATCCTCCTCCTACTCTCTCTATTGAATTGAATAAGGTCTATTACCTTCGACCTTCACTTTATGGCCTTAAACAAGCTCCACAAGCTTGGTTTGCCAAGTTCAGCTCCACCATCTTATGCGTGGGTTAAACTGCTAGTCCTTATGATTTTGCTTTGTTTCTTAGTCACACTAACAAAGGAACTATTTTACTTCTCCTGTATATGGATGACATGATCATAACTAGTGATGACCTTAATGACATTCAAGAACTCAAGGATTTTCTCAGCTAGCCGTTTCTGCTTGTTTCGTTCTTTTTTAGCCTCATGAGCACAATAAACTTATTCCTAAATCCAAAATTTGTTGTTTCCTTGGCAATGGAGAAACTCAAACGGGATATTGTTGTTATGATCCTGTCTCTCATCGTCTTTGTGTTTCCCTAAATGTTGTCTTTTGGGAACATCGTTCTTTTGTTAAACTCTCTCACTTCTATTCCTTCATGTCTACCTCCTCTGTCTTAGAACTCTTTCCAAATGAGTCACATTTTCCTTCTATAGTTGCTTCTGATCCTCCTATAAAATTCTCTTTCCAACCACCAAATATTTTTGATACTTCTCCTATATCACCCTCAAATAAATAGATGGAAATAAATAGGTCGAAGATGAGCTACCCAACTTTAAGCTTGGGTCCCCTACTTCTACTCTGCTTGAAGATCATGCACATGGCATTCCACCTCATCATTTAATTCAAGTAAGATCCAATTCTACACATTTACTTGACTATCATTGTTACACTGCCCTTACTACACTACACAATCCTCACACATATTGTAAGGCTTCCACTAACCCCTTATGGCAGATTGCAATGAAAGAGGAACTTGATGCCTTATCTAAAACCATACTTGGGATTTGGTGACTCTCCCCCCTAAGAAGTTTGTGATTGGTTGTAAGTAGATCTACAGGATCAAGATTCATGCTGATAGGTCCATTTAACACTATAAAGCTCGTCTTGTTGTGCATAGGAGTATAGAATGATTATAAAGAGACGTTTGCTCCGGTTGCTTGAATCTCATCTGTTCATGCCTTTTTAGTTGTTGCCACTGCCAATAAATGGGACTCTTTTTAGATGAATGTCAAAAATGTCTTCCATAATGAGAACTTAAGTAAAGAAGTTTATATGCAACCTCCTCCTGATCTCTCTATTGAATTAAACGAGGTTTGTTACCTTCAATGTACACTTTATAGCCTTAAACAAGCTCCACAAGCTTGGTTTGCCAAGTTCAACTCCACTATCTTACGCTTGGGTTACACTACTAGTCCTTATGATTCTGCCTTATTTCTTCGTTGCACCTAAATGCACTATTTTGCTTCTCCTATATATGAAGGACATGATCATAACTAATGATGACCTTAGTGGCATTCAAAAACTCACGGATTTTCTTAGCTAGCAGTTTGAGATGAAAGATCTTAGACATCTCAGCTGCTTCTTGGGTCTTAAAATCACTCATTCCACTGATGCGTTTTATATTACTTAAGCCAAGTATGCTTCTGAACTATTGTCTCAAGCTAAACTCACTGATAGTTAGACTGTTGACACTCTAGTTAAACTTAATGTGCATCTAACTCCCTTTGTTGGAAAAGCACTATCTAATCTCTCTCTTTAAAGACGATTGGTTGGCAACCTAGTTTATCTCACCATCACTCGTCCAAACATTTCTTATGTTGTTCACCAAGTGAGCCAGTTTTTGTCTGCTCTATGATCAACTCACTATATTTCTGTCCTACGCATTCTTCAATCTCTAAAGGGCACTCTCTTTCATGGGATTTTCTACTCTGCTTAGTCTCTTCTTGTTCTCTTTGCATTCTCTTATGCTGATTGAGTAGGAGATCCCACTAATGTTGCAAAATTTGGAGGTTTGAGCTCAATGTGAAATATGGAGTGAAATAAGGAATGAGCGAGAAATGAGGAAGAATCAATAGAGGAACATGTCTTAGTCTTGGACTTACACGTAGGGCACTTAAGCACTAATGGAAATGCATGTGCTCTAAGCCTTATGCTTCTTACTTTGAGCTCAAAGGTGTACATATCTGAGATCACAAAATGTTCGGAAGTTCCTCTATTCAATCCTATTCCTTCTTCTTGTTGATGGATATCTCATTCATACACATCTTCTCTTTGTTTCTAGCTTATAGTGAGTTATAGACAAAATTTGAAAAGGTCAAATCTTTGATGATTCCATCATACATGATTGAGTTGCAAAAACTTCTAGATAGGTATCCTACATCTAAACTGAATTCTTTCTGGTTAAGGAATCTCTTTCTAGTTGCTTTGGAACAATTAGGAGATTCTATAGAAGAAATACGGGGTTATGCTTCTGGCGGCAACATGCTATGGGGCAATGGGACCACTTATGGGTTCAAATCAATATGTTCTAAGAAGAAATATTTGAATATCAATCTCATCGATCTCCCGTCAAATTGGTCTCAAAGAAACTCAAGGAAATCCAACCCCTTCCTCTCTCCTCCTTCCATCCAAAGAAACTTTCCTAGCTAGGTCGAAGACCAAGAAGTAAGTTATTTATCAGCCATGCATTCTTCTTATGGCTAGGTCCAATCTCTTGGTCCCAGCAGAGAGAAAAAAAAATTCAACTTCTTCCTTTCGAAAAGGGAGGATTAGGAAAATCCTATTGATTGCAACTATTGCCAACCCTCCAAGCAAAGCATGCAAAAAAAAAAGACTCGAATGGTATGATCCCTCCATCACCCCAAAATGAAAGAGGCAATCGTGTAGTTCTTGGTCTATGAAGATACGTTGTTAGGTGCTCCGTTTATTTTCCTATTGGGGCCGAACCTAAACCAGTGCTCGAGAGATAGCTGTCCATATACTAATGAGGGATGTATGGATTCTTGAGAAGAGAGGAGCTGTGGTGGTCCTCCCCCCCCCCCCCCCTCCCCGGCGACCGCCTAGATCCCACAATTGAATAGAAAGTTGGATCTGCATTGGATCTCACCTAAATCGCACCATCTATCCTCCTGAGCAAAAGTTTGGTTTCAAACCCCAACAAAAATCAAAGTGCTCTCTTGGGCCTCCAAACCACATTTCCATATGTTCCTCCGAAAGAGATACCTTTCAAGTGGGCTTGGGCCAAAGGAATGAGAATGAGATATAATAAAATAAAGCATAGAGAATGAGATATAATAAAATTATTGAAATCCTTGAATCCTCATATATATATATATATATATATATATATAACAAGTAAATAACAAATACGTTCATTAATGAGGGTATTTTTGAACCACAAAAAAGTCAAATTGAAATCCTCGAATCCTCTTTTATACATATATAAAGTAAATAACAAATACATTCATTAAATAAGAATGGTTGTTCATTTTAAAATGAAATTTAACATTGTTTCGAACAAAATAAACTTCACAACTTGTTGTAGATTTGGCAGACTTTGATGAATGAAACATCACTTTTATTGAAAGCATCACTAACATTACTTGTATTGTACACTAATAATAATCTTCCACCTCAACAATTGTAAAAAATATTATGAAATATGTTATGTTTTCAAAGTTATTGAATAATGATTAAATATTATAATAATTCGATATTTGCAAAAATGAGAAAGGTCAATTTAAATCCTGATTCACAATAAAAAAAAGAGTAAATATTTCTACTTGAAAATTATTTAGACCCCCAGTTATTGAATTGCAAGTGATTCAACCAAGTTCCTTTACTGAGTTCTCTTCCACACAAAATATATATTTATATATATATATATATATATACATGTGTGTGTGTGTGTATTTCATAGTTCATTTATGCCAATTTCCGATTCGTGTACATAATTAAAGCATATATGGTTTGAAAAAATAATTTTTCACCAATTGTCCAAAATCAATCACCAAGAGAGGACAATACGGTGACAAAGTAAAAAAAACCCAAGGAAATCTATTTAAGGCAAAAATCACTACAGGAAAACGCTTTCCAAGTGAGCAATCCAAAAGTTTAAAAATTTAGTACAAAACCTTTGTTTCTAAACTCTGTAATCCCAATAAATGAAGTTATTCATAATTGCATCTGATGTAGGGGTGAAACTGGCGGTGTTAGAGGGAGATTCAATGGCTGTCATTGCGGGTTTAAGGGAGGATGGGATGGTGTTGGTGCCATATGGATTACTTTTGGATGATGCAAGGTTTCTGTCTCAACATTTTGATGAGTTGCGTTACTCACATACAAAGAGGGAAAGCAACAAGTTAGCGCATAGTCTGGCTAGATATGCAGTAGGCATACCAGATTTCCTAGTTTGGATGGAGGATGTTCCATCACAATTTTATTCTGTATTCCAAACCGATTTATCGGGTTTTTCTTAATAAATTACATTGATTTCTTCCTCAAAAAAAAAAAAAAAAAAAAAAAAAATGTCCACGAATGACACACCAGTATTTCACAATCTAAAATCTTCGACCAATTCCAAGATCCTTCTGGAGATTTACTTAATAGCAGCAACACCAGGATGATGTCCCTATGACTTCAATCTCTAATCTCACCAATGCAATACAACCCAAAAGATTCTCCCTTCTAAACTTACTAGGGTTTTCTTTTTGACTAACATAGGGTTTTCTGTCTCCCTAGCTTTATAGATTCATCCATGATATATGGGAATGGGAGACTTTAACAAGGTTAAAAACAATCCAATGGCCTCAATTAAAACATGTCGGCAAAAACTGATTTGCAATTTTCTACAGTCTTTTGATCAATCGAACATAAGTCAAAACATCAATTGCATAGCTGTCAAACTGTCAATTAAACAGCTGTCGAACTTCCAAATTCTTCTACTTTTGAGCTGATCTTGTGTTTTTATCTTGAAGTTGAAAGCAATACGTTGTGACTTACAAAACTCTACATTTTTGTCATGGTTTGCCTATTCAACCCAACACTATTGAATTACTAGGCCCAAAATTTAGTGAATAAAATTTAGACGATCCTCCCTATCAAAAAAAAAAAAAAAATTAGACAATCCTCGAAGCTCCAACTCAATTATAATTAATCAACAATAAAATATAAATACTCAATTGGCCCACCCACTCTGTTGTTCATGATATCAATTATTAATTTGACCAAAGACTCGCCATTCTCACGTAGGAGGGTGAAATGATCAAGGACCAGATTTGCCACTTCTTTTTACAAATTGGTCTATTTACCATTTTCGTTCAGAAAGCACTTATAAACACAGTCAAACTTGAAAATACTTTTTGGTAAACTAGATTAGCAATGCAAGTGGTAAATTAAATAATTTGAGAGGTAGGATAACCCCACACTCCTAATCTCTGCTATCAATGAATAACCTTAACCTTAACCTTAACCTTTACCCCGTCTCTTCTGGTGTCTTGGGTAACCAAAACATTATGAGTGTGAGAGGTTCTTTTGTCATGCGTCTGACCTTTTTTTTTTTTTTTTTTTTTTTTTTTGAGAATCATGACTAATATTATTAATATATCTGTTTGATGCTTGCTTTCGAGTACATTAATTAAAGCTGTTCCTTCTCTTTCCTTTTGTCTCTCTTTTTTGGGGCTAATCAAATTACATACTCCATATTTTACTGAGAAAGAAGAGAGAGCAAAGCAGAGTAAAATTGGCATATGGGTCAAGCTTCTTCTTGCTGGGCTGACACAGCAAAGTGCATCAACAAATCTGATGATATCAATGGCAATGGCAATGGTAATGGCAAAGATCTCACACAAACACTACCAGACGAATGCCTAATATATGTGTTGGAAAAGTTGGGTTGCCATGACAGAAACACATGCTCTCTAGTGTGCAAGCGATGGCGGCTACTGGATTCCAAGTCCAGACATCGTCTCTCCTTGCATGCACTCTCTGATATCTCTGCTTCTCTTCTCCAAGCATTGCTCTCTCGTTTCAGCTCCGTCTCCATTCTCTCCCTCAAGTGCTCACGCAAGCATCTCAGCATTGACAACCATGTCCTCTCTCTCATTCCCACACTGCTTCCTTCACTCAACAAACTCAAACTCAGAGGCTGTCTCGATGTATCCGATGATGGTCTCATCGCCTTTTCGCTCCACCACCCTCGTTTCCTCACAAAACTGTCGTTTGCTTCTTGTGGGTTTGGTGTCAAGGGCCTCATTTCTCTGCTCTCTAATTGTCACTCTCTCCGAGACCTCACTCTCAAGCGTCTTCGCAAGCTGGACTCCCACAATGTCAATACCCTCAATCTCCACCTCTGTCAAATCCAAATCGAGCGTCTTTGTTTCAAGGATCTTCACAACACTCGCCTTTTCATCCCGCTTCTCTGCTCCTCTAAGGCTTTGAAAACGCTGGTTGTGTGTAGAAGCTCAGGAAATTGGGACACAGTCCTTGAAACTAGCCTGCAAGGAAGGACAAGTAGCATTTTCGAGATCCAAATGGAGAATGTGCACATGGGTGATGCAGGTCTCTCCGCCATCTCTGCTTCTTGCCCTGACCTTCAACTTCTATACCTCAACCGAGCCACGGATTGTACAGACAGTGGATTAAACGCCATTGCAAACTCGTGCAGGAAGCTTAAGAAGTTGCATATAGACCACGCAGGGAGTATTGGCGATGATGGGGTCTCGGCTATAGCTTCCAAGTGCTGCCAACTCCAAGAGTTGGTGCTGATGGGGCTTCCTGTAACGCTTGTGTCTCTGAATGTCCTCGCTTCAAGCTGCCCTTTACTTGAGAGAATGGCACTTTGCAACACAGAAACTATTGGGGATTCCGAGATGGCTTTCATTGCTTCAAAATTCTGTGCCTTGAAGAAGCTATGCATCAAGACTTGCCCTGTCTCTGATTCTGGGATTGAAGCTGTTGGGGAAGGTTGCCCCAAACTCGTGAAATTGAAGGTAAAGAGGTGTAGAGGGGTGACTCAGAAATGCGTTTCGCGACTCAAGTTGCACAGGACTTCTTTGGTGGTTTCGGTCGATGCTGTTTGGCCTAAGTCGTTTGATGAACAAGGAATGCTAGCAATGGTAAATGAAACTGAAACATTGCCAATGCCGAACACAAGGATGCACAGGAGTACGAGGACTGATGTTATTTGCAGCAGCAGAAGTGCTAGCTTGCTCAGCTCTAATTTATTTGGGAGAAGACCCAATTGAAGATATGTTCAAACTCATATACAATATATGATCAATACCAAGTGTGTGTGTGTGTGTGTTTTTCTACGTTTTTCTTACTCATTGGAGTTGTATTCATACTTGTTCCTATTCCTTGTAATCTATAATTTTGTTTGATCAAATTTGCGAATTTTCATTTACATCTATCAGAAATGAATTGTAACATAATGCTACACAAGATGCTTCTGCGTTCTCCTTTCAGTTGCACATAGTAGCGATGCTCACTAGGACTATGGTTGCTATTGGTATTTTTTGAAGTGTTTGCTACTTCACAACAACAGTTTGCACTACAAAGGAATTTTATACTTGCAAAGAAAATTAATCCTCTATTAATCTTATCCCAATTGTGGTTTCTTGCAGGCTTAGTGACCAAACTTGTTAAGGCATTCTCTGCACTGCACAACTTGTGTACAAAGAGGAGTTTACTCTCTACTCTCAGATGGAATTGATTATCGACTTTTTGAGGCTATTAGAACCCCATAATTGCTATCCTTAACTAGTAATGAACACCAAACTTTGGTGATGTTAACTGCTGATTGTTTTCTCATGGAACGGGTTTAGAACGCGACGTTTTTGTTTTATTCTTTGTAGGGCACTAGTAAGAAAATAAAAATCTATAGCTTGAGGTTATCATTACAAGGTGCCCAACTGCCCATGCCCATCAATGATTTGGATTTCAGGCGGCTTAACCCCTAAAAATTCCAACCCAAACAAGATTTTTTTTTTTTTTTTTAAATAAAAAACAAAACCTAGGAAACCTTAATATACAATTATACACCATAAATTTCACAATCATAGAAATGCTAACAAACATTCTGATCCGAATGGTCAGAAATAAATGGAATATATAACAGAAGCAAACATAATTAACCGTTGTTGGGGATTTAGTGCTCAAGCACTTTGTCCACCTCACCTTAGCGCTTGAGTTCAAGTAGTGCAGGACTCATTAGCACCAAGGCCGTTGGCCAATGAGGGAATCATGTGGTATATTTTACCTAGTGGGATGTGATTTACCTCCATGATCCTACCTTTTTTATTTATTTTTTTTTTTTTTTTTTAAAAAAAAAAACATAGCTTATTTATCAAATTTTAACGTTTTTGAAAATCAAATAAAGACGGTACACCAACTGTTGGGGAGATAAACACCTTCTCATCCCAATGAGTAATTAATTAATATAACATATAAAAAAAAAACAATTTAACTCAAAAGGTCTAACCCAATGAGTATGTGCTCAATTATATTCTATTAATTACTCATTCTTCTCATCATTATTCAATACTAGACTCATCACACGCGTTTTGTGCGTGCAATAATGTTCTTTTTTATTTATCTGTTTTTTTTTTTAGTTTAGTGTTATAATGTTTAAAAATGATATATAAATAACTAGGTTTTTTTTTTTTTTTAAATGAGGTAAGGTAACGTGGAATAATGTTTAAAAATGAGATAGAGAACCGTAAGAAGTTGATACCCAATGAGACATTTGAACTTATTGATTGGGATAAGAATTATGAAAAGTATAAAAAAAGAAAAATTGAGATTTGAACAAAAGAAATATGATACACATTAGTGAGGATGGATGGGGATTTGTGATAATTGTATAGAATTTGGATAATAAAAATTTTAGTTGTTTTAAAGAATTCAAAAAAAAAAAAAAAAAAACCAAAGAAATTTTAGGATAAGAATGAATAGTTTTTACAAGAGGTAGTGGGGTTTTTTTATTTATTTTTTTTTTTTTTGGAAAAAGTAATTTTGTATTTTTTTTATAAAGATAATTGAAGTATTTGAATTCAAATAGATAACAAATACAAATTAGAGTCAAACATTTAAATACAAATGGGTGATAAGAATAATGGTTTTTTTTTTTTTCCTTTTGTATGTGAGATAGTATTACTGTTTTAACCTTTTTTATTTTTTGTAGGAAAAAAATTAAACTGAAGAGTATGCTATTTCAGAATATGTATGAGGATATTTTGGTACACCAAAAATTGAAGACAAAACAAGGAATCCTCTTATTAATAGTATAGATAGGGCTTCACTCACACATGTAACCCAACACCAACCATACATCAAAATTTAAAAACATTAATATCAACCTCAGAATAATAACCATAAAACAAATCAACCAAACTTGGGTTGCAAAATGACCAATCAATCTCAAATTCTATATATATAGAAAGCAATATGTGTAATGAAAATTATTAAAATAAATCAAAGAATAAGGTTAGAGAGAAATTGAAAAATATGTGAGAGAGAGAGAGAGAGAGAGAGAGAGAGAGATGATCCTTCATTCCTTTGATAGTGGATATAGAAAAGGGAAAAAAATGCAATAGTGAAGCTAATTTTCCCCTTGCAACTTCTAAAGCTCGTTGGTTATAAGACATACAAAAAGAGATCATATCTAAATTTGAAAATATGGAGAGAAAGAAAATGATAAAAACTAGTATTCACTATTTACTCTTTAGCAATAAAGAGTGTGAGAAAGTAATCTCAATAATTTGTTCAAATTAAAACTAAAAACAACTTACTATATATGATTTATTATTTTTTGATACAAGATAGAATTCTACTTTAGCATAATCTAAATGTATATGTGTGTGAAGTTTCCTCCAGAAGACTTGAACCCCGGCCCTTGCCTCCTATACCCCACAACTTATACTTATAGAGTGACCATCACACCAAAGTGTGCAGTGGTATGATTTATTCTAAAAATGTTGTAGACATAACACTTTTATTTATTTTTTTTTAATAAAGCATTAAATGCACCTTAATGAATGCTTTTAGAAAGCATTGCGGATGAGTAAACAAAAGCACTTATAACAAAGACCTATTAAATAAGTGAGTTATTACCTAATTATAATGGTGGATTTAAGAAAATTAGTGAATTTAAGTAGGTTTGGCCAGACCATATAATTCCCACTTAATGTGAGATGTAAAAGTTAATAAGTTAAAAGATAAAAAGTTTAAAGTTGATAAAAAAAATAATAATAATAATAAATTACCCTAACTTTCAGTTCTCATCAAAGTGATACTTGTATGGTGCAATAGCTAATAAGTCAATCCAAATCTAAATTATGCCACCCATATTGCTGCCAAGCTTGTTGTTAGACTTAAAAGCAATTTTTGTTGTAATAAGCATGAAGCCTCTAGAGTCATTCTGGATGCTTGCAAGGCAGTACTGTAGGCGCCTCTATTTGATTTAACAAAGGTTGTAGGCCCTCTATATGTTTAAACATGTGTACCAAACAGCCTCTTAACATCTGGATCCAAATCTGGTTTGGCACCCCAAAAACTAAGAAGAAAAGTGCGGGATAACGTAAAGTGGGCAAAATTATGTGGTAGAAAGTGCAAAAAAACAAGTTACGGATTACAATAAGAAGAAGTGAGAAACATCCGAAATATGAGTCAACAGTGAAGACATGAGTCTGTAGGAATAGGCGTGCATAAAGAGAGAAACGGCCAAAGCATGTAAGTCCATTATATCTCTTGTAACTTTTTCTCAGTACAAATCTATAACTTGATCCAAAATATCGTCCATGTGCGCTGTCCATTTGAATTGGAAATGATAAGAGCTGTAGAGAGAGAGAGAGAGAGAGAGAGAGAGTGTGCCAAATGAAATGGCCCATCTCTACCTCTTTTAACCTGGACTCTTGAGGTGACCCGTCCACCACATTTGCGACAATGTGGGCTCCTTATTGAACAAGCGTCTATTTTACACAGGACCATCAAAATGGCCGCACTATTGTGGTGGCTTTTTCGAACTACAACTAAAAATTAAAAAAAAAATTAAATTAAATTAAATTGAAAAACAATAAGTCTAAATAAACAATGATAATTCAAAAACACAGAAAAGACAACATTACAGGACACTGTCATGTGCGCTATATAATATGTATAGTATTTCAAAGTTATAAGGAACTATTTATGATGATGGCTCGTTTTCATTGGATTAACATATCAATTGTTTTTTTTTTTTTTTTTTTTTTTTTATGTAGATGAATATTGAATACTAAATCTCTTATTTAAAAACAAAAAATTTTATTATTTGAGTTAATTGGAATTCTCATACTTAATTTTTCTAATTTCATCTTAACACTGGTTTCACCATAAACATGGAGTGACATGAAATTTTAAGCCTATTCCATAAATATTTATTAAAAATTCTACCAAAAGCATTAGACTCTCATTCAGATTTCGCTATTTACACAAGCTTTTTTATTATTATTATTGTTACTATTTTTTAATAATTCTCTTCCAAGTTAAAAGTCTTATAGCATTCATATTTGGTATTCTAATTTTTTACTAAATTGCTCTCTTAACAAATCACTTTTTTTTTTCTATTTTAACTACACACTTTTAAAACACACTCTACACCCCATACTCCATTAATGCATCTTATTAAAATAATCTTTTATTTCTCATTGACAAAAACATCAGAGAACCTGAACCACTCATCCCCCATGACTCCACCACCACCACAACATTAAAATCAAATCAATTTCACTACCATCGTCTTAGAAACTGAAAACCACCTCCTCACTCTTCTTTCTCTTCAATACACACACCTAAACCCACCACACAAACCTACAACTGCTATTCATGATGCAAACCATCATTGCAACCCAATTGATATGTACACCCAAAAACAATCCTACATTTGGTCGCCCTGACCAAAAATCAAATCCATCGCCACCCCCAAAATGCAAACCCACACCACAAACAACATCATCGAACCAATGTCGTTAGTATAGTAAGACGAAGCCACAATGTTGACCTAATAGTGTCAACCCATTACCACTAACCAACACCAATTTATGACAAAGAGCATAAAAATGCGAAAATAATCAATACAAAAATTTTGTAGTGCACTTTTAAAATTGAAGTATATTGTAGCATTTTGCAAAAATTTTAAAAATAACTAGCCTCTAAGCACACGCTCATGCGCGTGCTCAGAAACTCTTCTATATTTTGAGTAAAATTTAATAATTTACATCAATTATAATTTTAATATTTGGTACAAATGCATAATACTAATCGCACCTCTAGGTTTTTTTGTGATTGGAAAATGTAGTAATCCCAAATTAAAATTGATGCAACTTATTAAATTTTACCCAAAAAAAATAGTGACTTTTTAATCGTGGGTTTCTAAAATTAGAAATAAAAAATAAATAAAATTACGTGGGTTTAAAAAATATATATATTTTTGGCCAATTAAAAAAATAAAGAAAGAGAAAAGTCTAAATGTGAAGTTTGTTTCTGAATAAGTGGGTTAGTGGAAGAGTAATCCTATTTTGTAGGCAATGTTATAGTGAGAGTTAAAGATGTATTTTTACTTTGTTGTTCTTTAGTTCTATCTCTACTTATACTTAGGGAGATAAGGGTATTTTGGACCCCAAAAAAAAAATCAAATCCAAACAGGGAAAATCTCTTAAATAGTAGTATAGATAAATAACCAAAGGTACGAGTTATTTTGAAACATTTTATGTACATTAATCTCAATTATCAATTATGACTTTTTTAAAGAGTTGTAAAGGAACTAATGTGAATATTCTTATGCAACAAAAATCGGCAACATTGAATGAACTTTATGGAAGTTTTTATGATTTCTTTTTTTTGGGGGTGGTTTGTACAAGATAAGGAGATTATATCAGATTTCAGGGTTATAGTTAGCATCCGACTACATTGTGGAATTGACTTGAAGAAGCTAAAATGTACCGCCCAAAATTTGAAATCTCAATACACCATCAACCCATCCCTAAAAGCATAGTTTTTAGAACCGGACCGGACTAGGAGGTCCGACCGTGAAAACTGAGAACCGAGATGAAAACCGGTTTTTTAAGCCTAAAGAACCATATTTTTAGTTAATTCCACAAACCCTTAAAACCAGGGTTGGACCGCACGAATTGGTGGCAAGAACCATGCGGTCCAACCCCTTAGCAAAATTTTTTTTTTAATTTTTTTTATTTATAAAAACAACTTAACACAATTATATTCCACTTAATTAAATCATCAGTCTCTTACAAGGAATAAAAAAAAATTATAATTATAATCCTTCAAAGATATTCAACTTTACTTCAAAAATTAATCATAAATTTTAATGTTTTCATGGTTATTATTTTATTTTATTAACTTTATTATTTAATTATTAAATATATGCTTGAAAATCATTAAATTTCCCTCACATATATAGATATATTAGTCAATTTTGCTAGTTTTATAAATTTAATATCTATATTTAGGCTTTAATTAATTATTAAATTAATTATGACGTCATCACGGTTCGAGCCCGGTTCAACCTCAAAAACCTTGAACCTTTCCCTTTTACAATTCAATGAATAGTCCGGGTCTAAAAACCTTGCCTAAAAGAACTGATAAATAATATCCTAGTATCTCTAAGAACTAAAAAAAAAAATATATATATATATATATATAACTAATTAACTAATTCATCTAAACTCCTCAAGATTGAGAAAAAAAAAATGTCCCCAAAATAACTTTGTGCTATAAATCTTAACGATAGTCCACTTCAAAGCAAGAATGTCATATCCTAACAATCTTTTATGACTACAAACTCGAGGAACTAATTTTAAAATAATGAAATCATATAATGAGTCATACACCATTGAACGAGACAAAGAAGATAAGTCAATAGAATGGTACATAAACAATAAAATTGTGATGAAGGAATTATTAATATAATTAAGTTGTATCAATCTTAAAACATCAATGATTTATTCCTTTCACAACTCTCAGTTATTGACAAGGAAATATGAAAGTTTGATACGACGGGTACTAAGGAGGCAGGGCATACGAGCACAACTAGCAGTGAAGGGGAACGTGAGGAAATTCATAAATTCCCTCACGAAGTGGCAGGAAAAATAAATGCTTCCACGTGCAGTCTCTCTTTTCATCCACTTCCATGTGCAAGTGCTAAGACTACCACTCAACCTGAGCCAACGAATCCCCTCTGTGATCGGTGTTCATGGGCCAATGAATCTGCCCTCCATGCATTGTGGTCGTATGGTGAGTTGGATGCAGTATGGGAGGATTTGAACATGTGGAGTTGCTGAAATACACTCAGCTTTATCACCTTCAAAGAGCTGCTGTCATGGCTGATCAATCACCAACACCATGTGGAGCTCTTTTCAGTCATGGCATGGTCAATCTGGACACAACGAAACCAGGTTCGACTAAATAAACCCAGCTGCAGTCTGCACTTAATCACCCCATTGGATGTTAATCTGCACCCTCCATCTCCTTGGACAGCCCATTCCTCGATGCAAAAGTGGAAACCACCAGATCACAAGTTGGTAAAAATTAATTATGACGGTGCCAAGTTCGCAAAGGAGAACAAGGCAGGGTTTGGTGTGGTCATACGTAACAGTGAGGATATGGTGCTGGGATCGCTGTCTAAGCAACTTTCCCAGGCATTTAGCCCTCTACAAATCAAGGCAATGGCCGTCGAAACAGCTTTGCAGTTCACGGCAGACTTGGGAGTTCAACACGCCATCCTTGAGACTGACTCACAAGTGTTAGTGAAGGCCTTGCGTGACGGTACAGAGTTCTTTTCAACAATGGGCTTAGTGTTGGATGAGATTAGAAATATGGTTAATTTTTGTACTGAATTACACTACTCTCATGTAAAGAGAGAGGGTAATATTGTTACTCACAAGTTAGCTCATCATGCTATTTGTGTTTTGGATTTTGCAGTGTGGATGAAGAATGTTCCACCACCTTTATTTTTTGTTGTATTGGCTGACATAACTGGTTTTACTTAATAAAATAAGATACGTTCTTCTTAAAAAAAAAAAAAAATCCTAAAACATCAGTGTGTGATGGTAGTTCAAGCAATAAATAATAGACTAAGTAGATCTCAAACAAGCATAAACAAAAATAAAATAAAACAACGACATATTGAGGGAAAAAATTGACAAATGCCCTTTTTGAGCAAAAATTGTAGCGTTTTGCCTCATTTTCTAAACTAATTAGGGAAATGTCCCTCTTTTGTAACTCGATTTGAGATAAATCGAATTTAAAAAGGAAATTCTAGAACCCTATAATGGCATTTTAAGGAGCCTATAGTGTCATTTTAAGGATCCTATAATGACGTTTTAAGGATCTATAGTGGCATTTTATAACTCGACCTCCCTGAAGTCGAGTTATAGGAAATTTTTATTTTTTATTTTTTACCTATAACTCGACTTCGTGGAGGTCGAGTTACAAAACGCCACTATAGGTCTTTAAAACGTCATTATAGGCTCCTTAAAAACGTCACTATAGGGTCTAACTCGATTTATCTCAAATCGAGTTTCAGTAGAGGAGCATTTCCCTAATTAGTTTGGGAAATGGGGGAAAAACGCTACATAATTTGCGCAAAAAGGGTATTTGCATAGATTTAACTTCTCAAAAAAAAAAAAAAAGGTTTGCATAGATTTACATTATATGACTATTTTGTTATGTTGGTCTATATTATAGTTCAAATTAACTATTTTAAATTTAAATGTATATTTATTGCCACGTATTTAAAATATTAAATAACATGATATTCTATATAAGATAAATATATTTTTTTTAAATCTTAAATATGAAAAATACTCTCTCCACTTTACTTCCTATTCACATAATGTTACGTGGCTAATATTAATCAACAAAATTACATTAAGGCAGGCATAATAATTTACTATCTCGTTCGAAAGTCTAATTTCTTTCTTTTTTTTTTTTTTTTTTTTTTTTTACAAGATAGAATTTCTATTCTAACATAATCTAAGTGTATATGTGTGTAAAACTTCTTCACGAAAACTTGATTAAAAGTTTTCTATTAATAGACATGAAGATGATGTGATCATTTATTAAACATTTGCAAAAGTCAATACATATTGATTTCTATCGGTGAGAAATGGAGAGTGAATATGAGCTCCATTTCCGTTACAAAGTACCAAATAAAAAAAGATTTAAAACTTTTTGGTGGTCCTTTATATTTAATTAAAAAATCCAGTTAAGTGTCAAATCCGAAAACAAAAGAAAGAAAGAAAGAATATTTTCATCGATTTATTTATTTTATTGTGTAAAAATATAGTTTTTCTTTTGAACCGTAAAAATTTTACCTTGAGAAGATGTTCTGGAAATTCTCTTTTTTTAGAGGATTAAAAAAAAAGGGGAATTCCACTAAAATATTTATAAAAAAATATAAAAAATAAAAAATCCTAGTCTTTCTTTCAAGGATATCTTTCAAATTTGAGAAAGATGCATAAGCACTTATGTCACAAAAAGTCAAATGTTTGGAAATAAAGTTACAATTTAATAGAAGCTGTTTAAAATAATAATAATAAAGTAGAGATAAAGAGAAAGGAAAAGAAAAAAAAGAGAGAGAAAAAGAGTAGTTAGGCATTTGGTGCTGGTGCATTATCATATGCTTGCCAATGCCAATGTCCATGTCCATGTACTATGTTACGCGTCAATTTGGCTCAAAAGCAATGAAAAGGAAGATTCTATTGCTATTTGCTAATCCCCACGTGCGTAGAACAATTTTCGGTAAAGGGCAACCAAATTCTAAGGATTCCCTTCCCTTCACAAAGTAAGGAAATTAATTAGGTATCAACTAATAACTTTAAATTATAGTGGTCAATTATTTTCACACTTTGGGTGCTTTTGAATACCACTTATTTTGCTGAAAACTGAAAACAATAAAAAAATAATTTTCACTATTTACACTAAAAACACTATTCATATGCCTTAATACATTATTTATGTCTTATGAATAGTGCACCGGGCGCTAGTCCAAAAAAAAAAAAGGGCTGAAATGCAAAACATCCAAATGTGGACGTGATCCAAACGCTCACTTTATTACCCATCAATATTATTTTATATGACAAATTGTTAAGGTGGCGTTGATGCTACATTACGCTGTAATATCACGTTATTGTAATCTTATATTAATGTAATCTCAATACAAAAATACAACATTACATTGTTTAGAAAGATAATAAAATTAAGATGATGTGATATTTTTTGTAGTTTTAAACAGGGGCAGCTTGATGCGTTTGGGGGCCTAAGGCGAAAATTGATTATCTTGTATTAGATGCAAAATTACTACTAATTAATATAAAATATGTAAAAAATTTTCTTTTTTTTAGAAATTTTATAGACAAAAAATGTTTGACAAAATTTTTCATACTTGTTGATTTGGCAGATTGATAGTAGTAAGTAAAAAAACAGTGTTAGTGATAGACTTAGATGAGAACTAGTAAAAATTTGCTAACTCAACTCTTATTATTTATTCTTTTTTTTTAGAAGTGCAACATTCACAATATTTTTTACAACATATCCTAGGTTTTAAGTTACTTTTTGTTTTCTATTTGAAAATATCACTATAATTATTTTTTTGCCATCAATAACAACCTACTATTTAACATTAGTGGTAAAAGTGTTGTGAAAAATATTATGAACGTTACATTTTTTTTTCTCTTTTTTATTTGTTTTTCATCTAGTAAAAAAATATTATTTTATTTATTGATTATAAATAACCCTATTGGTTAAAATTTGGGGGCCTTTTTTTTACTTGGGGCCTTAAGCGATCGCATTTCTTGCTCTAACATTCAGCCGGCTCTGGTTTTAAATTATGGTAATGTTATAAAAAATAAAATAAACTAAAAACCTTAATGTTACATCATCACAATGTATATCACATTATCGATACATTACAGTGAACCAAACGCTCTCTATGATGTACTTACAAGTTTTTTTTTTTTTTTTTTGGGTAAACATGTACTTACAAGTTACTAAACATCTTCTCAAAAAAAAAAAAAAAAGTTACTTAATAGAGTAATCAACGTGTTGAATTCATAGGGATTTAGGTATAATGTGAGTTAGGATCGTATGAAACACTAGCTGATAAGTCGTGTCATTAATCTAAGAAATTGATAAAAATATTTATATGATAATTTTTTAATTAATGAGTAATAATAAATAAATTTTAAATTATAGAGGTATTAGAAAGAAAAAGAAAGTTGCCTAATTCAATTAGAAGTTTTTTAAGAAAGATCAAATATAATTTAGTCCAAAAACATATAACCTTTTTTTTTAATCTAAAAGGATAGTGCGCTTAATTTGTTTTAAAGTAACATAGTTTTTAGTACTATTTGTAACTCTAAAACTATAATAATGACGCATAAATATAAGATTTTAAAAAACTCATATGACAACATTTGTAGAAGATAACTAAAAGTTGAAGGTTTTCATTTTATATTCTACTAGCCAATAACCAATTCAAGGGATTGAAAAGTTCAAAAAAAAAAAAAAAAAAAAAACAATATGGTGTGTATGTGTGTGTATATATATATAATTAACAAGTATTAGTAAATAAAAAGTCATTTAGAGAATTCGTAAAAAATAAATAATTTAATTAAAACCCTTTTTTAGAGAAAATCAAAACTAAAGTCAAATTCTCCTGAAAGTGAAGGCCTACACATATTTTTATCACTTCCAAGTTTTATGCCCTAGAATCTCTATTGGGGGATAACTCAATAACTAAAGGAATGAGAATGGGTGAAATGAAATCCATGGAATCTCAAAATAGCGGCAGTATTATCAACCCAAAAAAAGGTACAAACATTTTCTCAGTTTTTTGAGACATTTTTCCCTCTAATTTGTTACCGAGTTAAGTATGGAATGATCTTCACCAATAGCAATCTGACAAGCCAATATTTCTTGTAGATGTTCTCAGATCAAGTCTAACCCTTGATCAACTGCATCATCAACTTACAATAACAGATCATTTCCATATCACATGCACTCAAGATATTGGGAAGTTAAGCTTAAGATTTGAACTAATCTTGAACAAGAATTCTCCTTGTTGATATTATGTTACATGTCAATGAATCTATTACACGGTCAAAAAATCAAGCATAATTGTGAGTTATGTTAACTAATGGAATGTGAATAAAAAAGGCAACATTTTCATATTAATTATTAGATTGAAACTATATTTTTGAAGTAATTTGGGGATATATCTTTATAACTATATTTTATGAACATAATTTCATCCAAGGTTGTCAAAATTGGGATCTTAAGTAGGATCATAGGAGGTGGATCGGATCGTGAATCGTAATATTCTACATTATTTGAGAAAAAATCAAAACACACATTAGTATGTTAAATAATCACATAAATTATACATTCATTCATAAAAACCAAAAATATACATCCATTTTATGTAATTACCATACATCACTTCATCCATTTGTAAATATTATTTAAAGAGGTCAAAAACCTCAAAACCTGACACTCTATTGGGACGTTATTTTTTATTTGGATCCAACTGACACTCTATCTCTCTACATTAGAATAACAAAACTTGATCTATTGAGATGTTATTTTCATTTGAATCCAACTGAGACTTCTGTCAAGTTAAAGAAGATTACAAGAAACTAGGATTGTTTGAGATCGTCAAAATCGTACAATCTGATCACAAACATCCTTAAAAGATTTGGATCGTTTTGGATAAGTGAAATTGTGAAATTGTAAGATTTTAGGATCCATATTGAGATTTCAACAAATATGATTTCATCACTTAAACTTACTCGATTGAATTATAGGTGAAATCATGTTTTTTCAACACTTATACTCATGTTTTCAAAACACTATTTTAATTTTTTTTTTTGAAATTATCAATTACAATTTCAAAATAATGTCAATTTAAGTAATAATTATCAAAATAATTTTTTTTTAATTTTCCAAAAAAGAAAGTTTATCATTTATCCAATATTTCTTTTTATTTTTTGGTAGAAAGAGAAATTTATTTATTATTGCAAAAGAGCACTATTACAAGTATTGTCCATAAGGCTCTTACGAAGTGCTTAGTTGTAAGAGTTGAAAATTCGTTTGTCTGATATTTCTATTGCGGCATTCACATCACTTAAAAAGTTTCTCAAAAGATTCTCCAAAAAAAAAAAAAAAAAGTTTCTCAAAAAGTTTTTTATTTTTTATTGAAGTCTCAAAAAATAAACCTACCAAAAAAAAAAAAAAAAAAAATCTGAGAATACTTTTTAAGGCTCCTTTCTGTGTGTTGAGAAAAGAGTCACGGGTGCTCCAACTCTCCCGTGATTAGGACAATAAATGCAACTCCCATCTGGTACTTCTCACAACTCAACTTTAAAATCAATTAATTAATTAATTTCATAATTTCAGAAACAACCAAACAATATCTTGGATAGAAACTTGGGAATTGAATAGTTATTAGAAAGGGCATTTTAAGAAAACTCCAATTCCCATAACAAACAAATAAAATAAATTAGTAATTGAACTCCTTCCACGAAACGATGCACCCTTTCAGGTCCTCCTTTCCTCAATTGCTCTCTTAATTAATTAATTGCCCTCATCTCACCAATTCTTGTACACAAATCCATGATAATCAAGTGAAACTTTCTTGATCAATGGCTGTCATTCCTGTAAGTGTAGATTTGGTATATGTTATTTTCTAACGAGTATTAGTTAGCTCAACCAATAATGATTCTTACTGTAAAATATAATATTAGAGATTTGAACTCTACTTATTTCAAAAATTAATTAGCATTTTGACCTAATGACAAAGAATAATATTTATGGAGCGAATGATAGAAGTTAAAATTTTATCGTATTTATAAAAAATAATTATAAGCAAAATTCATTCATATACCTTGATGTTTGGGCTAATATCAACCAAGTTTAAGAATTTTTAAAACTAACCAATTTGGTCTCTAAAGCCAACTTTTTTTTTTTTTATAAAAAATTCCTTAAAGCCACCTTTGTTCCCTAAGACAGTTGAGAAAATTACTAACCATCCTAACAATTTTTAGGGACTAAGTTGGCTTTAAAGACCAAATGGGTAATTTTTGAAAAATCTTGGACCTAGTTGGCATTAGCCTAAATCTCAAGGTATATTAATGGAATTTATTTAAAATTTTATTAATTACATTGGGGTTCAAAATATTATACAACAAAACTGCAATCCTTTTGGCATGTTCAAAAATCTTTTTAATTACATTTTTTTCACACAAAAAATTATTTATAAATAAAAGGTGATATTATGTAGTTTGTTTTTCATGAGATAATAACTAAAATAAATAGATCATTTTTGTAATTAGACTAGAATAAAACTTTTAGTTTAATGGTGGGTTCCAAATAGTTCAACTAATAAAGTTTCTTCTCGTTGAATAAGTGATTTGAGTTTGAATCTCCTTATATGAAATTAATTGATGTCTTAGCCTAATTGTAAGAACAATTATCATGGAGCCAAAAATATAAATTTAAATCCTATCATAACTATATATATATATATATACACGTAAACTTAGAACTTGTCAAGTGTTCAAAAAATTTAATGAAAAAAAATACTAAATTTCTTTTTCTAGTTGATTAGAAATTTGAATATTTAAATATGTTATTCCAGTAGATTGAACTCGTTCTCCTCTTGAACCCCCAAGTACTAATGCTAGAGGAGGTACCAATTTGCCTAAAGTATGAGTTGTGATATAAATTTTCTCTCATAGAAAAACTTTATACATACATACACATACATATACATATACACTTTTTTTAGTATTTCAATGATATATGGTTGTACAAATCCAAAGTGGTTGTGTATCCATTTATTATTATTATTATTATTATTGGTCGAAATTGTGTCTGGTTTTCCATCTATATGCAAATTCCAAATAAGAGGTATAAGTCATTAAAGTCCTCACCTTAAAAAATAGGAAGTACAAATTCAAAGCGATTTTATGTTTAGTTATTATCTATCAATATTAAATAAAAAAAGTGGCATAAAAGTTAATGGCATTGAAACTTTGTCTACCAAATGGAACACAAAACCTTTTGTCTTTCTTTTGCTTCGGCCAAATTTATTAAACGTGCTTGTTATACAAAATGAGATGGTGACCAAGCACTTCATGCCACGTGTGTCTTAACAACAATTACAAGAGAGATATCTTTCACACACTTTGTCACAGTTAGTACACATTTTCAATCGATTATTAGATTAGTTTTCACAAATATTAATATTATACATATCAATTTTCAGAAGTATTAACGGTAATTTATATATAAGCGGTGTAAACAGATCATATATTGATAAAGAAAAATGCTAAAATTAAAAGTTATGTAATTTATTGTGTTCTTAACATTATTGGTAGACAAATATGCAAGGGGTGGGTAAGAACGTGTGACCTTAAAAAAAGAACCGAAAAAAAAAAAAAAAAAAAAAAAAAAAAAAAAAAAAAAAAGAGAATCCCAAAACAGTAAATTACACTATAAAATAAATAAATAAAAATAAATCCCAACATGAAACGTCGCAACGCAAAGCAAAGCAACGCTAGCCCACGGCTTCACCGCGGTTAAAACGTAACCTGACCATGGTTAAATTTAATGTGACTCTCACTACAAAGTTAATCACTGTTGCTACACTCTCTCTCTCTCATTTCAGACCCACCACCCTTTCTCTCTCTTCATTTTGAGCAAAAGAAAAACCAAACCAAAACTCTCTCTCTCTCTCTCTCTCTCTCTTCTGTCCTTGTGACAGAGCTTCAGTTTGGCCTCAGCTTCACAGTACCATTACAGGTAACATTTACTTCAAACTCTTTCTCATTTCTGCTGCTAACAATTTACTGTATATATATGTCTGTGTCCAACTTTTTTAGATTACACTGTATGTGAACACAGAAAATAGTAAAAAGTACCTTGTTTTTTCAGTTTGTGTTTTTTGTGTATCTGAATTTGATAATTGTCTTTCGTTCTCACACTCTTGTACCAAATTCCTCGGACGTAGGCCGTCGTTTCAAAAAAAAAAAAAAAAAAAAAGGTTGTCGTTTCAGGTGGTGGGTTACTGTTTATATTTCAGTTTCATGTTTCTGTTTTTTTTAATTACTATTTATTTTCAGATTTTTTTTTTTGTGTTAATTTTTTGAACTGGATCTATAGAAAAGAAAAAAGAGAAGAGGCGGCTAGTGATATATGAATCTTTCGTGTGCTCAAAACCCATAATCTTTGGAGCCATCTATGTATTGTTCAGATTTTTGTTGACTATGATATCAATTTTTGTTATTTTTAAATGAGTATTGTGTGTTAAGAAATCATAATAAAAAGGAAAAGCTGCATTTTTTTTGCTTGGGGTATGAGAAAATTGGCTGTAAGTTTTATTTAAAAGCCAAAAAAGAGGGTATGTGGTATGTGGCGTAGTTTAGACGGTGAAATCTGAAATCTTAGTCTTATATTTGCTTTGGGAACCAACAAGATCTGAGGGCTGTTAGTTTATTTATTTATTTATTTGTTTTTGACTTTGGCTTCCATAGTAGCTTTTAGGGGATTTGATTGTAATGGTTTTTATGGAAGTTACATTATCATTTATCAGGATATGACCAATTTTTTGCTTAGTTTGTAGCTTAATTTTGTTTCTATATAATCGAGGAATCCCGTAAATTAGTACAAAAATTTCCTTTAAACCAGCTCTGCGGTGCGGTAATTAAATGATCATCCACTTGTTTTCTTAATTACATGTTTAAATCACTTAATGAGACATGCAATTAAAATACACGTGGATTGTCATCTAATCGGCACGTAATAGGTCGAGGAGGTTCCTATAAACAGAGGAAATCCTTGTCCTATTAGTAATGAGCCTCTTTTTCACACCCAACCGACCCAGAAAAAGAGCCTTTGTGTGTTTGTGTTGGTGCTTATTGGTTACTCTCCTGCTATTCGTTTTCATGCTCTTTAAGTATGTATTTTGATCATTTGAATAGATTCTTATTTTCGCTATACTTTAGTTTTTGTACTTGCGGATAGTATGAGATTTTGTGCTTTATTTATTTACAATTAACACAGTTGTTGCCAATTAAGTGCTCCTGATGTGTACTAGATGGTATCATGGTTCACACTGACTCTGGTTTGTTATTTGATTTAGGCATTTTACAAAGATTTTGATCAGATTTCAACGAAGTTTACCGGGTTCAAATCTGGAAAGCCTGATAATTTCAAGTGAAATTTTGCGTGCAAAGTTCATATATTGATTGGAGATTCAGAGTGGTTGATCTTGGTGCAAAGAGCTGAATGGGGATCTTTGAAGAAATGGGTTTTTGTCCCAATCTTGAATTTCTTTCAGGTTCTCTTGGGGAAGGAGAGGGAGTTCCTGAGCATGAACAAGGGACAGGAGCAGAGGATGATTATAGTGATGAAGAGATGGATGTTGATGAGCTTGAGAGGAGGATGTGGAGAGATCGAATGCTATTGAGACGACTCAAAGAACAGAATAAGGGAAAGGAAGGGGCTGACAGTGCAAAGCAGCGCCAATCCCAGGAGCAAGCCCGAAGGAAGAAGATGTCTCGGTCGCAAGATGCTATCCTGAAGTATATGCTGAAAATGATGGAAGTTTGTAAAGCTCAAGGATTTGTTTATGGGATTATTCCTGAAAAGGGCAAGCCGGTGAGTGGAGCCTCTGACAATCTGAGGGCATGGTGGAAGGAAAAAGTAAGGTTTGATCGAAATGGTCCTGCTGCAATTGCCAAGTATCAGGCAGATCATTCAATCCCTGTGAAGAATGAAGACTGCAGTGCAATGGCATCCACCCCTCACACCTTGCAGGAGCTCCAGGACACAACTCTTGGATCACTTTTGTCAGCACTGATGCAGCACTGCGATCCGCCTCAGAGGCGTTTCCCCTTGGAGAAGGGTGTTGCCCCACCATGGTGGCCAACTGGGAATGAGGACTGGTGGCCACAATTGGGTTTGCCTAAGGATCAGGGGCCTCCTCCATACAAGAAGCCTCATGATCTTAAGAAGGCTTGGAAGGTGAGCGTTCTCACAGCTGTTATCAAGCACATGTCCCCTGACATTGCCAAGATCCGCAAGCTTGTTCGTCAGTCAAAATGCTTGCAGGACAAGATGACTGCCAAGGAGAGTGCCACTTGGCTGGCCATTATAAATCAGGAGGAGGTGCTGGCTCAGATGTTGTACCCTGATAAATGTCCACCTTTGTCAGCTGCTGGGAGCGGGTGTTTGGCCATCTGTGATTCTAGTGATTATGATGTTGAGGGAGTGGGTGATGAACTGAATGTTGATGTAGAAGATTGCAAGCCCCACGATGTCAGTCTCTTGAAGATGGGCACTGCTGGACCAAGAGATAGGCTTCTTATCCCACCAGTGGATCCTCAAATTAAGGGAGAGCTCATTGAAATTAACTCATCAGATTTCATTCCAAAGAGGAAGCAGCTGACTGATGAGCAACATTCATTGATGGATCAAAAGATGTATACTTGTGAGTTCCCTCAATGCCCATATAATGACTACCGCCTTGGTTTTCTTGACAGGAATTCGAGAAACAATCACCAAATGATTTGTCCACACCGAAACAATCCTTCGCAAGCATTTGCAATGTCAAACTTTCAAATCAATGATGACAAGTCGGCAGCCTTCTCTCTACCCTATACTCAACCTAAGCCAGCTACTCCACCAGTGAACCAGAGTCCACTTAATGTTTCAAGACTAGGACTTCCTGAAGATGGGCAGAAAATGATATCTGAGCTAATGTCATTCTATGATACCAATCTTCAGCGTGGCAAAAGCTTGTGTCCTGGGAACGTCAATGATACCAATCTTCAGCAGCATCAGCAGCAGCAAAAGTTTCAACTTCAGATGGATGATGGCTATTACAGCCAGGGGGTTGTTATGGGAGGCAACGTGTGTGAAGATACGAGCGTGCCTATGCAACACGGTGTGTTTCCAACAACAGAAGTTCAGTTTGGTCAGTGCAAGCCATTTGATCCTCCATTTGATAGCAATCCCAACGATAATCTCACTGAATTCAGATTCAGCTCTCCGTTTAACCTTGCACCCATTGACTATACGGTAGACTCGTTGCCAAAGCAAGATGTCTCCCTGTGGTACCTCTGAAGAAAACGGCATAACTTTTATCTTCCGGCTTTCTTTGGTTGATAGCACTCATATAAGGGGAAAGCAGTATGTTGAAGTGCGGAAAGTCATCTGTACAAAGTTCCGTGTTGGATGGATGAAGCTTCTTCCTCTCTAAATCTAGTTGCTTAATATATATATATATATATATAAGCTTGTTTTATTAGATGTTTTTTAAGTCCACATGAACTTGGGTTAATTCTGCTAGTCTAGGGCATCTTTCAGTGCAGGATTGAAGAAGGCCAATAAAGAACTGGGAAGGACCAACCGACCAAGCCAATATTCAGTGCTGCTGTGAAATAGCTTAGAAGCATAAGCATCTTCTCGTTGCATAACTGAGATGTTCATGTTAGATAATATATATACACACATACATCTATATAAATGCTGTTAGTTGTTACATTTCTTAACCTGCATTTTGCCTGTGTTGGGCATACTGCACATGTATGGTGATGGACTGTTATGTCTTGTTCCCTATATATCTGAAGAAGAAATGACTTTTATTCTAATTCAGTGTCTGCTTGCATAAACTTGCTCATCATGAGCAGCCAGCTTTTGAAATATCAACAGAGAAAGGGTAGTAGAAAACAAGAAATTGATGTTTGAGAAAACAATTAGTCACTTTTTGATACATGTATAGAACAATTGGGGTGGATTTGAACGATAAATGCTTTCGCTAGAAACATTGTCAACAGTTGTATGCAGTAACGTAGATAATTTTTTTACAAACAGCGAGGGTTACAAGTTCTCAATGACAAACAATGAAGTAGTGTGGGAGAAAATTCTGGGTGAGACGGTCTCACATGTCAGTGAAACAATGGGTTTACACATGTCAGTGAAACAATGGGCTTATATGCCGGTTTCACCTAATATCTTCTCCACTTATGGACTTGGGTGAAAGATAATAACTTGTGGGACTCAGGTGAAAGATAATAACAATATGTCGTGCTTGACTGTGAAATTATTGTAGAAATTGATGTGTACTCCTACACGTGGCTGGCTACTGGACAGGGTTCAAAGAAAATGTTGAATTTAGTACCCGATATCAATGTGTCACGTTCCTGAGGCTGAAAGGTCCAAGTTCTGAATTGTCCCCTTTTTAATGGCCATCCAAATGTAAATTATGTGATAGAGAGAAGGTGATATAGACACCCCTGACCTGACCTGACCGCCATTCAAGGCTATTCGAGATTAGAATTTTGAATTTTCTTCCCATGCCACCTCAGCTGGTGGTGATGGTGGTGAAAACAGCACCCATTCAGTCTTGGGTTATAGGGTAGAGTAACATCCTAAAATAATAAAAATTTGTATACTGTTTCCTAAAATTACCAAAATAGGTTCAATGATTTTACATTACAGGAATAAATAAAATCTTCAATTTTAATTGAAGGATATGAAGTTAGAGCTTTTGTCACTTTTCCCTATATGAATGTGGATTGGCACAGACCCATTACTTTTGTTGTATAAAAATAAAAGATCTATTGACTTAAATTTAAATCTATTTCTGTAATTACGAGAAAATTTATAACTTTTGAAGTAAAAATCCTGAAATTATATATATATATATATATATATAGAGAGAGAGAGAGAGAGAGAGAGAGAGAGAAATCTCAGATTATATCTCAGATTATATTTTAATTAAAACAAGCCTACTTATTAACATTTTCTTTTTTCCCCAGAGGAGCACAAGTTTTTTTTTTTTTTTTTTGAGAAACAGCACAACCCTACTTTTCTCTCTCAGATTATATCTCAGATTATATTTTAATTAAAACAAGCCTACTTATTAACATTTTCTTTTTTCCCCAGAGGAGCACAAGTTTTTTTTTTTTTTTTTTTGAGAAACAGCACAACCCTACTTTATATAGTAGATAAATGGACCATTCTAAGTAAGAAAAGGCAAAAGGCACTTCGAAATGAGCAGCTCTACCATTTGGACAGACTGATTTAGACCTTATCTGCTGGGTGGATAATGGATATATGTTTCGGAGATTCAGATCCTCTAAATTTTTTAAAATACTTTACTAGTAGATTTCTTTAAATTCTAATAACTCTTTTATAATTTAAAAGTTTAGATTCTGAAATATCAGCATTTCACTAACAATACTCTTAAAATAATAAAATAATGTTGCAAACAAAACAATTTAGAATATTTTTAGTAGAATGCTAACATAGCAGAATCTAAACCCTTAAATCATAAAAGAATGATTAAAATTTAAAGAAATTTATTTGGTAGAGTATTTAAGAAATTTAGAGGATATGAATCCATATTTTAGGGATGCTTTAGAGTTTTTGTTTCTTTTTTTTTTTTGGGTTAATAGGTAAAGCACTTATGTGGGGGTTATAGAGTAATCCAAAGATACAGATTAGAAGTTTTAAAGTAAAGGACCGACTAAGTTAGACCCATTTCTACTTTTAGAACAATAACAATCATGCTTTAGTCATAAGTTTTTTGAGTCAATTATGGATAGTCAGCATATTAATCATATATTTCCAAGTTTAAAAGATTTAAAGAAAAATTGCATTTACAAAACCTCTCTCTAACTAAACTGTAGTTATTTGGTGCCACTTTTGTTCAATATATTTTTTAGTTTATTTTATTTTCTACGACTAAGTACTACATCTTTAAAACTTCAATTTTTTTTTTTTAATACAAGATAAAAATTCTACTTTAGCATAATGTAAGTATATTAGTAATAATACAATCATAAATTATTTTACAACATTTTTATAAAATATTGAAGTGGCTAACATTTTATTAATTTTCATTTAAGCCACTATTAATATTACTTTTTTATTTACTAATAATCACTCACCACATCATTAGTTTGTAAAAAAGTTTATATCTCTAATGTTATTTTTAAGTGTATATATGTGTGAAATACTTTATTAAAAATTTTCGAAAATATGAAACCGACTTAATTTAAGTGAATATAAATATATATATATATATATATATATATATTATAATTATCTATATCTTTTAGTTTTTTCTTTTTTAAGATCTGTATTAGGCAGCGCGTGTACCAATCCGAATGAAGGCAAAAAAAGTGTCAAACTAGCTCTGATCAAACTTTTTTAAGGTTTTGTGGACTGCAGCAATTATTGATGTTTGAGGCCATTCTGATTGGTTACTTGAATTTCAAAGTGGTTCCCACGTTTGGAATGGGAGGAATACGACAAATTATGAGGAATATCTTATAAAAGAAACGACAATTTGGTAAAGTGGCCAAAAGATCAGTTTGGTTGAAGTTCGGCATAGCTTTGAAAGTAATGGACCTAATGGCTAATGATCAGTGTGGACTCCGGTCGCTCAGTCCCCTTTAACACAGTTTTGCAGTCGGTTCTTCTAGAATCACAATGTGACAATAGGTAAGACTGTGGTCATATCAGTGGCACATGTAAAGGTTAGTGGCAATAATTGTGATACAAAAGCTGTGTTCAAAGGCTCAATAAGACAAGAATGGAGTACCGACTTAGAGTTTAGGGTGCAACTTTGACGCTGATTGCGTGTAATAACTCTAACTTTGCACTTAACTGCTATATAATATATATGTATTTTTTTTTTTGGTATTTTTCATGTGTGCGTTGCTACTAGTCTAGGACGAAATTATTTTATTTTAAAATTTTTAAAGGGTCAATCCGTTTGTTTTGGGTCAAATTTATTGATTGAGATATATATATTTTTGGCCTGTATATTTTGTTTTAGATTTTAGATATATAATTTTTTTATGGCCTTTTAAAATGAAAAAAATGCTAGAACTATAAACTTTTTTTGAACAAATTATTAATGTGATTAGTAATTATTAGTAAATTAAAAAGTGATGTAAATAGTGTGTCCAAATTCAAACCAATAAGATATCACTACATCAGCAATTTGTAAAAATGTTGTAGAAAAGTTGTTAGTTATAACATTACGTTTAAAAGAATCAAAGATATTAGATAGCAAAAGAATCAATAATATTATTAAAGTGACGTAATATAATTTTATAGAACAAAATTGCTAAAATTAGTACTATATATATATATATATATATATATACTAATATATTTTTTAAAAAAAATTGGGAGGGGAATTGCCCCCCAAGTTCCAATTGTGCCTCGGTCCCTAGATATAGACACAACTCTTTTCCACAATAAAAGTGGTTGATTGAGCAGTGGACACCACCAACATTTTTTGTTCTTGTTTGTTCTCTTTTTTCTTTTTCTTTTTTTCTTTTTTCTATCAACAACATTTTTGGTTCATCACTTTTACTTTTACCCTATCACATGCGTCATACCACGCGTCATACCACATTGAAAAATATTTTCCATTGAAAGAGCTTGAGGAATATTTCATTTTCATCTATCACCAAGATCAAGTATAAATATGCTGTCATATGCAATATTATCCTATTCCTAGGGGCCTTTGAATTCGAAATGCCATACTCCTTTATAAATACTAGATGATATCTCACGCAATGCATAGATTACTTTACAATTTTATTTGAAACTATTTTTATGTATATTAAAACCTACATGTAGGTGCTAGATTTGGGCACTTTCCCTAAGGAATAGGTTAGTTCAAGCCCAACAAGCCCAATATAATAAATTTATAGAGAGTGGGTGGAAGAATTGGGGTTTGATGAATGTAACAACGACTGATTATGATTTAAAGAAAAGATAAGTAAAACGAATGTGGATTTAGGTAGGCGATTCAATCCTCGGCACTAGTCCGAGGAGCTTCCACTTGTTATTTCTTGAGTCACGGTGACAATGGTTATAAAGTTAACTCAGGTTGCTACAGTATTTTTTTTGGTAAGAATCCCCCTCCATTTCTCAGAGTTCCTTCCTCCTTATATACTACGTTCCCCCTTCATCTCCACCATACACATGCATGTCAAATCTGCTGCTGCTGATCTTTGTCACATCAATCTCCTCCCAAAACTCTTAGGTAGTAGCTGTAAGTCTGAAAAGCCACTGCTCAGGTATTACTTCCACATTTAATGCGGCCAAAGTATTAGTTGTGGAGCATTTAATGTGAAGGCAGCAGCTTTTCTTGGAATTGCTCTACCGCCATGCTCCAGTGTGCTTACTTGCTGTACTTATCTTTTTCCCTAAAGTACTACGAAGGATCGTTTTTGTCGGTGAGTTACTTTAGCTCCACCTCGACCATGGTTAGCCGAGGACAGAATTGTCCTTGACACAGTTTCCTGGGTTGCCATGATCACCATTGTCCTCTTCATATACGATTATGGGTCTTAGCATGGGCTTCAGGCCCAATATAGAAGGTGGATGCATATCAATGGGCTTTACAACCCCACACTACATATAATACTTATCTTGTTGTATAATATTTATGTTTGCTCACAATATTGTTAAATACTTTCAAACTTGATTTTCTTAATTCATATTTTATTTTTAAAAAATTGTATAACATTATATTATAATATTTACTATTAAAAGTAGATTTTATTTTTTAAACTGATTAAATGATTTTGAAATTGTTAAATAAGAATTTAAAGCATAAAATACTTTTATATTTTAAAAAATTGCATAAATTTAAGCAATCTCTCAAACACTTCCTTAACCACTCTATTCTCACAACTAAATATGGAGACCTCAATTGCAAACACCCAATTCATTATCTCAATGAAATTAAAGAAATCATTTGTAAGTATCAACGTAAAGAGAACGTGATTAAACAAAGAGAAATTGGCTAAAAACACATCCAATTATCAAAATTTAATTGTCTTTAGTTGGGCTTTAGTATCCTTTAAAAAAAAAAAACTTTAAAATCATCATCAATTTGTATTTTTATCATTATGGCTCATACCGCAAAAAAGAGCAGTAAAAATCCTACAAAGAAACCTATAAATTATGAGTTCTAACATACCAAAAAAAAAATCTAACTAACTAACTTCTTAAATAATCAATTAGAATGTTTCTTTTTCTTTTTATTTAGTTCTAAAACAAAATACATTTATGATTTTCCCAAACCAAAATTCCAAACATCCAAAGACTCAAAGTGAATCACAAACTTCACAAAATCCACAATATTCGACTTCAATATCAAAACTATAAACTACTGTCATTGAATAAAAAACGTAAGCCTCCTTCCTTGGTCATAGCGTACTCATACAAGTTAGGATTAAACGGTACTACAATGTTGGAGTTATGTAGGTGTCGTTGAAAGGTTGAAGGCCCTTTCCTTGGTCATAGCCTACTCATACGGGTTAGGATTAAATGGTATTGTAATGTTGAGGTTATGTAGGTGTCCTTGAAAGGTTGAAGGTAAATGACATCTTTTTTTGTCTTAGTGTATTTGAGATGAGATGACATGAAGGATTGTGGGCATGTGTATATAAAGGAGTAGAAGTTAAAAGGATGAATGAAATGCAAAGAGTTTTTTGTGTGTGAAAGAGAGAAAAGGTCCTGAAACATTGAACCATTTGAAACAAATAGTAGTCTTAAAACATTGAATAAAAAGTGTAACAAAAAGTAGTCTTGACACATTGAACCAAAGGAAATGAAGAGTCACTAATTTTAAATTTGTTCTTATCTCTGATGTGCCTTAAGAGTATTTAAATTCTTTTTATAGAGTGCACCACATGGTAGAACCTCATACTCTCTCGAATGTGGTCTTTGCTTTTATATATAACTAGTGTTTAACCTGCGTAATGCATGGGATCATTTGAAATCTCGTAAGTATAAGAGAAATTTGGCTAATAAAATTAATTTTTAAAGGAAAAAATTGTTGCAAAGTTTGTAAGATATGTTAGTTATCAATTTGTTTGTTTAATTAATCCAAAAAATTTCATAATTCCATTTATGAAGTAATTATTATTATTACTATACATTCTAAAGACTCTTAGTCATTACAACCCAAACTTTGGTGGTATTTACAAAGGATCCTAACAAATTACATTGAAATAAAATAGACATGCATTTTCACTATGCACGGATATAATTAAAAACAATCACAATTATACATTTTTTTTGAAAGAGATTCAAATTATATGTAGTATTATCTTATATTTTTTTTTAAACTATACAATTCTAAAATATGTAATAGTTTCTCATATTATATATATATATATATATATATATATATATATATATTTAGAATTTAATAGGATTTAGACTTTTTGATTTTTTTCATCCAATAATTCAGTTGCCACAAAAATTTAAAAAAAAAAAATGGATACGTGGTGAAAAATTGAAATCCAATTTAGAATCTAGTTGGATTTGGATTCTTCAATTTTACACTCTGTAATTCACTTGGCTTAAAATTAAAAATTAAATATTTGTATCTCTCTTATATGTATTATCTTTGCATTATTTATTTATTTATTTATTTTGAAAAAAGGCGGTAATATATTTGTATCAAAAAAATCTTGGCATTTTATGAGAATGTACATAAGCAATAAGTTAAAAAGCTTAAAGTTGAAAGTTAAAAACTATTCCAAATGGTTATCATGGAAGATATAAATTTGGCTTGCCAAGTAATATAATTCTTGATTAAAACTTTAATTTTTTTATATATTATGATAGCATTATACCCTCCTTATCAAGGGTTAATAAATTAATAAGTCTTGAACTATCGAAATCTTGCAAATGTCCACAAAGCAATTGGTTTTATGATTTGTTTGGAAAGGTTCTTAAAAGATATTCCTTCAATAATTTATATATATATATATATATATAAGGAAAATACTTGTATGACATATATTCCCATTTGAGAAAAATTCTACTTCAGTGCTTCATAGAAATCTGGTTGCGTTCTATACAACTGTGACCCTCTCTGTCCTCCAATACGCACACATAAAGGCATGCACATGTTTATACTTGCTACATAAACCCACTCAATAACATTAGTGGAAGTGGCATATCCCTGAGCATTCACATCAGCTCTTTTATAAATGTGTAAAATACACATTTTGACCACTTTTGCACATTTTGAACTAAAAAACACTCCACATCAGTCCATTTAAAAATGTGTAAACTCATCTAAAATTATCAACGATCTACAATACAAGTGTAAATTTACACGGGCACTGTAGCTCATGTATTTAGTTTTTTATTAGTTTTTTCTCTCTCCTATCTACTAACTCTCACCTCCTCCTCTCTCTCTCAGGTGCTGCGCTCTCTTTCTCTCACAGAAAACCCACTGCATTCTTTCATCCTCAATTCTCTCTCCCTTTCTCACATCTCTCTCTCTCTCTCTCTCTCTCTCGTTTAAAGCATGCCACCAGAGTTCACAGTGTGGCGAGATCGGTGCTGTGGGTCACAGGGTGGCGAGATCAATGCATGGCGTGTGGCGTGGTCTCAATGGTGGCGGTGTGGGTTTGGGTCGATGATCGATGGCGACGACATGGGGAGGTCTCGATGATGGTTTAATCTAAGTTTATGGTGTGGGTTGGTCTTGGTTTATGTGGGTTTGCTTGGTTCTGGGTTGATTTGGGTTGTGGGTTGATCTGGGTATGTGTGGAGGCATGGAGGTGTGGAGGCATGGAGACTATGGCGTTTTGATCGGCGTTGATTGATCGGTGTGGGTTGATCGGTGTTGGTTGATCTGATGTTGTTTTGTGGGTTAATCGATGTGGGTTGATCTTACCATCGCATTGAGATGATGGCGTTTTGATCGGTGTTAATTGATTGGTGTGGTTTGATCTGCATTGATTGATGGCGTTTTGATCTGATGTTGATTTTGGTTTCTAATTTTTGGCTTTTGGTTTTTGATGATAGTGGTGATGGTGGCTGGGCGGTGGTGATGGTGGTTGTGGGTCTGTGAGAGAGGGGAGTGAATAATAAAAAATTGTTAAATAATGAATATTTTATTGAATAAATGTGTAAAATAGATAAACTGATGCGGATGTATTGTAACAGTGGATGTGTAAAATAGAAAAAGTAGGTTTTTTCGTGTAAAATAGACAGAAAATATACACGAGCTGATGTGAATGCTAATGTATTGTTTACATTGCATAAATTGGACCATTCATGCATTATGCAGGTATGAGATCCCATGCTGGGATAATGGATGATTCAAATCGGAAGTGTAGGGGCAAACATTTTTGGGGACATGAATCTGATCTCTAAATCTAACTTTTCTTCATGTTATGTAGCGATTCTATGTTCTTTTAACATGGCTAATTACCTGAACATTCTAATTTAGTTAAAAGGCATCTCTCCTTTGTTCTTTTATAATGAGTCGTACTATACTTTTTTTTTCCTTTTTTTGGGATAAGTAATGAGTTGTAGTGTACTTAGCCAGCCTTGATTAATAAGAAAACAACCTTAACAGTTCCAGACAATAATTGGAAACGAAATGTTGCAGAATACCATTTACTTAGTTTTAGATAAATATGATTGTCAACCATTGTATTTCCATACATGCTGTTAGTGTATACTTGACAGAGATTTTAAAATAGTCTTTAACCATGATTAGATGTCCATATTTTGTTCGTGCAGTAGAATTTTTAGCAAATTTTTGAGCATTATTGAGAAGTATCTGTAAATCAATCAAATCTTTGATACCCCTTTGCAACTTCAGCATTGTAGTCATGCCACATTAGCTGTTGCACACTATCTTTGAATGTATTCTATAATGAGAAACTCAGTATAAGAGGTGTCCTCCAACCAAACATGATCTATTAAATGAATTACATGCAATTTCTGCCAATTTAATAGCAATCACATTCATTGTTTTATAAATGAAAATTCACCCACCAGCAACCATAAAGTTACAACAACAAAATGCATTACACTTACAGATTTCAAAGTTTTACAATTTCAATCACTCTTCACAAACAGTAGATCAGGTAGGATGGAAAACAGTTTCGAATAGTGATAATGCTTTCTCTTTATTAGCGCTCCACCTCCCCTTGAATAGTAAGCGGTAAGTCATTGGTTCAAATCTAATAATAGTTAAAACCAGCTGAAACCCCTGTTTTTGCTAGCATGACAGCAAGTACAGACTGGCAGTTAAGGAGTCAACTGAATGACCAAGGCATTGGTAAGTCCTTTGTTGTACTGGGGATCACTAAGCAAAGAATACCCACTGCACCACAACCATACACAGCCCACAAAATTTAGTTCAGAATTCAGCAAGTTACATGTCAAAAATTACATTATAGTTCTGAAAAGCGATAAAAACAGTCCCCTATTATAGAAGAGGATTCTTTTGCACACAGAAATAACCATTGATTAAAATGCACCAGAGAAATGAACAAACAAAATCTGAAATTACTAAAGGATCAAACCTCATCCAATCAACCAAAACTAAATCAAGAACCAAAAAAGAGTCAAGTGGGTATCTAACTAGAAAATAATATTAAAAATTTTATTCTTCACGTAATTTATTTTTTTCCATCAACCAAGTGGTGCCTCAGTTTCTGAACTTAACCCAGATCAGAATGCACCATAATCTTTAAGAAAATGACAGGAAACTCACAAATAATTTTTTTATTTTTTCTTTGAAGGTTAATATCAATTCCTGCAGCATAAGATCAATAGGATGCAAAAGAAAAAAAAAAAGAAGTGTAATAATCGCGTGATCACAAAAACAAACCCCTCATTTTAAGTATTCAGTAACTTTCAGATTCTAAAAGGCCAAAAAACTACACTACAAATTATATCAAAAACAAAAGCTCTCCCCTTAGCATGTAGCCATCGACAAAACATAATCCGTTCAAGAAAACTTAACAAAACAGAACTCAGGAAATTAGGGAAAAAAAAAAAAAAGGAAATATGGGGAAAAGGTAGCCAAACCTCAACCCTTAATGGACACATAATAAATATAACCTCTGTTAGCAAAGAAAGTAAAACCTAATATGTGACCCCATCTTTTGATTCAAAATGTTGTATTGCTAAAACACATCCCTAAAATTCCATTACTCATCAATAGAAAATCAGCCCACCACCTTCTTTTTATCTCTTCATTGGGTTGCGAAGAAAAATTTTCAATAAAAACTCAAGAACTAACGCCAAAGGGTGGATGCATGCACATATGAAAAATTATGTGAACATGAAACACTTTATGAGTCATATACTTATTCAGAGCAGCCCAAAACACCAAAACCTACAAATATTGAAAAAAATAAAATGCTAAAAAATCAACGATTATTGAACGACGAACATGTTTTTTTCTACACATATTGAAGGGCTAAACCTCATGATGCCACCCAAAAAAAAAAAAAAAAAAAAAAAAAAAAAAAAAAAAAAAAAAAAAAAAAAAAAAAAAACAGGATTACAATAAATCAAGAAGAAAGCATCAAAATAAAGAGTATAACACATCAAGTAACAAAATGCAGACCTTGGGTATAGGTGCTGCAGAAAAGAAGCGAAATAGAATGGGTGTCAAATTAACAATTGGAAGGAGGGAGAAGTTTTATTTGGCCGTTTTTCTTTTACCAACTACCTATTCCTATGAATGCAGGCCATCTAATGACTTAGATTGTCCCTGATGACATTGTGCACCTTTGTTTAGTATTATTTCTAATTTTCTATTTCAAAGAAGGCAGTAAATAATCAAAGAATATAATAATTCCAAATTGGAAAAGATTATAATGTTAGTAAAGTAGGAAAAACAAAGATTATAATCTAAGGCCAAAACATTGAAAGAGAGAGAATAGACATCCAGATTTTAATTCAAATTCGAATAACAAAAGGTAGTGGTACGGATGTGAAATAAGTAAAAGGGAGAATTGGCTGAAGAAATCAATTTGTAAAGACAGAAGCTGGCTAAAACATGCAAATCAAAGCCAATTGAAACAGAAATAGAGTAAATGAACAAAATGTAAGACAAAGTATGAGATAAGTAAAAAGAAAATCAGCATTAAAGCAAACTACAATAATAAAGATCCATGGATAAATCAAAAACATTAATCGAAGACAATTAGTGAATTAGTGGATCAATAGAAGTATGTAGATTATTTTTTTTCATCTTTATATCCTTCAGGTTTTGCTAGATTCCATTTAATTTGTCTAATTATTTAAGCAATTGACTTAATTTAGGTTAGTTTGGAATCTCAGACAAATGCAAAAACAAATGCTATATTGGCTAAAAAAATTGGGCCTGCCACATTTTTAATCCAAATGTATAATTGCCTCACTGCATTTTATATATATTTACTATAATGAATCATTAAACAGATAAATACAAAAATAAATAAATTAGAAAGTCTCATTCAGATGATGCCAGGTTCATGCATTTTAATAGGTTCTTGAGGCTTTCACAATAATTTTGTATGTTATAGTAGCTTCTAATTGCCACAAAATTTGAAGCATTTAGATGGTACTTGCAGCTTTTACTGAACAGCTATGGTATATAAACTACAAACTAATTTGGAAGGGAAAATATGCTAATTTGGATTACTGAGAAAACAGTGACATATTCTTGTGCAGGTGCATGAAATTGTATTAGGAAGAAATTCCCCAAGTTTAAATCGTGAAGATCATCATCTGGTTTCCCAAAGTAATTCCAAAGCATGTGTTTATAGGCTGGTTAAGGCTAACGGTTCACAACAGATGTCCACAACAGATTTAATGTGTAGTGATGGTGTGCTAATTTTGATACTCAGTGTGTTCTTTGTAAAAAGATAATTGAAAGTAGGCATCACTTGTTTTGTGATTGTTCATTCTCGATGAATATATGGTGAACCATAATGAGCTGGTGCCTTTAAAAAATCCCAAAGTTCTGTTGGCATGAGATTATGCTTAAGGATGATAATTGTGTCTAGATTGGCATTCTGCTCTACTATGTATCATATTTGGTTTGAGAGGAATGCTAGTATTAATCAAGGAAGACTACCTTCTGAAGAGGCTATGGTCAAAAATGTTCAGGTGGGAAGTGAAGAACAGAGTTGAATGTAACAGTTACTGAAATTCTGTTCAAAACAGAAGAATAGTAACAGTTAATCCCTAAATATTCAACAACATAATTTTAAGCAATATGTTGGCTATTTAATCAAGTTCAATAAGGGGAAAAAAAACATAATTTACTGTCAAAAAAAATTCATTGATTCTTTAAAACAAATATACATTCCTTTAAACAAATATACAATCAAACAGGGAACATGATTTTTTAGCACAAACATTAAAAAGGTTTTACACTTTTTAGTTTCAGGTTATAGATGCGCAGAGCAGCAATATTGAGCAATCAACCATTATTAAATGGCAAACATGTTTTTTCCTACACATTTTCAAGGGCTAAACCTCTTGATGCCACCCTAAAAAAAAGTGGATTCAAAGTAAAGAGTATAACACATCAAGTAACAAAATGCTGGCCTAGAGTATGGGTGCAGCAGGAAAAGAAGCAAAACAAAGTGGTGCCGTTTGTTTAAGGATGTAGCAATTTAGGGCTTTTATTAAGTGGTGTGAAACGGTTTAAGTTGTTAAAAAAAATTTATTAATACTTCCAAAAATAATTTGTCATTGTATTTGAAATTTTAAATATCAAAGAACAAATGGGTTTTTCATTTTTTGTTAGTGGAGAGAAAAAAGTAAAGAGAGAGGAGCGGCAGCAATTCAAAAGGCTTGAGAAGTCATCTAATGGCTTAGGTTGTACCTAATGACATTGTGCACTTCTAGGGTTCTGCCACTCTTGTCCATGCCGTAAAAATTAATATTCACAACAAAGCATGTAAAGAAAGAGAATGAACATTCGAATTTCAATTCAAATTCGAACTCAGGGAATTGATATGTACCTTTCGTCGATCTGTGTTTAGTTCCGATTATGTTGGCCACAGAGTTCTGCCGATCTCTATCTCCGTATCTCAAATCCCTAAATTGACCGCAACCCTAAAGAAGACAATAGGGTAAGAGATTAAACCAAAGCTAACCCGTCTATTTACATAAATTATACAAAACTACTCCTAACTAAAAAACCTAAATCATAACCAATCAAACCAAAATACCTGAATCATAAATAATACCCACATGAATCTCCCAACAAAAACCACACTTTCTAAAACTAAAAACAGGACATATGGGTGGCAACCCTAACGGTCAATCCCTATCTCCATATCTCAATACCTTTGGGACGAAAGTTTGATCGCACGATTCTCCACTGGATTGCAAGCCTCTTTTTTTTTTTTATCCTTCCCTATCTCTGTATCGCAGTATCGCTTGTTTTTTTTTTTTAGAGAGAGAAAATGTTAAGCAGTCCAATGAAAAGAAATCAGTAGGGTTTTTTTAATTGTAATGTTAATTTTTTAACCAGTTATTTAATTTATCCTTTTTTAATTGCAAGCGTGGCAGAGTTTTGAAAGGCCAAACGTTGTTGAACATCATCATTCCCAAATTTGTTTTCAATACGCAACATTAAGCAGTAGGAAAGCAACAACAAAAGGCTTGCTCTTGTGACTACATTATTAAGTCATGTTACAAATGAAAAGAAGTAACTGCATAAACTGAGAAATCAACATAGAACATGTAAGGAAATCAAATGATCTAATTGTCTAAATAGCTGTATGTTATTGCAAAAAAAGTGTTGAAATTACAACCAACCAAAAAAAAAAAAAACCTAGATAACGAATTTACTATATATATATATATACACAAAATATAGAGATGAAGGATAACAATGCAACAACACATCAGGATTCCAAAGGTAAGCACTGGTTAATCACATCAAGTGCAACAACATAAATAGAAAGCTACGTGATAATTTCTGGAATCTTGCAGAGAAAACAATACCGTATTTCCACATAATCATCAAAAATCTAGACCATGGGACCCTCAAAACCTCTCTAACAAAAAACGGAGTGCCATTTAAGAAAAACAGACATCAGTTGCATACCTTATCCAAACTCCAATACCAACGGTATAGAATGCCTCCTGAACAAACAACTATTATTATGTTTAGAAATAGAACAATCAAGCCTGTCAACAGTGCCTTGTCATTAATAACACTAGATTAAAAAAAAAAAAAAAAAAAAAACCTGATGCATTCTATATCAGAGTCAAAGTCCTTTTTTCCCATGTACACACCACCCGTATGAGAAAAAGAAAATTAGAATCTTAAACAGGAGATATTACAAAAACAATCATCATATTCAAAATATTGTCACTCTATTTTAACTGAAAAGTTGAGATTCTTCCAAACAGAGGTATATTTATGTTGCTGAATTGCATGCTCCTCCTAAAAATAACTCCATCACTGCCCAACCTTTCATTAAGCTTTGACCTATATCACATTAAAAGTAAGTCCCTCTCTCCCACCCTCAGTTTCACAATGATTATAAAATTAACACAATTATTATGTAATAAGAAGTAAATTATTGATTCCGTACAAACAAAAAGAAACTATAAAATAAACTGATACAAACCTGAAGAAGAAAGAAGCCAATGATTTGAATCATTTAGGTACTACTGGGAGAATTATACACATCATAAAACTTAAATTATAAACAATAAAATAAATTTTAGAATAAAAAACAACAGAAGAATTTTATCAAACAATTTGTAAGCATATTAATAAAATGTATATATTGATTATATCTTAGGCATAGCAAAGCTGATCAGTACTGTCAATTTCAAAAACTTAGCAGTCCCAATTTTCAAAAGAGAAAAAATACTAATTGTAATGAATTTCGTAAATGATCACTCAAAACCAAACCAATCTAATTCAAACCAGAACTAACACAACAATAATTTAAAATGTTAAAAATTAACAACTAGCCAAATTACCTATCAGTAGCATGCTAATGGAAGCCTAACTCAAAACCAAATCTAATTGAAATAGCTAAGTCTAAACCAATCCAACCAAGAAATTCAAATCTAAATCATTTACAAACCCCAGATTTGAAAACGAAAAGGAAAAAACCAAAAACAATAACTTTACTGGTTACAAGTATACGGCGGCCTGTCTCTCTGTGCCTTACGGACTCTATCTAGGTGTATGAGATCCGGCAGAAAGACCTAAAATAAGATTGAAAAAGGAAAATAAATATTAGAAACGGAAATACCCAATGATTTCAATCCTGTACTTAACAGGCAATGGCCAGCCATAGATATTTCTTCTCTCTTGGCGCCTACGAACTCTGCTTTTTTCTTCTATCTCCGTATCCCTTAATCAAAACCAAATCTGACCCAAAATACCAATCTATATCATAATTAACACCCAATTGATACCCCAAATAAAAACCAAAAACCCTAAATTTTTAAATTTAAAACAGAACTATACCAATAGCGATTCCGATTCCAATAGTCGGGTAGTGAAGAAATAAGCGGACAGTTAGATGAAGAAATTTGACAGGAAGTGAGAGACATCTTTTCATTCTTTATTGCAAACTGCACTTTTTGATCTCTCGATCTCTCTCTCCTTCTCCGTTCTCTGCCTCTTTATTTCTCTGTCTCTCTTTTCTCTCGGTCTCTCGTTCTCCTTTCTCCATGTAGCATTTTTTTTTTGGGGTCTTAAAACGTTAGTTTTCTTTTTTATGCCAAGAGGGCTCCAAAAAGTATTTAACCCAGTGAAAAATTATAATTTATCGGGGAACAAATGGCTTTTATCTTCCCAGATTCTATTGTAAGAGCACGATAATAGGATACACAAAGAACATCTGTATGTGTACGAAGAGTGCTGTCTGCATTAGTGACCTAATACATCTCTGAGGGGTGGAGAATTCCTTCTATCCAGATGTCATTTTTGGAATTGAGTTTGGCTACTAGACACACTAAAGTGACTTCATGGCCAAATCTTGGATGTTCTGTTTTGGGATACTTTGTCCATTCACCATCATAAGCATCATTTTTTAAAATTTTGAATTAGAATTTGTGAAAATATTAATTGCCATGTGGGAAAAGATACCTGCAGAATTCAAGTTCAAAATGAAGACATAAGTAATACTCATTGAGTAAATACCATGTGTAGAGGTAATGTGCAACATTCCAATTGTTTATCCAAAAGGTAAAAGGGGTTTTCCATGGTTGGTCTATGTTAGGAAAGACAGCTAGGAAGTGACACTGGTGTTTTTTAATGTACTTATGAAGTGTCCTAATGATTCTTTTGGATTTGGCTTGGAGGGTCAAAGTTTTTATTTGGTCTTTTATTTCTGGAGGGAGGGTTTCTATCATGGTAAGGATATTATCAGGTTCTACAAGGGGGGGCTGAGGATGAGGATGGATCAGTGATAGGATATACACACAGGGGTGGAGGAATAATAATGGTATTAAGGACAGGAGGCTTTCTAGAAAGGTAGTCAGTGATGAGATTATCTTTGCCTTTAATATGTTTTACCTGGAAAGATCATTGTGAAAACCAATTTGACCATCTGAGTAACTGAGGGTGTGGAAGTATTTTTCTTTTGAACTGAAGCATTTTGGGAAAGGAAGACATATCCATTCTACTAGAAAATTATGCCCAAGGAGATGGAACTGAAATTTTTCAATCCTATGTTTGACTGTTAGGATTTCTTTGAAAGTGGAGTGGTAATGAAGTTTTGAAGGCTTGAATGCACCACTTTTATATCCACAAATTCTTCTTTTACCATCAAGTTCTTCAAAAAGAGCTGCTGCCCAGTATTCATCACTTGCATCTGTCTGCATTATTCGTTTACCTGATCAGAAGATTATGGAAAGACACAAGAGAAACAGAAACCGGGAGTGTAAGATGATTATGGAAATAGATAAATTATATAAACTGGTAAATAACGTAGGCCACTAATAAAGTATAAAAGATAGTATATGCATAAGAAATAGAACACAGAACAAGATATAATAAACCAACTGATATTATTAGATTAAGAACCTTTTTTACATCGGACACCTGAGACTTAAAGGACATTCAGGCTAACTATGAAAGCTTCCCTTTTCTCTCTCTTGCCTTCTCAAGCTTACATGGTCTCTATTTATAGGCAATACAGTATACATTATACATATCAGGAAAGTAAAGGCCTTGTTTATGGATTTACAAGTGTTAATAATAAAGGTAGGGGCCTGGCTTAAGAGTCTTCTAGCAGATGAGAATCTGCCACCATATTAATTCATATGTCAGGATAAGCTTCTGAAGAGTTGGGGCTTGCTTGGGGCTGGTCAATAAGTGTCATGCTACGTAGGGGCCCATGTGCAGGAATGGATTACCCCAGATATGCTTCTGACAAAGATATAGATAGTGAACAGTGAAAGATAAAGGATTACGTCTGAAGACATTTCTAGGATCATTTTTTTTTTTTTAAGTCTAAAAGATATATAATCCCATCCATCTCTTCCTTGGAGCCATTCTTCATCAACATCATCTGGATCATGGTTATGATAGTGAGGGTCATTATATCCCACAAGAGGATTAGGCATTTCCCAATGATCTTCATGTAGCCATTGTTGTCTGTAAACGTCTGGATCAATTGGTATTATTTCAGGGAGGATTCCTTTATTAAGAGATTCTGCCATTGTAAGAGCATGATAACAAGATATCCAATGAACATCTGCATGTGTATGGAGAGTGCCGTCTGCATTAGTGACCCAATGCATCTCTGAGGAGTGGAGAATTCCTTCTGTCTGGATGACATTTTTGGAATTGAGCTTGGCTACTAGACACGCTAAAGTGACTTTATGGCCAAATCTTGGATGTTCCTGTTTTGGGATACTTTGTCCATTCACCATCATAAGCATCATTTTTTAAAATTTCAAACCAGAATTTGTGAAAACATTTATTGCCTTGTGGGAAAAGATACCTATAGAATTCAGGTTCAAAATGAAGACATAGGTAATACTCATTGAGTAAATACCACATGTAGAGGTAATGTGCAACATTCTAATTGGTTATCCAAAAGGCAAAAGGGGTTTTCCATGGTTGGTCTATGTCAGGAAAGACAGCTAGGAAGTGACACTAGTGTTTTTTAATGTACTCATGAAGGGTCCTAATGATTCTTTTGGATCTGGCTTGGATGGTCGAAGTTTTTATTTGGTCTTTTGTTTCTAAAGGGAGGGTTTCTATCATGGTAAGGATATTATCAGGTTCTGCAAGGGGGGGCCTGAGGATGAGGATGGATCAGTGATAGGATATACACACAGGGGTGGAGGAATAATAATGGTATTAAGGACAAGAGGCTTTCTAGAAAGGTAGTCAGTGATGAGATTATCTTTGCCTTTAATATGTTTTACCTGGAAAGACCATTGTGAAAACCAATTTGACCATCTGAGTAACTGAGGGTGTGGAAGCATTTCTCTTTTGAACTGAAGCATTTTGGGAAAGGACGACATCCATTTCTACTAAAAAATTATCCACAAGGAGATGGAACTGAAAATTTTCAATCCCATGTTTGACTGTTAGGATTTCTTTGAAAGTGGAGTGGTAATGAAGTTCTGAAGGCTTGAATGCACCACTTTTGTATCCACAAATTCTTCTTTTACCATCAAGTTCTTCAAAAAGAGCTGTTGTCCAGTATTCATCACTTGCATCTGTCTACAATATTCGTTTACCTGATCTTGGGATCTGCAAAGGGGAAGCTTTTCTGCTAATTTCTTCAGTTGTTGGACTACTTCTAAAAAATTCCTGTATTTGGATATCTTTGGGATGAAATCTGACATATAATTGACAATTCCGAGGAACTGTTGTATTTGCTTGGCATTTGTGAGCTTATCTGGAAATTCACCAAGAGAGACAGCTATGTGAGGCTACAAAGTGTATTTTTCGTCTGCAATATTTACTCCCAAAAAGTCTATGGAAGACTGTCCTATGACCATTTTCTTTTTTGAAAGCATTATCCCTTGAGATTTCACTAAATTGTAAAATTCAGTGAGTACAACTTTTCATGGGATTCTTCATCCTTTGAGAAAAGGAGGATATCATCCATATAAATTAATGCATTTGTTAAGAGGGGCTGGAACAGCATTACCATTACTTTTTGAAATTGGGATGGAGCATTTTTAAGACCAAAAGGCATGACAGTCCATTGATAATGATGGTCAGGGATGTAGAATGCCGTCTTGTATCTTCTTCTGGATGGATTCCTAATTGCCAAAATCCTGCTTTGAGATCAAACTTTGAGAATATTCTGGCATTGGAAAGATATTAAAAAAGAGCACTCTTATTTGGCAAAGGAAATTTGTCATCTACAAGGAAATGATTGAGATCTTGGTAATTGATTACCAATCTAAGTTTTCCTTGTACTTGCTCAACATGCTTGTTGACATAAAAGGCTTCACATGCCCATGGGGAGGTTGTGGGTTCAATGAGGCCTTCTGAAAGGAGGATAGAAAGTTATTGCTTGGCCAAAGTTAGGTGTTCTGGATTCATTCCTCTGTGACTAGCTTTTGTGGGATTAACATCTTCATTCTTTTTGAAGGGTAAATGGATGAAGAAATTTGGGTTTTTCCACAAGGGTTTGGGTTTTTAAGGAGGAATTCAGAGTGGCTATTTGCATAGCAATCATTGATAATCTGAAATCTTAGAGAATGAAAGGGATCAACTGTAAATAAATGAGGAACTTGGGTCCAGGTGAGAAGGTTCTGTTTATGCATGAGTCCTTTTGAGGACCATCTAAGGCTAGGTATTTGATGAAGGAGATCAAATCCTATAAGAAGGTCTCTACTTGTAAGAGGGAAGCCAAGGACTTGGTGTTGATGGTGAGTGTTGGGAAAATTCTGATGAGGATGGGCTTGCTTTTCAAGGTGATCAAGAATGTTTCTTCATTTGCTGCTCTGAACATCTGAAGATGTGGTAACCAACATTCTTTGGGTAATATCTTAGGATGAAGAATTGTTGCTGCTGCTCCTGTATCAAATAAGGCTATTACTGGAATGGGTCTGGCATAAGTATCAAGAAGAATATTTACTTGGGCTATAGGTGTGGGACTGGTTAAAGGGGCTATGATGGGCTGGGATGTAAAGATGGTTTGGATTTCTGGATCTGAGTCTTCTTCACTGTCTATATCTAAATCTTCTTCAGAAGTAGAATAAGCCATAACTGCCAAGGCTTGAGGGGAGTACTCATCATCCAATGAAAAGAGTGATTCTACATCTGAAAAAGGGGTATCATCTGCATGAATCTATGCTTGCTCCAGAAGTTTTGCTGCCTTTTCTTGTTTTGGACAATTTTTCGCAAAGTGGCCTCGTCTTTTGTATACAAAAGAGACTTTTGAGGTTTTTCCTTTAAACTGCTTTTTTCTAAGGAATTTCCATTTCTTCCTTCCGAAGGATTTCTTCTTCTGGCTTGCATAGTGTTTTTTCTTCCAGGAGTATTTTTTGAAATGATCTCTTCTTTTTGTTAGGTAGGCACAATTCTTGTCATAACACTTGATCTGCAAATCTTTCCTTTTACAATTATCCTTGAGTTTGCCATGAATCTTGTCAATTTTGGAAAGAAATTTTCTCTGGTTGCAAAGTTTTTCTAAGGCAATAAGCACGTGCTGATAAATTTCTCCCAAGGAGGCTTGCTGCAATGTTTTCTTTTGGAGATTCATCATGCGAAGAGTCTCATCTCCCAATGGTTGTGGAAGGGAATTGAGAAAAGTATGTTTGGAATTAACATCATCCATACCATTGAAAGAGTAGTATCTTCTTAACATTCTATCAAAATGTTTCTCCAAGTCTTTCCTTTCAAATGAGCAGTATTTCATCAGTAGGAATTCTTCTCATGCTACTTCCGTGTAATGAGTCACAGAGCCAAGAAACTCGTTATGGATTATCGTGAAAAAATCTTCTAGTGTATTACATTGAGCTGCTTGTCTTTGACTGTATTCTCCTAGATTAATCCACCATTCTCTCAATCTTCCAGTGATTCTTGCAACAAATTTGGCAATAATCTGGGAAACAGTGGCATTTGGAGCTTCAAGTTCTGCTATACACCAAGAGTACATGTTAAAAAACTCTTTATGCCATTTAGAGGGAGGGATATTGTCAAGGGTGAACAGATGTTTGGAGTTAGTGGTTAATGAATAAGTCAACCTTGTTTGGTATTCAAGGATAATAGGTGGTGGAGGAAATATTGATGGTGGAGGCAAAGGCTGTTTGGGTTAAAGAACATCATCTTCTTCTTCTACCTTTGGTTCTGCATTTGTCATAAACACCTCCTCTAGACCAAGATCAGACAAGTTTAATTCAGAATCCTCAATTACAGGAAGTACAAAAGGTTCTCTTGAATCAATAAGGGTGAGGGTTTTAAGGAATGATGAAATTGGGTTTGGAGGGTCAGAGTCTACAATCAACATGTTCATGTCTGGAGGCCTTGAAGAAGCACCTACAGTTGAATCGGGAGGTTGGTACAAAGGTTCTTTGTCTTTCTTGATAGAAAAAGGTTCATTTTGTGGTTTATTTTGAGGTTCTGGTTGAAGTGGAATATTATAGGTTATGGTAGGAAAAATTCCACTTGGCTTAAAAGGATTATAATCTGGATGTATTATGGCTAATGATTGCAGATTTTGATAGGGAGAAATTGGGGGGAAAATGGAAAGGACGATGGTATAGATAAGTCCTTATATAATGATTGACGAGGCTGAAGGGGCATATGGACATGTATCGGAGTATGAGGAGTTTCCTTCTGTAATCCTTCCATGGATTGAAGTTGTAGCAACAACTGTCTTCTTTCTTTTTCTTTTTGCCCAATTAGAGGAAAAGAGATAGACAAGTCTCTAACTGTAGATGTGATGGTTGCCAATTCTTGTTCAACTGCTTTAATTTTCTTCTTCAAATCCTCAATAAGGGAATTTGAGAAGGAAAAAGTATGCGTGACTACCTCAGCCATCTTTTGTTGATTATCTAGAATCTTTGAAAGGACTTGGTTTTGAGCTACAACATTTTCTTCTTGCCAATTTAAAGCTGCTTCTGTTGAGGAAACCTGCTTCTTGGTTCCATCTGGATTAACTCCAATAGGGTTTTTGATCTTCCACACATGTTTGGTGTTGGTTTGAGGATGATCAAAGCTTTCTAATGGAGGGAAATTCTGTGAGTAGGAAGGTAAAGCTTGATCAAACACATAACATGGTAAAGGTTTTTGTGTATGGTTTTGGCCAATAGGGAGGGGATGGCATTTTGATAATTGGGGAAGGATTTTTTGGTAGTATGGGATTAATTGGGATTTCTAGTTTTGATTATGCTTTTCTTTGAATGGGAAGGGAGAAGGAGGAGATTGTTTTTTGGTTCTGGGATAGAGAACATAATAGTCAAACTTTCTAGAGGATTCCCCAAGGAGGTCAACTTCTGGATCTCCTGCTTCATATCTTTCTTTAAGTTTTTGCCGAGAAGATTTCTTCTTTCTTCTTGAATTTTCTTCTTTAAATGCTTCATATTCTTGGCAGTCAACACAATTGCAAACATCCCACTATATGTGACCAGAAAGTGATTTTCCTTCATAACAAGGCTTTCCGCTTTCACCAAATGCCTTAATTTTAAGACCATTTTCACCAACATATGAAATCGACTAGAGCATTGCAATTTGAGTCAGGAAGACTGTTACATCTTTCTTTTCTAGAGGAGCCGTTATAAATCTTGTCTCCACTTCTCCATTTGCTTTTCTGATAAAGAACGGTTCATTTGACTGAATTGACTTAGTTGCTTGAGGAAGCATCTCATATTTTGTAATCCATGACTTTGGGAAGATAGAAGTCATCTGTTCCCTATTCAGTTGTCTAGGAACAAATGTACACATTGGTGTCATTCCTGGATCAACTTGAATCAATAAAGCATCATTGGACTGGGCTAGATCTGGTACTGCCATATCGAAAGCATGATTCCGGAGTCTATAGGCCAGCTGATAATGGAGTGTGGCAGCAAATGTATCTTGCACCTAAGAAGCTCCTGTAATCTGAACTTGTACTTTAAGAGCGTCACAAAGGTGAGGATCTCTGAGGGACATGTTAAAATTAGGAAATAGGGTTACAAAAACTATTCCCGCATTAAGAGTGGTTTGAACAGTTCCAATTACTGCATTCTGGTATTCTAGAAATCTGGAATTAATAAGTGAAATTTTGGAAGCTATAGGAAGTCCCTTTCTTCCATGAAAGGTTAATGCTAGCCTTACTGCACCAAAATGAAGATGGGTGTACCTTTGTTTTTACCATGGAATCACAAACTCTCTAGGAAGGGCAAAAGTGATGAAATTTTCTGTTTCACTTGCTGGAATATTAAACTAGTCAAACTTAGAGGTTTGAACATATTCTTTTACAATAGAATGACAAGAAGGACCTAACAACTTTTTTATAGATTGTTTGAAAGAGGCTTGAGGTTTATCAAATACAATATAGGGATTTACAATAGGGAAATCAGTAATAGGAATCTTACTATCTTCAGGAATATGAGAAATTTCATACAGGTACTCTAACCCATTTGCAATAGATTTACAAAGAGAAAGGTCAAAGGTAGGACTGGTTGTGTCTGTGATTTCTGAGGATATATTTGCCATGATAGTTTCTTTGAGAAAGATCTGTTTACCAAAAACCTAACAGGACTAAACACCAACACAGGCTCAAACGTCCACAAGGTTGCTATGGAAAACAAGGTTCTTTGGGACTTCTATGAACAAACTCCTTAGTGTTTTACTTGATTATCAAATCCAGTGTTCTGATGTGACTTATACAGAGGATCCACATATTGTGGGAACATCATCACAAATGCCAAGCAAATACAATAGTTCCTCAGAATTGTCAATTATATGTTAGATTTCATCCCAAAGATATCAAAATACAGGAATTGTTTGGCTCAATTACTAAAGAAATCACCTCTAGAATGGAATTCTGTTCATACAGAAGCAATCCAACAACTGAAGAAATTAGCAGAAAAGCTTCCCCCCTTTGCAGATCCCAGGATCAGGTAAACAAATACTGCATACAAATGCAAGTGATAAATACTGGACAGTAGCTCTTTTTGAAGAACTTGATAGTAAAAGAAGTATTTATGGATATAAAAGTGGTGCATTCAAGCCTTCAAAACTTCATTACTACTCCACTTTGAAAGAAATCCTAGCAGTCAAACATGGGATTGAAAAATTTCAGTTCCATCTCCTTGGGCATAATTTTCTAGTAGAAATGGATGTCTTCCTTTCCCAAAATGCTTCAGTTCAAAAGAAAAATGCTTCCACACCCTTAGTTACTCAAATGGTCAAATTGGTTTTCACAATGGTCTTTCTAGGTAAAACATATTAAAGGCAAAGATAATCTCATCACTGACTACCTTTCTAAAAAGCCTCTTGTCCTTAATACCATTATTATTCCTCCACCCCTGTGTGTATATCCTATCACTGATCCATCCTCATCCTCAGCCCCCTCCCCCCCCCCCCTTTGCAGAACCTGATAATATCCTTACCATGATAGAAACCCTCCCTCCAGAAATAAAAGACCAAATAAAAACTTTGACCCTCCAAGCCAGATCCAAAAGAATCATTAGGACCCTTCATGAGTACATTAGAAAACACCAATGTCACTTCCTAACTGTCTTTCCTGACATAGACCAACAATGGAAAACCCCTTTTGCCTTTTGGATAACCAATTGGAATGTTGCATATTACCTCTACATGTGGTATTTACTCAATGAGTATTACCTATGTCTTCATTTTGAACCTGAATTCTACAAGTATCTTTTCCCACATGGCAATAAATATTTTCACAAATGAGGTAGTCACTCATACTTTTTCCTCCTCAAATTCCCTTATGTCTGAATTTTAGATAGGCAGTTATCCTATTTGTCAGCACCGCCTTAATTGTAGGAATCCACTTTCTCTTAACTTCTGTTATTATATATAACAATCTATAGATATATATATATATAGATATAGATATAGACTACTCGCTAACCCATGCAATGCACGGGAAAATCTTATGAAAGTATAGATTATACATGAAAGATTTTTAATTTTACATGAACTATCATAGTTTTAATAATATTTGAAAAATAAAATAAAAAGTGAAAACTCAAGCCAATTCAAGTTGAACCACTGCAATAACAAAGGTAATCCTCCCATTCATTTTCAGCAAGCCATATCAAGTAAAAAAAATCACATTTGCACAAAACCTAAACAGACATCAACAATTTTACCAAGTTTTTTGCTAACTTCATAATAATTATGGAACACCTTGCAAGCTTTAATCACCGCTAGTACATCATTGATGTTGAAGTTTATACATGTTTTGCATGTTGTATTATGTTTTAGGGTTTTATAGATGTGGCAACCAAATGATACATGGAAAGACTTTTATCACATAATAATGATGCAGCAATCAATATATAAATATACTGCATGTAACAACATTTAAAAGGAACAAATAAAAAACAAGTGTACTCCTTGTTTTGAATTATCCATTCATCTTAATCAAAGTTTAACAAACTAAATTTGATAAAATAGTTTTCAAATGAATAAAACTTTATAAAGCTTGAGTATAGTTTCCTCTTATTTGCAAAAGTTTCCACATAATTCATCCAAAAAATTCTACAACTCTTCCTAGACCTTTTTTGGATAAGTGAATGACTCTTCCCAAACCTTACCAAACCTAAAAGAAAAGATTGAAAGAAAACTTTAAATCAAATAATCATTCACAAGAACAATTGCAAACAACCATGAAAATTTTATGACTTGAGTTTTTATTCATTGAAATTGAACATTTACATGTTTCCTACCATAAGGTTTTGGATTCTAACTCCAATTCCAAATGCCATGTTGCTTAATGTAAAGTTGTAAATTGTCAACTTCTCATCTTTTTTAGGAATCCATCACCTCTTCTTAAAGGCATCATCCTAGCACACTAAGCCTTCACCATCCTTGTTAAACTTAAGCCCAAACAACTATATAAAGATGCTTGAATCCCAAACATACTAAATAAAAATCCAAAACTTATCATATGTATATATCCCTACACTTTCTTAATAACCAAACCGAAATTATTTAAAAAAAAAATACAAACTTGCACACAATGATACAAAAAGAAAGAGAGCGTTTTTAAGATAATACCCAATTGTGATAATTAGAGTCCACTGGTAGCCCATGTAAAAAATACTTGTAGTCAACAACAATGCATGCAATCTACTAGATAGATTGAGATCATTCACCCAAAACAAAAACAAAAAGCACGAAATGGGAAGGGAGATTGATAATAAACTTGAACATCTTAGTAAATCCTATGAAAATTTCAAAGTAATCTGACTTTCAAATTAAAATTTGCTAGAGCACACATAAAGGAATTTAGGATTTTGAACAATATTGAGTCAAGATCTGTAAAAATGCACAAAATAGTCCATCAGATTTGTGTAGACAAATCATCAAATTTAAATGGGATTAGTTCTAAAACTATTAACTTCAAATGGAGGAGAAAAGAAAACTTCATGGGAATGAAGATAAACTCACTCCTCTATGTTTCGCTCATCGCAAGTAATTTTGAAAACAATGAACACATCTTTAACTCTCATTGCACCTTTGCAGTTAGACATAGAAAGGTAGAAGAAAAATGTTTAAATCAACTCAAATACTCAACAAAATAAAATAAATATATAGAATAGATTAAAAACCATCTTTTCTATAGGGAGTAAGGTTAATTTAAAAACACAAACTAGTCAAGTTTTAGATTACCAATATTGATGCAGCAAAAATTAGTAGAGATCGTCATTGATATCAACGTCAACAACAGCTCCTTAAATCTCAACCATTCCAAATAAAATATTTTCTCTCACGTTGAGTAAACATGAAAAATTCGAACAAAAGTTAACAAAATGCTTAATTGGACATGTAAGAACTCTAAAAAAAAACTGAAAGAAGCACACTTAGTGTGCGTTTGGATACCACTTATTTTGCTGAAAACTGAAAACAATAAAAAAATAATTTCTGGATTATTGTTCACTACTGGGTTACTGTAGCTTTGCCTTAATGCACTATTCATGTCCCATGAATAGTGCAAGAGGTGCTAGTCTTAAAAAAAAAAAAACAAAAACGCAAAAATGTGCAAACGTAGACGTGATCCAAACAGGCCTTTAGCATTTTTTTTTTTTTTTAATTTCTCCTCCCAAATGAAATCTCAGGGTAGCTTTGATTATACCAAAACGTGCATAAATATTAATTATAGCTGCTGCATGCAAAGCAATGAAATTGTCTAATTTTGAACAGTTCCATAGTGGTGCACACTACACAATACACTCGGCCTTCATGCTTGGTTTGAATTATAGTCTTTTATGTTCTAATATTACAGGACAGGTTTAGAAATGTATTGGGCTTTTTGTTTTCTATCTTTCAAAGATGTTAACTGACAGTGAAAAATGCAAAGAGCTTTGTAACTTGGAGAGAATATCTGATCTCATAAAAGAGAAAAACAAAGTTTCGAATCTGCCTCCCTCACTTAGTATAACAATTGTATTATTTAAAAAAAAAAAAAAAATTGACAATGAAGAATGAAGATGATGGTAGTGTTTGAAAAACTTCCAAAAAAATTCTCATATTGATCCTTAAATGAATAAATAAATGTGTCTTTGCATCATCTACAAAATAAAATTTTCAATACCATTTATCATAATTCAAGAAAAATGTTAGTCATATCTCAAATTAGAATTAAGGATTTTCGTGAATCATCTATATAACCAAATTCTACCTAAACACTTAGGACACATTTGGAGAACTAATTCAATAAAAATATAAAATCCATATAAGCTGGGTCTCATAGTAAAGTCGGTTCATCAATTTTACTAAGATCTAGTATTGCGTTTGACAGCCACCTTAACAGTTAATCAATAAATAAAGTAATTAACAAAAAAACAAAAAAGTTATGATTTTATATAAATGGCAAAAAGACAATGTCTTATACTTTCAATGACCATAAATATAATCCAAGCTTTCAAGGCACTATGATTTCACTTTAAACAATAATGCTTTCAGTCTGCAATTCTTAGCTTCTTCCCTAAGCAATCCGCAACTACAATACTGCTTTGGAAGTGGGCATGGTTAAACTCCCAATTGTAGTGTCTTTCAACCACAAATCAATAAAGTAAGAACACCCAAAGTATTTGTCCATTCAACCAAAGTCTGAAAGAAGATCAACTTCAACTCATGATATTATGAAATCCCCTCAAATCCTCTCTCCCTCAAAACATCCAAGTAGGGGAAGGGTAACTCCCCACCCCATTCCTCATCTTTCCACTCCTCTACTATCCTTGTAAACACACCTGAGTCAGGGATTGGACTTAGCTGAGTTAGCTCCCTCATTGGTTTTTTTTTTTTTTTTTTGGACCAGCAGATGTAAAACTTTATCGGAAATGAAAAAGAGGCACAGGAAAAAAAAATTAAAAAAAAAAAAAAAAAAAAAAGCCAGGTAAACAAAGTGTTCAAAGGGAAATAAAGCACTATACAAAACTACATATATATTGAAAATCAAACTAAGAAGATACAGGGATACCACCTAAGCCAAAAGTATAGTTTCACCACAACTAATTGGGTACCAATCCAACTATAGCTTATTTCATAAATTAAAACCTACCTTTAGCATAAAAAATAAGACACAGAAAAGAAAAATGATAAGAAGGAAAGTATACAATGTTTTGCCAAAGCACACTCCATATTCGATATAGATAAAACTTAAAAAGCGAACGTCCTATGATAGCAATTACCAATCAATTTGCCAAAGCACAGCACAGAGATATAGATAATCTTTAGAGAGTCCATATCCGATCAATTTTCCCAGGCTTTTCTATCTCTCTCTATTTCCCAATTAATCAATTACTCTTAGAGCAATAACAAAGATTCAAAACCAAGCAACAAACCAACCCATATAACAAAATGTAATAAGGGAAACAAAAATAATCAAGCAAAAGAATGGAGCAAAAAAGAACTGAGATTTAGAGATACCTTAACTAAAGCAGGCACTGTCAATATTTATACACCGTGTGGAAAGAAAGACAGGAAGGAATGAACTCAAAAAGGCGGCCATTAATGCGAAATAGTAGAGTAGGAAGGTAGGGGGCACAATTTCAGACTCTCTGTTTTCCTTCACGGTTTCAATCTCTTTGCTTTCCTCATGTTATATCATGCAAAACCCTTCAAGGTTCCACACTTCTAACTTCCATAGTTTTTTCTTCTTCTTTTTTTTTTCCTTTTCACCCTCCACGGTTTTTATTTTTTATTTTTTATTTCCCTTAAGCTGAAAAGGCTTTCAGTTTAAGCTGAAAAGGGTTTGGGTTTGGGTTGGTAGTGGAAGTAAATAAATAAGAAGTGGGTTAGGATTTATTATACAGATTTATTATAGGGCTGGGATTTATTATGCAAGAGTTACTATAATTCTAAAATTTTCAAAAACCATTTTCAAATTGTAGGACAAATAAAAAAAAAAAAAATTGGAATGACATGGCTGTTGACATGGCGCAGCCTGAGCACAACAGTATTAAACGCTACGCTTTGGCTTTTAGTAATATATAGAATATAGACTAGCACAAACCTACGCAATGCGTGGGAAAAAAAAACTATTTACTATAGTGAAAAATACTATATCTTTTTTAAAATGGTAAAGCTAAAAGCTAATGATTAATTAAACCAATATAATTTTATCCTATCAAGGGTCATAAATTTAAGTATGAATTTCAAATTTGTGTGCTTTCTATAACAAGAAGTCTCAAACAATAGGATGATTAAATAAAGATGGATTGAGTATAATATTATTAACAGAAATAGTTCAAAATAATAATTAAAAAAAAAAACCAATAAAATGGACAAAAATGCAATTGTAATTAAAAGTTAAAAGTGAAATTTCAAGTTCTACTACAATCTCTCACAACATATTTGGTTCACAAACTACAATCGTTGTTACTCATACGGAGTTTGGATTGTGCACCTATACTTGTAGTTTAGAATCTTGACATTGAAATTGATAGATGGTAAATTCTCTTTAGAATCATGTATATCATTTGAGACCTCAAATACTTCAAGTACTTTGTTTTATCCACATCATTGTTATTAATACCGTTCCGTTCTAGCCGAAATATCTTGTACCGATGAGTAAACCGAAACAGCAACCACCCTTGTTCCACCTCGGGTGGAATTTCGGCCCATTTTGGGCTATTCCAAGAGTTTCGGTCAATACCGGCCGAGATTAAAGATTCGGCCTATATGAATCTTTGGCCTTTTCCCCTGAATTTGATGTCCGACCCACTGCCTTACCAGAAAAAGAAATTATTAAAAAAAAAAAAAAAAAGGCTCCACTACCTTTGTCTCTGTTTAAAATGGAGAAGAAAAAACACAAGAATGAAAAACGATAATAAAGAACAAAATGAAACAAACATAGTAGAGAAAGAATGAATTAGAGGAAACAAAAAATAGAATAAAAAGGAGAGACCGAGACAGAGCACTGGTGAGTGGTGAGGCTTCAAACTTTTGAAAGTTGAAACTCTTGAATAAGAACATTGATGTAAGGTTGAATTTAATCAATCATTTTGTTAGCTTTATTCTGTGCCAAATTTGCTTGTATTTCAGCATTTAGAAATCCTGTATTTAGGTAGAAATCATGTAAGGGTAGTGTGTGAGAGAGTGTGAAGAAATGCTCAAAAATGTGCAGTGAAGCAGGGACTCACGACTAGATCTCGTGAGTAGCTTGCGATTGGCCAGCCGCCAGAAAATGCACACGAGTGAAGCATGCAGAAAAGCTAAACCGTCATGCCAACTGTGGCACTACATGCCAAAAAGTCTAGACTGGCTATTCAATCAGCTCACGACTTGAACTCGCGACTAAGTTAAGTTACGAGGCCAAGTCGGCAGCTAGCTCTGTTTTGAAAAAATGACTCTTTGCATTCTAAACACACACCAATATATATAGACCCTTATACCCACAGAATGTAGAGAGTTTTCAGAGAGAATTTTGAGAGAGAAACCCTAGAGAAAAACAAGATTGATTCATCCACAATATTTTCATAGAGACTCTTCAAATTCCTCTACTTTCACCCTCTCCATTGTTACATCCTTGAGAGGTTTATTATCCAAATCTTTTTATCACGATACCCATATCTATGAGAAGACTTATTTGGTACTTGAGAAGCAATTAAGAAGGGACCAATGGTTACTGGTTGATGCTATGGGTTATAGCAGAATTTGGTAAGTTAAAGAAGACAAAGGTTCGGCACAACCTCGTTGGAGCAAGAAGCTTAGAGGGCTTAAGTGCACTGGATAGATTAGGCTTGGAGGGTCTTCTGTTGTTCATGTATCCCAACTTCATTCTTTAGTGGATTATTGACCGCTTAGAGGGCGGCAGAGAGATTTTATGCCGAGGGCTTCAGTTTCCTCTTCGATAACACATCGTTGTGTTGTCTTTGTGTTTGCATTTCTCTTCCCTTAATCTTTACCATTTAATTTCTACTGTGGATGTAATTTTAATTGGTTTAGATTGTTTATCAATTTTGTTATTAGCTTATGTTCATTTTCTGCACATATATTGTTTGATATTAAGTTTGAATTGATATTTTTCTAATTAGGGGTCTAAATGTTCATAGTGTTTTAAAAAAAAAAAAAAATTGGTGGGCATCCTTTTTCTTATCAAAAGTTTTCCTACCACTGTGGTTGACTTGGTCTTTTCCAAGTCTTCCCGTCGGCTGTGAAATAGTTTGTTCCTTCTTCTGAAGGATAGTCTTTCCCCTGAGATAACTTTGTTATTTGCAGGGCTAGTGGGTTCTTCCTTTCAAGGGATTTGGGAAACAATTTCTTTTCTTTTTCTCTCAAGTTTAGTTTCTACTCTCTTCCCTTTCTCCTCGTCCTTATCTGAGCCCAGTTGTCATGGAAGACCTTTTAAAGCAATGGACCAAATTTTCGTTGCTGGACAAAGAAGGAGACAAAATCATGCTGGGAAAAAATCAAGGATCTAATGACTATATCATTGCAACAAAGTTCTTAAACCGAAGAGCTTTGAATGTTGATGCTATTGCTAGGACCTTCAAACCTCTATGGAGAGCGATCAAGGGTTCCACAATAAAAAATATGGGCAACCATGTCCTGCTGTTTGTCTTTGAAAATCAGGAAGATGTACACCAGGTTTTGATCAGTGAGCCTTAGACTTTTGATAAACACTTGGTGGTTATACAAAAATATGAGAAAAATACTCCAATACAAGATGTTAGATTCAATAAAACGTCTCTTTAGGTGCAGGTCTACGACATTCCAATAAGATACATGTCTAAGGAAGTGGCTGAAGATATTTGTAGTTCTTTGGGAGAGGTTAGCCTCTCGGAATCTCACCCAACAGAGGAAGGAGGCTGCTTTGTGCGTGTTAGGGTTAGAATGGATGTAACATAACCTTTCTGTAAGGGAAGAATAGTTAATCTGGAAGAAGGTGGTCGAATCTGGATCTCTTTCAAATACGAAAGGTTACCCAATATATGTAACTAGTGTGGGCGTCTTGATCACGATGAGAGAGATTGCCCTTCGTGGATTGAAAGCAATGGGTCTCTTAAGCCTCAGGATAAACAATTTGGATCTTTTATGCGTGCTTTACAGACAGTCAACACTAGGAAATCTATGTTGCATGTATTGGGTTTCTTTGAAGATAGAGGGGGTCAACAATCCTGTGGAGAGAAGCCAAAGGCGAGCCTAGGAGTTTAAATGGAGAATGCATATACACCGGAAAACACTGGTCCTCCTCCCTCTGGTGAACGAGCTGAGATGGAAACCTCGTTAATAGGGGTGAAGGTAATAAATGTTGTAGTGCCTCTGGAAGCCTCGAGATTACAAACTGATGTGGAGTTGATGATGGACTCTCAGCGTAAAGCTGTTTCCTCCTCACCAACTGGTGACGTTCATCAACCCAATGAAAGCGACATCAACAAAAGTGGAGGCTATTCCTCAATGGATGTGGCGGAACTCTTTCCTAAGACCTTAAATCCTGTACTTCTCCTAAAAAGCATGGGTACATATGCTGAGGGAAACCCTTTTTCTAGCAAAACTCCAAGAAATTGACTGCGATATACAAACGTATGATCTTGTCCCATGCGAGAAAAAGGGGTGCTTAGAAGATAAACCAGATACACAACGATCCAAATCTGAGGGCTGTCAAATCAAAGGGGCGGATTGGGTGGGATCTGCATCTGACAAAAAAAAGAGCATGAAACCTGATTTAAGCAAAGCCTCAGATGGATCGGGTAGAAAAGGAAAAGATGAAGTTGGGCCTGGCCTAACGAAGGAAATGAAGAAAGGCCAGTGGACTAGAATAACAAATAGGCCCAAGTCTTGCTTAATGGAGGAAGGTCCATATGGGGTTGACGGCCCAAAATGCAAAGCAAGGGATTCACAGGCCTATGAGGATCCGAATACAGAGAAGGAAAAAAAAACAAAAAACAAGGGAGGAAACTAAAAAGCAGAGTATGTTGTATACTACGGAGCTCGGTGACTTAGTTCGGGCATAAGATCCTACGGTTGTGTTTGTAGCCGAAACATGGCTAGATGATATAAGGCTAACTGGTATACATGATTCGCTTCATTTTGGTCATCATCATGGGGTTTCTCATGTAACTCGTGGTGGTGGCTTGGTGTTGTCTTGGAAGAAGGATTTTGATTTGCAAGTCATATCTTCTTCTCATAATCATATTGATGTTTTGATCAATAGAGGAAAGGGAAATGTTTGGCGCTTTACGGGATTTTACAGAGCACCAGAAACCCAGCTTTGTATGGAATCTTGGGATTTATTACGAGATTTAAGCAATCGTTTTTCTGTACCGTGGGTGTGTGAAGGGGACTTTAACGAACTTTTGAAGGCTCATGAAAAGTTGGGAGGCTGGCTAAGACCTTATGGTCAAATGCTGAAATTCCGTGAAGCCTTAGACGAGTGTGGTTTGTTTGATCTTGGTTTTGTGGGATGTAAGTTCACCTGGTACAAAACTTGTCCGGATGGTGGCGTGGTTTGGGAAAGGTTGGACAGGGCTATGTGTACAACTAATTGGCTTGACTTGTTTCCTACGACTAAGGTAAAAACTTTGGTTTGTGCTTCATCAGATCATAGTCCTTTCTTGATCCTTCCCGATGGAATTAATTTAAAGCCTTAACGCCCCTGGCGTTTTGAAAATATATGGCTTGAAGAGCAAGGTTGCCATGACACAGTGAAGAATGCATGGAAAGCCATATCCTCGGATCCACCTATGCCTAGAGTCATGTTGAATGTGGACACATGTAAAAATCAGCTGCGGGATTGGAGTAAGAAATCTTTTGGTAATGTTGTTAATACTTTGGCAGAGAAAAAAAAGAATCTAAAAATAGCGGAAGAGGCAGCAACGAAAGGAGGAAGTGTGGAGTTCTTTATTCAATTAAAAACTAAGGTGGCTGAGCTACTTAGAGCTGAAGAAAAAATGTGGCAGTAGCATAGTCATGTGAATTGGATGATTTCTAGGGATAAAAATTCTAGCTATTTCCATAACCGTACCTTACAATGATTCAAGAGAAACAGCATTACTGAACTCAGAGACTCTCAAGGTAGAATGGCTTCGGGTGATGATGAGGTCTCAGTGATGATTGTTGAGTATTACAACCAATTGTTTACTACTCAAATCCGCAAGACATTGGGGAGGTGGTTCAACACACAAAACAGGTGGTGTTCGATGACATGAATAACTGTTTAATCAGAAATTTTACTAAGGACGAGGTAGAGATCGCCTTGAAGCAAATGGCCCCTTTGAAAGCTCCTGGCCCTAATGGAATGCCGCCAATCTTCTTCTAGCATTATTAGGAGAGTATTGGGGACGATGTAGTCAAAGCAGTGGTTTCATGCCTAAATTCAAATTCAATTGAGACAGGTTTGAATCATACTTTTATTATGTTAATTCCTAAGGTGAAGAGTCTTGAATTTGTTACCGAATTTAGACCCATTGCTCTTTGTAATACTCTATATAAGCTTGTCTCAAAAGTGTTGGCTAACAGGTTGAAGAAGGTTTTACCTCATATTATCTCTGAATCCTAGAGTGCCTTCCAATTGGATAAAGCAATTTCGGACAATATCTTGGTGGCCTTTGAGGCTTTACACCACATGAAAAGGAAAAGAACAGGGAAAATGGGCCATATGGCTTTAAAATTGGATATGAGTAAAGCATATGATCGGTTGGAATGGGTGTTCCATCAAAGGGTCATGGAGAAGATGGGCTTTGATTCGAAGTGGATAGGCTGGATTATGGAGTGCATAAAATCTATATCCTATTTGATCTTAGTCAATGGCGATCTAAAAGGTCATATTGTTCCAACTCGAGGTATTCATCAAGGCGATCCTCTCTCCCCCTATCGTTTTTTAATATGCTCTGAAGATCTAAATGGGTTAATTGAGAATGCAGTGGCCAATAAGCATATTAAGGGGGTATCTCTTTGCAGAAATGGCCCAAAGATTTCTCACCTCCTTTTTGCTGATGATAGTTTACTGTTTTGCCGAGCAAGGGTGGGGGACGTGGAAAAAATTCAGGAGTTGTTGGGAAAATATGAACGCGCATCTGGTCAAAAAATTAACTCGGATAAAACTACCATCTTTTTTAGCAACAATGCTTCAAATGATACAAAGGAAGAAATAAAAGACTTGCTTGGGGTGGCCGAAATAAAGGAGTATGAAAGGTATTTGGGTTTACCAACAGTGGTTGGGAGGAAAAAAATGGTGAGCTTAAACTTCATAAAAGATAGAGTGTGGGGTAAACTCCAAGGGTGGAAAGAGAAATTATTGTTGCAAACGGGGAAAAAGGTTCTTTTGAAAGTGGTGGTCCAAGCCATCCCTATGTTTGCTATGAGTTGTTCTCAATTGCCAATTGGTCTTTGCCAAGACATTGAGATGCTTATTCAAAAATTTTGGTGGGGACAAAGGGGTGATAGGAGAAAAATTCATTGGACAAAGTGGGAGGTATTATGTCAACCAAAGAGTGAGGGAGGATTGGGTTTCAAAGATCTTTGCAAATTCAATAAAGCCATGTTGGCTAAACAGGTGTGGAGGTTGACGCATGATAAGGAGTCTCTATTTTATAAAGTTTTTAAGGCGAAGTATTTTCCAAAATGCTCAATTTTTGAAGCTAAAACTTCTACGGGATCTTTTGCATGGAAGAGCATATTGTGGTCTAGAGACTTAATTTAAAATGGATCCTTCTGGAGAATTGGCAATGGTGAATCTGTTCGGATATTTAGAGATGCTTGGTTACCTAGTCCTGAAGGTCGAATTAGCTCTCCAGTTGTGCATCTAGCACTGGAGTCCACAGTTGACTCTCTGATTAGTTCTGCAATGGGCTGGTGGAATACTAACCTCATTGATTTATGTTTTTATCGACCTGAGGCAAATCTTATCAAATCTCTGCCCCTTTGTTCTACCCCACAACTTGACACTTTGGTCTGGAGAACTGAAAAATCGGGCTGTTATTCTGTAAAATTAGGCTACAAACTCCTCTGTGAGCTTCATAATCTTGATTTGAATCGACCACAAATTTTGGACTCACAGAAAGGTTTTTGGAAAAATATATGGAAGTTGAAGGTTCCCGGTAAGGTCAAACATTTTCTCTAGAAGGCTTGCTCAAATTCGCTGCCCACTAAAGAAAATCTTCGAAAGCGAAAAATCCTCCTTGAATCGGGTTGTTCTCACTGCTCTAGTGATTCAGAAACAGTAGTGCATGCTCTATGGAGTTGTAGCTGCATCAAAGGTTTCTGGGATCTGGATTTCGATTAGGTGGATAGAAGCTCAACAGCTTCTGATTCTTTCTTGGATGTATTGCAAAAAATCCGCGTCAAACCGGCTTTGTTACCGTTATTTGCAATTACGGCTTGGTCAATACAGTATCATCGAAATAAAGCTCGCCTCTAAGAAAACCCCTTGCCCCTTCGCAATGTCACTGGTTTTGCTAAGAACTACCTCTGTGAATTCAGGGGGCTGAACAATCACCATGCACACAAATGTCGGGCTTCTCCACTCAGATGGCTACCTCCAAGTGTAGGCTCCATGAAGACTAACTACGATGGTGCAATGTTTGGGGAGTTAGATAGGGCGGGAATTGGCATGGTAATCCGTAATTATGAGGGTCAAGTGTTAGCTACCTTATCTGAACAGATAATGAAACCTCCAACGGTGGAAATTCTTGAGCTCCTTGCTGCCTAACGCGTTGTGAGTTTTACTGCTGAATCAAGTCTTGATCAGTGTGTTTGTGAGGGTGACTTTGAATCTGTGGTATATTCTTTAAGGGGTTCCGATATGGAGAATTCTCAAGGCGGGCATCTCATCAAGGATATTGTGTCTCTAGCAAACTCTTTTCAGACTATTTCTTCGCTCATGTACATCAACAAGGCAATGCAGTTGCTCATGCTTTAGCCCAATGAGTGAGACAAATTTTTTCCCCTCAAATCTGGTTGGAGTGTGTTCCAACAGATATTATGTCTTTTGTATTGGACGATTTTCCTTGTCTTGATTAATATAACAGCAAATATCCATTTCTCAAAAGAAAAAAAAAATTTGAGAAGTGTGGGAGACAAAGGAAATAAATGGGTAGGTGATAAAGAGATGGAGAGGTTCACATGGGTGGGTTTGGGAAATGGGAAAAGTTAAATTTTAAGAATGTTTTTAGCTATTAATTAGTCAACATGGTCACTTTATTTACAAAAATCCAACAAATATTTTTTAATAACCAAATGCTAACTTTATGTGAGTTTTTTTTTTTTTTTTTTTAAGGTAAATATAGTAAATCCATTATATTATTTTTTATATATATTTATATTTATTTATTTGTGGTAATCCGAAACAGTCTAAAATGGTATGCCGAAATAGACTGGTACCGAAATATTTCATTCCAATAAACAAACCAAAACAGTTCCAAAACGGTAATCATAACATTGATCCACATGACTCCTGGAATCAAAACTCAAAATGAAATACTAAGGTCATCACCATAAAATATAAATGCATCTAACGGGGCGTCCTTTCCCTGTCCAGCCCGTTGCCTTTCTCTTGTATGTTTGAACCTCTATATAAACCCTTCTATTTCCATTTCGAAGGGGGTAGGCCGTAGGCGTTACGAAGAAATGGAAAACTACAGACAGGGACGGAGCCACATAGTGGCTTGGGGGGGCCCCGACCCCTACAAAAAAAAAAATAAAAAATCCATTAGAGTAGGTAGAAAAAAAAAATTGGGCCCCCCCAATATTGGACAACCGGCCCCTCCCCCCATGCCCAATTCTCAACTATTCTCCCAAACCCAGCTCAAATATTCTCTCAAGCCTAGCTTTAGTTTTAGGCTTTACTATCTTATGTACTCCAAATAAAACAAACTGGCTTGCTCAAGTCCAAACACTAAAAACAAAACTTCATTTTCTCTTCATATCAAAAAATCCACCCACTGACCCATGGAATCCCTTTCTTTACTTCTTATTCTTTTGTTTTGTCTTCTTTGATACACTTTCATTTGCACTAGTACCGTTGCCTACCTACCAGCCCCCAAAACTCCAATCCTTTGTACTCACAGTTCGAGAAGAAAAAAAAAAGAATCCTGTCCAATTTTTTCTTTCTTCATCAGTTTTCGTTTTAAAACTTGGTGACTACTTGGTGACTAGTGAGTTTTCTTCTCTTTCTTAAGCATTAGATTCTTCTCTTTTTAGTGTCTTTTTTTTATTTTCTCAACTATCTACACCTAAATATTCACATGCTCTTTATATTTTCATAAATTTTTAGAGAAATGCATGATTGAAGGTATGGAGAGATTGTTTGTGATGAGTCTTGAAGGGAAGATCTAAAATTGGAGGCAGTCAGGTAAAGGCATTAAGCATTGCCACACGAGTGACCCATCTTTGCAATTTGTGAAGACAAAGTTTCTAAGGTAAAATTATTTTGATATATTACTTGATGAATCCAATGAATTAGTAGGCTAAAATTTCCAGACGTAACGATCTACAAGCCAAATCCTGAAGAAAACAAACAACAAGTCAGAGGAGACCGATGGAGGCCGGCCAAAAATCCTCCGATGGTGAAGTTAGTGAATTCTCAATTCTTAAGAAGGAAAAGAATTTTTGGATGGAAAATTTTTTAGTTACCTCTTGCGTTTCAATAGAAAAGCCTTTATATAGTGTTTTCTGATGTAGTTATTTCTCCAAACGTTGTGTAGTTTGGAAGATTTTGAGGTAACTCCCATAACTGCTTTGAAGGTTACTTCATTTGGGTTCTATTGATTATACCCATTTTCAAAGGAGGAACGGTTACATTCTAATAGAAAAGCGGAGTGCAGAGGAGATTTTCAGGATCCTCGTTCATCTTGCTAGTTTGATGGACGAGTGAATCCTCAAACGAGATTGTCCATCTGGACAGACGGATGGACGAGCTTACAACAAATGGGGTTGCTTTCCTGTGGACGAGCTATATGGACGAGTTTAGTAGTTGGCTTTTTTTGGTGACACCATCAGTTGCCCCCAGTCCATAGGTCATCTAAGGAAATATTGGTTTATAACTCATTTTCTCTTTCCTTCTTTTTTTTTTTTTTTTTTGAACGCAACTATTAGTGAGACTGAATGTGCCACATGTTGCAATTCTATTGGTTCTTACCTGCATCGTTTTATTCTTTTGAGGCACATACCATGTGGTCTCTTCTGATTGGCCCTTGTCGCTTCAAGTGTCCCATTTGGTTATCTATAAATAGTGGAATCCCTCCTGTACCCTTCACATTTACTGAAATTTTCCTCCTGAAATTCCTCGTCTAGAAGTCTCTCCGCATCTAGAGCCAGGTACTATCTTCTTTCCTTCCTTTAGGTTTTCCTTTTTCCTCAAAATGTCTACAACTGTTGTTTCCTCGTCTAGCAATAGTACAGATAGAGCTATAGACGAGTATCAAGATTCCTCTAGTTATAGTGGTTCTAGTAATAGTAGTGACAGTAGCAAAGGAGGTTTTACAGACGAGGAATATATCTCTGGCGTCCCTAGATTTCCTGTAGAAGCTCTTCAAGAGCAACTTAGGAAAGCTTCAGATTCCCAAGCTAGTACCTCGTCTAATGTTCCTTAGTCCAACCCTACAGGCGAAAAGGAGATCGTCTATATTTGTGCAGTAGGCGTCCACTCTAAAACATCTGAACAAAGGCTCTCAAACCTTAAGGCGTGGTATCAGATTCCAGACGAATTTAACCCAAGGTTAGCCATCCGTGGAGAATGGTGCTGCAACCCCCGTTTTGGAATAAGCGTCTATGAAGCCTACTTCTTGGGGGGCCTTAGATTTCCTTTAAATTCATTTGCTAGAGAGTTGCTAGTTAGGTTAGGCTTGGGTGTTTGTCAGTTCAATCCAAATGCATGGAGATTGATTATCTCAATGCAAATTTTGTGGAATGAAGTATTTGGAAAGGACTGTCCTCTTACTGTGGACGAGTTTCTTTTTTGCTATAAACCTTCTGAGATAAGCCAATCTCTTGGATTTCATCAATTTACAGCAAGGGGCAGGGATTGTAGATTAATCAAGTCCCAGGCCTCGTTTGATAGGAATTGGAAGATGGAATTTATTTTCGTCTCTGGTTTTTGGTCTGGAAATCCTGTAGAGGTTGGAAGGGACCACTTTGCTCCTTACACTGGAGACTTAGGGAAACTGCGTCCTGAAAGTACGTCCTTCCCCTTTTACCTTTCTTTCCCTCTTTTCTATATATATAACTTTATCCAAACATCTAATTTGTGATTTGTTTCACAGGTGTTAAACGTCTGTCCTTAAGCAAGTTCCATCGTGATTGCGTCCATAGGGCTTGCCTTCACGCCAACAGAAATTTTCATTCCTTAGTTAATCTTCGCAATCTTTTTAAGTGGGGGTTTGGTCTTGATCCCTCGGACGAGGAAATTGCCCACGAAGTTACACTAAGAAAAAGTAAATACTTTCATGATATTTTTCTAACTTTTATTCAACTTCCTATAATCTGTCACATATTGTTATTTTTATTTGCTTCAGGAATGGCAACATTGAAGGAAAACAGAGGAAAGGATACTCTGGTTGAAGAGAGCCATCCTGAGACTCAGGCTCAACCTCGTCCATCAGCTGGGGAGAAAAGGAAAACTATATCCAAGAATTTGGATTTGGGAAGCCTCCCCAGCCGTCGAGGCAAAAAGGGAAAGCTTGACTTGTCCCAGGTTATTAAGCCCAAGCCCCCTTCGTCCCAGCAGCCTACTCAAGTATTTAATGTGGACTCGTCCACCCCAGTTGATGTGACTCCGTCCAAGACAATCGTATCTACCTCATCCCAGCCTTCCCAAAGGCATCTTCAAACATTATTGAGAATGAAGATCTAGCATGGGAGCGCTTCCAGAATGCTATCACAAACGAGGATATAAACACCTGCTATGACATGTCTTTAAAGGATTTTGAACACTCTGGTGTTCATGATTTTTTTAAGGTATGTAAACATGTTTTTTACCTCGTCCTTATTATTTCAAGATTTTTTTTTTATTCGTTAATTGTTATTATCGTTTTTGTAGGCCATGTCCAAATTCATAGCGGCGTTTAGGCAAGCTACTGCATTGGATAGGATGAGAATCATGCTGGAGAAGAGAATAAAGGAAGTGAAGGACGAGTTGAAAAAATGGGCTGAAGTAGCTGCTAAAGCTAAGGAAGAGATGAAGGAGGCACAGAACCTAGTTGAGGAGTTGAAAGCTGATGCGGTGGAGAAAGATACTCGTCTTGATCATATATAGAAGAAGAATGACAAGCTGAGTACTCTTCTCACCAAGGCGAAAGAAGATGTAGTGACTGAGTTTAAGGCATCCAAGCAATACACTAATCTTCTAGACACCAATTATGCAGCAGGCTTTGAAGACTTTAGGATGGATGCTATGGAAAACTTCCCTGAAGTGGACTTCAGCTCCATTAAACTTAACCTAAATGCTGCTACCAGCTCTCTCCTTCAAACAAGTTCTAAAGACGCCAATATTGAGGACGATGCTACAACCCTTCCTTCTCAAGACGCCTCCAATGATAATGCTCTTCAAACTTAAGAAATGTTTCAATGTTTTGTACTTTTCTTTTTTTTTTTTCTTTTTTTTTTTTAATTTGGTCCATTGTTTTAGAACCTTTCTATGTAATGCAAGTACACTAGGCTCGTCCATAGTTTAAGGACGAGCTTTCGTAAAACTCCAAGTTTTAACTTTACAAGGGTGTTTGGACATTGGTTGTCCGCCCTTGAAACAGTTGAATGAATGATGTTACTTTTCTTTAATATATACATGGACGAGAGTCTTTATTTTCATATGCTAGACCTTATGCTTAGCTCGTCCATATTTCATATATTTTTACCATTTTTATTGGAATTTCACTAAGTGTGATTTATCCATATGAAGTAGTAATTCAGCATTATTCATCCATGGACCGAAATGTTTTTGGTTCCAAAGATACTCGTCTATGCATTTCCTCGTCCATAACTAGGACATGCATAATATTTTACTTCGTCCATTGTATGGACGAGTAAATGTTAATCTTACTCACTGGCGTAAGTTTTATCTCATCCTTTTATTTGGACGAGTTTGCCTGGATATCAATTTTACCTCGTCCTTTCATTTGGACGAGTTTGCCCGAATGGCATAAATTTTACCTCGTCCTTTTATTTAGACGAGTTTGCCTGGATGGCATAAATTTCACTTCGTCCTTTTATTTGGACGAGTTTGCCTTTTCTTAAGAAAAGTTTGGCGATACATCTCCGCGTTCAGAGAATTTTCTCATCTTGAGTTTTTTAGCTTTTAGCTACATGAAAATCAATACTCCACACAACATTATATACATAACATAAAAGTATTGTTTAAAGACGAGGCATATACTTAGAGTTTTTATGCCTTCTAGAAATATAAGTACAAACCAAACCATAACTCTGTCTATGACTTAAATATAATAACAAAGCAATATTAAACAAATAAGTCTTTACGTAGTCCTCAGTTCAGCCCCATCCAGAATTACTCGCCCAGGTTGGCCTCTTATTGATAGTATCTCCTCAGATGCTCAACATTCCAAGGATGCTCCAACCTCTTCCTGTCCAGGGCTTCCAAGTAATAGGATCCTTGACTTTTGCAGTTGATAACTCTGTAAGGGCCTTCCCAATTAGGTCCCAACTTCCCATGAGCTGGGTTCTTTGTTGCTAAGGAAACCCTTTTCAGGACGAGGTCGCCTATGTCAAACCGCATTGGCTTTACCATTGCATCATATTGCCTAGCCATAAGGTTTTTGTACCTTACCATCCTTTGTTCAGCTTCCATCCTTACCTCCTCTATTAGATCAAGGTTCAAACGGAGTTGCTCTTCGTTATCTTTGTCCTGATAAGCTGCCACCCTATGATTGGCCATGTGCACTTCTACAGGTATAACTGCTTCTATTCCATAGGCTAAATTGAAAGGAGTTTCTCCTATAGGAGTTCTGACTGTCATCCTATATGCCCACAGAACACCTGGTACTTCGTTTGGCCATACTCCCTTTGCTCCCTCAAGCCAAGTCTTGATTATTTTTAACAAGGATCGGTTTGCAACTTCAGCCTAGCCATTTGCTTGTGGGTGGGCGGGTGAGGACTAGTGATTCTGAATCCCGAAGTGTATGCAAAAATCTTTGAAGAGTGCGTTGTCAAATTGTCGTCCGTTATCAGATACTAGCACCCTAGGAACGCCAAACCTACACACAATGTTCTTCCATACAAAGTTCTTGACATTTTATTGTGTGATATTAGCTAAAGGCTCTGCTTCTACCCACTTAGTGAAATAATCAATATCAACCACAAGAAATTTCATTTGCCTTACGCCTATTGGGAAAGGACCCAAGATGTCTAGTCCCCATTACGCGAAAGGCCATGGGCCATCATTGGGGTTAGATACTCTGATGGTTGTCTGGGGATGTTACTGAACCGTTGGCATTAATCGCAGACCTTGACATAGGCCTTAGCATTAGCTTACATATTTGGCCAGTAATATCCTGCACAGACGACTTTGTGGATGAGTGATCTAGCTCCTGAATGATTGCCACATGCTCCCTCATGTATTTCTCCGAGTACATAGTTTGCTTCATCCGGAGCCAAACACCGGAGATAAGGCTGGGAAAAGCCTCTTTTGTACAGAGCCTCGTCCATAAGAACGAACTTGGCTTACCTTACCCTCAGCTTTCTTGCTTCGTCTTTTTCTTCTGGAAGTCGTCCATCTTTTAAGTATGATACAATTGGAGCCATCCAATTTTCTCTGCTCTGCACCTGTTACACTTCTAGATATCTATACTCGGCATATACTAAATCTCGTCAAACTCATTGATGGCTTCACTCACCAAAGCTTCTTTCGCTAAGGTATCTACTTCCATATTCTCCTCCCTTGCGATTTGAATGAAGTTAGTTTTCTCGAATTTTTTCATAAGTCGCATCACCTTGTTAAGATACTTCCTCATTCATTCTTCCTTAGCCTCGTACATCCCATTCACCTGGCCCATGATTAGCTGAGAATCTCCCAAGACAAGTATTGACTTTGCTTTCACAGACTTAGCCAATTCCAGCCCTTTGAGAAGAGCTTCATACTCAACTTCATTATTGGTTACTTGATACTGCAAGCGAACTTTGTATTTCAGTTTATCTCCTTCCGGAGTTTGCAAGACCACACCTATTCCTCTGGCGTGCTGTGTAGATGATCCATCCACATGGACGATCCATTTCTGGTTGCCTTCCGTCTTGCTTACATCGTTATAACTTAGGGTGAAATCTTCAATGAAGTCTGCCAGAGCTTGAGCTTTTATGGCATGCCTAGGTTGGTACTTTATGTCGAATTCACTGAGCTCAACAGCCCATTGAATCAATCGTCCTACAGCTTCCAATTTGTTCATGGCTTTCTTAAGTGGGTAATCCGTCATGACGTTGATGACATGAGCCTGGAAGTAATGTCTTAGTTTTCTGGAGGCTGTTATTAGTGCAAAAGCCAACTTCTCCATTAGGGGATATTGTCCTTCCGCTCCCCTAAGTGCCTTACTTGTATAGTACACTGGCTTTTGTATTTTCCCTTCCTCTCTTACCAATGCTGAGCTCACGGCATGTGGTGTTACTGCCAGGTATAAAAACAACTCCTTTCCTATCATGGACGGACTCAACAATGGAGCCGTAACGAGGTACGTTTTCAAGTCTTGAAAAGCTCTCTGGCACTTGTCCATCCACTCAAATGCTTTCTTTAAAACTTTGAAAAATGGTAAACACTTGTCAGTAGCTTTAGAAACAAACCTGTTAAGGGCAGCAACTCGTCCGGTAAGAGACTGGACTTCTTTGATACTCTGTGGAGGCTTCATATCTAGAATTGCTTTAATCTTTTCTGAGTTTGTCTGAATCCCTTTGTGTGAAACCATAAAACCAAGGAATTTCCCTGAAGATACTCCAAAAGCACATTTGCTAGGGTTCAACTTCATGTGATACTACCTTAGTGTGTCAAACATCTCCTGCAGATCGTTTAGATGCCTTCCCTCATCCTGAGTTTTCACCAGCTTGTCATCCACGTAAACTTCTACATTCCGCCCAATCTGTGGACGAAACATATGGTTAACCAGTCTTTGATATGTTGCTCCAGCATTTTTCAAACCGAAGGGCATTACTTCATAACAGAATAATCCCTGGCTAGTGACGAAGGATGTCTTCTCCTGATCGGCCTCGTTCATCCTTATTTGGTTGTATCCTGAAAAGTCATCCATGAAACTGAGTAATTAGTGGCCCACGATAGAATCCACCAATTGGCCAATGCGCGGCAATGGATAACTATCCTTGGGGCAGGCCTTGTTGAGATCGGTAAAATCTACACACATCCTCCATTTGCTATTTGTCCTTTTAACCATCACCACATTGGCCAACCAATTTGGATAGTATACTTCTCGAATAAATTTCGCCGCCATCAGCTTCTGAACCTCATCTCTGATAGCCTCATCTCTTTCCGGGGCAAACAACATTTTCTTTTGTCAAACTGGCTTTGAGGCAGGACATACATTTAGACGATGTGTAATGACACTAGGGTCTATACCCAGCATATCCTCATGAGTCCACGCGAATACATTAGTGTTTTTTCTAAGAAACTGGATGAGGTCCTCCTTAAATTTTTTCTTCTAAATCTGCCCCGATCCTGGTACACCTCTTAGGATTTGTCTTGTCTAAAGAAACATCTTCTAACACTTTAGGAGGTTCTGCCACGACTCTCTTTTCTTCAATATTCATGGCTTAGATTTGTTCGTCCATGGCCAACATTGCCAAGTAACACTCTCTTGCTGCTAGTTGGTCTCCATGCACTTGTCCTACTCCTTGCTCTGTTGGAAACTTAACTGACAGGTGATAAGTGGATGTTACAGCCTTCCAACTGTTTAAAGTCGGCCTTCCAATTATAGCATTGTAAGAGGATGAACAATCTACCACAAGGAAGTTCACCTCCTTGGTAACTTGCTGCGGGTATGCCCCCACTGTCACTAGTAATGAAATACTGCCCACAGGTTGTACCTTCATTCCACCAAAACCTACTAGGGGGAGCTCGCTGGTCGGAGCCGGTCTCTCTACATCCTCGTCCGTGAAGGTGATCGCTTGCTCGTCCGTAGTCCTTGCACTCGGTGATCGTCTAGAGAGTTGAACATTCTGCACTGCTTTCAAGTATGCTTTCTTTGACTTGGACGACTGTCCTGTAGAACTTCCCCCTAGAATGATTCTTATTTCTCCAAGCGGTGGTTGTGATGATTCCTCTACCTTCCCTTTCAATTTCTCATCCTTGTGGTCTCGTCCAAGGAAATTTCTCAACTTCCCTTGTCTGATGAGATTCTCAATCTGCTGCTTCAAAACGAAGCATTCACCCGTGTCATGCCCATAATCTCTATGGAAGCGACAATACTTATTTCTATTGCGCTTGTTGAGATCTCCCTTCATCTTCTCCGGCCACTTTAAGGAAGGCTCGTCTTTGATTTGCATAAGGACTTGCTCGAGCGACACGTTCAAAATGGTGTACTATTGATTCCTCGCTGAAGGACCTGCCTTCTTCTCTCGGTCTTTCTTATCCTCTGTTCGTCCCTTCTTCGGATGATGACCCTGTTCAGAGTAATGAGCAGGGTTTGTTTCCATTCTTTTAGCTCTCTTCCTCTTCTTAGCTATGATCACATCCTCTGTATTCATGAAATTTTGGGTAGAATGGACGAGCTTGGCCATGGACTGAGGTTCTTTTTCATAAAGCTTGTGTATGAACAAGTCGGAGTTAACCCTATTATGGAAAGCTGCCAACAATAACTTGTCATCCACCTCGTCCATAATCAAAGCCTCCCTGTTGAAGCGTATGATAAAAGATCGCAGGCTTTCATTCTCCCTTTGCTTTATAGTCAATAAACTGGACGAGGAACGCTTGTGCCTTTGCCCTCCAATGAAATTATTAACAAACAATTTGCTTAACTCCTCAAAAGAACTTACTGAATTTGGGGGTAGTTTGCTGAACCAGACTCACGCGGGACCCTTGAGAGTGGTGGGGAAGGCTCTACACATTATCTCATCTGGAACTTCTTGAAGGTGCATGGTAGTTTTGAAGGTAGCGATATGGTCAAATGGGTCACGCGTCCCATCATATGAATCCAAGGAAGGCATCTTGAATTTTGGAGGTAAAGGATGACCATTGATAGGGGCTGTGAAGGGGGAGTCTGTTCAGTAAACCATATCCTCTACAGGATTTGTTCTTTTCATATTTTCCCTCATCTCAGCCATAACTTTCCTCATTTGATCCATCTTCCTTTCTAAGTGTGGCATTCTTCTTGGTGCATTACCCCTCGATTGGCTTTCTGACTCCACATTTCTTCCATCTGCTTGGTTCTGACCATGCTCCTCTCCATAGACCTCCTAATGTTGCCCTCTAAGGTTAATTTCCCTTTTCAATTCCTGGTTCTAGCGGGTTAATTCCACCATGGCTGCAGCCATAGACTACATGTGTTGAACTGATGAAGGTTGCATTGCAGGCGCCGATTGACGGTCATGATGAGGGTTGCTAGAGGCATCTCTACTCTGTTGAGGGCCTGGACTGGTAGCCCTCGATCTTGTCCGGACCATTTCAGCCCTTTGTCGGAGAAAGAGATTATAGAATTCAATGATGAAACTCAAACGTAAAAAATTCTATCTTCTTCCCCACAGATGGCACCAACTAATGAATCCAATGAATCAGTAGGCTAAAATTTCCGGACGTAAAGATCTACAAGCCAAATCCTAAAGAAAACAAACAACAAGTTAGAGGAGACCGGTGGAGGCCGGCCAAAAATCCTCCGATGGTGAAGTCAATGAATTCTCAATTCTCAGGAAGGAAAAGAATTTTTGGATGGAAAATTTCTGAGTTACCTCTTGCGTTTCAATAGAAGAGCCTTTATATAGTGTTTTCTGAGGTAATTATTTCTCCAAGCGTTGTGTAGTTTGAAAGATTCTGAGATAACTCCCATAATTGCTTTAGAGGTTACTTCATTTGGGTTCTATTGATTATACCCATTTTCAAAGGAGAAACGGTTACATTCTAATAGAAAAGTGGAGTGCAGAGGAGATTTTCAGGACCTTCGTCCATCTTGCTAGTTTGATGGACGAGTGAATCCTCGGACGAGCTTGTCCATCTGGACAGACGGATGGACGAGCTTACAACAAATGGGGTTGCTTTCCTATGGACGAGCTATATGGACGAGTTTAGCAGTTGGTTTTTTTTGGTGACACCATCATTACCTATTTTTGATTAGTTAGATATCATATGGCTGTGGATGTAGTTGTGGGTGTTGTTAAATTGTTTGGTTTATGTTGTGTACCAATACTTGTGTGTTTAGTTTTTGTTTTTATTTGAGGGGTTATTATTAATTAAAGTTGTGTTAAAAATGGGTTGTATGTTTAAATTATAGTGGAAATTTTGTTTTTTCTTGAGTATGAACAACATCCATATAACTAAGTAAAAATTTCTAATTAAAATTTTATTTTTTAAACTTTTTTTCAGGCTAATTTTTTAGTCATATTCTTAAAGTTAAAAGAATTATGAGCAAACGAAAAACAATTGATGCATTCTTTAAGAAAAAAGATGTTAGCAATTCAAAAATTAGGACACTTGTGGCTGTAGAAACAAATGTCGATACTTCAATGCCTGATGAACACCTTGACCTCTCCAAATGTTTAAGAATTCAATCTGAAGAGATAGATTGTGATCCAGGATCACGTAAACAAATATGTGAATTCCCTATCAACAAACAAGATGAAATTCGACGAGCTTATCTCAAAGAAGGTCCATATCAACCTAAAAATATAGACTATCCATACAACAATGATACTCATCGTCGTCGATTTCAACCTTCATGGTTCGAATCGGGCCTCTCATGTAAAAATTCTTGGCCACGCCCCTGACTACAGAGGTGTCTGGAGAGAGTTCGCCGGCTACAATTTTGGTGACGAAGAGTCCCGCCAGCGAGATTTAGATCGTCTCCAATCTATATGTGCCAGTCGCCATAAATTTATGTTCAAGCTCTGTTCTACATCTCTGTACAAGAAGAAACCTTTCAGAGATCATCTCTGGAAGAAAGTTGAGAAGGTGTCTGCGTCATCAATTACATTGGCCACGTCGAAAGTTATGCTAAAGATGTTGTTTTATTTTGTAAAAAGCATAACAAATCTTATTTATATGAAAGCAATGCTCCTAATTGCGTCATTAGAGAATATATGTAACAGAAGACTTTGTAAGTGGTAATGCCACGTCATCTAAATAATATTATAATTTATGTTGTGTTTTTATTTAAATGAATTTTAATTCATTTGCTTTTTTATTTATAATTTATCTTGTCTATTGGGCTTTAGCCCAATTGTTTGAACAGAAAAAAGGCCGACTGCGGGTTACAGTCCAATAAGGCTACTGGGCCTACTCTTAAGAACAACAAAGGATCTTACTTGAAGAGACGGCTGAAGAACCAAAAGAGAAGACTACGGCGCTTGATTAAACTTAGGTTCCACTTGCAACATTTACAAACCACTTAGCTGCCAAGTGCCAATACTCACAACTTTCAACATTGCCCACCAAATTCATACCAAGTGAAGGCCTAAGGCCTTGACACAGCAACTTATAGGTCCTATATAGTTTATGTTTCAACAGTTTGTACCAATTTAAAAATATGCCAAGGGGCGTACAACAAACATCTATTAGACAAAATAAATACCTTACATGAAACCTAAGTCTTGAAAAAAATATATATAGAATAAAAAAATAAAGAAGCTTGTTCTACAAATTCTCTCATGATTTTGATAGGGAGAACCCTCAAAGATAACAATATAACAATAGTCTTCCTATGCAATTTTCAACTTTGACAGCCCATGAACATATTGGAACTTCTTCAAATTCTTACACTGAAATGAAACACCAATCCATTTGCCTTTCTTAGACTTTGAAGCTTCCATGAGGACCATGATTTGCTTGAGAATAGGAAAAATTTTCATCTGTTTCAATGTTGTTGCAGACTCTGTTTCCTATCATTTCTGTCCTTCCAAAAGCAACACAAACAACATTCTATTAGACATCTTCTCAAATAAAATATGATCAATAAAAAAAAAAAAAATGTTTGCTTCTACTTCCAAAGGCAGCAATAGAGAGGTACACCCCAATAAGAAATTGAACGATTAATAAAATCTCTTAGTTTCTGTTTAGTTAGCTGTGCCCCTTCTTATTGAATTATTGTTTAAATCTATTACCGGAGAAAAGAAGAAGCAAGTATTAGACAATATTGAATAATAAAAAAAATACTATATTTTTCATCTCAATGATTTGACATACAACATTGTTTATTTTGCACAGATGATGAGTCCTTGACCCTAATTGCACAAAGATTAAACTCACATTGAATAAAGTTAAGACCCACATTCTTTTTTGCTAAATAATCAAGTGAGAGTGGCCCTTACACACACTTCAATCATTGAATTTTTAATTCCATTTTAAAGAACAATCCACTTGAAAAATAAATATTCACATAAAAAATACGCAGGGAAGGGAGGAAGTTAGTTTAAATTGTTACTTTTTTTGTATAATTGGTCTTCTCTCTTGTTGGTTTTTTTGTGTAAGTTATTCTATCCTACTAATGATCTTCACACATTTCAAGTCACAATGAGAGTAAAGAAATTGACAGAAAGTCTCAAACCCATTAATCTTTCTAAGCTTCATAGTGAAATCTGAAGGGCATCAATAAGATCAAAATTAATTTAATCCTATAAAAGATTAAAAAAAAAATGTATAACCACGTCACTTCAAAAACATTTAAGGAGCAACATAATTGGCAATTCAAATATCACAAATAAATTAGAAGAAGAAAGATGTATATTAAGTAATGAAGCACACTAGCAGCCCATGCCTCAATTCCAATATGGCAACAAACAGAAGCCAAATTCTTTGCCTCAATGCTTAAATCAAGGAGCTAATTTACCACAGATAAAGCATGACAAATTACCCCCTAATATCATATCCAATGTCTGACTTTGTTCTTTGCAATTACCTTAGGAATATATTATGCATTTACTTTATAACTTTTCCTTGTACAAATTACTTTCTATACATGATGTAAATAGTATTTCTCATAAACATATTTCAAGCCTGAATCACTGTCCACGATTCCAACAGTATTAAAAGCATGTAAAATTTTCAAATTGATCATACCATTTTTGGTAGAAACAATAGTGTTTTTTGTATTGCATGAACATGGCAGTGATCACTTGGACTTCTTCTTTCTAGAGCTGATGACGCCAAAGCTAATTCGTCATATTAGCATAGTTGATTCTTGTTGCAAAAAGCATTGAATGTTTCTTCAAAGTTTTAAGTAAAAATTTATTTAAAATTGAAATTGAATAAGGAAAAACTAAACAATGAGAAATGTGGATAAGGGACTCACCATCATCATCTAGTTTACGATTTTAATGGTGACCCAATCATCAAACCTGATAATGTTCATCATTGCTGTATCTTCATCATCAACTTAAGCCCTTGCATCACTATAACACATGGCATCAATTCAAAAGTAGGAAAAAAAAACAAGACAAACAATTTCGAATGGCAGAAAAGAATACATGGCCGACCCTCTAAAGATCTATAGCCTAAGAAGCATGAACACTCTAAAATCCCTAAACTTAAAATAAAGATAAAATACACCTAAATATATTAATTGATTTAATCACTATATCCTCAATGTATCATGTCTTAATTTTTTTTAAAGAATCGACATATCACTATGTGGTCCATGTCCATATTTCTAAGTCCATAGCCAATCCCAAAATTTTGGGACTAATGCTTGGTTGATGTTGTTGTTTTAGTAAGAACAAACAATTTATGTGCACTCGGTGTGTCCATAATTACATCGAATTATCAGTTTTTGCTTTGCATATAACATAAAAATACCAACACATAAATGAACAAATCAATGTAGAATTTGATTATTAACATGAAACAAAAATTCATTTCAAAGTTAAAACTTAAATAAGGCCAAGATTAGATAAAAGTGGACATATATGTATATACCTTGCATTTCTAAGATTGGACCATAGTTGAACATCATCAACAGTGCAATAGTGGTTGAGTTTTTGAATGTACTCGTCGACCATCAATTGTACTCCAAGGGAACGCTTTTTCCCTATCATTAATATCCGTATAGGAACAACTCTATACCCAAAATAAAAAATCAATTAGCATTTAGTTAAACTCAGAATTTGAAGGAAAAATCAATAATAGATTTTATTTACCACAGATTGGTGCATGTATTTGCCTCCTGAAATATGAAAGAGTAAAGTAAAGAAGTGGAAATTATTAGTAAGATAAGAAACGATGGAAAATGTAAGAACCTAAAAGAGGAGCAGTCAGATTGGCATAGATTGAGATAACCATCCTGCCTTCCTTTTGCTTTTGATTTTGCCTAAAAGGAGGAGGGGGAGGATAGAGAGGCGAAATTGAATTTGTTGTTGTTTTTTTTTTTTTTCATAATGGAATCAAGTTTTTCATACAGCAAAAAAAACCTAAAATAAATCAATGCAACATTCAATCCTATACTTATTTAATCCCAACGATTTCCTTAAGATTAGAAACAGAAGTGCCCAAACTAAAATCAATATTTTTAATGATTTCTATAATCTAAAAAAACTAACAAAAACAAAACAAAAGCAAATATCTAAAATTGAGAAAACAAACATTTTGATAGAATATCCAAAAACCCAAAACAAAAACGAATCAAATATAAACCTACCCAACAAAAAAACTCAATTAAAAGTAATGTTTTATACTCAAACCTACAAAATTGAGAAAAAATGTGCCTCATCACCTCTCTCTATTTCTATCTCCGTGTGCGTCGTATTTTAACTAGTTATATTTTTTTATTTTTTATTTTATAATGAGAGGCTTCTAAACTGTGCTATAGCATTGCCAAACAACATAATTTATCGCCTTTTTACTTATTCGTGGCAAAATTTTAGATAGACATTTTTCTTACATGGCAGCACCTCCTTAATTGCAAGGAAAGACTTCTGCTATTATATATAGTATGATATGATATGATATATTGATTTGAACTCGACTCATTGAATTTGAGGGTGTGGAGCATAGTAACACATTTAATATTCAGATATTATTCTTTATCATCAATTATTTGGTAATTTCGTGAACTATATAGAAATATTCTTCCAAAATTTTAATAAATAAATCTTGAACTAATCATGATACTATCAAATTTGATCAAAGAACACTTTGTACGAGTCACAAAATGAATTAACGCTTTTTTAAATGTGATTAATCACCTATATTTAATCAAATTAATTAAAATCATTTTAAGCATTTAATTTTAGTGTCATTATTTTCTCAAAAAAAAAAAAAAAAGTTGTCATTATAATTTTAAATTTTACGATTAATCCCCTAACCTTTCCCTCAAGTTCCAGTAATTGCTAACTATTAACTATACCAGTTGTGTGAAAACTTAAAGAAACATCAAATAATACAATGTCATTTAGGAGTTAATGCTGAACAATTAATGGAACCTGATGAAAGGACCATAATGATAGGGTTATCATTTTTTGTATGGAATGTTGACTATAATTTTAAAAATGCTAGCGATTGATTATAAGTTTTGAAACTTGAAGAACCATAATGATAATGAGACAAAAATTGGGACTAGAACAAGCCTAAATTTTATTATCAACCTAGGATAAAGTCTCGATGTCGACCAATTCTAAGACAAAAATTGTAGTGTAGTTAAGATTGTCATTCTACCGAAAAAAGAAAAACAAGAATATTTCAAAAACACTAATAATATAGAGAAAAATATATTTGAAACTAGCACAAAAAAGTTTGGTAAAATTTAATAATCAAAATCACTAGGCTGTCGAGGTTTGTGAACTAATATTGTTAAGCGTTCACTACCAATCCAATTTTAGTACATAATTGGGTAAGTAAACACATAAATTATCTAATTGGAAGATTTAGAATAAGTTTGATTAGAAAAACTCTCTTTAGTTGATTCTATCAATCAATTGTTCCAACAATTTACCCTAGAAAAAGAAAAACTCAAGAACATTGCATATCCAAAGGCAAATACTATGGCAAAAGTAATATCTAACAAAATTACCTTGTTTTTCTTCAAAAATTATAAAACCCTATTCTAAAAATAAGAAGATTTAAGAATAGACTTATGAAAGAATTAGAAATCAAATATCAATCTAACAAAACAAGTATGAAAAGAGAATGATTAATTTTAATAACCAAAATGTTAAATACATGTTTGGATTGATAAGTGAACAACTTGCTATATTGAGGATTCACCCCTAACTTAGCATAGGTTCTTAAGCTTCCATAAAAAAAGAAATGAAAAATAATGTTTTCTCGCAACCAAAAACATGGCTGATCTTGTATCCTCTTCATATTTATAACCTTCAAAACCTTAAAAAAACATGCCCCCAAAAAAAGAAAATAAAAATGTTAACCGTTTTTCACCAGTAGGTCAACTTCTAGGTTAGTTTTAGCCTTCAAAAAGGTTGGATTCTAAAATTTTGGTAGGGAAGAGCTTGTATCCAGTGTCTAGTGAAACTGAACATTCAACACAAGCCGTGTCCGTTTTGGTAAACTAAAAAGTTATAGATCATTGAGTTTTCTTTTTGTGGCCATAAAAATCAGGTCAATTTGACATCAGAGTAAAGGGATACAACCAAAATATCAAGATTGGTTAGAATATTTCCATATCAAGATTTTTTCCAACTTCGGCTTGAACAAAATTCTCTCTTGCCTTTTATATTTCCACACATTTTTGACTTGTTAAATGCTTAAAAAATACTTCTCAATTGATCTTGACCCTTGGATTCTCTTGGTTACGTGTTTGCATGATTAGCTAATTAGTTTTAATTTCCTATAAGAGAAAAATACAAATAATGAGTATATTTTAGAGAAAATTTGCAAACTCTTATATTAATGTGTAAAAGCGGGAATAAACACAATATATATATATATATATATGAGATAATGCCTACCAAAACTAAAATAATATTGTAATTTTAAGGCAATTATCTAGTCTTAAAGTTTTAAACCTAAACTAAGTAATAATTGTTATTGAGTCATGAAAATAAGTTTGGAGCTTCATTTACATTTGGAGAAGTAATATGCATCATATAATATCCATTTTAACTTATTTTAATTATTCATTAAATTTTAACAATATATATATATATATTTAAAAAAAATTATAATTCAATAGTTATAATAGAGGAGGGGGAGATTTGAATCATAGATGTTTTGAAAACACTAAGAGGTACCAACTACCAACCAATTAAGCTATAAGACTCTAGGTAAATTTTAATAATTTCATACTGTTCATTTAATATATAAAATTGTCATTATATATAGATATGATTGCAACCGACTCATGTAGAGCTTCGGATTGGCCGGACTGGGTCTTGTCGGTTTCAGGTTCGCTACAGGGGATCAAATCTGGCTGGATTTTGGCCAAAATCTGGCCAATATTCATCCATATCCTTCAAGTTTGTGCCCAAATCTCGCTATATTTGTCAAGATCTAGCCGAAATCTCATTACATCAGTGAAGTTTTTAAGTTTAGTCTTACCGGTTTTTGGCTAGAACACGAGACTCGAACCCAGATCTCATCATATTTGTTGATGAATGTTCACATCAGGTGGGCTGAGATCTCATTATATTTGTCGATGAAGCTCACATCGGGTGGGTCAGGTTCTTCGATTTCTCAGGCAGTCAAATCGAGACTTGAACCGATCGTGTCAGGTTTTCATGTTGGCAACCCGCAGCTAACCGAACCACTACTTAGATTGGGCGGTTATCAGGTCGGAGGTCGTCGGGCTGGGCGAGTGCTAGACAACCCTATCTACCAACTAGTCAACCTGTGAAAGCATCAAAGCCCAAACGCCCAAGCACCATCTTAGCAGTAAACTCTATTATGGAAATTTGTAGATTATGAGAATGAAGGATATGATAGGGCCAATTACAGCCTTACGTTTTTTTGTCAAAATGCTTTCCCCACCAAAAGGTGATCTCTCAAGGGTGTGAAGGGTCTCCTTTTATAAAATCAAGGCCCTAGGGTTTTTTTTTGGAAAGTTATTCTTACTTCCTGGTATTGCGTCGCATTGTGCTTAGTCAATGGTAATTGGACTTTTTCCTCAATGGGATCAGGGACTTTAGGTAATAATCGATACAAAATATGATATCTACTACATCCCCCACCTATTAAACTCCCCCCCCCCCCCCCCCCCTCTACCTTGCATTTAAACCAATGGCTTAATCATGGGTGTGGGTAATTGAGTGATAGCATACATGTTGATCAACAGAGCTACTCATTGAGATTTTTGGAAGAAGCCCCTTGTGTGCTGCAATAGAACTTGAGCTATAGCTTCCCTATCTCATGTGAGCAAAGAGAAAATTTTTATTCTATTGTTAGAGCGAGGTGCACATAAGCCATATTTCAAAGTCTTGGTCATGAGAGAGAGAGAGAGAGAGAGAGAGAGCTTCACAAGTTCTAGGAAGACTTGGGAGTTTCATTGGGCCCTAAATTTAGTGAGGATTTAGAGCTTTGAAGACTTGGCTCTCAGAGGGCCTCAAAGAACTAGGACCAAACTACCCGATGCCTATAGTTTGGTTTGCTGAATTCCATTGGGCTTGGGTCACACAAAATCATCCGAAAAATAAAGGCCATCAACATTGTCTATATTAGATTAGATTGGATTGGATTAACTACATACCTCTTTCTTGATTACTACTCTGCTAGAAAATAATTGAATGGAGGGCAATGTCTTAAATGTTTGTGTAAATTAGTAAATTACAAATGTAAAAATAATTAGATTATATCAGCATTTTTTTAATATTTTTGGTACATCATCTCTCGCATTCAATAACTTTAAGGATATAATATCTTTTCACTTTTTTTTAATATTTTCTTTTACAATTATTAACATGACTTATTGTTATTAGTACATAATAAAAATGATGTCAATAATGACCTAAGTAAATGTAATATTGCTCAAATCATAACAAGTCATGAGAGAGAGAGAGAGAGAGAGAGAGAGAGAGAGAGAGAGAGAGAGAGAGAGAGAGTCCATGCAATTTATGGAGGAAATTTTACTTAAATCAAGGATGGGAATTTTTTTTTTCATTTTGATAGTTACAACAATGAGGGTATGAAGATTTGAACTTTAAATGTCTTCAATGAAAACATTACAATAATGAGGGTATGAAGATTTGAACTTTAAATGTCTTCAATGAAAACTTAAGAAGGTGTTAAAGGAGCTACTAGCTCTTGGAAAAACTACATATGGAAACTAATAATACAATGTTTTGTCTTTGTCCATTCTTCAATGCATGCGTAAATTACAAATAATAATAATAATTAGATTATATCAGTATTGTTATTATTTATGAGACATTATTACTCACTTTCTAAAAGTTTAGAGACACAACATTTTTCACAATTTTTTTTCTTCACAAATATGACATATTATGATACCTGTATGATAAAAGTGGTGCCACTAGTGAAACTAGGTAAAAGTAATATTACTCCAATAATAAAAAAAAATAAAAAAAAAATAAAAAAAATTATGGCTAAAGGCCTAAAGCTATTAATAATTAACAAAATTCTATCATTAGGGCTAATCTCAGGCAAGTATTTGTAAATATCAAATGAAATGAAATGCTAGGTGAAGTAGCCAGCTATGATTTACTAATTCATAACCACTCAATAATTTTAGAGAGAGAGAGAGAGAGAGAGTTCATGCATTTTATGGAGGGAATTTTATTAAAACTAGGGATGGAAACTAATAACACAACGTTAGTTGACTATGTCTTTGTCCCTTCTTCTGCAGCTCCTACCCTAATACTTTATTCTCTAGTTTCCATCCAAATTCCCTACATATTTTATACTATAAACTAATGCAGAAACAGTTCATTGGCCAATCTGCAATTCAACTTGCTCTTTCTTATCATCGAACCTACCTGTCCTCTTCCTCCAATGTTCCTTTCAATCCCAACAACTAAGTTCTCCCATCAGTTTTCAAGATTCCATTCTCTCTCTTGGCTCTTACCAGGTTTTGGAGAAACTTTGGGAGTAACCATGGTACAGGAAACAATAAGACTCCCAGATGAGTACGAGGTTTCAGATATTTTAGGTAGAGGAGGATTCTCAGTTGTAAGAAGGGGTATAAAGAAGTCATCAAGCGGTGAAAATATCCATGTAGCTATCAAGACCCTAAAAAGGTTTAGCCCTTCTTCAACTCCATCATCACAGAATCGTGGTGCTAACAAAAGCATAGCTTCCTTGGGATTATTCCCAACATGGAAACAAGTTCCAGTATCGGATGTGTTAATCACAAATGAGATCTTGGTTATGAGAAAAATAGTGGAAAACGTGTCCCCTCATCCAAACGTGATTGATCTATATGATGTGTATGAGGATCAGGATGGGGTTCATCTTGTGCTTGAGCTTTGTTCAGGTGGAGAACTGTTTGATCGAATTGTAGCACAAGAAAGGTACAATGAAGCTGGAGCTGCAGCTGTGGTTCGACAGATTGCACAAGGGTTAAAGGCTCTTCATAGAGCCAACATTGTCCATAGAGACTTGAAGCCAGAAAACTGTCTCTTTTTGAACAAAAGTCAGGATTCTTCTTTGAAGATCATGGATTTTGGACTTAGTTCTGTGGAGGAATTCACTGACCCAGTTGTTGGATTGTTTGGTTCTATAGATTATGTCTCACCAGAGGCACTTTCTCAGGGATCAGTTACTTCTAAAAGTGATATGTGGTCCTTGGGTGTCATCTTGTATATCCTACTCTCTGGGTACGTACGTATAACACGTTGCTTTCTGATTTTCCTAGATATCTCATTTTAAAAAATTATACTGTAATTAATACAAATTTTACATTAATTGTCAGAGATAAATTAAGGAGTAATATTTATTTTACACTTCTTATTACACAAACACTTACACACATGAAAATTGAACTCATGATTTCAAAAAAGTGAAATCATGAATCACAATTTCAGTTCAATTTTCATGTGTGTAAATGTTTTTGAAACAAATATATTCCTAAATTAAAAGTGATACAATTGTTAAATTACAATATTCCTTTTATGTATGATCCTATCATATGGGCAACACGAGGAACCCATTAGATTTAATGTAGGTAGTCTTAGAGTAGATGTATTCCTCTTCTACAATAATTAGCTTAATATAACACTTTAATGATATGTTTCAATTAATTTAATTGGTAAAGTTTCTTATCGTCAAATTAGAGATTTGAAATTCGAACATTGTCTATACTAAAAACTAATTAGTATCTTTCACCTCTATATAAAAAGAAAAAAAAATGCAACGGTATAATGACTATGGTTTCAGTGGTACATATTTGTCATGAGAAATGAAGGTATATTAGGATTTCAAATTCAATAAATTTGAGGGATTTTAAACATTATTTTGTAATATTTTAGGTATCCACCGTTCATTGCTCAGTCGAATCGGCAAAAGCAACAAATAATTTTGGCTGTAAGTTGTTTTCATTCAAAATTCTACATGACAAGATGATACTTTATTTCAATTTCTTTAAAATTCAGTTTATATCTTGTTTGCCTAGCTAGTTCCAAGATAAAATGCTTTTGTCTGCAGGGTGAGTTCAGTTTTTATGAGAAGACTTGGAAGAATATTTCTTCATCAGTAAGGCAACTGATTTCCAGTCTCCTGACAGTTGATCCTCATAGAAGACCTAGTGCTGAAGAGGTATTTTGCTCTCTTCCTAGATTTAAGTAATAAATAGGCTGGTGATTTTCAAAATGAGTCAAAATAATTGTGAAATAGATTGATTTCAAACTTAGGAAAGAGAATAAACGAAACATAGCACTTTGTTAAGTTCCACATCAAAAAGATTAGGGAAGAAAAGGTTAAAACTGTTGGGAATTCAACCTAAATTCCAACCTGTGAGAAACAAAAAAAATAGAAAAAAACACACGTCAAAGAAAAATAATCACATGCACAAGACAGTATTTACGTGGTTCGGCAATTTACCTACGTCCACGGAGTTGCAGGGATTTCACTATTATCAAGGAAAAATACAAAGTGCGGCTACAGTGTTTTTTTCTCTCTCTAAAAACACAATAACAGTAGTCGTCACAAACCCTAATTATAAAGGCGGTTTTTATATCCTGCTTACAAGGTTACAATGGGCTACAAAACGGGCCAAAAATAAACTAGGCTCCACAAAGCCCAACAAATCTCCCACTTGGAGACTAGTTCAATCATCAACATCAGCCGCTATCCTCCAAAAGCAATCCCTCATCCCTGCAACTCATCCTCCTGTCCTCAAGCTAGAAGACCAATTGAAGCTGCACACAGTTTCAACTTCTCAATAGTGACACCCTTAGTCAACATGCCTGCTGGGTTCTTAGATCTACATATCTTCTCAAGTGTTACCAACTTATCTTCAACAAGGTACCGGATAAAGTGGTATTTTGTCTGTATATGTTTCGACTTTGAATGAAAAGCCGAATTTTTAGCAAGAAAAATTGCACTCTAACTGTCACTGTGTAGGATGCCCATCTCCTGCTTCTTACCCAGTTCATCTAAGAAACCATGTAGCCAAATCATCTCCTTTCCAGCTTCAGTTGCTGCAACATACTCAGCTTCTGTAGTAGACAAAGTAACAATCTTTTGTAGATTTGAAACCCATGATATAGCTGTACCACTCAGAGTAAATACAAACCCAGTAGTACTCTTTCTACTATCAACATCACCAGCAAAATCAGCATCTACATAACCTTGCAACTTCAAACTTGCACCTATGAAGCAAATACATGTATCTGATGAACCCTTCAGATATCTCAAAATCCACTTGACTGCCTCCCAATGCTGCTTTCCAGGCCTACTCATGAATCTGCTCACAACTTCCACTGCATGTACAATGTCTGGCCTTGTACACACTATAGCATACATCAAGCTGCCAATAGCTGAGGCATAGGGCACCTTGCTCATATGGTCCCTTTCTTCTTCTGTCTTCGGTGACTGTTATTTGCTCAGTTTGAAATGACTACTCAAGGGTGTGCTCACTGGTTTAGATTCATTCATGTTGAACCTGCTGAGAACTTTCTTCACATACTCTGACTGTGAAAGCTTCAATGTACTATTAGCCTTGTCTTTAATGATTCTCATACCAAGGATTTGCTTTATAGCTCCCAAATCCTTCATTGCAAACTGTTTTGATAATTGCTTCTTCAGATTATTAATTTCCTCAATACTAGAGACCCTATAATGAGTATATCATCCACATACAACAGTAAAATGATATAAGAATTGTCAAAGAATTTAACATAGCAACAATGATCAGCTTCACATCTCTTGAACCCAATTTTATGCATAAAATTGTCAAATTTCTTGTACCACTGTCTAAGAGCTTGTTTTAGGCCATACAAGCTCTTTCTCAGTTTGCAGACTAGATTCTCTTGTCCCTGAACAATAAACCCTTCTGGCTGAATCATATAAAGGTCTTCCTCCAAATCACCATGAAGGAATGTCGTCTTCACATTTAACTGCTCAAGATGTAAGTTTTCTGTAACCACCATTCTCAACATCAGTCTAATTGTTGACATCTTCACAACTGGAGAAAATATCTCTGTGTAGTCAATGCCTTCCTTCTACTGGAACACTTTAACAACTAATCTGGCCTTGTAACGTTTGCTACCATCATGCTTATTCTTTATTCTGTATACCTACTTATTGTATAAAGCCTTCTTTCCTACTGGCAATTCAATCAATTCCCATGTCTGATTCCCCAACAAGGAATCCATCTCATCCTTCATGGCTAACTCCCACTTGCTTGAATTTTCATCTTGCAAGGCCTCATCATAACACTCTGGCTCACCACCATCAGTCAATAGTAGATAATTTAAAGCGGGTGAATAAGGCTATGGAGGTTTAATATTCCTAGAAGATCTGCGGACTTCAACTACAGGTGTACTCTGATCTACCTGTGAATCTACATTCTCCTTATTTTCTTCACCCATTTTCTAGACAGTACTTTCAGTCAATCCATCTAAGTTGACAAACTCAGATTTCTTTTGATCTATCTCTGCAATATCTGAAACTACAGTTGACCTATTCTTGTACATAACCTGTTCATTAAATATCACATTTCTACTTTTGATGATTTTCCTGTTTTGTTCATCCCAAAACCTATAGCCAAATTTCTCATCACCATAGCCAATAAAAAAACATATTTTAGACTTAGCATCAAGTTTACTACGAGCATCAGAATCAATATGAATATAAGAAATACAACCAAAAACTTTTAAATGGGAAAACTTTACCTCTTTACCGCTCCAAACCTCCTTAGGAAATTTGAACTCCATGGGAACTGATGGCCCTCGATTTATCAGGTAAGCTACAGTGCTAACAGCATTAGCCCAGAAAGTTTTTGGTAGTCCAACATGCAACCTCATACTCCTAGCACGCTCATTAAGAGTTCTGTTCATGCGCTCAGCCATACCATTCTGCTGTGGTATCCCAGGAATAGTCTTTTCCATCCTAATTCCCTATGCAGCACAATACTCATTGAACCCTCCATCTATGTACTCTCCTCCATTATCTGACCTCAAACATTTTACTTTCAAATCTGTTTTTGTCTCAACCATGGCCTTCCACTTCTTAAAAGTTTCAAATACATCAGATTTATTTTTCAGAAAATAAACTCATACCTTTCTGCTTGAGTCATCAATGAAAGTGATGTAGTACCTTGAACCTCCAAGGGATGCAACCGGAGAAGACCCCCGCAAATCAGTGTGCACTAACTCCAATATTTTAGCCTTTGGTGTCCTGCCAGTTTTCAAGAAGCTCACTTTTTTCTGCTTTCCTAAGATGTAGCTTTCACACATGTCAAAATCAATAGACTTCAATTCTGGTAGTTTTCCTTTTGATAGCAACATCTTCATCCCTTTCTCACTCATGTGACCAAGTTTGTGATGCCATAGGCTTGTATCAGTACTTGCATCAGCAATTGCAATTGTGCCTCTTGGACTTGAGGTCATATATAGAGTACCAGTTTTCTTTCCACGAGCCAATACCCTAGCTCCCTTTGTAACATTCCAAGTGCCACCAACAAATAATATTGCATGCCCTTCATCATCAAGTTGTCCAACAGAAATCAAATTCCTCCTCAAGTCAAGAATATGTCGAACCTTCTCCAGTAACCAAACAGACTCATTGGGCAACAATATCCGGACATCTCCCATACCTACAACATCCAAGGCTGAACCATTAGCCAAATACACCTTACCAAAATCACCTACAACATAATTCTGTATGATTTCTTGGTGTGGAGTGGTATGAAACAAAACTCCTGAGTCCAAAACCCAATCATCAAGTGGACTGTTTACTACAAGAAGTAATGCATCCTGTACATCTTCTGATACAGCATTAGCAGAATCATCTTCATTCTTCTTTTTAGGATTTTTGCATTGGTTCCTAAAGTGACCTGTTTTTCCACAATTTCAGCATTGTACTTGTTGGCCTGATCTAAATTTACTTTTGTTCCGATTAGGATTTCTGAATTTTGATCTACCCCGATTTGAATTTCTGTTATTACCTCGGCCTCTTGTTTTAAGGTTTAGGGCAGAACCAAATCCTGAGGTTTCACCTGCATCTCTTCTGCGAATCTCCTCAGCCAGAATTAAATCTCGAATATCATTGTACTTGAGCTTTTCCTTTCCTGTAGAATTACTTACTGCCATCCTCATTGCCTCTCAACTGTTTGGCAAAGAAGCCAAAACGATCAGAGCACGAATCTCATCATCAAAATCAATTTCTACAGACAACAATTGATTTGTGATAGTGTTAAATTCATTCAGATGTTGTGCTACTGATGCATTCTCTGTCATCTTCAGATTAAACAGTTTCTTCATTAAATGCACCTTGTTATTTGCTGATAACTTTTCATACATACCAGACAAAGCCTTCATCAGATCTGCTGTGGTCTTCTCCTTTACAACATTGTGTGCAACAGACCTAGACAGAGTTAACCTGATAACTCTCAGTACCTATTTGTCAAGAAGAGCCCATTCCTCAGCCTTCATAGCCTCAGGTTTTTCCCCTAGAAGCGACAAATGTAGCTTCCTCCCATAAAGGTAATCCTCGATTTGCATCCTCCAAAATCCAAAGTCTGTGCCATCGAACTTTTTTATTCCAGACGCCTTTCTTGCTTTCTCTGCCATTGCCCTCACTTAAACCTAACCCTAGGCTCTAATACCAGTTGTTGGGAATTCAACCTAAATTCCAACCTGTGAGAAACAAAAAAAATAGAGAAAACACACGTCAAAAAAAAATAATCACACGCACAAGACAGTATTTACATGGTTCGGCAATTTGCCTACGTCCACGGAGTTGCAAGGATTTCAATATTATTAAGGAAAAATACAAAGTGCGGCTACAGTGTTTTTCTCTCTCTCTAAAAACACAACAACAGTAGTCGTCACAAAACCTAATTATAAAGGCAGCCTTTATATCCTGCTTACAGGGTTACAATGGGCTACAAAACGGGTCAAAAATAAACTGGACTCCAAAAGCCCAACAAAAACTACTCTCACTTTTATTGCAAAAAGCTTATAACATAAGTAGTGATGATTTGATTGATATCACATCAACAACGTACTAAATAACATTTAAAATATTTTTTCTATTTTGCGTTTAAAGTTTACTTTTTTTTTTTCTAAAATAAATTTGATGGTTATAATTGGGGAAGGAGAATTTGAACCTTGAACAATCTTATTGAAAATACCAAAAGGTGCCATTGAGATACAAGTCTCTTGGCAAAAGTTGACATAAGGTTTATGTAATAACTATTGTATCATTGTTACATCATTAAAGGAATACATAGTCTTATAAATTCCAACTGTATAACTGGCTTTTTTTTTTTTTTTCTAATTTTCTTTTTTGGGCCAATGAGAGATCGATATTTCTACCCTGTATCCAATACATTAAGTTGAATTCAAATACTTGACTACATTAACCAATAAGATAAAATAATGTTATCTTTTTAAGAATTAGTAAATTCAAAACAATCATGTGTTTGAATTCAATTAGAGAACTTAATATACTGCACCTAAAATATTGTATGTTTTACCCTTATTCAAAATAACAGTATTCCTCACTTTCCAAAAACAAGGTTAAACAATGCTTCTTGTCTTTTTTTCTTTTTTCTTTTTTCATATTTTTATTTATTAATAGTAATTCGATAGTAAAGGAAAAGGAATATGAGTCATGAATCTCAGTTGAAAACGTTAGGAGGTGCAGCTATAAGCCTCTTGGTGAAACAAAACTGTTGTCATTAGAGTATAATTATCAGTTGAGCTAATTTCGTCAATCATTTCCTTGGGTCTACATACAACTTTCTTTGCCTTTTTTTTTTTTTTTTTTGAGAAAAAAAAAAATCATTAGGTAAAGTCTAGTTACACATCTGGTGCACAAACGTTACGGTTTGCGCATAAAGAACATACAAAACAAATTTTAAATTCTTAAAACTAAAACTATTTTAATAGCAATGAGTCATTATGGTTGAACTACTTAATTAACTGGCAGCAATTTTTTTTTTTTTTTTTTTTATAAACAACTGGCAGCAATTTTTTCTATTGTTGTCTCCATGGTTTATAGTTCTGTTCAAACAAGCACCAATAGATTGTTGAAATACCGTTCAATATTCATTTGCTTGTTAATGATTATAATTCTATTCAAACAGCCACCAAGAGATTTGTTGAAATACTGTTAATTTGTTTGTTAATAATGAAATTTAGTGCATACAAATACTAATGTGATAAATGTCTGGAAAACAGCTTCTGGATCATCTGTGGGTCATTGGTGATTCAGCCAAGCAGGATCAAATGGATGCTGAGATTGTTTCACGACTTCAGAGCTTTAATGCCCGGCGCAAACTCCGTGCTGCAGCCATTGCTAGTGTGTGGACCAGCACAGTTTTCTTAAGGACTAAAAAGCTCAAATCTCTACTCGGGTCCCATGATCTTACACAGGATGAAATTGAGAATCTGAGGGTACATTTTAGTAAATTGTGAGTATGCAAATCCAACTTATACCTTGGCTTTTTGCCAGCAATTGATTGATGTTGCAAATTACAGGTCAGTGCAGAAAAAAAACGGTCACATTGGCAAACAATTGCTGATAAACTTCATATTAATACCATTACTGTATTAAACCAATATGTACAAATTCCATGACAAATATGTGCAAAGGGGAAGAGTAATAATTCTTGTCCAACTTAAGGCAAATACAAAAAAATAAAAGGACAAACAACTTCTATGTTAAACCAATAATTCTTGACTCAGAATAAATTGCATGAGCTCAATTTATCCTAAAACCAGTTTTTTAAGATTCTGATGAAGAGTAACATCATTGACATAGTGCAGATGTGCAAAAGGTGACAATGCCACTCTGTCTGAATTCGAGGAGGTGCTGAAAGCAATGAAAATGTCGTCGTTACTCCCTCTAGCACCCCGCATCTTTGACCTATTTGACAACAATCGTGATGGAACAGTTGACATGCGAGAGATACTTTGTGGGTTTTCCAGCCTCAAGAAATTACGAGGCGATGATGCTCTCCGTCTTTGCTTCCAGGTACACTTCATTGTTTCGATTATAACACCAAACATATAATCTAAATTTTCTTCATCTTGCCATGCTTTCTTTGTTAGCAAGAGCAACATAAAACATTTCTATGATAGAGGGAGAGAGGGCTAATTGAAACGCATTTATTAAAGCTTAAACAGATTGGTTTCATATAATCTAGATGAAAAAGAGCCGAGGCATAAAACTGAGCTAATGATCCCTCTTTCTTTGTTTGCCCAACAGATGTATGATATAGATAGGTCTGGATGCATTACAAAGGAAGAAGTAGCATCCATGCTTAGAGTAATGCCACTTAATTTTTTCACTTTCTAGCTGGTGTTTCTATCTGCATTAATATTGTATCATGATCTGTTGGTTTTGTTAAGCAGGCTTTGCCTGGTGAATGCCTTCCAGCGAATATCACCGAACCTGGGAAATTGGATGAGATATTTGATCGGATGGACACCAATAGCGATGGAAAAGTAACTTTCGAAGAGTTCAGAGCTGCAATGCAGATAGATAGCTCCCTCCAAGATGTAGTCCTCTCCTCTCTTCGCCCAAAATAGCTTTCCCCACCATCCACTTACCGTCTAGTGTCAACTTTCCAATAAAGCAATGGATATTTTTTCCCCTTTGTTGAACTTTTATGTCACAGGAATCAGAAGACCGGTAATGAAATGAGATGAGAAGATAATGTACTTCTAATTTTTGACAAAAAAATATATGGAACTATTACCCTTTTCGGCATACTAAACAAGAGAGAGTCAAACCAATAGCAGAAAACTCAACCCCAGTTTCAATTTTCATTTTTAAAACCCTTTGCGTTCAAAAAGTTGAAGTTGAAAAACTAGCAATATCAAAAGAAGAGATTTAAAAATTTTAATAATAATAATAATACTTAATAAATAAGACTTTTGGTTGAGACAAAATCAGTAAAGCATCCTTGCTTTAACTCCAAAAGAAGAAATATTTGTCCAATGACAGGCATCTTATAGCCAAAAGTTTCATTATTGCATTGCATCTTTCATGCGGGTTAAGTTTAGGCATTCTCTTTTGAAGGTAGAGAGACTACTATGTGAAAACTGAAAAGCCAGTGCAAAAGCTCAAACTCATCCAGCGTTTTTGTGTAAATCCCATACACTGTTTATGAGACTCGTAAGTACAGATATTAGCAAAATTAACTTTAAAACTGAGTCTCACGGTACTATTCACATATTTAAAAATTATTTTGCTACAGTGTTTTCAGTTTTCAGTTTTCAACAATAAGTAGTGTCCAAACAATCCCTTAATATAGCGAGAGAGGCCAAGGAAAAACCAGAATTCATGAAATAGGGGATACTGGTTCCACACTCTTCCCCTATCTTGAGGCTACTAAAAAAAGGGGGGAGGGGCTTCTGCAGGAAAAAATCAAACGTTTCCTCTAATGCCACTATGAAAGAACTGTTGCAGAATGGCTTTGGTAAATTCAAGTTTCCACGGAAAATTATTTCTGTTGCTCCTTAAATTAAAATAAAATAAAATAAAAGGACACAATGGAAGATATGCGGACCAGTGTAATTTAAGTACACATTCCTCAGCTAAAGAAAGTTCATTTATGATATTCCAGCTGAGCCTGAAATAGCACCATTCCCAGCCTTATCGCATTGACAAGTGTGGCACTACAATTAATCATTTAACATTATTACAGTGATCTCGATAGCCTAAAAGGACAGGGTATGTAACTACATGCAGAATCACTCATGGAAACATCAGCATCAGTATTACGACAACAGTCAAGTCTAAATAAAAAATAATAATAAATATATATATAAAAAAATAAAAAAATAAAAAAAAGTGCAATATATAAACCTCTCTTTGGATGATATGTTGCTAGAAAAGATCCCATTCAAGAAATGTCATAAGGATCAGTTGAGAGATAAGAGTTTAATAAAAGGTACAAGATTAGAAACCTTCTTTTCTTTCCTTCACATTTTCTTTCAAATTGTTTTCTACTTTAGTTTTTGCATTGAAAAAAGCTGTGGAACTTCATATATGATAGTCTAGCAGGATTGTATATAACATACAGGGTGCGTTGTGTTGAAAGAAAATTGAGGCTTCATGGATAAAAGGATATAGCCATATAGAAATGGCAGCTATCCCTCCAATAGCAAGCTGTCCCATGTCAAAACACAAACTTGCAAAATTTCACTTTACAATTTCAATTATAAACATTACAAGACAACCATATCAGTAGAGCATACTAATGTATAATGGCAAAGAAAGTGCAACCACCAACCACCAAAAGATACCAAGCAATTTGAATCTACTATAAATTATCAACAGCCACGTCCAGTTGGTATATTGGAACAATATACAGGCGCTACAAATCATCATTTTCATCCATACCTCTAGAGTCATCACTGCCTCTGTCATCTGTACTGTCATTACAATCATCAAGATCTTTTACTTTGTGACTCAGAAAAGTAGGCTCACTAGGGACTGTTACATCCATCCAACTAAGGTCCTCACCCTCCAATACTCCTGGATCCTCCACCCAATCACCCATGTTGGCATCCATAGCTTCCATACATATAGGGTCAAGCATACCTCTTCTAATCCTAGCTTTTCTTGCTTCTGTTTGCCTGTTAGCGCACACAAGAAAAAAAGAAGCCGATGAACAAGGTTAGAAGCAGTTGCAGCATAACATGTTCAGAAAAAAAAATGGAAAGTGCAATTTCAGGATAAAAGCATTACAAAATAAAATATACACTTCATATAGGGAACAAAAGAATTGTCTATCTTATTTTCTTATCCTATATTCCCTCTTTCAATCAACTTTATTTGATTGAAAGAGGGAAAAGGTGTTAATGAAGAGAGAGGGAGAACGAAAATAATGGCCATTCTTGGGAGCCAAAAAAGGACATTCATTAGCCCCATTTCCTTTTTATAATAGCATGGCTAGCAGTTGCTTCTTGGGTTGCTGTTGCTTCTTGTATGAGTTTGGAGAGTTGCTTTAGCATGGTCTCAGACTTCTTGTAAAACCATAGCCCTTTTATCTCCTCTCTTTGTTGCTTTTGTCAAATAAGCTTGAAAGGATCATTTTAAGATAGCCTTAAGTAAATGGTAGTAAGTCTAAGAAGGAAGTAGGAGTTGCCCAACTGTGGGCCTGATTAGAATGGTGCTCAAAAGATTTCTATTTCATAAAATAAAATAAAAATCTACAGTAAATGTGTTTGCCAGGGTTTTATCTTTCCTCCATTTTCTAAAAACTATGAACTAAAAAATTTACCCTGAAAAACAATTTTTTGGAAACACCAAAAAGGTGTTTTCAACTGTTTCAGGAAACTCTTCTCAGAAACCGCTTGAAAACATGGAGAACACCTCCCTCAGTAATGATAAACTTGTAAATATTGAGAACTGACACTATGAACCCTTGTGGCCCCCTTTCTCACTTTCTTTGATTTCCCCCTTGCTTTCCATCTCTCTCTCTCTCTCTCTCTCTATGAATTTGTAGGAGGTGGAGAACCATATCCTTTCTTGCAAGTCACAGACCTTACAGAAAGAGGCAGGTTGATTTTGTAAAAATTTGAGTCACAATTAAAATATTAAAAGATCAAACTAAGGATGATGATCTCATTTTTCTTGCAAGTCACAGACCTTACAGAAAGAGGCAGGTTGATTTTGTAAAAATTTGAGTCACAATTAAAATATTAAAAGATCAAACTAAGGACGATGATCTCATTTTCTCCACCTTTATCTGCACATTTTTCTGTCATTTACATGGTAGACCTCCCTGGCATAAAACCAAATTGATTATCTGATGTACCTTGATAAATGACAAAGTCTTGCCAGCTTAAGTTTTGTGGCTGCATTTGTCATTTTTTCCATCATGAGAATAGGAGTCAAAATAATTCATGAGTCTGAAACACCTCACCAGAAGCAAATTTTAAGTAAAAGGAAGGTAGAAGATGCCACAATGCATATGACAAAATCAAGTGGTTCTTGTAAGAATTGTTTGGGTAAGTTATCAGTGAAAAGAAGATTTGATCAATGACTGAATCTGATTATAATAATTAAATGTCAAAAATTAACTAATGACTCGTTGTCACATAAAGTTCAAGACATGAATGTAAAATATGAAACAGAAAGGACCAATGAAACATCTAGAATCCACAAGTACTTTGGGTCCTATGGTATCATTAATATACTAGCAAAAAGATGGCCATTTTTTGTTTACCTCTCTTGAAGGTGCAAGTTGAAATGAACAAATATGAGGTCATTCAACCTCTGATGCTCCAACCGGTTCCTTTTCTTCAAATGGATACGTTCAAACATGTTCCAACTCCTCTCACATCGGGTGATACTACAAGTTTGACTTAATATCCTGACAGCTAACCGCTGTAAATCTGGGTAATCAGCTGCATACATTGACCACCAAGTAGCTGCAAAACAATACTTTCTCATTATTATTTAATTATATGCCATAAAGGACTGGAAACTTGGAAAAAAAAAAACTGATAAGATCACCTGGAGCCAATGAATCTCGACCACGTAATGCCACAGGTCGACCAAAATCCCCTACAGCTTCCTCATAGAAATTTATGTTGCTTGTAATCATAACCTGAGCTGTTAAATCAGGCTCTAAGGTTTCAATGCAATCAAGTAAGCCTTTTTGGATGACTTTGTTAGAGGAAAAACTGGGGTTATAAAATATGGAGGGGTTCAAGTAGTATGCAGCTGCATGAAGTGGGCTATGAAATTCCTCTTGCCAAACACGATCGATAACCTCTAAATACGGCAAGTACTCAGATTCCTTGTTGTTAAAAGCAACAATGATGCTTTTCTTTGCTTTTTCTATCGCATCATATATGTATCCAATAGATGGCTTCTCTCCACATTCCATAAGCTGTAAAACAGAAAGTAAAGGCTTTGTCACCTTTGACGCTTGCTCACACATTGACCAGAAAAGTGGCTCCACAATAATCTCTGCCACCTCAAGTCCTGCCCTTTGCTTAGATAAAGTTGACTGCATCCAAGTAGCTCCAGTAAACATCTGGTGAAGATGGCCCTTCAAAGAGACGATGCTTTGCAGTGTCAGAAAGATAGAAGCAAACCTGGTGGTTGCAAGTTGGATAATATCTCTTCCACCTGTTTTCTTCCTCATTAAATTGAGGACCCAAGCATTGTTATATACAAACTGGGTTACCTGTTTAGCCTTTGCCAAAACCTCTTTCATTACATCCATTTTTCCAATTTCCTCAAGCATTATGTCAATACAATGTGCTCCAGAGGTAGTACAGAAAAAGGTTTTGTATTTTTCCATTAAAAGTTTTCCTGCAGCTTTAAAACTGGGTGAAGTATCTGTTAGAAAATTGATAATATTCTTTTGCCCAACTTCTTGAACAACACCATCAAAAAAATTTAGAAGTGCCTCAGGAGAAGTGATGTCTGACACAGCAACAGATTTTAGGAACACAGTACCCTTTGGACAATAAACAAAGAAGTTTATTACTGTATGACTGTTTCTGTCCATCCACTTATCAACCATTACTGAACACCCAGTCACCTCCCAAGACTTTCTCACTTCTTCACCATATTCACTCACTTCCTGAACACTCCTTTTCAGCAATTTACCCCTCAAAGAATGATAGGAAGGCATCTTATAACCAGGGCCTACAGCAGCAATTGCATCAGCCATCTCTTGAAAATACTGTGAATTTGCAGCAGTAAATTGTATGCCTGCATCATACAAAAATCTCGCAACAGCCATATCAGCTTCATCCATGCTCTCCTGGGAAGCAAAACTCTGGTGTATCGGTTGAGCAACAATAGGTGCAATAGTCGAAAAATGTTGCTTCTTCTGTCTCTTAGAGCGATTGAAAATTCTTTCCACAACCTCTTTTCCCCTTTTCCTTCCAGTGCCTCGAGTGGAAACTATGTCCTGAAGCCGCACCACATCGCCATCATCTCCTTCTTCCCTACCCTGAATAAATGACATGGAATCCTTGCTACTTTTCGATCCTTTCTGCCTCTTTAATCTTTCCAAAACTTTAAAACCTAAATGTTGTTGCATCTGTACTTTAACATCTTCAGGTACTTCCTCACATGGAGATACATTCCCTCTTTCCCCAGCTAAATGTTGCTTCAGTCTAGAAATTCCACCACCAAGCATAATTTTGTGACAGTATTTGCACTTTATCTTTTGGCGACCACCATTTACCATAATTCCATGGGCCCAACCAGGATCAGAAGCTCGGGGGGGTGTTAAACCCTAGTCAGATATGCAAAGTCAGCAGTTAACATAGCACAGAGATAACTACAGGAATACATTAATTGAAATTTGTATATGACAAACACTTAAATTTCAAGTCCTAAAAATCTAGAATGGACAAATCAAAAGCCTGAAAAGAAATGTGAAAAAATATTAGCACTTACTTGATTATCCTTGTGTTGCATAGCTGAGAAGGCGTCAAAAGACTCTCGAGTTTCCAACATCAACTGTTAATACTCTATTTTTGAGTCACAAAAACGCAACATGGAAAGCATAATCAATGAGAAGAGAACAGAAGAACACCTAAAAGTAAATCCATTTTAAGGACTCAGCAAAGACTACAGCCGATAAATATGCAAAGTTGTGAGGAATGAAATTCATAAATTACATTAATGAGAGGGGACCATAGAGGATACTGAGTCCAAAAATTTGAAAGATTTTGTCACTATAAATATAATTACAAAGTTAAAAGTAAATGCATATGGACAGCTAATCTAAGCCAGGCAGTGAACCACAATTCCATTGGAGGGCTACATTTTGACTGCAAAATCATGACTTAGCATAAACTTGAGATTATATGTTAGCTCCCAGAGGACTTGTGCTTTAAACAAGGTCTGACTCTTGGATGCATTCATAAGCCTTCCACCATTTACAACATGAATTCAACTTGGATTACAATGGCCTAAAATAATCGTCAATGTATTTCTAACAAATTCGTTCTGGTTGTTCAACAGAACAGAAAATGCTTTAGATCATATGTAAAATATGTTAAAATCATAGATGTGTTCTTTACAGTTCTTGGTACCATCTAATTCAAATGGAAAAACTAAGTTGGAGATGTGAGATTATGACCAACAATAACCAAACGTACTTTCACCATTTGAATTTGAAGAAAGCAAACACGACATAGAATGTAATTACTTTAGATCATGCCATTCATATCATTTTGTTCCAAATAGTGTACAAATTACCCAAAAAAAAAAAAAAAATGTACAAAATCAATGGGCCCACCATAATTATGACACTATGAAATCTATGTGAGTTTCAGTTAGACTAATAAAATCTTTTGTCATCAAATAAGAAATTTGGAGTTCGAATCCCACCTACACTAGAAACAATTGGTGATTTGGCTTGATGATAAAAAGCAATCATCAAAAAGTGGACTTCGTACGTTGAAAATCCATATGTTTACTCCTTATACTCAAGTATATAAGAATTCAAAAAAACAAACATAACAAAGCTAAATATAGCTCATCTCAAAACCAGAAAAAAACAAAAAAAAATATATATATATTAACCAAACAAGCAGACCAAATGTTTAAAAAAAAGTAAGAAAACCAATCTGGATTTTTTTTTTCTTGTCAGAGAAAATATACAAGGCAGACCAAATGCTGTGTTAAGTAAACTTGGCAGAGTCCCCAGATTTTACAGTCCTAAGTAACAAGAATTCCAAAATATAATTTTGAGTTGAGTGAACACCTAGGAAACACAGACACTTCAATTGGGGTGCCATACCTTTGTCATAGAAGTATCATACCCGCCATGTCAAGTTATAATTTTTCAGAAATTACTAGTTTCGCTGTGTCAAACCCGTACCAGTACCCGTGTCAGTGTCACAACAAATTTCATAACTGTTCGATTATTGGTTCTCAGATGGTCCCACCATTGACACTACTTTATTATCCACTGTCAACTAGAATTATGTTGTGTTTAATGTTTTGGGTTCTTTCATTTTCTCAGCATCCAAACAGGGAGTGAAATATAACTAGTTCAACACAACCAGTTAACAAAACAGAGAGAATAAAAGTTCTGAATAATTCACATAATTAACTCGGAAAAAATTAAAAAACTGCCTTACTACGATTCATCTAAACTAATTTAAACGATTTAATTTTCTTGATGAATTGAAAAAATCAATGCCAAAAATAAATAATTAAAAAAAAAAAAAACTTACTCGGAAAATTTCCGAATTCCGGTACGATACTTGAGTGCCGAAATATCGTGATCGTTGTCCGAGACATCAGATCCGAAGGTCGAGACGGAACGAAGAGAAAAGTCTACAGGAGGAGCGAAGAAAGTGAACCGGTACAGGGAACGTATCGGAATAGATCGGATTTCGGGGAGATCGGAACAGAGAAATCGGTTTTAGAGAGACGAGCGAAATTTGGAGATAAAGGAACGTTTTTAGAAGAATGGGGGATAAAAAAAGGGCGTGTCCGCAATTATCGTTTCGGGTTCAGATTTTAGAGAGATAACGAACGTTCTATTCTATGATGAGATTATCACTTGCTTTTTGCAAATTGCAATCATGAGTTCTAAATTGCGCTGCCGTTTCGGTTCCTTCCACGGTGTCACGTGCTACTCACCGTTTAGTCATGTGACTTGGGTTTCTTTTTCTCTTTTTTGGGCCAAATATTTAGTTTTTGTAAAAGATATATTACTACCTAAAAATCTTTATCCGAAGTTATTTAGTTACGTAGTCTCATTTGACTAAAATCGAGTTTCAAGTAAATGGGCTTTAAATGAAAACTTCTCACATCGAACTCAGGTCAAACATAAAATACATCTGTCTCACCTCTCTCAGTTTTAAATTTTGGATGGAATTTGAGTTTACTAAACTCTAGTTTCACATGAGATATTTTATTTTAAAATGTCTCATCAAACGATCCATATGAATGGTTATTTGCTTAAAACTCAAGTTCATTAATGTTCTATTTGTCTCACTATAAAACATTTTTTGGAAAATATTTTTCAGCATTTGTTAGTGTTTGTTTTGTTGTAAAATATTGGTCAAACTAAAAACATTTTCTAGTTGACCTGTAAAACTTAGTGTACAAGTGTAAAATGTTTTACGCTTAAAATAAGCGTAAAACATTTTACATTTTGGAATGCCTATCCTTACTCACAAACCATTCTCTTTTGCACAACCACACCCACCAAAAGTGACACCTATTATCGGCGCCACCCACTACCAACTATGATCTAGTTCTTTAGCTTTGAAAAACACCCTTCAAAACCTAGATTGAAGAGATTAGAATTATTTAGTGTAGAGATCTCCACCAACTCCAAGATTGTAGGTTTAGATTTTTGGAGGTTAGATTGCGACTAAGCTTTCTTTTTGTGTGTCGAATTGCAATGAATCTAGTGATTAAGTGGTTTTTTTTTTTTTTTGATGGATTATGAGTCTCAATTGTTTGATGAATTTTGGGTATGGTTTTGCATTATCGACGATGGTGGGATGATGGTGGCTTGACGGACGGCATGGGTGGGTTGTTTGATGAATTTTGGGTATGGGTTTCGTTTATCGACAACGGAGGGTTAATGGTGGCTTAACGGAGGTGTGGTTGTTTGGATGGGTTTCGTTGGTGGCTTCTTGGGGTAGATCTAATTCATCTAAATGTGGCAAATTTTGATTTTTTCTTTTTTCTTTTTTGGAGGGGGGGGGGGTGTGACTTTGGATTCAGCAATGATGCTTCAATAGCCCCAAATGGACTGAATTTGGCTCTAATTTGGTTGGATTTGTACTAATCATATGGATTGTGAGAGAGAAAAATGATTTTCTAATGATTTTTCATGGATTGTGAGAGAAAAATGTTTACATTTTACTTCTAAACAAACACTTGAAAATGATTTTTTTGATGATTTTTCAGGTATGCAACCAAACACTATAAAATGAAAATTTTTTCTTGAAAATATTTTCAATGTAGAATATTTTACGATGAAACAAACAAAGCGTAAACTTGATTCTAGCAAAATTAAATTTAAAAAAAAAAAAAAAAAACTATATAACTAAATACCTTTGGGCAAAGGTTTTTTTTTTTTTTTTTTTTTTTGCAAAAACTAAATATTTGGAAGAAAAAAAAAAAAGGTCGTGATTTGGACTACAAAGGATTCTCTTAATTTCATTTCATATTTTTTTAAAGGATAAATTTTAGTTACAAACTTGATTATAGCTAATAATTAAAATTTCACTTTTAAGAAATTCATCATTCATGCTTTCAAAATTTTCAAAATATTAAATATCAATAGCTATGCCATCCATTAAATATTTAAATTTCAAGTTTTTGTATCTAAAATTATGATTAAAAAATAAGTTTATGATCGAATAGTAAATAACATCTAATTAACATGAATTATGATATGAACATTAAAAACATAAAAAATATGCAATCTAACAGTTAGATTTTCAAAATATATAGTTGTAGGGGCTAGATTTGAGCACTTTGCCCTGGGTATGAGTGGACTCAAGCCCAACAAGCCCAATACAATAAATTTGTAGAGAGTGGGTAGAAGAATTGGGTTTTAAATAGTGTAACAATAGCTGAAGGTGATTTAAAGAATTAATAAGTAAAATAAGTATGGATTTAGACAAGTAATTCAATCCTTGGCACTAGTCCAAGGAGCTTCCACTTATTATTTCTTGATTAACTGTGACAATGGTTACAAAACTAGCTCAAGTTGCTACAATGTTTCCTTCCTCAAAATTCCGATCCCTTTTCTCAGGGCTCCTTTTTCATTATATACTACTTTCCTCCTCCATCTCCACCATACAAGTGCATGTCAGATCTGCCGTTGTTGATCTTTGTCACATCAACCTTCCTCCCAAAGCTCTTAGGTAGTAGCTGTGAGTCTGAAAAGCTACTGCTCAAGTATCACTTCTGGATTTAATGCAACCAGAATGTTAGTTGTGGAGCATTTAATGTGGAAGTTGCAGTTTTTCCTAGAATTGCTCTACCGCCATGCTCCAGTCCGCTTGCTTGCTGTACTTATCTTTTTCCTGAGGTACTTTGGAAGATTATTTTTGTTGGTAAGTCTCTTTACATCAACCTCGGCTTTGGCTAGCCGAGGACGGAGTTGTCCTTGCCACGGTTTCCTGGGCTGCCTTGATTACCATTGCCTTCTTCATATGCGACTATGGGTCTCGTCATGGGCTTCAAGCCCAATTTAGAAGGTTGATGCATTCCATTGGGTTTTATGACCCCACAGTAGTCATATTAATTTTTTTTAGAGGAAGTTTATTTTCAAAATATGTAGCCAAAATTTTTTCCTTTTTTTAACTTAAAATTATTAACCATATTTTTTTAATTTAGAAATTTAAACTATGCACTTTCAAAATAATTCAATTCAAAATTTCAAATTATAAATATGTGATGAATAGTGTTGAAAACAACAAATTTTTAAATGAAATTATTTTATGTAGATTAGGAAGTAGTTTTATTTAGATATTTATTAGCTGCATGATGTATCTCCCTAAATAAATAAATGCATGGTTTGAACAGTATCTCTAAAAGAATGCAGGATTGAATTTGAAAATTTTTAATATTTGTACGAAATTTAGTTTGAATATATCTACACGTTATGTGGTTCGAAATTAAGTTTATCTTCTTTTTCTTCAACTTTCCTATAAACAGAAGGGATTTTTTTTTTTTTTTTAATCTTTAAGGAAAATGGCAAATATTAGGTATAGTATTTAGATATTGTTCTTTGGGTTCTCCCTCTTAAAATTCAGTCATGTGGCAGTACTTAACTAAAATGACAAAATTTAGCTATAAAATTAGTTGTAGCCTACTCAATATCTTATTGGAAGTGAATTTTGATAAATTTACCATTGGATTATATCTTCTTCTTATATCCTCCATGCTGGAAATATTTTTATAAAATTAAAGATCAATAACTACATCAACAATAAATTGTTTAAATTGCATGTTTTTGAAGTTTAAAATTATGTATAAAATATAAACTTATAAATCATATAGTAAATAATATTCAATTGACACAAAATTTAACATATGTATTGAGAGCATAAATAATATGTAATTTTACAGTTAGATTTTCACAATATGCAGTAATATTTATTTTATTGAATAATGTTGTAACCTTAGGATACAACTAATTTTGTATCTAAATTTTGTCCTAACTAAAAATACATTTTCATTCCAAAAATAATAAATAAAAAAATAAAATAAAAAACCATATGGCTAAATTTTAAGATGGGAACTTAAGGGATAACACTTAAACACTATACCTAAGTTTTGTCCAAAAGAAAAATACATTGGATATTTTTATATTACATTGTAAGTTTTTGGTTAACTATTATGGGAAATTTTAATGGATGCCTTGAGCACATTGGTTTATGAAATATTCTAAGAATTTTTTTTTAAAAGAAAAAGAAAAAAACAATTAATTTTTTTGACAGCTTTTTATATTTTCCATAAAAGTGGTGTAGACACCGTATTTTTTCCACCCTTTATTTGCGTGTCAAACCCCAAAAATTCTAAAAATATTATCTTTTCTCCATGGGGCCACGGAAACATCTAGATTAACGTGGGGCAATTCATTCAGGCATCGGAACACTCGAAGTGTATTTTTTGGTCAAATTAACCAAAATGCCCTTGGTCAACCTTGGGTTGACTAAAAGTCAAAATCGATCAAAATCATCCCAAAACAACATTTTTCATATTTCTACTTTCTACATCAAACCCAAGCTACTCAGTAATTTTCGTCAGTTTAGACCAAGTTTGACTCAAGGTTCACTCTTGGGAGCACTAGAAACCCTAATTTTGATCCAAATATCAGAAGAGGTTGGGACCAACGTCATTGCAAAGATTATCAAATTCCTTTTCCAACAACTACTCATGGGTCAAAACCAAAGTTAAAACGGTTAAGATATCCAAAAAACTGTGCAAAACGCGTCAGCACACTTCTCAAGGTCATACTTTTGATTCGACCGTCAGATTTTCAATTTCTTTAGTGTCCTGAAAACTAGACATCTATTGCTTTCTAGGGATATCAAGATCAGCTCAATCCAATTTTGAGAAGACCTTCAAATACACATCCAAAGTTGAACTAGGAAAATGCCAAAACTACTGATGTCAGTAGGGTGGCCAGTAGCCCTAAAAGGTGCGCCAAAAGCTAAATGGTCACTTTTCAACTATAAATGCTTCCAGACCCCTCACTTTGCCATATATATATAAAAAAAAAAAAAAAAAGAATTTATGGGCTAATTCTCTCTCTCTCTCTCTCTCTCTCTCTCTCTCTCTCTCTCTCTCTCTCTCTCTCTCTCTCTCTCTCTCTCTCTCTCTCCCAAATACATCCAAACACATACAAACACCTTCAAACTCCTTAGATTCTCATCTTTTCTTTACAATCATCAAGGTAGTGTTCTTGCATCCAATCTTCCTTTCCTTGGTTCCATACCTTGGATTTGAGGTTTAGGAGTGTGGATAGGACTGTCCAGGCAAACTGAGAACCCGCAAGAACCGACCAACCCAACCGGAACTGACCCATCACAACTAGACTGACACCTCCGACAGGGTTAGTGACGGTCCCAACCTTCAGAACTCGACTTCGACAGGTCAAGTGGCGGGTTTAATCCTCAAAAACATGAGCTACCCAACCTGCCCGACAAAACCTCAAAGAAGGCCGAAATCTGACGAAGATCTGGCACTTCTCAACTCCAATCCAGCCACATTTGGCCTTCCTTTACTCAAATATACTCAAATCCTCACTCAGATATGCTTAAATCCGGCAAAGCTAGCCAGATCTACTCAAAGTCGACCAAACTCTGGTAAGCCTGACTCTAACTCGACCAAATCTCATCCATAGTTCCATAGATCCGGTGATTTATCGGCCAAATCTCATTAGATTCGACCAGATCTGATGAGATCCGGCTAGATTTTGGCCAAAATCCAGCCATATCAGAAAACCTAAAACCGACCAATTCTCACTTGAAAACCGATATGACTCGACCTGGTTGATCTGAAACGTTATTCGAGTCGGTTGTAGGTCGAAATATTCCTCACCTAATAAGGTCAAGTCGAGTCCGGGTTGGGCATAAACCCGACCCGGCCGCCCTAGGTGTGGATGTATCTTTTTAGCTACAATCCACACCTTTTTCCTTTTTATAGTTTGTTCTAGATTTGTCTTGCTTAATAATATGCTTTTTTGTTTTTCCTAGCTTATTCTTGCTTCCTAGCATGTCTTTATAGTTTTTATAGCATGTTTCCTTGCTTATGCCATAATTTATCACTTTGATGTTGTGGGCCTAGCCTTCTTGGGTTAGGACATGTCTAAATTTAATACTTGTGCTTAGATTCACATGTTTTTAGGCTCCTTGCCATGTTTGTGCTTAGATCTACATGCCTATGTGTTCTTTGCCATGCTTATGCTTAGATCTACATGTCTATGTGTTCTTTGCCATGTTTTTGCTTAGATCTACATGTTTGTGCTTAGATGTACATCCCTATGCTTAGATCTATGTATTTATGTGCTCCATGCCATACTTGTGTGCTTGGACCTATGTTAGTTGCTATGCCATGTGCTTCTATAGCCCTTCCATCTCTTGATATCTCTCTTTCTTGTGTTTTGGCCCTTCCAATAAGGTGTAGATCTGGATACTGTGGTCTAAGCCTACATCCATACAGCTAGGCCTATATTAAAGAGTTTGGATAATTTCCTTTGCTTGCTTGCTTCTATGCTTTATCTCCGTGTTAGCCTCTCTAGATCTAGGCTTTTTCATGCTTTGTGCCCTCCATGGGCTTGTGCTTGTGTGGTCACATCCATCCCTCTTAGGGATTGATTGGATGTGACCACTCGTGAGTTACACCCCCATGGTGTTGATGTGCTTGATACACAATTTTGCACGCTTGCCTACATGTTCATGTATGAGTTTGTGTGTCGTCCATACTCTAATCCAATGGAACTATGGACACTCAATCCAAACCTACATTTTTCCTCCTAAGACACCCCCTTTTGTTTGATAACATGTTTGTCTACCTCTTCGTGTGCTTCACATGTTTGTTTGCCCCCGTTTGGCATTTTTTTGCTAGCTTGCCTTTAGCATGTTTTTCCTCCCATTTGTTTTTTTGCTTGTCTGCTAGTTTGTTTCCTTGTTTCTTGCATGTACACACATGGAGCGAGGGCACGACCTCTTAGGCGCGAGCAAAAAAGGCAAGGATGTAAGCCTACAAAGGGCAATGTTTAGTAAATAGGGTGCCTAGCCCCTCTTGAGTGGTCCATTCTTTCTCCCCCTCTCTAAGCCTCTTCTCTAGAGCATGTATTAGGATCTCCCTCCATGTACCCCCTTTTATTTTACTGTTCCTTGCTTTAGCCGCGTTACCTGGGTATGGCAATGTCTGTTTTACATTTCCTGTAAATTGCTAGGCCATACCCTTGGAATATTGGCAGTGTCTGATTTACTTTTCCGCTCTGTGTAATAGCATGGTGCACTTTGATGATGGACTCTCATGACTACATAAGTGATCGTCTTTAGTCATGAGAGCTCTTGACCTTGTAGTGTGGGTATGTACTCAAGGTGATTGTCGTAGGTGCATATTCATGCTATATTGTGTGCACGATCATCACGGTGTGATTGTCTTGATCCATGCCACCAAGTGACATTAGTTTCCCCATGTATGTGGTACACATCAACATGCTTGATGCTTTGAAGGGCTTCAGCTCGTCACAATACGAGCAAGTCGATGCACGCCGCATACACAAATGCGAAACCCTACTAGTGCGCCATAGCGCACCAAACGCGAAACTTTGCCAAATTTTTGTTGTGAAATTGAGGCATCCCCATTCTCTTATTCTCACATCGAAAACTTTGTGAGAATAGTATTTGATGTGCTATGACGCATTTGAGGCAAAGTGCTGCGAGATTTCTGCCATGAAAATAAGGCGAAATGCTACTGGATTTTTGCCATGGAAATTTGGCAACGATTTCAAACACACTTGGAAAGCATCGATTGAGACCACACCCTTTCCGAAACAAACCTCAAAACCCAACACATTTAAAACCCCGAAAGCTAATGCTAATAGCTCGTTTTCAACTGCCAATGTCCAAAAATTATGATTTTACCAAAACAAAGGACTGTCTTTGGACAGATGTTGTAGGGTGTCTAACACCTTCTGTGGACACACAAGGGGTTTTTGAAGTTGCCACCTAGTTTTTGCAATGGTCTAGGAACCATATATATAGCGTCCTTTCAAGGAAGGACCTTTTGATCTTACTACCAGAGATATGGGTTTGGAGTTTAGATACGTTCTTATGAAGGTATTAGGCACCCAAGATCGCCCAACTCTAAGGTTGGCCTCCCATCTTTGTATCTTACGTCTTAACCTCATAAAAATATGTTTAATACTTGTATTCTAACTCTGACACACATACACACTAGCATACATCTAAGCATACAACATGGCATCATTCATCTCTAAACATATACATACCTACCTTTAGACAAAAGAGAGCCAAACCTAAACGCATATAAGAAACCCTAGCATGTGAAAACCCTATTATACATCTTAAAATAAAGTAGCAACATAAACATGGCAACAAGGCATCATGACAACTACAAAATCATATAAAGCATACAATTGGACATAAAGTAAACATTCAAACAACGTACATCATCAAATGCATGTTCATACTAATGCATGACTTACCTCCACTTACCTTTCAACAACATAGCACCTATGGCATTAATGCATGGACATGTGAATGAATGGCATGGCATTAGAACTAAGAAACCCTAATCTAAACATAAGATAACAAATAACAAACAAACAAACATGTAAAACAGAAACTTTGGAGGTGTAAAAACATAGAAAAGAAACTAAACAGAACAACATGTTAAAACTAGAAGCAAAAAAAACATATTAAAGTTAGGGTTTCTAGGCAGCAACTTGCACACACAAGAACAAGCCGGCATGCGCAAGCAAGATCATGCATATGTAGCCTCTTGCCCAAAAAACCTAAAAACACAAAAATAGAGTAGAACTTTAAAACGGAAATTCTAACAACTTAACATGCATTTAAAGCGTTCAAAAACTTAAACCTAATCTAGAAAAGCATATTAAAACATATTCTAACAAACAAACAAAGCAAACAAGAAGATTTAAAGGTAGAAAATAAAATAAAGGAAAAAGAAAAGTTTACACTAGATACCTCACACAAAAGCTTTTCAAGCTTGATTTTAACCGTTCTCCTTAGTCAAGTCTATTCATAAACCAATAAGAAAGTGATTAACAATGTTAATCTAGAAGGATTAGGGGCAGAAAATGTCTCAATCAAATAAAATTGACTTAACAGTGTTTTGTGAAAAACTCCCTTTTGATTCACTATTTTCTAGTGAATCATAGGTTTTTCCCATGGGATTTCTATATGCCTTGAAAATGTACCATGTAAGGCTTTATATAGTGGAAAAAATGAGGTTTGGAACGACTCCCAGACGATATGGGATTCATTCTAAATCTCAACCATTATTGCAAAAAATTTGTATTTTTTATATTTCTGAAACCCTAGCTGGGTACATAGAAGTGTGCTTGTGTACGCATACTTTGGCCCACGTATGTAGGTCGTTACCCATGTACATGGGCTGAGAGCCACTTTGGTCATTTATTTCCAAAAATAGATTTTTGCTGATTTAAATAGTCATATTTTCCATTTTAACACTCCTTAAGTCAATTTAATATCTGATCGGGCTCTAAACTGGCCTTGGGCCTTAGAGTTTGAGCATCATTAGGAATGGGGGCCTAAGTCACAAGGGGTACAAAATGCGGTGTCTATAGATGCCTCTCTTTTGATTTGTGAGCTTCGCTAATGGAACCAAAAGAATAAGAGACAAAATATTTTGTTTCGCGTACAGCTTGAGCCTAACCCACACATGTGACACACATCATGCATACATAAGGCGAGGTGAAACTCCAGAGAGCTACGTGGGATTTGTATGTTCGAAGTTCCACTTTTGTTACTTAGGAAATGAGTAACGACAGGTTCACTATCCTAGAACCTATTTTGCCACTTGCAAGTAAATGAAAAGTGACTCACTATCCTAGAGTCACTTAAAAAGAAAACAAATAAAGGTGGTCTTATGAGCTAACACAATAAAAAACAAAAGGATACGGTCTTTATGGTGTCCATCCAGGGCTCTTGCCTCAAACTTCTTTGGGTGATTCGCTCCTCTTGCCTTCTTCGCTTCTTTCTCTACCTTTTCTGGTGAGGCACTTGCCTCTGGTTGACCTTAGTCTCTTTCTCTATCATTATTTCTACATTTTTTCTACCATGCCAACATGTTCAATTCCCAGTGGATATATGCACAGGTAATCTTGATTGTTGGACCCACTAGAGGTGGTGAAAACTCTTTGAGGAGTAGGTATGTATGGGGAGGAATCTTTTGCCTCTTACTTGGGGATGAGAAACTCGCTGAGGGGTAGGTATGTATGGGAAAGAATCTTTTGCTTCTTGCTTGGGGATGAGAAACTTGCTGAGGAGTAGTAGAAATGGACTCGTTAAAGAGTAGTGTAACTTTGTAGATGTGTGATCCACTGGGAAAGAATCTTCTGCTTCCTTCATGGTATGCTAACTTTGAGGAAGAATCTTCTACTTCCTCACTAGGGATACTTTGGGTGTACTTGGTTCACTAGAGAAGAATCTTTTGCTTCCTCACTAGGGATTGTTTAAATATGCTTAGATCCATCGGAGAAGAATATTCTACCTCCTCCATGGGAATGATGTTCTAGATATGCTTGATCCATTAGGGAAGAATCTTTTACTTCCTTATTAGGGATAATATTTTTTATTTTGTGTGATCTGCTGGAAATGATTTTAGAATGTAGATGCTTTATTGGGGGAAGAGTCTTTTGCTTTTTTTTACTGCTTACTGGGGAGTCCCTGGTGACTTTGTGCCTTAATGGGGCAATCTTGAGATATTCGTTTCTTTTTGAAAGAATTTTTTTATTTATTTACTGTTCATGACTAAACTACGCGTAATTTAGTAGTGAGGCCTAAACTACATGAAGTTTAGCCATCAAGTGTGTTCCCGCCTTTTCATTTTTCCCAACGGTTACCAACCGTTTCTTTTTCTTCTTCATTCTCTTCATCTCCTCATCTCTTCATATTCTTCATAACTATTTTTTTTCTCTCTCCAAAAACCTCCATCTCCTCTCTCTTCCTCTTACCTTTTGATTATCTCATTCTCTCAACTTCCTTATTCTCTCATTTTCTCTCTAAACTCTCTTCATCTTCTCCAACGGGACTCAAGGTCAAGAAGTCCTCCTACGTCCTTTCCTCTGATGCATTTCACCTTACCTACTAAAGTGGGACAATGAGATTGATAGGACCTCCACCATTGACATACTGGCTACAAAATCACATTCTCATGGCTGAATCTATAAGTTTTCCAAACTTCTCTCATTTTCAAGTTTCTCTTTGATCTTTTGTTTTGATGTGTTTTTGGCCATGTAAATGCTTGGGTTTTATTGTGGGATGGGTTTAGATGAAAACCTGACATATTAGGATGGGTAGGAACATGTTTAGAATTGATTTTGGGTGATATATGCTAGAAAATGTTGAAAATATTTTCTTGTCCGTGCTTTTACGTGCGTGGGCTCAAGCTTGCGTACACAGCTTGGACTTATGCGTATGCAACTTTGTTCTTGCATGCAAAGTCTGTTCTTGAGGCTCTGCGTACGTAAGGATGGGCCTACATACGCGGGGTCCCACCTGCATCAGTGGGCTTTGACCCGCATACGTGAGACGCTTGGCAAAGGCCTTACTTTGCCCATTTTCACTTATATTTCAACCGTTTCGCTTCTATATGCAATCCTAACACCTCTTTTGTCATTTTTGCATCTGAGCATCACTGCATCCTTCTTTTTATCATTATTCTTGAATTGAAAACACAATTTCTTATCATTTTTTCTTGCATCAAGAATTTAATGTTATCTTCTTCTTTTGTAGTCCTTATCCCCTTATGCTGGTAAAGGAAGCACCAACAAAGTGGTGGAATGGTACAACCTTTTTTGTTCCTAAAACTCGGGCTTACATCCAGGAAGTGGGCTTTGAGCCTATCATTGGCCTTCTTTCGGAAAGGTCCGCAAGTGCCACCTTGGTGTAATGCCTCATCAAAAGGTGGTGGGATACTACTCATACCTTTCATCAACTTGGACGACATGTCAGGCATCCAATTGGGTCTTGATATGTTGGGGAGGAAGTACTCTACTAAGACCATCCGCTACTTTGACTTGGTATCAAATTACATGCTTCTCCCACAAAAGACTACAAAGGAGCATGTCCATATGGCTAAGGCCTTCTTTCTACATTTGTTGGGAGTTTAACTCTTCACCAATGGTGGGAAAACGGTGTCCTTAAGGTGGTGGACCCTCTTCTAAGACTTTGCAAAGGCACAGAGGGCCAATTGGGAGCAGGCATGTGTCACCTATCTTTACTCTGCCTTCAACACTCTTAACTGGGGTACCTTGCGGTAGCTTATAGGGCCTCGGAAGCTTCTTGAGGTTAGTTCTCTTTCCATTTCTTATATTTTCATTTATAGCTTGTAGTCTTACAAACTATATTATCTTGCAAATTTTCATCTTACATCTAACTTGTGGCTTGTGCTTCTTTTTGCAGTAGCGGGTTGTTAGGTATGGCCTTATAACCACAGGCACCGATCTAAGTCTAAGGAGTTCCCTCGAGTGGAGGCCCACCTTGCTCGGTTAACTTTGGATGAGGTAAGTTTAAGAGTTCCAGTTTTTCATGCTTCTTCATGTATTTCCCTCAAGATACCCTTTTTCTAATCTTGTGTCATTATAGGTTGACTAGACTCCATGGGCTGGCTAGCCCTTTCCTGCTTCTCCGAACTTGGAACCTATCATCATCATTGCTTCGAAGATTACCCAGCCCTTTGAAGGAGCAGGCTTAAGGGCACTCTACTTGTCAGAGAGGGTGCTGTGTCAACTGGTGGGTAAGGATGACCCATAGATTCCGATGGATCCTCTTGAGTTCATGCTTGCCCCACACTCCATAACTGATGCTAAGTACAATTCATGGGGGAATGGTGTTCCCTATGCCAAGCAGCTCCTTGAGGGATTAAACTATGAGGAATTCAACATCACTTGCCTCATACCTTCCCTTACTGCTCAGGTATATGCTTAACCTCTTCTACTTCTCTCTTTTGCCTTTACCTTGTTTGTCAAGACTTCTAATAATGGAAAATTGTAACAAGAGGAGCTGCTACCAGTGAGCTCATTGACCATCCACATCTCCCTTGAATAGTTTATGCTTATGGCCCTAATGGCTTTGCTCGGGAGTGTGTCGTGCCGCGTAATCCTAATGTTATGGGCTACACTTTTCCTCTAAACACCCAGGCAATGAGTCTCTCTTTCCCTTTGACCTCTTTTCTTTTTGCTATTTCTCTATTTTTGGTTCAATCACTAACCCTTCTTTCTTTGAACTGTAACCCACCATCCAAGAGCATGAGGAGTTGGTATGGTTGGTTGGGAATCTCAAGTTGGAGGTGACCAACTATTCAAGGAGCTTGTATGGTCTTGGAGGGGTGGCCCACCTGGGCGGTGGTGATGATGATGATAATGATGACAGTGGTGATAAGCAGGATTTGGAGGCGACATCTAGCTACCAACCAAGGAAGAGGTGATACCTGTAGTCAAGACAGATAGGCATACAACACATAGCTTTCTCTTTTTTGTTGCTTTTGTTGTTTTTTATTTCCTTTAGCAAATATTTGAATTTAGTTTGAGACAAAAGGGTTGTACTTACGAACATATTTTTACACTTATGCTTTTAACTGGGACTAGCATTTAATTTACAAGATATATGGTTAATTTATGTTTCTATACAATATCGTTTCTTTGATGCTTGAAATCTTGTACTTGAAATATGCTCTAAATGATCCTTTAGGTTGTAGGAATCCTAGGAATGCCTTGGAGTGGCAAAGTCATGCTTAAAATATGGGAGAATGGGCTTTTGCCAAACACCATGTGTATGTGGGGATGGGCCTGTGTATGCAGCCTTAACTTTGCGTACGTAGGGTTGACATTGCATACGTGGGCTACGAAACAAAGGAAACCTTAACCGCCCTAATTAAGTATAAAAGTAGTCATTTGGGACTCTAAACCCTCACCAATGTATTTTCAACTTAGAGAGCACCTTTTTGAGGTCCTCCAATGGCAGAAAACTCTTCACTCGATGTCTTGGCTTGGATTAGGAGGCTCGGTCCTTATTTCAAAGATTTCATCGCTTTGTGTGGTCTTTCTTGTGTCTTTCTATACCATCAAATAAGGGTGGTTGAACCTCTTCTTCATGTTGCTACCAACTATTAGGTCCCTTCTCAATACATTTTCTGCTTTAATGGAGTAGAACTATGCCCCACAATGGAAGAATTTGGTGTCATTGTAGACACCGTATTCCCCAATGATGCTCAAACTCTAAGGCCCAAGGCCAATTTAGAGCCTAATCAAATATCAAATTGACTTGCGGAGTGTTAAAATGAAAAATAAAGCCTTTTTAAATAAGCAAAAATCTATTTTTGGAAATAAAATTACCAAAGTGACCCTCGACCTATGTACGCAAGCATGTTCTTGCATACATAGTTAGGGTTTCAAAAGTATAAGAAATGCAAGTTTTTTGCAATAATGGTTGAGGTTTGGAATGAATCCCACGTCGCCTGAGAGTCATTCCGAACCCCATTTTTTCCACTATATAAAGTCTTACATGGTACATTTTCAAAACACACAGAAATCCAACGAAAAAAAATCTAAGATTCACTAGAAAATAGTGAATCAAAAGGGAGTTTTTTTCACAAAACATCCTCAAGTCAATTTTATTTAATTAGGACCTTTTCTGGCCCCAATCCTTTTAGTTTAACATTGCTAATCGCTTTCTTATTGGTTTGTAAATAGATTTAACTGAGGGAAATGGTCAAAATCAAGCTTAGAAAGCTTTTTTGTGAGGTATTTAGTCTAAACCTTTCTTTTTCCTTTTCTTTTAGCTTTCGCCTCTAAATCCTTGTGCTTGCTTTTTTGTTTGTTAGAATATGTTTTAATATGCCTTTTTAGGTTAGGTTTAAGTTTTTCTATACTTAAAATGCATGTTAGGTTGTTAGAATTGTTGTTTTAAAGTTCTTCTATGTTTTTGCATTTTTAGGTTTTCTAGGCAAGGATATGCGTACATATGATCTAGCGTACGCATGCAGGCTTGATTATGTGAATGCATGTCTGTTCTAGCGTGCATGATGCGCAAACCTACTTAGGCTATAGTGTGGAGGATTTGAGCCCTAATTTATTTATTTGTGGGCTTCTTTACGATCCTACAAGTAGAGCCCCGAGCTCCAACTAGTCAGTCCAAGTTGTATCCTTCTCCAAAAAATGCCTTTTTGATCTACATACCTCCCCCTTTTTCGTCGTTCTTCTCCCTCTTTGTTTACTCACACTTCATTCCCTCTTGTATGTATTACCTCCTTTCCTTGTGTCAACCTCTATTTCCCATGTTTTCCCTATGTTCCTCCCAGCTTCTTTCCCAATATTTTTCCCAGTGTTTTTTAGCTAACCCTCTGTTTGCCTTCTTCTCCCTCTTTTATATTCTCTCCTTAGTAGGGCATTCACCATTATCATTTCACCAATTTACATGCATTTTCACTTGCGCCAGAATCCCAAAGAATCATCATTCTTTCTGATGATTCTCTTGAAACTTGTTCTAGATGCCAAATAACGTTTGGTAGTGAGTCCCCCAAAGGCACTAACATTGCTTGGTTACCAACCTAAATCTAACCGTCCCCTTGTCATCTTTCCCCTGGTTTATTAGTTTGTACTAGGCTTGACCTGACCCAAATACAATAGGGTTTCCCGCTATCTCTAAACCCTTGCACGTTTATCAGTGGATTGATCCTATCCCTATAGTGTTGGGTCTTGGTCACATGGGCCGCTCTTGGTCACCTGGGCCTAAGCTCCTACATTGAATATACACAATTTTTCAAAATTTTTACATAGTTCTGTATATTCATTCTACACAATTTTTCAAAATTTTTACATAATTCTGTATAGTCATTCTACACAATTTTTCATAGAAAGCACATAATTCTATTTATTCAACTTAACAATTTTACATAAAAATGTAAACCATTTTTCAAAGAACGTATACAATTTTATACATTTAACTTATATAACTATTCAAAAAAATTTACACAATTTTGTATATTCAATGTACACAAATTTATGGATAAAATAATAAATAAAAACTAATCATTAAAAATTATAAATGAATAGATAATTGAGATTTTTATGTTTTCCACTCAAATCAACACTCATTTGCTGAATTAAGTAAGGACATCCTAGACTATAAATCAATAATTTCATCATATTCATTCGTGATTGGCTATTTCATTTTAGCATATGTACCTTCAATACCTCTAAAATGACCAAGATACTCTGTAAACAATAAAATGTTTAAAATGGCCCTCAAAACAACCAAAAATGACCCCCCCCCAAAAAAAAAAAAAAAAAAAAGAAAAACCTCAAAAGTCCTAATGACCCAAATACCCTTGAAATTTCCAAAATGACTAAAACTACCCCTAAAATCACTAAAACAATCAAAATACTTTTAAAACCTCTAAAAAGATCAAAATACCTCGAAAATCTCTCAAATAACCCCAATTTAGACCAAAACAATGAAAATACCCATGAATAGTCCAAAATGACCCAAACTTATCCCTAAACCTAGTTACCAAATTTTAGTATGAACAAAGAAATCACAACATTTATATTTATAACCATGTATGTCATTGTGTATATGTGTATAGAAAGGTACAAAATGATATAATTGTAAAAAGTATAAATATAAATGTATATATAAAAATAAAGTAATGTAAATATAAAACAAAAACATCAAAATAAACTTAAACATAAATGAATATAAATAATAAAAAAAGAAAACTAACCATTAAGTATTATGAGTGAATAGATAATTGAGATTTTTTTTTTTTTTTTTTTTGACAAAGTTTAGCTACAAAACTATTTGTAGCTTTCGGCTACAATCTTTTCAATAAAATAAATATTATTACATATTTTGAAGATTTAATTGTTGAATTGTATGTTCTTTACATTTTTAATACACATGTCAAATTTTGTGTCAATTGGATATTATTTACTATATAATCTATAAGCTTATATTTTATACATAATTTTAAATTACAAAAAGTTGCAATTTAAACAATTTACTAATGACATAGCTATTGGTCTTTAATTTTCTAGAAATTTTGCAAGCATGGAGGATATAAGAAGAAGATGTAATCTAGTGGTGGATTTGTCAATATTCATCTTCAATAAAAAGATATTGAGTAAGGTGTAACTTAAGGCTACAACAAATTTTGTAGCTAAACTTTGTCCTCCTTTTTTTCTATTCTCCATTGAAGTGAATAAATAATTGAGATTTTTTTTTTCTTGTTCTCCATTGAAGTTAGCAAGTTCAGTCCCGCCCAAATTAAATGGGTTGGGTCTGTGTGTCTATATATATATATATATATATATAAAGAAATATTTAATATAGACGTTGTATCTCCTAATTTTAGTCCGAATAGCTCTAAATGGTGGATCTAATCTCACATTGGAAAATAAGTGAGTTAAAGAGATTTAAAGTTTGTGCTGTGTATCCCAGAATTAGACTATTTTGGATATACACCATTGTTAGTTTCTTTAACACATTTTCTTCTCTCCTTGTGTGTGTATTTAAATAATTAGTATTCCAATTAAAATTTTTTTAAAAAAAAGCTCTAAATGGTATTTTTCTAAATAATTATTAAAATTGAGCCAATGTGATTAATTCAGGCCAATTTGACATAACAAAACCAAAATCGATAGTCAAATGCCAAAACCTCAACTTGGGTACTTGTTCAACCAACCTCAGCTGTGCTTGATTTTAGATAAATTAATCTCAAAAGTTCCAAAGAAATATAAAATTTCTTGTTTTCATGATAAAATGTATGTCCCAAAAACTTTGACAATGGTTAACCCACCCATCTGAGTAACTAATTTTTTTTTTCCTAACTATCTAGTTAGTTGTTAAGGTTTTGAAACTATATTTTTTATTAGCATCTTGAGTATAAGAGACTCGATTTAGGATTTATAAATCGAGTTTTTAGGACTCAATTTTCATAAGTTGTTCATGTCTGATATGACATTTTTTCCACGTGACAACTATGTGGAAATCGAGTCTTAGAGACTCGATTTACAAAGCAAAAAATTTTAAAAAAAATTTGAAGTCTCATGCGCGGCCTCACCTCACCAGATCGGATCAGATCAAATCAAATCAAAGAGAGAGGGAGAAAGACCAGATCAAAGATCAGAGAGAGAGAAAGAGTTAGATCAGATCAGTTGAAAGACCCAGGCCGCGTAGCCTGGGTTCTGGCCTGGGTCACGCCGGCCTGGGTTCTTTCCTTCCTCTTCAACTTTTTTTTTCCTTCTGCTCTGATTTGCGCAGCTTGGGCTCGCAAGGCCTGGCCGTGTGGCGGCTAGGTCGCGCCGGCCTGGGTTCTTTCCTTCTTCTTTAGTTTTTTTTTTTCTTCTGCTCTGATTTGCGCAGCTTGGGCTCGCGAGGCCTGGTCATGCGGTGGCTGGGTTGCGCGAGCTCAGGCCGCGCGCAGCCTGGGTTCTGGCCTGGGTAGCACCGGCTAGGCTCTTTCCTTCTTCTTCAGCTTTTTTTTTTTTTTCCTTCTGCTCTGATTTCTTCGTTGGAGTTGTTCCTATATATATGGGCTTATAAATTGAGTCTTAGAAACTCGATTTCTATGTGGACGCCACGTGGAAAAAATGCCAACTCAAACCTGATCAAAACATGAAAATCGACCTTCAAAGACTCGATTTATAGGCCTTAAATCGAGTCTCTTAGACTCGAAATGCTAGTAAAAAATATAGTTTCAAAACCTTAACAACTAACTAGATAGTTAGAAAAAAAAAATTAGTTGCCTATTTTCGCCTGGTTAACCTAGCTTGACCACGATTGATCAAAGTTTGACTGGATCTTATAGAAAATCTGACTGTTTAATTGTAATAAATTGATGTCCATATGGAAGGTCATGAAATTACCTTTAAACTCATGGACCCAAAACGGAACTAAAAGGAGTGAGATATCTCAAAAATATCAAAAAGTTGCCCAACACTTAGCAATTTTTTTATTATTGCCTCATCATGTTGATCATTTTTAAGAATTTTTTATCATTGTCTCGTTGTGATCAAATTATGATCAAATGATGTCCAATTGGTAAAAGCGAGATGTCAACAAAAAAGAAAAGTACAATGAAAGTCTACATTTTGATGTATGGACATTTTTCTTTATAAATTAATGAGGGTTTAAGGTTTATACATTCAATATCCAAACTTTTAAATAATGTACACAATTTTCTACATTCAACATACATATGATTGTTGTGTGGCCTAAGAATTCGGCAACCCCAATCCATCTTTGTACTGGGCCCAAGGCCCACGCCGAGAAGGAAGGAATGTCCGAGGACGAACTAAGAAAGCCCATATTGCCAAGAGACATCGTCGAGGACAATCCTGTCCTCAGCCAATAAGATCATAGAAGAGAAGAGTGGCACGCCATCAAGGGCAGCCTCCCGGAGCATTCCGAAAAGAAGGACGAGTACAAGAGGTTAGCCAGGGGAGCATGGTGGAGGAGCAGTTCAAGGAGAAACTGTCACCTCCGCATTAAGTACCCCCAACTAACGTCCTAGCCGCATTAATGAGGAAATGACCTCTGAACAGCGCTACCTTGATTACTATGACTCACAGAACACCAGAAAGGATGTCTGAAGGGGCAGACACTTAAGTATAGGTTTAGATGATTAACAAGTGGAAGACTAAGATCATTTAAAGAGGACTATATAATAAGAGAAACCCACCATGGAGAAAGAAGAGGGATGACAATCTCAAGAACTCCTGCAACCATGGCCATCCAACGCATATAAGAACAAAGCTCCTCAGATGGTACCGAGGATGAACTTTCTTTGATAAGCTCAGCTCATTTTTGTTTGATCATCATGTAAATCCATCCAAGTCGTTATCCACGCACTAAAGCCTAGCTCTTTGGCTCACTCTCTACAAATTTATTATACTAGGCTCATTGGGCCAAGATTCCTTATGTTTTGGGCTTGGCCCGAAAATCGTGACCCTACAATTGTATTTAATTGTTAATTATTGGATTTAATTAAGTCAATGTAATGATTGGTTTTATTGCACTGTAATGTTTTTAATGTCAACTGTATGATTATCTCTATTTATTTTTTACTCCTCCTAACGGCCTCTTTGTTTCCAATTAACAGTTACTGATTGACGTTTGATTTATTTTTTTCTTTTTTCATTTACTCTTTATTACTTTGTTTTTTTTTTTTAACCATAAATCTCTCTCTCTCTCTCTCTCTCTCTCTCTCATTGTTTCCCAAATTTGATGATAATTTAAGTACTAAATTTGCATTGTAACCTTTATTTTTTATTCATTTTTTTCCATTTTCTCTCATTAAGTTAGTATATCCATTACTATTAGTTGGTTTTTATTTTTATTTTTTTATGTTATGTTTGGTTTGATATCCTATTAATTTTTTTTTTTTTAATTAGTACTTCTAAATTAGCATGTGTTTTGTATTACATTTTTCCTTTGATGCATTGTAACATTTCATGAGAAGACTTTATGAGAATTTTATTTATTTATTTGAATTTAAGAAAATGTTATATGTTTTTTTTTTATTAATTAAAAAAAGAGAAAATATAAAGAATTTAATGATATGAAGGATGTGGCTTAATTTTAATGTTGATATTTTTATTATTAAATAATGAATTTTTTAATGCACCTTAAATGTTAAAAATTTATTCTAAAAAATTGTAAAGAAAAAGGAATATGGCATTGCTATTGATGTGGCTCAACTAAAACTAAAGCATAACAAGCTTTTAGATATATATAGAAATAGATGACATACAATTTTTTGACTTGCATCCATCATTTGAAGATAAAATATAGATTTATTTCTAGCTTCTTAAAGTCTTACAAAAATTTTAGAAATAAAAAATACTTTATTAAAAGTTGTAATAGTTTAATTAAGTATGAATATCCTCAATTATAAATTAGTAACTCATTTGACTAAAATCATCATGAACGATTTCACCATAATGTCGGTAGAGATATGTAAATGATCTCAATTCTTTCAATACATTTAAAATGACCCAAAAAAAATGTTAAAAAAAAATGTCTAAATGACTCCCAAAATAACTCAAAATGATAAAACTACCCCTAAAAGTCCTAATATCCCAAATGCCCTCCGAATTGTCTAATACCAAAAAACTTGAAATCTCTGAAATTACCAAGATAACCCCATTTTAGTCCAAAATGATGAAAATTCCCATATTATCTCTAAACCTAGTTAACAATTTCTTTGAATGAACAAAGAAAGTATAATGTTTATGTTTATACCCATGTATATATCATTGTCTATATGTATATACAAGGGTACAAAACAATAAAATTGTAAAAAGTATAAATACAAATGTAAATATAAAAATAAAAGTAAATGTAAATAAATAACATTAACATCAATATGAACATAACAATAAACATAACTAACTATATAAATAAAATAATAAAAAAGAAAAGTAACCATTAAGGTTTTTTCTTTTTCCTTCGATAGGAACCTTTAGGTATTATGAGTAGATAGATAATTGAGATTTTTTTTATTACTTAGAAATCAATAGGTTAGATCTCGCCCAAAATAAATGGTTTGTGTGGATAATGTGTTTTTAAAACTTTTGCAGAAAGCAGAACTAGAAAGGAATATTCAAGGTGTATCCATTTGCAGGCGAGCTCCTTGTATCTCACACCTCCTATTTGCAAATGACTCCCTATTATTTTGCCGAGCCACAGATAAGGAGACCAAGGCAGTGTTAGAGATATTGCAGTTGTATGCAGAAGCCTCAGGTCAATGCATAAACATGGATAAGTCGTCAGTCTTCTTTAACAGTAATACTTCTTCTCAGATTAGAGATTTGATCAAGGCACTGTTGGGAGTAAGAGAAGTGGACAGATTTGAATCATACTTGGGTCTACCGACTTTAGTGGGGCGGAAAAAATATCATACTTTTTCCTTTCTGAAAGATAGAGTTTGGAAAAAGCTTCAAGGGTGGAAAGGGCAACTTTTATCACGAGCAGGAAAGGAAATACTGATCAAAGCAGTAGCTCAGTCCATACCAACCTATACTATGGGAGTCTTTCAACTGCCAGTCAAATTGTGTGAAGAACTTCAAGCTTTATGTGCTCGATTTTGGTGGGGGCAGATTGGAAATGAGAGGAAGATCCATTGGGTGAGTTGGGACAAGCTAACTAGACCAAAATCGGAAGGGGGAATGGGGTTCAAGGACTTGCGTCAATTTAATTTGGCTATGCTTGCAAAACAAGGGTGGAGATTGTTGCAAGATCAAGAGTCCTTGCTCTTTAAGTGTCTCAAAGCACGGTACTTTCCTAGATATCATTTTTTGGAAGCCACCGACTCCCCCACTAGCTCTTTCACTTGGAAGAGTATCTTGGCAGCCAAACCAATAATTCAACGGGGGTCATGTTAGAGAGTAGGTAATGGAGCTTCAATCTGGGTTTTTAAGGATGCGTGGATTCCTAACCATTCTTCTAATAAGGTGCTACATCCACTGCAAAATGTAGATGAAGACCTGATGGTTACTAATATCATAGACCCGGTTACAAGGTGGTGGGACAGAGATTTTATTTTGCAAAGTTTCAATAAAGAGGATGCGGAAGTTATTATGCGGATACCTCTCAGCAGAAGAAATATAACTGATGCTCTGTTTTGGACTCCTAACAAGTTTGGGGAGTATAAGGAACGGTCAGGATACCAAGTGGCACGGCAGTTGCAAAGGGAGGTGGAGTGGGCAGAATGCTCCAAGGGGGTTGTGGGTGGTATCGTTTGGAAGACTCTGTGGAAGTTGAAAGTGCCGAATAAAATAAAAGTGTTTGGATGGCGGGCTTGTCGTAACATTTTGCCTACCCGAGTGAATCTAGTTCAGAGAAGGATTATTCAAGATAACAGATGTGAGGTGTCCAAGACTGAAGCTGAAACGGGAATCCATGCGTTATGGAATTGTGGGGTGGCTCGGGACGTTTGGGCTGGATGCTCAGTGCGGTTGCAGAAATGCACAGGGGACCAAGACGATATGGTTCAACTAATGGAGGAGTTGATTGCCCGGCTTTGCACTGATGAGCTTGAACAGTTTTTAGTTCAGGCTTGGTTCATTTGGAATCAAAGAAATGCGTTGTTACATGGGAAGAAAATGCAAGCACCAGAGATTCTTATCAAGCGTGCACGAGACTTTACAGAGGAGTTCAAGCGTGCTAAAAACCAGCTTTCAGCCCAGTGTTCTACGCTCCCAACAATTCCAAATCCGATGAGATGGAAGCCACCACCTTTAAACCAGTTCAAGCTTAATTTCGATGCTTCAATTTTCCAAGAATTGGGATGTACTGGTGTGGGAGCCATTATCCGCAATGATAGAGGGGAAGTCATGGCATCTTTATCGACAAAGGGACCTCCAGTGGCGTGCAGTAATGAGGCAGAGGCCTTGGCTTGCCGTCGCGCGGTGGAATTTGCGATAGAGTGTGGATTTACAGACCAGCTTGTTATTGAAGGAGACAACCAAGCCATCATGTCTGCGTTGAGCCTGCGGAAAAACTTTTCATTTTCGTTGGGACACATTATCCAGGACGTGGCTTGCATGCTAAGTGGGCTTAGATGGTCACAAGTTTTGTTTGCAAGGAGGAGCGCCAATACAGTGGCACATGCACTAGCTAGATACGCCAAAGATATTATAGATGAAGTTGTATGGATTGAAGATTTCCCTCCCCCTGCTGTGGAGGCATTGTACTTCGATTCTAATTCTATCTAATGGAATTTGAGGATGTTTTCCTCTTCAAAAAAAAAAAATATTTAAACAAGTAATAAATGGCTAAATTGGTAATGTTGACATTAAAATTTGTCTACCTCTGAATGTTGTGAAATCTCCTAATAATTGGTAATGCTATATTATTATATATAGCATCCGAGGATTCTAATCACCAGTATACATCTCGGGTTTACCCACACGCAATAGAAATTTCAAAAATATTATAAAGCTTACACCAACATACTTGTACAATATTGTTGTGATAATTATTGATTCGTCATCTTGAAATAAATTTGTTGCTTCGTGGTCATAGATATGTAGTTGATATCTGCCAACAACCTTCACTGACTGTAGTACAAGCTTGTCTAAGCATCGTGATAAACAAAAACAAAAAAAAAAACAAAAATTAATTAATTAATAATGTAGCAGGTGTTGCGCTGTTAGATACGCAAAGAATTATCTCTTCCAAGCTATTGATCACTCAATCTTGGAAACCATTCTTTGCAAAGACACAACCAGGCATATTTGGGATTCCATGAAGAAGTAGAAGCAAGGTACAGGAAGGGCTAAGAGGCAGCAGCTTCAAGCGCTTCGTTCAGAGTTCAAAATACTTCGAATGAAGTCAGGAGAATCAGTTATAGACTATTTTTCAAGAACGATGGCAATTGTTAAAAAGATGCGGATCCATGGCGACAAGACAGAGGGTGTTCTCATTGTTGAGAAGATTCTTCGATCCTTGACACCAAAATTTAATTTTGTTGTCTGTGCTGTAGAAGAAGCTAATGATGTTGGTTTACTGTCAATTGATGAATTACAAAGTTCTTTGTTGGTTCATAAGCAAAAAATTAACGAGCAGGAAGAAGAAGAGCAAGCATTGAAGGTCGTATCAGAAAATCACTCTACACCTAGTAGAGCTGATAGAGGACGAGGAAGAGGCAGAGGTCGAGGTAGAGGAGGCAGAAATAACAATGATTGTGGGAACCAACAACAAAATCATCATCATCAAGAGAGTCAATTTCAAGGAAGAGGCAGAGGACATGGAGGCCACCACACAACAACTTATAGATCAAAGTCAGCAGACAAGTCTAATGTTGAATGCTTCAGATGTCATCGGTATGGCCATTATAAATCAGAATGTCAAACTGATTTGCATAAACAAAGTGGAGATCAAACTAACTTTGCAGAAAAGGAAAAAGAGTTGTCTCTTTTTGATGGTGTGTCATGTGAAGGAAGAAACTCAACAAAAAATGTGGTTTTTAGACACTGGCTGCAGCAACTAGGGCTGTCCACAGGTCAGTTTAGGTTGGGTTTGTGCCCAACCCGAAACTGACCCGCCAGAATCGGGTGGCAAAAAAATGCACCTGCCGTTGACCGCTGGAGTAATCGGATCGGGCGGATCAGACTATCAACGGGCGGTGGGTGGGTCGATCGGGGTTAAAAATCCAAAAAATGGCGAATATCGGCGTGAAAACGATGAAAATAAACACATGAAAACAACGAAAATCAAGCCAAAATCTTTAAGATTTTTCTAGATCCGGCCTAACCTAGGCCATTTTCGGCAAGATGTTGGCTAGATCTGGTGAAATCTCGCTGAGATCTTGACAAAAATGATCTAGATCTCACTGGATCTACCAAATAGGGTCGAAAATCTTGTGGGTCAGTCGGATCAGTTTGATCGGATTCTGGAGAAGGAAAACCGACCTCTGACCCACCAAACTCGGGTTTTGGAGGAACAAACCCGTTGCCAACTGTCAGAGAAGTAGGATTGGTCGGCGGCAATGGGTGGGTCGGGCTGGCCGGGTCTCTGGACAGCCCTAGCAACAACCACATGTATGGAGAGAAGGAGGCATTTTCTGACTTGGATGAATCCTTTTGCAGCTCTGTTAAGTTTGGTGACAACTCAAGAATTTATGTTATGGGAAAAGGAAAGGTAACAATCCAAACCAATGGAAATTCCACTCATACTATCACTAATGTTTCTTTTGTGCCAGATTTAAAGACCAACTTGCTTAGTGTGGGTTAGTTACAAGAAAAAGGGTACGAGATTTTTATCAAAGATGGAGTATGTCAGATTCAAGACGCAAAGTTGGGCTTAATTGCTTAAGTTAACATGACGGCAAATCGTACGTTCCCACTGTATCTCCATAACACAGCTCATTCGTGCTTCTCAGCAAAATTAAAAGATGAGGCATGACTATGGCACTTTCGCTATGGGCATCTGAATTTTGGCGGATTGAAAACACAACAACAAAAGAGCATGGTGATGGGGCTTCCTCAAATTACAGCATCTTCTCAAGTTTGTGAAGAATGTGTTGTTAGCAAACAACATCGTAATCAATTCCCACAAGGAATCATTCCGACATTTGTGGGCCAATAACACCATATTCTATTGGAGGTAAAAGATATATAATTTATACTTCATTGATGATTATAGTCGTAAGATATTGGTTTATTTTTTGCAAGAAAAATCTAAAGCCTTTGTAGCTTTTAAAAGCTATAAAGCACTTGTTGAGAAAGAAGTTGGCAACCCAATAAAAGTTCTTTGCACAGATTGTGGTGGAGAATATAACTCACATGAATTTGCAATTTTTTGTGAGAACCATGGAATCAAGAGACAACTTACAGCAGCTTATATTCCCCAATAAAATGGTATATGCAAGAGGAAGAACTGCACTATTATGAATATGGTGCAAAGCCTTTTGAGAACAAGTGGCATTCCAAAAAGTTTCGGGCCTAAAGCAGTTAATTGGAGCATTCATATATTGAACAGAAGATCCATACTTCTTGTTCAGAATATGATACCAGAGGAAGCATGGAGCGAAAGGAAACCTGCTGTAGATCATTTCTAGGTTTTTAGGAGTATAGCCTACGCCCATATTCCAAATGAGAAAAGGAGGAAGCTAGATAACAATGGAGAAAAATGCTATTTTCTTGGTGTTAGTGATAAGTTAAAAGCTTATAAACTATTCAATCCTAGCACCATGAAAATTGTCATCAGTTGTGATTTGGTATTTGATGAAGAAGGCACCTGGTCATGGAATCAAAATGGTGTTAAAGAAAGTATTCCAGTAGATTTTGATGATGAAGAGAAAGGGTAGTAGCCTATGGAGAATGAGCAAGAAGAGGAAGTCACTCAAAATGTTCCAATAACTGATCAAAGCCCACTTGCAGCTGAATGGCAAAGGCCTTAACGTGTTCAAAGAAGACCAGCATGGATGCATAATTATAAGGTAAATGGAATTGATCAATCTGAAGACCCACTCACTCTCTTTGCTCTGTTTTTAGATTGTGATCCTACCAGTTTTGAAGTGGCTGTCAAAGAACCAAAATGGAGAAAGGCTATGGATGTTGAAATTACAGCCATTGAAAGAAATGATACATGGGAGCTATGTGATCTTCCAAAAGGGCAGAAGACAATTGGCGTAACGTGGGTTTACAAGACAGAGTTGAAGGAGAATGGTGAGGTTGACAAGCACAAGACACGCTTGGTAGCTATAAGGGCTACAAGCAGGAGTTTGGTGTTGATTATAAAGAAATCTTTGCTCCGATTGCAAGGCGTGATACAATTAGATTGGTGATTGCTATGGCAGCTCAAAACTCATGGCCTATATTCTAGTTGGACGTGAAATCAGCATTCCTCCATGGAGATTTGAAAGAGGAGGTATTTATCGATCAACCCCTTGGTTATGTAAAAATTGGCAATGAGCATAAAGTGTATAAGTTAAAGAAAGCTCTATATGGATTAAAATAAGCTCCATAGGCTTGGTATAATCATATAGAAACTTATTTTTTGAAGGAAGGATTTCAAAAATGTCATTATGAATATACACTTTTTATAAAAATTGAAGATGGAGGAAAGATGCTCATTGTTTGCTTATATGTAGATGATTTAATCTACACTGTAAATAATACAGCCATGTTTGATAGTTTTAAGAAATCCATGATGGCTGAATTTGAGATGTCTGATCTTGGCATGATGCATTATTTTCTTGGCATAGAAGTGGTGTAATCTTCTACTGGAATTTTTATTTCTCAAAAGAAATATGTGCAAGAAATCTTGGATAGGTTTCAGATGAAGGATTGTAATCCTGTAAATACTCCAACTGAGTTTGGTATGAAGCTAAATAAAGATAATGGAGGAAAGAAGGTTGATGACACTCTTTACAAACAAATAGTAGGGAGTTTAATGTATTTGACAGCAACAAGACCTGATGTGATGCATGCTATAAGTGTGATTAGCAGGTACATGGAATGTCCTACAGAGATACATCTCTTGGCTACACTGTAAATAATACAGCCATGTTTGATAGTTTTAAGAAATCCATGATGGCTGAATTTGAGATGTTTGATCTTGGCATGATGCATTATTTTCTTGGCATAGAAGTGGTGTAATCTTCTATTAGAATTTTTATTTCTCAAAAGAAGTATGTGCAAGAAATCTTGGACAGGTTTCAGATGAAGGATTGTAATCCTGTAAATACTCCAACTGAGTTTGGTATGAAGCTAAACAAAGATAATGGAGGAAAGAAGGTTGATGACACTCTTTACAAACAAATAGTGGGGAGTTAAATGTATTTGACAGCAACAAGACCTAATGTAATGCATGCTATAAGTGTGATTTGCAGGTACATGGAATGTCCTACAAAGATACATCTCTTGGCTACAAAAAGAATTTGTCGTTACTTGCAAGGTACTAAGGAGTTTGGGCTGTTCTACAAGAATGGAGAAAAGTCAAATCTATTTGGCTTTACAGATATTGATTATGCAGGAGATTCAAATGATCGAAAAAGCACATCTAGGTATGTTTTCATGATGGGGATAGGAGTTGTTTCATGGTCATCAAAGAAGCAACCTATTGTCACATTATCATCCACTAAAGCTGAATTTGTTGCTGCAATAGCTTGTGCTTGTTAAGCTATTTGGCTAAAGAAAATCCTAAAAGAGCTGCATTTCAAGGAGGATGGATCTACTTAGATTTATTGTGAAAACAATTTAGTAATGAAGCTTTCAAAAAATCCAGTTTTACATGGTCAAAGCAAACATATAAATGTGAAGTATCATTTCTTGAGGGATCTCACGAATGATGGAGTCATTAATCTTATTTACTACAGAAGTGAAGACCAGATCGCTGATATTCTAACCAAGCCTCTCAAGTTTCTTGCATTTTAGAAGCTCAGGAAACTTTAAATGATTCAATTTAAGGGATGGTGCTTCAAGTTTGACTCTTATTAAACTGAATGTTATGTTTGGAACATCAGTTCAAGGGAGAGATTGTTGAGGAAATTAGTAATTTCCAAGTTTGGGTTGTCCTAGTCTTTATGAGTGTCAGTAAGTTTGTTTCTGTTTACCTAGTCTATAGGAGTTTGTTTACCTAGTTAACAGGAGTTGGTTTACCTAGTCAATAGGAGTTTGTTGTTGAACGTTGGATAGTGCCTATTTTCATGTTGCTTTCAGTTATGTATTAACCAATTTACAGGCTATTGATTTATCAATAAAATGTAGAAAAATTTTATCCTCTGTTTTCTTATATCCTCTGCTTCCAACTATTATTCTGTAAAAAACGTCCTTTGGTAAATTTTGTTTTTATTAGGATAAGTGATATGGGCATTTGGTAAGTCATGATGTTGTTTTTATAAAGATTATTATGCATAAAATCTTTTTGGATAGAGATGTTGCATATAGCCATGTTTCAAACAAAGAGATGTACATGAGCTTTTGAAACCTTATGACTATGATTTAACCATGTATGTCATTGTGTGTGTGTATGTGTGTGTGTGTGTGTGTGTGTGTAAAAGCGTACAAAATAATATAATTGCAAAAGCATAAATACAAATAGAAATATCAAAATAAAAGAAATTGTACATATAAAACATAAACTTCAATATAAACATGTATATAAACATGACAGTATAATTAATAATAATAACAATAACAATAACAATAACAATAATAATAATAAGTAACCATTAAGTATTATGAGTGAATAGATGACTATGATTTTTTCCCATACAAATCAGTGGGTTAGGTCTTGTCATAGGTTGGGTGGATAGTTTGTATTTAATATATATTTAAATAGGTAATAAATGGGTAGATAGGTCATGTCAACAACGTATTTTGTCAATCCTCAATTTTTTTAAAATCTCCAATTTTTAGCTCAAGCTATTCTAAATGGAATTTTTCAATAAAAAAATAAAATAAAATTAACTCGATGGGAACAATTTAGGCCGATTGGATGGAATCAAAACCTCATTTATTCCTTATTTGGAGTAGGTTGCAACAATTTAATATTGTGTCTATTTGTTTTAGCTTTCCCAACCCAAAAAGCCAGTTTTGAAACTACAAATACAAAAAACCCGTTTGGTTAGGTATAAAAAGCAACTTTTTGGAAAAAGTTGCATTTTGGGTTTGTGAAGAAAACTCGCATTCGCAGAATGGAGCTCTGAGGTGCATTTTGGAAAAGCTCCTACGCGTTGATGAATCTATTCGTTGGGTTATTGGTTCAGTTACCAAATTGCCCTTACTTTTACTTAAAACTCTAACTTTTCACTCTTCTCTTCTCCCTCATATTCTTGCTCCATTGTTACAGAACAACACCAGTCAAAAAAGTATCAACCAAATACAAACATAGCACCACCTAACTATAACTGGTCTATCAGCACAAACCATTTCAACATTTGATAATCCAAACAAAAAATCAACAAAATCAAACAAAAAATAACTCAAAATCAACACAAAACAACTTAAAATCAACTCAAACCCCATTGGAAAACCCATCCCAAACCCAACTCAAAATCAACCTAAAACAAAATCAACTCAAAATTAAACCCAAAATCCACAGAAAATCAACTCAAAACTAAACCATTATATCGTTATATAATAATGCTAGTGTATACATGTTGATTATGACTCTATTGTGTTTAGCAAAAACAAAGTGGGCAAGAGATCAAAAAATGGAATTTTATAAAATGATCCATACAAAGAAAAATGGCTCTTTTGTGATGTGAGAGACCACGCCTTTGGCCCTTTTTTTTTGGATGTTGGGCCAAACCTATGTAAATGGGTGGAGTCATGTTATTGCCTCTAAAAAATGGAGGTTCAATTGATTATATTTTCCCTTTTAGATTAAAGGTCTTACAATGAAGTCGCCACTTATTTAATTATTGGAATAAATAAGAAAACCAAAATTGAAAAATTCCTCATTTAATTAATTTGAAATTGAATTTACATTGATCATAGGAAATTACATGACTTTGTCCTAGATACAATCTAAGATAAAGTACATAGTTTTGTTTCTTAGCTACAATTTAGAAATTGAAAATTATAAGGATAAGAATTAATCTATCAACCCTTGATCTGAGCTCAAAGGCTATGTTACAAGGTGAGAAGGTGTTAGACACCCACCTTGCCCATTGAAACGGGTCTTCTAAACTATGACTAACATTCATATCATATCATCCAATATGTTAATCAATTTGCATGTTGAATTTAATGTGTGTGCATGTGATAAACCTTAATTCAATTTATTAAGCATTGCATTTGGATTGAAAAATAAATTCTAGTAGATGTGTGTGGATAGTGATATCCTAGATTCAAGGATTTGAAAGAATTATCAAACAAACATCTTTTTCATATTTTTGATGTGGATTTAAGATCAAATCTAGTGTTATGCATGAACATGTGATGAACAACCAAGAACATGTGAAGAATACATAAGAACATTTATGAACATTCAAACATATTCAAGAAGTTAGCATGCTCTAATTTTAAATTAACATTATAACAACATGAAAAATGAGTTAAGGATAGAAATTAAATTTGCATGTAAAATCCACACAATGGAGGAAGAGACTCTTGGTGGAAGTCTTAAGGGTGGAGTAGAAAAGAAGAACTAGGAGAGGGAGAGTAAGTCTCACTCAATACCTTGAGTCTCAATAAGACTAAGATATGACAAAACTACTCAACTTCACTAGAACTCAAAAGAGGAGAAGAGATGGTGTTTTTTCGTGCCTTGGAATGGAGGAGATGGGGGTTTAATATGGTAGTGGTGGAGAAAATATGAATGAAGTGTCATTTAATGAGAGTTGACAAAGGATTAAAAAGAATCATGAATCTAGACCTTATTTTAGACTTTGAGAAAACATGGTGCATTAAATGTAGAGATTGGTGAGAGTAAGGAGCAAGCAAAATTCAGTTTTCCTATAGCTACTATAATAGCTTGCAGAGCCAAATTCAAAAAAATTATATCTTACTCAATTCTGATCGAAATTGTCTTGGTCTTGAGCTCAAATTGAAGTCCCATATGTCTAGTTTATGAGAAAAGTAATCTCATTCACATATTCAAATTATTCTATGAGATATCAACAAAATGGTGAGTAGAGGTCATATGTTAGAAAATAATTTCAGCACAATTAACACTAATAGGCTCCAATCACTTCCATTTCAGACTTAATTAGTTTCAAATTTACCCTAATTAAAAAGATAATTGTACAAATTACTCATTGAATAATTAATGTTTGACTATCTAATTAATTAAGTGTGTACAACCTTACTATAAAATGTAGTCATAGCCAATCAAATTATGATACACCATTAATCTCAAATCGATTATAATTATAACTAATTGCAATTAATTATTCATAATCACATATAGTTGGACTCAATTTGTGATAGTGCATTTTGGTCATTAAAACTTGATTTGATGATAACTTTCAATTTAATGGTCTGATTAGGGTTTAGGACTAGTCGATTTGATCGTTACGATATTAAGATCATTTTGATGAAATGAAATTAAGGATCTAATGGCCACAATTAAGATACCTATTTCCAATGTGAAATTACCATTTTTATCTTCCATGTCAGGTTAAATGCGGATTGCAAAATAGAGTGTTAACATGTGACTACGATTCGTAAAGAAATATACATAGCTAAAATTCAATTTTTATTTGATATGGATAATTTAAATAGTGAATTTATATATGTAAATTACTTGCATAAATTATTTAATTAAATTTTATTTTACTTGTGCATATTCAAATGAAAGAAAAATTAGTTGATGTAGAGGTTTAGAGCATTGAAGAATTTTTTATTTTTTATTTTATTTTTTACATAAGTGCTATAGACAAGTTGGGGTTTTGTTAGAGGGATAAGGAAATTTGTCATACCTACCTCACCCTCTTTTTCTCATGTGTAGTACGAGATAAAGGCCAACAGGGAGTTAGAAATCTAAAAGGAAGATTTGTCAAATACGGTGCAAAAATTGTCCAATACACAAGAAGAATTTTCTAATATGAAACAAGAAATGTGTAATATGAGTAAAACACATGAAGTATGGTAATAATGCAAGAAAGTAGATCTAAATGTGCAAGCATGCATCTAAAGATGCACATGGATCTAAGCATAGAGCATCCAAACATGACATCACAAGATGATGGATCTAGGAATAAAAGCAAGTAAAAGCACGAACAAGCAATTGAGACTTTAATCCAAACTCTTTATTGAGACTTGGATGTTTGGATGTGAACCTTGACCAATGGATCAAGATTTATACCCTACCCATGACACAAAGCAATCTAGGCATAGGCAAATTAATTAAAGCTATAGGCACTTAAGCATGGCATCGAAACTTGCAAATATGGCATAAAGAGCACAATCAAGAAATTTAGGCATATCCTAGCCCAAGAAGGCTAGGCCAACATCATCAAAGTAATAAAAACATGCTAAAGAGACTAGGAAAGCAATAGACGTGCTAGGAAATTGAAATAAAGTGCTAGAAATAAAATGGGTGTAGATTGTAGCTAAAAGCTACATCTACACCCTCGAAACCTGAAAACCAAGGAAGATGGACCAGGGAAGAGGAGATGGAAGTAAGAATACTACCTCTTAATGTATGAAAGATAAGGGAATCAAGGATTTGTGTGTGTGTTTAGGAGAAAATTTAGGTAAAAAGAGTGAGAGAATTGCTTTAGAAAATGCTCTAGGACCCCAAATTTTCGTTTTTTTTTTTTTTCTTTTGCAATTTGGGAGTTGGGGGGTATTTATATTAATTTTTGTGACGTTTTACCTTCCAACATGCACTAAGCATGCGCTGGGTGGTCCTGCTGACATTAGCAATTTTATTTTCTTCAAGCTTTTTTCTAATTTCAATTTCGGTTGTTCATTTAAAAGCTTTCCTGAACTTTGATTGACTTGATTCTTATGGTGCGGAAAAGATATGGATGTCTAGTTTCTAGATCATTTGACACTTTGAAAATCGAACAGTTAGATCAAAAGTTATGGCCTTAAGAAGCGAGTTGATATGCCTAGTACGGTTTTTAAGATATCTTAATCGTTTTAACTCCAATTTCGACCATTTGAGTAGTCATTTGAAAGGAAATTCAATATTCTTTGCAATGACTTTGGTTTTACCCTGATTGGATAGTCGGACCAAAAGTTGGTTTTCGGTCGTCGCTAGAAGTCAACTCTTAGTTAAACTTAAAAAAAAAAAAAAAAACTTTGATAACCCCGGGTTTGATGTAAAAACATGGAAAATATCCTTTTGCTAGAGTTTTGATCAATTTTGACCTTCAATCAACTCTCGATTAACCAGGGGCATTTTGGTCATTTTGACTTGAAACTGCACTTCGAGTGCTCTAATGCCCAAATGGGTTAAATCATGATGATCTAGATATTCCTGCGGTCCTCCGATGAGTAAATGATTTTTTTGGAATTTTCGATGTTTGGCATGAAAATCGAAGGCAGATAAAATATGGTATTAATAATAAGTACAAAGAATCTTACCATATTTGGAAGTACCTACCTACAACATAACCTATTGATCTATGTAAGGGCATTTTTGTGTTGTGCGTTGGGTTGGACTGCTTCCTGCGGTGATGGGCCCGAGTATTCTGAGTAAGAGAGTTGAGATTGGCTTAACTATAACTCACTTTAGGCCGGCTTGAGCACAAACTAGGCCTTGTCTGCCAGGAGTTTGCTTACAGTAGGCAGAGCTGTTTGAAATGATTTACGCAGACAAATAAAACAATAGTAGAAGAACAAAAATATAGTGACCTTTTCTTAATGAAAGATAACCAAGTAATTCTTATCTATGATAATCACAGTAATAACAATAGCTTTTGCAAAAGAAGTGAAGGGTTAAGTGACAATATGAATTAATCGAGGAAATAATATCAAATCAAGTTTGAGTTTGTAGAGGCAAAGATCACAGAGGAAGAACACCTCTTCTCAATGAAACTAATTTCCTAGGAAAAGATCCTGCCGTGGGGATTAATGACTTTGAGAGAACCGGACCTAAATGATTAGTGCCCAAAGTAATCTTTATTGTTTAATTGTCTCAAAGAGAGTGGGATTTTGAGGGAGAGAGAAGGGAACGACCTACTGGTGCATGCCCATTATCTTTCTTTCTTTGCTTTCTGTTTTCTCTCTTATCTTTTTTTCTTTCCTTTATTTTTTCTTTTGTTTTCTTTTCACTTCGTAGTACCTCTGTTTTTCGATCCCCCCTACAGGGCACAGCAAAGGTCCTTTTATAGGGCTTGCCGTGACCAAATTTTACCACTTTACCCCATAACCACCTTTGTCTGGTCTAGGCATACTTGCCGACCACCCAGGAATTCGTCTGTGTACCACTTACCCTCGCTAGACAAAGGCAGGTTTGTGTCGTTTGTTAGTCCGCCATGGCACCTTCTCCTGCCATGGCGTAAATGCTTTCTCTCTCTCTCTCTCATGACATGCACCCAACGGTTCCCCCCTCAATTTTGCCTCTTTTAGGCTTCTGTCATCCCAACAGGATGTACCTCCCAAAAGGGCTTGGGCAGGAACCGCAGAATAGGTCTTTTCCCCTCTCTCCACCACCAAACCACACCCCCTTACCTCTTACCTTTGACCCATGGCCCCACCACGTCCCATATTGGCTGGGTACAGGCTGGTGGTGCCTGGGCCTTGCGCGTGCTTTCCTATCATGTATGTTCAAAATCTATCTGCTACTCATGCGTTTGCCGCGATCTAGAGCTTTGTTTGCACAGTTTGCCGCGCTTTTTTGTTATTTTACGTGGGCTGTTTCATAATTCACTGTTCCCTTTTGGGGTTGGGCTTCATTTAATACTGGGTTTTGCATTTCTCTTGGCCCATATCTTGATTGCCATCATGTCCAGTCATACTATTTTGTCATTCCTTCTGTAATGACTTGGTCCTGCTAGTCCTCTTTTAGACCTGCCATTTTAGTCTCTTCCCAAATAGCTTTGCATGACCATGGGCTTTCTTACTTAGGGGCTCCTATGTCCCCTTGGGTATCCTTGGCCCATTTACTTGTTTTGGGCTTTCTCGGCCCATTTACTTGCTTTGGGCTTCCTCGTTCTTTTTTTCTAACTTTGTGTTCTCATGGGCTTTTATTTACTTTATGGGGTTTTTTCGGCCCAATTACTTTATACTCATCCTTGGGGTTTGTGAGTCTGTCAACAATCCCATACTCTCTTTGCTTACATTACTTTGACTTTTTGAGTCTGTTGCGGCTTATTCTTACTTTTTCACATCATACACTGCCCATGGGTTTGTTATTCTCTTTTTCCGGGCCTTTCGAGCCCACTTGCTTCCTCAATGCCCATATATTTATTTTATGGACCAATGACCCATTATTCTTGCCGCTTGAACTTAATGGTTTTATTCTATGTTGTCACTTCTATTTGCTGCCTGCATTGCTGAGTTGGGCCTCCTTTCTTGTTTTAAAAAAATGACCCTTAACAATCTATAAAGAAGCTCAGCTCTAATCCCCAATTGGACAATTTTTTGGATAAAGATAATTAAAAATTAGTTTCTACTTAAACATATTTAATAGAAAATTAATACTAGAAAGAATGAAAAAACATATAGCATTTGTAGGGAAAAAAAGTGAAAAATATAATATATTTTTTCTATAGTAGTGAAAATAGAAGATTGGTCCTTAAAATTTAGTTCATTTTTCATTTATTTTATTTTAAATTTGAAAAGGTATTTTTTTAGTCCTAACAAATTATAACATTTTGTCGAATTTTGTTAAGAAAATAAAACATATAGCATTTAGGAAAAAAATAAAAAAAGTGAAAAATATAATTTTGTTTCTCTATAGTAGTGACAAAATAAGATTGGTCTTTAAAATTTAGTTAATTTTTTATTTTATTTTTTTGAAATTTGAAAAGTTATTTTTTGTCGAATTTTGTCCCCCCAAAAAATAAAAAATTATATAATATTTTAACAAAAATTATGAAAAATTATTATTATTATTATTTTAGCACCCCTATCGGAAACGCCATTTTATCACCACCAGAGACGGATTGGAACAAAAGAAGGCGAGCTTGAAAGGACGCTTTCTCGCTCTCTCGTTTAAACAAACTTTAAGGAAAAACCCCAAAAAATTCTCTCCATTACTTTCTCTCTCAACTCTAAACTCTTTCACTCTCCACACTTCACTTCTCTTCAGGTCCTGAATTCTCTCTCTCCAACTCTCACTTTTTTTTATAATTCCACTTCTACCCCTTCATATCCATTAAAATTACTTATAATTTTTGTTTTCTAGGGCTATTCTTTCTCACCCTTCAAAAATTCTTTCATCTATGGCAGAAGTCATGAACATGCCTCACGACTCTGTTGACCGATCCCCGAAGGCTTCGACCTCCGCCTCCGCCGCCGCAACGGAGGATGATGCATTAGCAGCGCCGCCGCCGCCTCCTCCTCCGTCCCTGCCTCATCCACCGTCTCGCGGTAGGAGGGAGAGAGACACTAGGGATAGGAGAGACGACAGGGACTTTGATCGCCCTCCGAACCACCGCCGCGATTACTACGACCGGAACATGTCGCCGAGGGATAGGGATAGGGACTACAAGCGCCGCCGTAGCCCTAGCCCTATTCCTCCCCCTTATCGCGACCGCGACCGCCGCTACTCGCCTCATCCTCCCCCTCGCCGCTCGCCTCCGCCTTTCAAGCGCTCTCGCCGTGGGAGCCCTCGTGGCGGTTATGGTCCCGACGATAGGTACAGTTCCTTTATGTGCTGTACATTAGGTTTCTCAATTAAAATTCATATGCTTGATTATGATTTGCTACAATTTTTTATGCTTATGTTAATGGCTTGTGACTAATTGAGGAATATTTAAGGCAAAACTTTGGTACAGTTTCTTAGTTTTTACTGTACATTAGGTTCTTCAATTAAATTCAAATACATTGTTGCTTGTGAAAACAGTGCAAACAGTATTATACCTAAGTTATATCCGAAATGTTGGACATTATCATTATTAGTTGGTACAGAATTTATTGGCTTGTGACTTGAGGTTTTTTGGTGTAATATTTAGGGAAAAACTTAGATATGGGTTTCTTAATTATATTCAAACACAATGAACCCGGATAAATTAGAGAAAATTAAATTCACTACAACTTTGTTTGAATTTAATTGGGGAATCTAATGTACTATAGCTAAGAAACTGTAACTATGTTTTATAATATTTGGAGTTCATTGTCATGATGTTTTAAGTGCAAAAGGTTGGTCACTAATGGTGGTAATTTTTACATTAGTTGAACAGTCTTGGTTTTAAGTGCAAAAGGTTGGTCCGTGATGGTGGTAATTTTTACATTTGTTGAACGGTCTTGTGCAGGGTAGTAGTAGAATATTTTTTGTTTTATGGCTTGTGACTATCCTTATCTTTGGTTGTGGGGGAGGGGGGAGTTGGGACCTATCATGATGTGCTAATGGATTTTGAGAAAAACTCATTAATTTCCACTTTGACTATTGTTTGGGAATGTCTGTGTTGGTTACACAGGGAATCAACCTCTCCAAAAAAAAAAAAAAAAAAAAAAAATGTGGGTGAGGTTGACGACCAATCACCTCTCTCAGACCATGCAAAAATGAGAGTTTTGTGTAGTTGGTATGTCTGTGTTGGTTATAATGAAAAAGTGTTCATGGGGTTGAATAGTATGGAAATTAGGTTGTTTTGTATGGTAGGAATATCACCACATGTGTAAGGGGCTGTTGCAAATATATATTGCTTGTGACCTCCAAACAGAACAGAAAACATGTGTATTTCTTGGCATCTTTCCTTATCTCATCCCCTTGGTTTTAGGTTTGGGTGTGCAAAAACCCAACGCATGTGACGAAAGTTGGGCTCATTCCTTTTTTCGGTCTAAATTAGCTATTAAAATGGCAGAACCAACAGTTTTCGAGTTTGGTTGTTGAACAAACAACTGTCAGAAATTTACATGTGGTTTTATGTAATTAGTCTCTTGGAATTCCCTTCCCTTGAAATAATGAGATTTCTCTATCTCTCTTTCTCTCTCTCTCTCTCTCTCTCTCTCGTGTGGGCACTTAAAACCATGGCATATTGACATGTAACCCTATTCCTCATCCTTCATTCAAATTTTCAGTCACAAACCTTTACTCAAATCGTAAAATTGAGTGGGCCATACATACACTGCTGGCATCAATCCTAGCAATGAGCTTTGCTGGAAACAACTAAGTGAGTCCTTGGCAGACCCTTGACCCCACAAAGTCCAGAACTGACAAAATCTGGGAGAGAGTGAACATGTGAGATGAGAGTGAGAGAAAAAAGGGAGAGAGTGAGCAGAATACCTGCTGCAGTGATGAGAGTTATGGAAATATTGCTACATTATGGTTACTGTGCACACTTCCTAAGTGTGCACTGTTCAAACATTTTTCTCATGTTTTTAGTTGCTTAGATATTTGAATAATTGAAAAAGGAAAAAAAAAAAACACAAGCTGAATTTTGGTTTATTTATGGGAATGTTTATCTTGAATTTAATTTTTATTTTTGTGATTAAAGTATATTGCTAGACCTATGACCCATATGTAGGGTTTCCATCTCACCCTCTCTCACTCTCTCTCTCTCTTTGTAATGGGAAGAGGGAATCAAAGTACTTGAAGATGGGTTGTGTTTTCTTGTTAGAACTTTAGTTTTTACCAATTCTGGCAGACACAAATTCTGCCAACTCAGCTGCTCTATAGTTTTTCAGCAGCAACTTCAAATCAATGAAATTGACCATACCTGAAAAATTACCTTAAATGTTTGTTAACTTGATTATCTGAATATTTTCGGGAGGCATCAGGTGCAATTTCTCTGAACATGACGTGATTGGGTCAGGTGATGGGTTTACTTCCATCCTGACTGAACCCAGAACCTGACTGTGCAATCCTAGGTTTTTTTGTTGTTGAAATTTGTATGCGTATGTTTATGGCTTGTGATTGAGGATTTTTTTTGTTGTAATATTCAGGGAAAAAACTAAGGTGCATTTTCTCAGGTGGTGCTGCACATTAAGTTCCTCAATTAAATTCGAACATATGGTTGCATCGACCAATAAAGTACAAACAGTGTCACATTGAACAATTAAATTCAATACAACTAATTCCTCAAAAAAAAAAAAAAAAATCAATACAACTATTTTGAGAACCTAATGTATTATACCTAAATTTTACCCTAATATGCTTTTATTATGTTCGTGATTAGAATTTGGAGTTCACGATCATGACATTTTAAGTGCAAAAGTTGGTTACTAATGGTGATAATTTTTACATTAGTTGAACGGTCTTGTTTTATTTTTTATTTTTGATAAGTAATAAGTTTATTGATATCAAAAAAGGGGAGCACCCTAGTACACACGGAGTGTAAAAGGGGTCAAACAATCAAGAACAAAAATTACAAGAATCTAAGAAATCAAGAAAAGATAAAAATGATTGGTTTCGCAAAGCAGCCAACCAATCCATTATGGTTCTAAAGAAAAATAGCTTCAAGTCTGATATGGATCTCTCCTTATTTTCAAAGCCTCGACTATTTCTCTCCCTCCAAAGGCACCACAATAAGCAATGGGGAACAATCAACCATGTATACCTATTTTGATGACGGCCAAATCTGCCTTGCCAACACGCTAGAAGCCCCACTACAGATTGTGGCATAACCTAGCTCACTCCAAACAAACCGAACACCATAGCCCATAGATCCATTGCAACCGGACAATGAAGAAAAAGATGATCAACCGATTTACCATTACACTTACACATGTAGCACCAATCCAATATCCAAACCTTCCTTTTTCTTAAATGCACAGAATTACACTTGAACAGTCTTGTTTTATGGTTTGTGCCTATCTTTATCTTTGGTTGTGGGGGAAGGGGAAGAAGTTAGGACCTATCATGATGTGCTCATAGATTTTGAGAACAACAACAATAGCAACAACAAAGCCTTAGTCCCAAAATTTGGGGTGGGCTATGGATCTTCAACAGATTATTTTGGGTCGTCTAGGTCATTCATTAATTTCCACTATTATTATTTTTTTGGGAATGTCTGTGTTGGTTGTATTGAGAATCAGCACTTAAAAAAAAAAAAAAAGGGAGTAAGGCTGCCTATCGTCTACCTCTCCCAGATCTTCCAAAATTGGAGCTTTGTGCATTGGTATTTCTACATCTATGTTTGTTATAGTAAACAAGTGCTTGTGTGATGGAATGGTATGGAAAATAGGCTGTTTTGCATGGTGGGAATATCAAAACTTGCATAAGGAGCTGTTGCTAATATAGATTTGTTGCGACTCCAAACAGAACAGCAAACATGGGTAATTTTTTGGCATCTTCCCTTATCTCATACCCTTTGTTTTAGGGGTGTGCAAAACCCAACCCAAGTGACAAAACTGATTTTGGTTGGTTTCATCCCTTGTTTTGGTCTAAATCAGCTATTAAAATGATAGACCAACAGTTTCAGTTTGGGTGTTGAACAAACAACTGTCAGAAACATACATGTAGTTTTATTTTATTAGTCTCTCAGAATTCCTCTGCCTTGACACATTGAGATCTCTCTCTCTCATCCTTTATTTACATGTATCCCCTATCCCTCATCCTTTATTTACATTTTCAGTCTCAAACCTTTGCTCAATTTGTAAAATTGAGTTGGCCATACATGCACTGCTGGCATTAATACTAGCATTGAGCTTTGCTGGAAACAACTAAGTGAGAGTCCTTGGTAGACCCCTTGACCCCTCAAAGGCTGAACAAGTGAGATGAGAATGAGAGAAAAAAGGAAGAGACTGAGCATAGAACCTGCTGCAGTGATGAGAGTTATGGAAATATTACTACAAACTGTGGTTATATACTCCAAGTTACCGTGCATTTAAGTTTGCACTGTTTAACATATTTTTCTTCTTGTTTGTCTTGATTTTAATTCGTATTTGGTTTTTTTTTTTTTTTTTGGATAGGTAATAGATATTTTCATTAAAATATCTTGTTGATGAACAGACTGTACTTGAAACAAATACAAACAAATCAAATAGAAATAGAAACAGAAACAGATTGCACGAAATCAAAAACAGAAATACATTGTGTAAAACCCTTTAATTCGTATTTTTGTGAGGGGTTATTTGACATTTTTTGATTAAAATCTATATTGCTAGACCTACGACCCATATGTAGGATTTCCTTTGCCCTCTCTCCCCCCCTCTCTCTCTCTCTCTCTCTCTCTCTCTCTCTCTCTCTATATATATATATATATATATATTTGTCATGGGAAGAGAGGGAATCAAATACTTGAAGATGGATTATATATATATATATATATTTTTGGGTTAGAATTTTGGTTGTTTCCAATTTTGGCAAACAAAACTTCTACCAACTCAGCTGCTCTATAATTTTTCATTAGCAACTTCAAAATGATGAAATTGACTTTAGCCTGAACAATTACATAAAATGTTAGTTAACTCGATTATCTGAACATTGTCGGTTGGCATCAGGTGCAATTTTTCTGAACACGACATGTTCTGGTCAGGTGATGGGTTTACTTCCAACCTGACCGAACCCAGACTGTGTGCAATCCTAGCTTTAGGGATTTGTTTTGAGGCTATTGAGAAAGTTCATGGGTTTTACCGTACTAGCCTTGAATTATTTTTTACAAAAGATTATGTTGGTTGTAAGATGTTAACATGACAAGTTAGCATGTCTTTTTCTAAAATTGATCCTTTGTTCCCCCCAACAACCCCTCTACTTTCAAAAAAAAAAAAAGAAAGAAAGATAAAGATAAAGAAGGGGTAAATTTTATTCATCTTCTTGTGCCATGGCTTGTTTTCATTTTTCCAGTTTCACTTTGTATTACCTTCATGATAGACTGTTAGTTTTTGCCTTCTAGATTGACAAAACATGCCAATTAGCTTATAGAACAAACTTTAGGAGGGCCAAGTGAATCCAAATAAATTATAGGGTAGCAAAGATATTCTCCCCTATATTTTGTGTGCTGGATTTATTTCATGTGAGGGCTTTCCCTCCTCTTCTCTCTCCCTGATTGTCTGCATATTTTGATTTGAATTCTTTTTTCGATGGACACATTCTCTCTTCTTATTGAAGCTAAGAAATTATTCTTTGGGGCTGATTTGAAGAACTTATTGTTTTAATTAGTTTTTATATTATCTTAATAATTCATTTTTTTATAAGTGGTTTAACGTCTTACAATTTTTTTTTTTTTGGGTTACTTTCACATAATGTTGATGATGGTTCAGGTTTGGTCATGATTATCTTGGTGGATATGAACGTGGGATGGGAGGAAGACCTGGCTATGCTGATGAAAAATCTCATGGTCGGTTTATGAATCGTTCAACAGGCCCTCATCAAAATGGACCTTCTGGTATGTAAGGTTTGGGTTGTTGATTTGACATACCTTATTTCATCATGTAATTTTGCATATATGGAAGCTCTTATATAAGTTATATTATATGAACTTTAGAGTTTGAGGAAAAACAAGATTAAGAGCTTGTTTGTTTTAGTGGTTTGCAACTGCACTTGTTCAATGTGTAGCTTTTTAAAACATCACTTTTTATTAAAGTCCAAATTTTTTGAACAGCCCATTTTCAAAAAGCTAAACAAAAAAAAAAAAAAAAAAAAGGTACCAAATGGACTTTGAATTGTTGCCTAGTTTTTATGTGGGGCCTTCTTGACACATTTCATAGGCTACTTTAGTTATTATTAAGTCTGAATACATGTGTCTAAAAAAAAAAAGTCTGAATACAATAATAAGTTTTTTTAAGTTAGAAAGTTGGTTTTTATTTTCCCCCAAATGTTGTGTCTAAAGCTCTTCAAGCACTAGAAAGTTAGTGGTTCAGTTTTAATAAAGGTTTACTAAAATAGGGTAGTTTGGTTTTTTCTAGATTTTCTGGAATAGTATGCTGTAGAGGCTATTCTAGAGGACCATGAGTATTAGCTTACGTTTTGAGTCCTATTTGGTTTAACTGCCCTTTTGGCACAATTTATTTTTCTGCTCTTTGAAAACGCTGTACTGGGGGGGGGGGGGGGGGGGGGGGGGGGGGAAAGAGGGTTTAAAAAAGGTTATACTTTGAAAAAGTGCAGTTTCAAAATGGTATGCCAAATGGGCACTAGAAATTCTTAATTACTTTTCAGTTTTCATGTTATTATTAGGAGTACTAGTCCTTTCTAGGAAAAAGGTTACTTGACAATAGCCAATAAAAGAATCTTTATATTCAATAAAAGATAGAAATAAAGAGAATGAATTTAATGAAATTCCAGTAGCTTAAGTTAAGTTTTGAGGATGTATTTTTTTTGGTGGAGAGAGGGGCTAAGGCTACCTACTATGACCTCTCCTAGACCCCTCAAAAGTGAGAGTTTTGTGCCTTTTATTACTTATTAAAAAAAAAAAAAGGTGGAGTTTTGTGCATTGGGTACGGCCTTTTTATTGCCTTCTCCCTGCTAAGGGTGTTTCCTTAGGAAATCTAGGTGCGACTGCCTAGTGTTTATTTCATTATTTCTTGTTCTACTCACTGTTTTAACATCAAATAACCATTGAAAGTTTGAAACATTTTCAAAATCCAATCTTTTTGTTACTTAACCTGCTTAAACAGTTAAACCTGTAGACATCAAATCCTATTCAAGAACTTAGTTTAGTGCCAAATTCCTAAATATCCTGCTTTGTTTATGGTCATGTATGCTAATGGGGTTTATATGTCTTCTTTGAAAACAAAATATCTCTATGTTATTCATCAAGAATAATATTAATATGCAATATGTGCATTGTGTTGAAAGTTTCAATAAGAGAAGAAAATCAATTAGAGGGGTTGTCAAGACAATAACATGTCCATAATTCCATGTATTAAGTTTTATGTGTATGCGTGTTTTTGTTTCCCTCCACAACCGCCCCCCCCCCCCCCCCCCCCCCCCCCCCCGGTTCCTTTTTTTCTTGGATGAATAATAATAAATTTTATCCAAATGAGGAAAACAATGGTTTTATCTCAAAAGAGATAGCTCCACATTAAAAGTACACTTGTTTTTCTCATGCAAGATTGCCCCTCATCAAGTAAAGAGGGGTCACATTCCTAATAAGAGAAACTCCTATGCTCTTTTTTGGATAAATAATAATAAATTTTATCCAAATGAGGAAACCTCATGTACACAAAGCTTGCTTAGGATATCACAATATTCAACAATCACATTCGAAAAGAAAGGGAATGAATGAACTCTACAATATAATGTGTGTTGCTGCCGCCAGATGTGTAGGGCACTCAAACACCAAACATCAAAACAATGATTTTATCTCGAAAATAGATTGCTCCACTCATTAAAAGTACTCTTGTTTTTCTCATGCAAGATTGTCCTCATCAAGCAAAGAGGGGCTGCATTCCTAATAAGAGAGCTCCTATAATTACCAAACAGATTCCCTCCACCCGAAAAGCATATTCAATCACCTCTTGGCATGACCCATTGGACTCCAAATATAGAGAAAGCAAAAGGCGACAACTTGGGAGCCACCACACAAGTAACAAATGTTGCACAGTCACCTACTACACTTTACAAATACAACACCAGTCCAAGTTAATATCTCTTTTGGCTACTATCACACAATGAAAGAAAACTTTTTTTAGGAAGTAGCAAATGATCCAATCTCACCACTACATTTACAAGTACGACACTAGTCCAAGTCAATACCTTGTTTTGGTTGCTATCATACAAAGAAAGCAACTTTTTTAGGAGTCTTGTTGTGCGATACTTTTCCTGGAAATGGCTATGATCACGTGTCCGTTTGGTACATCTTATTTAAAAAGTTATACAATGAAAAAAGCTGTACTTTGAAAAAGTGCATTTCAACACGAGATGTCAAACAGGCGCCTATATTCTCTTCACACCTCATAGAGAGAATGAACTTCAAACTTACCATTGTAATTAAGCCTCCACCTAAAGCTATCATAGTCTTCATCTCTTCTAGGGATGTTAGAATATAGAATATCAAACTTAGAATCAAGTGACCTAATTCCCAAATATGGAAAACTCTGCAAACCTAAGATTCAATTAATGATTTCCCCATCATTTAGCGACCCCCAAGTAATAATTCACATAAGCGTCTTTGTTGGGTAAGTGGTTTGTGGCAGTATGCTATGGAGAGATGCTTTATGGAGAAGGGTAGTGGACTTGAAGTATGGCAGTGTGTTTGGGGGGGGGGGGGGGGGGGGGTGTGGGGGCTGGTGTTCTAGTGTTGTATGGGGACCTTATGGGGGTCTGCCTTTGGAAGAGTATTAGGAGGGGTGGGATACTTTTCATTGTTTTATCAGCTCTAAAGTGGGTGGTTAGAGTCAGTTGCTGCCTTCAGGATCTTATTTATTCCGGAGTGTGGAGAGGAGATGGAATAGATAAGCTCTGCTGGAAACCTTCTTCCCGAGAGGTTTTTGAAGTTCGATCATACTATTAGGTCTGACACTCCAGTTCTCATATGTCTTTTCCCATGAAGATTGTGTGGAAACCAAATGTGCCAATGAAGGTTTGTTTCTTTCTGTGGACAGAGGCGTGGTAAAGAATCTTAACTTTTGATAATTATACAGAGGCACTGGATTGTTTTTAGGTATTGGTGTTGTTAGGGATATTATCTTTATATATATATATATATATAGTAGGGATATTACAATATTTATTTAAAAAAATTAAAAGAGCAAAAAGGGGGGTGGGGTTGAGATTGTGGGTTCAAGACCCACAGGATGCTTGTGTAACTTAGAAATTAAAGGGGGAAAAAAAAAACTGAGAGCTCCAACAAATATTTAGATGCTTGGGGCTGGAAAGAAAAGTTATTGAAAATATTCTATGGAATTATTTTTGTTACTTTCCAGCCTTTCAACGGCTGAGAAATAAAGCCAAAAAAATTAATGCAAGGGTTTATGCCCCCTACGAAATAGTTTGAAGACAATTTATTATTTTATATTTGTTTTATTGAATTTTTTGGGCTGAGAGTGAGATTTGAACTCAAGAACTCACCTCTCCCTTGGATGCCTTTTGTACTTCTTTTTTTTAATAGGTAATAAGAATAATATTAATCAAGATGTAAAAAAAAGCATAGAAGGAAAATACAAGGTGTTAATGATGTTGTACACAAGAAAAAACAACAAACAACATCAAAGAAAATAGAACTTAAGGGACAATTCTAACCGAAGAAAGAAACTCTATGATAGAAGAACAATTCGAAGAACCCCAGCACCTAGACCACTCAAAGAGAGTTCGGTGGCATAAAGCTTGTAACTAATCTAGCGGTTTCTTAGTAGCCTCAAAAGATTGCTGATTTCTTTCTGTCCAAACAATACACATCAAGCAACTAGGAACCATTTTCCAAATATCCGAATTAAACTTCCCCAGCCAATGGCTCCACCAAAACACCTTTTGACTGTTGGACCATGTTGGCTGGTGCTTTAAACTAGGGACTGTTCCAAAGAAAAATATAAGTTATTTAAAATAGGATTGCTGGAACTTGGAAAGCATGCTTATATACGATAAATATTTTCTTTGTTTTAATGCTTTATACAATCAGCAGAAATCCATAGTTAAATCATATGATGTAGCTATGTTAAAGTTTCCTTGTGTTTACGTAATTAATAAGGTCCATAGTTATTGCTTCTTAACATTAACTGTAAATTGGTTTGTCCTTGTGTTGTGTGTCAATAGGCCCATATTTCTTTAACTGTCATTACTGTCCATAACATTCACTTTACATATTTCTTTTTGGGATTTTTTTGGGCAGACATGGCATCAAACCGTGGTGGTTTTCCAGATTCATCAAACACAGGGAGCACACAAAGGTTAGATTCTAGTATGTCAACTCTCTTGATTGTAAATGAATGTACATGTTAGTTCTAATGTTTTTGTTTTGCTTGATTAGACACGGAAGAATATATTAAGAAATGAGAACAACTTTATTTTTTTGGAAGGATATTATGTGTAAATATTCATACCCGTGTATCTAGTGGTATTTTTTGTATATGTTATTCTAATTGTAAACGTTGGACGTATGACTGCTACTCTACCATTTGTGTTGTTTAACAGAACAGATAGAAAGGCTTAACTAGTAGGGAATATGGTGCAGGGAATGTGTGTAGACTGAACTGTTTTGGATTTGTTTAGCAATGAGAGTTGCTTAGAACATTTAGTAGGTGGTTAGGCACCTTTGCAAGAACACTAAGTTCCAATGAAAAGCACACAAAGGCTTAAAATCACTAGTTCTCAAAAACTGATTTCAAAATGTGAGTACAAGAATCTGTTCTACAACTAACAACCATTAGTTTCATGCCAAGGGTCAAACTGACACTGGTTACTTCTAATACAAGTAACTAATTCATTAACAAGACTAACTAATTCAGATAAGAATGGCTGCCACATAAGCCAACTGCCTAAGGTCCTTGTTTGGACACACAGATAGCTGTAACTAACTGTTTTCAACAGCTAAGGCTGCCAGCTTGAACTCTATCAAAAGATTCAAAACATCTTGAAACAGCTTAGAAGATGCTCCTGCATCAGGCTGCCCTTCTTAGAAAGCACTTGGCCTCTTGGCCTCCTTCGGATCATGGTAAGGAGTAAGGTGTTGCACATTGAAAATATTGGAGATAGACATGTGGGAAGGTAGCTCAATAAACTGGTGTGGGGAATGTGTGTAGGCTGAACTGTTTTGGATCTGTTTAGCAATGAGAGAGTTGCTTAGAACATTTAGTAGGTGGTTGGGCACTAAATGAGAGTACAAGAGTACTTATACAATCTGTCCTACAACTAACAACCATTAGTTTCATGCCAAGGGTCAAACTAATACTGGTTACATCTAATACAAGTAACTAATTCATTAACAAGTCTAACTAATTCAGAGAAGAATGGCTGCTGCATAAGCTAACTGCCTTAAGGTCCTTGTTTGGACACAAAGATAGCTGTAATTAACCGTTCTTAACAGCTAAGGCTGCCAGTTTGAACTCAATCAAAATATCTTAAAACAGCTTATAGAAGATGCATTTGCATCAGAATATAATAAAGAAGTATAAATATAGTTGAAAATTATATGTTGTTAATTGGCCAATGAGCTCTTGGCACCTCCTTCCCTTGTAAGAGTAAGGTGGAAGGTGAATTGGTGGGTTTAAGACCCACAGTGTGCATGTTTAACTTACCAGCAAAAAAAGTATTATGCTAATTGATATCTCATTTGGGCATTTACTTTACCATATGTGTAGTTTTTTTTTTTTGATAAGTAATAAAGATTCATTGATATCAAAAAGAGAGAGACACCCAAGTACACAAGGAGAATACAGGGGTGAAAAAATAAAAAACGAACATTACCATACGTGTAGTTTCACATAATTCGTAAAGAAAAGTTCATAGCTACTGAAAGTTTCTCTAAGCCAGTTTTTAATGAATTGAAATAATTCAATGGGTATAGATGGGCTCCTACTACTAGTTCAAGTGCATGGTAGGAGTTTAAATTCAGAAACTACAGAATTTAGCAAAAATGAAAGGAAACTACCGAATTTATCACAATAGGTTTGCACCAAGGATCTCCAAATAGATGAAATCCTTTTCGGAGTCAAGGAAAAATATTCAATAGGAAAATCGGTGTTGGCCACATGTATTTTTCTCTGCCATTCTATCATATCCAATATCAACCTTCTACCAGTGCTATTTAGGTTTTTTTTTTGGTACCTCTTTTTGTTCCCTCAACATGAATCAAATACCTCTTCCTCATTGGTGCATTAATTGCTCTCATTTGCATATGACTTTCGACAATCCTTTCAATCCAAAGAAGTCACATAAACAACTTTCTTCATTTCGTACGCTATCTTTTCTTAAATTTTCACTTATTCATCTAATGTTCTCATTTTAACTACTCTCATTTTATGAATATATTGTTTCTTAATAGCTCAGTAGGCAATACCATATAGCATAGTTGGTCTTATAGTAGTCTTGTAAAATTGTCTTAAACTTAATTGGTAGTCTACAACCACACATTATTCCTAATACATTTAGGATAAGGTATTAAGGCATTATTCTTAAATTTTTGGGAATTTAAGAAGGGGAAATAAAAACAATAAAATTTAAGGCATCACACCTAGGATAAGGTTGTATCACACAAACCTCAAACGAAGCCTCATAGTTTCTAAAAACTTTAGAAAACTTCTTCTTCTCCTCTCTCTCTCTCTCTCAATAGAAAATATTACATCCCTATAAATAGAAGACTAATACCTATTCCTAGTAGAAATTGGACTTCTTAAAATCCTAATAAGAGTTGGAGTCCTTGGGCTTTGACTAGTGAGTCCAAATTACATAACTAAATGTAAATACAACCCAAAATAAGACCCAATGGACCATTCATACAGCCTATGTCCAGAAACTAGTAAATTGCAAAATTTTCCTTGACACTTAAAAATAAAAATGAGGTTGGCTTCTCGTTACCTGCATCATGTCTTCTCCTTTGGAGACATTTATTAATTGTTTTTATTGAATTAAATCAGTAGTACCAAATCTTGCAGTAGAATTTGAATCTTTGAGAAATTTCCTGTGATCAGATTCTTCTGGATGATAGAAATCTTACAACTAAAATTGATGATATAGGTTATCTTTTTTTTTCTTTTTAAATTATCTTTAATGTGGCGGAGGGTCATAGGCATGAAATATGGGGAAGCGACAGGGGGGTGGAGTACTAGAGTTTGTAGAAGGGCTCATGGTTGTGGTTTATGGTGAAGTATTAGTGAAGATTGGGAAAACTTTTCTAAGTATTTGTCATTTGTGGTGGGGGATGGTTCTCGTATTCTTTTTTGGCATGATAAGTGGATTGGGGACAATTCTCTTAAAACTCTTTATCCATAGTTATTTGTGTTTAGCCAATAAGGAAGCTTGTATTTTTGAAGTGTTAAGTCCTCCAATTGGAGATAATGATAGAGTTTGGAGTTTGAGATTTTATAGGGAATTTAATGATTGGGAATTAGCGGCTTCATACTCCCTTCTTCATTTCATTCAAACAATTCCTAGGGGTGGAGGTTGTGACAGATTTTGTTGGTGTCTCAATGGCAGCGGGAAGTTTGATGTTCAGTCTTCTATCATAAGATTTGAAATGTATCTCTTTCTACTTTCCCTTGGAAGGGCATTTGGAAAGTAAAGGTTCCAAAAAGGGTGGCACTCTTTATGTGGACAACAGCTCATGGTCAAATTTTAACTTTGGATAACCTTATGCTCCGTGTTCGCACTTTGGCGAATCATTGTTGTAATGAGGAATCTGTGGATCACTTGCTGATTTTTTTGTCTGGTAGTTCATTCTTTGTGGATGGATATGCTTCGGTTATTTGGGATTGATTAGGTTATGCCAGGTTTAGTTGTAGGCTTATTTTTTGGTTGGTATCATTGGCTTGGGAAACATAATTCTTTCATTTGGAATTTGGTTCCGGGTTGTTTAATGTGGACTATCTGGACTGAACAGAATCGGCCTTCTTTTAAGGATACTGGAAAATCTTTGGCTCAGTTGTTAGATGTATGCCATCGGACCCTTTATGATTGGTCTCAGTTTTGGGGTCTCTTAGATTGCTCTATACTTATGGATTTTCTTTTATCTCTTAGAATGGTTTAGTGTCAGCTTGTTTGTTATTACTTCTGTTTCCCCTTTGTTCACTACCGTGAACCTTATGTATTTTTCATGCTTTTCCTTTTTCAATAATATTTTCTTACCTATCCAAAAAAAAAAAAAAGTTATCTTTTATAAAAATAAAAATAAAAAGTCATCTTTTATCAAAGATGTTATTTGTTCAGTTTCATGTATTAAATGATGCCATTCACAAATTGTTTCAGGGAGGGGTTGATGTCATATAAGCAATTCATTCAGGAGCTTGAAGATGATATCTTACCTGCTGAAGCTGAGCGTAGGTATATTCTGGAAAGTAAATAAGTTTGAAACAAAGCTTTGTCCAAAAATTTGCTAATTAATTGAATCTATTTTTATCTATAAATGATGTGTATTTGATTATTTAGGTATCAAGAATATAAATCAGAGTACATTTCTACTCAGAAACGAGCTTTCTTTGAGGCTCATAAAGATGAGGAATGGTAGGTTCTTTTTGTGTTGTTGATTTTAGTTGGTTCTTTTTTGAATGCTATGGGTCATCACTGTACTATTTTTCTAATGTGAACTGTTTATATAGGTGTAGTTTTATTTATTTATTTTTATTTTTACTAATAAGATTTTTTCTGTTGATAAAGGTTGAAAGACAAGTATCATCCTACGAATTTAATTTCTGTCATTGAAAGGTGAGTTTATCTGCTAATAATAAAGAAAACCTACTACAAGTCTACAATATATATCTGAAAAAATGAGAAACAAAAAATGCTTTTGGCATCAATTGATTTCATATGGTTAAAGGTATGTGTGTATATGTGAAGTTTTATGTGTGTCACATTTGTGTGCACATACTTGCAGACACATGCAGATTGACCATACTGTGATTTCTGTGGGTTTAATTGTTATTTAAAAGTCTTGTCTCTAACTTCTTTGCCTTGTAGGAGGAATGAACAAGCTCGACGGATAGCAAAGGATTTTTTCCTTGATTTGCAGAGTGGAACACTTGACCTGTACCCTTTCTCTCTCTATCTCTGTGTGTGTGCGTGTGAAAGGAAAAAGAAAAATGTTTTAAAACAGAAAGTTTGCACCCTCCTGTCTATGATGCATATTTTGTATTTGTGGTGCAGAAATCCTGGTGTTAATGCCTTGTCATCAAACAAATCAGGGCCTGCAGTTGATCAAAATTCTGATGATGAGGCAGAGGCTGGTGGTAAACGAAGAAGACATGGTAGGGGACCTGTTAAAGAAAATGATTTTTCAGCTGCTCCAAAGGCCCACCCTGTCAGTTGCGAGCCTAGACGAATACATCTAGATATTGAACAAGCTCAGGCCCTTGTACGCAAGCTTGATTCTGAAAAAGGGATTGAAGACAATATCTTATGCAGTGTTGATCATGACAAAACTGATGGTGATAATAAGTCTCGTGGTGGATCTGGTGGTCCAATCATAATTATACGAGGCTTAACATCTGTTAAGGGTCTAGAGGGTGTCGAGCTTCTGGACACACTTATCACCTATCTTTGGCGGATCCATGGTCTAGATTACTATGGTGTGGTTGAAACTAATGAAGCCAAGGGTTTTAGGCATGTAAGGCCGGAAGGAAAGAATTTTGAAGAAACTACTAAATCTGGGGCAGACTGGGAAAAGAAACTTGACTCATTTTGGCAAGAAAGGTTGAGGGGTCAGGATTGCCTGGAAGTAATGACTGCTAAGGAGAAGATAGATGCTGCAGCTGTTGAAGTTTTAGATCCATTCGTTAGGAAAATAAGAGATGAAAAGTATGGATGGAAGTATGGCTGTGGAGCTAAGGGCTGCACAAAGCTTTTCCATGCTTCTGAATTTGTGCATAAACATCTGAAGCTTAAACACCCAGAGGTTGTAATGGAACTGACTTCGAAATTGCGTGAGGATCTATATTTCCAAAACTACATGAAGTAAGTTTAAGTTTGTTTGTTTGTTCATTGTAACTGTTGGCAGTATTTTATCAATGGGTTGACGACTGTCTTATTACATATGCAGTGATCCAGATGCACCAGGTGGAACACCAGTCATGCAGCAACCTCAGGTATTTTTTACACATGCATTATGCTGCATGTTAGACACATAGGCCAATAATTAAAAAAATTTAAAATCTCGAACTGTTTTTCATATATCTTGTATGATTGATAAAATTTATGCCTGTTATTTGTGTATCTTATGTGGTATGTTTCGTGAGCTATTCTCAGAAGGACAAGCCACAAAGGCGGAGACCAGGTCTGGAAAATCGATTGAGAGATGATCGTGGCAACCGGAGGGATCAGGAACGGATTGACAGGGTTAATGATGGTGAAAGGTTTGATAGGACAGAGAATTCTCCTTCCCATGATCGACAACCTAAACCTGGTTCCCATGAAGTGGGAAATCGTGATGAGTCAATGTATGATGCATTCAGCGCACAAGGAATGAGTGCAGTTGGCCCCTTCCCCTCAGATATAGCTCCTCCACCAGTATTAATGCCTGTGCCTGGTGCTGGGTTAGTTGCACATTCCTATTATACTCTTCCTTCGTGTTCTGAAAGACTTAAAGCTTAATATGTTTTAATTATTGCAGCCCTCTGGGACCCTTCGTTCCTGCTCCCCCAGAAGTTGCGATGCAGATGTTACGGGACCAGGGAGGGCCATCCTCATTTGATGGCAGTGGTAGAAAGATGCGACCTGGTCCTGGTCCTCATATTGGAGGGCCAACTCCAATTCTTGTTCCCCCATCTTTTAGGCCCGATCCGCGACGAATGCGAAGGTATGTTATTCTCTGGAGCTTTCTTGATCAATTCCTCCTGCTTGAATGCAAATCGTGCTTAGTAGTATATTCTTGTCTGGCAATTAATTTGTTAAGAGGCAGTAATTCGATTAATGTTGAGGCCATTTTTATACTTCTACACCAATTTGGTGAACAAAATGATTCTTTCACAACTTGTTAGCCACGACCATGTGGAGCAAACAATCCGCTTCTAGTGATTTGGGCACCCTTTGAATTGATTCTTTTAGCACTTGGCACTTAAGGTTGATGCAAAAAGGCCATGGAGGAAAGTTTAGACCAGTTTATTCTGGTGATTTAAAAAATTGGTTATCTAATTGTTTTTTGGCGGGTGATTCGTTGACTTAGGTATCTATTAATTTTTTCTAGTTTACTTTTTAGTTTACACTTCACTGTGAAAGTTCTCTGATTTGTGGGTTTGAGGATTTGCTTCATATTTAATTGTTTGGTCATGGTTATTATGATGGTGGTGCAGTTATCAAGATTTGGATGCTCCGGAGGATGAAGTCACTGTGATAGATTATCGGAGTTTGTAAAACCTCCCTAGAATGGCTGTTCCCTCCAAATGCACAAATAGTTGGGCTTCTGCATCAAATCAAAAGTAATTTATTTTTCCTGACCTTGGCATTAAGTGGGTTAGGTCTGAGCTGTAGTCTCCTATTTGTACCAAAAGATTAAATGGCTATTGTTAGAATGGTCTTCTATTTCGTTACAATAAGTAATGGCTTTTGTTTGTCTAGCATAGCAGGCAATTTTCAGTACAGGATTTTACCAGATTTTAGGCCGTTTGATTTCTTTGAACTTTTTATGGGCCGTGGCATCAGGTAAATTATGAATATTATAGATTACTTGATAGTGTATTGCACTAGCGGGATTTGTTGTTGGTCAATTCAAATTCAATTAAATTTTGTGAGTGTATGGCCAAAAATATACGATGATATTTGTGAATGGAATTTAAAATATTTTTATTGATTCTCTTACACTATGTTTAGCAAAACGAAGGGGGCAGGAAGAGAAAAGAAAGGGAAGAGCCAAAGAGGAGAGAGTAAGAAAGAAAGGAAAGAGAAGAGAGAATGCTATTCCTTCATGGTTTTTGTTATGCAGGTAGAAAAGAAGAAGAAAAAAAGATGGCTCTCACATTGTTTGGTTTTCAAGGTAGAAAAGAGGAGAAAGAGATGGGTCCATGATCATCTCATCTTTATGCTAGGGACATCCCTTCTCATGCTCTGCTTATGTGTTAACTTTTAATTGGATTTTAGCACTTTCACATGGGTTCACAGCATGTGAAAGTGAAAGTGCTAAAATTCAATCAAAGGTTGACAAAAGTGTTGATTAGCATTACTCTAGCATCTTCTAATTTGGAAGGAAAGAATGGTGTTTCCCATAGAAAAGAATGGTGTTTCCCATAGAAAATCCATTTCCTCTATTTTCCTACTCTACCCATAATTTCTCTCCAACCAAGTAAAGGATTTTTCTTCTCTTCCCTCCTCCTCTTTCCTCCTCTTTCATCTTCCCTTGTATAGTTTCATATCTGACCACCCCCTACGGGCTCCATTCCACCCCAACAGGTAAAATTATTAAAATAGAATGAGAAAAATAAGGAAACTTTCTTGACGTAAATAGTCTACTTTACTTTTTGCTTAAACCCTCTAATGAGACCGAAATCTTTTTCATTCCATGAAAGCCTTGCTATTTGGAGCAAGATTGTACAAAAGCGATACGTAATACTTCTATTTGTAATTGGTATATGTTGAGGTACAAATTTTGGGCCTTAATTTCATTAGCTCACTCACAAAAATGCTCACATAAGTCCATAAACTATTTTGAGCCCACATAAATATTTTTCACATATTACTCAACTATTCTCCATGTTATTGGGCTCTTATAAATATTCTCTATATAAGACCCATAAAATATCTAGGGTCCTTCTACACATATTACCCACATACTATCCAACTTGGGTTTCTACAAAAATATCTATCATGTTGTTACCAAAATTAGGCCACAAAATTATACTATTTCCACAAAAAAGCCCAAAATCATTTACTTTGTAGGAAAAATCCAAAAGGCCCATCAAAACTCTCTCATAAAGCCTGTTGCTACACGGCACCTCTAAAACCCGTTGCTACATGACACCTCTTAAAGCCCATTACTACACGGTGCCTCTAAAGCCCGTTACTATACGACAATATTTTTATAAAAGTTTACAATGCCCAAATACTATTTTGGCAATATTTTACAAAGCCCAAATACTAATTTAACATCTATTTTATAAAGCCAAAATATTATTTTGACACCTATTTTATAAAGCCCAAATACTTATTTGACACATATTTTACAAAGCCAAAATATTATTTTGGCAACTACTCATAAAGCCCAAATACTATTTTGACAATATTTTACAAAGCCTAAATACTAATTTGACACCTATTCTATAAAGCTCAAATATTATTTTGGCACTACTTTACAAAGCCCAAATCTATTTTGGCAATTATTTATAAAAGTCCAAAATACTATTTTGGCAAAAACAATTACATTATGATCAAAGCCCAAAACTATTTCTTGGCAAAATATATACTAAAATCCCTAACTCATGGGAATTATAAATTACTCATTTCTCAAAAATATTTCTTTCACAAAATTTATAAGAACTATGCTTATTTTTTCATAATAAACTAACTACGAAAGCCCATGTATGGCAAAACCATTTATTTTTGTAGGATGACCAAGCCTAAAGAAGCTCAACTACAAAGTCCAGCTAAGCCAGCCCAGATCATATACAAATCACAGCAGCTGAAGCTCACGTGAGCTGACCAGTCAAGTCTTAGCACAACTTGACAGCTAGAGCCCATCACCATCATTTCCAGCTTGTCCAATCAGATCATAAAATGGATATATGTCCAGCAGGGGTTAAACCCTTCCTTGTAAAGTTCATTTTCATCATTTCTCATGTGATATAAAGCTGAGGTGACATGACAAAAAACTGGAAAGTTTCAGCCAGCTGTATCTCCTTCCTTCTCTAACCCATTCGATCAAGGACCAAGGGCAGCCATAACTAGGCTATGAAAGCTTCTAGAACAACTTGATATCAGTTCATTATCATGCCAAAAACGTGTACATTTTGGTTCATGAACCAAGAACATGAACCCAAATGGAAAAACTTAGGAAAATGTGGTTTGGAGGGCACCAAAGGGATCCCAACAGAGTTCCTAACATAGAGCTTCATGATTGACACCTAGCTTGGGGTGATACAATTTGCCTTAGGGAGCTCTGATTCTAGTAGTAGCAAAACCAAGATCATTAGCCTAATACATGTTTTAATCCCATCAGTTGAGGCCAATCAGCATTTAATACCAAGTCAGAATCCCAACTGTTATTACCCAAAATTGCAAGAACATCCTAAAGCTGAGCTTACTACTCTTGCCCAAAATCCTAGGAACAATTCTCTAAGCATTTTCTGAAGATTGAGGAAGATTTAGAAGAGATTATTTGCTAATTACCCTCTTAAACCCAACTATAAATGAAACTCTCCATTAACACTTCAAGGAGAGGACCAATATACACTAAGGGACACACTAATAGACAAGAGTTCTTCTTTAACCTCTCTACTTAACCTTCTCTAAGCTCAGAAAAGTCACTGAATTCTTAGTTTTAAGCTTAGAAACTAAGTTCTCCAGCTCCTAGCTCATAAACACTCCTCATACCTCTACTCATAAATACCAAACTATCCCCAGTAGAAAGCTCCAGCAGCTTTACTATACACTCTTACTCACAACTCATACTACTCAAAATGACTCTCTCTACTCACTACATATACTATATCCACAAGCATGCCCTGACACCATAATGATCTTGCTGTGCTAGCTGGAATCTTTCTCTCTCTCCCTTCACCTCACACTAAGTTTTCCTTATTATTTGTTATAATGGAGCCCATAATATTCATTTACTCATTTACTGTTGAAGATTATGTTGTAATAGTCACTATAGAATTTTTTTCTCATATTATTGTGTTAGAAGACTTTTCTCTAGAGCCAATAGATGATGAGTTTGAAAATATGGACACTTTTCTTAATTTGTGAAATAGCTAACAACTGGAGGTTCATTTTGTTTTGTCTTACTTTACTGTTGGGACATTTTATGGCTGGGCTATTTTATTGCAGAAGCATTTTACTGCTGGGCTATTTCTTGTAGTATGGTTTTTAATCAAGCTGACATGTCTGCTTTAGGAATTGTTTATAGGCCATTCTTGTCAGTCTTAACCTAAGCCCAAGGCATGAAATAAAGTGAATTCTTTAGATCTTCACCGATAGCCTTTGGGCCGTGCCTCGAGCCCATTGTCGAGTTTCAGTTTAGGCCCCCAACCCAACACAAATCTCATTTGTCGGAAGAAAAAACTTTTTTGCCCCTGACAGTATATATTCTTTTTGTTCTAATTTGTTTATCCTGTTTCAAAAGTTCAATTTTTAAGGTAATATCATTTTTTGTCTAAAAATATATAAATTTTCAAAACTACACTTAAATAAATTGGGAAAAATTCCCACATATTTCCTGAACTTTGAAGTAGTGGCCAAAACACCTCGTGAACTTTTTTATTGGCCAATTTACTCCATAAACTTTAGATACTTGCCAAATGAGTACCTTAGTGAGTCTATTGTTAAAAAACTAATGGAATGGTCATGTGTCTCTCATGTGAGTTAAAAAAAAAAAAAAAAAAAAAGCAAAATCTCTAAAAGCCAAACCCAATTCTTCGTTTCTTACAATCTTAAGCTTTTCTTGGTTCAAAAAGCCTAACCCAGACCAAGTTCTTGGTTTCTTAATTGTCTTTAGTTTTTCTTATTGAAAAACCATACCTAGTTCTTTTTATTTTTAAGAAAAAGGTCATAGTTAGGTGTAGGCCTGTTCAGGATCCGACTGCCACCAATGCAACTGGCCAGTACCGAACCGATCTGACTACTACAAAGCTCCACCGTAGGTGTCGGCGTGGTGGTCGGAGGAGATTTAGGCATACCGACGACAGTTGGTGCGGCGATCGACAGCTATTTTACACTCCAACGAGAAACCGCACCACACCAAGTATATATATATATATATATATATGCTATAATTTAACATATGTGTGATCTATTTTTGTTTTAGTAGAAAGAATGCTAGAAAGTTGGTTTGAGAGAGGCAAGGAAGAAGGGAGTACGACACTAGAGTAAGTGAGAGTTGGAGATGTTCGGTTAAGAACGTTAGGGCTTTTTATTTTTATTTTTATTTTTATTTTATATAATTTTAATTTGATACCAAAATGACGCACTTTGAGCCTGACATTAATTTTAATATCAGTTCCAAAACAACGTCATTTTGGTATCAGCTTAAAAAAAAAAAAAAAAAAAAAAAAAAAAAAAAAAAAAAATCAAACCTATAGAGTTTCAATTTAAACCCTAAAATTATTAGATACCTAGCTCTCACTTTCTCATAAGTCGCCCAACCTCTCCCTCTCCCATAAACGTCTCCTCCTTGCCTCTCTCTTTCTCTCTCCTCACTCTCTACCTTCGCTACTGTTGCTTGCTGCCACTGTATTATGCCCCTTGAAGCTACAATTATTGGAGTTCCACTTTTTCCTCTCTCCTTTTTGCTATTCTCAGGAAGTTTTATAGAAGATTTTGAATTTTATGCTCCTCCTTACAATGCTTTCATTGAGGTTTGTTTATGTATTTTATTTTCAATAGTTTGATTTATCTTTTATGGATTTGGTTTAGTTTTTTTATTTTATTTTTTAAATGGATTTTTTTGTGATTTGAAATTGAATATTTTTGAGAGAAAGATTGTGAATTTGTTTGTATTTGTGTGTTTCCTTTTTCTTTTTATGGAATATTTGAATATTTGAATGATTATGATGGGGTTTGGGTTGTTAATTGCGTGGTGTTTGATTCCTAAGAAAATAGAGGAATTAACTGAACTAACTGCTTCAAACTGGTATGGTGCACCACACCTTGTTTAGACTGGTGCCAAACCCTTCATAGATGAGGTGCGGTCAAACATGAGAGAAAACCGCACCCTATAGGTGTGGTGCAAAAAATCCTCCAATAACCGGCCGCACTGCACCGTATACCTATACAAGTTTCGATATTTTAACAGCTTCTTGCTTCTTTAAAAACAATACCCAGACCAAGTTCTTGTTCTTGAAGCTTTGGCAAGCCCTTCAATATTTTAACAGCTTCTATCTCAATAAAATAAAATAAACAACTTCATTCTGGTTTAAACTAGCATAAAGCAACTGTTAAATATACTTGGAACTATTTTGTTAGTTTGTTTGTGAATTTATATGTGTATATAGGCCCACCAATTTCAACGTATCTATTTTTTTTTGGGGGGGGGGGGGGGGTGGGGGGAGGATAGGTACTCTCAATATAAATTGGAACCACTTGGTTTCTAAATCATGGAGACCTTGCTTTTCTTTGGGTTTGATTTTTTTTTTTGGACAAAGTTTAGCTACAAAATTGGTTGTAGTTTAAAGCTACAAACTCACTCAATAAAATAAATATTACAGCATATTTTGAAAATCTAGCCCCTTAATACACATGTTAAATTTTGTGTCAATCAAATATCATTTACTATATGATCTATAAGCTTATATTTTGTGCATGATTTTTAATTACAAAAACTTGCAATTTAAAAAATTTATTGATGACATAGCTATTGATATTTAATTTTCATGAAATTTGCAAGCATGGAGGGTATAAGAAGAAGATGTAATCCAATGGTAGATTTGTTAAAATTCACCTTCGATAAAAAGATATTAAGTAAGTTTGTAGCCTACGGCTACAACTAATTTTGTAACTAAATTTTGTCCTTTTTTTTCCAGCTTAGGTGAGATATATGTGACCATTCCGTTAGTTTTTTAATGGTAGACTAACTGAGGTACTTATTTGACAGATATGTAAAGTTTCTAGAGTAAATTGACCAATAAAAAAGTTCAAGGGGGTTTTGGCCATTACCTCAAACTTCAGGGGGTGTGTGAGCATTTTTCCCAATTAAATTTATCAAAAAATTTAAATACTAAATCTGAAATAACACATACAAAAATTTGCTATTTACCAGTGCTATCATTTTTGGAATACCTTGAGAAGTCAAATACAAACGGTAACTTATCCTCTTAATCAAATTTGAAAAATCTACTACTATCGTCGGTACTACCACAATACAAAAACTACAATACAAAAACTATGACTCCAAGCATCTTGGATTACTTACAAATCTTAGAACCCCAATACTTCTAAAATACAAACTTTATTTTGTAATGATGTGTTCCAGTTTTTGATCAGTTTAAATATATATATATATATATATATATATATATATATATATATATATATATATTTTAGAGTTATTCTTAATGAGGCAACTAAAAAGGTGCCCTAATTAGATGGATTATTTTAAAAGTTTTTTGGTTTTTTTATTTATTTATTTTTGAAATGGATTTGGAAATAAAGTATGTATATAATAGGAACATTAGTAAATTAGGGCCAGTTTGGTAGGAGGATTTTTATTTTAATTTTTTCAAAATATTATGAACATAATTTTCAAAAAATTGAATGGGAAACTAGTTTTTAGGGAATAAGTTTTACATTATATGTGTTTGGCTTCATCTTTTAAGCACAATTTTAAAAATACTAAAAAAAAAGAAGTTTGGGAGACCATTTATATATATATATATATATATATATATAAATTTTATAGAGAGTAACGTGCATATTACTTTTTTTTTTTTTGTATAATGACAAGCTTCAAAATTGAAGTATGGGAATAGAATCCACCTTTTATTTTTTTAATAATGATAAACTTCAAAATTTTGAAATGTGAGAATTTTTTTTGTGATAAAGATGAACTCCTTAATTTAAGAAATAGTAGAGTTTGGAAAATTTTGTGAGATTCACTGTTTTCAATTTATTTAAAACTGTCGTTAAAATCATTTTCAGTATCTTGAAAATACTATCTTAGCCATTTTCAAAATCTTGTTATGAACAAGGAAAATATTATACAATTTTTAGAAACTACTAGCCTCTGAGCACGTGCTCACACACGTGCTCAAAGGCTTTTTTATTTTTTTGGGTAAAAGTCAATAATTTGCATAAATTATAATTTTCGATTAGTATATTTTCCAATCACAAAAAAAAAAAAAAAAAAAAAAAACTAGGGGTGTGATGAAAAAATTATTTCACCACAAATACTTAACACTCATCACAACCCTAGGTTTGTGTGTGTGTGTGTGTGTGTGTGTGTGTGTGTGTGTGTTTTTTTTTTTTTTTTTTTTTTTTTTTTTTTTTTTTTGTGATTGGAAAATATATTAATACAAAATTATAATTTATACAAATTATTGACTTTTACCAAAAAAAAAATAAAAATAGAAGAGCCTCTGAGCACACACGTGCTCAGAGGCTAGTTTTATTCCTAAAATTTTACCTATTATTTAGAAGCAATTTTCTCCCTGATTTTATAATATAATTTTATCTTTAAAGAAAAGAGGGGAAAAAAACCCCACATTTTAATGTGTTTAAACCCAAGTATTTTTATTCCTAAAAGTTTGCCTATTATTTAGAAGCAATTTTTTCCATGAATTTATAATTTTATCTTTAAAGAGAGAGAGAGAGAGAGAGAGAGAGAGAGAGAGAGAGAAACCAACATTTTAGGTTTCTCCACGATTTTTAAAACTTATCTTTAAAGATAACTTCCCCAGAATCATTTTTCTTTTTCAAGATTTATGTATATAGGTTTCTCCAAAAAAAAAAAAAAAAAGATTTACGTATATAGTTTTTTTTAGAGAAAAAAAAAAAACTATATACATAAATAGTAATTGCTTACAGAATCATCAAATGTGCAATGAAAGATACAACAAAGGACAATATTAAATTTCAAATGGTAGGATATTTACAAAAAATGGTCTTTAACAACTACTTGATAGATTGACTACTACTTTGTTCACCAAAATTCATCCAATATGACTGCTATGCAATCTAACAAAATTGTTGATATGTCACCGTAAAAGAATACAAAGTATTAAATAGTAAGGCTTAAATTTAAGAAAAACAATAAGCAAAAATAATAGGAGGGAGAAGGAGCACCACTTAGAACTCACACACTAAAATAATTAGTCAAACCCAATAACCAAAAAAATAAGACAAAAATATATATCATTCCCACTCTTTAGAAAAGAGTCATTAGTTAGATAAAATATTAAACACTCATCAAATTGACCAAATAATAAAAAAGCTTAAAAAAGAAAATTGTGGTCCTATTTTGTAGGCAGTATTTTACGTGGGAGTTAAAATATTTTTTCTTTCTTTCTTTCAGACTCTAAATCACGATAAAAGAATAAAGTTTTTTCCCCCCCTAAACTCTAAGTCAACATGCAACTATTTTTTTTTTTTAATTTTAAATATCAATTTGAGTTTTAAAAAATTAATGAGTTCAAATAGGAATCATATTTGAAAACGTGAATATAACAAAATCATCTGGCACGTCGAACATGGAGGAATGGATGTTGGTTAGTAGTAAAACATCTTCTACTTGATGATAACTATTGATGGTGTAGCAAAAATTACATCTATGGTTCATCCAGAAGAGTCGTCCATGATCACCAGTTAGCTTGACGACCAGAACATCTCTGATTCGTCTAGCCATCTCGTCCCTGAGTATGGATCGATGAAATCCTTAGAATTAAAATTGAAAGAGTCGTCCATGTACAAAGCGCATGGACGAACCCAACAGTCGGACAAAGAGTCGTCCATGGGCATTGCACATGGACGACCACACAACACTTGGCAAATTCTGGAGCGGTTAATCAACCCGTATTCATCGCCACTAATTCTTCCCAAGTATGTAACTTCCAGTAGCCGTTATAATTTCTATAGTCGTTGAGGAAGTTATGTCCGAATTCCACAAATCTGGGGGAAGTTATCGAGCCAATAGCCGCCCCAAAGTTCTCTATATAAAGGCCAGTCTGAAACATGCAAAGGTATGAGATACTGAAATTTTTACTCCTAATACAGTTAGAACTCCATTGGTGAGAAGATACTAACTTAGCCATCGGAGGGTATTAGGCCGGTCCACCCTGGTCTCCTCTGACAGCGTGTTCGTTTTTCAGGCCTTCGCTACCGCTTTCAGCCCATCGAAGCCGAGTTGTTCAGCCTATTGATACTGTTCATCATCAGTTAGTGTCGTCTGTGGGGAAAAAGAAATATCTGTGAAAACTTTAAGTTTGACAGTTTATTCTTCTCCGACAAAAGGCTTTATGGTTCGGACTAGATCAAGGGCCTAGCCCAGGCCACCAAGAGAGTAGGGATGCTTCCAGCCATCCCAACCGAGATCGCCAATCAGCGCCTGTCACACAATCTCCTTCCATCCAACATATACAGTCCATGGCAACCGCCATGGCAAAGTTAACCCGTCAGAATCAAGAGTTAACTAGGGAGATAGAGAGGCAACGCCGTGAAGGACAAGTAGAAGAACAAGCACAAAGTTAAGAAGATAGAAGGAGAAATGTTGAGTACGAGAACCAGTCAAGGGGCACCACTTCACGAAGGGTGCCACATTTGGAAAAGAAGATGGATCAAATGAGGAAGGTTATGGATGAGATGAAGGAGAACATGAGAAGGACAAATCCCGTAGAGGATTTGGTTCACCGAACAGATTCTCCTTTCACGGCTTCCATCAATGGCCATCCATTACCTCCAAAGTTTAAAATGCCTTCCTTGGATTCATATGATGGGGCGCGTGATCCTTTCGATCATATTGCTACTTTCAAGACTACCATGCATCTCCAAGGGGTTTCGGACGAGATTATGTGCAGAGCCTTCCCTACCACACTTAACGGACCAGCACGAGTGTGGTTCAGCAAAATACCCCCAAATTCTGTAAGTTCTTTCGAGGTGCTAAGCAAATTATTTGTTAATAATTTCATTAGGGGACAGAGACACAAGCATTCTTCATCCAGTTTGTTAACTATAGAGCAAAGGGAGAATGAAAGCCTGCGTTCCTTCATCACGCGTTTCAATAAGGACGCCCTAACAATGGGCGAAGTGGACGACAAGCTATTATTGGCAGCCTTCCACAATGGGGTTAACTCAGACTTTTTCATTCACAAGCTGTATGAAAAGGAGCCCCAATCCATGGCTAAACTCGTCCATTCAGCCCAAAACTTTATGAACGCTGAAGATGCAATCATAGCTAAGAAGAGGAAGAGAGCTGAAAGAATGGAAGTCAACCCCACATGTCACCCTGATCAAAGGCCTCGTCCAAAGAAGGGACGGACGAAAGATAAAAAGGATCGAGATAGAGATACCAGGAAGGCAGGCCCATCAGCAAGGAATCAGAATTACACACCCTTAAATGCCCCACTCGATTAGGTGCTCATGCAAATCAAGGATGATCCTTCCTTGAAGTGGCCAGAGAAGATGAAAGGAGATCCTAACAAGCGCAACAAGAATAAATATTGTCGCTTCTATAGAGATCATGGGCATGATACGGACGAGTGTTATGACTTGAAGTAGCAGATTGAGAATCTCATTAGACAAGGAAATTTGAGGAATTTCATTGGAAGGGATCATAAGGATGAAAAATTGAAAGTGAAGATGGAAGAGTCATCATGACCCCCACTCGGAGAAATAAGGGTTATCATTGGTGGGACTTCGACAGGACAATCTTCCAAGCCAAAGAAGATGTATCTCAAAGCGGTGCAGAATGTCCAACTCTCTGGACGACCCCCAAGGATGAAAGAAGCAAACGAGCCAACAATCTCTTTTACGGACAAAGAAGCTGAGAGGATTCATCATCCACATGACGATGCGATCGTCATTACCCTACTTATTGCAGGTTATACAACTAGGAGGGTGTTGGTGGATAATGGAAGCTCGGCGGATATATTGTATTATCCCGCCTTCCAGCAGATGACTTGGTCGAGATCAACTTCGTCCAGCGTGCTCACCACTGATAGGATTCGAAGGAATGAAAGTGCAGCCAGTTGGCACCATTACATTACCTGTAGTGGTGGGGTCATACCCGCAGCAGATAACTAAGAAAGTGAATTTCCTTGTGGTGGATTGTTCATCCTCATACAATGCCATCATTGGAAGACCAACTTTAAATAGTTGGAAGGCAGTAACATCCACCTACCACCTATCAGTTAAATTTCCTACAGAATGTGGGATTGGACAAGCACAAGGAGGTCAGTTGGCAGCCAGAGAGTGTTATCTAGCCATGTTAGCTGTGGACGAGCAGATGCAGACTATGAGTATAGAAGAAAGAAGAATTGTCGCAGAACCAACTGAAGTATTGGAAGATGTTTTATTACAAGAAAATGATCTTGAGAAATTCACTAGGATCGGAATAGGGATGAAAGAGAAAGTGAAAGAAGACCTTGTCCAGTTTTTGAGGAAGAATACCGATGTTTTTGCGTGGAGTCGTGATGACATGCCTAGTATTGATCTAAGGGTAATTACTCATTGGTTGAATGTGTTCCCTTCTTCTAAGCCTGTCCAACAAAAGAAGAGAGTCTTCGCTTCGGAAAGAGACAAGGCTATCAAGGAAGAGGTTCAGAAGCTGACTACAACACATTTCATCTGGGAAGTCTATTACCCGGATTGGTTGGCAAATGTAGTGATGGTAAAGAAGGCAAATGGCAAGTGGAGGATGTGTGTAGACTTCACTGACTTGAACAAGGCCTGCCCTAAGGATAGTTATCCTTTACCACGCATTGACCAACTAATGGATTCCACAGCTAGCCATCAGTTGCTGAGCTTCATGGACGCCTTCTCAGGATATAATTAGATAAAAATGGACGAGGCTGACCAAGAGAAGACCTCTTTTATTACCAGTGAAAGTTTATTTTGTTACAAGGTGATGCCCTTCGGTCTAAAGAATGCAGGGGCAACTTATCAAAGGTTGGTGAATCATATGTTTCGTCCACAGATAAGACGGAACGTGGAGGTGTACGTGGATGATATGCTAGTGAAGAGTTTAGACGAGGGAAGCCACTTGGACGATCTTCAGGAAACCTTTGAAACACTTAGGCGATACAAGATGAAACTGAACCCAAGTAAATGTGCATTCGGAGTCTTGTCAGGAAAGTTTCTAGGATTCATGGTTTCATAAAGAGGAATTGAGGCAAATCTAGACAAGATCAAAGCCATATTGAACATGGAGCCACCGAAGAACATCAAGGAAGTCCAATCTCTTATTGGACGAGTTGCAGCGCTTAACAGATTTGTTTCGAGAGCCACAGACAAGTGTTTGCCCTTCTTCAAAATTCTCAGGAAGGCATTTGAATGGACAGACGAGTGTGAGAAGGCCTTCCAGGACCTGAAGTACTACCTTACTACGCCTCCATTGTTAAGTCCGTTCGTGCTAGGAGAGGAACTATATCTCTATTTAGCAGTTTCCCCGCATGCCGTGAGTTCAGCGTTGATCAGGGAGGAAGAAAAGGTGCAAAAGCTTGTGTATTACATTAGCCGAGCATTGAGAGGAGCAGAAGGAAGGTATCCACTAATAGAGAAGTTAGCGTTTGCACTGATAACAGCTTCTAGAAAGTTAAGGCACTACCTCCAGGTTCATGTCATCAATGTCATGATTGACCATCCGCTTAAGAAGGCAATGAACAAACTAGAAGCTGTGGGACAACTGATCCAATGGGCAGTTGAGCTTAGTGAGTTTGACATTCGGTATCAGTCGAGGAATGCAATCAAGGCCCAAGCCCTGGTAGATTTCATTGTAGAGCTCACTCCGAACCATGAGGACTTGGAAGAGATAAAAGGCAATAAAAAATGGGTCGTCCATGTAGATGGATCGTCTACGCTGTATGCAGGGGGCATAGGAGTTGTTTTGTAGTCACTAGAAGGAGATAAGCTGAATTACAAGGTTCGCTTGCAGTACCAGACAACTAACAATGAAGTGGAGTATGAAGCCCTTCTTAAAGGGTTAGAGTTGGCTAAACCTGTAGAAGCGGGCTTGGTGCTTGTTCTGGGAGACTCACAATTGGTCATAGGCCAAGTAAATGGAACATGTGAAGCCAAGGAAGATAGAATGAAGAGGTATTTGAAGAAGGTGTTACGCCTTGTGAAGAAATTCAAAGAAGCTAATTTTGTTCAAATCTCGAGGGAAGAGAACATAGAAGCAGACACCTTAGCGAAGGAAGCCTCTGCTAATGAAGCGATGGACAAGATTGATCAACTAAAATACATGCCAAGTATAGACCTCCCAGAAATACTACAGATAGAAGATGAAGAAAATTGGATGACCCCAATAGTGTCATATTTGAAGGACGGAAGGCTTCCAGAAGGGAAGGACGAAGCCAGGAAGCTCAGAGTTAAATCGGCTAGATACGCCCTTATGGACGAAGTGCTGTACAAAAGAGGTTTTTCACAACCATACCTGAGGTGTTTGGCCCCAGATGAGTCGAATTACATACTTAGAGAAGTTCATGAAGGAGCGTGTGGTAACCATTCAGGAGCTAGGTCACTCATCCACAAGGTCATCCGTTCAGGATACTATTGGCCAACCATCTAAGCTGATGCTAAGGCATATGTTAAGGTATATGACCAATGTCAACGGTTCAGTAATATTCCTAGACAACCGTCATAATAACTTACCCCAATGATGTCCCCTTGGCCTTTCGCACAGTGGGGTTTGGATATTTTAGGCTCCTTCCCAACTGGAACCAGACAGATGAAGTTTTTGGTGGTGGGGATAGATTATTTCACTAAATAGGTGGAAGCTGAACCCTTAGTGAAAATCACACAGCAAAATGTCAAAAACTTTGTTTAGAAGAGTATTGTATGCAGATTTGGAGTACCAAGGGTGTTAGTGTCTGACAATGGACGACAATTTGATAACACACCCTTCAGAAAATTTTGTGAACAACTCGGAATCAAGAATCACTACTCCTCACCCTCCCACCCACAGGCCAATGGACAAGCAGAAGTAGCAAACCGATCCTTGTTAAAAATTATCAAGACTTGGCTTGAAGGGGCAAAGGGAGTATGGCCAGATGAATTACCTGGTGTTTTGTGGGCCTATAGAACAACAGTAAGGACCCCTACCGGGGAAACTCTTTTCAAACTAGCTTATGGCAGTGAAGCAGTCATACCTGCAGAAGTGCACATGGCCAGCCACAGGGTGATAAAGTATCAAGATGAAGAAAACAAAGAACAGATTTGTCTTAACCTCGATCTTATAGACGAGGTAAGGATGGACGCGGAGCAAAGAGCAGCAAGGTACAAAAACCTCATGGCGAGGCAGCACGACACCATGGTGAAACCTAGGCGCTTCAACATCGGGGATCTCGTCCTGAAGAAGGTTTCTTTGGCCACCAAAAATCCGGCCCACAAAAAATTGGGACCAAATTAGGAAGGACCTTATAGGGTAATCAACTGTAAGAGGCAGGGATCCTACTACTTGGAAGCCCTGGATGGAAGGAAGCTGGAACACCCTTGGAATGTTGAACACCTGAGAAGGTACTATCAATAAAGGGTGATCATGGACGAGTGTTGCTGCAAGATGAGTACCATGGACGATTTGAAATGGACGATTTGAAGAAATAGTATTATGTTGGATTTGCTTATTACTACTATTGTGTTTTAAGTGTGTATGTATTTTGTGTTGCTCATGGACGAAGTTATGTTTAAATATTCTTAGTTTCCTAAAAAGCACTAGCTTTCCAGCATGTACTAATATTGTGGACGAATGATCACATAGTATGGATTTCCAGATATATATATGAGGTATTTTTAAATATATGTACGATTGTATGGGAATTCTTAATTTTCTATGATTCAAGATGATCCACGGAAGGCGAAAGGCCAAAGACGAGTAAAATCCTTGGACGCAAGGATGTATCGTCTATATGCTTTCCTTCAAATAAGGATAAAGTAAGAAAAATAAAACCTAAGGTATGTCCATCCAAACTCAGGACAGGATAAAACCCATGGTATCTCTGTCTAAGCTCAAGACGAGATAAAATTCCAAATGTATCCGTCCAAGTTCAAGACGAAGAGAAATTCGAATATCATCGTCCAAACCGTGGACGAATGTTAAGTGTGAAGAAACACAGTCCATGGACGAGCCCAAAGGGCTAAATAAATCCATCGTATGGACGAGAGTTTGTTGAGAATATTATCGTCAAAGACTAAATAAATCCATCGTATGGACAAGAGTTCGCTGAGAATATTATCGTCAAAGACGAATAAATAATCACCTCTAGTTTGAATAAATGATTGAACTAGCCAAAAGAAGATATTCATAGACGAATTAGTGATTGTATTTTAAGGGTTCATTTTCACTCCAGCTTTGTGATGAAGGAACTTCGTCCATAAACCCAAGCCGAAGTGAAATGTTCTACTAACAGCATGGACGATACTAATAAGGTATGTTCATAAATCCTTAAAACATAGTAAAAAATGATAAAAACAATAGAAATGAAAACCATTCATTCATTCATTCATGAAATCTAAGGGTAGACCACCACAGTCCAAAAACCGTTGAAAGTAACGAGTAATTGTTAATAAAAGCTCGTCCATAAACTTGGATGAGAGAATTGTACTTAAATAAATTTAAAAAAAAAAAGAAAAAGAAAAAGAAGAAAATAAAAGCCCAAAACAATGGGCATCTCCAGAAAAGATAAAACATAAATTTTCTAAGGAAAATAAAATCACTTGGGCTCGTCCTGAGTAACTTCAGTGTTAGCATCGTCCATAACGTTTACATCCGCGGAGCTCATCTGCAGCAAAGAACTCTCTGTGGCAAGGGGAAGCTTGAAGGAATCAAAGTTTAAGTCAGGATAAGCTTCTTTGGCATCAGCACGAAAGTCCTCATAACCAGCAGTATAGTGGCTGTCTAGATGATTCTTGTACTCGTCAGACTTCTTGAAGGCTGAAATGGCTTCCTCACGTGCTTTCTCCAAGGACGAAGCGAATCCTGAAACTTCTCCCTCCAAGTAAGTAATGCGAGTGTCCTTCTCGACACCATCTGCCTTGAGTTCTTCCACCTCTTCCTTTAACTTCGTCTCACTTGCTAGCAAACGGTTGACTTCATCAGTTAGCCTAATCACCTCCCCCTTTTTCAACAAAACTTCATTACTCATCTCCTTAGCCTTCTCTTTTGCCGTCTTGGCCTCCTCAGCAAGTTCCTTGGCCTGGCATGTCGCTGTATAAAACTTTGGCATAGCCTGTGCATGGACGAAGGAAAGTTAGAGATTCTATAAAAAAAAAAAAAAAACAACAAACAACTTATTAAAGGCACACAAGGACGAGTAGAGGTCCTACCTTGAAGAGGTCATGGATTCCAGAACGTTCAAATTCCTTCACTGACATATTGTAACATTCGTTAACCTCATTGTCAATGACGATTCCTTTGAATGTTCTCCATGCATAGCCCTTGTCCAACACCAAGTTAGAGGGACGATCAGATGGCTTTGACGGATGAGGCTTGCGAGCAGTCTTAGATGGTGGGGGAGTAGGATCAGCTTGAACAGGATGAACTATCTGGACGGGCTCCACGATGGTAGGAGGGTCGTCCAGATTCACTGTCGGAGTAAATTTGGGGACCTTGAGAAGAGAAGTCTGAGTGGTCTTTTGTTTTTTGGAGCCTCGACGACTAGGAAGGTCGTCCAGGTCCACAGCACTTGAAATCTTCTTAGACTTTCTCTTCCTAGCTTGGACGGCAGTCTTCTGGACGACAGGAGGCACAGGAGCATCCTCATCCCCACTGGTTATTGTTTTTTCCTTATTCTCTCTCATTGTAATTATTCCTACAACAAAGGAAATCAGTTAAAAAAAAAAAAAGAAGAAGAAGGGAGGAAAGAAGGTAGAGATGGATGATACTTACTTCTGCGGGTAGTTTCCTCGTGGCCTAAGTTCTCAGCAGTGTGTTCTGGACCAAGCCCCCACGTAGCCAAACTGCTGAAAGTTACCAAATCGTGAAAAGTCCTTCTAGGGAAGGCACGCACTTGGTCAATTCGATCCAAGTAAGATCTGTCCAAACGTGGACGAATAATAGCTGCACCAATAAAAAAGAAAGGTGGTTAGGACGATTGAGAGTTAAAAAAAAAAAGTGTTAAGGAATAAAAGAAATAACATGGAAAGAAAACATACCCTCAGGACGAAGGCGACCTATGGGGCTGGTAAAAGGAGGGAAGGGGGCATGACCAACATGAATTGGGTCCCCAGCCCAATTTTCAGAAATAATAAAAAACTCTTTTTTCCAGAGCCTGTCAGACGAGCTACGGCCCTTTATCAAACTATAATGAGAGCCTCTGGATGAGAACTGGAAAAAACCAGCTGACTTCTTTATTTCTGAGGGCTTATAACAGTAGAGGAACTCGTCCACTGTTATAGGACATTCCCCTTCCAGTGCCTCACGCCATAACACTTGCATGGCAACTATCGTCCTCCAACCATTGGGGTTAAGCTGGTTGGGACCAATGCCTAACCTATGAAGGAGACCTCTACAAAATGAATTTAAGGGAAACCTAAGGCCAGCTAAGAGGTAAGATGTGTATACTCCCAAGCCATAAGAGGGAGAACAACACCACTCTCCTTCCTTGTGTAGATGAGGTTCAAACTCCCTAGGGATTTGGTATCTATCTACTAAAAATTTTAACTTAGGGGCGTCTAAGGTGGACGCTACCTCAGGTGCACAACTGTATATTACATTCTCCTCTTCCTCATCCTCATCCTGAGAAGAGCTAGGTGACGCTCTGGACGAGCTAGCCCCAACTCTAGAGGCCGTCCTACATTGCATTTCCTGGAATTCTTCTAAGGAAATGCCAGGAACCCCGGACGAATAATGCTCGTCCGAGGAACTACTACTATAACTAGTGCTACCCTCACCACTCTCAAAACTCCTAGACGAGATGTCCTGATACTCGTCTATTTCTCTCTCTGTACTACTAAGCGAAGACATAACTAAAATAAAGATCAAGACGAAAACCTAAAAGGAAGAAGAAATACCTGAACTAGGACGAAGGCTGGACGAGAATCTTGGATGAGATAGCAGAAGGGAGTCTATGAGAAAGGTAAAGGGCAAGAAAGAGAATGTGCCTATTTATAGGGCCCAGGAGTAGGGTCAGCGAAGCGACACCATCCATGAGAAGATTACATGTGGCAATTGCATGGAAAAATGTAATCGACTTAACTGCTCAACGAATTAAATCGCAACATGTGGCTACATAAAGGGAATTAAATCCCTATAATGTCCTTGGACGACACCCTGGACAAGGGGGCAACTGATGGTGTAGCAAAAATTACATTTATGGTTCATCCAGAAGAGTCGTCCATGATCACTAGTTAGCTTGACGGCCAGAACATCTCTGATTCATCCAGCCATCTCGTCCCTGAGTATGGATTGATGAAATCCTCAGAATCAAATTAAAAGAGTCGTCCATGTGCAAAGCGCATGGATGACCCCAACAGTCGAACAAAGAGTCGTCCATGGGCATTGCACATGGACGACTACACAACACTTGGCAAATTCTGGAGCGGTTAATCAGCCCGTATTCATTGCCACCAATTCCTCCCAAGTATGTAACTTCCAGTAGCAGTTATAATTTCTATAGTCGTTGAGGAAGTTATGTTCGGATTCCACAAATCTGGGGGAAGTTATCTAGCCAATAACCGCCCCAAAGTTCTCTATATAAAGGCCGGTTTGAAACACGCAAAGGTATGAGATACTGAAATTTTTACTCCTAATACAGTTAGAACTCCATTGGTGAGAAGATACTAACTTAGCCATCGGAGGGTATTAGGCCGGTCCACCCCGCTCTCCTCTGACATCGTGTTTGTTTTTCAGGCCTTCGCTACCACTTTCAGCCCATCGAAGCCGAGTTGGTCAGCCTATTGATACTGTTCATCATCAACTATCCTCCTTCTTATTTATGTACCCATTTTCAAAGGCAAATACCTCAATCAAAATATAACCATTATGTTGATATCCTTTTTGGCTAGATCTCACTTGACAAATTAAATTTGACTGCTTTTACCATCATCTCCAAGAGAAGCTAAACAACAATTGATCTTGCTTTCATGATGATCATATTTGAACAAAATAATAGGAGTATAAGAAAACGTGATAGTGTAATGGAAATATAAGAAAACATGAGTGATTTTTTTTTTTTTTCTTTAAGATAAGATAATGATATGAAAAGGATAATGATAACAAAGTAAAGAAACCAAATATAAACTAAATACAAGAAAGCAAATATTGAATGACAACTCATAAAAGCAAATGTAACGCAGAGAACCCAATACACATTAGGCATCTAAATAGAGGAAATAAAAGATACTTACATTTTTGCCATTGACTACACTTCAAGTCCAAAGTCCAAACAGTCCTTTGGAGTTAGAGAAGAGAGAACACGAAAATCTTGGAGAACAACACCCCAGTGCATGTTCCTTGAAGTTTAGATACAAAAATCTTGAAGATGGACACCCCAATACACGTTCCTTAAATTAGAAAACCAAGGCTATAACTTACCAAATCAAGCAAACATTCCTAAGAACCACATTGAATCAAAACGTGAGATCATAGAACAATATTGGATAGTTTTCAAGCATAAAACTTTATAAAGTTGTAGGAATGGAAGTACTACCATAAAACTGCATAAAACATTCTTACATGTATTCGCATGACCCATCCCATCTTTTAAATTGCAGCGTTCAGAGACAGAGAAACACTGACTATTTTACTGAAGAAGGAAAACTGCAAACATGGAAGTGTATACAATGCAGTAATAAGGATAACCATTTTTATTTTGAAAACTGAAAAAAAAAAATGATAGTTATTCAAACGTTTTATTTTGTGATTGTGATTGTTTCGAGCAAATTGTTATGAAATAACCAAACATTTTATTTTAAAAACTGAAAAAAGACAGGAAAAAAAAAAGGACAATTATCCAAAGTAGTGATAAAGATAGGAAAATAAGGATAATATTTGTTTTAATTTTTGTTTATATCCAATAGCCTAAAATGTGGGGTTAAAAAAAACGGTGCTTAATAATTGCTTAATGATAATGGGGATATTTAGAATTGCTGGGTAGAAGTTTGGAGTTTTGTGTGACTAAAACGTGGGTGTACAGTTTTAATGGCATTTGTGTTTTTTTATTATCAGGAAACTTGTGTTTGTTTTAATTTTAATTTTTTTTATAAATTGATAAAGCAATTTGAAAACCACCAGGAGGGTGATCCTCTTTTGTAGGCATTAAAGAAACATTTTACCAAGTTTTGCCCCTATTTAAACTAGGTTGTAGGGGTATTTTGGAGCAAAAAAAAAAAAAAAAATCCGGTCTAAATAGGAAAAACCCCTTAAATAGTAATATAGATATTTAGAGAACGCCAGCTAAACAATAGATTTAAGTATGGGACCCACCATTTAATGGTTTGCAAAACAAAAAAAAAAACTATATTTATGTTTTCTTACCAAACAAGCCCTAAGACTCTAAGATTGAACCGCGTTTAATCGTTTATGTTATCTTCTTTTTTTTCTTTTTCTTTTTTTTTTTTGTCTTTTTAATTTCTTCTACGTACATACTTTCTCAAATATATATATATATATATATATATATATATATATATATTCATTAATAGTATTTTTATTTTTATTTTTATTTTTTATATATTGATGGTTAGGAGTGAGAATTTAAAACCTAATATGTTCGTTAGAAACACAAAAAAGGTACCTGTAGGGGCTCCTTTTTCGGAGGTGGGCCCCCGACAATGAATTTGTAGAGAGTGGGGCAAAGGGTTTGGCTCCGGCCGGCCCTTAGCCGGTCTTCCTCCAACTTTTCGTCTATTTGCTCTCCGTCTGGGGTTGCTCCTCGGCTGGGGTCCGAGGAGGCCCCCCCTTCACCAGGGGGGTTCTTTAACTTATATACTCTCTCTGGCTCGATCCTGGCCTTACAGCTGTTGGCCATCCGGGCTAATGGTTCAGGACTTGTCCCATCAGACAGGTTCTTTCCCATGCCGGGGGTTGCTGCCCCCAAGGCTTTTCAGTGAAGGGTCTTGTCAGCATTGATGGAACCTGGAGGGCCTGGCAGAATAGTTAAGTGTGGATGTGACCATCTGCAGTAGGTCTGCCCCCTAACTAGATCAGGCTAGGTGTGCCGAGGATAGGTGCATCCTCGGCTCGGGACTTGGAAGGACTAAAGCCTTTAGGCCGACCATCTGGGGAGGTCGCCTTCCTCGGCTCGGGCCTTGGGCCTGCCTAAAGGCGGGCCGGGGATTCTGGGCCCTCGGGCCCCACAATAGCCCCTCAAAAACCCTGCTGCACGTATCCTCGGACGGGGAGGAGGGTTTTGCAAACCTCGGCCCCTATGGTTCGGAAGGCCGTCGATTTGGCTGGTCCTTTCTTGAGTGGTCGGATCGACCACTAGGCCCTTCTTTAGGTAGTTAATTTCTTCACGGGAATGGATCCTCGGACTGAGCAGTACCTTGACTCTGTCGTAAAATAGATAGCCCCTTGTATACAGTCACTGCCTTAAGTACGAGTGGCCAGCTCCCCGTAGGCTTGAGTCCGAGGACCACGCAAGACCTAGGTACAGTTGCTGCCTTTAAGTACGAGTGGCCAGCTCCCCGTAGGCTTGAGTCCGAGGACCATGCAAGACCTAGGTACAGTTGCTGCCATCGTTTCCATGTGGCTAGCTCCCCATAGGCTTGAGTCCGAGGACCACGCAAGACCTAGGTACAGTTGCTGCCTTTAAGTACGAGTGGCCAGCTCCCCGTAGGTTTGAGTCCGAGGACCATGCAAGACCTAGGTACAATTGCTGCCATCGTTTCCATGTGGCTAGCTCCCCATAGGCTTGAGTCCGTAGACCATGAAAGACCTAGGTACAGTTGCTGCCTTTAAGTACGAGTGGCCAGCTCCCCGTAGGCTTGAGTCCGAGGACCATGCAAGACCTAGGTACAATTGCTGCCATCGTTTTCATGTGGCTAGCTCCCCATAGGCTTGAGTCCGTAGACCATGCAAGACCTAGGTACAGTTGCTGCCTTTAAGTACGAGTGGCCAGCTCCCCGTAGGCTTGAGTCCGAGGACCATGCAAGACCTAGGTACAATTGCTGCCATCGTTTCCATTGGCTAGCTCCCCTTAGGCTTGAGTCCGTAGACCATGCAAGACCTAGGTACAGTTGCTGCCTTTAAGTACGAGTGGCCAGCTCCCCGTAGGCTTGAGTCCGAGGACCATGCAAGACCTAGGTACAATTGCTGCCATCGTTTCCATGTGGCTAGCTCCCCATAGGCTTGAGTCCGTGGACCATGCAAGACCTAGGTACAGTTGCTGCCTTTAAGTACGAGTGGCCAGCTCCCCGTAGGCTTGAGTCCGAGGACCATGCAAGACCTAGGTACAATTGCTGCCATCGTTTCCATTGGCTAGCTCCCCTTAGGCTTGAGTCCGTAGACCATGCAAGACCTAGGTACAGTTGCTGCCTTTAAGTACGAGTGGCCAGCTCCCCGTAGGCTTGAGTCCGAGGACCATGCAAGACCTAGGTACAATTGCTGCCATCGTTTCCATTGGCTAGCTCCCCTTAGGCTTGAGTCCGTAGACCATGCAAGACCTAGGTATAGTTGCTGCCTTTAAGTACGAGTGGCCAGCTCCCCGTAGGCTTGAGTCCGAGGACCATGCAAGACCTAGGTACAATTGCTGCCATCGTTTCCATTGGCTAGCTCCCCTTAGGCTTGAGTCCGTAGACCATGCAAGACCTAGGTACAGTTGCTGCCTTTAAGTACGAGTGGCCAGCTCCCCGTAGGCTTGAGTCCGAGGACCATGCAAGACCTAGGTACAATTGCTGCCATCGTTTCCATTGGCTAGCTCCCCTTAGGCTTGAGTCCGTAGACCATGCAAGACCTAGGTACAGTTGCTGCCTTTAAGTACGAGTGGCCAGCTCTCCGTAGGCTTGAGTCCGAGGACCATGCAAAACCTAGGTACAATTGCTGCCATCGTTTCCATGTGGGCTCCGAGCGTGAGGACACAGTGTTCACCTCTCTGGGCAACTCAGTCTCACGTCGGGTAGGGGTCCATCCCCCTAGCCCCTTGCAGGATGCCGGAGCAAGAGCTTTTGTACCATGACTGCACAGTTGCCTCCAATGGGATTTTGTCCTCGGATCCGAGGACTTCGTTTTTGGTAGGGGGTTGTCCTCGGGTCTTTTTCGTGAGCTGTCTTTCCTCAGGTCGGCTTGTGACTTCGCACGTGGGGCTGATCTTGCCTCTGGTTCGTGTACCTCATCTTTCTGGTTTACGAGGCGTCGCTTGGCCTTCCGCGCTTCCTGTTTGACGCTTCGGTGTCCGTAACGCGCCTCCATTAATGCCCTCGTGAATTAACACGCAGCAGGCAGCTGGCAATCCCCTTGGAACTGGGTGGGAATTAATTTCCCTTGACAATTCCCCTTCGAATTCCGCGCGGTTCAGCCCCCGCTGGTTTTCGCCCTCCATAAAAGGCGTTCTGGGGGGAGCGTTTCTCCTCATTCAATGAATTCTCCCCCACAAACAGACGTATACACCTTCGCCCTTTTGAGTCCCTTTGATACCGCCACCAGGGTTGTGACCGCAGTTAGGAGACCTGGAGCCAAGTGCCGCCGTGGCTGCAGTCCCCACTGGGCTGCCGGCGCGGCAGAGTTTAGGCGTAACACTGGCCGAGTCTCTCATGGTGGCCAGGGGGGACGTCGTTGAAATACCTAACGTCCTCCCCCAGAGCGCACCTCCGACAAAGGGGGCAAGCGAACTCTCGTCATGGCCGGTGCCCGAGTATTGCCGTCTCCGACGGTCAATGCTCGTGTAGTTCGGAGGGGGTCGAGGAAGCATCACGAGGGAGGGTGTCCCGGGGTCTAGGGGCTCCTCACTTTGTTCAAGCTTTGGTTTGAAGGTGAGCCAGCCCCTAGCCCCCCTTCCCGTGCTTTTACTATCCAGTTCTCCCATTCTCTGGGCGCTGGTAAAAGCACGGCTTGACACTTCCTTCATTCCTGACAGCAATTCTTTGCAAGTCTCTTGCCCAGCCAGTCCCGGGACCAGTCCGCCTGAGCCTCCGATTGTAGGATTAGCTGGTAGGAATTCTTGTAAAACATGCCTGTCTGAGCCTCTGATTGTATTTGTAGTTTAGCTTTTTTTTTTCTTTATGAAATAATGAGAATTGTAGTTGTAATCTCTTGTAATCTCTTCTGAATTAATAAAGGACCTTTCTTTTACTTGTTGTTGAATTTTCTTTTCGCACTGCCATTCTTCTCTTCTTCTTTTCTTTTGCTTTCTCCTTTTTTTGCATCGCCAACTTCTGAGTAGTAACTGCCTTAGAACGATCGCCGGTCGCACCGGCCGGCACACTAACCCTCCCCACAGACGGCGCCAATTGTAGGGGCTCCTTTTTCGGAGGTGGGCCCCCGACAATGAATTTGTAGAGAGTGGGGCAAAGGGTTTGGCTCCGGCCGGCCCTTAGCCGGTCTTCCTCCAACTTTTCGTCTATTTGCTCTCCGTCTGGGGTTGCTCCTCGGCTGGGGTCCGAGGAGGCCCCCCCTTCACCAGGGGGGTTCTTTAACTTATATACTCTCTCTGGCTCGATCCTGGCCTTACAGCTGTTGGCCATCTGGGCTAATGGTTCAGGACTTGTCCCATCAGACAGGTTCTTTCCCATGCCGGGGGTTGCTGCCCCCAAGGCTTTTCAGTGAAGGGTCTTGTCAGCATTGATGGAACCTGGAGGGCCTGGCAGAATAGTTAAGTGTGGATGTGACCATCTGCAGTAGGTCTGCCCCCTAACTAGATCAGGCTAGGTGTGCTGAGGATAGGTGTATCCTCGGCTCCGGACTTGGAAGGACTAAAGCCTTTAGGCCGACCATCTGGGGAGGTCGCCTTCCTCGGCTCGGGCCTTGGGCCTGCCTAAAGGCGGGCCGGGGATTCTGGGCCCTCGGGCCCCACAGTACCTATTAAGTTACAAGGCTTTTTGACAAATAATATATATCAGTTTTCTCTATTTCTACATGATATTATGATTTGTCTCTTCTAATATTAATGAATAAAGATTTAGTAACATATGATAACGAGTAACAGTAAGAATATACAGTACCATCAGCATCTTCATTAAGCTAAGGTAACATATTTTTAGGAAATTACAAAACAAATGAAAAAGTTACATAAGTACTTTGCCATTCTTGGTCAGGTGATCGGCAGTCCCACACAGTTAATAGCTTCCCCTTAGCAATAATAAGTCTGGTGATTAAAAAAACTTGACATTTTTTCACAATATTTGATGTGGTATGTTGTGATTAATGTACAATAAATGTGGTTTTAGATGTAGGCTAAAGTGAAAGTTGTAGGAATTGGGGCCCCAAATAGTATATTGGGCCTTGGGCTTTGTCCAAAGAGGTGGACTGGTTCGAGGACCAATAAACGGTAGTGAGAATGTCAAGTTCAGAGTCCCATGAGTGAGATGCAAATAGAGAATGGGAAAGTTAGTCCGAGGAGGCTCACCTCCTCGGATGAGCAAAGCACCAATCAAATACATGTCCTATCATTTAAGGTGACCTTCTTGGATGTTCTGCTGACAAGGACGCATATTGTGAACTCACAAGAGGGATGGAAGCTTAGAAATATCTAAAAGAAAGCTATTGCCACCGCAGTAAATGTTCTACAACTAACTTTTTGGCCACATTTATGTGAAGAAGACCCCTGAATAGTGCTGCTTTGCTATCCCAACTCACAAAGAGTTAGGGAGCGTGTCCGATGGGACAAGTACTCAAGTAGTGGCTTGGATGATCAAAAAATGGAGGGCCAAGATCATGAAAAGGGAGATATATAATGTAAGAGACTCCTGGAGGGAAGGGGATCAAAAAACCAAGAAAGAAATATTGTAGCCATCTAGAATCAGACTTGTAACCATACTTAAGAACATTTTATAAGAATCAGTCTACTTGGACATTGCTGAAGACCTTTTTTCTTTAGTTTAAACTTGCTTATTTTCACACTTTTATCATCAAGCCTACCTAACTTCTTGTTTGATTAACTAAATCGCAGTTTTCTAACTCATTCTCTACAAATTCATTGTTTTGGGCTTTCTGGGTCTAAGTCCATTCATACCTTGGGCTAGGAATTCAAATCTAGTCCTTACAATTGGTGCCATCTATAGGAAGAAAATTATTGGTGTTATAGTGAATCCAACTTTCAACTATGGTAGGTTCAGGTCCACACCAGGTAGAATCTATGGGGTCTCAACGCTAAGATCACTTTTGTGATCTTGAACGGAGAAGGGACTGGGAGGGAAGCATACATACTACCCATACCAGTAAGAGCTAATCTCGGGGTAAAAGCCACGTCTCTCATGAGGAGAATGCCAAAGCCATGCAGAACGAGATTGATCACCTGAAGAGAAGCTTGCGCCACGAACGACGAAAGCGAGCTCCATCCAACTCTGACTTCTTTTCTGATGGTGAAAAGGATGGTAGCTATAGGTGTAGATCAAGGACTCCTCCTAGCGAGTCTTTTTCATATGATAAGGACTACCATCATGAGCGCAGAAACAAAAATTTGTCCTCAATAGGCCTAGGAAATGACGCTATAAGTAGAGCATTTAACCAGATTTTCAGGTCACCTTTCACGCGCTGGATTGAGAGAGGGAGACTTCCTCGGTGGTTCACTCAGCCCACATTCACCATGTATAACAGTAGAACAAACCCTATGAAGCATGTTAGTCACTTCAATCAAAGGATGGTAGTACACTCCAAGAACGAGGCCTTGATGTGCAAGGTATTCCTATCCAGCTTGGGGCCTATGGCAATGAGGTGGTTTGATGGTCTGAGAGTTGGTTCCATTGATTCCTTCAAGGAACTCACTCAGGCGTTTGGATCCTATTTCGTTACGTGCAATAGGGTTCCAAGGCCTTTAGCTTCCTTGCTATCTCTGTCCATGAGAGAAGGAGAAACCCTGAAAACATATTCATACAGGTATTGGGAGATGGTCAACGAGATAAATGGTAATTTTGACGGTGTAGCCATCAGCACTTTCAAGCTCGGCCTACTTGCCGAGCATGGCTTAAGGAAGTCCTTGACTGGGAAATTTGTTACCAGTATACGCTAACTCATGGATTGAATTGATAAGTATGAGAGGGTTGAGGAGGACTAGCAGTAAGCAAGGGAAAGAGCAAGGTTATCCCTTAGGAGAGGAGGGATTTCAAGTCGGATCAATACAACAATAATATACCTCGAAGGGGTTTTTTTGGGTAGTCTGGGCTTGCAGCTCCTCAAATGGTTAATGCTGTGTTCCGAGAATTGGTGCATCAAGTTTTGGGAAGATTAAGAATGAGCCATACTTCAAATGGCCAAACAAGATGAATGGAGACCCTTTGAGGCATAACCAGGGCCTTCATTGCCAGTATCACTAGGAGCGGGGCCATACTACCAAGGACTGTAGAACACTGTGGAACCATCTAGAGCAAATGGTCAGAGAGGGAAGGTTGCAACAATTCCTGTATCAGCCCAATGGAAAAGGGGACCAATCAAGGTCAAGGGCTCAGGGGAATGCTCCTTTAGGGCTTCTGTTAGGCACAATCAATGTCATCTTTGCTGCACCCGTGAGAACTAGTTCCCACCCTTCTTGGGTGATGTCTGAAGCTAGGCAATTAGCCGAATGTTCTAACTTTGAGCCGAAGAGAGCTAGAGTAGAGGCCCGACCGTCATTGAGTTTCTCGAATGAAAACATGATTGGAACCATCCAGCCATATGATGACACTTTGGTGGTCACCCTCAGAATAGGGGGTATAATGTGAAGAGAGTAATCGTAGACCAAGATAGTTGTGCAGAGATTATGTACCCTGACTTATACAGAGGGCTGAACCTAACGCCTGAAGATCTAACAACCTATGATTCACCCCTAGTGAGTTTTAATGGGAAAGTTGTACCAAAGGGCCAGATTCAGTTACCTGTACAGGAAGGATCAAAGGTAGTTGAAGTGGACTTTATTGTGGTGGATGCGTACTCCCTCTACACGGCCATTGTGGCCAAACATTGGCTTTATACCTTAGGGGCTGTTTCTTCAATGCTACATCAGAAGGTGAAGTATCCATCGTGGGATCAGATTAAGGAGTTGGTTGGGAGCCAATCCGTAGCTAGGCAGTGCCTCGTGTCCACAATTTTGCATTAACCTGTAGCCTAGTCCTTGGCCTTTGCTGAGGAAGGATTACAGCAATTAAAACCCCCAGTATTACCTATGAAGGGGCCAGTTAAGGAGGCTAAATGTGAATATTTAGAGAAGTTCACTATAGGTGATGATTCAGAGAAGTTTTTTCAAGTTGGAGCTCAGCTACCACCTCAAGAGAAGGAAGAGTTAGTGGAATTTCTCAGGAAGTACATTGATGTATTTGCCTAGAATGCTTACGAAGTCCCGGGGGTGGATCCGAGCTTCATCTGCCATCATCTAAATGTTAATCCATTTGTCGCGCCAAAGAAGTAACCACCTCGACGCTCGTCCAAGGATCACTCTGATGCTGTCAAAGATGAGGTGAAGAAGCACAAGCAGGCAGGGGCTATCAAGGAGGTTTTCTACCCTAAGTGGCTAGTCAACACTATGGTGGTAAAGAAGAAGAGTGGGAAGTGGCATGTATGTGTAGACTTCACAGATCTAAATAAGGCTTGCCCAAAGGATCCTTTCCCTATACCTAGGATAGACCAGCTAGTAGACGCAACTGTAGGCCATCCTTGGATGAGCTTCTTAGATGCCTTTCAAGGATACCACCAGATACCACTAGATACCACTAGCCTTGGATGACTAGGAAAAGACAACTTTTGTCACTCTTACTGAAAATTACCATTACAAGGTGAAGCCCTTCGGATTGAAAAACGTAGGATCTACCTATCAAAGGATGATGACTAGGATTTGGAGTCACAATTGGACAAGAGTATTAAGGTCTATATGGACGACATGGTGGTGAAGAGTAAGGTGGTGTCCAAGTATGTAGGAGACCTTGGAAACATTTTTGAAATTCTGAGGAAACACAAATTGCGACTCAATGCTTTCAAATGTTCTTTTGAGGTTGGATTAGGGAAGTTTTTGGGGTATATGGTTACACATCGCAGAATTGAAGTTAACCTCGACCAGATTAAGGCAATCAACAATTTGCAGTCACCTTGGAATCCTAAGGAAGTTTAGAAATTGACCGGAATGACTGCTGCCTTGAACCGTTTTATCTCTTGGTCAGCGGATAGATGCAACCCCTTCTTCCTATTGATGAACAAGTGGAAAGGATTTGAGTGCACCGAGGAGTGTGCTTTAGCCTTCCAGTAGCTTAAGGATTATCTCTCTCGGCCACCTATTATGTCCAGTCCTGAGATGGATGAGGTCCTGTATGCTTATCTTGCTGTAGCCCCTCATGCTGTAAGCTTGGTCTTGGTACGAGTTGATAGCGGTGTACAAAGGCCGGTTTATTACGTGAGCAAGTCACTATATAAGGCCGAGATCCATTATCTACCACTGGAGAAAGCCATTTTGGTGGTGGTAGATGCTACGCATAAACTCTCCCATTAATTCCAAGCACACACAGTAGTTGTCTTAACTCAACTCCCACTCAGAGCTCTGCTCCAAAGTGCTGATTACATGGGAAGGATTGCTAAATGGGGCATAATCTTGGGAGCTTTTGGCATTAAATACATGCCTTGTACCTTTGTCAAGGGTCAGGCCCTCGCAGATTTGGTAGCTGAGTTTGCTGAATCCTCGTTGGAAGTAGAAGCAGAGAAGCGCAGCATGGATGGAAAATCGGTTGGCATGGTCTCCCAACAAGATCCTTTATCCTGGAAAGTGTATGTTGATGGTGTAGCAAATCAGAAGGGATCTGGAGTGGGGCTAGTTTTAGTATCCTCCGAAAAGATTACTATTGAGAAATCATTGAGGCTAGGCTTCTCTGCCACAAATAACGAAGCTAAATATGAGGCTCTACTGATGGGAATGACCCTGGTTCAATGAATGGGCAGAAAGACAATAGAAATGTTCTTAGACTCAAGAATGGTTGTTGGTTAAGTGAAAGGAGAGTTTGAAGTGAAAGATGGAAGAATGCAAGGGTACCTTAGTCAGCTTAGACGCTTGCAATCAGGGTTCGAATCTTTCAACTTATTGCATATCCCTAGAAGTGGAAACACACATGCTAATTCTCTAGCCACACTTGCAACCTCCTCAACACAGAGTTTACCTTGGGTCATCCTTGTAGAGGATTTATACAAGCCCATAGAAGTGAAAAGAGAGGTGGTCTATGTTCACCAAATTAGAGTAGGGCCTAGCTGGATGGACCCCATGGTACTATTCTTGAAGGAGGATACCCTGCTTGAGGAGAAATCAGAAGTTGACAAGGTATGGATAAAGGCTCCTTGGTTCTGGCTGTCCAAGGACCAAAAATTATATAAATGCTCATTTTCTGAGCCTTTGGCAAATATTAGGGATGTAGATGCCAAGAAGTTTGTTTGGAAAAACATCTCACATGGTTCGGGGTCCCTCGTACCCTCATCTTGGATAATAGCTTTCAATTTGATAGCAAGTCTTTTAGGAGATACTATTGTGACCTGAAAATTACGAATAGATATTCTACCCCATCTTATCCCCAAGGGAATGGACAAGCCGAAATTGTTAACAAGGTCATAGTGAATGGACTCAAGAAGAGGTTGGATGATGCGAATGGAAAATGGGTGGAAGAGTTGTCGCATGTTCTCTGGACATACCAAACCACACCTCGTAGGTCAACAGGGGAGACCCCATTTTCAATGACTTATAGAGCCGAGGCGATTATTGCTTTAGAAACCAACTTCCCAATGCTGAGGACAAGCTTTTTCAATCTAAGTGACAATAAAGAATTGCTAGAAAAGAGTTTAGACTTGATCGAAGAAAGAAGGGAGAACGCCATGGTCCAGTTGGCATATTACCAACACAAACTCAAGTAAGGGTATGACGCCAATGTGAAGCTAAGACCATTAGCACCTGGTGACTTGGCGTTGAGAAAGGTTCTAGGTACTGCAAAGAACCTAGCATGGGGAAAACTGGGGCCCAATTAGGAAGGGCCATATTGCATTACCTCAGTAGTTGGTATAGGAGCATATTTCCTTGAAGACTTAGATGAACATGTAATATAATGCCTTTGGAATGTAAACAACCTGAAAATGTATTATTATTAGTGAAAGTTTCTTTTGCCATATGCTCATTTATTGTTTAAATACATTGTACTTCCCATTATCATCTTTCTAAGTATTAAACAGAACCTTAGTCATGCCTGGCTCCTCGGACCACATGCTTCGGCTAAATTAATACTTAAATGACATTTTCCTAAGTGTTAAACAGAATCTTAGACATGCCTGGCTTTTCTGACCACGTGCTTTGGAAAAATTAACACTCCATGAAGTTTTTCCTAAATATTAAACAGAACCTTAGACATGTTTGGCTTCTCGGATCACATGCTTTAGGGAAATTAATACTCTATGACATTTTTCCTAATTGTTAAACGGAACCTTAGACATGCTTGGCTCCTTGGACCACATGCTTTGGGGAAATTAACACTCTATGACATTTTTCCTAAGTGTTAAACAGAACCTTAGACATGCCTGACTCTTCAGATCATATGCTTTGGGGAAATTAACACTTCGTGACATTTTTCCTAAGTGTTAAACAGAACCTTGGACATGTATGACTCATTGGGTTATAATAGTAATAAGCTTCAAATCATATAAAGTAAAGGTGCAAGAGATAAAAAGAAGAGCATTTTCATTAAACAGAGGGAGTACATTATATACGGTGACAAAATGCCATTACCAAAAAAAAAAAAAAAAAAAAACACACACACACACACACAAAACACAAAACAACAAAGGAAACTACAAATTACGTCCTAAGTACTACTTCTTGGCCTTAGGGGGGGGGGGGGGTGGGGTCTTCTTTTTGGCTCAGCTAAAAGGTAGGGACATCCTTGGCCTGAGGATCACTCTCTTTAGTCTTGGCCTCTATCTCTTTTGCTTTGACCTTAATAGCATCCTTGGCCTCCGAGGGGGGCTGAGTCCCCTTATCCTTACCCTTACCTTTGTCTTTGGCCCCCTTAGCCCCTTGACCTTGATCACCAACCTGGCTAGGTCCTTTCAAAGTCTCAGAGAGGGGGAGAGCAACCTGTGCAATTAAGGGTTGCTTTGAAGACTTAGGAATAGTGGCAGAGAGGGATGGGAGGCCAACTAGGATTTTATGGATCTTGGGGTGGTAGTATCCTTTTCCTGGTTGCCTCAATTCTGAGTCTGCAAGGACTCTTGCAATGTTAAGGGCTTCTGCCCATGTTGCATCGCAGTAATCCCTATATACCTCGGCTAGCTCCTCAGTAAGTCTGGCTTGTGTTTCTTCCACGTTGAAGGTGTAGGATGCTTGTTTTTTAGCCTCAGCTGCCTCTTTAGCCAACTGAGCTGCCTCCTTAGCCTTCTACATCTATGCCTTCAGCTCCAGCACAAGTTGCTTTGAAGTGGCTAGCTTTATCTCAGTTTGATAAAGTAAATTGTGCTGATCTTTAGCTTAAGTCTCAACATTCTTTAACCCTGCCTGAGCACTCTTCCTCTTCCTCTCCCTCTCCTCGATAGTTAGCTTGGAGAGCAGCTCGTTGTTTTCCTCCCTTGTGGCCCTCAAGGCCTTCTCAGTCTCGAGGCAGAGGTGGACCTCGTTTTTAACATCGTTTCGGGCCTCCTTGACCCATTCCTCAGCCACAAAGACCTCCTGGGTGATTTGCATAAAAACAATATAGCAACCCCATGTGAACAAAAGGGAGAGAAAAAACCTATTAATACTTAAATTAATAAAAGGTGTGTGGTTGTGAACCTACCATGGCTAGGTCCCTTTTTAAGGACGTGAAAAGGTCTTGCTGCTTTAGCTTCCTCACAACATCCATATCCCTAGGTAAAAGAAGTGGCTGCTCCAAGGCCTTAGCTATGTATGCAGAAGGACCTTTTTGGAAATCCCTGACAAAGGCATTCCAAGGGATGGCAGCCCCATCCACCTCTAGTAGAGGAGACCAGGTGCGTTGTTAAAGGTGCACCTTGGCCACAGTTTGCTCCTCCCGGCTGTCCACAGAAGTGGACCTCTTGTCTTTAGGGTCTTTGAACACTTTCTGCTATTTGGTATCCTTCTGAGTGGCCACCTCCCCTTCCTTAAGATCCTGCACTGGTATCTTCTTCTTTAAATTTGGAATAGCGTGTAGTCCGAGGTTAGCAGGGGGTAGAGGGGGAAGAGGTGGAAGAGTGGGAGGAACTTGGGGCTTGGGGACTTCTTTCGAAGTTGACCCCTTGTTCCTTGCAGCCATGAACTCCTTTAGGCTCTTGTTCCCCCGGTTTGTCGCCATTTCTTCTTCCTCTTTAGAGGTGTTGTCTGGATGGGCAATCACCAAAATCAGGGTGTGAACACCTAAGTATCTGTCAGGCTCGTCCTCGGTGTCTAAGATGTGAACCACCTGAGCACTTTGAGTCTCCCCTTCTTCAACGTGAAATTTGTCTATTTCCTTTTCAAGTGATAAGCGTGAAGAGGCATTCTCCTCCTTGGGCACTACTACTGCTTTAGGCAAAACCCGTTGAAAGGGCAGTATGACTGGAGGATGGTCTTCTTGGGCTGAGAAGTTTGGGCGTGACATGTCAATCTGAGCCAGCTGCGGGTCGCTTGCTATTATGGCATGGCCTATCTCTTGATATATCTTCGAGATGGGCTTGAAGTCCAAGATCAAGTGGACGGCTCATAACTGCCTATCCTCACTTACAAAGATCTCAGACCTCAGCAAATAGTTGAGAGCTACAACGTTGGGTCAAACTGAGCCTAGGCGCTACCTGCCTCTTGTCTGCAAAAATAGCGGATGAGCAAAACATGGTTAGAGAGTAAAAATCCATCATTAGAGAAAACAAAACAAAGGAGAAATAATAACATAGTTAGGGTCAAAAGGTCTAAATCTCTTGCTAAGGAACCTAACTCTAAATTGGCCCACTTGGCTCTCTCTTTCGGATGGGGCAGTGAAGGCCATTATGCCACACTCCCGAAGCTATTAGGTAGTCATCTTTCATACTCTTATTAGATTTGGGGAGACATGAGACGAGACTAATGATAGGCGACCTAGACTTGAGGTAAAACCTCGCGCTAGAGAGTGAATGACACTCGTACATATGGACCACATCATGCCAGGTAAGCCCTAAACCTAGATGCTTGTTTAGAGCATTGACATTGCCTTAGACCCTAAAGAGGTTGGGAGCACACTAGTGAGGACACAACCTATGGTTAATGAGATAGTCTCGATTTACTCTACCCACAGGAAGCATCATTCCTCCTTCTATAAAAGATATCATGGGAATGACGACTTTCCTTTCTTCTCTATGTGTTAATACTTGGTCTGGGGCATAATACTACAGAGCAACTCTCTATGGTATGTGATATCTGGCCTTTAAGGCCTTTACTTTTGTACGGGAGTCTACAAGGTGCTTAAACCTACCCATTGGGACAAACTACAAAGGAACAAATGAAGTTTCAAGGGAAAGAATATGAATTGGAGGGCCAAGGAGACCGGCTGAGAAGAAATGAACCTAGTAAAAGAAGAAACTTACGAAAGTCAACACTTGTGGTGCCTCTAGTACTTCTCAGAGGTTTAAATTTTAAAAGGAGAGGATTGAGGAATCTTGAAGGTTTAAGAGGAGTCGAAGATTTGAGAGCTAGGAATCTCTGAGAGTTGGAGAACTTCTGAAATGAGGGGAAATGATTTTCCCGTCTCCTTTATATAGGGGATGGGATTGAGTGGGAATTATCCCGCTCAAAATTAGAGGAAAATGTCAACCGTAGGATCTGCATCCCACCGTTGGATGCAGGAAACAGAGCGCCGCTTGGAGCAATTAATGACGCATCGTAGACTACAAAGTGACGGTGACAGTTATGGGACGTGCAAAACGGTACTCCCACGTGTGCAAACTAAAGAATTTAATGATTTTAACCCTTAACGAGTCGAAGATTTGAGAGCTAGGAATCTCTGAGAGTTTGAGAACTTTTGAAATGAGGGGAAATGATTTCCCCAGCTCCTTTATATAGGGGATGGAATTGAGTGGGAATTATCCTGCTCAAAATTCGAGGAAAAATGTCAACCGTAGGATCTGCATCCCACCGTTCGATGCAGGGAACAGAGCGCCGCTTGGAGCAACTAATAATGCATCACGGACTACAAAGTGACAGTGACAGTTATGGGACGTGCAAAACGGTACTCCTACATGTGCAAACTAAAGAATTTAATGATTTTAACCCTTAATAAATCAAAACCCTACTTTTTCTCCTCGGATAAGAGGGAAAAATCAAAGTTTTGAGGGGCTATTGTAGGGACTAGGGCCTAAAATTGTATATTAGGTCTTGGGCTTTGTTCGAGAAGGTTGACTAGTCCAAGGACCAATAAATGGTAGTGAGAACGTCAAGTTCAGAATCTCATGAGTGAGATGCAAACAGAGATAATGGGAAAGTTAGTCTGAGGAGGCTCACCTCCTCGTATAAGCAAAGCACCGATCAAATACATGTCCTATCATTCAAGGTGACCTTCCTGAGTGTTCTGCTGACAAGGACGCGTATTGTGATGCACAAAAGGGATGGAAGCTCAAAAATATCTAAGGAAAAGCTACTGCCACCACATTAAATGTTCTGCAGCTAACTTTATGGCCGCATTTATGTGGAGAAGACTCCTGAACAGTGTTGCCTTGGCTATCCCAACTCACAGAGAGTTAGGGAAGGTGTCCGATGGGACAAGCACTCAATTAGTGGCTTGGATGATTAACAAATGGAGGGCCAAGATCATGAAGAGGGAGATATATAATGTAAGAGACCCCCTGGAAGGAAGGGGATTGGAAAACTAAGAAAGAAATACTGTAGCCATCTAGAATCAGATTTGTAACCATACTTAAGAACATTTTATAAGAATCAGTCTCCTCGGACATTGCTGAGGACCTTTTTTCTTTAGTTTAAACTTGCTTATTTTCTTTCTTTTATCATCAAGCCTACCTAACTTGTTTGATTAACTAAAGCCCAGTTTTCTAACCCATTATCTACAAATTCATTGTTTTGGACTTTTTGGGCTTAAGTCCATTCATACATTGGGTTAGGAATTCAAATCTGGTCCTTACAAAAGTAATGTTACACTAATTACAACTTTTCACCTTAATCAGTTGAGAAAAAAATTATAACTTATAATTCTTCTGTCTCTAACGTTCTTGCCTAAAGCAAAATATATCAAAATGCAAAAGCAAATTTAATAACAAACAATTAAGAATATAAAATAATAATTACGTTTTTAAGTTTGTGGACATAATTGAATATTAGTTAATTCACTCAAGTAATAGGTTCTACATTTAATTAAATAGTCTTAAAAATTTATATTTCGTAAAAAAAAAAAAAAAAAAAATTCTTATTTTTGGTTGAGTAAAAAAAAAAAAATATATATATATATATATATATAATAATTAAACAAATAGTTAGAGTTTTGCTGAGGTTGAAGGTTAAATAAAGAGAATTCTTTTTTCTTTTTCTTTTTTCTTTTTTTTTTTTTTTTTCTCATGGAATGTGCCACATATGGCAAAACTTTAGGTTATTGAAGCGTTGAATGAAACGTCCAGAACAAAATTATTTGGGAACTTGGGAAAACATATGTTGGACACCTTTTATTTTGAAGGCTTATCAATAAACAAATTGTCATGTTAGTTTATATTTATATTTATATTTTTTAATTTGAGAAAATTTAGTTAAATACTTGGCATTTACATGCTACGAAACCATTTATGGTGCACGATACTATTATTCATTTTTTTGGATATTTTTTTGCTACGAAAGATATATATAAATCCTACTAAGTGGTTGCCCAATAATTGTAGTAAAATTTAAATACTAAGGAAATACAATTATTTATTGTTGAAAAGACAAATAAATAGTAAAAATTAAATAATTAATTACAAACTTTTCTAAGGCGTAGAAAATTAAATGAATAATATCTATTTCCATTCAAAGAAGATTACATGACACTAACAAAAATCTTAAGAATATAAAGAGAGGGAGAAAGACTGAATAGTCTATATATTGATGTATATTCTATGTGTAATACTATTCAATAGAGAGCCTTATATAGGTTAAGTATGTGTGAAATACAAGTATTATGATTTTACTACATGTACAGTATACTGGGCTAAGCCCAATGGGCTAGGCTAGACTAAGCTATATACTAACAAAAAAGATGAGGAGGAAGGCTAAATGAAGAATTCTCAAAGAATATGCTACATGATAGAACCTCATACTCTCACACATGAGATCTCTTGAACCAAAGTACTAGTAAATTCTTTATGAAAGGGGAATGAAGAATGAAATTTGTCAATTAAGCTAATTAACACCTAAGCTTCCTTACCACCGCAAACTTTTGGCGTGATGATCACTTCACAAGGCACAAGTTCTTATGGAGTAGGTCGGGGGGGAAGGAGCAAGGGTCGGGGTTCAAGTCTCCAAAAGTGAGTTTCATATACATATGCACTTAGATTATGCTAAAATAAGTAGGTTCCAGTTAGCTCAACTAATAAAGTTTCTGATGGTTGAATAAGAAATCTAGGGTTCAATCTCTGCCTACACCAAAAATTGAATGGTGTCTTGGTCTGATGATAAAGAGCTATCATCCAGAGCGAATGCCAAATGTTGAAACTCTCTAAAAAAAATATTAGGCTAAAATAAAATTTCTATCTCAGATTTAAAAAAAAAAAAAAAAAAAAAAAAAAAAAAAAAAAAAAAAACGCAATCCTTAATTATTTGTGCTGCTTTGTATAGTATAGGAGGTGCTTGTAGGGCAGTCCATAGCCGCTTTCAATGATTGTTACGTGGGCTGTGTTGCTCTTTGTTCTATCAAACCAAATAAAAACAATTCAATTAATTAGCTCCACCATGAACATAGTTGCTTATCATGAATTTAATTAGCTCCACCATGAATTTGAGAGAATTAAGCATCATGTCACCATATTCCAAGAGTACCTAATAATTTTAAAATTAAAACTTAAAAAAATTTTGTACACAAAAGCTTAAGCTCTTAAAGAAGGTTGTCAGTTTGTCCATTCTACACGATTTTCACTTGTAGTAACTGATTAAAAACCAATTCCTAACTTTAGTTTCATTTTTCCCCTAATCTAATATAAGGTTAAGATATTAGAACTGATTACTTTCGAAGGTTAGGATAGTAGAGGAGATTCATTCAAAGTCTCTCTTTTTTATCTCTCTTTGGCAGATGGCAAGAAAGTAGAAGGTTGTGTGCATTCTTGCTCACTGCACTGGGAAGAATTATCTTTCTTTGTGGTTTTGTGATTGCAAATTAATAAAGTCTGATAATATGTTGGTGCTTCTTTGTACTTGTTAACAATATAAAGTGAGAGAGAAAGACTGAATAGTCTGTATATTCATGTGTAAATAATAATGTATAATAGAGAGCCTTATATAGGCTAGGTATGTGTGCAGTACAAGTAATATGAGTAAACTACAAGTACAGTATACTGGGCTAAGTCCACTACGCTAATCTAGTCTAACTTATATACTAACATCCCCCTTAAACTGGAGGTGGCAAGGAGGAAGCCAACTGGAGTTTGGATATAAAATCTTGAAGATGACTAGGTAGGTGAGTCTTGGTGAAGATATTAGCAGGCTGGTCAGCAGAGGAGATGGAGAACAACTTGAGATTGCCTTTCTTGAGATGCTCAATGTGCTTGGTGCATTCATGGAAGACATCATTATGAGCAATGTAGATAGCACTGCGATTGTCACAATAAAGAGGAGTGGCAGTGGGCTATGGAGCATCCATGTCAGCCAAGAGCTAGTGAAGCTAGACAAGCTCGCAAGTTGTGTTGGCAAGGGCATGATACTCAGCCTCAATACTGGAACAGGAAACCACATCTTGCTTTTTGCTACGCCACGAGACAAGAGAAGTACCCAATAGGAAACAGAAACCTGTAATAGAGCATCGATCAGTCGGATCACCTGCCCAGTCCACATCTAAATAAGTATAAAGCTCGAGAGAAGACCAAGAGGAGTAGTGGAAACCATGATAAAGTGTGCCCTTGACATATAATGGCAGCAAAGTGGATAGAGCGAGGGGCATCCATGAACTTACTAACCATATCCACAGCATGTGAAATATCTAGATGAGTAACAGTGAGATAGATCAAACTACTAACCAACTGATGATAGCGAGTAGCATTGGATATAGGTTCACCATCCAAGGGTGTGAGCTTTGCATTGTATTCTAAGGGAGTGGAAAAAATTTGTTGTCGGTGATATAGGCTTTGGAGAGAAGATCAGAAGTATATTTAGCTTGGGAAAGATAGTATCCATCAGATGATGAGGTAACCTTAAGCCAAAGAAAATAGCTGAGAGTGCCCAGATCTTTCATCTCAAAATGCTGACTAAGGAAGTGCTGAAGAGAATGGATACCTACAGAATCATCTCCAGTAATAATCATATCGTCAACATAAAGAAGAATAAGAGTGATACCAGCAAAGGATCTTCGGGCAAAGAGAGCAGTGTCATGAGGACTCGAAGTGAAACCCTGCTGAGCAACAACTGAGCTAAACTTTTCAAACCAAGCTCGAGAAGTTTGCTTGAGGCCATAAAGAGCACGGTGAAGGCGACAAACTTGATTACCTGAGTGTAGATAGCCAGGGGGTGGTTGCATGTACACTTCTTCTTGGAGGTCTTCATTGAGAAAAGTATTCTTTACATCCATTTGATAAAAAGGCCAACGACGAACAATAGCCATAGCAATGAGACATCTGACAGGTGTAAGGCGAGTAACAAGAACAAATATTTCCTCATAGTCAATGCCATACTCCTGAGTAAAGCCTTTGGCAACAAGGCGAGCCTTGATCTGTTCAACAGATCCATTAGCCTTGGTCTTGATCTTGTAAATCCACCTACAACCTACTACAGACTGTGTTTCAATCATTTTATGAAATGTTTGGTAAATAAACACAAGTTCAGACCTATGGTGAAGCAGATAAATCCAAGTATATCGAGAAAAATCATCCACAAATATGACAAAATATCTAGATAAATCCTTAGTGGGAATAGGTGCAGGACCCCAAATATCAGAATGTATAAGATCAAAAAGTGCAGAAGAAAAAGAGTCACTATTATTAAAGGGCAATTTTGCTTATTTGCCAAAATGACAGGAAGTGCAATCAAAATTTTGAAACTGAACTGAACCTAAATGACCTTAAGAAGCTAACAACTGAAGACGAGATAAGGATGGATGACCAAGATGAGCATGCCATAGATCAGGTGAAGGGGTGGCAGTGGTAGCAGTTGTAGAAACAACTTGTGAAGGAATCTTCAAGTCATGAACATCAAACATGCGACCAACCTTACGGCCTGTCCCAAGCACTTGACCCGTTTGGGGATCCTGCACATCCATACCATGATTAGTAAATAGAAGATCTATGCCTAATTCACAAAGTTGACCAATAGAAAGCAAATTGAGGGATAACTTTGGGATATGAAAAGTGTCATTAAGGGATAAACAAGGAGAAGAGATTGTTCCTTTATGACTAACAAGCATAAGAGTTCCATCAGCAGTGTAAATGGTGATTGGATGTTCTAAGGGTGCCTTATTAGAAAATTGGGATTCATCAGGAGTCATAAGTTTTCAACATGTAGTATCAAAAAACCAAGGTTGTTTACCTGAGGTGATAGAAAGGGCAGTGGAATTGCGAGATAAAACCTGTTGAACTATTGCCTCAATATCAGCCGTAGTAAGTGAGGAAGCCAAAGATGGACCTGTAGGAACCGATAGATCTGAAGGACATACAATAGCTGCCCGAGGAAGAGAAGCATTATTCTGTTCTTGCATAAATTTTTGTAGTTTGTGAAAACTGAGATGTCACGGCCTTTGGCACGGCAAAACCCGTAGCAAGTACCTTTGGAAGGCTGAGAGGTGGGATGTCCAGAGTTTATTCGTGGAGAAGTAGTGAACATAGCAATGGGAGGCTGTGGAGATGGTGTAGCCAATATATGATTAGATGATGACGTGTGATGAGTAGGCTAACAGTTCTCCTTAGAAATGAGCTCTTTGTCTGCAACATCAAGAGAAGGAGTAGGAGACTGGCTAAGCAAAGAAGCTTTAGTAGGCTCAAAATCCTCATGTAAACCCATCATGAAGTGCATAAATTTAAAGAGATCTCGATATTTGACAAAGAGCTCAATGTCCTTAGAACACACTAGTGGAGGATCTACAATAGAGAGTTGTTCCCACATAGCAGAAGTCTGAGAATAAAAATAAAAAATAGACAGACCTATCTCTTGGCACATTTGATAAAGCTTTGATTCAATGTGGAACTCCAAGCTTGAATCATTAGTACAATTATAGCGATTGGCCAGAAATTTCCAAGCAGCCTCAGCAGTTTCATGACGAGGAAGAATATTATGAATAGAGGGAATAGAGGTATTGATAAACCAGGATAAGATCTTACTCTGAATACTCTCCCATTCCTCTAGGCATTCTTCATAATCATCCATTGTAATAGCAGTCTTGTAGGCATCTTCAACAGTTGTGGCTTTGGACTTGGGGTTTGGTACTGGCTTAGGAATTGAAGCAGTCACATATCTCCACAGTTTACGACCCTTGAGAAAGATAGTCAAATTCTGAGACCATGCATGATAGCTAGTAGGACCATCCAACATAATGGTGATAGGACGAATGATATCTCGTTCATTTTGTTGAGCTATAATGAAGAAAATGAACAAAAAGTGGGATTTAGAGACCTCAAATGAATAAATGGAGCCCAAAATCGGAATCTATGCGAAAAACTGAGCAAGATAGGCCTTATAAAAAAAATTTGACTTTGGTAAAAAAGCCAACGATAAAAGTCAACAGCCAATGGTCAAAGTCAACAATAAGTCAACTGCTGATGTAGGCAGATGACATGAGTGCTGACGTAAGCTGATGATGCAGACGCTGACGTAGGCAAGATGAAGTCAGCCTAGGGCTGATGTGGACCGACGCTGATGATCTCAAGCACGTGGAGGCTCAGTTTCCGGCATGCGGCGACACGTGTGAAATACTAGTGGTGTGTGGCAGCGTGTGGAGTGCGTGTTCGACACTTAGAAGCTTCAAGTAGCATGTGTGGGCACGTGCCAGGTCCTTTCTGGTTGTTCTTGGTTGGGTTTTTCTCGGGATTGGCTGTTCTATCACTTTGTGCCTTTGCTTTGGCAGTTGGATGAATAAAACGATGAGATCCAAGAGTTGTAGGGACTGTGGGCATGACGGTGGTGAGTTGCCTCTAACAGTGACTACTGGATGAAGGCGAGGGCAGCGGAAGAATGCCGGAGATGTCCACAGGAACTAGAAAATCAGAGGAATGGCTTTGATACTATGTTGACAATATAAAGTGAGAAAGAAAGACTAAATAGTCTGTATATTGTAAATAATAATGTACAATAGAGAGTTTTATATAGGCTAGGTATGTGTGCAGTACAAGTACTATAAGTAAATTACAAGTATAGTATACTAGGCTAAGCCCAATGGGCTAATCTAGTCTAAGCTGTACACTAGCAGTACTTAGTACTAAGAAGTCAATGAACAAATTAAACTCTAATGATTGTTTTATAAATAACTTCAATATATTGAATTTTATTATGGTGAATTGAAGAGAATCCTTATGATGCCAAATTAATTGATTTTTTCAAGTATATTCCGAAGCAAAGATAAAATGATATGCAGCAAGCCTGTGGCCTTGTTTCTATGACTTTGGATAGCTCAACTGATAAAGTCTCTAATAATTGTATAAGAGATTTGAAGTTCAATCCCCGCTTACATAAAAAAATTGATTGATGCCTTAATCTCATCAGTAGCAGGCGCCATAAGTTGAAACCCTTTTTAAAAAAAAAAAGTTACAAAAAATAACTTCTTTAGATTTCTCAATGTAATGATCGAAGTGTAGTTATTGAAGCAAATTAATAAAAGGGCTGTTAGTGTTAGTTATATATATATATATATATATATTTGGTAATGAATGATACACTCTATGTATCTTTTGTACGGGACAATGCATGAACATACTTTATTACTACTTTAGCCTAATACAGAAACCTGGCATGAGGTTTGTTTCCTCTCATTTTTCTAAAAACTTTAGACCACACATTCACCCACTTTTGGCGCGCGCACACACACACTCTCTCTCTCTCTCTCTCTTTCTCTCTCTCAAGTATAACTCAAAGCTTTTTTGTTTTTACTTAGGTTGTGTTTATATAAGCTGTTGAAAACAGTGTTTTGAGTTTAGAATGAGTGTTTGTAAAAAAACTTATGAGGAGTTGTGGTTACAAATAGAGTTTTGAATTGTAAAAATGCTATTTTAATCTTCCAAAACACTTAACCAAACAGACTCTTAGTTGCAACTTTCAATCCATAGGACTACACATGAGAATTAAAGTACAATTAAAATAATTAAAAATTTGTTTCTAAAAAAAAAATTAAAATTTTATTTTAACTTATATACTATTACATATTAACATGTTTACATTTGATAAATTTGAATGAGAATTATCCTAAAAGTAAAAAAAAAAAAAAAAAAAAAAAAAAAAAAAAAAAAAAAAAAAAAAAAAAAAAAAAAAAAAAAAAATTGAATGAGAAAAGTTCACGGATACCTTAAGGGTGTTGATTTAAGAAATATTTTTAAAAATATTTTATGGGAAAATAAAAATGTAACTAACTAAACCCAAGTTAACTAAATTCAAATTTCAAATTCAACTTTAATTGACTTTTGAATTTTAGAAATATCTTTTATGATTTAATGCATTTATGATCCGTCTCTTTCCAAGATTATCTTGTCTAGCTTTTGATTCGAATTAAGTTATCGTAAATTTACAGAAACTCTAACTCTAAAAAAGAATGATTAAGGCTGTGCACTATTGGCGTGATGGTTAATTCACAAGTATAAATACTTGTGGGTGTGGGGGAGGGGGGGAGGGGGGTTAAGAACCAAGGTTCAAGTTTCCAAGAGGGAGCTTCACACACAATATACTTAGGGTCCGTTTGGATACAGCTGAAAACTGAAAACATTATAGCGAAATAATTTTTAAATGTGTAAATAGTACCGTAGGACCCATTTTTAATGAAAAAATTACTAAAAAGTGAAATTTGTGAGTCCCATGATTGAAAAGTTGTTGAAAAAGGGCTGAAAAAGTTACTGTGTGTGCACTATTCATGTCCCTAAAGTCAACAATCACGAATATGAAAAAAAAAAAATTCCAGAAACGCAAAACATGCGTTTAGGAAGCGCAACGCACACTTAGATTATAATAGAGTGGAATTTTTATCTTGTATTAAAAATAAATAAATAAATAAGGAAGTAAGAGCTAATTGAGACAATCTAAATTACTTTTGGTAGTTTTTTGTTTAAAAAAAAAATTAAACTAACTAACTGCAACCACAAAAATAAAACAAAACAATATCCTAAAAATTAGAGTTTGAATTTGATTAAGGACATGGTGTAAAACCCTTAGTTTACCCCTCCAATACCGTGGTGTCACATCAGCATTTCACAAATAAATGAATAAACACACAATATTTCCTCCCTATTACAAAAAATCAAATCCTATTGAATTAAAAACTCTTGCTTCTACAATGGAAGAACCACCACCTTCAACCCCACCAAGACGTCACCAGAATCTAGAAAAAGAGGCGACCATTAAACCCATCCCTCCAATTCCATTAATACAAAAACCAAAATCCCTTTATCAAAAAAACTAAATCTCAAGTTTACCCAAAATATCACCTATGTTGCCAGACGGTGGACCTTGGTGCTGGTGAAGCTGTTGTTACTCCTTTTGATGCTACTACTACTTCTTCTATTTATGACAAAACATTTCTTTAGCGATTTTAGAGCTTGCCCATTATAACATCTCCATCTATATAAGAGCTTGAACAAATAAATGAACCTTGCACGTAATCTCTGAACTGAAAATCTTTTGGAGTTTAGCTTGAAACCTTTGCTTCCATTACATCTCATTCTACTGCTGTTGCCAACCTTCCATCATAGGAGGCTTGGACCTTTGGTTTTTTCAATTGAATGGGATCTAACTTTCTATAATAGGAAGCAAGTATTGTGTGTGGGAGGTTTTATTCATTTATTTGTGTAACGTTGGAGGGTGTAAACCATAGGTTTTACACTGGTCCTTACAGAATTTAAACTATAAAAATTAAACTAATGAAATTAAATGAATGAATTAAGAGGTAATTAAAAAGAGAAGTTTAAGTACTTTTTCTTTTTTTGGATTGATTAAATTAAGCTAACCAATTAAATAACTAATTTCAATCATAGTTATCAAAATATGAATCTTTTTTTTTTTTTTATAACTTTTTTATGTACTGTATTTTTATATTATATCATAAAATATAGACATTGTATAAAAATATATATACATATATAAATGATATATATATTTTTTTATAAAATTGGAATATATGCAACTAATCACTAACCTTTTCATTTTTTTGATGGACAACTAACGACTATTTAATTATCACTTATTTGACAAAACTAAATAAATAAATCGAATGAAAATATATTTATAACATCCCTATTCAAATAGGATTCAATTAACGAATGCCCTTGGACATTTGTTAATAGACCATTCAAGGAAATTTTTTATACCACTTTTATGGGGGAAAAAGTCTATAAAAAAATTTGTTGTTTTTTTCTTTTCCTATAAAAAATTACCAATAATAATTCTTAAACAAATGCCCTTATGACATCCGTTAACTTTTCCCTAATAATTTAAGGAAGGAAATCTTAAATGATTCAATTTAGGATAAAATTATTCTAAGATTGCACTCCCTTCATCCCCACTTGTTTGGCCTCTATTCTATTATAGGATGTCCCAAAATGAACTCCTTGTAAAAAGTCAATAAATAAATTTACTAACATATCCTTCACTTTATTTAAAAAGTCTTGAGGGTATACTAATGGATTATCCCTAAATGTACTTTACTAAATAGGCCCTTATACATGCACTTATACCCTAGCCCTATGTTCTATGTTATTGTTGGAGATCAAAAAACAAAGCAAACATGCTATGTGCAAAAAAACACCCTCCAACCCTAGGGAATTTACAAAGATACCCTCAAGACTCAAAATTTATAAATTTATCCTAGACTTTACCAGAGTGACTAGAATACCATTGTGATAATTGAACACATCCTCCAGAGTCAAAACCTAGGAAACTTATGAAAATGCCTTCAAGAACCTTAAAATCTCCAAATTAACCCTAGACTTCACCAGATGACTAGAGTACCCATGTGATCATTGAAAACACTTGGTAAACCCTTAAATATCACTATAAACACCATAATGCTCCCCAAACAATAAAACAACACTACAAAAAATGCTGCCTATAGTGGCATTTTTTTAGTGGCGTTAAAAAAAAAAATGCCACTATAGGAACCCTATAGTGGCATTTTGTAAAAACGTTGTTATAGGCTTATCTATAGACATGTTCTGAGGGCTCTATAGCATCATTTTATAAGTGCCACTATAGGTAATTTTATTTTTAAAAAAATTTAAAAAAAAAAACCAAATTATAAAAAAAAAAAAAAAAAAAAATAGACCTAGGTCATGCAAGGGCCTATAGGTTTATAAACGCCACTATAGGTCCGGTGTCTTCAAATGCCACTATAGGTTTTTTTTTTCTTAAAATAAATAAATAAAATAAGGCGTCCCTTCCCCCCCCCCCCACAAAATATATATATATATATATATATATATATATATATATATATATATTTGAGGACCTATAGTGGCATATACAAAATGCCATTATAGGTCTAGTGTCTTCATGGGCCTATAGCGGTTTACAAATGCCACTATAGGTTCTTTTAAAAAAAAAAAAAAATTAAGCCTCCCTTCCCCCCACACAATATATATATATATATATATATATATTGAGGACCTATAGTAGAGTTTTGTCAACACCACTATAGGGTCTTGTGTCTTCATGGGCCTATAGTGGCATTTATAAGTTCTTTAAAAATAAAATAAAGCCTCCCTACCCCAAAAAAAAAAAAAAATGGCGACGTATAGTGGTGTAAACACCACTATAGGTCCTGTGTCTTTATAGTTTTTTTTTTTTTTTTTTTTATGCCACTATAGGTCCTCAAAATTTTTTTTTTAATAAAATAAAATAAAGCCTCCCTACTAAAAAAAAAAAAAATTTGAGGACCTATAGTGGCATTTTGTAAACACCACTATAGGTTGGATATGGAGGCAACATGTAAATATCTTTGTGGATCGGTGATAAACAAACAAGTAGCTAGTTTTGTCTAGGAAAAGAAAATTAAAAAAAAAAAAAAATCTATAGTGGCGATTTTTTTTTGACCTATAGTCAATTAAAAAACGCCACTATAGCCAATTAAAAAAAATAAGTAAATTTGACATATAACAGCGTTTTAGAAATGCCAATATAGGATATGTACCTACAATGGCGTTTTAAAACGCCATTAAAGCCAATTAAAATATATATATATATATATTTGAACTATAGCAGCGTTTGAAAAACGCCACTATAGGGTTTGGACCTATAGTGGCATTTGCAAACGCTACTATAGGTCAATTTAAAAAAAAAAAAATAGCTATAGTGGCGTTTTAAACGCTACTATTGGTCAAATTTATTTATTTAATTGGCTATAGTGGCATTTGAAATGCTGTTATAGGTCAAATTTATTTTATTTTTTTTAATTGGCTATAGTGACTTTTTAAAAGCCACTATAGTTCTGTACCCTATAGTGGAAAGTGAAATGCTACTATAGGTCAAGTATATTTTTTTTTAATTGGCTACAAAACACCATTATAGGTCTATACATTAAAGTGGCATTTGAAATGCTGCTATAGGTCAAAATTTTTTTTTTTTTTAATTTCCTATAGTGGTATTTTAAAACGCCATTATAGACCTTAAAATGCCATTATAAGTTTTACAAAAGGGGCCCTATAGGTCTATAGCCACAGTACAATAATGACGTTCATAACTGCCACTATAGTCCAAAGGGATCTATAGTGGCATTTTTAGGACTTCTAGTGGCCTTTCATGATAGCCACTAGAACTCCTAAAAGTTTTTTGTTATGTTACTTGCACACTTTAACTATCATGTTGTTTTTCTGTAAATGTCACAAAACTTTGATGAAAGGTGTTGCTACCCTACCAAGTCTGGATACTCTTTGTGAGAGCGACTTAACACTAGTTTCCTTACATGTGATAGCAGCTAGATCCACATATTTATGTAAAAAGCTCTTAGGGTGTTATGATATTTATGATTGCACAAAAATCAATAGGAAAATGAATGAATAATTAAGCAAATGCACCTATGCCATAAAAAATGTCTCAAAGGTAGATTAAGAGAAATCCAAGCCACCATATGGCATGCTTAAATAAACAAATCAAAACTTGCATTTCAATCAAAATCCAAATGACAAACTTCTCATTATTTTCCATTGAGTAAATGTTGAAAGTCAATCAAAAAGAGGTACCATAATTAGATGAGTGTCTTGGGGTGTCGAACATCTTCCCCACGTTTAACTGTGCATCTAAACTTAGTTTCCAATTTGAGACATGGTTTTGACCCATACTTGGGATGAGTTTAGAGAATTGTTCTCAACTTAAGTTTAGTAATTAAAATCAATTAGACACAGGTGATGAATCACAACTTAGAATTCTATTAATTGGTGCCAACTTCGTAAATCATGAAATTTATCATTTTTCTCACTAATTCCACTTCCCCATAGATACATTGTGTTAGAGGAACACCAACACATGTCACCATCACGGGTGGTCGATCACCTTAGACTGAAATTAGGTGTCAACAAAACCAAACTTGAAAGAAAAATTATTTAGAATGAAACCCATTGTGAACTTATTCTTGGTTGATGAGTCCAAAAAAACCATTAAGGTCATCCATTAATATGGATGACTTTGCATCATTAGCAGACCAAAAGATGTAACTACTAAAGCACATTCAAGACATTAATGGCGACCATTACTCATCGGTCTTAAACACCCATCAATATGATAACTGTTACACATGGGTAATAATCAACTCAAATTATGTACAATAGCTATTCAAATCACCTATAAAAGGGACCGTTCATCTCACTTGTGAAGGTACATAAAAAAGACTACAAAAATGCTATCTATATACAAAATATATGAGCAGATACTGACTCAAGCGTCGAAGGCTCCTCCACCGGGGCTCACCCTGGTGGTCTCTTCAACTACCTTTTTTTCTCTTGCAGATCTCAAAAGTTCGTCAAAAGCTCTAGATTGGATGAGTGACCTAACTAACGATTTTTGGTTTCATTAGTTTGGTGCCGTCTGTGGGAATCGATTAGCCATTAAACTCTTCCTATGACAAAAGGTCATTTAGTTCAAACTCATAGACAACGATGCAAGGGCTCATATCTAAGGTCTAAAGACCTCTGATCTCCAACTTAACAGAGAGATCACCAAGATGTCGTTGACAACGAAATCAAAGCTAAGTGCAACTTGTTGCAGCAAGACCCGCCTAGCTCAATCAATGGTGTAAGGGCCTTATGATCCAATCCATTACCTTCAAGGTATGAGACATAGGATTACTTGAGGGTCTACACCACGTATTGACACATAGAAACAAATCATGTAATTGGATTTGCAATGAAGGGGTAGTCAAAAGGCTTAGCCTTCTTTAATTCAAGATCCAATAAAGAAGGTCCATTTGTCAATTTGGTTTTTAAAGACCAACACCTCAGAATTTCCACACAAAATCACCCAAAGGTGGTTTGCTATAAGGCCCAGACTGAACATAAGACAATCAATATTTTGAAAGACCACGACAAACCCTAACGGTATGGCCCAACTCCTAGGTCTTAAGGTAAGATGAGTTGCCTCTCATCTTGTTAAATGGTTTATCCACTTTTACCCTTCATATATCTGCAAAAGTGCTCTACTCTCCATTCATTTCAGCATGAGATATTTATTTTGTTATTGCAATAAATAAACGAGTCTAGAAGACTAGAAGACTAAAAGTCTAGAACATGATAGTCTCATCGAGAGCTTAGATAAAGCTACCTATTGGAAACAAACAAAGGAGTTACTTTGTTAAGTCTTCTTTGATGGGTGAGATTTTAGAAAGTGATTGTATGTGACCATATAAGCTCTGGCCACCTAAATGAAACGCTATGATAAAATTACCATTATAGTAAATTCATAGGCACTTATAAACCTTCCTTCCTTAGTTGCCTCGGATCCCCATTGTTCAAGTTTGCATAAAATATTTATTACCTTACCAAAAAAATAATTTTGAGCATTAAAGATGGTAAAGTCAAATTTAATTGCTTTGCCAAATATCAAAATCTCGCTCTAGACATTTAATAGCATGGAACCAAATTTTATTAGGATTGAAATCCATCTAACAAGAGATTCTTGCTCCCTTTAAATTTGGAATGTGACATGCCTAAATTATTTCTTTGAATTTTAGCATAAGCACATGCACAGCTAAATTAGTTACATGTGTGAGAAGTTATTTTCTTTTTTATCAACAATATCACATATGTAATACACTAGTTGATGCAAGTAGTGGAACTATGAAAGGAATAATTCTCAACAGAATTGTTTTTAGGAGAAATTCTATAAGCGCATGAATGATTACCAAATTCATGCATAATGATCATGCGCATATACATGCTGCTTTGACTTTGAGAGTGAGCATGTTTCGAATTGTCATCATACAATGTACTCTCAAAATAGTATCAGATTATATCCATATGAATTCTTTAAATGAAAAAGATAACAATAGTAGGAAACACCATTGTTCACATAGCTCATGATATAACATGTTGTACCAAAATCTTTGGTTACGTATGCGTTTGGGGTTTTGAGTTTTCCTCTTGTATACTTGTCCAACAGGCTTTTATAATTGATGCATAAATCCTAAGTGGAAAAGGGGAATACAACCAAAGATTGTGAAAACTCCTTTGACATCACAAATGGTGAATCAAGCCCTAGTAACGTTGAAGCCAATATCAACCCAACAAAGAAGAGCTCGTTGAAAAGGAATCAACTTAAAAGGATACCAAAAGTCCCACACACACATCCAAGTCACTTGTCATGTGCGCAAAGTGGTTCCAAACCAAGAATGCATGTTCTAACATCCTTGCAAAGGTGGGCTTGGATATTCAATTTCTAAAAAAGTCTCCAAGGCTGACAGGTAATTAAAATCTTACTCTTTCTCCTATTAACTTTCTAAGACTTAATTTTCAAGTGTAACGTATATAGTTTACATTAAAGGCATTGCATAAATTACCAATTAAATACAAAATTAATCTTTGGCATCATCACTCTAAATACCATAATAATATTTGGACATTAAGAAGGAGAAGCCAAATCCTAAGATGACTATTGGTTGTGCTCAAAAGCAGAAAGTGATGGACTGCGTTATTTAATAATTCATCTCTTTTTACCTTTTAGATATTTGCAATACTATGTTATCTTGAAAGTTAACTACCCATTGAGCAAGCTCAAAAAGGAGTATATATATATATATATATATATCTACCCTCGTATAGATTCAAATAGAACATGCATGAGGGGTACAGCTAATTGGTTGAATTACTCGAAACACCGGTGGACTACCAAGTTTAAAAGTAATCTCATGACAATGGTCAACTACGTGAAAAATAGCCTTATAAAGATTGCCAAATGTGAATCTACCAAAGAAAAAATTTGTAAAAACAAAGAGAAACCTGTCGAGAATAGGAGTATCCAAAGTAATCGACAGTCTCTACTTTAGTCTTGACACTTTAAAGAAGCATATAGTCAATATCTTCATTCTTTACACATCATATAATACTTCTCTATGATTTATATAGAGTTTTGTCGAATGACATCAATTATTGTGCAACACGCAATTGCCTATTTGTGTATTGTCATTCCCAACAAAATGCAGCTAGCTATATCGTAGTGAGTCATCTTAAATGACCATGGTCAAAGCACTCCTATCAAAAATAAGATTAAGCCCAAAGAAAGGGAAATACAAGTTCAAACCATGATAGGCGATTCCTTTGGTCATTGTTAGATAAGAATTGCACCTTTCATGTTTGAACAGGGGGAAACAATATGAAATAGTTTTTACGTCTTCAAAAGATTGAAGCAAAAGAGACCCAAGCCTTAGATATTGAATATCATTTTAAGCTTAACAGGTCTTAAAGGACAAAAGCTCGTCATGGAGATCTCAACAGTGAAAAGATCGAGGTATATGGCAACATAATGTCGTCATCTAAGGTAACTCATTTATTTCTTTCTTTTTTGATATTCGTGTGCATCTAACTAGCGATGTGAGTGATTATCTTATTAAAAATGAGTACATATCAAGCTTGCATAAATCATCAATAAATAAAAAAGGTATATAGTTTTTTTGGTTTTGCGAAATTCATGAAATTTTCAAAAAATGCATCAAATGCATAAAGCACAGCAATTGTGATGAATGCTATATTTGAATATTTAAGATTATCAATATTTTTGGAATAATGATCATTAGAATTAATTGTCAAAAAGTATAGTTTTGAATGAATTAAATGCGAAGCAACAAGAGGAAATGTATTATAGTACATTAATTATTCTCTAGATAATGTTTATGCACTATGATTAGCAATTGTGTAACTCTTACCCCTTAGAATTTTACAGCTAACTATCACACGAAATATTATAGTCACAAAGCTTATTTTTGTAAATGTCATAAGGTTTTACGCAAAAATGTATTTACTGCTAGATGAATTACAAAAGAGGCTAAGCTATAGGATTACAAGAGAATAATTGGTCCAATTAGAATATTAGCACAATAAGAAAAATGCCCAACTAGGCCATTGGTAGCTCATTATTCATGTATGAATTTTTCTGAAATTCTTGTTTAAAAAAATTTTGGCAAGTGCATATGCTACTTACTGTAGACAATAGCATGACCTCAAGAAGGCCCAAAGCAGCATGATCTCAAGGAGGCCTAAAGCTACAAAATTTCCAAAGAAGCTACAAGATCGATCCACGTGATCGTCAATCTACTCGACAAGTAATCATCCACAAAGCGACGAGTTTAAATCATAACATCCATGATAAAAACTCTGTCCACAAAGTGACAAGTTTAAATCATAATATCAATGATAAAAACTCCATTCACAAAGCGATGAGTTTAAGTCATAACATCTGTGATAAAAACTCCGTCCACAAAGCGACAAGTTTAAATCATAACATCCGTGATAAAAACTCCGTCTACAAAGCGACTTGTTTAAATCATAATATTCGTGATAAAAACTCAGTCCACAAAGCGACAAGTTTAAATCATAACATCAATGATAAAACTCTGTCTACAAAGCTACTAGTTTAAATCATAACATCAGTGACAAAAACTCCGTCCACAAAGCGACGAGTTTAAGTAATAACATCTGTGATAAAAACTCTATCTACAAAGCGACTAGTTTAAATCATAACATCAATGATAAAAACTCCGTCCACAGAGCGACGAGTTTAAATCATGACCCTCATGATAAAAATTCCGTCTACCAAAATGACGAATTTAAAATCATAAAATCCATGATAAAAGCCCTAAAATGATGAGTTTAAATCATGTCATTTGTGCCAAAAATTCTGTCTACAAGTGGCAAGTCTAGAACATGATAAAGACTTTACTTAGACAAGCAAGCAAAGATATATGTATGTATGCATAAAACGTCATGCATTCATAAATGCAAGTTCCTTCCCTGCCAGTAAAAAGTTACTTCTAAGGATACATACTCTATAGGCGAGTCTAAAATCACGAAGAATAAAACCATGAATTAGCCAAGAGAGTAAAATTGTCCAATGGTAAATTCTTTGTGCAAGAATTAAATCGTCCAAAGTAACAATGATAAAATTCTTCATATAAGAATCAAATCATTTAACGATAAACTCTTCATGCAAGAGTAAAATCGTTCAACGATAAATTCTTCATGCAAGAGTAAAATCGTCGAAAGAAACAATAATAAAATTCTTCATATAAGAATCAAATCATTTAATGATAAACTCTTCATGGCAAGAGTAAAATCGTTCAACAATAAATTCTTCATGCAAGAGTATAGTGTTCAATGGTAAATTCTTTATGCAAGAATTAAATTGCCCAAAGCAATAAGGATAAAATCCTTTATACAAGAATAAATTTTGATGGCAAGGGATCATCCAAAGAAATAATCGATCCAAATGATTGTCATCTTCAATAGAGGGCATCCAAAGTGGTCGTCCAAATAAATCACCTTGCTCTTTAGCAATGATAAAAAATGGTGGTCCAAAGAAATCACCTTGCTCTTCAGTAGTGATAAAAAATGGTCGTCCAAATGAATCACCTTGCTCCTCAATAGTGATAAAAGATGGTCATCCAAAGAAATTAGTTTACTCACAAGATCAAGCAATAATCCTTCAAATATCAAAAGGACCTTCAAAAGGCAGAGTATAAATCCTCTGTCTCATCAATTGTGCTCCACTTCATACTCCACCAATAAAATTTGGACAGCTAGCATTTTTCATTAAATGAGACAACTAGCCTCTCTCATTAAAGTTAAAGTTATCTCATTTAATGAGAGAGGCTAGTTGTCTAAGTTTTATTGGTGGAGCACGAAGTGGAGCACAATTGATGAGACAGAAGATTTGGACTCCAAAAGGCAGACACTAAGAAGTCATCATAAATAAACTACCATCCTCAAAGAAGAAATTGATTGAAAGACAAAGAAGTCTAAATCTAAACAAGTCAAGGACATTCCCTAAGCATAACTAACACAAAATCAGACTTGGGAATTTTGGGGGGTGGGGTGGGGGGGAGGGGCAACTTATGAGTCCAGAAAAACCATTAAGGTCGTCCATTAATATGGACAACTTTGCATCATTAGCAGAATAAAAGATGTAACCGCTCAAGCACATTCAACACATTAACGGTGACCATTACTCATTGGTCTTAAATGCCTATCAATATGATAACCGTTACACATGGATAATAATCACCTCAAATTATGTACAATAGCTATCCAAATCACCTATAATAGGGACAATCCGTCTCACTTGTGAAGTTACGTCAAAAAAACTAAAAAAATGCTATCTATATACAAAATATATGAGCAGATACTGATTCAAGCATTGGAGGCTCCTCCACCAGGGCTTACCCCGGTGGTCTCTTCAACCAACTTTATTTCTCTTGCAGATCTCGGACGTCCGTCAAAAGCTCTAAATGGGATGAATAATCCCAACTGATGATTTTTGGTTTCATCATTGGTTACCTAAATGATAATAAATAGAATCTATATGCTTTAAAATGAAACCTATTGCAAACGAGATAAACCTATCAACAATTCAACGAAACTCTAGAATCCATGACAAACAGAAATCCGCTTTCAACCAACATTTAATGCACGATGTGAGAAAGATGAAATTCAAATTTTACTAGTTAAATTTTACTTCTATACCTTTAAGAGGTCACATGTTCGTTTCTTATAATAGCGAGACTTACTTAACGTGAAAAGAAAGTCAAGGCCAATTAGGAAGCTAAAATCATGCTTTTCTTAGAATATCATATTTAATTATTCAAGAAAAATCAGGAGTTGAAAGTGATTCATCCAATATCAAGGAAATAGGATGATTTACAAATATTTTTTCACTGTTACATTGACAACACTTCCCTACATACCCTCTTAAAGATATCTTGCATCTATTATGGAAAATATGGCAAAATCTTACAACCTTGTGATCACGTCGAATTGAGTGGATCTCAAAGGAGTTTGCTGTCATTTGAGAAGTGGTGATACAAACCCATGGGTAGAATTTACTCTTAAAAACCAGCTTATAAGAGGAGCCATGTGAGACACTAGGATCATAACATACCACCACGCTCCCTAGCCAACGTCCACGATGGCTCTCTCTCTCAACACTAACTCGATAGTAGCCCTTTCTCTTTTTGGCAACTCCATTCACCCATCAGTTATTTCAATATAGCCTCTAGGTCGCTCCTTTTTAGACCAGACCATAAAGCCGCTGTCGGGGGCATTTTTATTCGTTGCCAATATGATATTTGGGAAGCCAAGACCAAGAGTTGACCTTTGGGCTTAGAATATTACCCAAAGGCTATCAGTGAAGTGTAAAATGCCCATTTTTGCTCAAGGTCTAGGTTGCATCCAATAAAGATTATAATAAGACCTCAATAATACCTCTTGCAAAGATATGTTAGCACAAAAGATGGCCCACCACAACAAGTGCTTAAATAATAGTCCAGTGGTAAACAAGAGAAGCGTCCAACGGTAGATGTTTGGAAAATTAATAAATGTATTTGCATAGTAGAAATTATGCATTTCCTCCATAGTTGGTAAATATAAAAGTGGGTCCACTATAACAAGTATACAAGAGGAAAATAGTCCAGCAGTGAATACGACAGACCTCTAGCGGTAACATCTGATTAGTTAATAAATATGTTTACATGATAAAAATAATATATTTTTCTCATTATTATTAAGTCAACATGAGGGAAATCATCTATAGTATCCAAGACATTATGACCTTCATTATAATAGCAATAAATAAGGACTAAAGGCTTCATAATTACAAGTAAGAGAGGAAAATTATGATGGAATTAAGGGAGAGAAAGACCCCCAACTTAGTGGAGCAAATATTTAACCAAGGTTGTTATGCCCATGATGGAATATGTGGAAGGATGTATGGTAAATGATGGAAACTACTCTTATATGAGTGGGTGAGTAAATATATGGTGATGTGGGAATAAAATGGTAAAGGAACTTGGCTATTTTTGGTCATGGTGAAGAGAGATTGATTGTAGCTAATCATGAGGCCTTTATGGTGCTGGGTTTTATTAGAAAATAGAAGGAATGTTTGTGAGTTGATGGGTATAGGCCTTTATGAACTAAAAAAGGAACTTATTTCTGAATTAAGGGCTGAAAAAAGCAAGATTAATGGAGAATTTTGAGAGGATTTCGTCCCCGTTTGATAAGTAGATGATGCCTTCCTTTTATAGTGAAGCTTATGGAGCAATTAGCAAAATCCAAAAATGGCCTAATTAGCAAGAGAATTTATAGAATATCTATCATGAGATTTGGCCAAAAATGGTATGAACTCCTTTTTGAGTGCTTGTCTCCTTTGGGTAAAGTTAGATTGAGCTGAAATTCAGAGTATCTAAACTAGAATTTGGCCAAAAATGGTGTGGTTGGTTTTGGGTATTTTATCTTCTTTGGGTAATGTCATTAAGTGCTGAGATTTGAAGATTGATCTAAGCCAATAAGATCAAGACAGGCATGGGGCTAGAACTTGGTTGTTGCAACTAAGATTTGAGCTTCAAAGAGTAGGAACTAATCACCCCAAGCCAGGTGTCAAGCTTTTAGCTTACTTCAGGGAGCTTCGCTGGAGATCTTTTTATGCCCTCCAAATCACATTTCCCTAAATTTTCCCTTAAGGAATTCATGGGCTTGTTTCATGAATTAGTTATATACGTTTTTAGTAATAAAATAAACTATTTGGTTGAGAATTTCATGAACTTGGAGATCTTGGTTATGGCTTTCTTGAGTTATGGCCAAAATTTGGAGAAGAAGAGTATTTATATCCCATTAGCATTTAGGTGTCAGCCTAGCTGAAAGCTCGAAAATGTGTTGAAAACACAAAAGCTGTTTAGATCCCCAAATTAAAGTTATGGCTCGATAGATTTTACACTAACTTAAAACTAAGTGCGGAATAGTGTAAATGCGAGCAGATAAACAAACAAACTACTCTAATCCATAAACTAAAAACACAACAGGAAAATGGAATGTAAAAGATTAGGGAAGAAAGATGCAAACACAAGATAACATGCCGATGTGTTATCGAAGAGGAAACCGAAGAACTTGGTGAAAAACCTCTCCGCTGCCCTCCAAGCGGTAATCGATCCACTAGACAATTAGTTGGGATACATGGGTTAGCAAGAGACCCTCTAAGCCTAATCTACCCGATGTACCTAAACTCTCCAAGCTCCTACTCCAACAAGGCTTCTCGGAACCGTGTCTTGTCTAGCTATTCAGATCTTGTAATAAGCTCCATGTTGCATCTACCATCCTTAGCTTCTTCCAATGCTTTTCAGTAACACCAAAACCTCACTTGACACTCTGAAAGGGTGTGGTAAGTGTTTGGATTATCTACCTCTCAATGGTATGGAAATGGAGAGGTAGGAGTTGAGGAAATTCCACAAGCAAATATGTAAAGGACTGTGGGTATAACAATCTCTAACTCTTAAGGTGTTTGGCTAGGGTTTTCTCTTAGAAGTACTCCTCAACATTTGTGGGTAATGTGGATATATATAGTGTGGGTACAGAAAGTGTGTATCAGATAGTACAGCCTGGCAAAACAGAATGTCTCACGAGTGTCTCGCAGGAAGGCCTTACCCGCAAGCTATTCATGAAACACAATTGTTGCCATCTGTCTTGACTCTTCGCATTTCAGTCATGTGGAGGGTACATGGCTCACTTCACGGGATGTTTAGTTGTGAGCTACCCTCAAGAACTCCTCAGTCTTCAATTGCTTGAATCTTCACACACTCTCTCTCTCTATCACACAACCCTTACAATCAAATCCCATGTTAAATACAAGATACAAAAGATTGAATGAAATTAGAATCAAATTTGGCATAGAATAAAATCCAACAAAACACATAGTTGTAAATTACAACTTTACAATTTCTCCCTTTGGCTATTTCGTGACAAAACCCCTAAAATAGACTCTAGACTTAAACTTGAGTTTGGGAACAGTGGCAAAAGTCACTCACACCTAATCTGGAAGCTTGAAGCACTTGCACGTATATACCTGTAACTTGAAACACTTGCACACAAACAAAACTTTCATTAAGCTTATGACAAGTTGAACACAAGGTACGTACATGAGCAAGTAAAGTGCAATCAAGTTTGTAAACACTATAAAACATGTGAGCATATCTTGATCAAACAAAAACAGTCATTAAAGAATGACTACAATGAACATTTAGCTAGTAAATGCTCATCCAGACACGCAATGCAATTAAGAACAATCCCCCGAATCAATTGCATGTCCAACACTCAACCAATGCAAAATACATGAAGTATTTGCATCTAGGATACAAAATCCTACTAGGGTACAAGAGTGAGGTACTTAAGACATATTACCAATATCTTAAAAGTACAAAAAAAAAATGCTACAAAGTAGTAAGGTCAACAGAACTACTGAATATAAACTGAAATTAAGAACATAGTATCAAAGCTTTAAACAAAAGCAGTAAAACCAACTAAACAGCTAAGCAGCGACAAGCAGCTAAGCAACAACTTCTAGCTTCTTCTCCCTCTATCACTATACTCCCCCTTTCAATGACACTCCCCCTATCAATGACACCATCTCCCCCTTTTTGTCATGGAATAGCTAGTCTCCATATTCTTCTAGCTTCCATTGAATTTGGTCCATTTGAGTTTGGAGAGATGTGAACCTTGTGTCGAAGCGAATATGCTGGGAGTGCATGATGGTTGCTAGTCCAGATATTTTGGTATTAATTTCTTGAAGTGCAGCCATGATGTCAAGCTATTCATCATAGGTATGGGAGGTAGAACTTGAACTTCCCGGAACAACACTACTTTCTTGCTTGGTACTTTTCTTGGTGTGACTCATACTTGCATGGAGTGTGCGAATGTTAATTGGACTTTGCCGAGGATATGGACGCTCATCTTCCGAGGGGTACACGCCTTTGAGCTTCAAAATCTTTGATATAAGGCGGTAGAAAGGAAGACAGTTCTGTGAAGCAGTCCGTTTAGCCGTTTTTGCCAAAATGTGAAAAATATGAGAGCACACATCAATCTCCTCGTCAGTGATCAGATCATGCAAGAATAGTACTCGACCAAGATTCATGAACCCGATGCTTGACAAAGGAAGAGGTAGCTAAACATGATCATTGTGAGCAGTCTCAATTCGGGAGAAAGTGATGCCACACTAATTGACTTCCTATTGGAGAATAATTCCAAATTAGCTCCTAAAGCCTCTCTGAGAATCTCTTCATCTAGATTCAGTTCATCATATACCGGTGGTATGGGTAGCATTGGCCGGTTAATGTGTAGGATTTCCGCCAAATAAACCGGTATTATAGAGAAACTCTTTCCTTTACCCCAACATTTTAGCTCCTCTCTGTCAACAATAGCATTGGCATAGAACTCTTTCACCAAGTTCTCATATGCGTCATCAAGATTGGAAAGGTGAAAGTTCCAATCCTTGGTGGCAAACCATTGAAGAATATTGGTGTCAAGGAGAGATGGCTGATCAACAACTCTTTCAACCAACAATGGAGCTTCCATAAAATAGTTCTCAAAGTTCTGAAAGGTAGTGTAGGATCTGAAATAGTTCTGATAAAAAATTCCTATCGATGATCGAGTCCTCTTTTGCCTTGGTGAAAGGTTATCAACATCAATCACAAGCTCCTTTCCTTTGTTGCTACCTCCTTTCACCGTTGAAGTCTTGAATGGAGACATCTGCATACATAGTTACCAGGCAAGGAAACAAATGCAAAACAAAAAGTAACAGACCACAAAACTTGATTAGATTCAAGTTAGTCCAAAACAAAGGAAAAACAACCTAAAACAGAGTACAACAAACTCAAAACAACATGCTAAAACAGATAAAGCATGTAAACATAAACACAATGCATGAAAATAAGTGATTGTGCATGTGTGTGCATGTGCTGATGCATGTGTGTGCAGCATGAGATGCATGAGGTGTGCCCAGAGGGGCCTAGTGTGTGCATGGCATGGCATTGAGGCACAAATTGGGCAAAGTGTGTAAAACACACAAATACTGACCAAAACATGGTAAACATGATCAAACAAAAGGAAACCGAAGTATTGGAACTCAGTTGAGTCCAATTCAACACAAGAAATGTCACTAGGACATTCTGTCAAACACCTAACATGCAATAGTGCACTACAACAGTGAACAATGCATGAACATGGTGAAAAATTGCCACAATACATGCTAAATTTGCCACATAGGGCCAACACAGATGCACAAAGATCAAATGGGACTCAGCCCAATCAAAGTTTTGAAAAAAAATTCACAAAATTGAGAAACCTAACCCATTTTCAAAAAATTCCCAATTTTTAAAATCCTAAGCTAAAATCTACAAAATTTAAGAAAAAATGAAACAATGTTTAGAAAAACATACCTTGAAGTGATTTTGCAGAGATTTTTGTTTGAAAATGATGGGGTTTGAGTGAAAAATGATTTTGGGTTGAGAGGGGTTCAAAGAAAGGTAATGTGAGGGAAATAAAGAGGTTTTGAAAAACTGACACATCTGCTACATAAAAACTGGAAACACGCATTTTTCGCGGGTTAGACAATAGTGAAACAGTCGCGAGAATGGCCACTAAAGTACAAAAACTTTTGCGAGAAGCTTTTAGTCGCAAATAAGTCGCGAGACAGTCACGATAGCCTCTGTATGAATTGAAAATTTTCCAGTTTTTGCATAAAGACATTTCACGAGAAGTGTTTAGTCACGAAATACTCGCAAGGCAGTAGCGAGAGTCTCTGTATGAACAAAAATCACTTTCAAAAACAATAACACACTCAAAAATCTTTTTGAGTTTGATTAGCAAGTACTTGAGCATACACATCACATTTGAACATGTACAATCACACAAATGAGATAAGCATTAATTGAATCAATGTCTTGTGTATTGTGTGTGAGTATCAAATGTGGAATAGTCCTTAGACCAGAGTGAAGTTTCAATGATCAATTCAATCAAGTCATACACAACTGATACTAAGTCAAGTGGACTATCTTTATTATAGAAATGAGCATATATGGCCTCCCACAAAATGATTACAAATCTTAGAAGCTTTTCATTTGGCTTCTACATAAATCATAACATTTGATCCATTTTGGATAATACATCTCTTTTTGAGATCGGTGCTTGAAATTTTTGATATTTCAACATTGAGAATTAGCCTTTGGCTTTTTAAGCACCAAACATTTCAATGCAAAAGTCACTTTCCCTTTTTCCTAGTCAAATACTAGTATGTGCAATAGGCTTTTGCAGTTTATTATCTTTTTTCATTTAAAGATTTACATTTGGTGAGCTCTATTGCAAAAATAAATAAAAATAAAGTGGAAAGAGATATAGGCACATGTCTATGCAAGTATCAAGACCATCAAGACTATTGACCAATCATTCATGACAAGCTTGAAGATTTATTTACAACAATCACACATAGTTTTCAAGATTTCTTCCACACAGATATATGTGCATATATAACAAGCTAAGCTCGTAAATGCATTATGCCATTAGTACGAAGGTATTAGGCCAAACTCACATATTATATACACAACACAAGAAATCAAACTTTTTGAAGATTTTTCAATTTTTATGGGTTTTTGAATTTTTGAACACACTAAAAAACAAACCAAATAAATTAAGATCAACAAAAATAGGTACAAACCAAAACAAGTAAAAGAAACATGCTATAAACCAGAAACAATTGACTCAAAGTGAATTATGCATGTCGTAATGTATGAACATATGCCCCTAAACATCGGAAGTATTAATGTATGGGCTTGTTGTAATGCTTATGCATGAGTACCCCTCTTCACCCACACGGCATGTGCGTTTAGGGTAATATCCCTATAGGATTGGGTACGAGTATTGTGGCCTTTAAACCTTCTTGAGAAGCTTGCCAAACAGGTGGTGAATGCATCTATCATTTTCATCACATCCATCACACTAGAATCACCATCTCGACCTTTTGATTGCTCAACAACCCAATTCTGTTTGTCATTTCTTGGTCCTCCTGACCTCTGATCACTTGCATTCTTCAATGCCCTCAACTTATGACAATTTGGTCTGGTGTGTCCTTGAAGTCCATAGTGATGACAAAAATGTTTAATTCTTGGACCTTTTTGTGATTTTGGAAGTGATTTCCCTTTGGCTTCAGACCTAACCACTGATTGGTTAGGAGGCTTATTCAACACCCGTTGGTCAGCCACATTTCTATTCTTCTCAGGCTTTAATTTCTCAGCCTTTGTGGTAGCTACAATTGGCTCCTTGACTTTCACAAACTTCACTTCCTTGGTTACATTGATAGCTGAACTACTTTCTCCAATATATCCCAATCTGGTTTTGTTGGTGAAACATTTTTTATGAGAGAGGACTTCATCAAGCTTCTTGGAGGAGACTTGCTCTACTTTTGTATTGGCTTGAACCACCTCAAGCTCAAGGAATTTTATCGTTTAGTAGGCTTCAATCAGCTATCCATTCAACGACTCTATTTCACATTTGGCCTCCTTATATCGCACTAGGAGACTTCTATAGTCCTCCTTTGCCTTCTTCATCTTTTTAACGGCTGCCTTGGCCACCCTTGTATATTCTCCTGACTTCTCAAGTAGGGAATTGTAGTTTTCTTGAAATCCCACTGCACTTTCATCTTCTTCAGCATCATATTCTTCTACTACTCCCATTGACTCCACTTCACTATGTTCACTGAGCTCTTCCACTAGCAAACTCAAGTTCTCCGATGACTCAACATGAGCAATAGTCATAAAAGTGGAGTAATTCCCTTCTCCATAACAGCTCTCTTCTGAATCTGAATTGGAAGAATCCGAATCACTAAGTGTTATGGCATACACCTTGCCTTTCCCTCCTAGTTAGTTGGGACACTCCTTCTTGAGATGTCCATGGCCATTGCATTCATAACACACAATTCCTTAAGGAGATTGAGAGTCTTTCCCATCTTTCTTCTTAAACTCCTTCCTATCACCTTTGGAGGATGAAAACTTCCCTCTGCTAAACGGTTTCCCATTGTTCTTCATCTTCAGAAATTTTCAAAAGTTTTTTGCAAGAAATACTACCTCCTTCTCTACTCCATCTTCTTCGGAGGAATCATCCATTCTTTCGGTGATAGTTTTAAGTGCAAGAGATTTACTCGACTTATGAGAAGGTAGTCCCAGCTCATATGTTTGGAGAGATCCAATGAGCTCTTGGATTTTGATCTCATCCAAATCTTTACTTTCCTCTATAGTTGTGACTTTTGCTCAGAAGCTCTCCAGCAAAGATCGAAGGATTTTCCTCCCTATCTTTGAGTCCTCCGTCTTCTCACCCAAGTTGAACTTGCCAATAACCACCTCATTCAGCTTGCTATAGAATGAGTCGAATGACTCGTCTTCACTCATTTTTAGCTCTTCAAATCGAGTGGTTAGCATCTGCAGCTTAGTATCCTTCACCTTTTTTGTGCCTTCATAGGTGGTCTCCAATATCTCCCAAGCTTCCTTGGTAACCGTTATATGAGAAATCCTATGAAACTCCTCTGGAGAAACACCACAAAAAATTGCATTCAAAACTTTACTGTTAGCGTTAGCTACCACAAGTGCTACTTTATCCCAAGTGGATTTAGCAACCTTCGACCTAGTTCATCCTACTTCTATCGCATCCCAGATAGTATCATCAATTGAACACAAGAATGCCCTCATTCAGACTTTCCAAAAGGCATAGTTACTACCATCAAAATATGGTGGAACATTTAAAGATTGAGATCGTTTCATCTCAAATGGGGTCAAGAATCGCACTAAGGTAATTAAACTACAGCTATGCACCAATTTTGATACCAATTAAAAGCTTAAAAATGTGTTGAAAATACAAGAGCTATTTAGACCCCCAAATTAAAGTTATGGCTCGATAGATTTTACACTAACTTAAAACTAAGTGCAAAATAGTGTAAATTCGAATGTATAACAAACAAGCTACTCTAATCCATAAACTAAACAACACAGCAGTAAAATGAAATGTAAAAAAGTAGGGAAGAAAGATACAAACATAAGATAACACATCGATGTGTTAGCGAAGAGGAAACCGAAGAACTTAGCGAAAAACCTCTCTGCCATCCTCCAAGCAGTAATCGATCCACTAGACAATTAGTTAGGATACATGGGTTAGCAAGAGACCCTCCAAGCCTAATCTACCTGATGTACCTAAGCCCTCCAAGCTCCTACTCCAACAAGGCTTCTTGGAACCATGTCTTGTCTAGCTATCCAAATCCCGCAATAAGCTCTATGTTGCATCTGCCATCCTTGGCTTCTTTCAATACTTCCTAGCAACACCAAAACCTCACTTGACACTCTGAAAGGGTGTGGTAAGTGTTTGGGCTATCAACCTCTCAATGGTATAGAAATGGAGAGGTAGGAGTTGAGGAAATTCCACAAGCAACTATGTAGAGGATTATGGGTATAACAATCTCTAACTCTCAAGGTGTTTGGCTAGGGTTTTCTCTCAAAAGCACTCCTCAACATTTGTGGGAAATGTGGGTATACATAGTGTGGGTACAGAAAATGTGTATTAAATAGTACAGCTTAGCAAAATAGAATGTCTCGCGGGAAGGCCTTACCCGCGAGCTACTCGCGAAACACAGTTGTCGCCATCTATCCTAACTCTTTGTATTCCAGTCATATGCAGCGCACATGGCTCACTTCGCAGGATGCTTAGTCACAAGCTACCCATGAGAACTCCTCAATTTTCAATTGCTTAAGTCTTCACACTCTCTCTCTCTATCACACAACCCTTACAATCAAATCCCACACTAAATACAAGGTACAAAAGATAATATGAAATTACAATCAAATTTGGCATGGAATAAAATCCAACAAAACACATAGTTGTAAATTACAACTTTACACTAGCCTTTGGTACTGTTCACATTAGAATTGCCAATGGCAGGGAGACTAATGGAACAAGTGGCCAGCTCCTAATTTGGTTTGGGAGCTTGGTTGCTTCTTGAGGTGCTCTCCAACAAAAGGCATAACTGAAGGGAGTTCTCCAACTAGGTTAGTTTACACACATGGGCTATTTTTATTGAGATTTTAGGTTAGGCTTGGCCATGAAGGCTGAGTAGTTTGGTGGGCCTCTGACTTGGTGGTTTTCTCCACTTGGGCCAATCCTTTTGCTTCCTCATTGTGAGCCCCGTAAAATGGACAAAGCTATCATATATTGCCATGGATTTTTATTCCACATGGGCTTTAGTTATTAGTAAAAATGAAATGGGGGTAATTACACTAAACCCACTTGTGGTTTGGCCCAAAATCACTTTGCCAACCTGTGGTTTAAAAAGTGTCACTTTACCCACCTGAGATATGTTCCGTTTGTTTTCCATAACCAACCTCTATTAAAATCAGGGGTAAATAAGTCTTTTTGCTCAAATTTTATGTCTCTCTCCTCCCAAAAAAAAATAGCACAAAAATCCAAGAGAAACAAGATCAAAAAGTGATATTTGTCTCTCTCTCCATTCACACAAATTTTGAACATGAAGAACATTCCCAGAAAAATAAAACCCAGATCATGAAGAACATACCCAAAAAAAAATTGTCACTTGGGCCAACCCTTGAAAATTACAGGCCATTGTATCCTGATTCTGTATCTGGAAATACATATTAAATGCATACGAGGCATTCCCATTAGCATCCAAATTATTACAAGAGGACCTATATCCAAGTGTGGTGCAATCTGCGAAGGTGCAAGCAAAATTTATGTTGTTTGCTAGTTTGCTCAGATCTTTGGCATTTGGATTGAACACACACCATTTGTTGGGAAGATATTCCATATTCTGTGCAAGCACAAGAAATTTATTTTGACTCTGACCAGAAACATCTATCGCATATTTTGGTTGCCCATCATACCTATAAATTTCCCAATGATGTTCAAAATTTCTCGGAGCAACACTCTTTGCATCCTCATCTATAAGACCAAACAAGTGTATTCTAAAAGGGCTTAATCATATTCATGGATGTGGGTAAGTACATTGTGATATCAAGCCTAAGAATGTTTTGCTTGTGAATGTGAGTGCTAGTACTACTGCTGCTGCTCATTTTGTGGCCAAGATTGCTGATCTTAGGTTGGCCTAGAGGTGGCAGAGGAAGAAGATGAGAATGGACTTGAGAGGCACTACTTTGTATATGGCTCCTAAGTGTTTGATTGAGTGTGTGCAAGAGCCTCCCTCTGATATTTGGGATTGGGTTGCATTGTTTGTGAGATGTTGACCGAGAAATCTCCTTGGGATACAGGAAAAGAGTTCAACAAACGGGATCTATTCAATCTTATTACTGATGAGTGTAAATTGCCTAAAATTCCAACTGGGATTTCAAGTCAAGCCAAAGATTTTCTAAAAGCATGCCTTGTGAAGAAATATATGTATAGGTTTACTGATGAGATGTTAATGGATCACCCGTTTCTTGACGGACTTGGTGATGAAGAACTACTGGCTATTACCTGTGTTTCTAGGACTGATGAGGTCGATTATGAGGCTTTTTGTTTCTCAGAAGATTATGAGTTTAGTTGTTCTTCTGGCGATTTGAGCTTGCTACCTGATGATGATATCAATATGGGTTTACTTGTCATTGCCATAAAAACTTAGGAAAGGGTAAATGTTAATTGTGAAAGGTGCATTATTCTTGCTTAGAAACTGGACAATCTGAGTCATTAAGTCAGTGATCTTGTGTAGGTTGATTTGGGTTTTTTTTTTGGGTATGTTCTTCATGTTCAAGATTTGTGTGAATGGAGAGAGAGAGAGAGAGAGAGAGAGAGAGAGAGAGAGAGAGAGAAATACCACTTTTTGATCTTCTTTCTCTTGCATTTTTGTGCTTTTTTTTTTTTTTTTTTGGGAGGAGAGAGACATAAAATTTGAGAAAAAAAATACCTATTTACACTTAATTTTAACAGAGGTGGGTTACGAAAAACAAACGGAATATACCTCAGATAGGTAAAGCGACACTTTTTAAACCACAGGTAGACAAAGTGATTTGGGGCCAACCACAGGTAGACAAAGTGATTTGGGGCCAACCACAGGTAGGTTTAATGTAATTACCCCATTCATGAGCTTTAATAAATATTTATGATAAGTTTGGGTATTAATTTCCATGGGCTTTAAATATCAATTTGTATAGTTTCTCATAATTTTTGCAATGGATTATTTTGTAAATGATATTTTCTTTGGGGGTTTTAAATCATAACCTCCAATGTTTCTTGTGAATAATATTTACCATGAGTTTCAATAGAGGCAATATCCATGGGTTTCAAATAAAATATGGTAACAACTACTATAGTGAAATAATGTGATATTCTCATGGGTTTTTCTATAGATAATCATAATGGGCTTGTAAGGTGAATAATTACCATGAGTTTTGGAAATAAACATTGGGAATGTTGTGATATAAGATAAATAGTGACCATGGGTTCTTATATAAATTCCATAGGTTTATAATATGGTATGAAATAAATAAATGTCATGGGTTTAAGATAAATAATCATAACTTTCCATGGGCTTTTATATTAGTAACACAAATTCATAATTCTCCATGGGCTTCATATATGTTTGCCATGGGTTTTGGAAAAAAGAATAGTGTGACGTAACATAAATGGTTATTGTGAGTTTATAATATGATATGAAATAAATAAATATCATGGGATTAAGATAAATAATCATAACTTTCTATGAGCTTTTATATTAGTAACACAAATTCATAATTCTTCATGGGCTTGATATGTGTTTGCCTTGGGTTTTGGAAAAATGAATAGTGTTACGTAACATAAATAATAGGTTTAAGAACTATAATTTAATCAATAATAGGTTTAAGAACAATTTACGTAACATAAATAATGTGTTTGCCATGGGCTTGATATGTGCTTGCAATATTATAGTAATAGGTTTAAGAACTTCAAGCGTTGTTCATCATTTGACTTTAAATGAAATACTTATGATATAGTATTTTGCCAAGTATTGATAACCTTGGGCTTATTATTAAATAGTACCAAATAGCTAGCTTTGGCTTTTAATAGCCAATGTAAATTGGGCTTTTGATATTGTCAATGAGAATTAAGCTTTTGACATATTGCCAAGCGTAAGTAGCCTTTGGCTTTAAAAAGAATGAGATGTGTGTATTGGACTTGTAGGGCTAGTTTTGGGCTTAGCTAAATAATGATAATAAAATTAGATAAGATATGAGTTTTTGGGCTTTTTATGATAGTTTATATCATAGCCCAATTTAGATATTGAGGTATGAAATATTTGTGGGCCAATGGGAGGAGAAATATTCATGGAGGCCCAAAATAATTTATGGGTGATATTTTGTTATTTTTTTGGTGAATAAATAAATGTGATTAAATAGGATTGAGGCATGAGGCATGAGTGAAAAAATTGTATCTCAGTAGTTGCAACTCATTTGATTCCATACTCAATGAGCTATGTCTGATTACTCACCCTAGTAGTTGGCTCTGACACCAAATGATACAAACCTATGGGTAAAACTCACCCTTGAAAACTGGCTTGCAAAGGGAGGGTGCTCAAAAGCTTTTAAATACACATGGTTAAGTATACACTTAATCCATGTGGGATACTAGGATCATAACAAACCTACAGACAAATAGAATTCTAAAAGAAAATAATATAAAGGTGGTATGACATTTAACCATAAAATATTGATTTTAAAAAAATAATGACATATTTCTTAATAATATTTGTCGAGGACGTTTTGCGACAAGGGCCAAAAAAGTTAGAATGACCCAAATCTCCCATTGGGTTCTTTAGAAATATTTATTTGTGGAGAATCGAGCCCAAAATTCCAAATGTATAATGAAAAAAAGGCTAATGGTGCTTTAACAAGAGAGAAATCAAAACGCCATAACTCAAATACAAGAAAATGCAGAAAAGGTACACAAGTCCGAAACTTCGATCCACAGTTATTAAGAAGAGGAAATTGAGAGAGGTCGTGAGGAAGAGAGTGAACGTTCCCCTGTACCCATATTTACGCCCCCCCAAGTTTCAGAATTGTAAGAATGTTGGTTGGCTGAATGAGTTTTTGCTCTAAAGTTTCAGTGATGTGGGTAAAAAAGTGGTTCCCCTCTTTTGAATCTAATTGAAGCCTTTTGTATTGAGTTTGGGCTGCTCTAAGTGACTAGTTTTTGGACAATAGAAGAGAATTTGAACCCCAAGGTATCAATCAAAGAGGTTATGGTCAGATTTTGCTTTAATTGGGTAAGAGTGTTGGCTTGCTTTTTACATAATTTGGGAAATGACGTGGCTTAAATTCAAGGGCTAATGTTTCCTAGAAATGGCAGGCCTTTGGAGTCTGCATTTGGTTGTTGTAGCAAATAAGGCTAGCCACTTAGGGTCAGCTATGTGTATTAGGAAAAAAAAAAAAGTGTAGCAGAAAAGTTGGCCCACAGTCAGCCAGAGTATAAAAGCTCTTTTAGGGTGGAATTTTTGGGTAAAAGACCTCCTTTATGAGACTAAGGTGCTACCAGTGTCCCTTGCTCATTTAGTGGCATGCATGGGCTAGGATCATGCAAAAGGTCCGAAAGAAACTGACCCATACCCTCCAAACTACACTTCCTCAATTTTCCCCAATATGTCACATGGGCTCGGGCCATGCTTAAAAGAATAAAATAAAATATAATACATGAATTGAACCGACAAGGTAGTTGGACTCGGTTGAATTCAGCTTGTAAAAAATGTGTCACGAAAATGGGTATCAACAATATCTAACATCACAGTCCATAGCATAAATAGAATACATATAATCCAAGTAGTGGGAGGAGCCGAGGGCTTTGACCGCATGCATAATAACATAAATTTGGACAATATCATATCCTTGAATAATAATTTAAAAAACATAATATAGATATTTTAAAATAAGAAAAACTTGGAAATTTCAACATATCAAGTCTAAGTTTTGGACCAACTTTGAGATACCTCCAATTGTATATAAAACCATTGCAGGCTAAAAAAATGTGAAACACAAGTAAAAACATAAAGTGGATATAGAAGCACATAGAATATTATAGTAAAACATGTAGTTGAATAATTATTTAAAAATTTGTATAATGCATAAAAAATTTAAAATATAAAATTTTAATATGTTTATGTTACCATAAACATGCCTACATAGTCATCAAGTAATCATGTGTATTAATAAATAAAATTTTCACTAAAGTCAATGATTTATTAAACCATAGTATACTAAATAAATAAATATATATATATATATATAGGAAAGTAATTCTAATTTCAAATATTCAAATTGGGTTGAATAGGTTTGCCAATTGTAATTACATTGTAGACACTCAATTTTGCATATATAATTTAATCTTGGAAGATGGTAGGATGGTCATTTTATGGATCCAAAAATCATGGTTGCATTTTAGTTACTAATTCATTCATCACGTCATAGAAATGATATTAAGGTTTCAACGATCACAATGATACGTTCTGTTTCCTAATCGGATAGTCGAATTGAAGATTATTACAAAAACAAGTTTTAATGGTTTGCAAGCATTTAATTAGGTGAGAACCATCACACATGATTAATGGAAGTTAATTTTGATTGGTTATAATTAAAATTAAAAAATGAATTTTTGTGATTAGTTAAGTTTTTGTCTTAAGATATGATTTGTTGCATGAGATTAAAACAAATGAGCAAATAAATATTAAATTTGGATAAATAATGCATTTTTTAAGTAATTATCATGAAGATAATTATTTTAAAAGCCTAATTATCCCTTTGGAATAGAATTTATCATGAAAATAAGTTCAAAATACATCCAAATACATTTTCAAACTAAGAAAAACTTTGAAAAGTGTCAAAATCGACCCAAAATTTAAAAAAAAAAAAAAAAATTGGAAAAAACTGCCGAAGTACCAAATTGGCACCTGATAGGGGTATTTCTAGTAGAGGAGTAAAACCCCCAGATGCGTCATTTTAGGGCAACGACGACACCTGCGTACCCGTTAGCTCCTCGTAACCCGATGAGAGTCCTAGGCTGACAACCTGACCACTTGATAACCCCTCGGATGGTGCCCAACAGGAAACCCTTCTAGGATCGACGGGGAGGGGTAATTAAAGAACTAGTAGATGAGATCATAGCCTGGACAGAGAGGCAAGGCGACTGATGGACTCCTTATGGTAGACAAATCCAAGGTAGATGGTTTGTTGAGGCCACGTGGCACCTATGTGGCGTGGGTGGTCTCCAAGAATCCTAATATGGAAATATATTGCATTCTACGCCCAACCATAATCAAAGGAATCCCTATAAGGAAAGGATCCCATAAAATAAGAAGCAATTAATGAGAATCTTCTCTACAAAGAAATACCTTTTCTGCCAAAAAATGGAAGTCAGCTCTACACTACTATAAAAACCCCAAAGCCCTCATAAATCAAGGTACGTGTAATTTTCTCAGCTCTAGCACTCTAAGGTTGTAAAAAATCTCTCTAACTTAACCTTCGGATGGTATTTGGCCGATACCACACCAGTACTCTCTGTAAGGTCTTCTTTGTTTTTGTTTCGCGGGTTCTGTTAAGAGCACGTGAGCATCGCATGACTCACTGACAATTTTTGACATCATTAGTTGTCATCGTCTGTGGGGAATGCGATAGCAGTCATATTACCGCCTCCTAGACAAAGAGTTGTATGGTACTCACTTGCTCGATGGCAACCAACAACAATCAAGGAGAGGAACCACGCACTATTACCTTCGAAGGGTAGGTATAAACCCTAGTCGTGACTGTGGAACGTCTCACTAAGCAAAACCACAACCTAGAAGAATAGCTACGCCAAAGGAACTCTGGGCCCAACAATCACGAAGAGGAGCAACAAGGTACCAGCCCTCAACACACCACTGAATAGAAAGACCAAGAAAGACTGGATGGCAACAATGCCCTGAGCAGACAAGAGTGACAAGACACCAGCCATCCATTCATTGCAGATACGGTACCACCGCATATGATTGTGGAGATACAGATGATGAAGGAGAGGATGGACTTCATGATGAATGCCCTCAAAAGACAAGTTTCAAACGACCTCGACGAGCTGGCCCACAGGACAGACTTGCCCTTTACGGCACCTATCACTTTGTTCCCCCTTCCAACAAAGTTCCATGTGCCGCAGATAGAAGCCTATGTGGGTCTAAGGATCCTTTGGAAAACTTGGAGTCCTTTAAAACCTTCATTCACTTGTAGGGTGTTCCGAATGAGATTATATGTCAAGCTTTCCCAACAACGTTGAAAGGTCCCGCCAAGGTATGGTTTAGCAGATTTACACCTAACTCCATCGGTACCTTTAAAGAGCTAAGTGCACAGTTTGCATCACACTTTATAAGGGGACAAAGATACAAGAAATCCACTGTGTGCCTGATGAGCATCAAACAATGAGAAGACGAGATGCTGAGGTCATACATAGCACACTTCAACAAAGAAGCCATTTCAATAGATGAAGCTAATGACAAGATACTAGTTGCTGCATTTACCAATGGCTTGCAAAAAGGGAAGTTTTTGTTCTCCTTATACAAAAACGACCCAAAGACCATGTCAGATGTGCTTTATCGAGCCACTAAGTACATGAACGCAGAAGATGCACTATTGGCCCAAGAGGAAAGACCCAAGAAAAAGGATAGACAAGAAGATACCCAGTAGGATAAAGGATGGAAGACGACTAGAACCGGGGACAGACGGGAGGATAGGCACTCCAAACCGCCTACTAGAAGGTTTACGAATTTCACCCCGCTAACTACCCCGATCAATCAAGTCTTAATGAAGATCAAGGATGATACAACCTTGACGTGGCCTGGCAAGTTAAAAGGAGATCCCAATAAGAGGTCCAGAGACAAGTATTGTTGTTTTCATCGTGATCACGGTCATGACACATCTAAATGCTATGACTTGAAGCAACATATCGAGGCCCTCATCAACAAGGGGAAGCTACAATGGTTTGTCAGTAAAGAAAGAACAAACCCACCGTAGGAACAAGCAGGTAGGAGGGATGGCAAGCACTCCAGGCCACCCTTAGGGAATATAAGGATGATTGTAGGGGGCACCACAGCATCTGGCTCGTCCAGGAAGGCACACAAAACCTACCTTAGGATGGTTCAAAACGTCCAGCTGACGAGTTTCATTCCAAAGATGGCACAGGTGGACAACCCCATAGTTGGGTTCTTAGAGGAAGATGCTCGGCGTCTCCACCACCCCCACGACAATGCTCTTGTTGTTAGCATACAGGTGGGAGACTACAACACGCACCAGGTCTTAGTCGATAATGGAAGCTCTATTGATATCCTTTATTACCCAGCATTCCAGCAGATGAGAATCGAGAAAGAATAACTCGTACTGACCAATGCACCACTCATCAGGTTCGGAGGAACAAAATTGTAACCCATTGGGGCAATTACATTGCCTATAATGGTTGAACATTACCTTCAATAGATCACTAAGGATGTTACTTTCCTTGTCGTCGACTGTTTGTCCGCTTACAATTCCATACTAGGCCAACCTACTCTCAATTCGTGGAAGGCTATGACTTCAACCTATCACCTAATGATCAAGTTCCCCATCGAGTACGGTGTAGGAAAGGTACGTGGAGACCAAGTGGCAACACGCGAGTGCTATATAGCGATGTTAGAGATGGACGACCACTTACAGACTACAAGCATAGAGGAGCAACAAACGATTGTAGAGCCCGTTGAAGGGTTGGAGGAGATACTTCTCGATAGCTCAAAGCCTAAGCGAATGACCAAGATCGGCACCCTCGCCAGTCTGCTTATTCGTCAAGCACCCATAATATTCCTAAGAGAGAACCAGGATGTCTTTACTTGGAGCTACGAAGACATGCTTGGGATCGACCCCTTAATTATGATTCACAGGTTGAACGTATCACTCTTTTTCTCCCCTATTCGTCAGAAGAAGAGAGTATTTACCTAGGAGCGAGACCAGGCTATAGCGGAAGAAGTCTGCAAATTGCAGGATGCAAAATTCATAAGGGAGGTATACTATTCCGATTGGCTGGCCAATGTAGTGATGGTCAAGAAAGCCAATGGAAAGTGGAGGATGTGTGTAGACTTCACGGACTTAAATAAGGCGTGCCCCAAAGATAGCTACCCACTCCCGTGGGTCGACGTCTTGGTGGACTCGACAGCGAGACACCAGTTGTTAAGTTTCATGGATACTTTTTCTAGTTACAACCAAATCAAGCTAGACGAGGCTGATCAGAAGGAAACTTCATTCATCGCCAGCCAAAGCCTTTTTTGTTACAGAGTGATGCCATTCGGCTTCAAGAACGCAGGAGCAACATATCAAAGGCTCATGAATAAAATGTTTGCATATTAGATTAGGAGGAATGTCCAAGTCTACATGACGATATGCTAGTGAAAAGTCGACGGGGAGATCATCATTTGGAAGACCTCAAGGAGACATTAGATACCCTCCGCTCTTATAATATGAAGCTCAATCCAAGCAAATGCGCATTTGGGGTACCGACTAGAAAATTCCTAGGGTTCATGGTGTCTCAGAGAGGTATAGAAGTCAACCTAGACAAGATCTGGGCCATAATGGAGATCGCACCACCTAGTAACGTAAAAGAAGTGTAAAACCTCAACGACAAGGTAGCGATGCTAAACAGGCTCGTGTCAAGGGCAACGGAAATATGCCAGCCTTTCTTCCGCACGTTGAAGAAGTCCTTCAAGTGGACGGCCGAATGTCAACAAGCATTCGAGGGCTTAAAAGCATACCTTTCTTCCCCACTATTGCTAAGTCCTTCCAAACCTGGGGAGGGGCTGTTTATCTACCTGGCTATGAGAGGCTATGCCCCCGGCCCCTTTTTTTTGGATGTTGGGCCAAACCCATGTGAATGGGTGGAGTTGTGTTATAGCCTCTCAAAATAGAGGTTCAACTAATTATATTTTTCCCTTTAGATTTAGGGTTTTACAATGGAGTCGCCACTTATTTAATTATTAAAATAAATAAGAAAAGCAAAATTAAAAAATTCCTTATTTTATTGATTTGCAATTGAATTTATATTGATCATAAGAAATTACATGGCTTTGGTCCTAGATACAATCTAAGATAAAGTACATGATTTTGTTTTCTAGTTACAATCTAGAAATTGAAAATTACAAAGATAAGCATTGGTCTATCAACCCTTGATCTAAGCTCGGAGGCTATGTTATAAGGTGAGAAGGTGTTAGGCACCCACCTTGTCCGGTGAAATCGGTTATCTAGACTATGGTCGCGAACATTCATTTCACATAATCTAATATGTTATCAATCAAATTGCATGTTGAATTTTAAAGTGTGTGCATGTGATAAACCCTTATTCCATTTATTAAGCATTTCATTTGGATTGAAAAATAAATTCTAGTGAATGTGTGTGGATGGTGATATCCTAGATTCAAGGATTTGAAAGAATTATTAAACAAACATGTTTTTCATATTTTTTATGTGGATTTAAGATTAAAACTAGTGTTATGCATAAACAAGTGATGAACAACCAAGAACATGTGATGAACATATAAGAACAATTAAGAGCATTCAAATATATTCAAGGAAATTTAAATAATTACTATCATGCTTTAAACCTAAATTCTCATAATGGCAACATAAAAAACCAATTAGGAAAAGGGATTATACCTTCATGCAAGTTCATATGGTGGAGGATGAGACTCTTGATGGAGGTCCTAAGGGTGGAGGAAAAGAAGAGCTAGGATAGGGAGAGTAAGTCTCACTCAATACCTTAAGTCTCAGGAAAACCAAGATATGACAAGACTACTCAACTTCACTAGAATTCAAGAGAGGAGAAGAGAGGGTTTTTTTTTTGTCTTGGAATGGAGTAGAGGGGGGTTTATATAGTAGTGGTAGAGAAAATATGAATGGAAGGTCATTTAATGAGGGTTAACAAAGAATCATGAACCTAAACCTTATTTTAGCCTTTGGGAAAATTTGGTACATTAAATGTAGAGATTGGTGGGAGTGAGGAGCAAGCAAAATTTAGTTTTCCTGTAGCTACTGTAACAGCCTATAGAGCCAATTTCAAAAAATCATATCTTACTCAATTCTGATCAAAATTGTCTCGTTCTTATGCTCAAATTGAAGCTCCGGATGTCTAGTTTCTAGAAAAACTAATCTCATTCATAGATTCAAAATATTCTGAGCGATATCAACAAAATGGTGAGCAGAAGTCATTTGTTAGAAAATAATTTTAGCACAATTAACATTAATAGGTCCCAAATTAGGTCCCGATTAACATTAATAGGCTCCAATCACTCCCATTTTAGACTTAATTAGTTCCAAATTTATCCTAATTAAAACATAATTACACAAATTACTCATTGAATAATTAACGTTTAACTATCTAATTAATTAAGTGTGTACAACCTTACCATAAAATGTAGTCCTAACCAATCAAATTATGATACATCATTAATCTCAAATTGATTATAATTATAACCAATTGAAATCAATTGTTCATAATCACGTATAATTGGACTCAATTTGTGATAGTACATCTTGGCCATTAAAACTTGATTTGATGATAACTTTCAATCTGGTGGTCCGATTAAGGCTTATGACTAGTCAATTTGATCGTTACGACATCATTTGCTGAATTGAGATTGAGGATCTAATCACTAGAATCAAGATGCATATTTCCAAGGCAAAATTACCCTTTTACCCTTCATGTGAGGTTAAATGCGGATTGCAAAATGGGGTGTCAACAGAATGCCCCTCATTGGCAGAGCTTAAAAAGCGAATGTCAATATATGAAAGAGACACCTAACTTTGCAATCAGTATTTAACCATGGTGAATGTATGATGCATGTAGATAAAAATGCAGATGGTCATGTTGTGGATCAAAATGTGGACCGAATATCAGGGGAGATTGCCTACGTACCTCTTAGTGAGAGGATCAGGTCCAAGCGTAGTTCATACAAGCATTTTTTTTTTTTTTTTTGGTGGAAAAAAATGTGTACAAGACATGCTTACTAGTGGTCACGACAAAATGAGGATTTTAGTCGTGCTTTCCAGAGGACCAATAATCTTGAATTTTGGACATGCTTCCCAGAGGTCCTATGGATTTGAAGTTTGGACATGCTTCCCAAAGGTCCAAGGATTTGAATTTTGGACATGCTTCCCAGAAGTTCAAGGATTGTAATTTTGGATGTGCTTTCCAGAGGTCCATTGAAATTGAATTTTGGACATGCTTCCCAGAGATCCAAGGATTTGAATTTTGGACGTACTTCCCAAAGGTTCGATGGATTTGAAGTTTGGACATGCTTCCCAAAAGTCTGATGGAATTGAATTTTGGAAGTGCTTCCCAGAGGTCCCTTGAATATGAAATTCGGACGTGCTTCCCAAAGGTCCATTGAAATTGAATTTTGGACGTGCTTCCCAAAGGTCCAAGGATTTGAATTTTGGACGTGCTTCCCAAAGGTGTGATGGAATTGAAGTTTTGGACATGCTTCCCAGAGGTCTGAGGATTTGAATTTTGGACGTGCTTCCTAGAGATCCGATGGAATTGAAGTTTTGGACGTGCTTTCCAGAGGTTCGATGGATTGAATTTTGGGTGTGTTTCCCAAAGGTCCATTGAATTTGAATTTTGGACGTGCTTCCCAAAGGTCCAAGGATTTGAATTTTGGACATGCTTCCTAGAGGTCCAATGGATTTGAAGTTTGGACATGTTTCCCAGAGGTCCGATGAATTTGAAGCATGGACGTGTTTCCTAAAGGTCCAACGGATTTGAATTTTGGATGTGCTTCCCAGACGTCCGATAGATTTGAAATTTTGGACATCTTCCCGAGGTCCAAGGATTTGAATTTTGGACGTGCTTCCCAAAGGTCCAATGGATTTGAAGTTTGGACGTGCTTCCCAGAGGTTCGATGGATTTGAATTTTGGATGTGCTTCCTAGAGGTCCAACGATTGGAATTTTGGACATGCTTCCCAGAGGTCCATTGAAATTGAATTTTGGACGTGCTTCTTAGAGGTCTGATGGATTTTAATTTTGGACATGCTTCCCAGAGGTCCATTGAAATTGAATTTTGGACATGCTTCCTAAAGGTCCAAGGATTTGAATTTTGGACGTGCTTCCCAGAGGTCCGTGGATTTGAAATTTGGACATGTTTCCCAGAGGTCCAATGGATTTTTGGAAGGCATAATTCTTGCCGATGTGTGTGGACCCTTTACCCTAGTACTTGCAAAATAAATATTTCCAATTGGTAACAGAATTATTCATTGAAAATTTGACATACCTGGCCAATGCACCTAGTTTGGGACATATATCATGCTTGATATTGCACCATTGGAGAATATATATATTTATATATATATATATTCAAAGATTTGGAAATCTTGAAAAAAAAATTTGAAAGAATCGAAAATCTTTTTTTTTTCTTTTTTAAAAAAAAATGAAAATCTTTTTTTTTTTTTTTTGAAAATTTATCTTTTTTTTTTTTAGATTTGACGATTTGTTCATTATCAAAAAGTGAAGAAAATGAAGATAAAGATGGAGTAAAAGTGACGAAGATTTATTCATAATGACTTTTTTTTTTTTGAAAAACCTATCCTTTGAATGAGAATAACTTTGGCTAGAAGTTTATGCGAATTGCTGGATAAGTCCTTACTTAATTCCTGCAAAAAGATCATTTCAACTAGCAATGGATTTACTAATTGAAATGAATTGGAAGTACTTGGCCAATGCCCCTAGTTTGGGGCATATTCCATGATTAGATTGAAGCTGAGTTCATTTGATTTTGCAACCATTGGGGAAACATGAAAGAAGATCACAATCTACCATCCTTGGTTCCTGCAAAATGGCTTTCTTTCTCTAGCTTATCAGAAACCAGTTATCATGAAAAAGAAAAAAAAAAATTGGCCAATGCCCTTAATGTGGACATGCTTACAAAAAAAAAAAAAAAAAATGCATTGATGCCTCAAATGAAAACATGCTTTCATGCAAGAAGGACATATCCGCATATAATATAAATAAGCCAATGTCCCAAGTTTAAGCATGCTCGATGCAAAACCAATGGGCTTAGCCTAACTTGCACCCAAACAATTTTGTCACATTGTTTTGACTTTGCTCCCCAAGGTTGTTTGGGTGATTGGGACCGGGCCTTTGAAAGGCTGCCTACATACCTCTTTCGTAGAGGATCAGGTCAAGACGTAGTTCAAAAGAACTAGATTTTAGAAAAGAATGATTTTTTTTTTTTTTTAAATGAGATTTCTCTTTTCTTTTTTCAAATTAAAAAAAAAAAAAAAAAAAAAAAAAAAAAAAAAAAAAACACAACAACAACAACAACAACAACAAATTTCCTTCTTCTTTTTTTTTTTTGGGAACAAAATGTGATCCTTTGAACAACCATTTTCGAAAATCATAGTGTTTAAAAACCAAACAAATCTCCTTGATTATGAAGGATCAAGATCATTAAACTCATTTAATCAAAATTTGCTTCTTTCTTTTGAACATTGTCAAATTAAGTCTCTAAAGGCAATCAAGAAACGAAATGTGATAATATTTATGAATCACATTGTTGAGTGCAAACAAGGAGAGTGCTCCAGGTTTGGAAGGTCTTTTGAGTCGTTTTGAGGATTTGAGAATTTGAGAAATTGTCCTCGAACATATCATCTTGTAGGGTTTGACAATTTTAAGTATTTTTCCTTTTTAATTTGAGAGAAAAATATTATTAGAGTTTAGGATGCGCCTACAATTAGCAAGACTTCAAGGAGGTCTTATTCATGGGTTGTAATGTAGGTCAGGTTTAAGTTATGAGATGAATGATATAAAAAGACTCAAAATTCCCTATGATGTTCTCCCAAGTATGCATCACTCAAAAATCAAGTGTTGGAGGAGTTTTCTCATTTCTTCATTGTCATCTTCTCACTAGTCTTCATTGGTCACTTGTATCAACATTTGTTTTTATGCTGATTCATCTTGAATCATACCTCTAGACTTTCATCTTGTAAAATTCTTCTCTTTTTAGGTTGCATCATCAAGTTTCCAACTTGGTAGGATTTTCCTTTTTCTTTTTTTTTTTTCTTCTTCTTCCTTTCTTTGGCCCTAACTTTTGCCTAGACCACCCTTTTGGGTTTTCAACCTAGCGGGCTTCTTTTCCTTCTTTCTTTTTTTTTTTTTTTTTGCCCCTAGATTTTGCCTAGACTACCCTTTTGGGTTTTCAGCCTAGTGGATTTTTTTTCCCCCCTTGATTGAATGAACTTTTGGGGACATTTTTCCCTCCTTGTTTTTCTCAGATTAATGATTTTTGGTCATTTTGATGCACTCTCTAGACTTCTTTCTTGCCTCAATGCACTTGCACCTTTTTGTGCTTGATGAATCTTTCCTTTTTTTGATGAAATCTCATTTAGATGAATCTTGTATTCCTCTTGGCATGATGAATTTTAGGCTCTTCAAACTTGATGCACACTTTTTTTTCCCTCTCAAATTGATAGAATTTCATGATCTCTTATCTTTAGCTTAATGAATTCTCTACTTGTCTTTCATGTCTTCTAGGAGAGCTTTTTCAATTAGCTTTAAAGCTACAAGGTTGAGTCCTCCTCAACATGAGATTTAAGTATGCATAACTTGATTTTTTCCACCCTAAGTTTAGATTTTAGTGGGTTCATGCAAAAAAAGGCTAAATGTTTGAAGGCTCAAATGGGCTAGCAATGGATGATGAATATTCTAGGTAATAGAAAATAATTTGGTTTAACCAAAGATGGCCTCCTATCCCTAGTAATGCTTGCTTGTAGGCATAGTGATTCAAGCTCTTTCAATAATTTCATCTTAAAAGAAAAAGTATGAAAGCTCTTATGATGTGAAACAAAAGACTTTTGAAAATTGGATCAAGTACATGGATTCTTGGGATTTTCCGATGGATGGATTCTTTTTAATTGCCTTTTAGGACCATTTCTTCTTATATTCTAAGTCAAGTAGCAAAAGTTTTTACATGGATCAAATGAAATTAATCATTCCTTGGTACAAGTTGATTGCTCAAGCCTTTAAACATCAAGATTAAAAAATGTATTGTCCAAGGGATCCTCATGTACCATTTTGAAAAGGAGACTTCTTCTTCTTCTTCTTCTTCTTCTTTTAAACCTTGAAAGAAAAAAATTGGGTCTTTTTGAAAAAAGTCACTAGGAAGTTCAATGGTTCTAGTTCAAAGATTTTTTTTTTTTTTTTTCTTTTTCTTCTTTATTTTTTTGGAAAGATTTGGAAATCTTGATTTTTTTTTTTTTTTTTTTTTTTTTTGGAATTTTTAAAAATATATACATGAAAAAAGTACATCAAATGCTACATAGATTTTTAGAATTCAAAGAAACATAGAAACATGGAATAAACAAACAAACTTTAAGCTTAACCATGATGTTGCAAAGTTAGGCCACTTACTTCTTCTTAGTCCATTTAGGATGCTTGAGACTGGGTATACTTGAACCTTGATTATGATGAAATGGCTTGGGCTTGCACTTGGAAGGCTTGAACTTTGATTTTGATCTTTTGGTATTTACTTGAAATGGCTTGGGCTTACACTTGGAAGGCATGCATCTTGTGAGCTTTTGTCCTTTGATGTTGATCATGCGTATACACCTTTGGTGGGCTCAAGTGTTGGGCTTAGACTCATTCAAGAAACAAATTGGGCTTCCATTTCAAGTATAGTTCAATCTTAGGCTTTTGGGTTTGAGTTCATTCATAACATACAAGGTTCAAACAATTATGATGGGCTCAAGCGTTGGACTTGAGTCATCATGGTTCAAACAACGGCCAAACAAATGCGTAATGAAATACAATTTACATGGACTGACCTTACAACATGGGTAGAAGGTGGGTTAAAGGTCCCCATAAGATAGGACATCGTACCTCCGAACTTGTGACGTTAGGAGCACCATGTTGGTCCAAATGGTACATTTTGGCCCTATGAACCACCATGGCATAACCATGATGATCATTGTCGCGGTGGGTAGTAGGTTCACTGCTGGGTATGTGAGTCTCAGGCCGTAGAAGTTACTCCCTTTGGAAAAATGGACCTAAGTGGCTTAATTTCAAATTCTTAACTTGCTAGAGAGTGGGCTATTGAGAGAGAGAGAAGTGGGTAGTCTATTGGTGAATGCTTTTACCCCTATCACTGATATTTTCTTCCTCAGTCTCGGGTTTTCTTGTTTTCTCTATTTCCTTACTTGGTTTCCTTATTTTCTTTCTTTTTCCTCTCTTTTTTCCATGTTTCTTAGTTGTTATTTACTATGCATGTCTATGGCCTTTTATACTGCATGCTGAGACAAGATTTACCATTTTTACCCCTTAACTACTTTTGACTTATTGTGGGTCTCCTTCCAAAACTGCCCATTGGTCTGGAGGCTGCCTAGCCACCACCACTACATTGTGTTAGCTGTGTCATGCCTCATTCCCTGACAAAAGTAGTTTTTGTTTTTTTTTTTTTTTTTTTTCTACTTCCTTTTGCACTCTCACCCAGATAAGGGCTGGATTTCTCTCTTACCAACCCCCAATAGCATGCACCTAGTGATCCGGCTCATGTTTGTCTCTTTTGGGTGGTATGTCATCCCTACAAAACATTTCCCCAAAAGAGCTTAAGCGGGCACCCCAAAATAGGCTCCCCCCTTCTCCCCACCGCCATACCACACCCTCTCTTACCTCAGACCCGTAGCCCACCTCCCCTATATTGGTTGGGTACAAATAGGTGGTACCTGAGCCTTGTGTGCATGCTCCACTTCCATGTTAGCCCATTGCTCTTCTAGCATTTATGCATTTGCCATTGCCTATAGGTTTGTATGACTCTATTGCACGCTTTGGTGCTTGTTTAACTCTTGTGACGTGGATGAGTTCTTGGGTCTTCATTCTTTGCATCTCATTTCTTCTTTGGGCTGAGCATAGCTTGGGTGTAGGCCTCTTCTTCTTTAATTCGGCCCATGTCTCCTTTCATCCCTTGTCCATGGGCTGGCTGGTGCTCCTACCATGCCACTACATTGTTCTTGCTATGATATCCTCTGCCCTTGTTTGCTTTGCCATGCTAGTTTCACACGTTATTCCTTTCCAACATTCCTACTGGGTCAGTTCATATAATATCTCGGGCTTCCCCAGCCTATTTTACACTTTGGGCATCCTCGGCCCATTTCATTCTTTGGGCATCCTTGGCCCATTTCATTCTTTCCTACTTCTTACATTCCCATGGGCTCTTACTAAACCTTTTGGGCTTCCCTAGCCCAATTACCACATCCTTCCTTTGGGTTTATTGGCCTTTAAACCAATCTCATTTACCAATTTCTTTCTTCGGGCTACTCCAACCCCTTTTTGCTTTATTTCTATTTCTTATGATTCCTAGGGGCTTACTACTTCATTCTTTGGGGCTTCCTTGGCCCGTTTGCTTTCTCTAGGGCCACTTTACTATTTTGTAGGCTTGTGGACCATTATTCTTGCCATTCTGGCCCAATGGTCTTTACTTTGCTGTTTTCTTTCTCTACCTTTTTCATATTATTGGGTTTCTTTTGCCATTGGGTCCTTTTGCCAAAAAATTGGCATCAACAAATGTATTAAAAGAAATTGATGCTAGTAATTAGTCAACAAAGACTACTTATTTTTTTTGGCAAAAAGCTTGAATTTATGGTATTCCAAAAAAAAAAAAAAATGGTTTTAGTGCATTTTGAATAGTATTTCCAAACAAATATCTAAATTTTTTTTTTTTTTTAAAAGGAATAAGAAGAAAATGTGTAGTACAACTTAAAAGGTGTGTATATACACAAACACATAGAAAGAGAGAGAGACCTTATGAGGCAAGTGCATTTTATGGTATACTTGAGGAGTTGTTCATTGGAATGCTCGTGATAGAGAGGGAGAATATTGTTTTTGTGCTTTTTATAGATCAAGGAATGATGAGTGAGAGATGAAGAGACTTATCCATTGTATCTCAACTTAGACAATAAATTTAATTATACATAAAAAAAATTTAAATCTCCAAAAAAAAAATTAAAAAGAAAGCAATTTAGTAGAGAAAAAAATGAAATTTGAAAAGGCATAAATTGGTTTATAGTAGAAAATGAAGTTATAAATTTTGTTCAAAATGATTATATGCATCAACCAGTTTTGGATCCAGCTTTTATAATATATATCTAATGTAATATTATAATTAGATATTTAGATGACATTTGCCATTGTAATATACTTGGAGAAATTGTAACAATTTTTAAAGTTAATTACATAAAAATTATATGTAAAATTTTGATTAAATTGTATATGTATTATATGTGAACAGAGAATTATAATTAAATGGGATAAATTTTGATATATATATATATATATATATAGAGAGAGAGAGAGAGAGAGAGAGAGAGAGAGAGAGAGAGGATTCTGTAGTAAATGAATAGTCATTTTTAATAAAATCTCTTTACGAGTCTTTTAGTTTTAAGAAGAGATGAAATGTCATAATAGTATGTTTAGAAAAATGAATATGTGTTATTGTTATGTGGATCTTCTAGTTTACAGATCCAACTTTTATAATGTACTATAGATAGATTGCAATAATGATATTGTATTTAGATTGATATAGTAATAATGAAGTTGCTTTTCATAGGTGAGTAGTGCACCTAAATTAAGAAATTCAGATGTACACTTGGTATCAAATTAGACTCCAATTTGAAATCTAATTAAATTTTCTCTCAATTTTGATTTTAAATATATAGTAGTTTATACCTTCGTGTATATGCATGGGTAAAATTAAAAATAACCGCAATTAACACACACACACACACACATATTTATGTTTCTACCTAGTTAGTACTCCCTCTATCCCAATTTATTTGTCCTCTATTCCAATTTGGGATGTCTTAATATATTATCCTGTCTCTAAATTAAAAGCCTTTAATTTACTAATGTTTCTATTATACCCATACTTTATTTCTAAAACCATTTCAGATTTAGTTTTCCAATTTTTTGATAAATTTATTTAAAGGTAGTTCTGGAAACTTACAAATTTTTATACATCAAACAAGATAATAAATGATATTTCTTTAAAAAGTTGAGTTTTTGAAATATGACAAACAAATTGAGACGGAAGGAGTAACAAACTGCACATATTTATAGTTTTACATAAATGACTTATAATTTTGAATTATTTTTAGTTACCAAAAAAAAAAAAAAAAAAAGGCTCATAAAAGTAAAATCATACAAACTCTCTCTTCTTCTAATTTTATATATAAAGTTAAATCTATGATTAGGTTTTTTTATGATTTATTTATATTAAACTTCGTTTTCTACATTGAATTAACTTATTTAGCACAAAAATTTAAAAAAAAAATAAAAATAAAAATAAAAACTTAGATAGGACACTGGACACAAAATTAAACTCTAATTAAAAACAAATTGGATTTTCTCTAAATACATATACATATGATTAGTTTCAACTTTTAACCTAATTCAAGATAAGATAAAATTAAAAAGTTCAATTTTGAATTGGTTCTATTTTTTGTTCAATTTGTGTAGGAACCAAAACGGTTCTATAATTTGCCAAAACACCGACTTTGTAGAGGCTACTTTATTTTAACAGAAATTAACGAAAATGTTGTAAGAAAAATCAATTTTATAAAATCTTTTTTTTTTTTTTTTGGTAGGCATTTTTTGTGATAGGATTGAACTGTCATCTATTGAATTTAGCTTTGCCAATGAATCTTTTTCTTTACTTGTAAATATTGAAGACTCGGTATGCTAGGAAATTCTACATATGGGTCAGGTGATGATTCTAACAATATGCATCTTTTACACTGATAAATTGTTGACTATGAGGTACACTTCTATAAGCTCCCACAATTCTGTTTAAATTTTGAGAATATCATTAGAATAATTTTGATTAAAGTTCGCAGATCCCCATCCATAAGGTTTTTATTTTATTTTTTTATTGGTAAGTTACATGAGAATTCAATAGGCTTTGAACCCTCAACTTCACCCTCCACCTAGAACTTATAAGGAAAGGAAGTATCACTCGCACAGTTAGGCTAGAGCTCATTGACTTTCTATATATTTGAGAAAAATGGAATCAAAGAGTTGACATTGTTGCAGATTTCCAAGACTATGCATCCAATTGCCTAGAGGTTTTTGAGCTTTTGTAAATGAATGAAATCACCATGTATATATGATATGCAGTAGCTCTCTTCGGTTGACTCAACGAAAAAACATACTTGCTAAATCAGGAAAACATCATTAAGCATCACAAGATACAATTAGAAGAACATGTCACTATCTCCAAAAGCCGGAATACACGATATCTGTAATTGCTCATTGGGTAAAGATCCGAACGTTCACAACTTTCATGTACAGAAGTTTCTAACACATGGTTACATGGACATGATGTAGTATCTTCAAGTTAGAGATATAAGTCACCAAACCTAACTAATATACTAAAAAAGCTGAATGTGGAGAATTGAATAGATCTAACAAAACTAACTACAACTAGACCAATTCTGTCAATGGAACATTAACATGGTATTAACAAGGTACATGGATGTTATTAACCAGAACACACCTACAATGCCTCTAATGCTACTGCTTTTCCAAAGAATGATAGGTCTGATTCAGTTATTGGTCTCAAAGGAACTTATAGCCCATAATAACTCATCCGTGAAGACTTCGTCGCCATTAGAATGAAGCACTGTATTAAACATCAAATCATGGCACAACATTAATCATCTAACCAGGTATGACTTGTAGAACTAGATATAAAAAGGCCCAAAGAAAATGCATATTGATGAGTGGACTTTGCATATACGCAACAAGCATAATATTTTTGGTCAAGCAAGAGAGAAGAAAAGATAAGCTTCAAGAGAATTTACAACAATTCAAGCATCCCAATTATGGGTGATGAAGACCGTACAACTGCACCGGCCTGCTGAGCATACCAAGTTAACCAGGATTAACCAAGCCAAAACCCGGTTTGAAAGTTACATGGCCTAGATACTGTGATTTTTATGAGTAGCTCAGGTATATGTCCTGTGTACTAGAGATGTCTGCTCTTCTTAATAAAATGAGTATTTACTTGCTAAAAAATAAATAAAAAATCATGGCTAACTTGAATAATCTGGTCATATACATGCGTAGCAATTCAGCCCTGCAGCTGCTTCACACTGGCACAATAAGTAATTCAAAATTAGAAAAGGGTTCTAAATAAAAATTGAATAAATGGTGAAGTGGCGTATCACTGTTTAGTTTTTCTGGACAGTTCATCCATGATCTTGCAGAATCTTCTACACTACTTATCAAAGCCCACTTTATTAATGTAACCCTATCATTATTATATATAAAAATTTAAGATCCAATGCAGGTGTTACCTCTTGCTCGTAAGAGTTTTAACTTTTAAGACTATATGAACTTATTTGTTGGGATATCAAAATGGAACTACCAGTACACCTTGTGAGGGTTGGGATTGGGTCAGGCCTGCTAATACCCTGTTAAAGTAACTGCTCTTCTCTCTGTTTTCTTTTGGGACAGAACATAGAAGAAAAGAAAAGCCAAGATTGAACTTTTTGATTAGCATCTCACTCTACTGCTTTTGAACTTTCTGGTTGGTAATTAACTCATGCACTCCAGGAGACTTAAATCTTTGACCTCACCAAATACCATTCTTATGCAGGTTCGAAGTGCCATTTTACCCAAAGGTTTTGAACTTTTTATAAAAGATCTTTAATAAATAAAATTTCTGCACTAGAATCTTGCTGGATACAGTGATCTTTCAAAGGAAATTATATCCTCATTAACAAACATGAAACCATAACATTAACATGGACTAGGAACAATTCAAAAGCAAGTGATGGAAAATAATATTGAAAACTGCAATGATTATAATGCAGTGTACTTGCTCCATGTAGAATATCAAATGTACAATAAACTGACATGTCAGGGCACTAATTAGAGAATTGAGTGGTCAAGAATGTAGTCAGTTAAAACCACAGCTACTAAGTAAATTTTATCAAAAGTGTCCATCTAGTCATCCCAAATATCAGATATGATGCATCCTTGTGACTCTGGAATTCGTTGTATATTTCTAATTGTTTTGGTTCATGTGCACTAAGGCATGCCAGAATTGATTAAGCCACAGACAAACTCCAATTCATCATATGAACTAAACAGAACTGCTCCTCAGAAAATAGCAAGATAAGAATGAACATTGTAATTACTTGTACAATTATGACAATATTTAACAATTAAGAGTACTAAAAAGAGTATGCTTACTGCTTTCAAAGCTGCTCACGGATATAGGCCATTGATCTTAGCATGGAACCGAGTGTATCTCTGGACACTTGAAATTTCACCTCTGTTTCTCCAGAAGTTGTCTTTGTATCTTGGAGCTGATCAAACACAAAAACAGATTCTTATGCTACTTAACACTAGAAAGTCGTGCAACTATTCTAAAAATAATAATAATAATAATAAAATCTAATCTTATATACTCTTGCGCTTTCTGAAATGCAAATATTATAAATGCTAAATTCAATACAGCCCTGGTGTTTGAAAGATCATATCCATGTAATTCTCAATGGTCTTGTTCCACAATGTCTAGTTCAGTCCAAATCAACTATTTGTCCTAGTCTGAGATAGAATGGACTTCCTCAAACCAATGTAACCAGATTATGAAAATAGAAATGATTGAAAAATTATGAAGTTAGAAAACAAAATGAGCACTAGCTCACATAGCACCTCCTATTGTAAAAGCTAGGTGGAGGGTGGAATCATGTGTTCAAGACCCACCAGTGTGTAACTTACCAATTAAAATAAATAAAGACAAGTAAAAACCAATAAAAGATCATACAGAACATAATAAGGTGAAACTGCTTTTAAGAACTAGGGTAAATAAAAGTCAACAGTACTTTTAAAATGACATACTAAACAATAATTTACATTGAGATGCTACAGTTCTATTATCAAAACCATGGGATGTTCCTATTAGGTAAGATGCAAAAGCATTCATTAATTACTCAGACTAAGAAACCTACATTTAGACTGCTAAAATCAATACAAGATCACTTTTATACAAGTACACAAAAAATAACATCCACTTCATGTCAAGTGCGCCTTTGGTGGAATCCAATATTCCAATTTAGCAATTACATCGAGTGAGCTTGCAACTAGCGTTGATTTAAGAGTAGGCTGGCTTGGGTAGGTCATAGGTTATGTAGCACAGACACTGATGCGACACAGGACATGACATAACACGAGACAAGGAGACAAGGCAATCCTCAAAAAATTAGGACAAGATACGGTAAGGACACAGTAATAAAATTTTATATATATATATATATAGGTGTATTTTATATATTTTGAGGAAATTTTTATATTTATTTTAAATTTAGAAATAAGTAATATCTATAAAAAATTTTGAAACATTTTAAAACAATAATAAATTATAATATACATGGATTCACATAATAAAAAAATTACACCGTTAAATGGACCACTTTTAGTTTTACAAATGTTAATATTATAAAACTGTTAATCTTCACAGGGCCAAAAAATGATTCAGTAAATGTAAAAAGTGTGTTGTGGTGTAATTAGGGCGTTAGGGCTCTAGGGGTAGTGCTCTAATGGACCAGATCTTAAAATAAAAAATAATAAAAAAGACCTGATCTGGTTGAGAGAGTTCCAAGAATTGCGCACTGATACTGAAGCAGAGGAAGAGCACTGCCACACCTAACAGAGCAGCACCAATGAGGCAGGTTCGGTGAAGACAAGTTGCAGATCAGCAAGAGAGATGAGAAATCTCTGAGATTTCAGAGCAAGAAAGAGAGAGATTGATCGAAATTTTAGAAATTCAAAGCCTAATTGATGTTTCAGATTGTGCTTGGTTGTAAGAAGACTCTTCTTTTCTTTCTTTTTTTTAAAAAAATTTCTCCTGTGTCCAGACCGTGTCCAAGCCATGTCCAGGCCATGCCCCAGTTTAAAATATATTTTTTATTCAACATGGACGTAAATGTGTTAGCACGGTATCCGTGTCCAACACGTATCAAACACAGACATGATGCCAGTTTACACACATGTGCTCCCAGGTTTTAGGTCTAAAATTATGCTTAGGAAAAATGGGGAAAAAGTGAAACTGATATTTTGATCTTGCCATTAGCAAAAAATATTTTTAAAAAGAAGAATTTGATCTTGTAATTACATGATACAGACCATGCTACTAACTAAGGCCACCTATATAGCTTCATTAGGTATGCATACACTCTAAAGAGTTTGAACACCTTTAACGCCACCTATATAACTTGCAAAAATGTCAATAACCCTAATCTCTAATACTTAACTAAACACATTATTGTGAAAATTATTAATTTTAAAATTTTTTTGATTAGCCTATTAATGACAATTAAATTATTAAATATACTTGAAACATTAACATATTTTTTTAAGAATAAAATCAAAATTTATTCAGCCTAATAACCACGGAAAAAGTTCTTACTTTAAAGTTAAAAGTTTCATTTATAAAACACAATTTAATGAATTTTTTTAACAAAAGAACTCTCTATTTCCAAATTAACCCAACTTACTTGACCTAGTTATATTTTATCTTGTTGCATAATGCTTTCAAAATTTTGTTCATAGTGGTGTATCTATACTTGAAATTTTTGGAAAGGAATTCTAAGAGGACTTATTGGTCTATAAAAGATATATAGGATTTATATCTCAAAGAAAACTAGGATTTGTTACTATGTTAACTTTCCCCTATCAAAAATATGGAAGAGAGGGAGAGTAGAGAGTTCTACCCTTTACATCTGATTTTGCAGGATTACCAAGAGAAACGTGTGCTGCACCCTACTCAAGGATTGTCCAAGTTCACATTCCTTATATTTCCTGTGTGCTATCCTTGTCAATGTATATGCCTCATGATAAGCCAGGAATGTATGTTTCTTGTATCCTAATTCTCCAGAATTTGACATGTTCCATTTTTTTTTTTTTTTTTTTTTCGATAGGTAGAAAATTTATTGAAAATAAAGACACTTCATGTTCAAGATGATGAACACAAAGAGTCTGAAAAATTACAAAGAAAAACTGAGAGAATTATGGAATTCTAAAACAGAGGTACAATGGGTAAAACCCCAAACCTGAGACCACTCAAACAAACTTCCGAGCAATAAAGTTCCATTCCATGAAAAGACTGCTCAAGGTTAGGAAATTTGGCACATCAGTCAAACTTATGGTCCATGTTGATTGAACTATTGTCTCTATCAACATGAAATCTAGATTGAACACAAAGAAGTGGCATTAAATTCTATTGAAATTTGAAAAGTTTCTAAAAATGTAGAGATGGTGTTGATTACAAAGTCTTCTACTGATTTTACAATCTGCAGAAACCTCTGGAACAGCCACAGATTTAGAAATTAAACTGCCCAGTCTTTGAAATAACTCCAATCTCTCCCCAAATGGACAATTTCAAAAGCATGGGAGGTAATTATCCATGTTCTATTTAATTTTTTCCAAAAACAATAAGGATGTGAAAATTTCACAGGAAGTTCTGAAGCTCGAAAAGAAAAATAGAGAAGGAAAAACTGATACCAAAAAGTAGCCTAGTATATCCATTTTAGAATAATTACGTTTGTGCATATGGTGACTTTACGTGGGGATTTTACTGTTTGTTCTTTTTATGAGACTTTATGGGTTCACCCCCTATGTCTTTCCCTTGGAAAGCCATATGGAGGGTTAAGGCCCCCTAGACCCTCGGAGAGTGTTCCTTTTTTGTGTGGACAGCGGCATGGAGTAAAATTCTTACATATGATAACCTTATCAAGAGTAGTTATTCAATGGACAGTTAAGTACTATTTTAGGGAGTTGTCTGCCTATGACCTACTTAAGGTAATTCTAAGTAAGAGTAAAAAGGCCTGTCGGTGAGGTTCGGAATATGTCAGAATTTGCAGATATCCTTTGCTGTAAGATTGAGTGTTTGCCGTTATCCTCCTTCAAGGCCAAGTTAGTATGGAATCCTTTTATAGAGAAGATAGAACACAAATTATCAGGTTGGAAGAAATTGTATTTGTTAGCAGGCGGATAAATAACATTATTAAAGAGTACACTATCGAGTCTACCCACTTATTATCTCTCCCTGTTGACTATTCCTGTTAGAGTAGTGAACAGGATTGAGAAATTGCAAAGAAACTTTCTTTGGGGTGCTGTGGGAGATAAAGTGAAACATCCTTTAGTGGGGTGGGATATAGTGTGCACTCCAATTGCTAATTGTGGATTGGGAATTAAGAAGTTGGTAACATTTAACCAAGCTCTGTTGAGTAAATGGTAATGGCACTTTAAGATTGAGGAAATATGGTCATGGGGGAGTGTAGTAGCTGTGAAATATGGAGTGGGGAGGTTGGTGCACGAAGAGTGTTCGAGGAACTCATAGTTGTGGCTTAAGGAAAGGTATTAACCTGGGATGGGACGGGTTCCTACAGTATATTCACTTTGATGTAGGTGAAGGCAACCAAGTTCGGTTTTGGCATGATAGGTGGTTGGTCAGGTGTGGTGACCAACCACTGAGGATGGTCTTTCTAGACCTGTATGATTGTTGCGTAGCTAAAGATGCTTTGGTTGGTTCCTTGTTAGGGAAACAAAATGAAGGGGTATAGAGGAGTTGGCTTTGAGAGACTTTAATGATTGGGAGATAGAGGTGGTAACCTCCTTTTTCAATCTTCTTTATTCTAATATCCCTCACCGTGAGGGTAGAGATCAATTGGGATGGAGATTGAAAGGGAATGGGAATTTGATGTTCACTCCTTTTTATGATGCCTTAAGGGGCCTTTACGCCAAGATTTTCAACTTGAAGAGTATTTAGTGTGTCAAGGCCCAATGAGGATCTTTCTTCGTTTGGACGGTAGCATGGGGGAAGATCCTTACTAGTGTTAATCTCATTACGAGAGGTTACACACTAGTAGGGTGGTGTTGTATGCACCGCTTTAGTAGGGAGATAGTGGTGCATCTTCTGTAACATTATAGTGTTGCATACGAGTTGTGGAGTTTCATTTTCCATTCCTTTGGGTTTCAATGGGTACTACTAGAAAAAGTCACTAACCTTTTGTTTGGTTGGTGGGATTGGGTAGGCAAGCAACCTTCTACATTTGAAACTTGGTCCCATTATGTTTGATGTGTACATTTTGGTGGGAACATAATCATCATACTTTTGAGGATATGGAAATTTTAAGAACACAATTGATAAAATTGTTTTCTAGATCATTGTTTGATTGGTCTCGGACCTGGAGTTTTACTAACAGTAACTCCATTGCTGAGTTTTAAATATCACTCTCTGTGTACATAACCTTTTGCACTTCTTTAAACTCCTTAGCGTTCACTTCCATGCATGAAGTCGTCTTTTTCAATAAATTATTATTTACTTATTTACTTTTAAAATAAAATTATACACACACACACACCAGCGAGTTGTGATCTGCAGGCCAGACAAGGATCATCTTACCAAAATGTATTACACTTTTATTCCAAAAAAATAATTATGGCCACCCAAAAATTTTCTTAAACCTTCTTTGTGTTGATTGAAAGGCAGCATTTAGTAAGTATACATAGTAAAATTTAAAGCGCCTAGGTAAAAAGAGGATACATCTCTACGAATGAGTTTGGTTGGAAGGAAAAATGAAAGGGTAGAAAAGGGTGGAGAGAAAATGGAAGATGTATTGAATCTTTTTTCTTTCCCTTTTTTTGATAAGTAAAGATGTATTGAATCTATTGATATTTTCTCTTGTTTAGTAGGATATAAAATTAGAAGGAAAGAAAAAGGAGAGATGATTATTTCAATCTAGTCTTACCAGTTTTAATTTTCCTAAAAAGAGGCCAAGAACCTTGTATCTCAACTGGCATCTCTTGGTATCTCCAATGGAGACATCTAAGGTTCAAATCTCTCCTCCCCAAATATTGAATCATCAAAAAATCTTCCAAAAGAGGGAGGAAAGTACAAGACAAAATGTCTTAAATAGTAATTTGATAATCTTATCCCTCTAGTTTATTAAAAACAATTCAATAAAAGGATATAACAGGAATTTAATACAACATGCTTACTGCTTAGCCCATCAGGGTGAATACCCCTGGATTACCTAGCATCTAGTTCTAGCAAGTGGGTTTAGCTGTCCATTGGTTTTATTAGCCAAAGACAAGTCCACAGGGCTCTTCTTTAGAAAGGCTCCCTACATTATCAAAAAAATAAAAATAAAAACAATATTCTTCATTTTCTCCCCACTATTGTTTCCCTACTACCAAACACTTGTACAACAAAAACCAAGCCTTATCCCACATTTTTCCAGGGCCAGTTATAGATCCTCAACAAATTAGTCATGATCAACCACGTTTATTGTTTTCCACCACTCTATTTTATCTTAAGGCCACACTCTCTGTTATTTCTTAACTAACATGTCATTTTTTACTACAAGAAGTAATACTTAGGGTCTTTCTCTACCATTTTCTCTTTCCTTAATTTAAATCAACTCACTTTTTCTTACCGGTGCATTTATCATTAATTGCTCTCTTCTGAAAATGACCACATAATCTCAAGCGAGTTATCTCTCATGTTCTCATCAATAGGGGCCACCCCTAGTTTTAAGAGAACCTTCTCACTTTGAATCCTATCTTTCCAAGTTTTTCCATTTATCAATCTTTTTTTCTTTTTCTTTTTCTTTTTTTTTTTATCATTTAATAGTTACAATGAGAGAGGGGGGATTTGAATCCTAGATGTCATGGACACACCAGGAGATACCAACCAGTTGAACTACAAGATTAGTCATGATTAACCACATTTATTTTTTTCGGCCACTTTATTCTATCTAAGGCCATATTCTCTATTATTTCTTAACTGACATGTCATTTTTTACTATAATAAGTAATATTTTGGGTCTTTCTCTACCATTTTTTCTTAATTTGAATCAACTCACTTTTTCTCACCGGAGCATTAATCATTAGTCGCTCTTCTCTAAATATGAACAAATCATCTCAAGCAACTTATCTCTCATGTTATCATTAATAGGGGGCCACTACTATCTTTAAGAGAATTTCCTCATTTTGATCCTATCTTTCCATGTTTTTCCATTTACCCATCTCTTTTTCTTTTTTTCTTTTTTTCGTTTAATAGTTACAACAGGAGAGGGGGGGATTTGAACCCTAGATGTCATGGACACTCTAGGAGATAACAACCAATTGAACTACAAGGCCCTTAATTTTTCCATTTATCCATCTTTACATTCTCATTTCAAGTATGCTCATTTTATGAATATGTTGCTTCTTAATAGTCCAACATTTAGTACCATGGAGCATAAACGGATGTGCTTCTCCATTTCATCCACCATGCTCCTATCCTATGATTCACATCATCTTCAATCTCTCCATCTTTAAGAATTATTAATCCAAGATGTTGAAAGCTCTGCTCTTTGGTATCTCTTGACTATTGAGTCTTTTTTGATAAGTAAATAAGAAGCTTTATTAAAATGACTCTTGACTATTTAGTCTTACAACCCTTCATCTCTCTTTATACTTCCACTAAATTTACATTCCATGCACTCTATTTTATTCCTACTTAATCAAAATTCCTTAGATCCTTAAATGTCTCACCAAATTTCTAACTTGAAGTTAACTCTACATCTAATCTCATACACTAAAATCATTCATCTACAAAAATCAAACCAAATTTCTAACTTGAAGTTAACTCTACATCTAATTTCATACACTAAAATCATTCATCTACAAAAATCAAACGCTAAAGGAGTTCCTCTTGAATCAATGTAGTGAACTCATCCATCACTAGTGCAAAGATTTATAGACTTAATGTTGATCCTTGATGCACCAAACACTTATAACGGAATATATTAATCTCTTTATTCACTCCTTACATTTTCTATCTTCTCACTTTTTTATCCTCCCTACCAAATAACACCTCAATTATTCTAAATGCAGACCACCTCACAATGTTATAACTTTAATTAAACAATCTACATAAAGTATAAATAAGCACACTCATATCACACCATATTACAAGGTGAGTGCCGTAACACATTAACATCCCCATTCTACATAACGCAGTGATTTGCCTTCCAGGTACATAGGTTTGTAACCACTGTCTATATAATATTTATCATTTACATTCCCAATGAACATGCATGTTGTAGTGTTGTACTAAATCCAATAGAGGGACGCATGGGCGTAGTCTTTGGAGGAGTATCAGAGCGGTTTGGGATAGTTTCTTCCAGAATGTGGCATTTGAGGTAGGTGATGGAACGCAAGTAAGATTTTGATATGATCAATGAAGTGGACACTTTTTTTTTTTAATCAGTATGTGTACCTTGACCTGTTCAAGTGCTCAACTGATAAGGAAGCCTCAGTTTTTGCTGTTTCACAAAGGCTTTCATGATTGGGAGTTGGTCCATGAATTCCTTTCTAGACCATCTTTACTCACAGGTACCGTGGGGGGTTGGGGGTGGGAGTTGATAGGATGAGATGGAGTTTGAATTAGGGATAGCAATTTTTTCCCGTCTCTCCCCGCTTCTCCCTACGCGGGTTTTTCCTGCCCCGTAAAGGTGATGGGGCGGGGATGGGGCAAGATTTTAGCCCTGCACCACGGGGTAGGGCGGGGATGGGTTTATACTTTTTGGACCCACCTCGCCCCGCCCCTTCCCGTCCCTGCCCCGCCCTGCATTGGTTATAATTGTAAATTTTTTATACCCTAAAACTCTACTATTTAAACAAACATATCAATATTAACTTATTATATTCTACCCAATGTGATTCTCTACCTTTATTTTGTTATGTGTTATACTATGAGTTTTTTTTTTTTTTTTTGGTTATGATTGTCTTGTTAAACACTTTGATATATTATTTAATTTTTTTCTAAAAATTGATTTGATTTGATGGGATAAATTTAGTTGTAATTTCAATAATATTTTTCTCAATGAAATAGGTTTCATTAAAAAAATTGTACTAGTTGTATGGAAAATTAACAAAAAGTAGAGTTTTACGGGGTGAGGCGGCGCTTCGCGGGTCCCCAAAGGGCGGGGATAGGGTGAAAAAGTTTTCCCCGTCATGCGGGGCAGGGCAGGGATGGGGCAAGACAAAATCATGCAGGGCAGAGATGAAGGCCCCATCCTTCGGCCCCGCCCCGCCCCGCCCCATTGCCATCCCCAGTTTGAATGGGAGTGGTAAGTTTGATGTTCACTCTTATTACAAAGCTATTCGTGGTACCAACGTTAATTCACTTCCTTGAAAGAGTATATGGTGCGTCAAGGCTCCAAGGAGGGTGTCCTTTGTGTGGATGCTAGCTTGGGGTAAGATTCTTACTAATGATATTCTTATCAAGAGGGGTTTCTTGTTAGACAATTGGTGCTATATGTGTCAATGTAATGATGAAATGGTGGATCATTTATTGCTCCATTGTGATGTTGCTTATGCTTTGTGGACTGAAGTTTTTTAAGATGTTTGGGAATCAGTGAGTGATGCTGTTGAAAGTAATTGACGTATTATTTGAATGAAAAAATAGGTTTGGGAAACACTATTCAAATGTTTGGAATCTTACTCCGTCATGTTTGATGTGGACAGTGTGGAAGGAATGAAATAGATGTACATTTGAGGACATTGAGAGACCTCTACATCAATTGAAGTCCTTGTTGATTCTTTTTTCCGTCATGTTTGATGTGGATAGCGTGGAAGGAATGAAATAGATGGACATTAGAGGACATTGAGAGACCTCTAGATCAATTGAAGTCCTTGTTGATTCGTACTTTGTTTTATTTGCCTCATGCATGGGACTTTACACATTGTACTTCTATTTTTGAGTTACAAAACTCTATTCTATTTTCTGTAATTCTTTAAGATACTTTGTGTTCATCATCATGAACATGAAGTATTCTTCTGTTTCATATTATTACTTACCCAAAATAAAAAATTCCAACGAACATTGGCACTATTAAAGCAAATTGCAGAAGTTAATACAAAACTAAGCAACTTCAAATCGTACTTATCATACATTCTGAGCTATTATTAAAATAGAACAGAGTTATGAGAAAACTCAACATAACAAAATTTATATACTCAAAAGATATTTTGTACCTTCAGATTGATCACCGCAACTCTATTGGTTGGTGTTGATAGCTGCTGACTGATGTAGGCCATAGATCTCAACATAGGTTCAAGTGTGATCCTTGTTAGCCTAAATTGCACCTCTGTCTCTCCCACAGGGTTCTTTCCATAATCTTGCAACTACAGCACATGTAAAGAAAATTACAAATAGAAAGACAAGAACATTAATAGCAACATATTTTACAAACCCTTCCCGGCTATTATGGATGTGGAGAATAGAGATGAAGACAGTGAATTATTTCATTAGAATATTTAAGGTTTAATGGAGACTGCAAGAGTATCAAACAGGTCCTCAGGGATAGGACTGATCTATTCCAAACTACAGGATACATTCATTTCCACCTTTCAATTCATCATATTACACTATCTTTTCTTCTATTGGTAAGGTTCCAACTTAAGAACTAAGTCACCTATCCCAACTCCCACTATATTCAATATTAAACAGGGGAAAAAAGGGGGAAGAAAATTGAAGACTACAAGTAGCATAGATCACTGTACAATTGACGGAATCTATTGAAAAGGGGTGCATACCTTTAAGTTAATGACAGCTACTCTACCAGCTGGTGTAGAATTCTTATTTTCTATCACCCAAGTCATGGACTTGAAACAAGTCAGAACCACCTAAATAAATAATTTAAATTTAAATTTAGCCATCATCAAAGTATATTCAAAAGTTCAACAATAATTCTGTATATCTCAGATGATTCATACAGTGTTATCAGAAGTGGCACCATCGCGGTGAATAGACACAGGAGCCGTGCTTGGCTGGTTCAAATCTGCACCAGGAACTCCTACATCATTAAGATTAAAGCGATGTGGCATTGCTTCTTGCCAAGGCCATAATGATGGGGCCATTTCAGGAAATGACATGGGGGTTTTCTTGTTATTGTCATCTTGACTATCACCACTACCCTGAGAACTAAGAGGTGTAACTTTAGCAACATTTTTCTTCACAGAAGCAATCCTTTTCCCACCCTCCCTTAGAGCATTCATTGCTGCATTATAAGTCTCTATAGCAACTGACCCTTCTTCAGCATATTTAATGGCTTCCCAACATAAATTGTTGAAGCGCAAGGTGAGAGTCTCAATACCTTGTGGATCCAAATTTTGTTCATCTAACCCAACCCCTGCTTTGGCATTCCTTGTCCATCGCTTCAATATGTAGTGTGATGGAAGGGTAAGAACATTTGTTACAGTGAAGACAGTCAATATATGTCGACAAAGTATGCCAGAGTATTCAAACATCTGACAGCTGCAATTTGCTTTCATCTCAGAAACATCAACATTGACCATGTATGCCTTGTGATCATGTTCATATTTTGCAACCCTATACTTGCTAACTACCCCATCACCCTCAATATTATTTGCAGTGTACACAAAAGTTTCGACTAATTCCTCCTGAAACTTTGTAAAAACTTTTCTGGTATAGAGATTTGCTGCTTGTTGTTCCATTGGTGATGGTGTCTTCAATACTGGTGTGGTGCAAATTGTATCATAATCTGCTTCTATTTCTTTTTCTAATGAATGTTCCAAAGCTCTTTCATATTGTTTAAAGAAAAGAGGGATGGTGGTCTGCTGATTCACATAACCATCAAAAAAGGAGCTAACACCTTGGTTTGAAGAAAGTGCAGCAAAGAAAGTTCCATGAAAATATACAGGGGCCCACTGCTTGCGAGCATTATACACTGCCTGAAGCCACTCATTCTTCCGCAGATCATATTTATCAAGGAGACTGCCCCATGACAACTCAAAATCATTAATTGTCTCAGAAAAGTTGATGCAGCTATACAGCTCTCCATAGAATGAAGGATGAGCAAGGTATATATGAGCCAACCTTTCTTGGCCTTCTCTCAATATGTGCCATTTGCAAATACAGTGGCGAGTATTTGGGAAAACCTGCAAGACTGCTGCTTGTATGGCTCTATCTTGGTCTGTGGTTATAGAAACAGGAGGCCTATCATTCATTGCTGATAGCCATGTCTTGAACAGCCAAGTAAAGGAAGACTCAGACTCATCTAGAAGTAAAGCACAACCAAACAACACCATCTGACCATGATGATTTACACCTGTAAAGGGAGCAAATGGTACCTGATACTGATTTGGTCTATACATCGTGTCAAAAATTACTGCATCACCAAAGTAATTATAAGCAGCTCTTGATCTTGCATCAGCCCAAAAGACATTAGTCATGCGATTATCATCATCAAGCTGTATTGCATAAAAGAAACCAGGGTGTTCAGACTGCATCTTCTTGAAATAGTTTAGAAGATTCTGAGCATCTCTACCAAGGGTCCTCTTTCTGCTAGAAGGCCTAATGTAGTTTAAAGGCCCAACACTTCGAATTGGGTGATTTGGTTCTACAGGGGAGGCACTCCTAACTACATGATTTGGTTGAAAAGCTACACTATTGCCATCCATGGAAACATAAACATCACCAGTAGCATCCAACGTGTCAACCACACTCTTGGTAGCACCAGCAAAATGCCTACGGGGTCGAAGATAATGCACTTTACTAGGAGAAACTATTGAATGGTTATGGTCCTCAACAAATTTTGTCACAACCCAACTGTTTGAATCCTTCCTCTCAAGCCTAATCATGGCATTGCAGCTTTCTATATTTTTCCTTTTGAAAATCTCTCTGGAACATGCAAACTCCCATGTTACAATTGGCCCATCAGGCTTATTACGACTGAATGGACCAACATGGGTGCTAAAACCCACACGCCTAGCATATGCATCATAGAAAGTCTTTCCAGCATCTTCTGATTCAAACTCCATGCCCACTTGTGGTGTAGCAGTTTCATCATCATCATCCTGACTTATTACTTCTCTCTCAGTAGAATTCCCAGCTAAATTCTGTTTTTCACCATTATCATGTTCAGAATTTCCATGCACATGGTTTTCCCTGTTGTCCCCTTCAACATCCATGCGAATTCAATGCATGCACATCTATGGTCTCTTATGGAGGACTACAAACAGTGACTCATGTGCCGACACAAAATTAAAAAATCCTGCATTTTGTACCTCTAAAAGTCATTACTAAACCAACATATTTCTTTTCTTGAGAAAACCATTGAACAAAAAGAATATAATTCATGGAAAAAATTTTGAAATATGGAATTTAATAAGAGAATAACCAAAGAACGAAATTGTTACAGCAAGACAAAGATAAAAGTTAAAAAGCAGGGAAGTAAGCACTACTTAGATGCTTAACCCAGACATAAGTGCTTCATCACTGATATTGGTACCCTTATGAATGTCCCAAACGCATTAGAATTTAATCATTTAACCATAATTCTAACACTTCCCCCCATGTATGACCCTAAACTCCACCTTGATAAATGGGGCCCAACATGTGAGATTTTAACTTTTTAAATGGGAAGTAGAGTAGAGACATGGTTTGAACACAAGACCACCTGCTCCGATACCTTGAAAAATTACTGATTATCCCAAAAGCTTAATGCTTTAGGAAATAGTGAATTTAATTATTTAAGCCTAATCAAAGTAATGATCAATGATCAAGAAAAATTATTTAACCATAATTCTAACACTAAATTCAGATTGGAGGATTCAATTCCAAATAAAAAAATTATATTGGATTCTATACGTATCCAATTAGAACAAAATCTAAATTTGATGAAACGACTAATTCCATATGGGACAATGCTAAAGGTACTTCTAATTTTACTACAAAAGACTTACACATAATAGAGGAAATATTTCTGCCTTTTTATCCACAATCTTCACAAAAACAAAAGTTAAGGCAAATTTTGCTTCAAGCAACCAGTCTCTTTTAGAAAGAATTGAAAACACAACCAAATGCTGGCACATAATAGACATTGTCAGTTTCAACAGTCAACACTAACAGCCGCAAGAGGAAAATTACCCACCAAAATCCTAAACGAAATGAAAATTTTCAAGACTCTTTTTTTTTTTTAATGTTAAACAAATCATTTTAAAAAACAAAATAAAACCCAGTTCCTGAAATTCAAAGACAGAAAATGGGATCACATTAAAAAAAAAAAAAAAAAACTCACCTTGCGTTACGTGTTGCAGGTAAGACCAGAATTGAGGGTGGTATTGGGCTTTGTAAGCGAAGAAGTTGGTATCTTTGTGAGTAATTTTTGTGGGAGAGTGCGTTGGGTTTAAGGGTTTGAGAGAGAGATTCAAAGTAGAAAGAAAATTAAAGGTGACGAGGCCAAGAGTCTTGAGTCAGTAGTTCCTAGTACGAGAATAAAAGAAGCCAAACAAACAAACCCAGAAGACAGGAACTGGAAGTGGTTTCGTTCGTGTTTGTGTTTTTAATTCCCTGTTTTCGTTTTCCGTTGACGTTTTCACCACCACGCCTTTTACTATTTACTCGTCTAATAAGCTATGTTCGGGCCTACATGTGCATGGCCACTATAGCTGGCTCTGGCCCATTTATAACCAAGAGACTTGGTCCGGGTCTGCTTTAATTCCTATTTGGATTAGGTAGGGCCTATACATATCTAATTTCATTTTTTTTTTTTTCCTTCCATCTAGCTATTTCAACTCTTATCAAATACAGTTAGATCTCTCTCTCTCTCTCTCTCTCTCTCTCTCTCTCTCTCTCTTAAGTAGATGCACATATACAACCATCTTTGTGATCCCATTGGGTTACCTAGATGGCGAGCTCATTAGTCTTAAGCGTGATACAAATTTAAAAGTCTTAAGTTCAATTCATCGTACTATCAATTCATTAGATTTTTGGAATGTCTCATGAGCCAATCAAAAGTTGGGATACCATTTCAACTACCTAGGTAGTGAGCTCAAATAATCTTAGGCATGACGTAAACTTGAAGGTCTCAAGTTTAATTTACCGCTCTATCAATTTATGAGATTTTTAGAATGTCTCATGGACAAATCAAAAGTTGAGATACTACTTCCTTATATCAAATGTTGAAACTATTTTGTTTGATGGTTATTGGGGCTTTTTTTTGTAATTGAGCCTAAATTTGTGAGGGGTCATAAGCTTAAAATCACACCAATGAATAGCGTTTGATAGTTACTGTTGCATTTCTAGCTTACAACACGAAGGCCGAAAGAGGGAAAATACATACAATGAAAGACTAAAAGCAGAGTGTTATGAATTCAACAATAAAACAGTACAAGTTCAACGATGAGAATTGTAGCGAAAGATGAGAATAAAGTGTGCATGAGCTAATAGAAGAGAGTGTGATTTAGTGATACCTTCTGGGTTGAACAGCTTGATTTTCCCACAAATTGAATGTTAAGAAAGTGAATAATAAGATAGGGTGACAGGGATGGAGGATTTCCAAATACGCTTCTGTGTAACAACTATGGATGAGAAAATCTACTTTATAGTTTTTTTTTTTTTTTTTTTTTTTTTTTTTTTTTCCTTCTTACAAAAAAGGGAGAGAGGGATGCAGAGCTTGGAAATTAAATAAAGAAGCGATAAGCTAGTGAACTTTAAATCTCAAAGTTTCTAAAACATTTTTTTTTTTTACATTGTAAATAACACGAGTTATAGTTTAAAGTGCTAACTGTACATTCTAAAAGTTTATAATGGAAAGTGTAATTGTGATATAATTTAGAATTGTATAGTGTAATTATATATATATACACACATATATGTGGTTCAAGTTATACCTTTTTTAATCTATTGGATTTAAGTAGATTCAACGATTAAAAAAATGCATTCATTAATGCTGATATTTTGATAAGAATCTCATTTATTATCCCATTTATTATCCTTATTTATAACATTCCATACCTATCTCTAATCCCAAAAATATGTATATTTTTTCTCTCTGCTCTCTTTCTCATCCACTACATGTTTCTCTCTCCTCTATTGCTCTTCCACCTCCATTTTCATAAGTTTCCACCTCCACAGCCACATGGATTTAATGATCCTTAAAATTGCAGTTCGATTCTAACTTGAAGGGTTTGAATCTAAAAAAGATGTTCCAACTTCAAGAATAAAAATATGATATATTGTTGCATAACCACCTGCCTTCTAGACTAAGATGGTTCTACAAGAATTTACAGCAAAAGTGGGTGACAAATTCATGCATAGCACATATTTACATCAAACTAGCTAGGCAAGGATGCACCATTAACCAATTTTGAAGAACATAATTTTTTTTTCTAACAACTAAAAATGAGGCAGATTGTTATTGTCTTATAACTTCTCTAATGATTTTGAGAATGAGGTGTATCGCCACAAAATCCCTCCAACCAGATTGTTTATTGCGTGAGAAGCCATTGGCACAATAAGGCTGGAAGACATAATTGTGGCATAACCATACACAAGCCCAACAAAAGTTGCCCTGAAACATGTCAAACACCAGATCCTGATTAATTGGAGCCCACAGTGCCTGAATATGGAGGTGGAACCTCATGAAAATGGAGGTGGAAGAGCAATGGAGGAGAGAGAAACGTGAAGTGGATGAGAAAGAGAGAGCAAAGAGAAAAATATACCTATTTTTGGGATTAGAGATAGGCATGAAATGTTATAAATAAAGATAATAAATGAGATTCTTATCAACATATCAGTATTAATGAGTACATTTTTTTGACCGTTGGATCTACTTAAATCCAATGGTTTAGAAAATGTGTAACTCTTTAAAGTTACACCAAAGGCAACTTAAACCCATCTATATAGGACTGTGTTAACGAGCACCATAAAGTGCCTGTTAACATCAACTTTTTTGGCAGCTTTTTATCTTATTTTAATTTTATGTCATTTTTTTAGCTTTATAAATTGTAAGGCCGGCTTCATAAAAAGAAAAAAAAAAAAATATATATATATATATATATATATATTAAAATAAAATGCAGGGCTACTTTTATGTCTTTTTTTATTTATCTAATTTCTTTATTAAGTGAAACCCACATTAGTCCAACCTTAATAAACACCACACAGTGCTTGTTAACATTTCTCATATATATATATATATATATATAACAAGATTTCTCTATTTGATCTGGACTTTTTGTGAAGATCAAAAATATCTCATCCGGTAAAAAAATGAAATTTTTACTACAAATGTTGTGGTAATATGGTCAACATCGTCACAAAACTCCTTATAAATTAAACTGGACTTTTTTGTAGTTCGAAAATACCCTTATCAATAAACAATGAGTTCTCTTAAAAATTGGGGTTATAAAGTCAAATAACAAATTTCATCTCTCCCAAAAAAACATGAATCCACTTGACCATTCCCATATCCACTCACCATGTTTTGCTCATATAAAACTGTTTTACTCTTAAATTAAAAACCCAAAAAAAGAAAAAAGACTTACATGTTTCTTTTCTTTTTTTTTTATTAGTCATACCCTTTATTCATCTCACGGTTACTTCATAGTCCACACTAACTCTTAGGGTTCATATGATTGGGTAGATTTTAGGGAGGATGAAAAAAATAGGAGAGAAAAAGGGAGAGAAAATTGTATTCTAGTGTGTTTGATAAGAGAAGAAAATGGGAAGGAAAATTGGTGGGGCCCAGTGGTTTTCTCCCCTAGCCCAACAAATTGCAATCTCCCCAACTTGGGGAGAAAACAGAAAAGAAAAAAATTCCACTTGAAGAGACTAAATTGCTCCCTTTTGCATTAGGCAACTAACGTTTACTCTCACCTTGTCCAAATTGCTCTCCTTTTTTTTCCAGACTCTTTTTTCTCACTTTGTCATATTTTTTTTATTACTTTTCATTCCTACCCCTTTTTTTGTGTGCATTGTTCATCCGTTTTTCCTTTCATATGTTGTTTTTTTTTTTTTTTTCCAATCCTTTTTTTTTTTCACATTTCTTTTGGATTTTTGTTCTCTCTCTCTCTCTCTCTCTCAATGAAGTGCACTATATTTTTTTAATAAAAATATAATTCGTTACTCTTTTTTATCTAATAAAAATATAATTCTTGACTTTTTTTTATCTAATAGGAGCATGACAGTAAATTTATACAAACCACATTTTTTATTCTCTTATTTTTCTTCTCAACCAAGTCCAAAAAGTTTTCCATCTCACCATTCTTCCACTTCTCCAACCAAACACAAATGAGGAAAAATAAAAGAGAGATGCTACGTCTACAATAATTTTACAATATTTTTACAACAAATTACAGGTGGTTAGTTGTTATTGGTTCAAATTTGAAACTAACACTAAAATTACTTTTTTGCCCCAACAATAACAACCAGTAACAACCTGCCACTTTGGATTTTTTGTAAAAATATTGTAAAAATGTTGAAGACAAATCATTTTTCAAAATAAAATATTTTCTATCCTCCCACTTTTTCATCTTCACAACCAAACAAATCTTAACTCTATTCTTTTTTTCTTTTTCATACAATCCCATAAAAGTCACTCCCATGTTTACCTCTTCTTTCCTTATTTATTTATTTTTTAAATTTAACTAGACTTACTTGGTTCTTCCTCCCCACCAGTCCTTCCTTTTTCTTTTCTTTTTTTCTTTTTTTAAACTCAAATTCTAAAAACAATTCAATTTTGTGAAGAACTCCCCGTTCAAAAAACATAACCACCACAATTTGATTCAATCATTGTCTTAAATAAATTCTCTCACATCTGATACTCTCGTATCTCTCTATTCTATGTATTATAATCTCATATGACTTCACACCCAAAATCGAAGTGCATTCTCCAATTTCTATTATAATCTATGTAAGGTTTTTTTCTCTCTCTCTCTCTTCACATTGGGGTGTCCAGACTCGACCCACACCCATCGGACCGACCAAACCGCCCGATCTCCACCCGATTTCAGCCCGAATCGACGCTCCTGTCAGTCGGTTACAGGTTGCCGCGCCCAAGACCCGATGCCGGCGGGTTGAGTGGCGGTTTTCTTCTCCAAAACTCGAGCCACTCGACCCAACCAATGTTCTATACAAAAAATGCAGAATCAGGCGAGGTCAAGCTTAGATTCGAGGAGATCCGGCCAAGTCCCATCAATTTTTAGCCAAAAAATGCAAAATCCGGTGAATATTTCCAGAATCCGGTAAGATTTCCAAATTCCAACGACTTTTTTTTTTTTTCCAGATTTTGATGCTTTCTTTATTCCGGTGACCCGCCCGACTCAACCGACATTCACCTCACCCGAAACCGACTCGACCGATGCTTCTGGCGGGTCGAGTCTGGGTTCCTCCACCCTTCACCCGACGCCGGCGAGTCGAGTCCAGGTTGGGTCCAAAACCGACCTGGCCCGACCCATGGACAGCCCTACTTCACAAATACTTAAGAATAGTACTTGATTAGGAAAACAAAGTTTTGGTTGATAGTAGATCCTTTTTTTCCCCCCCTTTTATAAATGTTTTTGATATCGTAGGTCTCAATTTTGGGGGTGAAGTTTAGCGTAATGTTTGTGGTGACGGAGTAGTGCAATGGGCCCTTTTTTTTTTCTCTTTTTCTTTTTTTTCAATTATAATAATTTGTAAAGTTTTAAATTTGGATGCTATTTTATTGTTCTCACTCTCTAGCATTGTTAATTTTCGGATGTTTATGATGATGCATAACTAACCACGCATGCAAATGACCTAGCAGCCTTGATATATTCTGGTAATTTTTTTAATTGCTATTTTTGTGTTGACTTGTTTTAGAAAGAATTGAAGGAAATGGAAAGTCTATCAAGAGAACGATATATTGGATCATTTAGAAGGTTTACTATCTGCATCTACATTAAATTTTGAGAACAAGAAAATTACAAAATTTGCTTTTTGAATTGATGTAAGATAATTTGAAATAAAAGTAGTGGTGTTTCTATTTATGAGTTTCAAAATATAGAGGTATTGTAGGTAATTATCAACATGGCACGCTATGGTTAATGTGTCAGTAAGGGTATATCTGATAAACTGTAAGGGCACGCTTGGTATATTGTAACGGTAATTATATAGGAACAAGAATAAGTATTATAAGGAATAAGGGCATGTTTGGTAAACTGTAATAGATGTTGTAATATAATGGTTATTCCTATGGTTTAATTATTCTTTAGTTTGATTATATTTTTATTACAATGAATAATCATTCCTTATGAATAGCTATTTTTCGAAATTAGGAATAATTATTCATATTTAAAAGATTGTATTAGCTATTCCTTAGTAAATGCAATATTTTCAAAACTTAATATATTTCCAAATAAAAAACTTTCCATATACATCTAACAATTATAAAAATAAAAAATCATAAAAATAACACATATCTCTCTTAAATTTAAAAATAACAATTTTTAAGAAGATATAATTGTATGAGTAAGAAATTTTCTCAAATAAATGTTTAAGTTTCATTCTAATGTTATAACTCATAACCAAACTAATGAATAGATTTAGTTATTACATTACACCTCATTTAATTCCTAGTAATAAAGATTACAATTCCTGTCATAATCCTCATTCAGTGTACCAAACTTACCCTAAAAGATGATGTAATGTAATACTTATTACTATTCATTTGTTTGATGGCAACACAATAATAGAATCCTAAAGACAATGGAATGAAAGCATTTTAAATCAAACTTAAGATATATTTTAGAAAATATGTTATTCATATAATTATATTTCCTAAAAAAAAAAATATATATATATATATTTTAATTTGAAAGAGAGATTCGTTATTTTTTTTTATGTTTTTTTATTTTCATAATTGTTATGTACATATGAAAAGTTTGTTTATTTGGATATATATATATATATATATATATTAATTTTAGAAATTAATATACCTTCTAAGGAATAGCTGTTACAACCCTTTAGAGATGAATAATTATTCCTTATGAATAGTCATTCTTTAAAATAAGAAATAACTATTCTCTGTAATAAAAATATAACCAAACTACTGAATAGCTAAACCATAGGAATAACTATTATATTACAGTATATATTATAGTCTACCAAACATACTCTAATAGACACTATAATATAATAATTATTCATATGGTTTAGCTATTCAATAATGTGGTTATATTTTTATTACAGGGAATAGTCATTCCTTATGAAAAGTTATTCTTTAAAATGAGGAATAACTATTTATCTTTAAAAGGAATATAATAGTTATTCTTTAATAGGTGTATTAATTTCTACAATTAATATATTTCTAAATAAACAAATTTTTCATGTGCGCATAACAATAAATCATAAAAAATAACTAATCTCTCTTTCAAATTTTAAAAATATTATTTTTTAGGAAATATAATTATATGAGTAAAATATTTCTTAAAATATATCTTAAGTTTGATTTAAAATACTTTCATTTTATTGTCTTTAGGGTTCTCTTATTGTGCTGTCACCAAACAAATGAACAGTAATACACATTACATTACGGCATTTTGTATTTCTTATAATATCTATCCTTATTCCTATGTAATTACTGTTACAGTTTACCAAACGTGCCCTAAGTTTTAATTTGACTTTTCACTGTAAATAGTGGTCGTTACTGATTAGACAATTTTATAGTTCTTTTGTAATGAACACATTCTCCCACAAACATATGATTTCAATACTATTTTTGTGTTCTTTTTTTATGCTAGGCTCACTACACTCTGACTATATCAGTATTTCATGAATACATATATTATTGGAAAAATGTCTAAACTTTGAATTGGACTAAATTGAAAAGTATGATACTAAAGCCAACAACAAAAAAAAAAAAAAAAGTCTCATCACACATGCTCATGCATGCAATGAGGTTAGTGTGTGTGTATGCATAGATATTTTAATAATTCGATAATTACAACGGTGAAGGGGGGATTTCAATATTAGATGTAATGGACACATTAGAAGGTGCCAATAGTTGAGTTACAAGGTCTTGGCTGAATAATTTTATTTAACCTTAGAAATTTGAGTAAATTTAAATTCAATCTCAAAGTTTGTACTAAAAATTATTTAAACGAACTAGCTACCAACAAAAATTGTGGTAGAAGGTTCAAATGAAACGTTTTTAGAATTTCATAACTTTCTCAAAACGTGTGCCAAACCAAAATTGTGTTTTACAATGTCAATTTTATGCATGTAGAACCATAATTTTATGCTCTTAGAGCATCTCCAACAGCTTCAGCAAATTTTTGTACTGTTTGGAAAATGAACAGTAACATTTAGTTTTTACCTATCCACTTTTTCAAATATACTTCTAACAGATTTTCTATTCCATTATTTATCTCATTTAAATATTATTTCTTCATTCATTTATTATTCTTTTTTTAACAACTATATTTTTAAATGAGAAGTGTTACATTCACAACATTTTACGCAATACTTTCACAACAAAATTTATGTGGAAAGTTGTTATTAGTTCTAATTTGAACTCGCCACTGAAATTATTTTTTTTCTCGCCAATATTAACTAATAATAATCTGTTATTTAAAATTTATTGTGAAAATATTGTGGTAGAATTTCTCAATTAGGATTTTTTATATTTTTTATTCTTTCATTTCATTCTCCTCCACATACATGTCCTCTATGCCCCTTCTTTTATTTCTTTTTCTCATCAAGAACCTTCCAGCAACATCTACTTTTCACATCAGAGAGAGAGAGAGAGAGAGAGGAGGAGAGATCGGCTTGGGCCTCCACCGCCGCTCTAGCATCTCAGCTGCCACTCCAACATCTTCACCGCCGCTCGCCGTCCTCCCCACTGATCGGCTTGGGTCAGATCGGCTTCTTCTTCTTCTTCTTCTTCTTCTTCCCCATATTTGCTTGTTCTGATTCAACTTAATTTTAAATTTGATTTTTTTTTTTTTTTTTGTTTGTGTTTTGTGTTTGGATTAATTCTCTTGCTTATGAATAGGTCTCTCTCTTTTTTCCTTTTTCTTTTATTTTTCTGATTTCATTTGGTTTGTGAGAAAAAAAGAAGCAACGGCAACGGAGAGAATAAGAAAGAGAGAGAAAAAAAAAAAAAGAAGCAACAGAGAGAAGGAGAGAAAAAAAAAATCCAGAAGAGGAGAGAGAAATAATTAATATAATAGAACTATTGGTAATATTTTAATCCAACAAATTTAATAGCTAATGTACAGTAGCCTATCAGACTTGATAGGCTATTGTTCATAATCCAAAAATAATTTGGGTATAAAGAAGCTGCTGGAGTATTTTTTTTTTTAGGTCCTATTCTCTATTATAATTAATATTTTAGTTATACATGTATTGCTGGAGATGCTGTTATCAAGTGTAAAATCCCTTTTTTTATGCATTTTTTAGATGATTGGTTGACGCACGAGAAGAGCTTCTTACCTAATGGTTAGACACGACAAATTGGACTAGGACTCAATAGCGTCTCAATCCAAACCTGAATTTTTTTAACTCAAAAGTAAAAAACTAATTGACCTATGACTTGACCTTTTTTTAGGGATGGGTTGGGTATTGGTTGGGTAATCCCAACTAGTCTGTGAACTGACTCATTTTTAATTATTTTTTAAAGAAAATTCAGACCTAGCTAGATTACTTCTTTGTTTCGGGTTTTACTCAATTGACAATTATAATGCCAAAAGAATGCCATTATTTTTATTATTATAATTTAAAAAGAAAAAAAAAAGAAAAAAAAAAAAAGGAGAGCTTACTCTAAAGCGAGAAGATCGCAATGGCGAAGTCTATAGAAGCTCATTGTCTTGGTAGTGACCTCAAAATTGAAACAAATCAAACTTAATGCAACAAACAATCTATATAACGCTGCAAAAAAAAAAAAAAAAAAAAAAACAATTACAGTGTGAGAAAGGAAAATTTATAAAAGAGAAAGAAATGGGGTTTAAAGTAGGGTTTAATTGTGGGACATTTACAAGGAATCAATACATAAAGGAATTTTAAGAAGTGAGGTTAGACGGTAGATGCTTGGTGGATAGAGCAATGGTGGTAAGCTTAGTCTTCTGCATTTCAAGTTTTACGGACAGAGCAATGACAGTAAATCAGTAAGCTTAGTCTTTTATATATTTTTTACAGGTCTTGATGAATAGGCTTTCAAGATTGTAAATTTCATATTTGCTTTTATTTTTTAGCTAAAATGTAAAACTGGTCTTCTAACTTTCTTCAAGTTTCATTTCAATCCTTTAACTTTACTTTTGTTCATTTTAATTCATTTTTTTTCATTGAAAAGCACGTTTTAATGCTTTCCAGTAGGTCTTGTGCACTACTCATTAGACCCACAAACTTCTTTTTTCAACAAAACTTTCATTAAAAATGGGTCTCACGGCACTATTCACATATTTAAAAATTATTTTACTACAGTGTTTTCAGTTTTTAACAACATAAACGGTATTCAAACGGACCTTAAGTTTCAGATTTATTCAATTAAGGTCATTCTGTTAACTTTTGTTAAAATTTTTTGAAAAAAAAAAAAGGAAAATATTTTTCAACCATTAATTGAAATTTTTTAATTTAAAAAATTTAAAGAAAAATTTATATAATTGAAAAATTAACCACAACATATAACAAAAGTTGATGGAATATACTTAATTGAATAAACTTGAAAGTTAGAGGACTGAAATGAACAAAAGCAAAGTTAGAGGACTAAAATGAAATCTAAAGAAACTTAGAGGGTCAATTTTGCATTTTACCCTCTTTTTTTTTTTTTTAATCAAATTAACTATCCAATAGGGTATTTATAATTTTGTTCTCTATTTTGGGATGTTAAATATTGTGTGGAAATGAAACATGTGTGATTGTTTTAATTATATTTTCAAATGGTAGATCAAATTGCTTTGTGTTTGTGATGTTTTGTTTTGGCAAATAATACTTGGATTTGTATGATTTTATTATTAATGAACAAGTATTAATTTGTTGATCTGAGCTCTTTCTTGACATAGTTGAATCAAAATTAATTCATTTCATACCAAATAATTTGTTGCAAGACTTACTAAGTGGCAAATACATGTTTTCATTTTTGTTTTTTTTTTCATTTGAAAAATATGAGTCAATCTGAACACAACTTGACCCGATTGAAACCTGATTTATTTGGCCTGATCCGTTTGCCACATCTACTAATGGCATGGCCAAATTCCATCCCAAAGGGGCCTCTTTTGAACCCATAGCTCCTCATTATGTGCTTTGCTAATTGTTAATTGCTAATTAGCTATCCAACAAGGCATTTACTTTGAAATCTCTAAGAAAAATCTCATATCCTATATGATAATTCTAATATGTTCTAGTTCATCATTAGGGTAAAGGACTTGAGTTAATTAACTCTTACAAAATGGATTATCTATTATCCTCCCTGTTTTAGATATTTTGTTTTCAAAATTTTACCACACTCATGACTTGTTGGTAGTGTGGGGTACCCCACAATTTGCAATAGTGTGGGTAGAACAGAGTTGACATGCCATTGGGCGGTGGGACTTTGAGAGGGTTAATATCAAATAATGCCTTATTAATCTCAAGGTTAGTTAAAGAAGATGTGGACTTTATTGATCTAAAGGTTAGTTAAAAGAAGAAAAGGATTTAAAATCTAATATTTGCAGGACTAGTACTACTAGTGCTTAAAGAAAGATCTGAAACAAACAACCTAAAAACAAACTCACATCTGGGTTAGCTCAGGAATATTGTACAAATGTCTGATCTAGAAGAAAATGTCACAGCATCAATTAAGCAGACTTGCCCCCCAAGCCTCCAACTGCTCCCCTTGTCCCGAGGGCCCGGAGGACTGTGGATATGACCTATTGGTTTTTTTGTATGTGATTAACAAAGTTACAAGTCCACTGTTCTAGTCCATCTTATACGAGGCAGTGTCCTCCTCGTTAAGCTTTAGGTCGGTCAGAAAACTTGCAAGCTTAATTTATTCTATTAGCTAGGACTCGGAGCCCAAAAACAATATATATTCTATTAATATAAAATTGACTAGAATTCATTATGAGATTAATCAAAAGATAGATTCATTTGTTTAAGGCATGATGTAAATTTGAAAGTTTCAAATTCAATCCATTATATTTTGAATTCACGTGATTATATTATAAGTAGAAATCATATCTTATAGGTAGAAAGTGAAATAATCCATAAAAGTTGAAAGACGATTTTTTTTAATTATATTAAAATAAATTAAAAAATGAACCCCAATTGATTAATTAAAGATGAAAAAAAAACCTAATTGGCATTGGCAGTAACCACATTGTGTCCTCTTTAACCATTTTTTTTACCTATGAATAAAAGAAGAAAGTAAAGGCCAAAGACATTGAGAATCGTTCCAATCCACCGACCCACAACAACATCCCACCAACGAACTAAAACAAATCCCAACAATCCCAAAGACCAAAATGTTCAAGCAGAATAGATACAAGAAACCGAGGTTGTAGTAGAAGAAGATGGGGAAGAAATAGCAGAAGAAGAAGAAGAAGAAGACAACAACCTCTCCTGCCCAACTATATTGTCCAAGCTCCTTGACACACCAACAACCTTGAGAGTCTCATCAAAAGCTGACATATCATCCATAATGCCATCCATTTTGACATCAACAACATCTTGGTGTGTCACAGCTGCTGCTGCTGCTGCTGCTTCAAATATAAAATCAATGTCATCCTCAAATCCTGTGTGGTCAAACAGGTCATTTAACTCGCATGGCTTTTCAATGGGGAGGTCAGGCACATTGTCCAAAAAGCTCCAAGGGTCTTCTTCTTGCTCACTAGAAGGCCCCATTCCCACCATTGTAGAAGTTGTGCCCATGCAAGGAGGGAGGTGTGTATTAATATTATATTGAAGCTGTTCTTCTAATCCCACTACTTCTTGTTTTTCTTGCTTTTGTTGCTGTTGTTGGTGCTCTACTTCCACATCTACTTTTGGTTGAGGTTGACAATTGTCCACATCTACTTTTGACTGAGTGTGACAATTCTTGGGAAGTGCTGCATCTGATTGAGGAGAACTTTGGGCATTAAAGCCAGGGATTTTCTTCTTCATGCGGTCAATATAATTACTGATGTCAAAATTAGTCACAGCATTTGCTCCTCTGTACTCTATTGCTGCCATATCATAAGCTGCTGCTGCCTCTTCCTGTGTGTCTTCAAAAGCAAAAAGCAAAAAAAAAAAAAAAAAGGTGCCAAAATTATATAAATTAAACAAAGAGATAAACTTTTTATGAAACAGAATATTATAAGACATAACTTTAATTAGTATGGCTAGGATTCGAATCTCACGTGTCCCATGATAGTTTTAACAAGTTTCGTGTTTTTATATTATTGACTTCCAGAGTTTTTTAGCTGAAAAAATATACCTTTAACTGTCAGCGTACCAAATCAAAATGGAGACTCGATTCAGAGTCCATATCCTAGTCCTACCTCTTTATGCCTCTCAAGTTTCAAAGTCACAGAGCCTTTTGGTAACATTGTTCTAGTATAATATTGTTTAAATGTTAAGTGAAAAAATGCTGTGAAAATACCATGTTGTGTTGTTTAAACAACGAAAACTGTTGTTTAAACAACACATCCAAACATACTCATATCTTTGAAAAGCTTGTACCACACCCATAATCATTGTAATTTATGAAAATAAGGTTCCCATTTTATACATATGAAAAATGTAATTACTCGTGAAAAAAAAAAAATATATATATATATATATATATATATATGTATAGAGCTCATTTGTTACTGTTGTTTAAACAACTATTTTTAGTGTTTAAACAATATTATATGTATTTTTACGCACTTTTTTTACTCACACATATTTTTCATTTCCCATAATAATTACTTTTTTTTTTTTCTATAAAATTTTATTTAAATAAATTATTAACTAATACTCCAAAAATACTCATTAATATTTTTCTTTTTAAAAATAAACACAACGTTCTTACTAAACGGCCCAATAATGGGTTATGTACAAAATTCATAAATGTAGTATAAGATAGAAATGATTTTGGTTTGGAAGAAAAAAGTTTGACAGATACTTTAGCAGTACCAAGTACTTGTCGGCTACCCATCTTTTGTGCCTTAATTAATGAGAAACAACTTTTTGATGCACACAAATACCTAAGCTATAAAGTAGACTATAAATTCTAGACCAAAAATAAATGGGTCTAAATCTTGCCAATTCAGAACATAAGTAGCCACCAAAGATGGTGAGTAACCAAAATAACCTTACGGCAAGCCAATTATTAAGGGTGGTTAGGTACATGTATTTAAATAATAATTTTTAATTTTTTTTAAAATATGTGTAGATAAAAAAATGTGTAAAGATATATATAATATTGTTTAAAAATTGAAATATATATACCAAACAGGCCATTAAATAGGAATTCATAAAATTAGATAAAAGAAAAGAAAAAAAAAAACAGTGAAATTATAGGATAGCCAGGCATATCTAAGAAAATAGGAATTCATTCTCTGCCAAGGACACCAACACATGAGCCCTCGTGCCTGTCACTATCAAAAAGGTGTTGAAAAAAATACTGAACCCTTTATGAGGAAGGACAAGCAGGGAACTCACGTGCCACTCTGCTGGCAATTGTGAGCTTCACATTTTTGTGCATATTTACACAGAGAGAGAGAGAGAGCCAATCGAGTCAAACCGAGTGGTTGATTTTGCTCTCTCGGTGAACTGGAAACTGGTGCATGTAGTACAGGTGCTACTCCAGCTAAGTCTCCATGCAATGTGCACAACTCACACATTACAACCCACAATTTACGCTTAGTAATTAAGGAACTATTATTCACTGTATTGTTTTCAAATAAAATTAGAGTGCACAACATTTTCACAATAATTTCACTATAAAATTTAAACAATAAATAGGTAAAAAAAAAAAAAAAATCTTAGTTATGGCCTTGTGAGCCCAGATGAAAAGCAGTAACAATTTGTACTTGTGCTTTAATTATCTTTCATTACCATTCTTCGAATAGCCTGTGTTTTGCTCAACTTGGTTTTTAGTTTATTTTAGTGTATTGGACTGGGTATGGTATTTAAAAATCTCATTTTAAAAAAATACAGATCAATTTCTTTTTTAGAATATTGTTAAGGATGCAACATTTTCCATACCTCATTAAGTTGACAATTTATGATAAGGATACATTACTTTTACTTGAACTGACTGTTTAAGCTGCTTTTATTAAGGATCGATCAATCAATCAATAAAAACATGCCAAACAGTTTTGAAAAGAAAATTATTAAATGTACTTATCCTTAGACTAATTATAACTTATTAGGGTAATAAGTCAAGAACATAAATTTTTCTCAAATTATTTATTCCTAATTTATGTTTGACTAGATAAAGTCTTTTAAAAACTCATATTTCTCAAATTATTTATTCCTAATTTTTTAAGTCTTTGACTAGATAAAGTCTTTTAAAAACTCATATTTTTAAAAAATTAAAGATTACAATTCAACTTATTTTTCAGAGTATTTTTAAGAATAGAACACTTTCATAACTTCTTAAGTTGACAATTATAAAAATTTATATATAATGTTTATTCCTAGACTTGTTATAACTTTTTAAGATGAACCGGTCAAGAAAATAAGCTATCCTAAATACACACTACCTGCTAAAGAAATTTAAAAAAAAAAAAAAAAAAAAAAAAAAGTGAGAAGAAGACGAACATAAGTTATTAACAATAATTATTAAAAATTAGTTTGACATGTAAAACATGATTGATGCAAAACACAAAGCCCCACATCAGCCTATTGAATGGCTATGGGTTTGAAATTGGCATCTAAAAATTTACCAAAAAATAGCGAAATTGACATCTACGGTGGGGTTTGAAATTGGCAATTAGTCGGCACAAAGGTTTTTTTTTTTTTTTTTTTTGATGGGATAGTCGGCACAAAGTTAGTGTTACACAAACACAATTCCCAATATATATTCTCAATGGGAATGAGGCTGGGCACCAATAAGACCTAAAAAAATATAAAAATCTTTACTAGTGTGATGGCATGATTTGAGCATTTAGATTTGGATTTGGATTTGGGTGGTTAAAATTCAAATATCTTATTTGGATAGTTTAAAAAATTTCAAAGGTTTGGATTTGACAAATCCACCAAAGATTTAAAGGTTTGAAATCATTGGATTTGAAATAACACCTAAAATTAATGAATTTGAAATCAAGGCATTTCAAATCTATTAATTTAAAATCCATATCCAAATTCAAATTCAAGTTTCCAAACGCAACATACTGGAAAATAATTTCAAAGATCGAATAGTGCTTGAAATTTTCTTAACAAATTGACATTAATTTTTTAAATTGAATGAGATTTGAGGGAAAATACTTTAAAAAGTAGAGCATTGAAGTGTTGAAGTCGGCAATTTGGTAGATGGAGGTTGGGCTTGAAATTTATGAGGGCAATTTTGGTTGCAAAAACACTTAGGTTGTTGCTCGTTAGGATGTGACAGAAAAGTAGGGAATTGACTAAAATTACTACTTAAGAATTATGATACCAAATCATATATTAAGGTCCAAATTTCACAGCCAAAATAAAATAAAATAAAATAAAATAAGAGAGAGAGAGAGAGAGAGAGTGATAGAGTGATAGAGTGATAGAGCTTACTATAAGTTCCCAGGTACAGATATTTGTTACCAAAAACTCTTCCAATTCTTGCTTCCCAACGCCCATTATGGTGATGCCTATCAAAATTCAACAATAACATTAAGTCAATAACTTCCTCACAAAGCCTTCAATTCCCCAAAAAAATGTAACTTAATTAAGTCAATAACTTAGTAATGTGAAACTGAGGAAACAAATATTAAATAGTACTAAAATTGTTTTTTCATTTAATTTTTCTACCTCGCCACCCCACGATATTTAGACACTCCTCTAGAAAATCCAGAGCTCCTTCGTCGCAATGAGGCCAAGTATTCTTCCTTGGTAACCTTTTGCATTTCTTCAAGTTCCTTTGTATAAGTCTCTATCTGCATTATTTATAGGAAAATGAAATTTAAGAAGGGGCAAAATTTTATTATCAGTGATAATTTCCAAAAGAGAATTACGAACAAGCGAAAAACTAAGAGAAAGAATAATAAATGTACCGGGAAATTCAAGGTTGTACCAGGGCCCCAATACTTAAGGGCAGCAAGATCATAAGTATGGGCAGCAGCCTCTTCATTATCATATGCCCCTACACATTGTCACAAGCATGAATTAACTAGTAACTACATTTTGTACACCACATTATTAAAAAAACACACGCACACCCTTATGACCACATAAATAATATTAAAAAAAATCAAAAGATTTGGAAGAAAAGGGATTGAGAATTAAAATACAGACTTACCCAAATAAACTAAACAGCGGCAAAAGTGCAAATGAACGTTGCAATGAGAGAGATTAACAGGAATAAAAACACAGTCAGAACTCAGAATCCAGAATTATAATTATTAAAATTCAAAAAAAAAAAAAGTGAAATAATATAATAATTAATTAATTAAAAAAAGAGACTGCAGATCTCCTTGGTTCTCTCATTATTTATATGATAATTATAATTTTTCATTAAAAAAAAAAAAAAAGAGCAAAATTACCTTGTCGTCCTTTCTTGTTCTGAATGTTGTTCCAGGAACTCTTGTCCCAAAGGTGAGCTTCATATCTCCCAGTCCATCTGTGCCTGTGTTTTTGATGCAAAAAGAGGAATATGATACATGCAAATGAAAACCCATTAAGGAAAAACATTGAAAAGAGAGAAATGAGAGAAGGATCACCTTGTGACTCCTCTGTAAATTGAGCTTCTCCTAGCTGAGCCGGCTGATGAGTTGCCATTCTGGCATTTCTCTGGGTTGTGATTTTTCTTAGCTCGCTTAGCCTTGGCTTTGGGCTTCTCTGATTGATGAGGAATGACAGAACCAACACAGGAAGATGAAGAAGAAGAAGAACATGAAGGAGCAGGAGACCTCTTCATTTGAGTTGTGTTTTTTGTCAACAATGTACACAAAAAAGAGAGACAGAGAGAGAGAGAGAGACAGAGAGAGAGTAAACAAAAACAAAAATAAAGGGTAGGTGTTTGTGTCACTGAATTTGGTTATTAATGTAGAGGAAGTAGCAGAAGTAGTAGCATATTGGTAACCTAAAGTTGTTTACCAAAACAGGAAGAGACATATGGGATAGGAAGAAGTGTGGAAATGGAGAATGTTAAAAAGAGCTTAAACTATTGTGTAGGCAGAGAGATGGGTTTAACCATGGGTTAAAGGGGGAGTTGGGTTAATTAACCATGAGTTAATTAAATGCCCAACACTTGGCGTTGTGCTACAGCCATGCTGCCAATGGGATTTGCTCTACATACTGTCTTACCAAAGCTTAAAAAAAAAGGAATCTCTCTATCGGTTTATTCTCAATTTTAAAGACCATTGAAAAAAACATAAATAATAAAAGGGAAACGCTAGAGGATGCTTTTGTATTCGTAATTAAAAATTGTACCATATTCTATTTTAATATTTTAAAAAGTTACTTTATTAATTATATCATACTATTTTATAACATATTTAACATTTTTATTTTTATTTTCTCATTCTATTTATTAAAATAATATATATTACTTACTAAAATAATATAATATATTTTAATACAACTCTCCCTCTCTAGTATTTTACAAGTTTGATTGTCAACACTTTTTTGTATCTTGATTGTACTTTTTTCCTACATTTTTCATTTGTAATTGCCAATGGGAATGCTCTTAAGAAACTAGTTATAGAATATCGATCCATGGAAGTTTTTATAGAAAAAAAAAAAAAAAAAAAAAAGCAATAAATATTTTGACAACTTTTTTATTTCTCATAAAAGTTGTGTCAAAATTTTCTTAAAATTGATTATTAATCACTACAGACTTATATTAAAACACAAAAGATTCAACACTTTATACAAATAAGAAAAACAATAAATACCAAAATTATTATAATGTTCCAAAACTTCTACGTGCCTTACCTTGTTTTCCTATATATCAGTTACTTTTCGGGTCTCGAGTTTACACCTGTAAATTTCTTAAAATCAAAGAACACGTGAGGAAGAGAATCAATATACTTTATATAAAAGTTGTTTTCCTAACTTTTAATAAAATTATAAATAAGTTTTTTTTTTTTTTTTAATGGTAAGTCTATAATAGTTTATGAGTACTGGCATGTAGAAGTCGGTAGAACTCAATCTTAAATGCTTTGCCTGTTTGCCCATTTTGATTTAAGAAAAAAAAGGTTGAAAACAATCTCTAAAATAGATTTGATGCCGAATAGAAAGGAGAACAGTTTCACAGCATTGAGAGATTTATGGTACTATTTAACTAACTACATCACTTTTGTTTAAATCATAAACTTTTATCATTTTCATAAAATAAAAAAATAAAAACTTTTATCGTTTCCCAGATTCTAGTGTGTCACTATTCATGGAATTTTGATTGTTTATCCTTTTTTTTTAATTTTTAATTTCATTGAATTTCAATTGTTGGTGGGGGTTTTATATTTTATGCAATATATATATATATATATATTAAAGCCTAACTAATTAATGTCCTTGTACCGTACTCAAATTCAAACTTTGGGTCTAGGTTTCTACTATAAAGTATAAACCCAATTTAAATACTTTGAAAAATTAATATAAAGCAAAAAGACAGAATTCTATATATATTTTTAAAGTAATCAAGACAATATATGTATATTGTATACAACTTCAAAGGTATTAACACTTTTACATTGATTATTTTTTCAATTTATTACAAGGAACTAAATTAGATATCTAAATTTATGTATTTAGATTAATATAACTTGCTTTGATTGTTATTAACTACTGTATAAATTAGTTATTTTTATTTTGATATAAAATATATATTTGTAGTTCATTGAAATTATGGAGAATATATAGTATAATAGTAAATCCCCCCCCCCCCCCCCTCCTAAATTGAAATTTTGGCTCCGCCACTTATCTGAAGTCTGAATTCAAAAAAGGGACCAATATCCTCAATTTAAAACTTGTTGTCTTAACTTTTAAAAATTACAAATAAGTGAAAACTAAATACTAAAATGAAAATGTTTCAAAACTTTTATGTGGTTTACCATGCTTTCCTATATATCAATTATGTCTCGAGCTTACTCCTGTAAATTTATTAAGATCAAAACAACTTGTGAGGAAGTCTATGAAGTCTAAACCGAAGAAGATGGTCAATATCCTCAATTTAAAAATGGGCGAAGTATAATTACAAAATTAGTTGTAACTTAAGGTTACAACCTTATTCGATAAAACAAAAATTACTACATATTTTAAAAATCTAACCGTTAAATTGCATATTCTTTACATTCTTAATACACATGCCAAAATTTTTGTCAATCGAATATTATTTATTTTATGATCTAGAAGCATATATTTTATATATAATTTTAAACTACAAAAGCTTGCAATTTAAATAATTTATTGATGACATATCTATTAATTTTTAATTTTTTTTATAAATTTTGTAAGCATAGAGGATATAAGAAGAAGATGTAATATAATGGTGTATTTTTCAAAATTCACCTCCAATAAGAAGATATTGAGTAAGGTTGTAGCATAAGGCTACAACCAATTTTATATCTAAATTTTGTCCTTTAAAAATTACTTTCCTAAATTTTAATAAAATTAAAAGATGTCAAGTGCATTCCATCTAAAGCGACAGATTGCAAGTCTGAATTCAGGAATTAGTCTTTCTAATATTGGGATAAGTTACTTATCATGACCTTTCCTAGAGGTGAGTTTGCCTTGTCTATCATAACCTTTCCACGAATTTGCCACGAATTAAATTTGCTATTTTCCACGAATTATCTGATTAGATGATCTACTTATTAGTGTTTACTAAAAAAAATGTAACATATATAAACAATTTTCACTAAACTCTCTCGTGCATCGAACAAGGTTTTTTTTTTTTTTTTTTTTTTTTTTGCGTGGAGAAAGTGCATCGAGCAGGTTAATGGTTGATTAGTATGTATAATGAAGACTAACATTTCAGGTCAAGGAAGCTTGAGTTACTATCTTATATTGCAATACTAAATAAGACCCTTCGTTTTTTCCTCATCACGCAATCAAAACGATATCATTATACCTATTAAGTAATTTGACATAACTAGAATTTATTATTTCTATTTTACCTAATCACTTTTAAATACCCACACATCTCATTATCTATTTCTCTTCCTATTCTAATAAAATATTACCCTTTTTTTTTTTTTTTTTTTATCACTCTTATTTATCTCATCTCTCTTCCTCAACCAAAAACCCACACAAATCACAGTAAAATGTGATCAAAGAAATGAGAGAGGCACGAATTACTGCAAAAAGCAAATAAAACTCACATAAATCATAGCAGCAGCAGCAGCAGCAGCAGCAGCAACAACAAAAAAGAAAAAAAGGAGAGACTTGAATTCCCCATCCACGTCATCACCTACCATCCACAATCTGCCTAACTACTCCTCTCCCTCTCTCAAATTAATAATCCAATGTGGGTGTTTATTTGTCTGTTAAGCTTATTTGAGTTGAAAAATAAATTTAGCTCGTTTAATGTAAATGCTCTTATGAAATTTTTTTAAAAAGAAATTTCTTCTAAAGACTATCAAAATGATGTCGCTTTACTTGTCATCAATGACGTCTTAGCAACAGTTTTTTTTTTTTTTTTTAATTTTTTTAAAATTTTTTATGAAAGTATATTTTTTAGTTAAGTAATCATATGACTGAATCTTAAGAGAAAAACCTAAAAAACATCACCTAAGGTACTGTACCTAAGTTGTTTTTTTTTTTTTTTTTTTTTTTTTTTTTTTTTTTTTTTTTTTCTTCTTTCTTAAGTATCATATTGCATGAGATGTGTTTTCTTGATGTTGCTTAAGGTAAACCCTACATGTTATTTTCATTTCATGTTATTTAAAAAAAAAAAAAAAACTTGAAGTGATGGTAAGTTTCATAATTCATTGAATATCTATTTATTGAAACCAAGAACCATATAGTTAAATTGACATCTTTTGGTGTTTTTAATAAAGACGTCTAAAGTTTAAATCATCTTCCCAATTATCAAATTATAAAAAATAAAAAAAAATACAAAACGAAACACCTATTTATTGAAGTATACAAATCTCCTAGTATCTTCTTATACTTAAATTATGATTTTAGTCTCTGTATTAGGTTAAGATTTATAATTTATAATTTAATTCTTAAAATATCAACTTTGTACAGCAATCTCGAAAGTTCTAAAAAGTAAAAGCACTTCAATGTTACTCACACAGCCACACAGCCTTACCGCCTTACCGACTTAAAATATCAACTGTGAAATCAACATTTCTTTTGAGAATCGTGCAATGAACAATTAATATTGTGACATATATAAAATACAGACGTGACACGTTAGGCAACATAATTATCTCACAGAATCTGAATATATGTAGTAATAACATATATATGAGTATGACTGCCTGTTCAAAAAAAAAAAACGTATATATATATATATATGACTTTTCTATAACCAGCAGCATATGGCCTAATATGGCATGTCAACCTTCATTTAAAAATTCTATATGGTGATTGGTGACGGTCAGGCGGTTAGCTATGACAAGGGTAGATAGTAACGATAGAATTTTAAAAATCAGATACCATGACTTTTGAATTGAATTGTGGTGTGTTTTTATGTTATAATTCATTTTTCTCTCCCTTTTGTGTGTGTGTTTCTAAAAAAAAAAAAAATATTGAAACTATTGATAGTTGATTAATGAAACTAAAAATTAATTATAGTCTGGAGCCTCCAAGAGACTCCTTTGTGTAATTACTTGATATGTGTAGAACTGGAAAACTAAACACACCTGAAGGAATAGTTAGGCACTTTATGGACGTTCACATTAACAACTTTTTAGAAAACCATTTGTATTTTTGGACCTAAAACTCGTATTATTGGAAATGGATGCCAATTTTTGTTTTAGTAACGTAATATAAACATGTGCTTAATTCTATTATTATAATTTTTTGTGTGTAATGTGAATATATAGATTGGGTTTAACTTTTTATTGATTGTTTTAATCTTAACTCTATAAATACATCCTTCTCAAAAAAAAAAAAAAAAAACTCTATAAATACATACACAAACACCTCATGTAATTACTCAATATATTCTACTATTAAATTACATTTTCTTCTTATATTTTTCATATCTAAACATTTCAAAATGATCAAAAACCAATAGCTATTTTATCAATAAAATCTCTCTCTCTCTCTCTATTGATTGTTTTAATCTTAACTCTATAAATACATACACAAACACCTCATGTAATTACTCAATATATTCTACTATTAAATTACATTTTCTTCTTATATTTTTCATATTTAAACATTTCAAAATGATCAAAAACCAATAGCTATTTTATCAATAAAATCTCTCTCTCTCTCTCTCTCTCTCTCTCTCTCTCTCTCTCTCTCTCTCTCTCTCTCTCTCTCTCTCTCTCTCAAAGAGAGTATATGTTTGTAAGATGTATGTATTAATTGAAATTATATGTAAAGGAAAGAAAATATTTTATTAATATAATCGAAACTAAAACTATCTTAATAATTAGTGAGCTACTTGAAACTTTAAAAGTGTCACCTAGAGTTTTTTTATTTTTTATTTTTTGAGAATCATCTAGAGTAAATTAATTATCTTAATAGTTTATGAATATAGCAAAATATATTAATTTTACATACATATATTGAGTTGCGTATTTTTTTTTGTAAGTTTTTCAATATTAAAACTCAAAATTATAATTATAAAAAAAGAACAAAATTATGATATATAATTAAAATAAATATTAAATTTTATTTTAAATTATTTGGAAATTTTTGTAATATAATTTTAGTTGAAATTAAATTTTCAAAGTTTTACCTAGAGTAAACTATTATAACAATTAATAAGATAATCATAACAATAGAATTTAATCTAAGTCAAATTATCTTTTTAATTAATAAGAATGTAGCCACTTTTCACAAAAAGATAGTAGTTAGTTAGCGTAAGCATGACTTTTGAAACTCAACTTTTATTTTATACTAGTAGTATGCACTTGCAGTACATAGATTAATTAAAAATTATATGTAAATTAAATAAAATATTTCACTAACATCATCAATACTATTTTAATAATTAGTGAGTCAATTGAAACTTTAATATTATTTCTCCTTGAGCAAATCAACAACCTTAAATTAATGAGTCACACAACAAAACACACTAAATATTACTAAATTACAATATTAATAAAAATAATGAAAATAAAATATTAAATTTTATTTCAAACTATTTTAGAATTTTAATTGGAATAGAATTTGAAATTTCTTAAAACTTATGCAATATTTTAATGATTAATGAGAGTGTAGTAGTCACTGGTCTAGAAGATAAGAACAAGGACAAAATTGGGTGGAGATGAGGATTAATTCTTTCGTTCAAAGCAATTTTGTGGTAGGAATGAGTATTGGGGACCCTGCCCTAAACTTGCCCTGCCGATTATATTTAAAAAATTTATAATAATTTTATAGGTTTTTTTTTTTTAATATGGAATATATATATATATATATATATGTTCTTTAGTTTTCAAAATTTTATTAAATTTATGATGTCTTTTTTAGTGTTGTATATATTAAATGTATACTTTTTATGTTTTAAGATTTAAATTGTTTATTATTTTTAATTGTTGCATATGTTTGAATTGTTTTTGTGTTTTTAAATACTTGAATTGTTGTATTGTTATGTTTTGAGAATGTTTTGTAATGTTAGAAATTGATTTTTATTTTTTATTTTATGTGTTTCAATTTCATGCATGATACATGTTAATTCAAATTTTGATAAATTATATATTTTTTTTTAAAGTTGAGAGGGTGGGGTGGTAGCCATGGGTGCTCGCTGGGGCAGGAACTGGGAATAGAAAACTTGAGAATGACAAATCATCACTCTTACTTATTACAAATCCTATTTGGACTTGCACCTTTTTTTTTTTTTTTTTTTTTTAGAGAGTTTCAATTTATAGAGTCCATTCTTGATGATAACTCTATCATCAGACCAAGACATCAATCAGTTTTGGTATAGGCGGGGATTAAACCCCAGATCTTTTATTTAATTATCAGATACTTTATCAATTGAATTAACTAGAATCCACAACTTGCACCTTATTGTTCATTCTAAGCCTTCATACAAATTGAAGTATTGAATGCTCTAAAATTCTAAGATTTGCCTTGCACTCACATGAAAGAGAAAACTTCATCTCTTGTTATTTCAATTACATCTTTAATGATACAGCTCTGATGTCTTTCAAGTTTCAACACCCATCAATCCATTGATTATGATTGATTGATGGATCAATGATCAAATAGAGGCCTTTGTAAGAAATGGCGGCTCCAAGATTTTTTTCTAGGGGGGTCAATAATGGCGGAGACAAAAATTTATTGGTGGAGGGTAAGCACAAATGAAAAAAATAAGATGATTAATTGTTGTTTTTGGTTTTTCTATATATACAACTTCCAAATTTTAAAAAATTATTAACAATTTAAAGATTGTTAAGAGTCTTAAGACAACGATCATTGGATGCATAAACAAATAGAATCAAATAACTAATCATACATTTTTTTTTTTTTATCAAATTAATAATAACTTATTATATTTATAAATTATATCAATTGAATAAATAAGAATAGTAGAGTATTATAAATGCTTTACCTATAAAAAGAAAAAAAAAAAAAAAAAAAAAAAGAATAGTAACATAGTTATGAGTAAGGCTAGGATTAACTGTGAAACTAAGAAAAATAATACTCCAATAATAAATTTTTGCTTTTGAAGTGTATGGTTTTATAAATATACACACGATCACTCTTTTAGAATTAGAGTAAGCAGTAAAAGATTTTTTGGACTTGGAAATGTGTAAAGCACTTATCAAACTACTTGATTGAACATTGAGGAAAACTAAGACAACATAAAAACTAAGGATCATGTTCAAGCTTATTTCAGTTAAGCTTAACCAAAAATTTAAAGTCAGGGTGTTCATATTTTCGTTGTAGGGGTCAAAACAAGGTTAATATATATATATATATATATATATAATTTTTTTTGGGGGGACCAGGTCAGGGGGTTCATTTGAACCCCCTGGGCTGCTCTTGGAGCCACCCCTATTTGTAAGGTACATACATAAAAAAAAAAAAAAAAAAAAAAAAAAAAAAAAAAAAAAAAAAAAAAAACAGGGGTTGCTCCAAGAGCAGCCCAGGGGGTTCAAATGAACCCCCTGACTTGGTCCCCCACCCTCCCCCCCCCCCCCCCCCAAAATTATATATATATATATATATATATATATATATATATATATTTTAACCTTGTTTTGACCCCTACAACAAAAATATGAATACCTTGACTTTAAATTTTTGGTTAAGCTTAATTGAAATAAGCTTGAATATGATCTTTAGTTTTTATGTTGTCTTAGTTTTTCTCAATGTTCAATCAAGTAGTTTGATAAGTGCTTTACACATTTCCAAGTCCAAAAAATCTTTTACTGCTTACTCCAATTCTAAAAGAGTGATCGCGTGTATATTTATAAAACCATACACTTCAAAAGCAAAAATTTATTATTGGAGTATTATTTTTCTTAGTTTCACAGTTACTCCTAGCCTTACTCCTAATTGTGCTACTATTCTCTTTTTTTTTTTTTTTTTTTTTTTTTTTTCTTTTTTATAGGTAAAGTGTTTAGAATACTCTATTATTCTTATTTATTCAATTTTTTTATTCAATTGATATAATTTATAAATATAATAAGTTATTATTAATTTGATAAAAAAAAAAAGTATGATTAGTTATTTAACTCTATTTGTTTACGCATCCAATGATTGTTGTCTTAAAACTCTTAACAATCTTTAAACTAATAATAATTTTTTAAAACTTGGAAGTTGTATATATAGAAAAACCAAAAACAACAATTAATCATCTTATTTTTTTAGTTGGTGCCTACCCTCCGCCAATAAATTTGTGTCTCCGCTATTATTGACCCCTCTAGAAAAAAAATCTTGAAGCCGCCACTGATATATATATATATATATATATTAAATGTCCATTCTTATTATTATAAAATATATATTAAATAAAAATAATATCTTATGTTAATATATATTTTATTTTTATTTTTATAATTTGATAGATATAGTGGGAGATTCAATAATTATAATGAGAGATTAGAAATTTGAACCTAAAACTTTTTTGTTGAAAAAATGAGAAGGCGCCAATTAAGCTATAAAACTCTTGGTATATGTTAAATATTAAGATTGAGTAAGTATAATACTAAAAAAAAAAAAAAAGTGCAGAATAATTCTCTAAAGAGTAGGCAAATTTTTGAAAGAGAATTTTAATAAAATAAGATATCAGGCCAGAATGGGAAAACTTGATCAAACTATTCAAACCTACATCCTACCTGATATTTGTAGAGTGCCTGATGGGCAAAAATCAAGTGTAAAGAAGAAAATAAAATATGGTTTTCTCAAAGCGTGTATAATTCACTAAACATAATATTCAAATCATTCATGATTTTCCATTAAAAAAAAAAAATTAATGATCTTATTACTAACACTTGAATCACATTCAACAAAGGTTTCTCAAAAAAAGAAAAAATCACATTCAACAAAAGGACAAAATTACATGACTTTATACAAGAGTGTTTTTTGTTTGGCGTAATAGTATTCCAAGGTTCACATTAAACTTGTGGGATTCCCATAAACACAACATTCAGATGATAGAAGCAAAAGGAGAAAATGAAACAGTGATACCACCACACACAAGCAAACTACCGGACTCAATTCTGTTTTTCAATAAGACCTTGTCAAACAACAAGCTTTGAGCTGAGGCTTGCAGATTATATTCATCCATGTTGTAACAGTTTGATCTGTTGTTCTCTGAGACAACATCATGTTTCTCAAAAGTTCTGATATACTTCTTAATGTCTTGTTGAAGCTCAAAAGTTTCAGTTGTCTTGCCAGCAAAGGTGAACTGAAATTTCTGGCTCCTTTTGGAATTGGCACTGTCTTGACTTACTGAATCCAAGTTGGGCTCCTTACTGTCACTGCTGGCTGTCAGTCTTGACGCGTCATCACCATTCATGAACTGACCTGGAATGTCTGATTCCTGTGCCTATGAAAAGTTTCAGGAAACTGCGATGGTATCGTATCCAAAACCTTGATATTTGTACTTGTAATATCACAAAGTATCTGCTTGCTTAAAATTTGTATTCTAGAACTTAAATACATGTTTGTTCATCCAGTTATGTTCTTTTATGAAAGAAAAATTAGAACTAGTATTGAAAAGCAAAAAGAAAAAAGTAGATTGAAAAAAAAAAAAAATCATGATTGAAAGAAAAGGGATGTATATTACATATATAATCTTCACCCAATGGAATGCAGACAACAAATGGGGAAGTAAATTACTTATTTGACCTCTCCTAAGTTATAGAGTCAGGAGAGATGTATGTGCAAAGGAACCAAAAGTTGAAACTTCAATTCTAAAACCTTCTTCCTAGTTATCTGCACAATAAAAAAAAAAATCCGAACAAATAAAGGAAAATTCTTTAAATGTTCTATTTTAGTTATTTGTCTCTCCTTCCTCCTTTTACCCAACTAGCCCTCAAGGCTTGAAGTTTCCCTTTACTTTTTTCTCTAATAGAGATTCGCTCTCTTTTTTCTCATGGAGTTGAAAAATCCCTTCCCTCTTTCAATGTCAAAGGAATTACCCAAACTCAAAATTTAAAATGTCACTGCAATGACTATTTTGTCCCTCAGAATTTGTTACTTTTCTTAGTATTGAAGCTCACAGCAAACCTACTGGTCTAATTCTTATTCAGACCAAATAATCATCGTTTTTCCTCAAATGGGCTAAAAGGCTTAGTTACAAACCTTGGTCGCCTAGGCTCCAAATCTCTAGCAGTAGTAGAGCTCCCTTATCAGAACCTATGAGTTATTGAAGAATTTTGTTAGTGCCTCACAATATTGAACAACAATGCAGCCTGGTTTGTGTGCTTTGACCTACACCAAAATGTCAAATGGTAGCCTTGCATTGTCCTGGTAATCACACTTGTCAAATTAGTGACAAACAAACCATTGTTCACTTCTAAGCCATCAAATGATTTCACACAACCTAAAAGGCGTAATTTTCTTAGACTCTATCCTCATCTGGACCTTTCATTGTGACTACAGCTAGTTTATGTAAGGTCAGATGTCCTAACACATGTTGCTCCACAACAGGCTTTGGTCAAAACTTTCTCTGTCTCTTCATCTAGTGGAGAAGCCGAGTTCAAAACACTAGCCATCATGACCTCCAAAGTGCCATGGGTCCTTACTCCATGTTTTTCAAGACCTTTCCAACCACTCTTGGTTCTTCATTTCACAACGTTAGTGCTACTCATCATGCTGCCAAAACAAGAACTTCAAGCTCTAGTGTAGCACTTTAAATATTGTTTTGTTAAGAGACTTAATTACCAATAATCTACTTACAGTTTGCTCTGTCTGCAAGGACCAACTTGCTGACATCTTCAGTAAATATTTTGAAACTCACACCTTCCGTACTGATGGTTCTTCATAAATTTTAGTTAGTCACTAATGATACTAGTGCATTACCTATTTATACTTCTATTTAGCCTTCCATTTTTGTGTCCTACAGGGGATGAATTCCCTTGATTGTAATTTGCAGAAAGCACAAATAAATAGTTTATTAAACTTTATATGGGACAATGAATGGTATTCAGCAAGTTCAGTGCCAATTACAAATCTAATGCATTACATGCAAATGATTTTCCTAAAGTATGGTAGAAAATGACTCAACTTACATTTATTTGAATATGTATAAAATAAAAAATAAAAAACACTCAACTTAAATATGTTATAATACACAATGATTTGTAAGTAAAGTTGCAAGTACCAACTCAATTATTTGAGAGGTGAAACCAAAAATAGAAGTTAATCAGTCCGGTAGTGTACATAAGCACCTATTCAATTATTTCATGAAACCATATACAAAAGCTGTATATTGAGCACCTTCAAGTTCTAACCACAGCCCTTTACTTTTTAGTTCATAAACCTCAATTGATGCAATGATGAAACATTAATTTGTTGCTAGTTCACAATTGCATCCAATCAAGATTTATTTATGTGAATTTGTGAAGTCCAATTTAAGCATGAATTGTATGATTGATTCTATAGGTTGAAACAAGTTTTTGATTTGGTCATTCAGTCTATAATTTCCTAGGAGTTGCCAAGTGTCTTGGATGCAAGAAAAAGTCCTTATATTTGTGCTCAATGTACTTAAAATATTCAGAAATTGATTAATACCTCACTAAATTTTTAGTTCTCTAGTCAAATTAGGAGTCCTAATGCTACAAATGCTAGAAAAAGTCCTTATATTTGTGCTCAATGTACTCAAAGAATTCCGAAATTCATTGATAGAATATTTAGTTATTTTAATTTTGAAGCAAGAGTGCCTAGAGTCTTCTCTTTCAATCTCTCTTTTCTTCTTGTCCTGTGGCTCACAGTTACTGCTTCATGTGGCTAGTCACATAGCCCCTAAACAGTATCAGCAGTCTTTCTTTTCTTCTCTTTTTACAAACCTAAATCAAATCCATGCCCTTCCCTTATCAAATCCTAACACCCACATATTTCCCTACCAAACAGCCACAAAATTAAAATATTTCCAACTCTTACAAATCCTAACCCTTTCTTGAATATACTAAATCCTAAATCCACAAATTTTTGTAGCCCTATGCCCATCTAAGCACACATAGACAAGTTTTCCTAACTCTGCCCATGTCATCAACCCTCAACTTAATTAAGCCTTCATCCCACCCATGGTTTTAAAAACTAGACTAGACAAAGACCTGGAAAAGAGAGTGATACCTTATTTTTTAGCTGAACCAAGGTTTGGCCAATGGACTAGACAAAGAACTAGAAAAGTGAGTGATTTCTAATCTTGTAGTCGATCCCGGATTTGAATGATAGGCAGATTGGCGCATTATAAATAATAAATATTATTAACATCTAGGATATTAAACTTCTTAGCTTGTAAGCCAAATTTTTCTCTGTTTCATAATTTTTCATTACTAATCTATAAGAGAAACTAATAAAGACTTACTCCTTGTCAATTGTCACAGGTTTAGGGTTATTGGGCTTTTGCACCTTAAGAATGAAAGATAGCAGGGAAGAGTAGCTCAACTATAAGTTAAATCATAGCATCCTTCCTTTTTTCAATGTGGAACTTATTTCTTTATGAGAAAAAATTGTTAGAAGTCCCATGTTAGAAAATAAATTGGGTGCTATAATCCTTCCCCTATCAAGAGTTTAAAAATTGAACGTATTAGTTTTTGTAGGCCCAATATTCTTTAGTTCAATGTTGGGCTTGTAGCTTGGCCTGTCACTCTCTTAAATAAAAAAAAGTAATGCATCGATGCTACAATAAATATATATATATATATATATATATATATATAATATTTGGGCACTTCAAAAAGCTTTTAGTAAGTTACTAATTAAAAAATGTTTTTGGGAAGTAAAATAATAAAAATGGTCACAACCAGTTCTGATTTGTGGTTTTAGCGATCAAACTGTCAGTTATGACAAATTTTGGAGGGATCCAGTTTTGGGTATTGACCAGATTGGTAAAGGTTCCAATCCCTAGTTGAACTGATGGTCCAGTATGGTTTTTTAAAACCATGATCCTGACCATTTGAGTAGGCTGCATTGATCTGTTTTACACCACTTGGATATATCAAGGGTCATGTCCTGATTTACCTCTCTAATATTCATGTTAAATTTTTTGACTTCCCTTTTGCCCTTTTTGCTCCTTTCACATTAATATAATCACTTTTCGGCACTAGTGCATATGCAGGCCTCTGGTGTGATAACCATAACCCGACTTTTTGACTATGAACCTATTCCACATTAATCGGGAGATGTCCAACCTTTTGTTGGGGTCCTGCTCAACCACTGGGAGAAATTTCACCTTGAAAAATTATGCAAACTGGACCTAAAAAATGTGTTTGAGTTTTAGTTCCTCTCTCAACCATTATTCTTCTTGAGTTATGCAACCAAAAGCATTTGAATTTGACACAAACTTAAAGCCCACATGTCGGCTTCATGAATATGGTAAGTGGCTCAATCAGTAAGCCCTGGTGCAGAGAACGCCATTTCTATAGCTTGCTCTTGCTTATAGATATATTTGGCATCCGATACCACAAAATATGTTGCATGGATTATGGATATGTATTAAGAACAACTAAAATCATTAAACAAAGGAAAGGAAGGGATATGTTCCCCAATAATGAATAAGCTCTGAGAATATGCAAAACTGTAATGAGTAATAAGTAGAATCATTCATTCAATGACATGTCTAGATATAATGATTCAAAACAAAAGTAGGAAAGATAAACACTAGTAGATGAGAAGATTGACCTGTTTAGTATTTAAGGAACTCTTGGTAAAGTTGGTAGCTGAAGCACCCAAACTTGCTTGGGGTAGTGTACTGTCACCAACTGGGGTAGCAAGATCAAATGGTGGGTCCTCTGGTGATGAGAAGTCAGAACTATCAAATGTTGATAATGATACACACTCATCAAAATAATTCATGGCTTCTTCTTCTAGACGTTTTGACATCTTTCTTCTTTCAATGCTAGTCTGTCATCATATTCGAACAAATACACTTTCAAAGAGAAAGAAGAAAAGACATAGTTGATTTCTATACAGGCACTAGAATTCTCAGCATCCGTGGCATTTATTTCCACACATTAGCGATATACATGGATGCAACATGATCGATATGTGCAGTAGTGTTTGTGAAGATGGGGCAAAAAACAATTCTGTTGTAATTTTACCAGTATTTGTACCCACAAGTCTGTTATTTGCAATAGACTGATAGAATAGTTTGGGGTTTAGGCATATATCAAGTATGATCATTTTAGTCAAAGGAGGAGGAAGGGGGGTGGGGACGACATTCAAAATTTTCAAATTGACGCATTATGCAGGATAATAGTATATCTTATATTAAAAGAAACAAAGATCCAGATAAATGTTATATGTGTGTGTGCACTCGTGTGTATTGGTATAATACAAACACACTGGCGGGTCTTGAACCCACTACCTCAAACTTCACCTTGTTATTACAAGGGAAGGAGGTGCCTTTTGAGCTAGAGGTCATTGGATTGTGTAAAAATGCATCAGAATTTTGACCAAAACACCAAAAAGAGCCTACTTTTCTTCCTGGTCGAGACTTTGGCACATTAGGGGTCTTAGGATCTGGAAGTATTTCCTTCAGAATTCTACTCAGCTCATGTCCGCGGTGCTCCTCCACAGCCAAGTCTGCTTGAAGTTTTCTAGCACGTTCAAGGGACTGCAAGTTGAAGACAAGGTCTAAGGAGTATATTTTTATTTGAATGAATTGGATAAAAAAAGAATAAACAATGCTGAACTTGATATGTTACATGAGTAAGACATTTAGATAAATTCTATTTTATTAACCAGGTAGCATGATTAGACACCATAGCCTGGAATGCCTGTTCCAGTGTACGTTCTCCAATGTGGCACTGAAGACTTGGTACCAAGAAAGACAATGTTTCTTCAACGTTGTCCCAAAATAGAAGCTTCAGGCCAAGCTTAATAAAAAATTTAACCATCTATTAAAAATATAACTTCAAAAATCTCTTTTGTTAAAGCAAATAAGAGAGGATAGTTCATCACAAGTGCTTGCCCAATGCACTATGGACGTTGATTTGGTTACCACCTTAATCTTCAGATTTTCTGCATGAATTAGCCACGCTGATCACACATTCTTGGTCCCATTTTCCTTAAAAAAATTAAATTAGTCACCTCTACCAGGTGCATGAATAACTTCCCTAATGTTTTTAATATGTAGTGCATGAAAAAACTTTATCATAGTATACTATGTCAATAAAATAGGAAACAGGATAACTACATGACCTACTGATGGGTAACCATCATATAGACAAACAGGCATTAATAATTAGGCCTGCTGTGCCCTAAGAAAGACCAATTTTCCACTTAACTTCAATAATAATTTGTTTCTAAATATTGTGGGATAAAAGTAATATTTACATTGAGTCATTATAGTAATTGGATTGGAAAGTGCATGAACCTTTATCTGCCCAAAGACTTATGTAGTTGGGAGACAATGCCATCATGAACTAAGCTATGTACCAATTACCAAGCATGACAAGACAATCCTGATTCATGTATCCCCATCTACGCTTACAGTTATGGCAAGGTAAAATCACCTGCTCAAGCTTTATGGCATATTCTCTTCTGATATCCAAAACTAATTCAACTGCATCTGGGTTTACCAAGTCGGGAGGAATATCAGCTATATTGGTCGTTGCAATAGCAGTAGTTTTACTCCTTCGGATAGCCTGAACTTAAAAGAACCAAAGAACAAATTATACACTAAACCAAAGTGGCTTGCATGATACAATGAAATGAGCCGAAATAATAAACATAATTAACTGAATTGATACTAGCCATGTAGGAATTGTCAAACATAACCAAAAATGAGAGTAGAAACAAAAGCTAGACTGCCAAATTTAACCATACAACAAGATCTAGAGCATTGGTGTGGGTACAAACATAAGTCAGCATGTATGTCCACAACCACAAGGATATCATAAGTTCAAAGTTTATGAAAGAAGTGGCTCTTGCTTAATGATTGGAGTTCACACATTCTGCCATTCCTTTTTAACAAGTAGTTGGAATTACCACATTACAAATGAAGGAGTGCCCCAATTTTAACTCTGTTAAAGCCATATCCCAAGATGATTTCTTGACTATGGGTGTAAATAAGCAAAGCCAAGCCATGTTCTACCATGCTCAGGCTCAGCTCAATCTAAAATTTCAATACCTTAAGCTTGGCTGAAGCTTGAACTAGCTTCAAACCTTCAGGTCGAACTGAGCTCATCAAGCAAACAAGCAGCTCTACAAACTTAAGAAAATAAAGACGAAGTCACACTACAATAGTCTTTTTTGGATAGGTCACACTACAATACTATCTTAAACAATACATGGTCAGAAAGAACTATGAGCCCAGCATTGAACATAGAAAGGTTTGAGCCCACAAGAAAACAGGTCCAACAATTAATGGCTTAGAAACACAAGGCACATGTATTATTAGCAAGTCTTTTGTTGGCACCCTCCATTGTTCCAGCAGTTCCACATCAGGGAAAAGGATAAGAATGTTTACAACCTTTTGTGTATCACTCTTACAAATTAGAAGTCCTAATTGAAATTTTAATGCAATTGAAAAGTATTTACTCTTTGTAAGGCTCCTTCCTGCACCATCAAATAGTCGAGCTTTTTTATAACAGGTTCACAAGCTAATGAGTTTGAGCACTGTACTCTTCAAGCTTGCTTGTTTACTAAATGAGCCTAAAGATCAGGCTTGGCCTGTTTAACTTGATGAACAACCCAAGTTGAGTTTCGACCAATTCTTTGACTAAGAAGCTTTTGAGCAGGTCAGTTCATTTACACCCCTATTCTCAACATACCAACCCTTGAATTGGTGGTGATCCATCCCATTCCAAATTTTTCAGGTTGATAATCTTGGTCTCTCCATAAAAATACCAAAGATGTGTAAAGAATTAAAGTTGTGTTAGAGTTACTGAACTCACTTAAAGTGTGATACTAGATGCACATTGAGAACCTCACTACTTAATCTCAGTTCTCTAATATTTTACATAATGGAATGGTGTATATGCTAGAATTGAAAATGTGGACACCCCTACCCCACCACGCAGGGGAAGGTCTCTCTTATATATTCATTATGTTTTTCCTTTTTCAAAAATCGACGTATGCTACCATCAATCAGGGCATGAATTCCCAACACAAAACGTATGTTACAAAAATTTTAGAATATAGAGCATCCCATCCTTGTCATGAAAATGAACAGTCATTTAATACTAGAGAACTCAGTAAATACAGAAATGAAAATGTAGAACTCCATTACATCTTGCCTAACTCATGTTAGATTAAAAAGCATTCTGACAAGAATTTTTTCAGCAGCGGCATTACATAATTAATTCAACACTAACATAATGAAAAATAAAATAACTAACAATTTCAAGGTCATTTTGGATTTCAGAGATAGCACGCCTCACTTCAGAACGAACAGCTTCATATATACTACTAGTAGTAGAATCAGCTTCCGCGTTGTCCCCTTGGACTGACTGCAATAAGAAGTATGAAACCATTTTATATTACAAAAGGCTTTATCCATCATAATTAGATATTACTAATTCCCATAATAGCATTTGCATTTTTGCTAACATGTAAACTGAGTTAAAGTGCATAACTTATATCTGGACCAGATGACCACAACATTATCCCCACCTCACCTTCATTTTTCCGCAAACTGCTTTTATAGTTTTATCTTCAGCTCCAGATAAAGAACTTGCCGTGGATGCTTTATCTTCCCGATTTGCACTTTTTGAACAAGACTACAATGAGAAACATATGTACAAGGCAAAAAATGATCAATTTAATACTTCCCTTTTATGAACCATCACATCATATCCCAAAAGGAAAATGGGTCCCCAGTATGTACCAAAGTTGTAGCGGAACCATCCGAATGCCTGAAAGGGGAATCCTGAGAAGACCATACACCAGAACTACTTCTCACTAAGCCACCCTTTTTTGTATTACTAGATGCTACACTCCAATCACGTCTATTCTTGAAATCCTTAGATAAATTACCTTCTTGCTCAGCTTCACTCTGGACAAACAATTCAAACGTTCTATCTTTTAACTTACAGCATCCCATCTTTCCCATAATTTGATCAAACAAACAATCCCAAATCACTTAAAAAACACAAGCAAATAAAACTAATTCAAGCATTCTTTTTTTTTTTTTTTTTTTTAAACCAAATTAATCAATTCAAGCATTCTTTTATAAACCTATTCACTTTGTTAGAATAATGATTAAGCGATTAAATTCAACATTTCCTATAAGCTTAAGCTTCTGGGGCAATCGATAATTTATCACACTCGAGTAAAAAGAATTCAAATAACTCATAATTCCATTGCAAAATAACTAAAAAACCTCAGAAGTCACATCCCCGCGCCTCGACACCGAGCGGTTGCGGCGGGCTGCCGCCGTGCCAACACTCGACAGACTCCGGGCAGCCTCCATCCCAGCTCCCTTATTACTCCCAATACCAACACCGCCATTCCTGGTGACAGAGCGACCTCTCCTGCTATCTTCACCACCATTGCTGCACTGAGGCTCAAGTTCTGGAGGTGACTTAGCAGTAGAGCTACTCCAGAACAAAGGGTTGTCTCTCTTGTTCAAGAAATCAGAGGAAATAGAGTCGGTGGAGTTGTTGGCACTAGTCCTAGAGAAAGCACTGACACTTCTAGATCTTCGTATTGGGGCTTTCTTTGGAGAAGTGTCTCTGCTTTCTTTTGCAGTATTTGAGTTTGTGGTTGTTGGGTTTCCTCTTCTGGACGAGGATTTGAAAGCTGCCACTGCCATATCTCCAAAAAAAAAAAAAAAAAAAACACACACACACACACACAGTAGTCTATAAAAATGCAAAGACAAAAAGAAGGAATCTTTAATCTTAATCTTAATCTAAGAGAGAGAGAGAGAGACGCTGTTGGAGCAATCGCTTGTTTTGGTGAGATAGATCGAGAGTTCACATCAGACAAAAGCGATCAACAAAAATAAACATCAGACAAAAGCGAATGCGACAGCTATTGTTTTTTCCGCCTTTTTTTATTTTTAAATTGAAAAAAAAAAAGTCTCTGAATTTAGCTTCAAGTGTTTCAACTAACTTACTTTATTTTTTTATTCTCCCAAAAAAAAAAAAAACTTACTTTATTTTTAATTTGAGTATCTCGTTCTGCAAAAGAAATTTCAATACAAGTTTTTTTTTTTTTTTTTGGGTGTGTTATTAATATTAACAAAGAGAAGCAACTAATTTTGTTTTGTCACAGGAAATTATCATGCCAACCTTATCGGTTAATTAATTCTTTAAATAAATCAATAGATCTTACAACTTACAAAACATTACAGTATACTAATGATGAAAATTTAAAAATATCTTGGACTTCCTTTCTTTGTGGGCACAAGTGGACAACCATGTGGGACAACTAAGAAATCATGCCTTTGTAGAGTTCAAAAAAAGGATCTCTAGCAAAGCTATGTTTTAGTGGTTTTATTTTGGCCATTTGGGTTTCTCGTAGTTTATATTTTTTGGTATTTTTTTTTTTGTTAAATGTGTGATAAAAAGTTAAAATGAATTTTATGAATTAAAAAAAACAAACAAAAACAAAAACCATTTAACTTTTGCCAAATAAACACTCAAGATGGCAAAAGTTATACCTTCTCATTATTATGTGTTGTTTCAAATTGCCAAAGGCTAATTGCAAAATTGTCCTTTATGGTGGAAAATTTTGGTGGGGGCAGCAGGAAAGAAAGGTTCATTGGATTACTTGGAATCATTTATGCAAGCCTAAAAGGGAAGGGTTGTATGTATGTATGTATGGGTTTTGGGAGTAATTGAGGTTAAATCTTGTTTTACTTTCAAAGCAGGGTAGGAGGCTAATTCTAAACACAATTCTCTATTGTTTTGTATTTTTTATTTATTTTTTTTTTTTTATGGAGAATTATTCTTTTTTGCATGCAAAAGCTCCCCTAAAAAAGGCTTATTTTGCATGGAGAAGGATTATTGTAGGCAAGATTGTCCTTCCGAAAGGTGGGTGAGGAGTGGGGGACATATCGTATGTGATGACCTTTCGCAACCACCTTTAAAAGTGGGTTAGTCCTAGGAATGAATGATAATGGGACTACTTGGATGGGTCGTGGCCCATGAAGCAGAAGTCATCAACTCAGTTAGAAGCAGGTACAAGCTGTTACAACTCCATGGTCCAAATGTTTGCTTCGCAACCAGGCTGGCTCAATACAGTTTGAGTCCCAAAGCAGTAAATTTGAGTTAGGTTTTTTTTAGGTTTAAATATCATTTATTTAATTTTTTATATAATATATATTTTTAAATAAAAATCCTTGTTCTTCTTTTCTTCAGATGCAAACATCCTAATTAAGTTTTGTATCAAGGTTTGTTAACATATCTTTTTAAATTGATAATAGCAAATTTATTTAATCTCTTTGTGATATTATCAATCTTAAGTATTATTTTATCTTTTTTTTTTCTTTTGTTTCATTTTGAAAAACTTCTTTCTGCATAAAAAACTATAACAAGTATTATTAGTAAAATTATGTAAATGATATGTGCATTTAGAAAAGACATCTAGTTTTTTTTTTTTTTTTTTAATAGAGAGAGAGAGAGAGAGAGAGTTTGGTGTGTAGTAGTGTTGAACATTAAGTGGTTGTTGTTGACAATCTACCATATGACATTATTTTACAAAAATTAAAGTCTCAAGTTATATGTAAAATTAACCGTCAATGATGGTTTGATACGCTTACAATATTTTATTTTTAAAACAATTTGGAGTTTTAATTAGATTTGATTTTCTATTGATCCAATATTTTCTTAGAGGTAAGAGAAGGAGTACAAAACCTATTTAGTTTTTTTTTTTTTTTTTGGGTGAAACTAGTTAGTATTATATTATCAATGGAGGCCTTTTAAGTCAACTCATACATTTGAGACTTAGTCGACAAATTTTAGTAGTTTTTTTTAGTTTTTTTAGTATTTAAATATTAATCAAATATTATTTATTCAACTATTTATATTATATTATAGGTTTGAATCATTTTCTTGTTTTTTGAGATGTAAAGTTGCTAATTAAGTTTTACTGACATCATTTTAACAAATTTTCAAGAAAATTAATTGTCATTATTCGAAACACTCATAACATTGATTTGGTAAAACAATTTAGGTTTTTCAATTGAGTTCAATTTTTATTGGCTCAACATTTTGGGGGCTTTGATGGTGAAAGAAAGAAATCAATTGTCACAACTATATTTTTATTGGCTCAACATTATTTGACACAACCTTTTTTTTTTTCTTTTTCTTTTTTAAATCAATTGTCATTCTACAAGTTTTGGACTTTTTGGTACAATTTTGGAAGCCTATTTATATACTTGGGGGGCTTTAGAACCTTTAAAATTCTTTGGAAGAGGTAGTTTGGAGACCTTGTTTTTGTGATGGACTAATGGGAGAGCTTTAAGCTTAGGCCTAGAGCAGAGCCTGCATTAGATTTGGTCCTTACTCGTGGCCCCCAAAAAAAAAAAAAAAAAAAACTATGAAAGGGTATGACGGAAATTCAGAGGTATTCTACCTACAAAGGTTTATTAAAGAGGCATTTAATTTGTAAAGATAGAAGACAGCTACGAACCCTTTGGCGAGGCTAGTGACGAGGAGTTGCGTGCTCTGTAGTCTGTAGAAGTGAATGTTTTAACAGGAGGGGCTAGGGAGTGACCTTTGCAGAGTATTTGGGTCTCTCTTCAATTGTGCTAGAAGGATGTGAACCTTGGGTTGTTTGAGAGTGGGCCTGTTTTGGTGGGCTTGGGATCATTTCGGATATGAAGATACAAAGGGGATATTATCACAGAGAAGATACTAGACTAGGCCATTTGGGTCGAAGAATATCCATCTTTTTTGAACTCTACGGTCATTGGGACAATAGTAAGGTGTATTAAACTTGTTACTCTTATGGTGTGACTAGGGCTGAATCAAAATTGGGCAAGGGTTGGGTCTTGTGCACCTGTGCACTAGGCTCACTAAGTTGTGAAAAGCCAAATTTTAATGGGTTCAGAGTACAAAAGTACTGTACCTAAGCTGATTTCTCTTAAACATTTGTCATTATATTTTTGAATAAGAGGACCATTTGATATTGTTGACTTGGTCCTCTAGGAAGACAAAATATATTTTTAGTAAATAATTAAATACGTTTTACAAATAAGAGAAACATCATATACAATATAATTATAAAATGATAAATATAAACTAAATTTTAAATCGTAGAACAATGTAAACTAATTTATCAAAATGCATTATTGTAAATTCACTTAACAATAGAATCACCTAATAACTTCAACCTAACTACCAAACCAAAGATGAATTGAACACATAAATTGATGAATTAATACCAAACAATGATTAATTTCATAGAAATAATCAAATATCATGGCTCATGCTTAAAATTTAACAAAAAGAGATTAATTATTTTTGCTATTATTATTAATTATTTATTTAAAAAAAATGAGTTTTACCTTGTGTAAGGTGTTTGAAGGAAAGCTAAAATATAATTTCCAATTTTGGAGAGAGAGAGAGAGAGAGAGAGAGAGAGAGATTGTTTGGTGTGTGACCCCGTAGAAGATTAGATGCCTAAAGATTACAATCCCGCTGTGTGGGAGACAAAATTGTAAAAATTGAAGTCTCAAATCGTTAGGAAAATTGATCATCAATGATGATATGGTACACTAACATTTGTTTTTTTGGTCAAAATATATAGTTTATGGTTTCAATTAGGTTTGATTTCTATTTTCCCACAATTTTGGGGGTCTTTTTTTGGGATGGAAGTAAGGGTCATGGTTCAAGCCCAATTGTCTAACAAATCGGTTGGAGGAGGCCCATACTCCCCTTTGACTAACTAATCCATTAAGCCTCACATGATTCTTTTGGGTGATAGTTCAGACCATCATTTGGGCCTTTAGAATCATATCTCGGATTTTAAAACTAAGCCCATTTATTTTACCAAACCCATCAATTCAAAAGGAATGTATCAAGTCAACCAATTCATCTTCACTAAGGTACCTTATAGTTTTTTATTTAAGGCTTTTATGGGAGTTTCAAACAATGAACTTGGCACCAATTAAGGCACCCTTTATTTAGTATTGACCATCTCTTTGACTTTTGATGACTTCTTCTCACGTTTGACTGCATATCTTAACCATTTATTTTATACCATCTGTCGGGGGGAAAACTTTGATGTTTGCAAGTACAATGTTAGCAAGCCAAGCTGAAACTCAACGATGGACTCTTGAGATAAAGCCCAAAGGCTTTCGGTGTAGTGATAAGCCTGTCCAAGCAAGAGATAAAGGCTTCATCTTGACAAAAAACAACAACAAAGCCCAACAAACACTTAATTAATTGGGTTAGTGGTCCTTTTATGATATTACAAGAAAAATAAATTCTCCAGCAACAGGGTAAAATTATACTTAAGGTCCAACAGTCAATTATTAAACGAATTTAGGAAAGTGTTCACTTCTAAAAGTCCTTGTGTGTCTTGGTCAGAAGGGTCTACAGTACTTTCAGCCATCATTACATCAATATGAGGGAAAAATTTCATTATTACAAATACATTATATCCTTCATTAGTAAAACAAAAAGTAAAGATTGATGGTTCTATGGTGAAAAGAAAAGGGTTATTTGTCATGGTGTAAAGGGAGAGAGAGAGATTCCGGCTCAGTGCAGCAAATGTAAACCAAGATTCTCATGGAATATGTATGTGGTACATGAGTAGGATAGCAAAAGGTGTATTTTGAGTGAGTGGGTGTGTAGGCTTATAGTGGGAATCTTTAATGGGAAAAGGTTTATTTTTGGCCGATTAGGGAGCATTCATGAGCTTAAGGTCTGCAGAAAAAAGGAAAGTAATATCTAGTTGTGAGCTAAGAGAGGTGATTTGTGAGTTGAGGAGAGCTAAACTACAAGTGAAAATTTGGCAAAGTAGCAAGAATAACAAGAATTTTTAGATGAGTTAGTGCAGAAATTTGGCAAAGTAGCAAGAATAACTGAATTTTTAGATGGGTTAGTGTATGTTTTATGGGTTGATGTGCTTATGCTTTCATAGTAGAGTTTAGGGAAGCATTAATTAACAAAAGTTCAAAAACACATGACTAATTAGGGGACAGAATAGTAGGCAATTATTCTTGGATTTGGCCATAAGTGGGAGATTTGCTTTTGAGGCTGCTTTGCTACTTTGTGTAATATGACACATGGTTAGTAGTTGGGGTAATCTTGTATTAAATGTCAAGATTTCTGAAGTTGAGCTTAACCAATAGGATTAAGGCAGGTATTAGAGAAGAATCTTGGTGATGCATTTAAGATTGAGACCATAGGAAGTAGGATTCAACACCCCAATCCAAGTGTCAAATTCTAAGCCCACTTCAAAGGGTTCTGCTGAAGATCTCTTCATGCCCTCCAAACCACATGTTTCCAAATTTTTCCCTTTTAGGATTCATGGGCTTGGCACATGAATCAGCCCCTGAATGTTTTGGGCATTTATAGATTTGATTTGTTGAGATTCAAGTGACTTAGTTGTGGCCTCTTTCAACTGGAGATGGAGCCTTGTGGAAGATGATGACATCCCATTACCCATTAGCCTTATGGTTGCTAGTACAACTTCTGGCCATTATTCACGTTAGAAAAGGGTGGAAAAAAGTTGATGGGACAACCCTTAGTTCAATCTTAGAGATTTGGTTGTCCCTTATGGAGATTTTCGACTGGACCTTGGTTAAGGGTGAACAAGAGGGGTTGATTATCTAGTTCAATTTTTTGCCTTTGCTGGGATTTTAAAATTGGGCTTTTCTTCAAGTGGGCAAGGCCCTTTGGTTGGGCTGTGCTTGCTCCCTTTTTACTTGGGCTTGTCCTCTCTTCATGAGATGTTCGGACCTACAAAATGATACATTTTGCCATGGGTTTTCATTCCTCATGGGCTCTCATTGTTATTCAATATAGTTTAGGTTTTGATAAATATTTGTAATGGGTCTTTGGGTAAGGATTTTGTAATACTCAAATTAATAGCATGAGCTTTAATTATTTCAAAATGCTTTGTAAATGATATTTACTATTTGAAATAATGAGTTCCATACGATAAGTCATATTTATGGATAATACTCATGTTATGATTTAAATGATAGACTTGAATAATGAGTTTTGAAAAATAAGTATTATGAATGTTGTGATGTAAGATAGATGGTGAACATGTGTTCTTATGTAAATTCCATAAGCTTATAATATGTTATGAAATAGATGTCATGGGTCTAGGATAAATAATCATAACTTCCCATAGGTTTTTTTAAAATGATTGCCATGAGTTTTGAACATAGATAGTTGCCATAAATTTTATGGGCTTGTAATATTATAGTAACAGGTTTAAGAACTTAAAACATTGTTCATCACTGGACTTTAAATAATTACAATATAATATCTCGCCAAGTATTAATAGCCTTGGGCCTTTAAAATGGTGCCAATGTAAATTGAGCTTTTTGATATTGCTGGTGAGAATTGGGCTTTTGATATTGCCAATGACAATTGGGCTTTGATGGTGCCATGTAGCAATGGGCTTTTGATGGTGCCATGTAGCAACAAGCTTTAGGGTGCCGTGTAGCAACGGGCTTTAGAGGCGTCGTGTAGCAACGAGTTTTGATAATTTGTCATGGGTTTGAATCATGGGCTTTAATTATGGATTTGAATTCCATTAAATAAAAATGTATCGCCATGAGTTGAATCATGAGATTTAATTATGGATTTGAATTCCATTAAATAAAAATGTCCTGCCATGAGTTGGATCATGGGCTTTTTCAAATATTGCTAAGCATATGCATTTTGGGCTTCTCTAAAACGAATGAAATTTCAACTTGCTCAATAAAAATAAGGGGAAATTACACTTTATTGCCATAAACTATACACCAAATTACACTTTGCACCATAAACTATTCAAATGCACACTTTGCACCCTCAACTATTACACTTATCACACTTTGCACCATGACGTTACTTTTACCATTAAGTTAGACATAAATTAATAGCACATAACTTGCACATAAATTTTGCTTTGGTGACACAATATTTAAAGACCAAAACACCCTTTTCACAAACAATTAAAAACAAATACTTTTTTTCCCAGGTCTTTCTCTTTCTCACGTCTTCTCCTCTCTCTCGTCCGGCAACTCTTCTCCTCTTTCTCATTGTTCAATTGCTCCTTCCCCCAAATCAAACATATAGGTTATCTCTAAGCCCAACAAAATTGGACTCTTTCTAAGCACATTATTTGATGAAACTATATCACCTCCCATGGCTGCCTTACATCTAAAATTTTTGTAATGGCCACATACTAGCTGAAGCATTATAGAAAAACCATTAAAAACATATTGTTAAGTAGTTTACTAGTCAACCAAGTAGATACCAAAGCCTTGATGATCTTGTTTAATTTAATGCAAAGCATGCACTGTTGATGATTTTGTTAGGCAAGAGAGAGACTTGAAAAAATCATCAATGGGTGTTTTGGTTGTCTCTTTCTCGTTTTGTCTAGTTTTGGTTGTCTCGTTTTGGACTTAGAGTGCAAAGTGTATCAAAACAAGATTGCAAAGTGTGCACTTAACCATCTGAATTGGAATGCACACTTTGCACTTTGAAAGAGGGGAGAGTTGTTGGGCGAGAGAGACTTGAAAAAAAAAATGTTTTTAATTGTCTGTGAAAAGGGTGTTTTGGGCTTTAAATAGTGTGCTATTAATTTCTGTCTAACTTAATAGTAAAAGTAATGCTAGGGTGCAAAGTGTGATTGTTTAGGGTGCAAAGTATGCATTCAAATAGTTTAGGGTGCAAAGTGTAATCTTGGGTATAGTTTAGAGAGGTAAAATATAATTTACCCTAAAAATAAATAATTTAGGGGTGAGTCTAAATTACAGGCTCTACGAAAATATTGGGTCTTATAACATTTATATTTGTAGCCCAATTTTGTGATGAAAAGAAGAATAGTTGTGGGCTATAATAATAATATGGTACGAAATATTTGGAGAAGTCCAATAATTTGTTGTTGATATTTGAAAATAAATAGGTGGTATTTAAACAATATTAAGTGAAAAAAAAATGTACCTTAACACCATCGATCCAAGACTCATTTTCAATTTTTTTGTTTTTGTTTTTTTGTTTTTGTTTTTGTTGTTGTTGTTCGCCAAAAAGTTTATGTGCTGAGACTAGAAATATTGCTTGATTTTCAAGCCAATAATCTAAATTAGTTTGATTTTGATTTTTCACATAACTTTCACATTATTCATTTGATTTTGATTGATGATCACTCGAATCAAATCATATTGGATGAGCTTTCCAATTATAGAAGATTGACTCAGACACTTCTTAAATGCATAAAATATTATTAAGTGAGCAATAGGAAAACCTGCATTTTTGAAAAAAAAAAATTACAATTTAGTTTAGAGATATGCTATGTTTACAATATTTTCACAATAAATCCTACGTGATAGGTTATTATGGGTTGTTATTGATGGGGCAGAAAAGTAATTTCAGTGGTATGTTCAAATTAAAACTAATAACAACTAATCACTTATGATTTATTGTGAAAATGTTATAAAAATATTGTGGATATAACACTTTTATTTCTTCTTGATCAAAACTTGATTGGGCAAATTACCTTTTTGGGCTAAATTGTAATGCCGACACTCGTGAGTCTTGACTAATTACGGATTTCCCACCTAATGGTGGGGGCAAGATTAGTATCACTCCGTGGGTGCTTATCTCATTATGAAAAAAAAATTAGGGTTTCATAGTGAGGGAAAAAAAAAATACAATATGTATATAATTAAAATATAAAAAGATCGAAAGGGACATCAAGAATACCAATAGGACAGCAACAAACGACTTTACAAAAGTCTTAAGCAAAGTAGCTCTTCATGACATGTTTCATTTCATTCTCTTCGTCTTGTTTCCCTCACTTTTAATATTTATTTATTTATTTCAATTATGCACCCTATACTTGTGGTCCACTTGTGACCCCCGGCAAATTAGTTAAACTTTCAATGCTAAGAAATGATTGATTGCTCTTTTCGCAAACTAGTTGAACTTTTTATTCTAAGTAACAGATTGCTGGATTAAAAAAAAAAAATCTCTAGTACAATTGAAAAGGGTATTTAAACACCGATTCTCCTAATAAAAAACAAAAAGCAAGTTATATTATTGAGTTATACAAAACTCTTGACAAAACGAATTTATGTAAGAGTTTGCATTTAGTTCACCAGTCTAGTGAACCTAGTCCATCCAAACCCAATGCGATTTTTTGGAATAATTTTTGGTTAATTGATTGGTTGCATTGTGTTTATTATTATTATTCTTATTATTAAAAAAAAAAAAAAAAAGCTTTGGCTGGGTCTAGTTTAAATGGGAAGAAAATTCAATATGACTAATCCAACCTAATATTATCCATGCAATTAATTATTCAAAAAATAATTATTGATAATGAGTTTAAATAATTAAATAAAAAAACTAAAATTTTTTATTATCAAGCCATAACCCAAACTCAGCGGATTGCGTTAGAATTATCTTAAATTTAGTTGGATAATTGAAGATTCTTAATCCAAGGAGATCAAATTTAATTGAAAATTACTTCACTTAACCTAACAAATTAACAATTGACCCACACACATCCTATCATATTTGTTTGGACCTCAAATGTACCTACTCAACATTGTCACTAACTTCCAGGGAGATGCATTTCGGGGAAAATGATACAAAATAGAACAAAAGGAAAAGGAAAAAAAAAAGACAAAGGAAAAGTCGAAGTTACGCATTTAAAATTAAAATTATGATTATCATTATTGGCATATACGCACACTTCAAAAGGTAGGCCACCCAGTTCAATATGGTCCACGACCAAACCCATAAATTCATGTGTGCTACGTGGATGAGAGCAGGTCAATGGCATAAGCATGAGATGTGATGATGACCTTATATTATCTAATAAATCGAAAGAACCCAAAAATAAAACATGGACACAACTATTCACACATCCAATTTTATAACTTATTGGCTCATACAATTGTAAGTAGCCAAAAACTCAACATACGTAAAGTGATAAGTTATACAAGATAAAAAATTGCCATACAAATTAATAAATTGTGAAATTATGTACGGTGATTGGTTGTATTTGATTTGAAAAAAAAAAAAGTCTAAGAAAATGGTGAATGAAGTTGAGCCTGACTCGCTCTCTACTCTCTAGCTCCCTCATACACCTACAAATCCCGTTACTTGCAAAGCATGTAACACGTTATCTATTATACCGTTACCCCGCAGCCTTGAAGAGCCACGTTATCTTTTAGTATTTTTATCAAAATTAAAGTCAAAAAGCCTCTCAAAACTCTTCCCCAATATATATATATCATTTATGACTTGTGATGACAACAATCTCCTTCAATCTCACGTCAGTATCTTTCATCTTCTCCTTCTCTATGATCTCTTTGCATTGCACTATACATAAGTATCACAAATAGTCTAATACCATAGCCAAAACAAACACTAGTACTAACACCATTCTATCATTATTAATTAGTACTAGCAAGCTAGAAGTATAGTACTAACTAGCACTAGTAATGGGAGATAACAATGTTAACCTACCGCCTGGTTTTCGGTTTTATCCCACGGATGAAGAGCTTGTAGTTCATTTTCTTCACCGGAAGGCAACTCTCTTGCCATGCCACCCGGACATCATTCCCGATCTTGATCTTTATCCTCATGATCCATGGGAAATTGATGGTACTAAATTTTGTTATCTATTTTTTGTTATTTTGTTGTAGAATTCTAACATGTAAGTGCAAGCACTTAAATAGAAACAATTTGGTTGATATCTCTAATATGTAATATGAACTTTTTGTATCTTTGTAGGCAAAGCTTTGGCCGAAGGTAACAAGTGGTACTTCTATAGTAGGAGGACACAAAATAGTAATAGGATTACGAGTAATGGTTATTGGAAGCCGATGGGCATTGAGGAACCGGTGATGAATAGCAATGGCAAGAAGGTTGGAATCAAGAAACATCTAGTCTTTTACGTCGGGGAAGCTCCGTCCAGCGTCAAGACTAATTGGATAATGCATGAATATCGTCTCTCAGATACTGGTTCCTCTAGTAGATCATCCAAAAGAAGTGGGCATCCAAAAATGGTTAAGTAAATAAGTAGTGCTTTAGCTTTTATTAAATATATCATTCAACTATTTTTTTTTATTTTTTATTTTTTAATGTGAACAAGCATGGGAAAGAAGAAATATTAAAGGGATTGGTTACTTAACTTGTTCTTCTAAATTTTTCCAGGACTATAGTAAATGGGTAATATGCCGAGTTTACGAGCGAGATGAAGATGATGATGGGACAGAGCTCTCATTCTTGGACGAAGTTTACTTATCATTAGATGATCTTGATGAGATTAGTTTGCCAAATTAAGATCCCATAACTATGTTGCAAGTGGTCTGTTATAAAGCTTAATTTGTCCAAATGTACAATTCTTCATATTGCTAATTGGTAAAATGATGTAGCTAAAATTGCTAAATACCATTTGCACTACGAGCTAGTGTCATTTTGTAATTGTTATGTCATCCAAGAAAAAGAAAGAAGAATGTTCTTAATCTCAGCCAGTACCCGTTTCGTTGTTCAAGGTCGAATAACCATTAATCCACAACTTTCTTAATTTACAGCTTGGTATTAAACTGTAAATTAAGAGTAAGTTACTCGAGCTTCAACACTAGATATTTCTTTCTAGTCTTTATAGAAAAAGGGTTAGAACGAATTGAATAGATATCATCATCTTTTTATTCATTATTCGGATTAATGAATTAAATTAGATAATTATATGAGTGAAAAAAAAAAACAGCTATATAATTGTAATATATTATATATTCACAGTAAAATTCAGACAATTCTAATACTTTGAATCAACAAAGGAAAAACCTAGCATAAATAAATTAAATATAGCCATTTGCCTTGATTTTGTCTCACATAAAGTATTTATTTGAGATTCATAGTAAGATTTACAAAGAATCTAAAAGTTGACTCATATCACACCCTATAAAATTAGTATATCCATTATTATTGCATACTTAAATATTTTGTGTTTTTTTTTTTATAGAGTTTTAAGATACTAATTAGTTTTGGTATAGACGGAAATTAAACCTCAGATCTCTTATTTAACCATCAGAAATTTTATCAGTTAAGATAATTGGAACTCACTGTAAATATTTAGTGTTAATTAGTCTTAATAGTCTTAATAGGATATATAAGGTAAGAGTTATTGCTAGCTTTCTTGCTTTTAAGAGGCAGTGAAGGGAATAACTTTTCCAAACAGAAAGATTTCTTAAGCCTTTTAAAAGTTACCATGGTTTTTTTAATTTTTGTCAAATCCGTGCTCTTCATCATGACATGAAGATTAATATATCAAATCAAACTAAAAACTTCAACAACAAAAAAAGGGAAAGTGGAATATCAAAGTAGAAAACAAAATCTAGAATCTTATTTGGAACACACCTCTTGTACTTTAAGAATCAAACTCAAAGATGAATCCAAAACTTTTAAGCAAATGAAATGTCCAAAAAATACATGCTCATTTTTCTTTTGTCATGTGTCAGAGTTTGACCTCCATTAATTGCATGGAAAATCAATCCACAACACAACTGAGTTGTATTGTATTATTTCAATTTGTATCCCCCTTCTTGTTTTTGGGGGTTGCCACGTGCAGAGATTATTGAAAGAGGAATGGATGTGGAGGCCGGTGAGCACCGTAGTAATATTTGCATTGAGCATCTCTACTTTTAGCCTTTTTTTTTAGCCTTTTCTTGCTATATCATAGTTGTTGTATCATAAACCCAAAGAACAAATTTATTTTTGTGGGTGCCTGCTTAGGGAAGCAACGAGTCACACATGATGCAAGCATCCACACGCGTTAAAAATGGCTACACGAGTAATATTATTATATAGGGCCAGCCAAACCATTCGAGAACATCCATCATGCAACTGCTTTCCTTCATTCGTATCTTTTTTTTTTTCCCTCTTATGGACATATATTCATCCATGCTAGTTAAAAAGAATTGTGGGGCGCGCATAATGTACCCATGTGATAATAATTTTTTTATTAGTATTAATAATACATAATTAGAAGTTTTTTTTGGGCATTTGTACTAGGTGATATAAAAATTTCTGTCTATTTTAATATAAGAACTTATCTTTTTTTTTACATGTTTATTTTTTGAAATATTTCACATTTGATTATTTATTTTACACTACTACATTACATTAAAATGTCAATTTTCTTGATTTTTTAAAGTGTATTTCTTTCTTCACATACAACAACTAACATTTACTCTCTTCCTTCATCTTCAGAATACGTAAAGAAAGAATAAAAAACTAAATACAAAATGAATAGTGTTAGTGTAAATTTACACAATTACTGTAGCAAACTTGTAAATTTACACAATTATACACTGACTGATGTGAGTAATTTTTAGAAAAAATTATGTAAATTTTAAATATATTTCTATTATACTTCCACTGATGTGAGTGCTCTCAATGCCTTTAATTAGATCAAATTTGACTTCTCAATTGGCTTAAAAAAAGTTTGATTCCACAATTAAGCCATTTTCAGCATTCAAGAGTTTTGCAGTTTAATTGGCACATTCTTGTATACAAAGAGCTTGAGGGGTCTAGAGAGGAAATAATAATTAAATTATTGGAACATTTTAATAATAAAATGTAATTTTAATAATTTAATTGAATAATAGATTAAAGTGCATTCTTCATCCTTAATGTTTGGGATTGTTTTTTATTTTAGCCTTTAATATTTGGTTTATTTTCAAAAGGGCCCTGCTACACATTCTTATTAGTAGTCTCGTCAATATGTGCCAAATAGGTCCTGACAAGTCACTCATTTAATACCAGATGTCACAATAATCATGTCACCTATATACTTGGACAAGAAGAAAAAGAAAAACGTCGTATCAATTCTTGGCATCAAGGAACAAAGTTAGAAAGTTCCATTTCTAATTAGGGATAAAAAACTCAAACATAAAATTAAAAGTATGGCGTAAACACCCTATTTTGCATTCATAATTTAATCCAAAAAGATGATAGGATTATCATTTTATGTACCCAAAAACTATGGTCACATTTTAGTCATTAATAACTTATTCATCACATGTTATGAAAACGATCTTAAGGTTTCAACGATCATAACAATACGTTTGGTTTTCAAATCGGATGATTGGATAGAAAGATATCACAAATTCAAGTTTTAATGGTTTGCATGCATTCATCTGGGTGAAGTCTATCACATGTGATTAATTAAAATTAATTATTATTTTATTATTATTATTTTGTGATTGGTTAAATCTTTGTCTTAAAATGAGGGTTGTTGCATGAGATTAAAACAAATAAGCTGATAAATATTAATTTGAATAGATAAAATGTTTTTTTAAAGGTAATTATCATGAAAATAATTATTTAAAAAGCCTAATTATCATTCAAAAATCATTTTTATCATGGAAATAAGCTTAAAACACATCTAAGTACATTTTCAAACCAAGAAAAACAATAAAACGTCAAAATTGGCACGAAAAAAAAAAAAAAAACTCATGGAAAAGTTTTTAAAGCATACCTTTAAGCAAAAGCTCATAGGCTTGATTTTTGACCGTTTCCTTCAATCAAATTTATCACAATTCAATGAAATAGCGATTAGTAATCTTAGACTCAAAAGATTGGGACCAGAAAAGGTCCCAATCAAATAAAAAAAGACTTGAGGGTGCTTTGTGAAAAACTCCCTTTTGATTCACTATTTTCTAGTGAATCTTAGGTTTTTCTTGTGGGATTTCTATGTGTTTTGAAAATGTACTATGTAAGACTTTCTATAGTGGAAAAAATAGGGTTTGGAATGGCCCCTAGACGATGTGAGATTCATTCCAAATCTCAGCCATTATTGTAGAAAACTTGCATTTCTTATGCTTTTGAAACCCTAATTGCGTATGCAGGAATGTGCCTACGTACGCATGCTTTAGCTCACGTACATAGGCCGAGGGCTATTTTGGTCATTTTATTTTCAAAAATAGATTTTTGCTTATTCAAAAGATTATATTTTCCATTTTAACACTCATCAAATTAACTTAATATTTGATTGGGCTCTAAATTCGCCTTCTGCCTTAGAATTCAAGCATCATCGGAAAATGAGGGCCTGAGTCGTAAGGAGTACAAAATGCGGTATCTACAGAGTGGAAACAACATTTTATTTAAGAAAACATCCACAATATAGTCTTGTTACTCCCCCCACCCCTCGAGATAGAACATTTTCAAAAAAACACCCTAACTCATCATGAGTGTTGGGTGAGATCAAGATTCATGTGAGATGCAATTGAGGCTTCATTCCATTCTAGGTGAAATTCAGTTAGGATTTGGCGTAAACCCAAGTGTTTACGCCCTCCAATGAGCTAGTGCCACATCATCATTTTACCAAAATATGAATACAACTCATGCACAATAACAGCTTACAATATCAGATTCGAAATAAAATCAAAACTCAACCTTCCTCCTCACTTTCAAACCTAACCTCCCTAGCTCCACCCCACACCACCACACATGCCGCCACAAAAGCCGACAGAGTCACATTCGAAGTAAAAAGAAAACACCGGAGCCGCCACTCCACTGAGCGTAATTTACCAAAAAAAAAAAAAATCCATAAGACTCATCTAATTCTAGTGCTCATCTCAAAGAAGTAACCAAACCCAAAAATCTATAAACACCAATATCAATAACAGAGCAAAAACCCATTAGCATGTTTCCACCCAAATGACAAAATATATAAATTAAAACAAAAATGATGAGGAAGATGGCGATGGTGTTGGGTCCTTTGTTTGAGATCCGATGGATGCAGCGTTTTTTTCAGGCCACCTTATAGACTCTCACTAGGCCTCTGATGAGTGAGAGTTTGAGGTTATGGATTTGATCATTTTGAATGATTTCAAAGAGAGAGATGAGATGATTTTGGGTTTGAGAGTCACTATTTGTGGCTTAGGTGATGACGTAGTAATAAAGCTTCACCACGAATTTTGATCCATGGTGATTCCAATTTCCAATGGTTTGTGAGGCAGAGTGGAGTGGAGATCTGGTTTGAATGGGAGAGGAATGGATTTTATTTATTTATTTTAGATATGATATTGTGAGCTAGTATTGTGTGTGAATGTTTGTATTCATCTTTTAAAATGCTAACGTGTCACTATCTTATTGGAGGTGTAAACTCTTGGTTTTACACCAAGACCAGACCAAATGTAACTCCATTCCTAAACCTATGTGAGATAAAATTAGAGATATGCTTAGATCATCTCCAACAGGTTTGGTATCCAACTTTATTAGCTAAAATTTGGAGAATTTGTGCACTGTTTATGCTCCAGCAACTTTGGTATAGCTGCATTTTTTTTTTTTTTTGCTAATGAACAGTAGCCCATCAAGTCTGATGAGCTACTATTCATTCTTCAAATACTTTTTTTCTATTATAATAATTAGGCGTTGAATAAAAAAACTGTTGGAAGATGTGTAATTATTAAAAAATAAATAAATAATGAACGAAGAAATAATATTTAAATGAGATAAAGAATGAAATAGAGAATCTGTTAAAAAGTGTATTTGAAAAAGTGGGTAGATAAAGGTAAAAGTCACTGTTCATTCTTCAAACAATATAAAAATTTGATGAATTTGCTGGAGATGCTCTTAGTCACCTTGCATATTATATTGGCTACTCTTATTCTCAATTTTCTCTCTCTTTTTTTATTATTTTATTATTTTTTATTATTTAATTTTGGTCTAAAACACTTCTACACTTATCTCATCTCACGGGATCTTTATCTTAGGGGACTAGTGGGAATAATAATAATAATAATAATAATAATTATTATTATTATTATTATTATTATTATTATTATTATTGTTATTATTTTTAATTTTTAAATTCTATAGTTGAGAGAGGCAAATTTGAATCATTGACTTTTTTGTTGTTGTTGAAAATATGGGATGTGTCTCAAACCCAACAACTTGACGAAACCAATCGCATTTGATGCATGAGGTTGATTTTCATGAATTGGTGGGTTGAATTAGGCTGAAATTTTATTTTGAGCCTTAGGGTTAGATGTGGTTTGGGTTTATAGTTATTGCAACCCATATGTTCCACAATGTATATAAGTTTATTTTATTACCCTTATTTTACTTGATTTTGGTATTTTGACAATTATTTTTGATTAATTTGAAAATATTGAATGTAGTTTAACCCTATTATATGAATTATAATAATTTATTGAAAAAAATGTTCAAATAATTGATGATTTTTTTTTTTTGGATGATAGACAATATGCATACATAACTCATTAATCAGGTTCTACAACTGTGATGAGTTGAGCTGAGTTGAGAATTTCTCAACCCAACAAGGTCATGTTGGGTTGAAAAAACTTTCTAATCCAACCCGACCTAACCTGACCCATACAAACCCCTACAAGAAGGTTTCTATTGAGCTTGTTGAGCTATAAGGCTCTTGACGGGTCTAGTGGGAGCTTATCTTTCCTTGTTTTCGGGAAAAGAGAATGCGCCATGAAGATTTTTTGCATTAAAAAAAAAGAAAAAGATTTTGACATATTGTACATTCACCTTATCATTTCTTATTTCCTGCAGATATTTTTATTTGAAAGATAATCGCAAAATTGCAAAGGTGTCATATCTTTACATATTTGTCTGGCACAAAATTGCAATTACAGATATGTTGAAAAGATTAAAGCAGAGCCCTCCCTTCAGCTTTGATTAATGTAAAGCCCTCCCTTCAGCTTTCCATGGTAAAAGTCCAAGCAGGTGGATACGTCATACGCACAACAAATTACAAATAGAGTTAATTCAAGATAGAAGTCACTTATCAACCTAATAAAATAGAGGACTACACATACATTTGTACCTACAATACCAAATATCAAGTCACCTGCTCTTCCACAAGATTATGTTTCTTTGAAATAGATATGAGGTCATACTCTAGGTATTTAACTCAATTATCTTCCAAAATGATCACCAGGCCAGTTCTTTCAAGTTCAAATGAGCAACAAAGGTGGAACACATTTTCTTCAAGAGGTGCAAGGAAAATTCGTATAGCGTAACTGAATTAAAAAGTTTAATGCATCTAGTAAACATAGCGCAAGGTGTCTGCTTCCTCGTTAAAAAGAAAGGAAAACGGGCGATTGGATATACAAATGGTCAAATGGTTTTGATATGCTCACAAAATGTATAATTGCCAAATCAAATCTTCCTCTCTCCCGAAAGCATTTTGCAAATCAATCTTACCTGTGAAACAAGATGTTTACCAGTTCTATGCCATAGCATTAACCATTCAAACAAGATGGTCAACAGTCAAGAAATAACTCCCCACAATCACGAATGATGCAAATCCACAGCGAGCCATCCGCAACCAAATTCCACGGAACAAGAGATTCCTATCTGAAGGATGAATCCCTGTAACTCTCTCGAACCTATTCCCAGGTCTTCTCCATCCAAGAAGGTTCCTTTCCATAGAGACATACTAAAACCAGAAAACCCATAATCATATTATTACTGATAACAATAGCTAGTTATATATATTTTTTTATAAGTACAAATAATAGCTAGTTGTATGCTCTCATTTAACTTCAAAAACAAGGGAAAATGCATGTCTTAAAGAAAGATATTATTGGTGCAACCTGAAAATACGTACAGTGACTACAGTCATGGTCAACAAAACACAATCCTCCAAACTGCCATAACCTAGGCTTCAACGCAATTTGAAATCTATATATCCAAAACAATGATAGTAACATCAGCTGGATCAAAACAATATTTGTTACTGTTTATGGACTAGAACACATTTCTTCTATATTTGGTAAGAGAGGGTGGAAAGAATGAGGGATGGAGATGAAGAGAGGAGAGAAGGTGAAAGATGGCAAAGTGATGGGAGTACTCTCCCTTATGTTGCTTGGAAAGAGGGAAAAAAAAGAAAATGATTTTTTCTTTTGGTCAAAAGAGAAAGAAAAAATGAACAAGAAAATAAAGATATACCATTATGCCAAAATTTAAAGGGTTTATAAAATTGAAATTTCAAAACTTTTCTTAAGAGCCCATCTTTCTGTTATCTAATCCACCCACCCTAGGATTGATTGATTTTGTTGGGCCCATAAGGGTTGGTCCCCCTGTGCAAGCATAAACAAACACATGCACACAAGGATGAGGATAGATGACATTTCTGATTAAACTATTTTCTCAGCACAAAAAGCACACATTGAGCATCATATTGCATATGAATACCAGTATTACGTGGTACACAATAAAGGAAATGAAGTCACATGGCAACAAATGAAACAGACACCATTTTCTCAGTATCAAGTGGTAGATAAATATAATCAGGATGTTTGTAGTATAATCAAGGAAGTATAGAAACTGTTTCAATAATAAGTAACATACCTTGGGCAGCACAATACATTGTGTTCGGGTTTTTGCAGTGTCAAAACAATGAGAAGCTGCAGCAGCTACAGAACCAGAAAACCCAGCTGCAAGACTAACAGCTAAAGGAGACAGTGGCCCAATTTCTTCATCTGACCTAAGTGAGAGCAATTTCACTTCAGGAAAAAAGGAAACATGACTTGACAAAAATTTCAGACATGGATGCTACTAAATGAGGGTTAGACATCTTATGTAAATAATCAGATGATTCCTGAAATCTTATCAGGGAAGAAAATTGAGAAATTACTTTAACCCAATGGTGCAATAGATTCAAAATAAAGTCTAAGTGGTGGTTTGCTCAAGTTGTCACCAACTAGCAAATTACTTGGATGCTGCTCAAATGGTCAGATGAGAACATCAAGGATCACCTCGACAACTCAAAAGGAACCAATATGACCAAATATAAATGAGTTGGACTGGTAATCATGCTAAATCAATAAATTATGGAAAACCACAACCCAAAATTTAAATTCAAGAGTTAATCATAAGTCTATAACGATGCATAGACGCATGCACCTCATGTCCATGCTAAGATTCCACAGTAAAAGAAATGTTTCAAACAGATTACCACAAACACAAGCATAAACAGCACATGTACATTCTCAAGTTTCAGTTTACAACCCATGAATTAATGTTGGAATCTTTTATGATGGGTAGTGAAAATTCTTTGTACTTTATAAATCAGGGCAGACACCCTAAGAAAACCTAATAAGGGAAGCAAGAATGAATAAGCAAGGGAAATAAAAATATAAATGTAACAGACCAAGTATAACAAACAAGAAACAGATAACATTAACAAATAAAAGATCAAAAGAATAAAATTGAGACTAACGCATAACACATCAGCAAGCTAGCATAAGATACATATTTAAAGAAAGCAAAAGGCATTTTTAATTATTTGCCTAAATCTACACACACACACACATTAATTGCCCAACTTTTAGGCTTCAATAAAGCTAACATCAGTTGCATGCAGGAGAAATGTGTATCCAGTTAAGCGAAACATGCCACCAGCTTCCAATCAGACAAGGCCAGAAGATGGCATGTAATGCTTCAATCCAGATCACAAAGTGTTTTACAATAATAAATTAATTGGAGAGTTCAAAAAATATTTTTCTCAAATCCTTACAATATATATGCTTAATGATTTTTTTTTTTGGATAAATATATGCTTAATGAAAAATAATTTCTTATAGTATAAAAACTAATCTATAAAATGTGCACGTGCAGACAGGTCGCGATCCATGTCTGCATGTGATCCATTTACTGCAAGTCCAGACAAGACAGATACTTGGAGACTAACTTTAACATGGTGATGTAAACGGAATTCAATCTCTACATCATACAAGGGGTTAAAAGATGCTCAGCTAAGTGGACTGTTCAGCACCAGTTCCATTTTCTTTTTTTCTCTTAAATCAACCTATTTGTTCACCAATCAAATGTTAAAAGCAATGAAAAGATACCAAAGATGAGTAGCTCTCATAAGAAAGAGCCAGAAGTGAACATATAAAAGGGAGTGCCCTGGAATTAAATCTCAAGACACAGATTAATGAGGGATGAATTTTAAACCTGGGCAAAGGATCCATTCCAACTGCTTTCCAGTCAAGCATTGCTTGGTGAAGAAATTGCCAGCTAGAAAAGAATATGCCACTGAAAACGGAATCTCGAACAACTCCTGACCGAATACCTCTCCATAATGCACTCCATCCTTCCAAAGAGATGACATCCAATGGCCTACTAACATCACAGACAGATGGTGGCCTCCCAGAACCAGTAATCATCCATGGGTACGCCTGTAAAGCATCCATCATATTGGGATGTTTGGTTGCTAGGGTGGACAAAAGGCTTACAGATTGGTTCAGTGCCCTCTTGTCGGGAGAGAATCCATGTAGTAATCTTGCAATCAAAGGTGAACCAGGTCCCTTTTCTGTAACAGAGGTTGAGGTTGGAATGCGAGAAGCAGATTTAACCTGTTCACGAAGTTTAAAAAGTTCAAATGGAGAGCTTATGAGTGATTCTGCAGCACCAGCTACAATGCCTGCCATAAGGGCCTCAGAGACATAGACAAAATTGTCTTCTCGACCATCTGCCAGGAAAAAAACATTTTGTCAGAGTTAGCAAAAATAATTTCAGAAATATATAATTTATAAAATCCACATGCATACGCCAAATTTGGAGAACTATTCATAATTAGAAGATAATATTGTGCATATATAGAAGGATAATTTTAAAGCAACAGATTGTTTAACTAAAATAGGGGAGAATCCAATTTGGTTCATGATTTACTGTGAGATTTGATGAGGATAATTTTTAAGGATTTTAATAGGTTGTTCTCTTTCAAGGTTGTGTTTGATTTAAAATTTTCAAATGGTCAGAAAGGCCTCCTGAAGAGTACAACCCCCACACCACACATGATGCCAAAATTTAATTCTATTACCAGCACCAACCTCGAATTGAATGGATTTAGAAAAAGCTGACCAGCCTTGTCTTATGGTTCTCCAAAGGCTGACACCATAAGGATCCGAAACTCCTTTTGTACACTAGCCACCCCAATCCGAAACTCCTTTTTTATTATATTGTTTCTTATTTTTTGTAAACTTAGAAGCTCTACTTAAAGGCTCCAGAAAGACATTAGGGGACATGTTGAATTTGATAAATAAAGTTGTATTGGAATATTCTCCATAAGGTTGGGGGTGATTCCAAGTTAACTCCAGGTGGTGATGCTTATTGGGTTCAGGTTGCAGATTATAGATTTTTAGGAAGAAGCAGGGTGAACTTGCTTAAGAACTGAATCTGCTAGTCGCCAATTTTAACCAGAGGTACGCCTAGGGTCTTGCTGATGGATCAGGTCATATCTTCATACTGCGTCACTCAGTATAGAAGCTTGATAATGCTGACAACAAGGAGATGGTTTTATTTTAAATTGGTTTATTTGAGGAGCACTTTGGTATTCTGTAATCATCCATTGAGTCTTATTTTGCGTTTTATTATGTTATTTGATGTTTGTGTGAAGCAATCCTAATCCAAGGTGAGCTTCTTAAAAAATATAGGTGTGATGCCCAGAAGCCTATTTTCTTGATGCAACAATTTTTTTATTTAAAGTATTATTCATGGGTATTAGAGAAGTACTGTTCACAACTGATCCTTAATCTTTTTGTGTCTTAAAAAATGTGACTATTTCATTCATTCTACAATAGTCACATCAAACATAACAAGACAAAATTCTAAAATCTGATGAGTGCTTGAACCAATTCCTCCTCCCAAAAAAGAGATCAACTACTCTTCAATTAACACCCACTGAATCCCTAAAGCTCTAAAGACTAGGCTCCATAAGACATATGCAACATCACAGTGGATCAACAAATGATCTATTGCCTCCCCACTACACCAGTATTTGCAACACCAACCAGCTAAAGAGAAACTTCAGTTGAAAAGATTATTGCAAGTAAGAATCTTCCTCCAGGCAGCTATCCAAAAAAGAAAGAGACATTTATAGGATCTTTAACACTAATTAGTCATTGTACCTAGAATAGCCTCATAATAAGTAATGTTTGCCTTCTCTTGCTTTCTTTTACCTTGATCCATATTCTTCTAAATTATTATTTGCAACAAAATTTTCATTTCATCAGAAATAAACATGCAGTACTAGGTGCTTCTCAAATCCACGAGAATACTCTCTAGACTTTTCTTAAGGGGTGAAGAGGTGATAATTGAGCTAGATCCCATTAACATCCCAAAGAGGACATGTTAAAATCCATCCATCAAGAATTTTATCATAACATGATCTAGATTTCTCAAACATATCAAATCTAATAATTCCTTTAACCAAATTTCTTTTATGCGAACTTAAATGGCTATAAGTTTTTCTAGCCAATGAGCATTGATTCAAATAACACTTCTTTCTCCCTTAAAAATGGGTGTAGGGTGAAGTTTTGGGTTCAAAACTCATTAGGTACTTTTTTTTTTTTTTTTGATAGGCAATAAAACTTTTATTTGAAATAGCTGAACAACATGTTCACAATAATGAACATTTCGATCAAGAAAAGATACAACAAGTTCAAAAATTTAACCTAATAGAGAGTAAGAATTTAGAAATGGAAATACAATTCGTAAACCCCCAAACATGCACCCACTGAAACAAAGTACCAAGGAGAAGAGCTTTTAAGAGATCTAAAGGTCTCTCATTGTCTTCAAAGATGTGTGTATTACGCTCCTTCCAAACCAATCACATTAAACATGCTGGGGACCATTTTCCATATGGTTGACAGGTGCTTACCAAACCAGTTTCTCCAAGCAAAGAGGAGAGAGCAAACTGTCTTTGGCATTACCCATTGAATCCTGAATACCTCGAAAATTGCACTCCATAATGCATGAGAAAACTTGTAGTGGAGTAGAAGATGATCCACAGATTCTCCATCACAATAACATAAACAACACCTATTAACCAAGGACGGACCTCTCTTAACTAGATTATCAATGGTGAGTATCCTATCCCTAGTTGTTGTTTATAAAAAGAAAGACACTTTTAGCACCTTTGCATGCCAAATACACTCCCAAGGAAAAATCTCAGTGAGAGGACCAGATAACAACTTATAGTAAGAGTGCACATCAAACAACCCCGTCTTAGTCAACTTCCAAGTCAAATTATCATCCCCCTCACCCCTTGGCATAGAAGAATAAAGAAACTCAATGAAAGAAAAAACATTTTCTTGCTCCCTATCCTGAGGAGCTTTACGGAATTGAAAATTCTGGCTCCTACTTTCCCCTTCTAAAGTAGATACAATGAGATCAGAAATCCAAGCTTCTTTAGACAAAGAACGAAACAGATCAGGAAAAAGCTCCTTTAAAGGAGTAATCCTGCACTAAGGATCAAGCCAAAAAATAATACGATGACCCTCCCCCACATTATACACTTATCTAACCAAAGAATTTATCTGCTCTTTCTCTAATGCTCTTCCACATCCCACACCCATGAGTGCCTCTTACAATTCTAGTGCACCAGCCTCCTCTAGCCTCACCATACTTGGTTGCTACAACCTGAAGCCATAACCTATTAATTTCCATCCCAAAATGCCATAACCACTTACCAAGCAAAGCTAGGTTAAATAAAACAACCCTCCGGATCCCCACACCACCTTCCTCCAATGACAAACAAACCTTCTCCCAAGCAACCAAAGGATATTTAAAAACATACTCAGAGGCTCCCCAAAGGAAATTCCTCTAAATCCTTTCTAATCTAGCTGCCACTGCTTGGGGTATAGTAAACAAGGTTAAAAATAGGTGGGATGACTAGAGAGAGTACTCTTTAATAAAGTAAGCCTGCCACCTTTTGATAGATATAGGTGTTTCCAACCAAAGAGCTACCTTTCCATCTTTTCTATAATAGGGTTCCATATCAATGAATCCTTATAATGGGCTCCAAGTGGCTTGCCCAAATAAGTCATGGGCAAGCTACTCACCTTGTAGCATATAGCTCATGCTTGTGCTCTGCACTGTTTAATTGAAATTCATATGTAAAATTACATGACGACTACCTATTGTGTAAGACTGATTTTTTTTTTGTTCCTTAACTTATAAGATTATGGTAGATCATTAAAAGAATTAGTATAAATAATGAAATTTCAATGTTTTTTTAGGTAATATAATTTTAAACAAAATACTCCCACCACTTTGGGATGTCCCAAAATAGTTTTATTTGTTTGAAAACTCAATTAACACAATATTGATGATTTTTCTAACTTACACTACTTTATTTAAAAAGACAATAGCTGCTTCTAGAAATAGAATAGTGCAATGATATGGTTTTCATGCTTATTTCCAATTATGATATGGAGATAGACATGCCACATGCATATGATAAACACTAACATATAAGACAAATTTAAATACACTATATACATAAAGAAAACTCAAGTGGTACCTTTGTAAAAAGCCGTCAATATTTCATAGATCCCAAAGCGCGCTCCCAAACCTAAAATTTTCCTTGAAGCCAACCACCCAAAACCACTGTACAAACCTATAATGTTCACGACAAGCAAAACTTCACTTAGTATATAAGAGTATAAAGAAAAGTGAAAAGAATACATAACTTAATTTTAATAATAGAAAAAGAATGCATGAAGAGAAAGGAGTAAGGAGAATGGAAAGTATATTTTAAAACAGCAATCCTTGATAAACTACCACTAGCCCCAAAAGTTTAAGAATATAAGAAAAGGCAACTTTAATCACTTAAACATTATTCTAATGCTCTCCCTTAATAAGTGGGGTCCAAGTAACACATGAAATTTTTAACTGAGGAGTCCTTGCTCTAATACCATAATAAACTATCAATAGTCCCAAAAACTTAAGCTTATAAAATAAGATGAATTTAATCAGTTAACTATTATTCTAACAAACTTCATAATTATAAGTATTGTACTGCTCTTGCACTTTCATCACGTGTCATTCAAGTGTTCCCCTAGTTTCTTGTTGCATCTCTATTCTCATCAAAACTATTACAGCATCGATAGGATTAATCCTCCGCCATGAAAATCTAATCAAATTCAAAAACTACATAACCAGTCCTTAGTGCAATACTACAAAGAGAAAACAACACATCATTTTTTAGCATGGTTCACAGAATCACATGTTGAGCTTTACTTGTTCATCAAATTCTCACATTGCGGTTTGAAACCAAAAAGGCTAGAACAGCACAATGCACATCCTCCACAAAATCCAACAATAATTTTCAAGATGCACTCATCAACCAATTGAAAATGGATCTCTCTCTCCCTCTCCACCACCCATACATGCATGCAAATTTATCAGGAGAGGAAATAAATTTCTCATCAAAAAAAGGCAGAAAGGCTTTTTCTTTTTAGTTTTAATAAGCGACTTTCATTTTATGCTCCTTCAAATTTCAAAAGACCCCAATTTAAAAATTCTATAACAGAAGTCATATTACAAACACCAAAAATAATAATGAACCGAAATTTTCAAACAATTCATAAAGAGCATCCTGATATGTACAACACCATATCCCATTAAAAAGAGTTAACACAAAAATTAAAAGAGTCACCTGAATTTCCAGATAAAGATCGAACTCTATCTAAAACCTGAGCAGGAGTCAATTGTTTACCGGGACCCGAACCAACCTGTTCATGAAATAGAGAGATGAGGACTTGGCTAGAAGCAGAACTTAAGAATGAAACATTATAAAACTTCTATGAAATGAACATGGAGGAAAAGACAGAGAACCTGGACAAGGACTTTGATAGTGTCAAGAGGGTAAGTGAGAGCAGTGCCTAATGTAACCGAAGATGCCGCAGCAATGGCATGGGTTGCAAACATTTTGTTCTTCAACAAATCTTCCATCTGATGAAATATTAACAAAAAACATCTTCCATCAAAGACAGGCATTGCTTTAAAGCTATGAATTTGACAACAGAGAACGAAAAAAAGTAGGCCCAGAAGTGCTTCTATAACAGGCTATATGAGATAAAAATAGAATGACAAGACAAGATGTAAATTATGTCTCTTGGGCATTTCATCAAACAACTTGCTAGCATGTTCAAGTGCAGGACAATAAGAGAGACAGAGTTTTATGAGGGAAACAAAGAAATGTAATGACAAAGAACTTTTGGTGAGAGAGAGAGAGAGAGAGAGAGAGAGAGAGGATACTTCATACCTTCATGGATTGAATAAAGAAGAAACGTTAAAAGGAACAAGCGTGCAGGCTACAAGAGAAGAGAGTCGAAAATTCTACAGGACTTCTCAGCAGTTAAGCACTACTCTTCCTCTCTCACACTCTAATAATTTTTGTTTATGAAATACCAGCACAATTTATTTATTGGACTAAATCGTAAATTACATCCGAGAAATTGAAATTACGTGAATTTTACACAGTAAAATTTGATAATTTTGATTATACGGTATGAAAGGTCCTGTTAGCTAAAACACAACTCGATTAGTTTTCGCGGTTAAATGACACTCTGGCAGGCTGACGTGTTTGCTTATTTTTGCCAAATAACTATGTCAAACGGCGCCGTTTCGCCAAACACACAACACAATACGATCAAACTTATGACACCGTACGTTTCACGTCACAATTTCCAAACTGAACCTCAGCAAAACAAACCCAAAACCCCAGATTGTAAACATTACATGAATGCACAGTTGAGTTGAGAGGGTATAACTTATAAACCCCAATTCTCAAAAAGAGAACTGACCGTCGGCGACACCACCGCCTTGGATCTGATCTGATCGAGCTGATGGTTTCACGTTCACGATAAGCCGCTGCTGGGTTTTGGGTTCAAGAGGAGTAGAAGAGAAAATCTGGGGTTTTGGGTTTGTTTGCTGTGGTTGAGTTTGATTGTATTTTGTGTTTCTTCTTATTAGGCAAAATGGCGCCATTTTGAAGCTGCCAACATTTCTTTTTATCTCAAGTGAAACGAGCTTCATTCTGTATATCTGATTTGGCAAACCAAAAAAATAAAAAAAAAGAGACAGGTCAGCATGCCAAAGTGTCATCTAACTGCCAAAATTAACTAAGAATATGTTTTTACTAATCGAATTAACTTCAGGGTATAAAATTAAAATTCTCTATTTTCAAGATGTAAAATTTAAGTAACCTCAAATTTAAGAGTATGTACTTTGTAATTTACTCTATTTATTTATATTTGGTTTTTAAAAAATTATTTTTATTTATTTTTTTGACGAGATTTCTTTTTTTAATGAAAAAGAATCAGTAAATATTATTAAAGCCTCGTTTGGATCTGACTTGTTGTGTGTCTGTGTTTTGTACATCACGTTTCGTACTTTTTTTTTTCAAGCTGCAGTTGTTGACTTTTCTCCCGTGTACATTGCATAGTGCATTGTTTACGAGACCCACAAATTTCACTTTTTAGCAACTTTTTCATTAAAAATGGGTCTCACGGCATTATTCACATATTTAAAAATTATTTTGTTACAGTGTTTTCAGTTTTCAGTAAAATAAGTTGTATCTAAACGGACCCTAAGAAACAGATGCCTACCAACACATTTTAATAATAAATAAATAGGAAATTTTCAGTTTTATCCCTATCGTTTGAGGGTAGTTCAAAATAACATTTTAGTTTTTGAAAGTATCATATTAAACACTATTTTGTATGTGTGTGTGTGTGTAAATAATTCAATATCTACCATGGGAAGAGGATTTAAACTATAGATGTTCCCGTTAAAAATGAAAACACTAAAAGGGGTCAATTGGCCTCATAAGTTTTTAAAAGCTAACAAATGAAACATTGAAATTAAAATTAGTTTAACACCATTATGGCAGTGGTTTTATTATTATTATTATTTTGAAATTGTTAGACATACACACACTTATGTTGCTTTGGCAACTTATTATAAACCCGGTTTAAAATACTAATATTATTATTTTCGTGTATGTTCTAATAAGTATTACTGTTTACTAAAAAAAAAAATGTTGCTTTTGCAACTTGAATCTATGCCCTCCCCTTTTTACCCAAGTATGTGCTTAGGGAGATACCAACTTGTCCAAATGGTGTAGATGTTGACTATTAACTAAAAATCCACTTCTTCTTCTTTTTTTGTCCATTTCCATAAAGACATATTGAAATTGAGAATTTCTTATCTCTCAAAAATCTTTTTTTTTTTTCATTCCTTTCTTAATTTTTAAAAGAGTAATTATAAGTTTACATTATACTATCAATGTAAACCTTACATTATAGACTAAAACTATATACAATGTTGTACACATGCCTTTTGCAAATGTGTACAAAGTTATACACATTTGTTTAGTCTACAATGTAAATCTTACATTATTAGTACAATGTAAACTAAAAAATTTTCTTCAGATAATTGCAGTTAACCCACCTGTGGTTTAGCCGGTTTTAACTGAGTCTAAACGTAATTTAAAAAGTGTTACTTAACCCACCTAAGGTTCCCTTTGTTTGACATCCGTAACTCACCTCACTATTTTTTGTTAGAAAAATAGGGGTAAAAATGTTATTTCAATAATATTTTATGTCTCTCTCCTTCATCTCCTCCTTTGAATTTAGAACTCTAGAAAAAAAAAAAAAAAAAAAAAAAAAAAAAAAAAAAAAAAAAAAAACGCTTATACTAAAAATCTCAAGATCAAAATTTCACAAACCCATACATTACTACTAAGGTATCATCATATTCATCCTAGTGTGATAGAGACGAACGAGGAATGAGGTCCAAGCTCTCCAACAGAGAATCTTGTCAGGGGTTTGCATTTGAAATAAAAAAAAGCTACCAGTTGGCATGTATATCTACACATTTAGATTTGACAATTGAAAGAGAAAAGGGAACATACTTGAGTCTTCCGAGATTGAGATGAAGGATGTCTCTTCAGACCATGCTGAAGATGAGTGTCGGCTATATTGTGACTGATCTCTCCAGTTTAAGCCTCAGCCCCAAACAAACTGGGTGAAAATCTCGGTCTACGACCTCGACGCCGTGGAGCACCTGGACCTGGTCCAGCCCTGTCAAGGGCCACTAAGTCAGCATCAACATCAAACATAAGCTCCTCCTTTAGCGCCTCACCCCCTGGGCCTCCTCCCTTCTCAGTCCAAGGGAACTATGAAGAGCTACTGTGGGCGCAAGGGGGGGGGGGCGGGGAGTCGCCACCTAATTATATGGTCTAGGAACTATGAATATATCGTCCTTTCGAGGAAGGACCTTTTGATCTTACTACCATAATATGAGTTCGGAGTTTAGGTACGCTCTTGGGAAGGTGTTAAGCACCTAAGATCGCCAAATCCTAAGGTTAGCCTCCCATTATTATGTCTTACATCTTAATCAACACTTGCATCTATACTCACACACACACACACACACACACACACACACACACACACACACACACACATACACACACACACACTAGCATACATCTAAGCATACAACATGGCACCTTTCATCCCAAACAAAACATACTTGTCCATCTATCCAAAAAAAAGAAAGAAAAAGAATCCAACATATCAAAGAAACCCTAGCATTCATCTATCATGTGAGAACCTATCATACATCTAAAACAAAGCAGCCACCCAAGCATGGCAACAAACATATCATCAAAGCAAGGAAATCATATTATAGACAAGGCGATACATGTGTCAAAGGAGGATTAAACAAAAAACATGCATGTTTATGTGAATGCATGACTTACCTTACTCATTATGCAGTATCTTAGCACCTATGACATCATGAATGGGCATGTGAATGCATGTTCATGACATCAAGGCAAAAAACGAACACAAAACCCTAATCTAAGTATGTTAAAGACAAATGAACATGTTAAAAGGTGAACAAGAACTCGTGGGGCTTAAAACATATGAAAAAGAGGTTGCATAGAACGAACATGTCAAAGCAGAAACATAACAAACAAAAAAATTAGAGCCCGTTTGGTCACCAATTTTAAACACCAGTGTTCAGTGTTTAAACACTAAACACTGGTGTTCAAAAAAAAATAAACAAACACGTGTTTGGTAGGGTATCTGTGTTCAGTGTTGTTTGAACAATGTTGTTGGAAATATGGTTTTTAAACAATGCTTTTTGAAATCACTTGGGACCTATTTTTAAACAACAAAAAATGCTTTCCAGTGGCAATTCCGTAGATACTTTCAAACCCGTAGGTCCCACCAGATGTGACAAACCTTCTCTCTCTTCCCTTCTTCTCATTAGGCCTGCCTTTGTCCCGTGAGAGACCGTGCCCCCGACCCCCTTTTTTATGGAATGTTGGGCCAAACCCACGTGAATGGGTGGAGTCGTGTTATTGCCTCTCAAAATGAAGGTTCGACTAGTTATATTTTCCCCTTTAGATTAAGGGTTTTACAATGGAGTCGACACTTATTTAATTATTGGGATAAATAAGAAAACCAAAATTGAAAAATTTCTCATTTTATTAATTTTCAATTGAATTTACATTGATCATAGGAAAATTACATGGTTTTGGTCCTAGATACAATCTAAAATAAAAGTACATGGCTTTATTTCATAGTTACAATCTAAAAATTGAAAATTATAAGGATAAGCATTTGATCTACTAACCCTTGATCTAAGTTCGAAGGCTATGTTACAAGGTGGAAAGGTGTTAGGCACCCACCTTACCTGGTGAAACCGATCTTCTAGACTATGGTGGCCAACATTCATATCATATCATCCAATATGTCAATCAATTTGCATGTTGAATTTAATGTGTGTGCATGTGATAAACCCTAATTCCATTTACTAAGCATTGCATTTGGATTGAAAAATAAATTCTAGTGAATGTGTGTGATTAGTGATATCCTAAATTCAAGAATTTGAAAAAATTATGAAACAAACATATTTTTCATATTTTTGATGTGAATTTAAGATTAAAACTAGTGTTATGCATGAACAAGTGATGAACAACCAAGAACATGTGAAGAACATATTAGAACAACTAAGAACATTCAAACATATTCAAAGGAATTTAAATGATCATTATCATGCTTTAATATTAAATTCTCATTATAGCAACACAAGAACAAATTACAGAAAGAGATTATACATTCATGCAAGATCCATATAATGGAAGAGGAGACTCTTGGTAGAGATCCTAAGGGTGGAGGAAAAGAAGAATTAGGAAAGGAAGAGTGAGTCTCACTCAATACCTTGAGTCTTAGGAAGACCAAGATATGACAAGATTACTTAACTTTACTAGAACTTAAGAGAGGGGAAGAGATGGGAGTTTTTGTGTTTTGAAATGAAGGAGGGGGAGGGTTTATATAGTAGTGGTGGAGGGAATATGAATGGAAGGTCATTTAATGAGGGTTGACAAGGATCATGAACTTAGACTTCATTTTAGCATTGGGAAAAATCTGGTGCATTAAATGGAGAGATTGGTAGGAGTGGGGAGCAAGCCAAAATTCGGTTTTCCCGTAGCTGCTGTAACAGCCTGTAGAGCCATCTTCGAAAAATCATATCTAACTCAATTCTGATTATAATTGTCTCGTTCTTGTATTCAAATTGAAGCCCTGGATGTCTAGTTCTGGGAAAATTAACCACATTCATAAATTCAAAATATTCTGAGAGATATTGATGAAATGGTGAGCAGAGGTCATTTGTTAGAAAATGATTTCAGCACAATTAACATTAATAGGTCCTAAATTAGCTCCCAATTAACATTAAATGGCTCCAATCACTCCAATTTCAGACTTAATTAGTTTCAAATTTACTCTAATTAAAAGATAATTGCACAAATTACTCATTGAATAATTAATGTTTACTATCTAATTAATTAAGTGTATACAACCTCACCATAAAATGTAGTCCTAACCAATCAAATTATGACACATCATTGATATTAAATTGATTACACTTATAACTAATTGAAATCAATAATTCATAATCATATATAGTTGGACTCAATTTGTGATAGTGTATCTCAGCCATTAAAACTTGATTTGATGATAACTTTCAATCTGGTGGTCCGATTAGGGCTTATGATTAGTCGATTTGATCGTTACAACATCAAGATCATTTTAGTGAAATGAGATTAAGGATCTAATGGCCAGAATCAAGATACATATTTCCAAGATGAAAGTATCATTTTACCCTCCATATGAGATTAAATGCGGGTTGCAAAATGGAGTGTCAACAGAATGCCCCTCATTGGCAAAGCTTGAAAAGCGAATGTCAATGTATGAAAGAGACACCTAACTTTGCAATCAGTATTTAATTGTGGTGAATGTATGATGTATGTAGATAAAAATGTAGACAGTCATATTGCAGATCAAAATGTGGACCGAATCTCGAGGGAGATTGCCTACGTACCTCTTAGTGGGAGGATCAAGTCCAAACGTAGTTCATGCATGCAAATTTTTTTTTTTGAATGAATATAAAACATGCTTACCTGAGGTTAAGAAAAAAAAAATGGAGGACCAAGGATCCTGGCTCATGTTTTCAGAGTACCTAGGATCTTGGCTCATGTTTCTAGAGGACCAAAGGTTTTGGATCCTGGCTCATGTTTTCAGAGGACCTAGGATTTTTGGATCTTGGCTTATGTTTTCAGAGGACCAAGGGTTTTTGGGGCTTTGGCTCATATTTTCAGAGGACCAAAGGTTCTGAATCCTGGCTAATGTTTTTAGAGACCTAGGATTTTTGGATCTTGGCTTATTATTTTCAGAGGACCAAGGGTTTTTTGGACTTTGGCTCATGTTTTTAAAGGACCAAAGGTTCTGGATCCTGGCTCATGTTTTCAGAGACCTAGGATTTTTGGATCTTGGCTCATGTTTTCAGAGGACCAAGGGTTTTTTGGGCTTTGGCTTATGTTTTCAGAGGACCAAAGGTTCTGGATCTTGGCTCATGTTTTCGACCTAGGATTTCTGGATCTTGGGTCATGTTTTCAGAGGACCAAGGGTTTTTTGGGTTTTGGCTCATGTTTTCAGAGGACTAAAGGTTCTGGATCCTGGCTCATGTTTTTAGAAACCTAGGATTTTTGGATCTTGGGTCATGTTTTCAGAGGACCAAGGGTTTTTTAGGTTTTGGCTCATATTTTCAGAGGACCAAAGGTTTTGGATCCTGGCTCATGTTTTCAGAGACCTAGGATTTTTGGATCTTGGCTCATGTTTTCAGAGGACCAAAGGTTCTAGATCCTGACTCATGTTTTCAAAGACTTAGGATTTTTGGATCTTGGCTAATGTTTTTAAAGGACCAAGGGTTTTTTGGGCTTTGCCTTATATTTTCAGAGGACCAAAGGTTCTGGATCCTGACTCATGTTTTTAGAGGACTTAGGATTTTTGGATCTTGGCTCATGTTTTCAGAGGACCAAGGGCTTTTGGGGCTTTGGCTCATGTTTTCAGAGGACCAAAAGTTCTGGATCCTGGCTCATGTTTTCAGAGACCTAGGATTTTTGAATCTTGGCTCATGTTTTCAGAGGGCCAAGAGTTTTTTGGGCTTTGTCTCATGTTTTTAGAGTCCTAGGATTTTTGGATCTTGGCTCATGTTTTCATAGGACCAAGGGTTTTTTGGGCTTTGGCTCATGTTTTAAGAGGACTAAAGGTTCTGGATCCTGGCTCATGTTTTCAAAGACCTAGGATTTTTGGATCTTGGCTCATGTTTTCAAAGGACCAAGAATTTTTTGGGCTTTGGCTCATGTTTTTAGAGGACCAAAGGTTCTGGATCTTGGCTCATGTTTTCAGAGACTTAGGATTTCTGGATCTTGGCTTATGTTTTCAGAGGACCAAGGGTTTTTGAGGCTTTGGCTCATGTTTTTAGAGGACCAAAGGTTTTGGATCCTGGCTTATGTTTTCAAAGACCTAGGATTTTTGGATCTTTTGGCTTATGCCAATGTGTGTAGGCCTTTTACCCTAGTACCTGCAAAATAAATATTTTCAATTAGCAACAGAGTTATTCATTGAAAAGAATTCGGCATACCTGGCGAATGCCCCTAGTTAAGGACATATTCCATGCTTCGATGAATGTTGAGGGTAGACAGTTGACTTGATGTTGCACCGTTGGAGAATGTGGAAAAGGATCATAGCTTTCTGTTCTTGAAGAAGAATTTAATGAAGTTTTTTTTTTTTTTTTTGAAAAATTTGGAAATCTTGAATTTTTTAAAGAAATGAATTTTTTTTTTTTTGAAAGGAATTGAAAATTTTGATTGATGATTTTTTTTTTTTTTTTTTATGGTAACCTAAGAAGTACGAGCCCAATGCCCCTAGTCCAAAGCTTTTTTGAATTTTTTTTTTTTTTTTTTTTGGAAATATGAAGATTTGTTAATTATCAAAAAATGAAGAAGATGAAGATGAAAATGGAGTAATATGAAGATAAATTCATGATTTTTTTTTTTGGAACAAGATGTGATCTTTTGGACAACTATTTTAGAAAATCATAGTGTTTAAGAACCAAACAAATCTCTTTGATTAGGAAGGATTAAGATCATTAAACTCATATAATCAAATTTGCTTCATCCTTTTGAACATCGTTAGATTGAGTCTCCAAAGGCAATCAAGAAATGAAATGTGATAATATTTATGAATCACATTGTTGGGTGTAAACAAGAAGAGTGCTCTAGGTTTGGAAGTTCTTTTGAGTCATTTTGAGGATTGGAGAATTTGAGAAATTTTGTCCTCGGACATATCATCCTGTGGGGTTTGACAATTTTAAGCATTTTTCCTTTTTGATTCAAGAAAAAAAATAATATTAGAGCTTAAGATGTGCCTACAACTAGCAACACTTTAAGGAGGTCTTTACTCATGGGTTGTAATGTAGGCCAGGTTTGGGTTATGAAATGAAAGATATAAAAGGCTCAAAATTTCCTATGATGTTTCCCCCAAGCAGGCATTACTCAAAAATCAAGTATTGGAGATGTTTTCCCATCTCTTCTTTGTCATCTTCTCATTAGTGTTCATTGGTCACCTGTATCAACATTTGTTTTTATGCTCATTTCTCTTGAATCATACCTCTAGACTTTCATCTTGTAAAATTCTTCCATTTTTAGGTTGCATCCTCAAGTTTCCAACTTGGTAGGATTTTCCAATTTTTTTTTCTTTTCTTTAGCCCTAACTTTTGCCTAAACCACCCTTTTGGGTTTTCAGCCTAGCGGGTTTTTTTTTTTTTTTTTTTTTTTTTTCTTCTTTGGCCCTAACTTTTGCCTAGACCGCCCTTTTGGGTTTTTAGCCTAGCGGGCTTTTTTTTTTTTTTTTGGTCCTAGCTTTTGCTTAGACCGCCCTTTTGGGTTTTCAGCCTAGCAGACTTTTTTTTTTTTTTTTTTAATTTTTAAATCTTTCATCTCTTGATTAAATGAACTTTTTTTGGGGATCTTTTGCCTTCATTGTTTTCCTCAGCTTAAAGATTTTCGGTCATTTTGATGCACTCTCTAGAATTCTTTCTTGCCTCAATGCACTTGCACCTTTCTGTGCTTGATGAATCTTTTTCCTTTTTTTTTTTTTTTGATGAAATTTTTTTGGATGAACCTTCTACTCTTCTTGGCATGATGATTTTTAGATTCTTCAAACTTGATGCACATTTTTTTTTCTCTCACATTGATGGAATTTCATTTCTCTTTCCTTAATTGACTGAAAGCTCTTTTTTTTTTTTATGATTTCTTATCTTTAGCTTAATGAATTCTCTACTTGTCTTTCATGTTCCTAGGAGAGTTTTATCAATTAGCTTCAAAGCTCAAGGTCTCCTCAACATGAGATTTAAGCATGCATACTTTGAATTTTCCCACCCTAGGTTTAGATTTTAGTGGGTTCATGTGAAAAAGAGGCTAAGTGTTTAAAGGCTCAAATGGGCTAGCAATGGTTAATGATCATTCTAGGTATTAAGGTATAATCTTGTTTTACCAAAGACAGCCTCCTATCCCTAGCAATGCTTACTTGTAGGCACAGTGACTTGAGCTCTTTTAATAAATTCCTCTTAAAAGAAAAAGTATGAATGCTCTATTGGAGACACAAAAATTTTCAAAAATTTGGAATGAATGCATGGGCCTTTTAAATTTTCTGATGGATAGATTTTCTTTGATTGCCTTGTAAGACTATTTCTTCTTTTATTCAAAGTAATTTAGCAAAAGTGTTTACATGGATCAAATGAAATCAATCCTTTCTTAGTACAAGTTGATTGTTCAAGCCTTTAAACATCTTAATTTAGAAAAAGTTTTGTCCAAGAGATCCTCATGTACCATTTTGAAAAGAAGACTTTAAAGAATCTTGAAATCTTTGAAGGAAAAAAATGGATCTTTTTGAAAAAATCACTATGAAGTCCAATGCCCCTAGTTCAAATAATTTTTTTTTTTAAATGACTTAAGGGCTCAATGCCCCTAGTCCAAAGACTTTTTTCATTTGAAAATTTTTCTCTCTCTTTTTTTTTTTTTTTTTTTTTTTTTTTTTTTTTTTGGGGAAAGATTTGGAAATCTTGAAATTTTTGTATTTTTTTTTAATTTTTTTTTTGTTTTGTTTTTTTCTTAATATATATACATGAACAAAGCTCATTAAATGCAAGATGAAAATTTTGAATTCAAAGAAACATAGAAACATGGAATAAACAAGCAAACTTTAAGCTTTAACCATGATGTTGCAAACCAAATGTGGAGTGAGGTAAAGTTGGGCCACTTGCTTCTTCTTGGTTCATTTAGGATGCCTGAGGCTTGGTGTGCTTGAACCTTGATTATGATGAAGTGGCTTGGGCTTGCACTTGGAAGACTTGAAATTTGATTATGATCTTTTAGTATTTGCTTGAAAGGCATGCATCTTGTGAGTTTTTGGCCTTTGATGTTGATCATGTCTATACACCTTTAATGGGCTTAAGTGTTGGGCTTAGACTCATTCAAGAAACAATTTTGGGCTTCCATACCAAGTAGAGTTCAATCATAGGCTTTTCAGCTTGAGTTCATTCACATCATACAAGGTTCAAATAATCATAATGGGCTCAAGCGTTGGACTTGAGTTATCATGGTTCAAACAACAGCCAAACAAATGCATAATGAAATGCAATTTACATGGACCGACCTAAAGGTAGGTTCTATGAGTCATTACAACATGGGTAGAAGGTACGTTAAAGGTCCCCATAAGCTAGGATGTCGTATCTCCCAACTTGTGACGCCAGGAGCGCCGCGTTGGTCCGAACGGTACAGTTTGTCCTTATGAACCACCATGGCATAACCATGATGATCCTTGTCGCGGTGGGTGGTAGGTTCATCGCTAGGTATGTGAGTTTCAGGAAGACCACAATCCACGGCTAATACTATCAGGCTTTCGGGCTAGCACACAAATAAAATAAATTTCATTCAAGTAAATGATGCATGACATGCAATATAATGACATATTAGACATATTATATACAAAAAGCAATAAACAAATAATGACATGGTCGGCCACCATAACCTAATTGAAGCTTAGCCCTCAATGTCCCCAGTGGAGTCGCCACTGCGAGAGACTGCGCCCCCGACCCCCTTTTTTATGGAATGTTGGGCTAAACCTATGTGAATGGGTGGAGTCGTGTTATTGTCTCTCAAAATGAAGGTTCAACTAGTTATATTTTCCCCTTTAGATTAAGGGTTTTACAATAGAGTCGCCACTTATTTAATTATTAGGATAAATGAGAAAACCAAAATTGAAAAATTCCTCATTTTATAAATTTTCAATTGTATTTACATTGATCATAGGAAAATTACATGGCTTTGGTCCTAGATACAATCTAAAATAAAAGTACATGGCTTTGTTTCATAGTTACAATTTAAAAATTAAAAATTACAAGGATAAGCATTTGATCTACTAACCCTTGATCTAAGTTCGGAGGCTATGTTACAAGGTGGGAAGGTGTTAGGCACCCACCTTACCCGGTGAAACCGGTCTTCTAGACTATAGTGGCCAACATTCATATTATATCATCCAATATGTCAATTAATTTGCATGTTGAATTTAATGTGTGTGCATGTGATAAACCCTAATTTCATTTACTAAGCATTGCATTTGGATTGAAAAATAAATTCTAGTGAATGTGTGTGATTAGTGATATCTTAGATTCAAAGATTTGAAAGAATTATAAAACAAACATGTTTTTCATATTTTTGATGTGAATTTAAGATTAAAACTAGTGTTATGCATGAACAAGTGATGAACAACCAAGAACATGTGAAGAACATATTAGAACAAGTAAGAACATTCAAACATATTCAAAGGAATTTAAATGATCATTATCATGCTTTAATCTTACATTCTCATCATAGCAACACAAGAAACAAGTTACAGAAAGGGATTATACCTTCATGCAAGATCCATATGGTGGAAGAGGAGACTCTTGGTAGAGATCCTAAGGGTGGAGGAAAAGAATAGTTAGGAAAGGAAGAGTGAGTCTCATTCAATACCTTGTGTCTTAGGAAGACCAAAATATGACAAGACTACTCAACTTCACTAGAACTCAAGAGAGGGGAAGAGATGGGAGTTTTTGTGTTTTGGAATGAAGGAGGGGAAGGGTTTATATAGTAGTGGTGGAGGGAATATGAATGGAAGGCCATTTAATGAAGGTTGATAAGGATCATGAACTTAGACTTCATTTTAGCCTTGGGGAAAATCTGGTGCATTAAATGGAAAGATTGGTAGGAGTGGAGAGCAAGCCAAAATTCGGTTCTCCTCTAGCTGCTGTAACAGCTTGTAGAGCCATTTTCGAAAAATCATATCTGACTCAATTCTAATTGGAATTGTCTCGTTCTTGTACTCAAATTGAAGCCCCGGATGTCTAGTTTCTGAGAAAATTAACCTCATTCACAGATTCAAAATATTCTGAGAGATATAGATGAAATGGTGAGCAGAGGTTAGAAAATGGTTTCAGCACAATTAACATTAATAGGTCCCAAATTAGCTCCCAATTAACATTAAATGACTCCAATCACTCCAATTTTAGGCTTAATTAGTTTTAAATTTGCTCTAATTAAAAGATAATTGTACAAATTACTCATTGAATAATTAATGTTTAACTATCTAATTAATTAAGTGTATACAACCTCACCATAACATGTAGTCCTAACCAATCAAATTATGACACATCATTGATATTAAATTGATTACACTTATAACCAATTAAAATCAATTGTTCATAATCACATATAGTCGGACTCAATTTGTGATAGTGCATCTTAGCCATTAAAACTTGATTTGATGATAACTTTCAATCTGGTGGTCCGATTATGGCTTATAACCAGTCGATTTGATCGTTACAACATCAAGATCATTTTAGTGAAATGAGATTAAGGATCTAATGGCCAGAATCAAGATGCATATTTCCAAGATGAAAGTACCATTTTACCCTCCATGTGAGGTTAAATGCGGGTTGCAAAATGGGGTGTCAACATGTCCTCATCTTCAACACGCCGAATCCGCAAAGCATTAACACTCACCGATCACTCTCACCCATCAACAGTAGAGCATTAACTCTCACCCATCAGCAACTCTTATCGACCCATCTTAAATAACTCACCTAGCGCCATAACTCACACCAAATGCGCCATAACTCTCCTCATCGACCCATCTCACAAAACTCAACGAAGCTCTCTCCCTCACAATGGATCAGAACTCAAAAGTCATCTCAAACCCATCAACACTATAACTCATCGACCCATCAGCGACTTCTTGTAAAAGATCTCTCCCTTACAACGCGTCAACAAAAGAAGTTAAACCCATTTGAATCCTTGCTCAGAAATAGGATTCTTGGCCCAACTGCCCCTCATAAAGTTCCCCAACCATCACCGACCAAATCTAAGACCCTCGTCTTGTACAGATTCCACTCCACCCATAACTACTCCACTCTGAGCGTCTACCACAAAGTCGCCTAGGGCTTGGTAAGGTAATACTTTTTTAATATCCCTAAATTTTCAGGCAGCTTTCTTTCACATCTAACCTACCTCATCTCAAATCACATTAACCTACATTAGTTGCTTATTTTTACTCTCACGCCTTCATTCAGATGGAATCAGACACTGCATCGTCCTCCACCTCAGTAGTGCCATATCGAACATCAGTACCCTTTAGTGCTTCCTCCCCTGACTGTGTTCCCTTACTAGTAGGTCTACATCTATGTAATGAAATTGTGATTTTAGCATGTTCCCTTTAGTTCCTTATATATGTGATTTAATTTGTGGTCATTTTTGTGCTTGTTCTGTTATAATTTCGTAGCGAGGTTCTAATATAGTTTGTCTTCATTTTGTGGCCTCTATGTTGTTGTGTTTAAATCCTTGTGCTTTGTATGTGTAATTATAAACCTGTTGAGTAATCAGAAATCTATGCTTTGGATATTCTTTCATGAAGCTATTTTTGGTGTATGATGTCCACTTCAATTCACTGTATTGTGAGAAAAACAAGATTATGATTAATTTGCTTGCTATACAACAATTATAACAGATTAATCTATGGTTATGATACCTTATGTACTTGCTATACTTGTTTTTCATTTTCTTGGGCTGTTGTTGTTGCCTTTAACTCTTGAAGATCAACCTCTGTCTTTAACTCCATTATGGCATTTTTATCTTTTTGTCCCTATAATTTTATGAAGCACATGATGATTGTCTAACTTAGATTCACTCTTATATGCCTGCTGCTTCGTAGTTTAGTGAGTAGGAAGTTTATGTTTGATTATTTGTATCGTAAAATTTCAAATGAGGAGTATATGTGAGTATAATAAAATATATTTAGATGGCAAGTGCCACAACTGATGCTGAAGATGGAAAGTTATGGCCTCCCCTAGTGGAGAAGCATTTCATAGATGTGTTGGTAGAGGAGGAACTTAGAGGGAATATGCCTTAAGGCCAGTTTAAGATAGGACTTTGGACATCCATTGTGCGTGAGTTTAACTTACCTGGAAATAAAAATTACAACAAAAAACACCTTAGACAAAAATATCAAATATTGAAGGTTTGACACTGGGTCTTCTCCCAGCTTTTCGGACTTACGGGAATAGGATGGGACCCCATTTTGAAAATGGTTGTAGGAAGTGAAGTGGCATGGGCAAGTGCAATTGTAGTAAGTGCTAAACATAATTTGAACTTAATTAATTACCAAAGCCATTTGTATTGGTTTTTATATAAATAAATCACTTAACCTCATATATACGATTGTTAATAGGTCAACCATCGATGCAAGGAGTTCTGCAAAAAGGGCTGCAACACTACGAGCTATTGGGCCAGCTTTTCAATGCCATCATTGCCACGGGCTTCCTACAAATTTCATCTGCCCAACTAGCTCCAAACAGTTCTGAAGAGTGAGAGCTGGATGCAGCCTTCCTATCATTGGGGGTACATGTCAATGTCGACATCGATAGTGTGGACAATGTGGAGGAGTTGCTCACACCGGGTGAGGGGCAAAGTAGGAGGTGACCTGAAAAGCGGGCAGCCGAACCGGTTCATTCAAACGGAAAAAGGAAGAAAGGAGGCTCCCTTGAAACCATGACTGAGGCTATTTTGGGGTTCATTGAGATAAGGAACTAGAGGCTAAATAGGTCTGTACACACAAATTTTGTAAAAGATAAATCACACGATCACGAAATAATGCAACAAATAATCAACTTGTATTTGATTTGTATATATGTGAGTACAATCTTCTGTATGAATCTTTACAATGAAAGAGTACAATAAATTCCTCTGATTCGATCTCCAAGAAATGTTACAATCCGAAGGGGGCTGTGAAGCTTGATCTTGAATCATGCTTTGATATCTCCAAGTTGAATGAATAGTTGAATGTGCTTGATTTGATGCAAGGGTCGTTGGCTTGATCTCGAGCTAGATTCAAGGAGAATCCCCACTTTGATTTGAAGAAGTAGGAATAGGCTTTGATGAACAATGGAATTCTTGTGAACTTTAGAGATGACTCTCTATTTTGGCAGAGTGTCGGTAGTATTTTCTCTCTAAGTGTTCTATCCTTTTTTCATATGAGAAGCCTTTATTTATAGGCAACTCAATCCTATTTAATTTAGAATTTTCTCTCAGCATTTATTGAGAGCTAATTATGGATTTAATTTAGTTTCCCATTTAATAAGAACTTTCCATATAGGTCTTTTCTTCTGATATCGCCATATGGCTTTCTTATTTGATGTTGCCACGTGGCTTGATTTCATTTGCTAATCATCCACCTCATCAATTGGAGATTAATTTGATCATAAATATTTTATCTTGAACAATCGGACGGCTGTGAATACATCATAAAATTTTAATGTCTACAAATGCCCCCACTTCAAGATTCGGCTTTGCTCCCAATTGTCGTGCAGGGAAGACAAGACTTGAAGTATTTTATTAATCTCAATTTGGACTAAGTTCATGGAAAGCAAGACCTTCATCCACGTACATGAAGGATTTAGACAGTTGACAGTTCATCCACGTATAAGAAGGATTTCAACATGTCGTCTTCTTCTTTTCTTTTCTTTTCTTTTTTTTTTTCTTTTGTGTGTGTGTGTGTGTAGATAGTTGACACCTTGTGGGCTTGATTGCACAAGAGACCCTTTTTTTTTTTTTTTAACCACAAGCCCACGTTAGTCTCGTTAGTAGAGTTAGTGCTGAAGTTGTCTTGCTCGGCAAGGCCCTCTTTTTTTTAACGCTGGGTTTCACTTTCACGGGCCTGGTCACACACAAGGGACTTCCTCTTTGGAGTGCAAGCCCACCTTAGTTTTGTTAGGCAAGTTGGTGCTGCAATTGTCTTGTTCAGCAAGCGTGTCTTTTCTTTAGCCGCACTCTTGCGAGTCACTAAGACTTCTTGTGAGTACCACCTCTATAAAAAGGGGTGATGTTTTATGGGTTAGAGGCAATTGAGCACCGTTCTTCTTCTTTTTTTTTTTTTTTTTTCAGCCGTAGCAGGCATTCTTCCTCTTTTTCTCGTTCCTTCTTATGCTTGTCTTTGTATTTTCTTTGTTATTATTTTGTGTTGAACGACTTGATTTATGCTGTGCAGGTCATAGAAGTTTGCACTGCGTGAGCCAAGCATCAATTTCAAGCAAGCTAGCATCTAGTCCTTCTTGTCTTGGTGTCCGACGGATTCGAGCAACAGCGGTCCTCTTGTCACCTCTAGACTCCGAGCTTGTAAGCTTCATCAGCACATCCATTCTACTGTCCCTTGTCTCGCGACCATGGTGTGAGTGCTTCATCTGCGCAACCTTCTCACTGCCTTCGTCTTGCGGCCATTAGTGTGGGAGCTTCGTCGGTGCATCCATTCATCAGTGCGAGAACCTCGTTGGTGCATCCTTCTGACTCCCTTTGCCACTGCCTTCGTCCCGCGATCATTAGTGCAAGAGCTTCATTAGCACATCCTTTCATCAGTGCAAGAGCATCATCGGTGCACCCTTCTGACTTCCTTTGCCATTGCCTTCGTCCCGTGATCATTAGTGCAAAAGCTTCGTAGGCGTATCCTTTCATCAGTGTGAGAGCATCATCGGTGCACCTTTCTGACTCCCTTTGCCACTGCCTTCATCCCGTGATCATCAGTGCAAGAGCTTCGTCGGCGCATCCTTTCATCAGTGCAAGAGCATCATCGGTGCACCTTTCTGACTCCCTTTGCCATTGCCTTCGCCCCGCGATCATTAGTGCAAGAGCTTCGTCGGCGCATCCTTTCATCAGTGCGAGAGCCTCGTCGGTGCACCCTTTCTGACTGCCTTCACCATTGCCCTGGTAGTGCGAGAGCTTTGTCGGCGCATCCTTCCATCATTGCGAGAGCTTCGTCGGCACATCTTTCTCATTGCCTTTGTCACTGCCTTTGTCTTGCAACCATCGGTGCGAGAGTTCCATCAGCACATCCTCCTCACTGCCTTTGCCCCTACCTTCGTTTCACAATCATCAGTACGAGAGCTTCGTCATTGTCTTGCAACTATCAGCTGTCCTCTCTAAGCCGTGACACTGAGCCTTTTGACTTTAGGTACTCCCACTCCCTGTATTTGTCGAGCTTAAATTGTCGCAATGTTTTTTGACGCTCCTGTAAGCAACGAACATGCACTAGTTCTGTGTGTCCCACTTGGTACCAAGAAATATTTGCTTGTTCATCGACCCCACTTCTATAAGCGAGAAGACCCCACTTTCGTGATTTCCATAGCTTTGCATGTAATAGCCTATGCCATATTATTGACACGCCCCACACTTTAATTTCACGAGAAGCATGGTGGCTTCTTTGTGGTTTTGAACTTGAATACTATATTTAATGGTTAATAAGCCACGGTGCACGTGACCTTTAGACTTAGTATACAACTTGCAAACTTCCACTTGTATGCTAATATAGCTTTAGGTGCTTGAAGGTTAATATAGCTTGCTTGTGGTTTTTAGTCTCAATGCCACAGGCCCTCTTATTTAATAAGCCAGGACCGCACGTGCTTTTTTTTTTTTTTTTTAAAGAGCATTTGAATGAATTAGGTATTCATCCCTTCCTTTGGTTTGCTATTAGGTGTGTCAGGTGATTCAGGCTTGCCAACCCTTTGCTCGACTTTGTGACTCTTTTACATTTGCTCAAGTAATGACCTCTATGAGCTTCCTCTTCTCCAGGTGGTTGCCATCAAGTTCACTTCATCATGGTCATCTTTTACAACTCATCGAGGACTCTCAATGATCAATCCGTCACTCTCTTGCGCTCTACGAACGAACCCCTGGAGAAAGGCGTCGTCTTGAAATTCCATCCACTTGGTAGCAATGTCCCTTCATCCTCGTCTACTGCCATTCATCGTCCTTCAAGTCTATCTCAATGGTGGGTCGAATCATCGCACGAACTACATGACCCGACTAGAAAGGATTCGCATGTCGTTTCGAGGATGTTTACTTTGGCCTCCAACCTTCACTCAACTGTGGACCACATCAGTCCATTTCCTCTCCTTGGCCGTTAAATAAGTGTGGAAGAAGTACAATGGGCCTTACCTTCTTCCAAGACTCCTCCACTCCAATATAAGGGTGAGTTTTTCTACCTCCCTAAATATTAGGAGTGGCTAGAAGAAATATTGAGCCGCAATACTAAAGTCTTAAGTGATGCCCATCTTTACGAGTCGCTACTCGCATCGTTATTCACATATGATTGGAACACTCATGTCCTGCAAGCCTTCCTAGAGTGTTGGTGTACGGCTACGAACACATTGCACATGTCTGTAGGAGAAGTCTCCATTAGCTTATGGGACTTGCATTTGATCGGTGGGCTTCCCGTGTACGGCTCATTCTATGAAGAGGTTGTTCCGAACTCGAAAGACATATTATCTCTCCCCTCATGCTGTCATCATCTATTTGCCGCCTTCCATCACCTTAGTCTTGAGCTTGGTGGTTCGCACTTGGTCACTACGGCCTCATGGGTGAGGTTTTGGTTCTGTGGCAAGTCTAAATATTAGAAACCGCCGACTAGAAGGTCACTAAAGAGGAATGCAAGAGGCAAGCAATCTCATAACCCCTCTAGTAAAATTGATGCCCCCAGAATTCTGACTAAAGAAGACGAGGCTCCCTTTAATGTGCTCGAAGTGGAGAGAAGGCTTATAAAAGAGACTTGGTTAGCTGCTTTGATCTCGTGTTGGCTGTGTGAGTTTGCTCTTCCCGATGAGGGACCAAACTTAATCAGGCCTGATGTTTTCAAGACCGCAAGTGCGATGGCTCGTGGTAAGAGATACTGCCTTGCAGTCCCAATCCTAGCCAACATTTATAGGGGCTTGAATGAAATTGTGTCTTCTAAGACTCCTAGTAAATGTGATTCCACTTTTCTTGCACACTACTTGAATGCTTGGTTGGTCGAATACTTCGACACTCACTTTGAACTTGAAGGGTCTCGCTCCAAGGCTGTTCCACGCATGTTTAGATACTCCAGAGAGGGTGCAGCCAAGCATTACGGCGAGGTTACGGCCCGTAAGCTATTTCGTGCCGTTAGTAGCTTCAAGTTTCATCACTTGGGCCTTTTTAAAGGCCATTGAGAGATTCTGGTGGATGATGACAAGCTACCTAGCTCTTATGCAGATTACTTCATCAGCCAACGCTCCAGCTACTTGGCCTCTCGTCACGGAAGTATATGTATAGCTGAACCATATAGCCCTTATCGCTTTGGTCGACAGTTCGGTTTCAATCAACACATCCCTGGGGAGTTTAATGAGGACTTTCACACCATAACCTTAGAGCAAGTGGTATGCTTCTGGCACCGATGTCTTCGTCTTGTTACCAATTCAAAGTTCTTGATCCCTGCCTGCCCATCTCAGCATGGGGCTCCGTGCATGAAGGACTATATAAATTGGTGGGCTAAAAGATCTGATGGTTTCTTTTCAAGTAGGGTTGAGCAACCAATTAGGAATGTTAACCTGAGCAAGATAAGACTCAAAATAAAATAGCCCAATGAAGTAGTTGAGCCTGTAAAGCGCTGAAGTGATGGGAAGCCCTCTTTTGGGATTTCAAAGGCTACCGATGAGTCCTTAGGAGTAGTGTGCGTGGACAAGGTACATTCTCCTAAGCGTGGGCCTTCTTGCATAGTCTCAACACCTCAAGATGTGGAGGTGACCAAGGGTAAGGATGCATCAGATTCCGAGCAAAATAGTGGTAACTCAGATTCTCACTAGAGACGCAAAAGGCAAAGGGACAATCCTAGCAAGAATCTAGATCATGAGGGGGTCACCCAGGCGACTGACCATGGTGTCGATATGGATTCGCTTCCCGACCCTTCTGGTGGCAGTGCACAAGTGAGTCTTAATTCTCTTTTTGATGATTTTGATCTTGAACCCATTAAAGACCTTTGTTTCCTTCACAATGACCTTGAAGCTATTTCTGGTATCCAAGAGCTTTTTGAGAATGACAATCTTGGTATTCTTCCAATGCAAGATGACAATTATCCTTCGAAAAGAGCAGGAGAGAAGTGTACAGCAGTTGCCACTAGCCCTTCTACGAGCGAGTTTTCCATTCAAGGTCCGACAGCCTTTAATTTGGCTACTAAGGAAATTAACCCATCACATTCGGGGAAGACTAACGCCACTCTTTCTTCCGACCTTATTCACAAGCCTTCAAGGGACGTGACTCGAAATAAATCCATTATGTGTAGTTCAAGTATCCCAGCCACTTCAATTGTCACAATGTTTGAACCTGATGGTTTGATTTTGAAGGCCGATCGACAGCATGCAAAAATGCTAGGAGGGGACCTAATTGAGAAGGTCGTCAAAACCCTTTTTACTCTTGTGACTTCATTTAGAGATGGAGTCAAGAAGATCCTTCAAGTTATTGCACAAATAAAAGTTATGGACGCAACGCCTTTAAGAGAGCGTATTTCAAAATATATGGATAATCTTAGTCGGATGATTTAACAATAAAAACTCAAGAAGTAATTGTCTAAGGTAGTTTCATGCAATTGATTGATTTTAGGCAAAACAAAACTAGTGAATTAGTTCGCAGGAAATACTAAGCATTTAACATGCCCGGAGTCTACGATAACTCAAAGGATTATACAGAACTAAACACTTTTATAGATGAGTAAAAAAATCAAAAATATAAAAACATAATCATTAAAACCAATAAATAATTGTTAAGAACATACCAATAAATGGTTGGATTTCACCCCTTGCCTTAGCAAGACTTCTAGCAAGCCATAACACAAATAAAACTCTAAAAACTGTAAATAAACTTTAAGAAAACCTAAATTATGTTCTACAGCAGCCCTCCTCTGAATTTTTCCCTAAAAAGCCTTTAAATAGTTCAAGGAATCTTATTACAAGTTGAATTCCTGTTTGGAGGAAATCCCAGGTTTTTAGGCTTCACTTAACCGACGTTTTTGGCCCATTTAACTTTAGAATTAGGACTTTCGGTAAACTACAAAGTTGTAGCCCTTTAAGTTAACTTTCCAGGGCAACTTGAATCATCCCAATTGGACATCTGAGCCGAAAGTTATGTTCCAAACTCCTAACTGATACGCAGGCTGGAATCCTAATCCGAATTGGACTTGGATTAGATACAAATTTCTTTTGATTCCTTGCTCCAATTGAACTTGAATTTAATTGGTTTGACCTTATTTTATTTCATCATGGCCCTTGTAAAAGTAAAGTCTATTAGCTTTCTTCTTTGCACAAATCCACTTATTTAATTTCATTATCCTACAAAAGACAAATTCATGCATTAAAATTCAATTAAGCACAAAATTGATTATTCAGCATTATTCCAAAACCAATTATAAAATGCATGAATTAACTCAAAATAAGTATGATAATTCTTTCTAATAATGATATAAATATGCAAAATTAAGCTATTATCAATCATCATCATCCTCAGCATTAGAAGCCTCTAGAGTACGTGGAGGAGAATCAATGAAGCCACCCATGATCGCCTGCCGCCGCGCAATACGGTCGACACGAACGTTCACCTGATACAGACATGTAGAGAGTGTATCAAGGTGAGCATCCATGCGCTGAAGCTGCACCATGATGTCTTTGAGTGACACGTTGCTCGTAGAAGAGGAAGGAGCAGATGTGGATGAAGCAGATCGGGATGGAGCTGAACGGGAGGGACGAGCTGTTGACCCAGACTGCCTTGACCTAAACTGTGCTTTGCTATGTTTAACGGTAGCGGCGTCTATGGCACAAATATGAGTAAAATGGTCGGACACTAGAAAGGGAACAAAAAAATAGCGTAAGATCCTCGTGATAGCGGAAAGAAATATAAGCTTATCACGGGATGTCGTATCCTTATAGACATCTAAGATAGAAAGAATAAAGTGAGAATGAAAATCTATGGCAAGATGCTCAAGAAGGGACAACAAAAATTGAGCACGAGGCTCTGTGATAGAGTTATAGTGAGAGAGAGGGTAAAGAACAAAATTCATAACCATGTTCAAAAACCGAGGACCTTTTGCAAAGTCCGAACAGTAAGTGAACTAATGGTCACCCCAATAAGAAGGGCGCTCACAAAAAGCAGATTTGAGCTTATTTTTGGACACAGTCCTCAGATGCTCACAACCAGGGTAGTCAGGAAACTCTACCCTAGGAACATGGAGCACATTCGCAACAAGCTGTGGTGGGACAGTAATGCGCGTATCTCGAATGCGAGTATGAAAGAGAGGTACTGAAAAATCAAATCCATGCATTTTGGAATAAAACTCCTAGATTAGCACGGATGAACATGTGACCGGGACGTCACACAGTGACTCCCAACCCCGATTGTGAATGACATCGGGTAGGTCAGTGTTGGCGAAGTCCGCCAAAATGACTCAGCGTTCAGAATGAATGCCTCGTCGAAAAAAGTTCTCCGAGAAAGCCTTTTAGGCATCCTTATCACGAAACCGAATATGAGAAGGAGTAGGATTAGATGAAGTCGATGCCCCGGAACGAAGAGGGTTTCGGGACGGAGCAAACTTACGTTTAGGTGCCATAGACACGATTAATGTAAACAGAAAAGAGAGGGAGAGAGAGAGAGACAATCAGAAAAGTCCCAACAGATTTCAAATATAACAAGTATATTGAAAAAAAGAGTACGTATGCATGAGAAATGCATGAACATGTGACATGCAAAAAAAAAAAACAAAAAAAAATCATGGGCTTAGCCCAATCCAATCCTACCAACACACAATCAATTTGCGCACATCTAAATGCATGATAATACTGTTATAATGCATATGTGATAAAATGAATGAGATTTTAAACTCATTTCAGCAAAAACCTATCCAAAAATTTCAACAAAAATTCAACAATTTTGAAAAACCCTAAATTTTTTTCAAAAACCCCAAAACCTAGGTTTCAAAACATGAAATGCATGTAAATGAGAGATTAGAAACATACCAAGTGAAGAAAAATCCTTGAGAAAGCTTGAAAATCACTTGGAAAGAGGTTTGGAGTGAGAGAGAGTGTTTAGGGAGGTGAAAGGATGGATCTATCGAGAGAGAGATCGAGAAAAATGAGAGACGGATTGCGCTGAACCTTTATATAGAAGGTCAGTAAAGCTTGACAGATAGAGGTGTCGAGACAGGGGTTCCATACCTTGGATTTGAGGTTTAGGGGCGTGGATGTAGCTTTTTAGCTACAATCCACACCCCTTTCTCTTTATTGCTTTTCCTTACTTCTTTTTGCTTATAAAATGCCTTATTTGCTTTTTCCTAGCACGTCTACTTGCTTTTTGCCATGATTTATCGCTTTGATATTGTTGACCTAGCCTTCTTAGGCTAGGATACGTCTAAATTTAATGTTTGTGCTTAGATCCACATGATTTTAGGCTCTTCGCCATGTTTATGCTTAGATCTACATGCCTATTGTGTTCTTTGACATATTTGTGCTTAAATCTATATGTTAGCTCTTAGATCTATGTTCATATGCTTAGATCTACATGTTAGCTATGCTTAGATCTATGTGTTTATGTGCTCCGTGCCATGCTTGTGTGCTTAGATCTATGTTGGTTGTTATGCCATGTGCTACTTTAGCCCTTTTAACTCTTGATATCTCTCTTTCTTGTGTTTTGGCCCTTCTTGTGGGGGTGTAGATGTAGATCCTATGGTCTAGGCCTACATCCGCACACCTAGGCCTATATTAAAGGGTTTAGATCATTTCCTTTATGCATATCCATGTTTGCATGTTTACTTCTATGCTTTATATCCATGTTAGCCTCTCTAGATCTGGGCTTTACCATACTTTGTGTCCTTCGTGGGTTTGTGCTTGTGTGGTTACATCTATCCCTCCTAGGGTTTATTTGGATGTGACCACCTATGATTACGCCTTTGTGGTGTTAGTGTGCTTGCCTTACACCTTCCTTCGCTTCGTGTGATGTTGATATGCTTGCTTTGCTTACTTTATACCACCCATTTGGCTTTCTTTACTTCCATGCTTCCTTGTTGCATGCTTGCTTACATGTTCATGCATGAGTCTATATGTCATCCATACTTCAATCTAATGAAGCTATGGACACTCGATCCAAACCTACATTTGTCCTCTTAGGACACCCCCTTTTATTTGATAATATGTTTTTTGCTATTTCATATGCTTAGCATGCTTTGTTTGCCCCCGTTTAACTTTCTTTGGTAGTATGTTCTTTGCATGCTCTCCCTATCTCCTTTGTTTGTTTCTTTGCTTCTCTGCTAGCTTGTTTCTTTTTTCTTTGCATGTACACACATGGAGTGAGGATACTTGGAGTAAGGGTGTGACTTCCTAGGCGCGAGCAAAAAGGGCAAGGATGCAAGCAAAATGATGCAAGCCCACAAAGGGCAATGACCAATAGATTAGGGGGCCTAGCCCCTCTAGAGTGGTCTTCTTTTTCCTTCTCTTTAAAGCCTCTTCTCTAGAGCATGTATTAGGGTCCCCATCCATGTACCCCCTTTTATCTTCCTGCTATTTGCTTGGGCCGTGTTCCCTGGGTATGGCAATGTCTGTTTTACATTTCCTGTACCTTACTGGGCCATGCTCTTGGAACGTTGGCAATGTCTAGTTTACTTTCTCGCTTGGTGTGATGGTATTGTGCATGATGTATGTATATCTATATCTGCTTGTATATGGGTGATTGTGCACTTTGTATGATGGACTCTTGTGGCTACATGAGTGACCCTTTTTAGTCGTGAGAGCTCTTGACCTTGAAGTATGTGTATGTGCTTAAGGTGATTGTCGTAGGTGCATATTCATAATATATTGTGTGCAAGATCATCGTGGTGTGATTGTCTTGATCCATGTCACCAAGTGACATTGGTTTCCTTGTGTATGCGACACGTATCAGTGTGTTCTAACACTTTGGAGGGCTTTGACTTGTTATAGTGCGAGCTCGTTGATACGCACCATATACACAGATGTGAAACCCTGCTGGATTTTCGCCGTGAAAATGGGGCATCCCCATTGCTATATTCTCACGTCAAAAGCTTGGTGAGAATAGTGTTTGGCGTGCTATGACACATCTGAGGCGAAGCATTGTTGGATTTTCACCATGAAAATAAGGCGAAATGCTATCGGACCGTGGAAATCTAGCAATAACTTCAAAACACACTTGGAAAACATTGATCGGGACCACACTCATCTCAAAACCAAACCTCAAAGCCTAACACATTTAAAGTCCTAAAAGCTAATGCCAATAGCTTTTTTTCAATTGCCAATGTTCAAAAATTATGATTTTACCAAAACAAAGGACTATCTCCGGACAGGCATTGTGGGGTGCCTAACAACTTTCCCACACGTAACTAGACTTTCGAACTCAAGAATCAAGATTTTTTGGCCATCCACATTTGATTAGGGAAAATGACATTTTTCTTAACCTAGGATCAGTAATAAAATCAAATAGAATCAAGTGACCAATCACACCTTAAAAAAAACCCAATGATTGGTGGCGACTTCGCTTGCCCTTGGTAATATCCTTAAAATCGACTCAGATTATAGTCACACACCCAAAGTACGACACACCTCCATACAAACAACGCATGAGCGTCACTGCGATGGGTGGTCGACATGAAAGCCACAAGGCCAAGCATTGACAAAGGGCATTATTATTTATGATCTTTTATATTCACTTTACTTCCTTACTTGTGTTTCACATTTCTAGTATGCTATGGCTTCAAATACAATTGGAGGAAGCTTAGGGTTGGTGCTATACTTAGACTTGCTATTTGGAAATTTTCAAATTGTCTTGTTTTAAATTGTGTTCTTTTGAGTTTTGTAATAATATTATTCAAGGGTATTGTTTTACCTAAATTGATTGTGTTATGTATTTGAGTCTTAAAAAGCTATTTTAAGGACTTCTTTAGCAGTTTTTGTGTCTCCAACTTGATCTTTAATTACTATTTTACCTTAAACCCTAAGAGTCCATGACACTACAAGGGTATACATGTCTACACCTAAATGAAAATATAATAAAGTGGGTGACAAATAACTGAATATATGCACAAAGGAGGAACATTTATTCCCAAAAATTTTCAAAAACCATAAAGGAGTGAGACTCATAGGATCCTTGCATCTTGGCCTTGTATAGTATGAAGAAAATGGAAAATATTTTCATTGCATCAAAAGATAACTTTGTCTCAATTTTCCATGTATCAAAATAGTGAGGACCTTTTCGAACACTCAAAACAATTTTTTTTGGGTAAAAAAATATAGGGTTTCAATTGGGTTGAATTTCAATTGGCACAAGATTTTGGAAGCTTTCTTGGAGGTGGGAAAAATTGAAAATTCACATATATTTTTTTTATTTTAAAAAAATCATTATCCTAAATTTTTTGGGACCTTTTTGTAAATTATTGGGACAGGCCTAATCCTAAAGCCAGCCTGACCACATATAGATAAACCAACCAGTTAATGTTAGAGTTTAACCGCATAACTCAATCTTTTTACAGGACCTTTTTCTTGTTGACACTTAGTTATAAAGCACTGAGAAGTAGGAAACTCACTTCAAAATCAATTTGGTTCCATTGACCATGACACATCAGTAGAGTATGGCTCTAGAATGGTATATTACAAAACCAAATAGCCCTTTTGTTGCTTTGGTTCCAATATAATATAGGTTTAATTACTATTTTGGTTTCCAGATCCCTGATTAAAATTGTTAGAATTCGAACCTGCACTAATGCAAGGAGCATTAACACCAAATTCATTTAAGATTTTGTTTCTAAATTTGAAATTATTTTTTTTATGTTTAGGATTTTAAGGGATTTGACTATGCATTTTCCATATCAATGTACTCCCTAAGCCCCATTAAAAAAAAAGTGCTCTTGTAATTGTGAAAAAAAAGGTTGAATTGGAATAAGAATTACTATTATGAGTTGAAAATGCCTCCTCCCTTTGTTCCCTTTGTTTGGTGGTGATGCTAATCGACCTTAGGTGGTGAAGCCTAGCAGTGGCGGAGCCAATAATTTTGAGTTGGGGGAGGGGAGGGGGGTGGGGGGGGGGGGGGGGGGGGGCAAACTATTCTGTCAAGATAAACTCAAATAAAAAATAGACACTCCCCTAAAAAATCCACATAATATGTGTGTATGAAAATATAAAATATATAAATTGTTTGCAAAACTTCATCCATGTTTGACAAATCAATATCATAATGCTATAATTGAAGTGTCGTATGAGCTTTTTTTTTTTTTTTTTTTTTTTTTTTCTTGATTTAATTTTGAGAATAGGAAATTTCAACCAAATTGCATATATTATCAATGTTGAATGATTTGAATGCATTAATTGGATTTGAAATTGAGCTAAAAATTATGGGTTCCACCCTTCAACTATTTACTCACAAAACTTACTACCTAATTATTTCATTCTATTACAATTGTATATCAACTCTAAACTCTCTCTCTTTTTTTTTCTTTTTTTTTTTTGGGAAAATTACTAAATTATTTGATCAATGCTTTCTTTTGGGGGGCCAACTAGTATTTTTTTTTTTCATACAACCTTAAATATTTATAAAATATACCTAAATTGTAAAAAAAAAAAATTAAAAATTAAAAACTTTGGAGGGGCCAAGGCCCCTCCAAGCATACATGTGGCTTCGCCACTGAAGCTTAGGGTTTGCGGGAAGATTCTTGGTGATGAAGCCTAGAATTTGTTCTGTGGTTCCTTTTGTTTCTCTTCAATCTCTATTTTTCTATTGTGTTCTACATCAAATATGCAGGGGGCATTAAAACCAAATTCATTTAAGATTTTTTTTGTAAATTTGAAATTATTTTTGAATTTGAATTTAGTTTTTAGTGTTTTAGGGTTTTAAGGGATTTGACTATGCATTTTCCATATTAGTGTACTCCTTAAACCCTATCCAAATAGTGCTCTTGTAATCGTGAAAAGAGAGTATGTATCCTTCCTCTGGCATATTTAGATGGTGCGCTATAGCTTCAAATTGACCTTTTAATTAGGCAGACCTGATAAATTAAATTGGATATGACTCAATAATCCTTCCAAACATGAATGAAAAAAAAAAAGGTATGGGTCATAGAAATAACTAGGGGTGTGCATAAACTGATTGCACCGTTGCTACCCCTAGAATCAATGGAGCTGCACCACTCCACATACCGGCCGATAGAACTAAAATTGAGATTAAAGGGTAAAGTCCATTTTGATGCTAGTTTGATGAAGCCGATAGAGCTGGGAAGGGTAAAACAATAATTAAGAACCAAACCGCGTCGAGCTTTATATATAAATCTTCACAAACACTTCAAACCCTTTGATTTTTGAAGTTCATAACTCTTTCTCTCTCTCTCTCTTAAAAACCCTAACCTAGCCGCTGGAGCAAACCCTTAAGCTCCCCATGACGAACCCACACCAAACAAACCCGAGCCTTAACTATCGCTGCCATCTCTCTCTCTCTCTCTCAAATCAATAATCTCTCAGAATCTCACTCTCCTTTCTCAGACACAGCAGTGACACCACCACCACACATACACAAGCTCTCCTTATTCCTCTTCAAGCTCCAATCTTTAAGACCACCACTCTCACAAGTTTTGATCTTAGGTACATTTTTTTGGCGTTTTGAACTTTTGATATGTTTTTGTGGGTTTGGATATTTGTGGTTACAAAGTTTTGATTTTTTGTGGGTTCAATTTGATCTATGTTTGATGATCTTTGATCGGTGGGCTTGAATTTGTGGATCTACTTGTCTTTTGATCTATGGGTTTTGATCTTTGTGGTCACTGAGTCTTTGATATGAGTTGGTTGAGTGAGTGTTTGATATGTGGGTTAGTCTTTATGGGTTTGAAATTGATTGCTCCGCACCGCATTGATGGAGAAAAACCGCACTGTTGTAGGTTGGAAAATTGACCTTAGGTGGTATGCAACATGATGAATATGGGAAAACTAACCTCAAAGGTCTAGTAAAAAATTTGGGAAAAAACCGAAACAACTGAACTGTGCACACCCTTAGAAAAAACAATAATATGTTTTACTCCAATAAGTTTCTAGCCCGAAGCCGATTTGACCCAAACTTGACCGAGTTGAACTTATACCCGACGTGACTTGTTCATCAAGCCTTTATTACAAAGTTTTAAACTTAATTTTTGTATTGACTCATTTTTAATGTATGTTTGTATACTAAATTTTCTATATTGTAGAGAGGTATTAATGAGATTACTCATCAACTTAACAAGCAATTCTCAAATATAAATATTTTTAGTGCCAAATCTATACTACATAACATGTTGGGTAAATTAATAACACCCCCCCCCCCCCCCCCCCCCCCCCCCCCCCCCCGCGTTTAAAGTATGAGTTTGGATTAGTTTTTTCCCCTCCTAACATTATAGCTTATTTGCTTATGCATATCTTTTAAAAGCCTCAATTTTAAACTAATATTTTTTAAAGTAAAAAAAAAAAAAAAAGTATTTTAGGCGATTTTAACCTTATTTCATATTTCATGTATTCTTTTGTATAGTTAATTATTAGGCTAGCAAAGTATTTGAATTAATTATCAAAATTATAAACTTGAAGATTTTTGTGCTATTCAACTCCTTTTTTTTTTTTTTTTTTTTTTTTATATGTGAAAAAATATAAGATTAGAAAGTGAATAGCATTCACTTAACTTATAGAGAGGTTATATTTTAACTTATTCTTCTAATTTCTATTGCAACTATGAAACAAACATTTTTAATCGTGAGGTGACGAGTCTTGTTCACGGTATCGTGGTGAACGTTTCTATCATTTGCTTTAAAAAAATATAATGTATTACAATTTTCTTTTTTTATATGATTCATTTACTTATTTTTCTTGCTTACTATGCTATTTGTTGTTTAACAATCGTGATCCATTAACATCAGTTTTGGATTTAACAATCGCCTATATATCAAAATGCGACACATGTTTTTGCCAGAAAAGGACAGCAAAAATTGGTCATGTAATCATGTTGTTCGAGTACTGCGGGTCAGTATGCATTATAAAAGGAGCTGTAAAATATGGAGCTTATGTACGTAGTAAATAGGAAAATAGAAGATCTTATATATGTTAGTATAGTCCACTTGGCATTAGGGTTTTATTTTTATTTTTTTTTATAGCAAATGGCTTTTTAAAACCTCAATTATATATATTTTTTAAGTATAAATATACTTTAACCCACTTTTAACAAAAAAAGTTAAATAATTTAATGCCAAACACATATATAATAATAGACTTGAAGATAAAAAGAAAGAATATTAACTATAACATCGATTTTTTAAAAACAAGTATCACAATTAGTTGCTTTATTAATTACAAAAACCAAAGACAATGATGCTTAAGAGAAAAGCTGCAGGTTCTCAGTCGTAGATGACGACTGCTTTATTAACGCTGAAACTCCATACACGCACGTAGGAGCTAGGACACACATCCTTTTCTATATTACTATCTAAAAGTAACATATATATATATATATATATATATGACAACACCGCCATTATTGTCTTCCTAGCAACAACTTATGCAGAACCAAAGTATATTATGGTTCAGGCATCAAGCATAATATTATAGCAACACAAAGCAGCAACTTAATTATTTGGGACACAGTTACATATATTACTAAGTATTAGTGAATCAATTATATCCTCCCCGCCCAGCGGTGTTGTAGCTGTTGTATCCTGATCGCCCAGCGGTGTTGTAGCTGTTGTATCCTGATCGCCCGGTGGTGTTGTAGTCCGCTTGAAGGAGCCTGCGTCCTACAATTAGGAATATTATGTTGTCAAATACTTGGATAGACACACAAATGTTGTAAATTTCTCTATTTCCTTACCAAAGTTATGATAATTTAAAATTAAAAAAGAAAGGATAAAAGGGCAGCCAAGAAGTTTTTTTTCTTTTCTTGACTTTTCAAGTGCTTGAACTGAAAAAAAATGGTTAAGGTGCTTATGCTGTCACGAAGTTATAAAGCTAAATTCCACTGTGTTTGAGCATTCACTTGACAACAAACTCTATTCTTTTTTATAATCCGTATAAATATTATATTTGTATTATTTATTTATTTATTACCAAACGTTATATTTTTCACGCATTAAAAAATGGGAAAAAAAAAATATATTTACTTCTCACTCTCCCTCCTCCACCTCCCTTCAACACCATGATTGAGCCCACCGCACCCACTTCCACAACTCGAACCCTCAAGATCATGGTCGGAGCGGACTCCTTCTGGTGCGCCTTGAACGACACACTCGTCTCCCACCTCTACTCTCTCAACATCAAAGTCAAAGATCTTGGCACCTCCACCTACTACTCTATTGAAACTCTCGAACTCTTAGCCTGCGGCGCTGTGAGAGAGAGAGAGAGAGAGAGAGAGAGAGAGAGTTCATTGTTTATGCTCTTATGAAAAAATGGATTTGACAAAACAAAATTTGGGAAAAGATTGGTTTGATGAGTTCATTGTTTATGCTCTTATAACTCCAATAGCTTAACTATATATCTAAGCTATTAGACAATTTATGCAAAACAGATAAGCTTAGATTTTGGAAGGAAAATGCTAAAATTAGTGTCGGAGCTAGAATTTCGAGTTAGGAGAGGCCGATGATCTGTGGATTGTGATTGCCTGGGCTAGTTGATATGTGGAGGAGTGGCCAAGATATTAGAGGGAGGAGGGGCCAAGTGTTAGTTTCCTTGGGACCGATTTGAATTATACCCTTATATATTTACAATATATATATGCCTTTTGCAACTCAGGGGACGGGGCCCTAGTGTGCATCCCTGATTATAAACAATACAAATTTTATTATATCAAAGGCTAACAAACTATATATTCTAACAATAAATGTGATTGACGCTATTTTAACAAAATACTAAATGAGGATTTGAATTATTTTATATGATCGGTAACAGATAAATTCATAAAACCTTTTTTTCTTGTGATAGATAGGTTAGAATCTCATGAGTTTATAAAGTTTACTTCATAATAATTGCTCTTATTATTAGGCTAAAATAACAAATAAGCTAACTAGAACCTATATAAATTCGTAAGACTTAACATAACAAAATTTATAGTATTTATAAAAACTAATTAGTATCACCAATTTGAAAAAGGGGCTAGCAAAGAGATTGCAGTTTTAAAAATAAATAGAAAGGTTGCGTGCTAAATGAAACATTTAAGCCAAGTGGAATAAAAGATGCTCAAAGAAGGCCATTTTCTACAAACCAAGCTTAAGTTCTGGCACCGCATTATGAACCACAGCAGTAGCCACCTCAAAGGACATGAGGAGCAAGATTGCGAGAAGAGCAGCCAAAAGCAAAAACTTTGTGGCCCTATTAGCAGCCATTTTTTCCATACTAATTTCAGATGAAGATGATAATTTTTGCTTAAGAAAACAAAAATCTGGAGTGAAGATTACAGTGGGAAGTGTTGGGCTAAGAACACATATTTATAGGTGTAGATCGATGAGGATTCTGTTGAGATTACTATATTGGAAAAGCAACTGTTTACTATAAAAAGATGTGGTAGCGGGACTTGGGAAAATATACAACTTGGTGCCGGTCAAGTTTATCAGTATTACGTGTCGCCTTCATCACTTCCCATTCCATTGTTATCCACACTTCAAATTTTGCAGCTTGTAAATATGGGTTTGATATAGATATGTATAAAGTTTGCGGGTCAATCTTCACTGCAATATATATAACGACTGTGGCTGCCCTAGAAATATTTTTCAGGGTTGACATTATTGACCAAAATTTAATCAAAACAGAACTTCACACACAGTTTGACAATTTTATGGGTTTGATATAGATATGTATAAAGTTTGTTGGTCAATCTTCACTGCTATATATATAACGACAATGACGGCTCCAAGAATATTTTTTAAGGTTATCATTATTGACCAAAATTTAATCAAAATAGAACTTCATGTATTGACCAAAACACACACGCACACACAGAGCTTGACAATTTTCTTCTAAGAAATTTCTTATTTTGAAATCTTTACATAATAGTTTCATTATCAATGTTATAAGTTACATCTCTTTCAAAACTTTAGTTAGATGAAAAATTTATTGGGATTTTTCTTTTTGTTTGCAAGGACCTTGTATATTGTTAAAGGAGCCAAAATTTAAAGGCAAAGTTTGGCAACAACTCTCACTAAATAAATTAACATAACTATATATTTTGAAAATCTAACAATTGAATTGCATATTCTTTATGTTCTTAAAATACATATCAAATTTTATGTTAATTGGATGTTATTTATTATTTGATCTATAAACTTAAATTTTTATGTAATTTTAGACTACAAAAACTCAAAATTTAAAGATTTGATTGATGACATAATTATTGATTTTTGATCTTCTTGAAATTTTGCAAGTACGGAGGATATAAGAAAAAAATGTAATTCAATGGTGAATTTCTTCACAATTCACATCCAATAAAAAACTATTGAGTGGAGTTGTAGTTTTAGTTTACAATCAAGTTTGTTGTCAACTTTTGTTCTAAAATTAATTTTGTTTGGCCTAAAAATTTTTAGGGTGGTCACAAATATTTTTTAAAGATAGTAAGATCATAATAATTTTAAAATTTATATATAATAATTAAATTTTTTGCCAGCCCAGGATGGTCCTGTGACCACCCTGAGCTCCATGTGGAGCCGCCAATGTATAATGATAAATAGTATTTTCTTAGGCTCCTTTTATGTATGAGAAAACATTGGGTCAGGAGCTGGCGTAAAAGGTGTGTTTTACGCCAGCCAATCTTAACCTGCCACGTCACCCTTTTTTTTTTTTTTTTTTTTTTTTTTTTTCAGCAGAAAAAATTAAGCTTAAGTCTCTCTTCTCCACTACTCCACTAAACTCAACTCCCTTTCTTCTTTACCCAGCAAACCAACACCGCCAGCCACCGCCTTTGGAAAAAAAAAAAAAAAAAAAAAAAAAAAAAAAAAAAAAAAAAACCAGCTACCCACCAACCACAACCCACTAGCCGGTAACACACTCAACAACTGCAACTCCAACCACCAAAATCACAACCAAATCATAAACTCAAACCCACAACTGCATCAGCCAAGAAAAGAAAAAGAAAAACACCAGCCACCGTTGAAATCAAAAACCCAACGCAAACCCATTAAAATCCACACAACCACCGCGACCCATAATGCACAACCAGCGCCACAACTTTGACAAACCCATAACCACACAACCCAACAAACCCAGAGATCTCAACCACACAAACCCATACTGGCGGTGGCGGCGATGACAAACCCAATCTAGCCACCACTGGGGTTGCCCCATTTTCCCTCGGCTTCTCTCTCTATCTCCATTTCTCTTTATCTTTATATTTTTCTGTTGTTATTCTTTGATTTATAGTCGAAAATTTCTCTTTTTAATGCCTACCTATTGATGGGTTTGGGGATTTGGTTTCTTTTTGGAGTTTAATGATTTGGAAAAAGAAGGGATTTTGATTTGGGTTTAGGGGTGTAAGAAAGAAAGGATTTTTGTTTCAAGTTTTGGGTGTTCAAAAGGTTGTGATTTTGGTGGTTGGAGTTGCGGTTGTTGAGTGGGTTACCGGCTAGTGGGTTGTGGTTGGTGGGTAGCTGGTTTTTCTTTTTTTTTTTTTTTTTCCTGAGGCGATGGCTGGCGGTGTGGGTTTGCTGGGTAGAGAAGAAAGGGAGTTGAGTTTAGTGGAGAAGAGAGACTTAAGCTTAATCTTTTCTGCTGAAAAAAAAAATGGTGATGTGGTAGGTCAGGATTGGCTGGCGTAAAACACACCTTTTACGCCAGCTCCTGACCCAATGTTTTCTCTTTACGAATACTCTTTCATATGATATTTATAATTGTACAAGTTACAGGTTGAAACTAGGGACGGACCCAGATGGACTCCAAGGAGGCTCGAGCACCCTGGCCCTTTTTTTTTTTTTTTTTTCCTTATTATGTATATGTAATTTTTGTAGTTGAGCTCTTCTAAAACCTAAGGCCCCCTCCAACTGGTAACTATCTAACTCAAAAACTTAATAAAAAAAAATATACAAAAAAAATTCACAATGGTGATTGTACTTAAGCAAAAAACTATTTTACCACAAAAAAACATGTGTTATTAAAAAAGTTAAAGCTAACTTTTTTGCAATTATAGTAAACTGGTATAAATACTAGTTGACTATAATAAGTTGTTAAAAATAAAATACAATAATTTATTAAGATTATCTCTCTGCCTTCAATTAAAAAACTCAAATTATCTCTTTTCCTTTATTATTTTAATGAGTTGTTTATATTATTTTAAATGAAGTGATAAAAATAGAACATTTGATGTTAGGTGTATTGTAAAATTATGTGGTAAAATAGATAAATTAGCTTTTTGAGGTGCTAAAAGCTAACTTTTTTTAGTATCACTCCTGTGAATTCTCTAACTTCAACAAAAGAAGGAAAAAAAAAATCCTTACTAGCCTAGTATTAAAAAAAAAACATTATTTTTTTTTTCGTCTTTGCTAGTAAATGATTGTATTTTAATGTATTAAGAAATAACGATTTTGTATGTTTATAATTTATTAATACTATATGAATGTCTATTTGGAGTTTTTTTTTTTCTCATACTCCAACTCCTTCTAACTTGAAATCCTGGGTCCATTCTTAAATTTAACACACATTTTTAAAAGACAAAAAATGTGATATCCATACCATATTTAAGACTTGAAAAGTGATTGTGAAATGGAGTAATGTATATGAGAAAATAATTATCTTATTATATTATTATTATGAGCTTAGTATTATTATGATTTTCAAGCGCCTGAATATTCTCTTGTATGTATGTAATATTCTAATCTTCTGTTACATACACACCAAGTAATGAAGTAATTATTCTTTGAAATGACCCCAAAAATGCTGCTTTAACCTTATAAACTATTAGAAATATCCCTTCCGACTTATACGTTTTGTTAAAGTTGTAATTTACTACTACTACTGTCACAAAAACCTAGGTTATCTATCCTTCTTTTGTCTCAAAGTAGCTACTTTTCTCTAATTTCGGCAATTTCCAAGTCAGGCCATCATAGCATCGCTTGGGAAGTCGTCGGCGAAAATTTGAATATATTCAAAGTAAAGATGTATCATATACGCACTTTTTTGAGAGGATTGGACACTGGGTATATAATGAGTGCTCATGATATATATATATATATATTTTTTTTTTTTTTCCTTTCATATAGCACCCAGAATGCTTCATCGCTTGTATATATGTACTTTCTTTTGATTTATTTGTTTATTATTGTTTCATAATTATATACGTATGTCTTATAACTTTACACGTAAATTTCAGACTAGAGATGAGCTTTTTTTGACTTGAAACTTTAAAGTGTCGGTCAAGCTGCATTCACTTTGTATGGGTAAATGTCATTTTCTCTCCGCTCCACCTGTCATTGGGCCCTTATAGTCTTCTTACAGATAAGTAGAGAATTTTAAAACACAGTCAAAGCAAACTACAGTTTTGAAGCAAGAAGCAAGAAACGAGAAACAAAAACTACCATGACCATGTACTATTAATTAGACTCTATAGTACATTCCTAGCTGATAGGTTAAGCTAAGCTTTCACATGACGCTTTGAAGTGGAACTCAGCCTCTTCTTCATATTTTTTGGTGGTGGATAGAGCATGTGTTGTGCCCTTTTTGAGCAGTTTGCTGGGTCAACCGTTTTAGAAGAACATTGTTTTATAATTTTTTTTTTTTTTTTACAAATTGTTTATATCAAAGAGTAGGTAGTTATAGCGTGTTTGGTTGGAGGTGATTTGGGGAAGATGGAAGATGGGCAAGGGAAAAGAGGAGAAAATATGCCATCTTCTTTTGTTTAGCAAAGGAAGAAAATAAAATAAGGTGGAATAAAAGTGGGGTTCAGGGAATTCGTCAATGGCACACAAATTGATAATTAATTTATTAAATTTATAATTTTCGATTTACACCTTTTAAAAATTGGATTCATCTTGATTTTGTCCCGTAAAATTCTAACATTTTGAATTTGGAACCCAAACATCATATGTATTACTTACAAAAAGACTATTTAATTTGTTGATGTCGACAGTTGATGACTTGTTTATTATGTGTTATCTTAACTCAAAATCATATAGTTTTTGCGTTAAAACTATCTTATGAATGTAAAAAGAAATATGAATAAGTATTGATTTTTTATTTTTGTTATATTTCTTTCACATCTCTCTCTCTAACTTCCTTACACAACAAATTAAATCACAAAAGCACCCACACCCAACCAAGCCACCATGAAATTAAACCCATCCAAAATCCCTTAACCAAACCTCAAACACCCACTCACTCCACCACACACGCCGACCCAGCTCTCCAATTACTTTGGCTACTTGTGGTGCCCAAAATTTCAAGCCAACCCTCAATCACCATACACGTTGACCAAGTGATTATCATCAACATAAGCCTCGTGACCCAATTACACAAACTTTACCCCAATTACCAATATATGAGAGAGAGAGAGTGATTCCAGTGTTGACATTGGGATCCTCGGTGAATAGACAGCGTAGCTATGGATTGGAGTTAATGGAAACTAATGCGTGTGTGAGAGAGACGGGATGGTGGTCCATTTTTTTCTAGTGCGTGGGTCGGTGGGTGTCTTTTGCGCTTATGATGCTCGTGTAGTGTAGAGGTGTGTGAGGAGTTGTCACCAATTATTGAGTTTTTTAAATGTGATTGTGATGTGAGTTTTGAAAATGTGATTTTTATTGGACAAAAATGGTTTCTCGAACAAAAAAATTGATTTGGAGGTTTGGCTATATGTGAGGAAGGTAGTAAATACCTCACAACACCTAACAATAATCGGTACCTAATTTTGATTATAACTTGGTAACAATTAATGTGTGCAAATTAACATAGTATAAATAGAGTATCTCAAGTAAAACTTCTATATTATTTCGATAGTATTTCGATTGAAACTTGGCAATATTTTGACACTATTTTGGAAAAACTTTTAAAACAAATTTTTGAATAGGAAAATTACATCATTTTGAGTTTATTTGACACAACAAACACATAGCATTGAGCATGGATGAAATGGTTTGTTTCCAAACTATACATAATGTTAAGGGCCCAAATTCAGGATTTGAAGCCCAAATTTAGAATTTGAAACTTTATGTGGTAAAATAAAATTTATCCCAAACTTTAAGGTATAAATTGAAGAAAAAAAGAAAGAAAGTAAAGGTTAAAAAACAGGAAGAATAAAATAAGAAAAGATAGAATAAAATAAATATGTTGACATGGCTTTTATGTGGTTCAAAATGATACAGTTTTGAATAGGAAAACTACATCGTTTTGAGCTTAGTTGACACTTAATAGAAACATAGCAGTGAACATAGATGGAATGGTTTGTTTCCAAGACGATACATAATGTTAGGGGCGCAAATTCAAATTTTGAAACCTAAGGGATAAAATCAAAATAAACCCTAATTTTAAAGGTATAAATTTCAATTTAGTTTAATGCAAAAATGACCCTTATCTTTAAAGGTATAAATTGCAATTTAATTTAATTTCAAAACAAAAACCTTGCTTGACTAACAGCATAAAAATGAATCTCTTGGTTGGGAAGCATGAAAATAAGATGAGCTCCGATAGCATCTTGTTCAAGAATGTTATGTCACATTCTTGGGGTCCACGATAGCTCAATGGCTCAGGAGAATTGCCCCAGATTTAGGTTTTATTAGACATCTAGCTTGATTTTGTACCAAGATTGTAAACCCAACAAGGCCAAATTTAGGCCTAGGCTTAAGGCCCCTCGTTACGGAAAAGGTCCAAATGTTGTAGAATATAATAATTTTTTTTTAAAGAATAATATTGTTATGAACGAACATTTTCAAAACCCTTTTCATAATATTGACATATCAAGCTCTCAGTAGAGCAATATCCCTCTTACATGAGCTACTACTAACAACACTTTTTATTAGCACCAATTGTAGCATTTCATCTTAGTAGTTATGAAAAAATATTGTGATTTTTTTTTTTTGCCTACAAACTTATTGGGAAAAAAAAATTTACTGGGTGGGTTGTGTACCCTTGGCTCTCCTTTAAGAAGACTCATGAAATATTGGGCTAATAATAACCTCATGAAAAATATGCTATGAGCGTGATATATCATCATTATATAACAATCAATTTTCTCCAACAACTTGAAGTTTTAAGTTTTGTAAACCAATCTCTTTGCATGTTATAACTTATATTATTAAGTGAAGTTGCAATAATGTTCATTAAATTAGATTCTTGTTATAATTAATATTGTAGATAATATTTCTTGCAATAATCAATTTATAGAAAATATTTAGTGGATGATGAAATAGTTAATAGAAAAATAGTATTATTGTAATGAAAACTATTACAATAATTTTTAAGATGTAATACAACAATATTACATAAAAATTTATGTTTTAAAAAAAAAAATACATGCATCATATGCAAAATATTACTCATAATACTTCTTGTAGTAGTTTCTGCATAGGGAAACTTTCAAAATTAAAAATTGATAAAATCTTATTTAAGACTGATTATGTCACAAGAAGATTAAGTGGAGTAGCTACTATCAATTGGAAAAAAGAAATGTTAACAAAATCTAAATACAAAAACTTTGTTAATAATTTTACCTTTAATAAAGAAAGAATGACTTTTAAACCCAAAAAAAAAAAAAAACTGTAATATAGAAAGTTAAATAATATATGTGTGTAAAATTGACTATAATTTATTGGCTTGAGCCTCAAATTTATTTCTCATCTCTATCTCCACTGTTGCTAAGCACCCATAATGGCATAGGCCCTGAAATTGGAGTTTGATTCTCTCCTTCGCAATTGTATTAGGTATACCGTTCCCTTTAATAGAGCTAAAAAGTTCATTGGCTGCAAATGGGTTTTTCAAATCAAGCATCATGATGATGACTCTACTGAGTTGTACAAAGCAAGGTTTGTTGCAAAATTGTTTCATCAACAACCTGATTTGGATTCCAATGAGACTTCCAGCCCTAATGCTAAACCCATTAAGATATGTACATTCTCTCTTTTGATGTGTCTATATATATATATATATATATATATTTTGGTAAATTGGAATATCAATAAAGAACTAGAAAATAGAAGAAGGAGCAGGGCACCTCCTGTTGGAGTACAAACCACGCTTATCAGCCTCAATAAGAGGAAGCAAGTCCACAGGCGGACTGGGATACAACACAAAATCTAAAGACTACACAAGACCTAGTCTAGATAGGCTATCAACGCATATGTTAGCCTCACGGTAAATGTGTCTGATGCAGCACCGAGAAAGACGGGCAACCAACTGCCTACAATCATCAAATAGAGGAGAAACCACAGTATTGGCATATGTAGAGCTATTAAGAGCATCAACTAAGGCTCTAGCATCCAACTCGATAACAACATTCTGCAGATTCAACTGAAGGCAAAGCATTAGGCCATCCTATAGCGCCCAGATCTCAGCCATAAAGCTATTAGCTTGACCAATGTTTCTTGAAAACCCCACCATCCAATTTCCTAGGTCATCTCTGATCAAATCTCCACATCTTGCCTTGTTTGTTGGTTCTAAAGCTACCCCATCCATATTAAGTTTTACCCAACCTATACCTGGCCTTTCCCATCTGATCTGTTTAATCACCCTTGGCTGTTTAATTAATGGACGATTGATGCATAAGGTAAATTCCATGGCTTGCGAGAAGATAACCTTAGCCAGCTGTGGATTCGCTCTTTTGCCCTTGAAGACCAAATGATTACGTTGTTGCCAGATAAGCCAAATAGCAAGGAGAAATGTGGTGCTCTAGAGGGGATGATTAGAAGGAGTCCTTTTGGATTTGGCATTGGAGGTCAGCCATTCATTGATGTTTAGAGAGAAGAAGGTACTGTTATTGTTATTAATACCCAGTTGATACCAGATTGGTTTCACCATGCTGCAATCACGGAGTGCATAGGTAATAGTCTCAGAAGCCGAGTGACACATTGGGCAGGTGTCATCCAAATGCATACCTCTAGCAACCAAGCGCTCTTTCACACCTATGGCCTGATCGAGACACTTCCAAATAAACATTTGGATTTTAGGGAGAGTGCAAAGCTTCCAAATCTAGGTCCCATCGAAGGAGTTGAGATCCTGCTGATCCAAAGCTAAGAGGTAGGCACTTCTAGCATTAAAATCACCCTTAGGGGACATTTTCCAAGCAAGTTTATCACCATTTCTCGCAAAGATGGGGGTAGGAACAGCCTGTATAGAAGTCTTGATCTCTGAGGGAAGCTCAAAGGGAATTAAGGGCCAAATCCAGCCACTGGAGGAGCAAGTATCCTTAATCTTAAGATCATTGACTTCACGAGGGAGAGGCCCTTGGATGATATTTCTAATTGGGCCAAGATTAGACCAATAGTCATGCCAAAAATTCAGGTTGCTATCATGCCTAGGGACCCATTTAACCCTTTTTTTGAAAACTTCCTCCCCTTTCCTCATCCCTTTCCAAGTAGGGGAGCAAGGAAGCCTAGCTGGATTTCTGGAGTTAATTCTCTGTCTAGTGCCATACTTTAACTTGAGAACACGAGACCAAGGGGCATTACCTTCCATGTGTAATCTCTAGTTGAGCTTGGCCAAGAGGGTTGCGTTTCTCCCTTTTGCTATTTGCAGCCCCAAACCTCCAAGATTTTTAGGCTTGGTGACTTTATCCCACTTGACCCAGTGCATTTTCCTAGCTTGATCTGTAGACCCCCAAAGAAAGTTTCTATTAACTCGATCAATCCTGTCCAGAATCTTACTAGGGAGTAAATTACCCTTGCATTACATAGGTAGGAATGGTAGATGAAGAGGATTGAATGAGAACCATCCTATCAGCCATAGACAAAAGATTTGCTTTCCAGCCCACTAGTTTTTTCTTGACTCTATCCAACACAAAGGAGAAGTCTTGCCTTTGGTTACCCGGGTGCTTTAGGTGGAAACCCAAATACTTGCCTAAATTGGAAGTTGGGGTAAACCCGAGAATGTCCGATAAGGCCTCTCTTTGATTTGGGTCCACATTTGGGGAGAAATAAACACGGGACTTGGCTACACTAATGGTCTGACCAGATCTTGTGCAAAACTCAGTAAGCACATCCTTTATGGCTAGGCAATTTTTCAGATTAGCATAGGCAAAGAGGACTAAGTCATCAATAAAGAAAAGGTGGGAGAAAGGCAGCCAATTCTCGAAGGTTTTAACAGGGGTCCAGCTTTCGTTAACACACTTCCTTTCAATCAAGTGACTCAAGAACTCCATGCAAATAATGAACAGGTAGGGGGAGAGAGGATCCCCTTGCCTAATACCCCTTGACGGTCAGAACGGCTCAAGGCAGCCCCCATTGAAGAGAAGAGAAGAGTAGATGAGACCAAGGATATGAAACTCATGATGAGCTCTATTAGCTTGCCTGGGAAGTTACAGCTAAGGATCATTTCTCGAATGAAGCTCCATTCGATCTTGTCGTAGGCTTTTTCAAGGTTAATCTTCATGGCCATTAGACCATTTTTCCCCTTAGTTCTACCAATAAAGTGAACCAATTCTTGGACAATAATGAAGTTGTCCACCCCTTTCCTTCTCGGAACAAATCCAGCATGATAGAGGGAAATTAACCTATCCAGATGAGGTCTAATGCGAGCGACAATAATTTTGGAAATGATCTTATAAACCAAATTACACAAGCTGATGGGTCTGTAATTTGCAATGGTTCAGGCCCTTGAATCTTGGGTATGAGGACAATGTGGGTTTTGTTCAGATAGTCGGGGATGCACCTATCAACAAAAGCTTTCAACACTTCCTCCGTGACTGAGTCACCTACAGTGAGCCAAAAATGTTGAAAGAAGCCTGCATGCAGCTCATCAGGGCTCGGGGCTTTATGGGGTTTCATTGACCAAAGAGCAATCTTGATCTCCTCCAGTCAAACCAAATCTTCGTGGGCGCTTTTATCTTTCTTAGAAAGCTGAGTGCGCCATTGATCACTAATATTAGCAACCCGTGGGGCACTTAAATGGGAAGTGGTATACAGCTTCACAAAGCCGCTTTTGAAAAACTCCATGACCTGCCTATCCTCTGTCAACCAATTACCCACATCATCCTTCACTGATGCAATGTGATTTCTCTTCCTTATTGCAATAGTAGAAATGTGGTAGAATGATGTGTTACAATCTCTTGTATCATCCAATTGATTCTAGATTTTAATGCCCAAAGATCACGCTTCTGGTCTAGGAGAAGGTCAAGCTTTTAGTGGAAAAGTTTTTCTAAATTAATAAGGTTGGCACTTGGATGGAAGGCCAATGCTTTCTGAACTCCATAAATTCTGGCCACAACTCCTTTTTCTTGAGGTGAACATTGCCAAAGTGGTTTTTATTCCATATCGAGGCATCCTTAGAAAAATTGTCAATACAATTTGCTAGCCCTCTGCCTTTACTCCAGGCTCGAGACACCACACTGGGGAAGGAAGAGTCCAAAAGCCAAAACTCTTGGAATTTAAAAGGCCTGGTAAGGCTAGTGGACCTACCGGGGATGGCTTCCATGAGAACCAAACAATGATCCAAATGGCATCTAGGCAAATGCTTGACTTTTGCATCTGGATAAAGTAGGCACCAATCCGGATTCATAAAAAACCTGTCAATCCTCTCCAAAATCAAATTGTTGAGATCTTTCTTGTTAGTCCACATGCATCTTGGACCAGTGAACCCCATGTCAACCATGTTACAAGAATCAAGACACTCCTTAAAAGTCAGAGAACGGTTAACATTAACTCCTCTGCCCCCAAATTTATCCTCATCAGTCAACGGTTCGTTGAAGTCACCAGCCATGATCGAAGGTTTATTGTGAAGGTCTGCCACTTTGGTTAGATTATCCCAAAGAATGCATCTTTCCTTATTCCTAGGACTAGCATATATTGCAGAAAAAATCCAAGTAAGGTTAGAGAGTCGTACCTTAACTTCGACATGAATCTCCTGCTTCATGTTGGCTAATTCAACTATATCCACTTTATCTGAGTTCCATAACGGCCAAAGCCCCCCTGCGTGCCCAATGGTATTAGTATGAATGACTTCATCAAACGGAAGCCTATTAGTAATCTCTTTTGCTCTAGCACCGCCAATTTTAGTTTCCATGACCACCATAATTGCAGGGTCATGGTTTTGAACTAAATCAAGAACATGGCTCTGAAAATTGGGTTTCAGAGTGCCCCTACTATTCCAGATTATGATATTCATTAAGAGATGGTGGTCAGGTGTGGGGCATTCAACATAAGGGGGCAGCAACACCGCTACCTTCCTCAGCCTCCATCCTGTCATCACCATTACCTCCTTCGTCTAGCCCCTTCCAGGTACCAAGATTCCTAACATCAACTCCCGGGCAATTGAGAGTGGCTCGAGTAACAGAGTTGGCTTCAAGATTTGAGCATACTTGCTGTAGAGCCGAAACCCCGTGATTACCAGGAGGCGCCACCACGATTTCAGCAAGACATACTTCCAAGCAACCTTCAACTTCTAGCTGAGTCGCTTCCTTGTGAGCGTCAACCTCTCCAACGCACCGACCAACGCTATCACCCAACCTATCTGTGGAAGCCATAAACTTGAAGTTCGAATCAGAGAGAAGCTTGGGTCCATGGGCAGAGCTGAGAGTGGCTCTAGTGGTGAGAGAAGAAAGTTTAGAAGCGAAAGCTTGAGTGGGGACAGAGACGGCGTTGCTAGGGAACGCACTAGAATAAGTGTTTCTGGCAATTACCTTCTTGCCCCGAACTGAAGTAAAGGGTTTCTTGTGGGCTGGGGCCCGATTAGATACTAGGTTTGACCGATCAAACACTGGATTAGACCCACTAGGTGCGCTGGAGCTAAATAAACCTTTAGGAGCAACATTTTGGTTTGGGCTCAACCTTAAATTAGGAGCACCTTGGGCCCTCTTGCCTGTAATACTTAGTGCACCACTTCGAGCTTGAGACTCAGCATTACGCTGGAACAGAAAAGGCCCACCTCTGGATGACTTAGCTAGTGTGTGCTTGGGTTGCCATAACAGTTTGGTAGTCCCCTCTGTGGTAGGAAGGTGCTTTTTCCCCTTGTGACCACTCTTTTTCCTAGTCACTACCATCTAGGGCCCATACAGGTCAAAGTCCTCCTCCACTCCACTTGTACTCGACGTGGTATTGCTAACCAAGTTACTGCATGAGTCAGTTCGACTGGCCTCATGCCCAACGCATGACTCATCTTTCCCTATCGGAGTGGCCTCCACCGTGTCCGCTGTATCCACCATACCCATGCCCTTGTGAATGGTATACGGACATGCCTCTTTTAGATGAACTACCCTTCCACAAGAAAAGCACAGCCTTTGAATGCCTTCATATAGAACAAACTACTCGAACCAGCCAATAAGGATGGTATTGATCAATGGCTTATTAATATCTATTTGAATGCACAATCTCGCATACTTACCCCTAGCTTCCATAGTGGTATGTGCATCTATTCTTAGGACCTTGCCAATGGATTCTCCAATCTCTTTCAAGACTTCTGCCTTATATAGCTCGATGGGTAGTTCGTAAAGCCGAATCCACACAGCCACCAATGAAACATTTGCTGAAGACGGTTTGAAAAACGGCTCCCACGACCTCAAGGAAAGGAAATGGTCACCCACAAACCATGGTCCTCGCTTCAACACAGAGTTTAAATATTCTTTTGAATAGAATCGGATTAGAAAGAACCCGTTGCTAAGATCCACACAATCCATCCTCCCTTCAAGTTTCTAGAGTTGGTTCAGCTTGCTCTACATATAGGAGGAGCTCACTGAATGGCCCACTAGCTTAACGATGACAGCTTTGGACCAGGCCTTCCTTATGCGTCTCTTTCTGTCCTTGGAGAGCTTAATAGCCACCATACCTTGTCGGAGTTCATTGATGGTTTCCTCATCATTGATATCCGAGTCGCTATCTACGTCCATCTAGTCGGTGAAATCAAAAGCCTGAGCAAACGCCCTAGGGGTTTAACTGATAAGTTTATCCCTGAAGGACACATTGCTCTGGTTCCCATGCTTATGGTTATTCCGTGAAGGAGAGCCTTCACTAGTTCCTTCATTGAACTAGGCATGGCTGATATCCTTAACTTTTTTATTGCTCCTAGCTAACTCCGCTTCTTCTTCCCTAGAGAGCGTCTGTGGTGTCATGCTCTGGCTTTTTTTAGGACCACTCTTATAGCTTACCTAAGGCTCCGCTTGGGAGGAGGGAATGGAATGGAATGGAAAGGAAATAAAAGAATATTTTTAGAATATTCTTCCTTCCTCTTGCTTGGGAGTTTTAGCAGAGGGAATGGAAAACTCATTCCTTTGTTTGCGAGTTTTGGTGGGAGGGAATGGAATGGTTAAGAGGGAATACTCATTCCCTCCTAAGCCCTCAAATTCTCAAATTTTTGTTCCCCCCAAATTGGGAGGAATAGGAGGGAATGGATTTAGGTTTAATGAAATTTTTATTGAAATCCCTAAACTACCCCTTGAATCTTAGCTCTTTATTCTCAGCCAGCCGTACTAATATTTTTGCTCTCACTTTGTCGCTCCTTTCTCACGCTGCTGCTAATCACAACCAGCCGTACCAATATTTTTGCTCTCTCTTTGCCGCTCCTTTCTCACGTTGCTGCTAATCCCAACTGTGAGTTTTTCAACTGTTTTGATTTCATTGATTTATTTACTATCAAAAAAATTTTCAATTGTTTCAATTGTTTTGCTTTCATTGTTTCAATTGTTTTGTTTCCGTTTTTTTTTTCCTTTCATTCCCCTATATTCGGTATGCTGGATTGATTAGTTGATTAGTTGACTTGTCTTCTGGATTTGATCACAAACGGCTTGATTTTGAAAAGAACCCTCTTTCTCCTCAACTTGATCTTGCTCTCCCAGAAGTTTGAAACATTTTTTTATAGTACTCCTCGTTGTGTAGGGTGATATTGATACATTACTTAAAAAGAGTAACATGGTAATGACTAGTCTTGTAATTAAGTCACAGCCTTTGGTAAATCCAGCATCACCTTATATATAGTTAGGCTAGTAAGTTTTAGTAGTATGTAATGAAAAGCAAATGGTGGCTTGACTGTTTTATTGCCTATACACTTGTTAGTTTGTCTTCCTATAAAGATATAAGCATAACATGTTAGTGAGTAAGAAAGGAAGGGTTTTAGATGGTTTACAAATTTTACACTCATTGGGGGCTATCCAAATAGTGCTATTTGCCTTTCATGTTAGGAGATATGCTCTGTTTTTCGGTCAAGAAACAGAGTATTTTTTAAGTTAGCCATCTTTTCATTAGGCAAGGGTGAGGGCTACAAAGAGGGTTTTTGTTAGATGATATTCCTCTCAGGTTAATGAATTTAGTTTAAACTAATGTATTATATTAGTTTAAGCTAATATAATGCAGATGCTTTAGGAAAGGTTGGGTCAGCTATAGCTTCGTAGTTGAGAAAATAAAGGACATGGACTATACTGGTACAAATGTATGAGGGAATTCTCCAAAAATTAATAATGTAAAAATACAAATGCTAACTCATGATTAGCCGAAGGCCAATGCCAACAAGCATTTGTATTCTTTCAACGTGGAACAATCACTTATATATAAGTGATTGTCCCACGTTGAAAGAATACAAATCCCAACATTCTTACAACGTAGAACACTTATATATATAAGTGATTGTTCTACGTTGTAAGAATACAAATGCCAACATTCTTACAACGTAGAACAATCACTTATATATATAAGTGTTCTACGTTGTAAGAATGTTGGCATGTTTCTTACAACGTAGAACAATCACTTATATATATATAAGTGTTCTACGTTGTAAGAATGTTGGCATTTGTATTCTTTCAACGTGGAACAATCACTTATATATATAAGTGACTGTTCTACGTTGTAAGAAATCATTTTAGCATGTTGGCATTGACCTTCTGTTGATCATGTCTAGTTGGCCAACTTTTGTATTAATAATGTACTAAAATACATGTATATTATGTATTTATTTATTTATTTATTATCTTGTAACCTTGCCCCACTGAACTAAAATCCTAACTCATAATTGAGAAAATATAATATGAATTCAACAAAAGGCACAAGAAGTCCTATATGTGGTGTAAAAATTATTTAATTAGAGTTTCTCAATTTGTTATAAAAAATAATATCAGTTAGGTATGAAACTAGCAACTTTCTCTTAGAGCCCTCCATTTAATTAAGCGTATACTTTACATCCTTTTTTGACTTTGAACCTTGACTTGATTAGAGGCAGCTCTAGCTAAATCTAAACTTATAATTAGTTAGACTAATAACTAGTTAGACTAATAACGTAACTATTTTTTTTAGAACATGTGCCCATAATTTTTTAAGTTGGACTGATAACATAACTATTTTTTGTACATAGATGGATTTGAATGATGAGGTACTTAAGACCATAATTTTTTCGGACTTTATGCGAAAACTAGCCTTGGTTCATGCTGCATGCCGTTATTTGTGTTACATTATCCATCAAAGGCAACGACTAAAAAGAAGGCGTGTTCCCCACATTCCTACACAGTCAACCATAGAAAGACAGAAAGTTCGTGATGAAATAATGTCTCGACTTAGGAATAGTGAAAAATGCTATGATGTTATACGCATGGGTCCACAAGCTTTTCAAGGTTTGTGTGACATTTTACGGAGAGATGGTGATCTTCAAGACACACAGCGCGCCACGGTTGAAGAGCAAGTTGGCAAGTTTCTTCACATGCTAGCACATAATCAAACGCATCGTACAATGTCCTTCTTTTTTTGTCGTTCCCGTGAGACCATTAGTCGCCATTTTCATAAGGTGTTAAGATCAATAATTATGTTAGAGGATCAATTCCTTCGACAACCTGACGGAACCCAAGTGCCACTTGAAATACTACAAAGTAGTAGGTTCAACCCATATTTTAAGGTAAATGTATCATGCATATAACTTATATTTGATAGTAGTTTAGTACAAATATATTTTAAGGTAAATGTTTTTGAGAGATAATGTTAATCTCAGGATTGTATTGGGGCACTTGATGGAACACATGTTCGTGTCAAAGTGTCTAATGAGGATGCACCAAGATATCGTGGTAGGAAAGGTTACACAACACAAAATGTGTTGGCGGCATGCTCATTTGATTTAAAATTCACATATGTATTACCGGGTTGGGAAGGAACTGCTTCAGATTCAAGAATAATAAAGAGTGCTTTAACTAGAAACGATAACTTGAAAATTCCACAAGGTAAATTTAATTCAAATACGTAGTAGGGTGTATTCTTTATAATTAAAAAATTGTAGTATATAATTAATGGTTGTTATTGTTGATTAGGTAAATATTATCTTGTTGATGCGGGATACATGAATAGAAGTCGCCTGATTGCACCTTATAGGGGAGTGCGTTATCATTTAAAAGAGTACTCTATTCGTCCCCCTGAAAATGCTAAAGAATTGTTTAATTTGCGACATGCGTCATTGCGCACTGCTATTGAAAGAGCATTTGGTGTACTTAAAAAGAGATTTCCTATCATAGCAAGTACTACAGAGCCTAATTATTGTGTTGACACACAAAACGAAATCATTTTAGCATGTTGCATACTTCACAATTATTTAATGGGTGTCGATCCTGATGAAAGTATTATTGCTGAAGTTGATGAAGAGGTTTTGCATTCTCATCGTGAACGTGTGGCCCCTACTCCAAGAGAAGATGATGAGGATGCTAGGCAAGGAGATATTATAAGAGATTCTATAGCATCAGCCATGTGGCAAAATTATGTCCAAATGTGATAGATTTTAGGTTTATTGTTGTCATGTCGTTTAAGACTATGCTATGTTTCAATTACTTAGACCTAAATGTTATGCAAATTTCTCTTTTCATTTTGATATTGCTCTCTATCTTTTTATAATTAATATTAATATTTACACAATATTTTATATGTGTTTTTTGTTCTATTAATTATAGCATGGGTAAGATATCAAAGAAGAATGGTGGAGATCCAAGCAAAGAAGTACAATGGAGTAGTGTTATGGATGATGCTTTAGTGGATGCTTTTTTACATCAGGTGATCATAGGTGGTAGAGTTAATGGAACTTTTACCTCAAAGGCATATGATGACATAGTGAAAGAGTTGGTTGAAAAATTTAACATGGAGATTAACAAGGATAAGGTGAAAAATCGACAGAAAACACTGAAGAAGAATTTTCATGAATGCTATGACATATTTAAAGATGGATTGAGTGGTTTTGGATGGAATGATTCTTTAAATATGTGGACAGCTGAACCAGAAGTTTGGGAGCCACTCATAGCGGTAAATTACCATTTTTTTTAGTTTAATTTTGTATTACATAATTATATCTGTTGTTTAACCATTTGTTTTGGTTTGTAACAGTCTAAACCTGCAGCCAAGAAGTGGATGACAACACCTATACCCAACTACTCTAAGATGGCACAACTTTGGGCTAAAGATAGAGCAAAAGGTGATCATGCTGAAACTGCAAAGGAGAAACGTGCTAGGTATGCTGCATCGACCACTATTGATGAGATTGATAATTTGATATCTCAAAATGAAGTTTCTTTGGAGAACTTTGAAGTGGAAGATGATCAGAGGTCACCAGAAATTAATGTTGCACGTTCTCGAGTGTCATCACAGGATGCAATGTCTTCTAAAAGCAAGAAAAGACGATTGGCAGAAGATGATGAACTCGGGAATGTAATTTCCCAGTCATTCGATAATGTATCAAAGGCAATTGATAGGGCGACTGAGGTTATGGCAAAGTGTTTTTCAAAGTCATATGGAGCAGAAGTTCACGCAGCTTTGGGCGTATTGGACTTAGATCCAATATCAAAGACTGAGGCCTACATATTTTTGATGGAAAATCCAACATATAAGGAGATGTTCTTTGGTTGCCCAGATCATGAGCGCAAATGTGTCTTATTGACACTGATGTCTAGGCCTAAAAATTAAAGAAAGTGAGGGATTTTTTTACCATCCTTAGTTTTGGAATGGATTATGTTGTTTTGTTTTGTTTTGTTTTGGCAAGACTCATTACCGGAGTTTTTTTTTTTTTTAAAGATATTTGTTTGCATTTTTAGACTATTTATTTTGTTGAGAATAAATATGTGATGCGTGAATTTCTTTACAACATAGAAATATATATAACTTGTTTTTTAGCTACAATAAATTTTTCTTTTTTCCTTAAACTAGAATTATTTTAGTTTTATATCAAGAAATTGATATGTTAATAGTTCTATCACCTCTGTTCTTAGCATGATGCAATCTATTCACCTTGAAAATCTATATTGTAATTCAATAATCTAACATAGACCCAATTGTGGCTAACTAGTTTCACATTCTCCACTAAATACTAAATATTTCAAAGCAATTATAAGTTGTCATTGATTATTTTTTATGTTCTTTAAAATGAGGGGTATAATAGTAATGTTATTATAAAATGATTCCATTCCATTCCTTCCAATGTCACTTCCAAACAGTGTTACTTACTTTCCATTCCATTCCATTCCTTTATTTTATAACATCCAAACAAGATTTTTAAATTTCATTCCATTCCATTCCATTCCATTCTTTTCCCTACTAAATCCATTCCATTCCATTCTATTCCATTCCATTCCTTTAATGATCATTCCATTCCATTCCATTCCATTCCTTTATAAACTCCCAAGCGGAGCCTAAGAGTGTCTATATATATATATATATATATATATATATATCCTTTAGATTCAACTTCAACTATGCTCCTTTTCAAAAAAAAAAAAAAAAAAAACCTGCAACTATGCTCCAACCTTGGATCGTTGGTGAAGAACATTATGGGTTGGTACGTGCAACAAATTGATGTTCAAAATGCGTTCTTGCATAGTCAATTGTCTGAAGTGGTTTATATGTCTCAAGTTCTGGGATTCACCCACCCATGATTTCCACATTATATTTGTAATTTACAAAAATCCATTCATGGCTTGAAACAAGCCCCAAAAGCTTGGTTTTCAAGACTAACTAGTTGGCTCCTTTATCTTTGGTTTTGAAGGATCTAAATCAGATTCGTCTTTGTTCATTTAAACTAGTAACTATGTTTTTCTTAATCTATGAGGATGATATCATCATTTCCCGCTTCTAATCATCTGCTATTGATGAACTCCTTATGCATTTGCAAACTGACTTTGCTATTAATGAATAAGTTGGTCTCAATTTCTTTCTAGGAATTGAAGTGGTGCTAAAATCCCTTTGTGTTCTATTGTCACAAAAAAAATGTTATATCTTAGATATTCTTAACCGTACTAAAATGTTGGAAGCCAAGCCAGTCAACTCTACCATAGCTATACATACATCTACTCCTCTCTCTGACATTGAAGGAGATCGATTTGATGACGTTAACTTATACACAAGCACTATTAAGGTCATTGTAGTACCTCTCCATCACTGGCCAGATATAACCTATTCAGTGAATAAAGTATCTCAATGTATGCCTAAACCTAGAATCCTTCATCTGCAGTTTGTATAGAGACTTTGCGTTATCTCAAGCATACAATTCATTTTGGTTTGCAGCTGAAACACTGATTGGGCTAGTTGACATGATGATCGCAAATCCGCAAATAGGAGCTTTTTGTCTCCTAATTTACGTGAGAATCACTTTTGTTGGGGTCATAAAAAGCATAAACCTATTGCATGATCAAGCATTGGAGCTATTATAACCACAAGGCCTTGCCAATGCTGCTGCAGAAGTTTAAATGGTTACTGATGATGCAGAAAATGTCGGTTGAGTTCTCTCCAATAATTAAATTAGAATGAAGTTCAATTGAAATATATTGCAAAAGAATTCAACTTGAGAGTAGATTTTGGGATGAGAATTGTGTACCCTCTCCCTTTGGTTTGCGTGGATTTTATAGTCCTTATCTTCATTGTCTAGATGAATATTTGCATTTATATGATATGGAGCTGTTGATAATAATGACTGACTTCTATTGTCAATTAACAGCTATTCGTTCGTTGGTGCCTGTATGTTACTTCTTAGTTGTCTTGGACATTGAATGTCTTGCATTGAATAACATTTAATTCTTATGTCTAGAGATAAACAATTTTGATAAATTAACACCCATCAGTAATGAATGCGAAGATGTTATAGACTTTAATGGTCTTTTACCTTTTTTATTGGTTGGTCCATCGGTTACACTTTTATTTGTCTAGCACGTTAACCGTTACTCATGTCATTTATGGAGAACTCATTTAATGGACGATGCTGGCTTGATAGATGATGTTGTTTTCCTCTTCTTTTGCTATATGATGGATGAGAGTGATTTTTCTCCTCTTCAGATACAGTATTTGCTAAATGAGTTGGGTGTTCATATATATATAGTGAGCCCTCCTATTCTTTGGTGTGATAACAGCGGGGTTACTTGACTCTCCTCAAATGTAGTTTTCCATACTGCATAAAACATGTTCAAAATGATTTCTACTTTGTTTGAGATATGGTCGCCAACAAATCTCTTATTATTCGATTATTGTCCGTGGCGATCAATTAGCCGATATTATCACCGTGTCATTATCTCCATCCAGATTTGCACTTTTATGGACAGAACCACATAATTCGGAATGCAAGCTTCAACTTAAAGTAATTGTAATAAGATCACAACTCAAATGTGATTTTTTTAATCTTCCACCACCTATTTTCGTCCCCTTAATTTGGAGACGTCTGTCAATCCATCAAGTGAATAAGTTAAATAAATACGTCCTGAATTCGAGTCAAACATAGGAATTAAGAAAATCAGTATAGGCGGATTCAAAGAAAAATTCAAAGGGGTAGAACCTATGTTGGTCCCGTTCAATGACAAAGAGAAGTGACACAAAGAGATTATAGGGATGGGAGACGTGAGTAGCTATTGTTTATTGAGTTTGCTATCGGGGTAGCCTGGGTAGGAGATATGTTACTATCTGCTAGGGTCCATTTAAGATGGCATAAGATCACCTGGGTGTACAAACACAAACGCTATTGGATTAAACAAATGTTAAAGACTTAAAAGAATCGCTATTAGTAGGGTTGTGCATGGGTCGGGTTGGGTCGGGTTGAACCCATGAGTTTGAAAATTTTTTTTAATTATTATTAAATTGAGTAGAAAAAAAAATATAAATATTAATATATTAAAAAAACCTAAAGATTAATATCAATGTAATTCTTTAAGGGCAAACAACACCAATAACTAAACAACAATAATAATTTACTAGAGTTTGTGTGAACTAATTGGCTTTTATATAGGATAGGAAGAACTGGTTATTTTAAAAAATTTATTAATTACATAATACATATTATATATATAATTAGTATTAGGAGGAGGAACTGTGGAAGTATTGCTCTACAGCTGGTTTTTTTTTTAAAAAAATTATTAAATATAATATATATATATAAGTGCCCTAGTTTTAAAAAAAAAATTATTAAATATATAATATATTTTAAATATATATTAAATATGGGTGGGTCGGGTCGGGTCAGGTCGAGTTTGGCGGGTTTGTAATTTTATGACCCAAATCCAACCCGACCCGCTATAAAAAAAAAAAATTTGTAACCCAACCCAACCCACCAAGGTCTAAAAACCGACCCAACCCGGTGAGTCGGGTTGGGTTGGGTTGAGTTTGGCGGGTCGGTGGGTTTTCTACACACCCCTAGCTATAAGCTTGATTGTTTGATTTTGATGAGGTACGAAGAAAAAAAAAAAAAGGATAATGACAAATAGCTAAAGACATATTTGTTGATAGGCATTGTTAATTCCTAGCTAAAACATCCTTTCAGGTGTCATTGTTTTTCATGGGCCAACTATGGGAAGTTGGAACAATTCTAGCCATGCAAATGAAAGAGTCATATTAGAGCATTCACAGTAGTGGAGCTAAAAATTTAGCTTTTCAGCTCCACCAAAAATTACTTTATCTATTTTACCTATACACATGCTGTAGCAATGGATCTATTTTAGCTTTCAACATAATAAAATTATATATCCCACTATCCAAAAAAACATCCACAGCACCAACCACAACCACACCCACCAAAACCACCACCACCACCACCACCACCAGTCCACAGTAGGGAAGAAAAAAAAAAAAAAAAAACCCCCATAGCACCACAAAACATGACACAACCACCGCCAACACAGCACCACAAAACAAACCCACATCCACAAATCACAACCCTGATCTCAACCTCGATATCAATGCACACCGAAGCACAATCACGACCCAGGGGTGGAGTGGAGGTGAGGGAAGCCACTTCGATCCACGAGGCTGGAGGCGATCGGCAGCGTGGGTCTGAAGCGATCGGCATTGGGCGGGGGCTTGGGTCGGCGGCGGTGAATAAGGGAGCTTGAGAGAGTGACGATGAGAGAGGAGAATGACGGTGAAGCGATTGGTGAGATATTGAGAGAGTCTTGGGAGAGGATGAGAGCTGAGTGACTGAGAAAGAGAGAGAGAGGGGCACGAAGTGAGAGAGAGAGCGTCATAGAGTGAGAGCTTGAGTTTCAGGTGAGATGGTGGCGAGGGCTGGCGGCTGTAACAGAGAAGTGAGAGCTTGAGAGAAATTTCAGATGAGAGCTTGAGAGCGACACTGAGAGAGAGAGCACGGTGAGATGAGAATAAAAGAAATGAAAAAAATAAACCAAGTAGCGTTATTTTAATCCAGGGTGAATAAAAAATTAATTTTTTTTTAGATATCTGCTACAGTGCACATTTGTAGATAGATGTGCACTCTAGTAATTCAGCTAAAAATTATAAGAATGCCTCCACTGCTGCATGACTGTTTTTGGTATTTTGGTGGAGCTAAAATAGCATTATAGCTATTTAGCTCCACTACTGCAAATGTTCTGCTTTCATGACATAAATAATTATATAAAAGTTTATATGCTTATAAACTACCTGCGGATATGTATGATATCACTGTCAGTTGTAGAATCATTACTATAGTAGCTGTTATTTAGAAAGTTTAAGAACACAACTTTCGTTCCATAATTCTAATGACGTTGAAAGATGATAATCCACCCTTTGTGATTGTTCACTTCAACAAGTTGTAGCAAAAAATGGTATGATATTAAAAGAACCAGCTTTTATTAGAAGAAATTACACTTTACTCTCTAACTATACTACATTTCACACAAACATTTTTAAAATATGAGAATACACACTTACTAAACTATATCCATTTTTACACTTATCCCTCTAATTTATGAGAATCCACACTTTACCTTCTTAAATATACCCATTTTGCATTTACCCCACCATAAACTGTAAGAATGCACACTTATATTTTAAACTATTATTCATAGAATGTGATATCAAAGTATTATACGGATAATAGTTTAAGGAGAGTAAGTCTGGAGTCTCATAGTTTAATTAGGAAGACAAATGTTACGCAAGTAATAGTTTAGAAAAGTAAATATGTAATTTCATAATTTAAGAGGTAAATGTAAAAGTATAATTTAGGAGGTAGAGCTTAATTTTCCTCATTATTTAGATCTAAGATTAGTGGGTCATTTTTTGAAATTCCTTGGTTGATAATTAAGTCGGCAATAAAATTGTGGGTTAATAGCTTCAGCTTGTACTGTAATTGGTAAAGAAAATGACAAATAATAATTTTAAAGCAAGCATGGCCACATTTTTAGAGTCCATTTGTTACCGTTGTTTAAATAACAGTTTTCAGTATTTAAACAATATTACACGTATTTTTATACTTTTTCACCCAGAGGTCCTCCTTCAATTTTGATAGAAGTTATTGCCAGATTTTACTCTAGATGTAATGCCACTACAAGGCTGATTCGTCCATCCATCGTGATCTTCACTATCCTTCTTCCCACTGTAAAGAATAAGAATTGTAGGTACATATGATTTGTTAACTACCACTGGGTTTGAAAACCTAGCCGATAAGACTAATCATACAAGTTTTATTTTTTAATTTATTTCTATTTTTAATAAAAGTGGAATTCAAATTTTATCTCTTATTTTTTACCACAAAAAGTTTTTACCGGATGAGTCGAAGAGAATTCACTACTAATCATACATATTAATAGTTTATAATATGAATTAACAAACCCTGCTAACCACGTTAAATTTTTAAGCAAAGAGAAGAACATAAATTGAATAAGTATCAGCCAAACTTGGCTAATATTTATTACACACACTCGCAAGATGTTTACCACTTTACCCTTCATAAAAATATTGGAAAGACAGGTACCTGATAGATATGAGGAGACACTGTGGTTGTGTAGCCACTCTGCCTCATTGACCAATCACCATACATTACACACAAAGTCCTCCTGCCATGCATTAGACTACTTGCATAAGTGCTTATTATAGGGAAAAAAAAAACATGTTAGTTAATTAATTAAACCCAAAATTCATATACATCAAACCATGCAAAGTTTGTATAAAAAAATATGGTTACTATAATAGCCATGTAAATATGCACTGTCACTATTTATTTTTCATTTAGTTCTTTATTATTAATTTTAGGTATTATAAAGGAAGAGAGTAGATAGTGGTGATCACGTGTGAAGTAAAAGAAAACAATTAAAAAAAGAACAATAAAAATTAATATTTTAATGAAATGTAGTGTAAAATAGATAATGTAATGTGAGATGTTAGTATGTAAATTTTTTTTAATATAAAAAGAGTAAGTTCTTATACTAAAATAGAGTGAAATTTTTACGAGACGATGCAAAAAAAGATATATTTGTATAACAAATTCAGTCTTGATTTTTTGTTTTTGTTTTTGTTTTTTTTTTTTTTTTTTTTTTTTTGGTTATTGTTGTTGGTGGTGGTGGTGTTGTTGTTATTAGGAGCAAATTCAGTCTAGATGATTACAGTACTTTATACGTTTCAGTAGGCCGGCTCTAGGCCAAGATCACTTGGGCCTAGGGCTAGCCCCTAAGGGCCCGTTACAAAAAGCCCTCAAAGATATTTTGGGATATAATATTGTGTCCTTTTGTAAAGCGTTTTCAAAACCACATTTTTTTCACAGTACAACTTTTTAAATTTCATTCCCATAAAAAAAAATTTAATTTCATAATCTCTTTCTAGCTATAACATTTTAAAATAACTCTAATTTAAAAAATTGAAAAAAAAAAATTGTGCGCTCTTTCATTTACTTCAAGTTTCAAAAAGTCTCCAAAGGATTCCACCAATCAAAATATAGCCTAATTAAAATCATAAATTATTTCATAAAAAAAAAAAAAAAAATTTATGAGTGTGACAAATTATTATCCATGATTAATTCTCTCTAACAATTTTAGAATTTAATTTTTGTAAATCAATATTGTAGAGACTCAGTTTTAGAAAGATTCTCCAACAATACATTTGTAGAGAGTGAGTCGAAGGTTTAGGCGCTAACAGACTCCCAACGGAGCACCAACCATTTTTCTTTTATTGAAGGGTAATAAGCCCAATTTACAACTTAGGGTAGCTCCTCGGCCAATGGCCGAGGAGGTTTTCCCTCCTCAAACTGACATCGCCTAGGAGCCATTCTATTCTCTCCCCCCCACTACTCTTTGCTCACTTTTCTTATATATCTCTCTTCCTCCTATCCCATTATTCCTTCTGTTGATCACTTATTGGCCTCTCCTCTGACCCTCCGTCCCATCAGAGGTCTTATCTGTGCTCAAGTGGTTCACCCTGATCAATGTTGCCCTGTCAAGGGGTTACATCCCCATTAATGCGGCCAGGGGGGTTAGGTGAGCGCATTTAATGCAAAGGTGACAGCTCGCCTAAGGCTTGCCCCTTCGCCGTGCTCCTGTCGCCGTCGCGTGGCACTAGGCCTTCTCCTCCTCGGACATTCAAGGAGTCCCCCTCGGTGGTGAGGTATTCGTGTTCTTCCGAGGTCTCGGACGCCCGAGGGTGGGCCCTCCTCAGATAGGTTTCTCGGGGGTCGGTCCTCGCGCTTTCATCCTCGGACCCCTAATGTATCCTCGGCGTGGGCCCTTGGGCCTGGTTTGGAGTGGGCCGAGGCCACTTGATTTTCTGGTCTCACAATAGACCCTCAAAATCTTGCTACACGCATCCTCAAGCGAGGAGAAGGATTTTGACATCCTCGAGCTTGTTCCGTGCCCAGTCGAGCCTTACTCCTGGTCAGCACGGGGGTCTATTCATCTGCCCAAGGCACGTTGCTGACGTTTCGGAGTGTGCAACGTGCCCATCATTAAATTCAGGCGGCTCTGTGTTCCCCACGTCTAACGAGGCGTTACCAATCTAACGGTGGAGGTTTGTTTCACATTTATGGGCAGGAAAACCCGCACGGCTCTTCAATTTGGGGTATAAATACCCATACGAACAGCTACTTCTTGTTCTTTATTTGCAATCAAGAATTCTCGCGCGTCCTTCCTGAGTTCAGATACACTCACATCTCCAGCACCAAAAAAAGCCTGTCCGAGGAGCTCCTCTTTTTCCCAGTAAGTCGCTCTACCCCTCTCTGAGCTTTCTTCCCCTTTACCCCTTTACCCCTTCTCCTTCGCGAGGGATCTGATCGCAGATCTGCGGGCTAAGGTGACAGCGGCCGAGGGGGCCTAGAGGGAGGCAGAATGGGCTAGAGACCAAGCGTGGCGGGCTAAGGACGAGGCAAATTTTGGCAGGGAGATGGCCCTGATTGCCAAGGAGGAGGCTAAGACCGCAGCCTATGCTGATGGGGTGGTTGCGGTAGAGGTCCTCTATAAAGCTCAAGTTCCAGGGGTATGTAGGCGATACTGCTCCCAAGTCTGGGCTGAGGCCCTCAAACAAGCTGGGGTGGAGGCCACGTCCAACTTGTGGAAGGTGGAGAGCGTGTACTACCCCCCTGCAATCCGTGAGGCTGCCCCTGATGGCGCTAAGGCTGGGGAGATTGTTGAGGAGGTGGAGGCTGTTGAACTAAGGGAGCATCTGAGCGAGGAGGTGCCCTAAGAGATAGTAGAGATCCCTTCCGATGCTCAAAACCCACCACCGAGGAAGCAGCCGTTCTCGCCGTACCCTTGCAGCCCGTCCCCTCAGGCCAGGGCTCAGAGGGGTCAGGGGTTGCCCTTGTCCAGCCTGAGCAAAAGGAGTAGATTCCCTGGCGTCTCGGCTCATCCTGCTTTCATGTCATTTTATTTTATTTTGATGTGCTTCTCCTCTATGTACTGTGGCTCTTGCCATGCAACCTTCATGGATTCATTATTGTAATGGGAGTTTAATTTCCCTTCTTATCTATTTTGGGTTGTTTATTTGTTTGCATGGTATCTGCTTCCTTTCTTTTCTTTTTATTTGCATGAGTTGTATCTCGGCCAACTATGCCAGGAACCATGATAATGGGGAAAGAATGTATGCGTAGGCAGTCCCCTTGTGTCCCAAGGGTCAGGTAGGATTTTGGTCCTTTCTTAACTTAGGGTGCTTTGAAGTAGTTAGTTTCTCTATAGGCCTGAATTCGAGGACCATGCGATGCCTTAGTTCTGTCTAACATTTCCATTCTTCTGTAAGTATCTAGTTTCCCTATAGGTTTGAGTCCGAGGACCATGCAATACCTTGGTTCTGTTTAGTACCCAGGTATAGCTGAGTGGTTAGTTTTCCCATAGGCTTGAGTCCGAGGACCATGCAATGCCTTGGTTCTGTCTAACACTTCCATTTTCCTGTAAGTATCTAGTTTCTTCATAGGTTTGAGCCCGAGGACCATGCAATACCTTAGTTCTGTCTAGTACCCAGGTATAGCTGAGTGGTTAGTTTTCCCATAGGCTTGAGTCCGAGGACCATGCAATACCTTAGTTCTATCTAACACTTCCATTTTCCTGTAAGTATCTAGTTTCCCCATAGGTTTGAGTCCGAGGACCATGCAATACCTTGGTTCTGTCTAGTACCCAGGCATAGCTGAGTGGTTAGTTTCCCCATAGGCTTGAGTCCGAGGACCATGCAATACCTTGGTTCTGTCTAACACTTCCATTTTCCTATAAGTATCTAGTTTCCCCATAGGTTTGAGTCCGAGGACCATGCAATACCTTGGTTCTGTCTAGTACTTAGGTATAGCTGAGTGGTTAGTTTCCCCATAGACTTGAGTCCGAGGACCATGCAATGCCTTGGTTCTGTCTAACACTCTTCTGTTCTGCTGTGAGAAGGGGTTTGGCCTCGGACCGCTACACTGGGGACGGTTCCTCCTCGGGCCGGATGGTCAACCTTGCGGCGCTTTGGGGCAGGGATTGTTCAGACTCTGGTCTTACGTGTAGCATTGATCTCGCCTTCACTTCGAGTTCCCATCTTCCCCATTTACAAGGCGCCCCTTGGCCGTTCGTGCTCCACGCCTGACGCTTCAAAGCCCAAGACACGCCTTCATTAATATCCTCGTGAATTGCTACAAATCACGAGGTCTGTGATCTCTTTGGGACTTGGCACCCTCGTGATTAGTACTACTGATAGTTCTCTTTTCGAACTTTGTGTGGATTAATTCCCACCAGTCTTCAACCTCTTTATAGAAGGCTTTCTGGGGGAACGTTTCTCCGCGCTCCATGAACTTCCTAACACAACCAAAAACACGCCCTTTCAGCTCCCCAAGCCCCTTCAATAACCCCGCCAGGATTGTGACCGAAGTTGGAAGATATGGGGTGGCTTTGGGCGAGTGTGAGGACATCCAGGCCAAAAGCCGTTGTGACTGCAGCCCCTACCAGGTTTCTGGCACGGCAGAGTCTAAGCGTAACCCCGATTATGCCCTGCGTGGTGGCCAGGAGGGATGTCACTGAAGTACCTAACGTTCCTCCCCAGAGTGCACCCCCGCCGGAGGAGACCCGCAAGATCACGTCATGGCTAGTGCCCGAGTGTCGCCACCTCCAACGGCCAACGCTCGTGAGGATTGGAGAGAATCAAGGGAACATCATAAGGGAGGTCGTCCTCGTGCCCCTGCGTCTGCTCCTCTCTTTGTTCCAGCTCCGCCACACCGGACAAGGAGTTGTTGGTGGCCTTGGAGCATACTGGCCTCAGCCTCATTCCCTTTAGCTAGTTTTAGAACAGGCCCACCTGGGCCTCTGTTTGTAGAATTAGCTTGTAAAAGTAGTTTTAAAACACGTCTGCCTAAGCCTCTGTTTGTATATTGTACCTTTCTGTTTAATAAAGTAATATGCAATTCCTTTTCGTTTCTGTTGGATCTTCTATTTTGGACCCTTTACTTTTCTGCAATGTTTGTTTGTTTGTTCTTCTTTTCTTTTCTTTTTTCTTTTTTTTTGTTTGATGCGTCGCCACTAACCTTCCGTAGAAAAACTACTTAGAACGATCGCCTGTTGCGCCTACCGATGCACTAATCCTTCCCACAGACGGCGCCAATTGTAGGGACGCAGTTTTAGGAAGATTCCCCAACAATACATTTGTAGAGAGTAGGTCGAAGGTTTAGGCGCTAACAGGCTCCCAACGGAGCACCAACCATTTTTCTTTTATTGAAGGGTAATAAGCTCAATTTACAACTTAGGGTAGCTCCTCGGCCAATGGCCGAGGAGGTTTTCCCTCCTCAAACTAACATCGCCTAGGAGCCATTCTATGCTCTCTCCCCCACTACTCTTTGCTCACTTTTCTTATATATCTCTCTTCCTCCTATCCCATTCTTCCTTCTGTTGATCACCTATTGGCCTCTCCTCTAACCCTCTGTCCCATCAGAGGTCTTATCCGTGCTCAAGTGGTTCACCCTGATTGATGTTGCCTTGTCAAGGGGTTACATCCCCATTAATGCGGCCAGGGGAGTTAGGTGAGCACATTTAATGCAAAGGTGACAGCTCACCTAAGGCTTGCCCCTTCGCCGTGCTCCTGTCGCCGACGCGTGGCACTGGGCCTTCTCCTCCTCGGACATTCAAGGAGTCCCCCTCGGTGGTGTGGTATTCGTGTTCTTCCGAGGTCTCGGACGCCCGAGGGTGGGCCCTCCTCGGATAGGTTCCTTGGGGGTCGGTCCTCGCGCTTTCATCCTCAGACCCCTAATGTATCCTCGGCGTGGGCCCTTGGGCCTGGTTTGGAGTGGGCCGAGGCCACTTGATTTTCTGGCCTCACAAATATAATTAGGACTTCCTCATTTTGTTGAGTTGTTTTATGATTAACTATCACCAATGGCAAAGCCAAAAAGTTAAATTTGTAGATCTTCAATCTTATAGATATGTATGTGTATGTCTATTACAAAATTGTATGTAATTACTCCAACACTAAAAAACACATAATTAGCTAAGAATTATATACTTCAAGCGATACTTTGTGGTATTTACAACGGAAATATCCAGGGTTTAAATTCTTTCATTCCACATTGTAACTATCAAATTGTTGAGGAAAAAAAAACACATAACTACAAGCTTAAAAGAAAAAATTATACCATTATCATTTATATGTAGAGTAATTTGAAATTGTTTTTTAAACTTTATGTTTTTATTCATTTTTGAGATATAAAAGGAATATTATATAGGCCTGTGTGTGCAGATATATTCTCAAATCATATGATCATTTACTTTGTAATTTATAAGTCATATAAATATTATATGACATTTTTCTTAACAATTACATTACATTGGACCAAGATTGTGAGTAAATAAATTACAAATTGTAGACACATAATCAACATAAATAACATTACATAGGTCATGATTTGGGAGATTTTATTACATGTTATACATAGGAAAAAAAAAATTCTTATGCTAAATTTATAAACTACATATATACATACACTTAACATATATTTTTGGAGGATTACAACTTTCACAAGAGTTTAAAAAATTATAAAATTTTGACGGGTCCAAGTAGTATTTTTGTAAGGGGTATACTTGTAAACATACTATGACATATGGGGAAATAAAGGAATTTTAAAAAGTTTGGGGCCCTTGGCTCCCCCTGTTTACATGTGGTCACATTCTTTTTAAATGGAAAACCATGAAATAAACTATCAATCATGTTCTCAATGCCCACCCCAACCTTTACAAAAAATAAAATAAAATTATAAAGGAGAGAGAAAGACAGCTTTTGCCTTTTGTTCTAATTTTTGTTAGGCATGATTTTATTTTTTAAGAGAATTTCAACTTATGGTGTCTTCCCCTTACAATAACCATTTTTTATCAAACCAAGATACCAATCAATTTTTGGTGTAGGTGGAGACAAGGTTTTTAGACCCGGACCGTTCATTAAACCGTAAAAGGGAGAAGTTCAAGGTTTTTAAGTTCGAACCGAGATTAAACCAAGGTTGAACCGTGATGACGTCGTAATTAGTTTAATAATTATTTAAATATAAATAAATATATTAAATTAGTATAAATAGAAAAATTAAATTAAATGACCCAATTAAATATAGAAATCTATCTTTCAAATATATATTTTTTTTTATCTCATAGGACAAATAAGAAATATCATATCCTAAGCATACATTGTTTCTCAAAAAAAAAAAAAAAAAAATCCTAAGCATACATAGATATAATATTTCTTTCTTTATTTATATGTTGATTAGATAAACTCGTGATAGTAATATTGCAATAATATTGGAATTAGAAGGGCACTTAGTAATTTTAAATTAAAATAATTATTTAATAACACTATATTAATAATATATGTTGACTCATTATTTTTCCTCTATCATTCAAACTTTGCTACATTATAATTGCGACAAAAAAGTTGTAAAATATTTTATAACACTATATTTTTTTCATTTAAAAAAAATTATAAATATTAACAAAGGACTTATAATATTTTATTTGTTACTTATTAATCCATCAATAGTCACGTCACATACTCAAAGCTGCAAATCTAACGGCTGAAACATTTTGCCAATTTCAAAATTCAAAAGTTTTCTTGTTTCCAATGTCAAGTCACGTGTGTAGGACAGTAGGAGGGGCTCTGGATTCTTCCAAGTCACGTGTAGGAGGGGCACTAGATTCTTCCAAGTCAAGTCATGTGAACCAATGCCATTGGAAACATAAAAAAGAAAAAAAGAAATCAAAACAAACCCAAACAGAGAGGTGAGAAACCATAGCAATCTCCACAGAAAGAAGAAAGAAGAAGAAATAGAAGCAGAAGACAAAGATGAAGGTTGTGACTGGCGATCTAAGCTAGGTTGCTAACTTGCTGAGTTGCTGTTTCAACTTCGCACAGCCCCTACTTTGTCATCTTCTTCTTCTCAGTTTTTTTTTTCCCCTCACAAATCTTTTGGTTCCAGATCTGAAAAAAGTCCAACGCATGCCGGCCAAGTGGTTTGATCATGGTTCTAGAATTTAAAGCTTGTTTTTTTGTGTCTTTGTGTGTGTGTGTGTGTTTTTTTTTTTTTTTTTTAAGGTTCAGATTCAAAGGGAAGTAGGGAACCGTGAGAACCGGTCTAAATCCGGTTCTCAGAACTGTAAGGTCCGACCAGTGGCGGCTCCAGGATTTTCTTTTAGGGGGGTCAATAGTGCGTTGAGCTAGGATTTGTTATGGGAAGTAAAAGACAAAATGAATTTTTTTTTTTGGTATATACAATTGTCATATTACATATAATAATCTAACATAGTATTTGAAATAGTATACAATACAACTATCTTGTAAAATAGTCTAAAAAATTATTAATAGTTTAAAGATCTGTAAGAAAACAACAATAGAATGCATATAAATAAATATAAATAAATAACTAATCATAATATTTGTCAAATTAATAATAATTTATTATAATCATATGTAATATCAGTTAAATAAAAATATATGATAAATTAAGAAGAATAGTAACACACCTAAGAGTTGGTCTGAGAGTAAACATTAAACTAAGGAAAATAAATAGTAACTTATATAAAATTTTGCTTTTGAAGTGTATGGATTTTTAGTCACACGTGTGGTCATTTTCTTGAAATTGGAGCAAACACTAAAAGATTTTTTGAACTAAAAAAATTGTATAACACTTACCAAACTACTTGATTAGATAGAAAGAGATATAGAAGGGAGAAAGAGAGTATGAGAAAAGAATCATAGATGGAAATACAGATCAATTGGTTGTACAAGTGGTGTAATTTTTTGTTGATGAAGAAGAAAAGTGTAAGAAAAACAGTTTCATTCTATCATCAATAGTAAAGTAAGCCAGAGTCCAAAGAGAATGTTAATTTATTTTTTAACAAATGAGCAATTTTAATAGTAGTGCTATTGACAAAACACACAATAAAATTTAGATGGCAAGTTGTTAAAGGTATTTAAAAAAGTAGTTAGGTTCTAAATGTTTAGAACAATTGGCAAATCGTGAATACAAACTAACTGTCTAGATATAGATCTTAGAGTCTATAAGTTTTATTAGACAATACTCAAAGTGATTCAAGTCAAGATTCAAGAACATACAAGCTGCAGGAAGAAGACTTCATATTCTGCCTGGTTCGATCAATCGAAGAACAGGCTCGATCGATCGAAAATCGTATCTGCAGAATTTTAAGTCGGCCCAAACAGCAGCTTAAGCCCATTAAGGATTAGGGTTTCAGATCTACTTCTCCCACTATATAAAGGAAACCCTAAGCCACATTTTTAGGACTTTGGAGAGGGAGATTAGAGTGCCTCTTGTGCCTCCTTTTATTTTTAGGGTTTTGTACCCAAACCTCTCTAAGTCTTTGTTGCTCATATATTACGGTTTGTGTGAATCTCTTATGAGATCATTGAGGAGCTTTCCTTCACATAAATTTAGGGTTTTCAAGGTAGAGATTATCTACGTCTTAATGATCAACAAGGTTGCTGCTATTGGAGCTTAAAGAAAAACAAGCAGGGGTGCTTGTACTTAATTGAAGAGTCCAAGAAAGAAGGAGTCCGTGGATATGGAGCTTGCACATGGCCGTGTTAGTAAGTTCTATTAGTGGGTAGCATTAGGAAGTCAAGCGGGGAGCTTGTAGTCCTTCTGTATGAACTTCGATTCTTTCGCATAATGGATTCAGGTTTACCTTGAGGATAGCTAGGTCAAATCCTCTCCAAGTTTTTACCGTGTGGTTTCCTGGGTGATCATATCTTGTGTTATTTATTATTCCGCTGCTTTATATTCTTGATATGATTGTTTGATTGTTTTAACCTAGAATTGCATAATTTGACTAAGTAACAACTTGGCTAATTAACTAGGCTACTCAATCTGGTTGTGTGTTAAGGGGTCTAAATTTCCATCAAAAGTGATGTTAGTTAAGGGTTTAGATAAAAAGTCAATTACAACTTGTCACTTAACTTTTATTGTAAAAATATTGTGAAAATATTATGAAAATAGAACTAATATGATCATATTTCAAGTTTATTTCAATTGGGAACAAAATTTAAGGTTAAGGTGTTCAAAATTTTATTTTAAGGCTCAAAACAAAAAAAAAAATAAATAAAAAATTTTATATATAATTTTTTTTTTTTGGGGCCAAGCCAGGGGGTTCATTTGAACCCCCTGGCCTGGCTGTAGAGCCGCCCCTGGGTCCGACTGCAGTTTGCACGGGTCCCTGCTTTTCTTCTACAGAGCAGTTCTGGAGGCTAAAAAAAACCGTAAAAATGAACGGTTTGAGGTTTTCTTGGTCAGACCGTACGGTCTAGTCTGGGTTTCAAAACCATGGGTGAAGATTGAATCTCAGATCTCTTATTCAACTATCAAAGAATTTATCAGCTGACCTAACTAGAACCCACTATTAAGCATGATTATAATTGTTCATTCCCATGCAAAAAGGAATAACTAGGGAATTAATTTAGATTTTTTTTTTTTTTAAGAGAGATTCTAGGGAATTTAGATGAGACTAAAAGTTGTGAGATTCATAGAGATTCATATATGTACCCTCGAGTGGGCTAAACCATAATTTGACTTGATCAATCCAAATTAAAGTATAAGTTATTTCATGATATGAGATGTTGTACACTTCATTGGAATACCTTATATATTTATATATATATATATATATATATATATATAGTATCTTTTAGAAAATTCTATAATATATTCTTTATTTTGTAAAATTTTGAGGAGTATTTAGTCAAAATTGAATTTTTATAGAAATGTTTGTTCTTACCAATTAAGTTTTAAGAAGCCTTTAAACAGGCATTTAAAACGAGAATAAAAATTCATATTTCGAATAAATTGATTCGAGATTTAATCTATTTAGTCATTATATCGTTGCACTTTCACTCTCAAGACCTATTCTAAACCAAGACCTTAACATTATAAATAACCTGGGTGGTGACCATCATGTTTCCTTATTACAAAGATTGTTCGGGCATATTTATTTTAAAAATGTTAGAAAAAAATTCACAATATTTTTAGGATATATAATAAGTTGCTATTGGAAACATGACTTTTATATGGGTCCTTCACTAGTATTACTTTTATGATGCACCAATCACTGCACCAATCACAACCACGTTAACAATTATGAAAAATGTCATTTGTGTCAAATGATGTTGATATATGGTGACTATAAAAAAAATAAAAGAGAGATGAAGATATAATTGAAAGTCACAGTGTGTTACTGTTACAATGGGCCTATATAAACTTCAGGAGGACTACACCTCCCAATTCATAGGCCTTGAGCTCACACCCTCTTTTTGTTGGGTTTACACGTATCAGTAAAGTCTCACATTAAATAATGATGAGAATAATGAGTAGTTAAAATAATATAATTGAGGACATACACATTGGGCTTAGGCTTTTTCGGTTAAAATGTGTCTCCATATATTATATCAATTATTTAATGAAGCTTCCCAAGGTGTTTATCTTCTCAATAACTAATATCAAGCTCTTTCGCAAATAGAGTAAGACAGGTCCTTTTCGTAATTTGAGTGAAGACGGTATATTACACCAAGCATAAATGTGAGGTGCGAGGTTCCCATGGAGGATAAACAGTTAAACACTTTTTCCTGTGCAAGTCATTTGGATTTTGCTCACAAATTATGCTCTCAAGTAATCTCCTTCTCATCTTTCATGCTCTCGTGTTATTCGTATTATTTCTTTCTCTTTAAGCTTAGTATAAATCAACTATTTTGAACTTCCACTACAACGAAAATAATATTTCTTTCATAAAGTGGGGCGGTTGTATGAAATTATTATGTCTTTGAATAGTGAATACATATCTATTAGATGTTACAACATTTCTATTAGGCTTTTTGATTGATCTGCAGCCGTGATTATTGATCCAATTCATTTTATGTGTCAATCATTTCTAACTCAGATAGAGCCATAGAGGTGAAGGAGAAGCAAGAGCTCAAAAAAATTTAGAATTGCCCAATAAACCTATATATGACTAAATTCGATGGTATTTTGTCCAAGTAACAATATTATGAAAAATTGGAAATGGCCCAAAGCTTGCTATTGGGAATCAAATTGACCAACTTGGAAAAATTCACCAGAAAATATTATTAAAATTGTATAATACTTAACAAATGTTTTGGTCATTTTTAGTGGTTCTTGGGCTATTTTGGTTGCATTTGTTATTTTAGAAATTGGAGGTATTTTGGTGGTTACTACTTACTAGAATAATTTGATAATTTTGGTGATTTAAAGGATATTTTGGTCATTTCAATGGCCTTAGAGAATTTTAGTTATTTTGGATTTTGGTGGCTTTTCCAAATTCCAAGGGCTGGTGCCTTCTGCCTTGGCTCTTCCAAGGGCCGGTGTTTTTCCTTTGCTAGATCTCTATTTGGTTGGATAGATGTTGATGAAGTTGAAAAAATCCACCAGTGAGCCACACGTACTCATGCGTTCGGAATGCAACCTACACAACACAAGAAAGGAGAAAGACATGAGCAAAGAGCACCAGTGTAGTGCTGGCCGAATACCCTCCGAAGGTCAAGTTAAAATCTTTTTCAACTCCAAAGGCTAGAGAGAGTCAATTATGCGTACCTCTATTTATGAGGGTATTGAAGTTTTTATAGTAATCGAAAGTCGATCTCTTTTCCATGGAATTGAAGTCTTTTTCTTGTAGAAATCCTCTTGAGGAGTTCCAAACATGATGGACAAGTCTTTTCCATATAGAGAAGATCCTCGTTGATGTGTGCGGCTTCTAGAACCCTACCTGTGCTAGGATTCTATTTACCTTAGGATCTTGTGGTGTGTGCTGCAAGTACTCCCATCTGGGGGTCCTGTTTGACACGTGACAAACAGGTCCATCCAGGTTGAGCCCGTACATGACGAGTCCATACTCAATAGGTCTTGCACATAATGGGACTGTCCTCCAGCACTTCACTCGGACTCCGTCAACTTATTTTTCCATCTTCATATGTCAATAAATAGTAAATAGAAGGTTTTGGTGAAACGCAGCTTTTGTAAAATAAATGATGGCCTAAGGAAAAAAAGGGGTTGATTAGGAGGTACTTGGTTGGCCACACAAGTGGCCCAACCCATATTCAAAAGAAAATGAATGGATCTTGTTGTTTCATTAGACTTTATGCTATGTATGTGCACAGCCCCAGCCCATCTGCGCCGCTCAAAAGTTTAGACCCGTATGTTACTTAAAAGAGACAAGCCTGCCATATCTAATTGGAATTATTGGATAGAAATGAAGGAACCGTCTCTACCTTCATGGCTTCATGTTACTCAGTTACTGGTTTTTTTTTTTTTTTTTTTTTTTTTTTTTTTTTTTTTTTAGTTCTAAATCAGTCAATCGTAATACTGCTTCGGTATCAATGTAACCCACCACGAAAGCCATATCCAAGTCCTTTGTGCGAGGATTGAGTCAATGGATCCTTCCCCCAAAATGATGAGATTGGTAGTGAAAAATTATTATTGGTGACAAAGAAGATTCAACTATGACAATAAACTAGTGCTGAAAGAGAAGTACGAGTGCCAACAGATTTTACTACAATGTTGGAGCAACAGGAAGACTTAATAAAGCCATGCTAGATAGTGTACCTGAACCATTGCTTGATGAAGTAAAAAATTCAACAAGCTTGGGTAAACATATTGTGAAGAATGAGTTTAATACATATGGTACTGATCAAGTTTCCATGTGTTTAGAGTAGAGTTTGTTCTGTTTTTCTTTCTAAATCCCTGCAATAATATTCATTTAATTAGTTTTTATTACACATATATTATTGCACACACTTTTAGAGATGCAAAAAATTGTAATGAAATCATGACTTGAAGTTTGTGTAAAATTGCGTACAACAAGTTGTGTGAAACAAATATTTCTTTATTCATTTATTAAACCTTTTGCAGGCAACATTCAGAGTCCGTAAATGTAACTAGGATCTCTACTAATAAGATGGAAAAGTGTCAATTTATTCACTTATTCTATAGCAACACATTGGAAACATTGTTTCAGGTGCCAATAGACGTTTATTGGTGGTTCATCTGTAAGTTGTGTTCATCTATAATGATAAAAACTAAGATGCCTTGTTAATTTCACAAGAAATGAGATGAACCAATCTTCACATTCATTTTGAAAATTCAAAATAATTAAACGAAAGTAGTGTTCTTAGTTTTGGGCTTAATGAATCCATGCCTTTTGTTTCTTAAAAACAATAATGTTATTAGTTATTGTTTAAACACATATGTATAATTTTTTAATGGGCTTAATGTTTTGTACAAATTGTTGTGCACACTTAAATTTGTACTTAATCCATGATATTGTGATTCTGAATTATACTTTGTGTCATTTTTAATGGTTTCGTATCCATCTGTTGTGGGACCAGTTACAGTATTTAAATGACACTTTTGAAAATTGTATATCTACCTATTGTAGGATCAATTCTTGTTAAATTTTTTTTTTTTTTTTTTTTATTGTCACACCAAATAATTTGTTGCATGATTTACCAAGTGGCAAATACATGTTTAAACAAAAAAAAATCATGTGAAAAAATATGGGTCGACTCAATCTGTTTTAAACTTATTTGAATGACTTTTTTTGTCCTGAACCCATTTTTGACCTGAACTCAACTGATCCCACCCAACCTGCTCGCCACATCATCTTGAATCACTTCTTTTGAGGTGATTTTGATGTGTTTTAGAAAATGTACCAAAGTGGCCTTAGAGCATTCGTAGCAACCGTGACAAAATTTATGCCATTTTGCCACACCTAATGCCCACTTTATTATTTTACTATATTATTTTACAACATACCCTTTATCAGATGTTCTATACTTCAATTGTATACATTAAAATAATATTTACTACACATTAAAATAATATATTAATTACTCCCTATCATCCTCTTTCTCATCCTCAACAACAACAACAGCACAACCACCATTGCCACAACAACGGCCACTAACAACCATTGCCGCAACAACACCGACAACCACCACTGGCACAAACTGATATCCACCAACGCCACCTCAAAAAAAAAAAAACAAAAAAAAACAAAAAACAAACAAACAAACACACACACACACACACACAACCAGAGAGATCGACACAAACCCGCATCCCAAACCCACCACCGGCACAAACTTACATCCACCAATGCCACCTCAAAAAAAAAAAAAAAAACACACACACACACACACACACAACCAGAGAGATCGACACAAACCCACATCCCAAACCCACCATCGGCACAAACCCACATCCACCACCAACCCACATCCATATCCACCACTGGCACAATCCACCAACGCCACCTAAAAAAAAAAAAAAACACACACACACACAACCAGAGAGATCGGCACAAATCCACATCCCAAACCCACCATTGACACAAACCCACAAACTCGAGATCGGCGATGGCGAGATCGGTGTGGCCAGAGGGCGATGAGAAGGCCAGACAGAGACGTAGAACGATGGCGTCTTTAGATCAATGGCGATGGAGTCTTCAAACGAGAAGTGATGGCGGTGGCTTGATCAGTGAGGTCAGTGGCTTGATCGGTGATGGGATAGTGGAGGGAATCAATGATGGGAGATGGAAGGAATCAATAAAGGGAACCAATGAGAGAGGAGAAAAGAATAAACTGAAGAGAGAGGGAAGAGTTGGGTCAAATGTGAGAAGAGAGAAAAAATGAAGACCAAAAGAGAGAGGAGAGAGAAAGTCAAATAAAAAATAATATTTTGGTTTACCACATCTGTCCGTACAAAATAATATTTTGGTTTACCACACTTGCAACGGTACGAACAGATGTGGTATAATTTTGGCACTTATGCCACAGCTGATGGGAGCTATTTTTTGTGTTTGGTGTGGGATATGTGCCAAATATTTAGCATTTGGCACATATCCCACATCTACTGTGGGTGCTCTTATATGGTATTCAAGATAAGGTGCAGTGCCATTCTTAGGCGATATTGGATCAACATTACACCTCAAATCCGAAAAAAATTTTCATACAAAACTCCATCAACTTTAACCTGTGTGTGCAAGCTCAAGATTCTTCGGGCGCAAAGCTAGGGTATAGATGGGTTTCGCTTTGTCCGAAAACTCCTATTTTAATGATTCTCTTGGTTAGGCCATTAACAAGAATAAGCCCTCTAAGGAATGAGGAGTTGAGTCATAAGAGGTGCAAAATGAGGTATCTACAACTATATCACTTAGGTGGATTGCTTAAAGTGGTGAGTGTTTCTATCATTTGCTTTGTATCCTTTGGATGGTGAGCTTTTTATCTATTAATACTATTATTGAGTGAATATTTTAGGGATGATAAAAAATTCTTGCTTCACTTTGCTTGAATCGTCTACCCTACTTCACCCTACATGAATTTCCACAACCTAAAGAAGTGATGGGCTGACGATGGGTTTTGCTTGCCTCGCCTCATCTTACCCCATCCCACCCCCACCAGACCACACCCCACCCCAAATGTGTGTGTGTATATATATATATGTTTAAATTATTTATACATATAATTTTATATATATATATATATATATATATATAACTTTCAAAATACTTGTCTTTCCATCCTGCCCCCAACCCAACTTGTTTCGCTCCTGCTCTATATGGGTCTTCCTTGCTTGAAGATGAGACAAGATAGGGGCAGGGCGCCCATGATCCAACCTTACCCCAAACCATTGTTATCTCTAATTCTGCTCGTGTTTCACTTGTAATCTAGGAAGCACAAACACTTCATTTAAAGTGTTATACTTGTGCCATACTTGTGTCATACCAGTGTTGGACCAATAGTTTTATATTATAATTATTCAAAAATTGCTCGTGTATTGTACCCGTACCTGTGTTTGTGTCGGTGCGTTCATAAGCAAAACTCAATATATATTACCAATTTTCATGCTCTTACTACGCTGTTTTGTTGTCTAAGAAGTAAGAAGATATAACATTTCCAGTCAATAGGTGATCCACTAACATCAATTAAAAATTTAACTGTAGCGGCATATGGCAATTCCAAGTTACGCCTCCATCAATATTTCAATATGAGACATTTGTTTTAGAATAGGACATAGACCAGCTAACATATAGCTAGACGAGAATTGGTCATATATTTGTTCGACTGCAGGGTCTGTGAGCATTATAATAAAGGCTACAAAATATTTAGCATATGCGTAGACAGGAAAATAGAAGATGTTGCAGAAGAATCTACATATATCTATCCCACACTCAAAATATCGACCCTACATACATATTATCGTGTCCTGTTGAATATGGAGTTTCTTATAAAAAAAAAAATATAAGAGCAAGACTTAAGTGAAATACTTAGGTGTTGTTCTTTAAATTCCTCCCTTAAAATTTTGCCGTGTGGTTTTTTTTAGATGAAAGTGTATTTTTTAATTAAATAACTATATGGCAGAATCTTAAGAGAGAAATCTAAAAAACAGCACCTAAAATACTGTACATAAGTTTTGTCCAAAATATAGACTGATGAGGGAGACACAAGAAGATTATTATTTAGTATTATTTATATTTGCAAGCCCATTGTATTTTTATGTTTTAGGTCCTATTAGTTTATTGGGCTTTTAGTTATTGGGCTTTTAGTATTTTAATTTAGAAGTAAGGTTATTTTTGTAATAAGGCAATTAGGGTTTCCTATCCAATTAGAACTAGGGTTTAGCAATCCTTTTAAGCAACTTATTGTACTCCTCGAGGAGATAGTTGATATTTTGATGAATAAAAAAATGGTTGTTTGGTCTTTCTTTGGTCTGGTGCTGACTCCAGGTCTACCCTAGGTGCTGACTCCTAGTGATTTCCCCGCTTGGTGCTGACTCCAAGCAAGGCCTAGGTGTTGACTCCTAGGTCATATCCTTTATTTTTCTATTGTTTAGTTTTCGTTCTGGTTGTCCTGCGTCATATTTGGTATTAGAGAAAACACCGATCCGTTGAAGCATCACCGCAGGAAAGAGCCAGAAAATCTCACCCAAAAAAAAAAAAAAAATCCCTCACCATCGTGTTTTTCTCCACCAAAGAGTTGTCTGTGTCATTTTTCTACTTGGTGCAAGAAAGTTGTCATACAGTTGTGTTTCCCATTAAAAAAAAAAAAACCGCTCAAGACATCAGCCACCAGCCGAGACCCACAAATCAACCCTCCGTCGCCGTAGCCCATCAGCCATCAACTACAGACCCATCAGCCACCGCTGCCGACACCATCTTCACCCCTGACCACCGCCGCTGAGAACGTCAGCCACCGCCGACGCAAGACCTGAGACAAGCCGCCACTGATCCTCCATGTCGCGCCGCCGCTTTCCGTGCCTCTTCGCACCACTGCTAGGCGTCGGATCTCCAGCGCTGGCCAAAGACCCTCATCGCAGAAACAACCTCTGTTTCCAGTTTAATTTCTTTTGAGTTTTGTTAGTCAGTTTCGAGTTCTATTTTCTAAGTTTATCGTGTTTGACTTTGTAATTTTCAAAAAAAAAAAAATCACAAGGAAATGAAATAAAGTGTTGTTACTGTGACAGCCCAGTGGACGTGTTGGGCCCTTAAGTTGCTTTTCCATATATCTATCTTGTGCAAACAGACCCACTCACGTGAGGAGCCAAACCTGTGACTGTAGTGCAGCAAGTTGGCCACTGACAAGGAGAAAATCACAGCAGCTATTTGTTGAAACACTATTTTAGAGCATCATGGTAATATCTGATGCACCTTATTTTGATGGTGATGATACTTATCCACGAGATTTTGTCAACTGGATAAATGGGATGGAGCAATTCTTTGAGCAAGCAAATTGGGCAGATAATAAAAATGTTAGGTATGCCAAGTTGAAGTTAAGAGGTCACGCACAAAGGTTTTGGGAGAAGCTTGAATATTTCCGCTATGTGGATTATGAACCTGCCATCAGTGTGTGGGAAGATATGAAAGAAAAGCTTTGTGATGAGTATTTGTCACCATACTATCGAGCTAAGTATCTACCCCAATCTCAGTGCGGTGCTTTTCAAGTTGAAGCAAATACGATGAATCATCATTCTCATCCCATTTCATGTCCTCAACGCACTTTTGAACAATCTACCAAGGAAATATCTACCAGGGAAGTAACAGAATTAACTGTAAAGCTCATGAAAGACATTCAAGACAGGATTGCTCAACACAAGAAGACTCAATCTGATTCAATTGGAAAACCAAGGACACTAGATCACAATGAACTTCTTGCTGCCCTAATAGGAGACAACATTGATGATGATATCTTGGTCGTTGATAATCCTCCAGCAACACCAAAGTCTAATGTTGACACAAACGTACATGCCTCAACAAGTGTTACTTTAACATGCGTGCAGGGAAACGAATCTATTGAAGAGCAGCAAGGTGAAGAGATGGCGCCTAAAGAGTGTATTATATTAGACGGTGCACATGATGTGAAAGTTGAAGTTGTTGAATGTGTTTCTGATCGACCCTCCACAGTCCTTAAGGATCTACATCTTGGTGAAGTCGAAGAGGTTAAAACTACAGTGCTTCCTATGGTTCATAAGGTTCAAGACGAGATTATACTGATTCCACACATTGATTTTGTTATTCCAAATGAGTTTGATGTGGTGGAATTCAAGGTTTTTCTTTTCCCTATGCTCCCTAAGGTGATTCTAGATTTGAAGCAAGTGTTACTTGTCAGCATCCTAATCCTTCAACACTTTAGAACTCGAGGTCGAGTTTTCTCCAACCAGAGGAGAATGATGAGGGAGACAAAAGAAGATTATTATTTAGTATTATTTATGTTTGCAAGCCCATTGTATTTTTATGTTTTAGGTCCTATTAGTTTATTGGGCTTTTAGTTATTGGGCTTTTAGTATTTTAATTTAAAAGTAAGGTTATTTTTGTAATAAGGCAATTAGGGTTTCCTAACCAATTAGAACTAGGGTTTAGCAATCCTTTATAAGCAACTTATTGTACTCCTTGAGGAGATAGTTGATATTTTGATGAATGAAAAAAATGGCCGTTTGGTCTTTCTTTGGTCTGGTGCTGACTCCAGGTCTACCCTAGGTGCTGACTCCTAGTGATTTCCCCGCTTGGTGCTGACTCCAAGCAAGGTCTAGGTGCTAACTCCTAGGTCATATCCTTTATTTTTCTATTGTTTAGTTTTCGTTCTGGTTGTCCTGCGTCATAGACACCTAATGTGAAAGTATACAAATGGTATGAAAAAATAATTTTCTATAGTTTCATTCCCTAAAAAGATGTATCCCAAGTATATTGTTTTGTTCATAATATATAATAATAATAATAATAAAAGACAATTTTTTTTACCACCTCTTTCATATAAATGTACGACTTCACACATTGTTTTCATTATTAGAGCAACCACATCAGATACTATATTTTACACATCCATTTTTATACTAAAAACTTACTTTTTCTATTTACACATCTATTTTTACAAAACACCCACATCAGTTTATCTATTCTATCATCTCTTTTAGTTAAATAATCAATTTTCTCAATTCTTTTATTATTTCTCTCAACTACCCCCTTTACATATGCGCGCTCTCTCTCTCTACCCATTTTTCTAATTTGTTGCTCTCTCTCTATATCCATCTCTCTACCCATCTCTATACCTATTTCTGAACACAGATCAATTCTCCCTAGCTCATTCAAGCACCAATCAAACTCGGTCAAGCACAGATCAAACCGGTCAAGAACCGATCAAACCGTTCAAGCACTGATCAAACTCTCAAATATAGATTAACTCTCCAATCAAACTCAGTCAGATCTCCCTAGCTCATATCAGGCAAGACCCATCTCAATCAGATCTCCCTAGCTCCGATCAGGCAAGACCCACGAGCTCCAATCAAGCAAGACCCACGAGCTCCGATCGTTCCAATCAAGCACCGATCGTTCCATAAGCACCGATCGTTTCAATCAAGAACCGATCTGTCTCTTTGTTGGTTTGTCCATGTGGGTTTGTTTGTGTATGGGTGTGTTTGTGTATCTCTGTGTTGATTTAACTATGTAGATGTGTTTGTGTGTGGGTGTGTTTGTAAGCATCTGAGGAAAAAGAAGATGAGGAGAGGAGAAGTAGTTCGTTGTGCATGGAGAAGAGAGAGAAAAAAAAGGTGCAAACATGAAATTAATAAAATAATATATGGACGAGCTATAGTAACTGTGTAAATATACACGGTTATTGTAGCAAGTGTATAAATATACACATCTTTACACATTTTTAGAAGCACTCATGTGGAGCATTTTTTAGGCAAAATGTGTAAAAGTGGTGCATTTTTCTATTATACACGATTTTGCATCAACTGATGTGGATGCTCTTACCATCTCAAAGTAACTTATATATGACACCACCTCAATTATTGTATTTTTAGCAACAACTTATTATCCAGAACCAAAGTATATTAAGGTTCCGAAATCAAGCCTAATAGTACAAGGTAACAACTATTTGGGACAGTGCTGTTACACGTATTACAAATTATTAATGATTAGGAAATCAATTATATCCTCCTTGCCCAGTGGTGTGGTAGCCATTGTATGCCATGGTTTTCATACCCGGATTGTTCAAAAAACCGCCAAAAGGAGAGGTTCAAGATTTTTAAGGTCAAACTAAGGTCGCGATGTCGTCATAATTACTTTAATAAATAATTAAAACCCAAATATAGATATTAAATTTATAAAACTAGCAAAATTAACTAATATATCTATCTATGTGAGGGAAATTTAATGATTTTCAAGCATATATTTAATAATTAAATAAGAAAGTTAATAAAATAAAATAATAACCATGAAGACGTTAAAATTTATGATTAATTTTTGAAGTAAAGTTGAATATCTTTGAAGGATTTTAATTATAATTTTTTTTTTTATTCCTTGTATGAGATGGATAATTTAATTAAGTAAAATAGAATTGTGTAAAGTTGTTTTTATTAAAAAAAAAAAAAAAATTGCGTTAAGTTTACTTCAAATTTTTTTTTTTTTGGGGTTATTATTATGCATCAACTTGCAAGTTTAGTTGAGTGGTTAGGCTCTAGTTCCAACTCTGACCATGCCTAGGTTCTAAACCTGGTAAGCACACTTTTCTGATTTTTTTCTTAATTAATAAGCATGCTTGAACTAGGGTTGGACCGCACGGTTCATGCCACCAGTTCTACATGAACCTTGTATTCCACTCTCTCTCTATTTCTTTAATAATGTTATGCTAATTTAAAAATTAAAAATAAATAAAGAAAAAGAAATAGAGAGAGGATAAAAAAGGGCAACCATCACTCTTGAGTGCAGGCTTTAATTTCTTATCTTAACTTTTAATTTTGCTTGAACCGAAAAAAAATGGTTGAGGTGTTCATGCTAAATTGCATGATCATATAACTCCATACATATAAGCTTGGAATTTGAGTAGGAAAATGCTTCAACTATTATAAATTTTATTATCCAAAACTAACTATCAATGAAAGTATTGATATGACTTAAGCAATAAGTGTTAGAATTACTTTTTATGATTCGTAAAACATCAATTTTTTTAAATTTATGTAATAAAATTTATAGTACCTCTACTACTTCTATAAAAATGGGTTGGCAAATAGATGATAGTTTTTTTTTTTTTTTTAATAACGTAAATAATGAGGGAGGAGGGTGTGCGTTCAACAACATATATGAGATGACATGAAAACTTTTTGCTAAAAATACTATAGGTAAATGTAAAAGTTAGTTGAAATAGTACAGTGAGATCTATAAATAGTACCAAAAAGTGCAATGGGGCTCATAAATAGTAGCGAAAATAAGCTGAATAGTAAAATAAGCTAGTGGCTGCTTATTAGCTAGTGATGGTTTTTATTTATTTATTTATTTTTGTTTTTTGGTAAGGACAAAATTATTTTGTTTAAAATTTTTCGAAGGGCACGATTGTTTGTTTTAGATAAAATTGGTTTATTAGACTTAATTTTTTTTCGCTTTGTTATTGGTAATTTTTATTGTTCGGCTATTTTTTTGGACTTGTATATTTTGTATTAGATTTTATAATTTTTTGAGGCATTTAAAATGAGCAAACACTAGAGCTACAAAACCTTTTACAAATTGCAGTTGTGGTGAGTAATTATTGATAAGTAAAAAAATAATGTAAGTGGTGGGTTTAGATGTGAACCAGGAAGAATTTTTTACCTCAATAATTTGTAAAAATGTTCAAAAAAAGTTTATGTCTATAACACTACTCTTAAAATAACCAATGATATTGTTAAAGGGAGACAAAATGTAACTTTATAGAACAAAATTGTTAAAATTCATAACTATAATAATAATAATAATAATAATAAAAGAAAAATGTTTGGGGGGCATTGCCCCCAAAGTCTAAGAGTGCTTCCGTCCAAGATTTATGTTGGTAATTTTTTTTTTTTTGGTGACTACAAAGAAGGTTTCTATTAACTCATACATAACAATGTCATCTCAAGTTTGTATCATTAATTAAAAACTTACTTATAGAAGATTTTATTTATTTAGTTAAACCAAAAATAAAAATGAAAATTTTTTTTTTTCCTGAAACCCTATCCAAAGGCCAATCCATCCTCCCCTCTAGGCAACAACCCAAAAAAAAAAAAAAAAAAAAAAAAAAAAAAAAAAAAAAAAAACATGAAACCCAAGTGACAACATCAATTAACTCCAGTTTCATAAAACTTTTTGCTAGAAAAATTTTTTAAGTTCCAACTTTCCTATACTTTCCTACAATATCTATAATAAAAAAAATTAAAAAAAAAAAAGTTTAGCCACAAAATTGGTTGTAACCTTACTCAATAAAAAAATATCATTATATATTTTAAAAATCTAATTGTTGTGTTGTATTTTTTTACGTTTTTAATATACATGTCAAATTTTGTATCAATCGGATATTTTTTATTATATGATCTATAGTCTTATATTTTATGCATAATAATAAATTACAAAAATTTACAATTTAAACAATTTAATATTTTCTATTTTTAATTTAGTCTTACTATAAAGACTATTATAGAGTGTGAATGGTGTTTCAATAGGACAGTCAAAGTTAGCGTTCCAATTTATTTATTATTATTTTTTTTTTTTGTGGAGATAATTATAATATGCTGCTATTCCCACTGCTCAAACATTTTCTCCTTCTAAACTCCTAAGCATTTTATGCATAGGGAGGAACCAATTAAGTTACAAAGTTTTTGGATATTTAGACTTAATTCAACTAGTTGTACATTGGTAGATTTTATTTATGTTATATTGAACTTATGTGGTTTAATATAAATTCTTTGTATCTATTATACATAATATAAAGTATTATGCATTGTGTATCATTTGTAGATTTTTTTATTTTGTTATTGTTAAATAGGTAAGTTACATACTATTGATCTGCTTGTGTCGATGAAAAACCTCGAGTAAAAATAATTTTATTAAATATTAAAGTATGCTACAATTTCTAGAAAACATTAAAGTCAAAACAAACAAAGGCTACAAGAAAATCCTAAATATAGTGTTTATATTTTTTAAATAGATTAATGGAAAAATAATAATAAACATAATTTATTGCAATGAAAATTTCCTTGCAATAATTTATCACATCAAAATTTCGTTGTGATGGTGCTTGATAGATTAGATGTGACCATAACTTATCAAAAATCCTTTATTGTAACGAATTTACTGCAACAAAAGGTTATTGCAACAATTTTTATTGTTGCAATAATCTATTGCCACAGGCTTTATTGCAATAGTGTGCAATAAAATTTTTCATTGTAATAAGTGTTTGTTGCAATAGTTTTGAGTTTATTGTAATAAAAAAATTTGTTGCAATAAGTGTTTGTTGCAATAATTTTGAGTTTATTGTAATAACCTATTGATCATTGTGGGATGAGAATTCCTGAAAAATATGGGAGGCCTAATGGAGAATGTGATCTATCATTTTTTTTTTTCTCCATATACTTTAGACATGGTTGCATCACAAGTCCAATTATTACACTATAAATACTTACAAGTAATACCTTGCATGTAAAAAAGGTCAACACAATGCATATGCAATTTGATGTTTTACTCGTAAACATACAAATGGTATGAACTCTAAAATTGTTCCAAAACAATACAAGAAATTCTCTACTGCTACAATCTATTAAAAGCTTAGAACAATAATAGCACCCTAGAAGCTGAGATTAAAATCCCTCATCCCACCATACCTTAAATTTGGAAAGAGTCACTGCTTATCTCAGTTAGAAACATCCCTATATTTGGCAATGCTGAAGTGCCATGGATCCACAATCTCAACGAATTTCCCTGAAGAATTTTAGCAATATTTGAGTAATAACCCTTAATCCACAACTCATAGTTCACTAGAACAGAACTAGTACCAATCAAATTATAAAAAATACCTAAGAACTACCAATATCAAAGTATAAAAGCAAATCATTTGGAAGAGTTCTCTTTGGGTTGTCCATTTCACTGGTAAGTGTACTTATTGAGTCCTAATAATTTAGATTTCAAAATAAAGTTTTCAGATTCAAATTCTAATTTACATCATGTAAATTCACCCCTAACCATTTGGAAGGCTCCAACTTTGGATATACAACAATTCTCATAACTACAGAAGGAAAAAGTGAGGAAATCCTTAAAAGAACAAGTCATTCCAGAATGGTTAATCCCTTATAGTTTATGTAAGTAGGAAAAACAGTCAAATCTAATAGAGCTATGTTTCTTGGTAAACTATCACCTAAAATTAGAAATGTCGACTTCAAATAATCAAAAAAAGAGGTAGAAATGAAACTTTCTTAAATTTATCTAGCCTAGGGAGATGTACTTCACCAACTAGCACATTTTCATCACCACTAGAGTCTCTCATTGCACTAGATGTTTGCCTATTTGGTGTGCTCCTCAATATTTGCATGCATCATCATGTTCTCACCACAATAAATGGTTTTTTTTTTTTTTGCAATAAACTCAAAACTATTATAATAAACACTTATTGCAACAACAAAAAAAATTTGTTACACACTCATGCAATTTCCTCTTAGTGTTGCTTTTTGTTGCAATAACTTATTGCCACAGACTTTATTGCAATAGTTTGCAACGAAATATTTTTGTTGCAATAAGTTTGTATTGCAATATTTTTGAAATTGTAATAAAAAAAATTCATGGTAATAAACTTTTCTTTTCCTTTTAATAGTTCGATTATGCATATTGTATGAGTTTAGGTGGTGTAACATGAATTTGGGTGTTGGTGTGGATGTCTACAGTTGTTCTAAGCTTGTATATGAAACAATTAGATTGAAAAATAGTTGTAAAACAAGGCCTACTTATTTTGTAATCTAATGCAACTATTATTTGTCAATTATATTGCAATCTCATAACAATAGGTCATTGCTTCATGATACTTATTGCAATATATTTCAAAAAAAAAGTAAAAAAAAGTATAAAAAAAAAAAAAAAAACTAAGTCATTGCAATGATATATTTGTTGTAATTGTTTATTACTTCATATTTTTCATAGTAATAATTTGCAAAATAATTGTTATTATATTATTGTAAAGATATCTTCATTGTAATAGGTTATTACTTTAAGATTTTCGTTGTAATAAAATGTAAAAATAATTGGTATTCATTTATTGCTGCAATTTTTACATTTTAAGTTATTGCAACAATTTTCCTATGAATATGTGTTAGTTGGAGTAGTATTATGAAAATTTTAGTTCTATCTTTTTTGTTCCTCATATTCTATGATGTTTTGGGGTGTTCATTTGGGTCAAGTACACTGTTAGTCCTGTTTTAGCCCTTCTTGACTTCTTGGTCTTTCCATTCATATGGAGTGTTCTTGAAGCATTAATAATTGTTAAGATGAATATCATATTCCCTGAGAATGGTGGTTATGTGATTTGGGTTTCGGCTGCATCAGGTCCGTATTAGGGGTTCTAACAAGATTGGATGAAATGGCTAAATGGGGTTATTGAAAATGTGTCTACCCCTATTCTATTTCTTGATTATTCTAATTTGGCATTGGTAGTGGTTTATTGAGAATCCTAGTCATGTTAGCATTGACTATAGTCATCACTTACATGAACTATCGAGGATTAACCATTGTGAGATGACTTGCTATTTTTATAGTGATTTTCTAAATTCTTTCTTTTGTAGTTATGGGGCTTGTGGCAATTCCAAAACTAGAGCCTTCTAGATGGTTAGAGGTTTGTTAAGTTGTAAATTACTTGTATTTTTGTTGGCTTATTTCGTGCTAATTTAATTGTATTTCATACTTAATATCTTGTATTTGTGGGATATTTTTATTAATTATTTTTCAATCTATTGTAATCTCATAACAATATGTTATTGTTTCATGATTTTTATTGCAATAGATTGCAACTAATTGACAAAAATAATTTTAGTCAAATTATTGCAACTATATTTTCAATGTTTATTGCAGGCTTTAATTCAAATAATGATTTTATGTAAAAATGCAGCTCTAGGCCAAAAGCTTATATCAACTAAGAGCCATAAGCATCAAAGCATACACATCAAGTTTTAAAGAAAAAGAAACCCCCAAATCAATCTATACAACCATCAAAGAAAAATTATCAACATAAATAATATGTTATTCAAGTATGGAAGAACCCATATTCAAGCAAACAAAGCAAATGGAATGGATAAAAGTAGAGAAAGTAGAGAGATTATTCCCTTGGATGATTAGCTTTGATGACGAGGAATGAAAAAAAAATGAAGGTTTTCTAAGAGTTATGAGCTGTTTTGGAGGTTGAGAATATAGTAGCAGAGGTTTGCGTAGAAATGAAAAATTCGTGTCCATTTTTTAGCAATACTATATGTACAAACTATTTTACATTATTTTTTCAAAATTTTAACGTGACAAAGTGTAACTTTATAGAACAATATTGTTATAATAATAATAAAAGAAAAAGGTTTGGGGGGCATTGCCCCCAAAGTCCAAGAGTGCTTCCATCCAAGATTTATGTTGGTAATTTTTATTATTTTGGTGGCTACAAAGAAGGTTTCCATTAACTCATATATAATGATGTCATCTCAAGTTTGTATCATTAATTAAAAACTTACTTATAGAATATTTTATTCATTTAGTTAAACTAAAAATAAAATTGAAATCTTTTTTTTTTCCCCTGAAACCCTATCTAGAGGTCAATCCATCCTCCCCTCAACAACCAAAAAACAAACAAACAAAAACATAAAACATGAAACCCAAGTGACAACATGAATTAACTCTAGTTTCATAAAGCTTTTTGCTAGAAAAAATTTCTAAGCTCCAACTTTCCTACAATTTCTATTAAAGAAAAATGAACAAAGTTTAGTCACAAAATTGGTTATAACCTTACTCAATAAAATAAACATTGTTACATGTTTTAAAAATCTAATCATTGAATTATATGTTTTTTTATGCTCTTAATACACATGTCAAATTTTGTGTCAATCAAGTATTTTTTATTATATAATTTATAAGCTTATATTTTATGCATAATTTTAAATTACAAAAACTTGTAATTTAAACAATTTATTCATTACGTAACTATTAATCTTTAATTTTCTAAACATTTTGCAAGTATGGAGGATATATGAAGAGAAGATGTAATCTACTGGTGGATTTATCAAAATTCACCTCCAATAAAAAGATATTGAGTAAGGTTGTAGTCTAATGTTATAACCAATTTTGTAGCTAAACTTAAATAAATAAAAAAGTATGATTTAATTCAAATGAAATAGCAAATCATCAAGTTCCCAAACTATTCTCCTCTTTATTAAAAATCAAATACTCGTGTAAACAAGTTCTCAAACTCCTCTCTTCTCTTTTGGCAACACCTTCATCAACTTCTGTCAATAGGGGCCTCTTCTTTCTCCCTAATTACGAAAAAACTTGTAAGTCTATCATCCCTCTAAATTACAAAAACACCCGTGAAGATTTTGTAGACCATGTACCCTTTCCCTCTAATTGGCAATTCCAAGGCAAGCTTGGGAATATTAGGAAATTTGGGGTTAATGAATGGAAAGAACAAATAAATGATTGATAAACAAAGACTCAGATGCGTGAATCTTTGTTGTCTTTGGATAATATTTGCCTCCACACAAATGATGTTAAAGGGTTACTGCAAATTTCTCCCCATGATACAACTACTCCAAGAATTCTTCAAGTAGCATTCTTGAGAGAAATCTTGTGATTTTTATCTAATGGTTAAGAGTTATATCTTAAAATGAATATCAATCACAATTTATAGACAATGGGGTGTGGCCTTTCAATAGGTACCTTTGGAGAGACATCTTGGTTTGTTTTATGTACCAAAACATGTTCACAAAACTTGGTGTTTGAAGCAAGTTTTTTTTTTTTTCCAAATCTCAACCGATCAAGATTTTACTTCTATCAATTGATCTCATAAACTCAACCGATCAACCTACAATTGAGCACATGTCATTTTAAACTGAAATCATGACTTTAAGTCATGGCTTTAGTTTTAAAAAGTTTTACACACAAGTGTTGTGGATTCGACTGATTAACTTAGAATCGAGTTGTCTTCTGGTCAAGCTAGGAGTCGAGATTCCTTAAAAAAAATCCAACTAACCTTCTTAACTTTATATTCAATGGCATTCTCTTAATGATTCATATAGAAACTCTAAGGATTCACTCAAAAATTTAACTTAAAATTTTCTCCACGTTCAAACATTATATATGACAATCTACATTGTATATATCTATTGTCGATACCCTCTTGTCAGGAATGGTGGACCACCTGTGACTGTGATGTGCAAAGAATTAAGGAAAGAAAAGCAACAGAGAGCTCCCCTTACCTTCTTCATTCTCGTGGAGAAGAAAGGGACGACTATGTGAATGAGTGCTTGATAAATATGTGAAACCCATGCCAGCCACATTCAAAATAACATAGATCAACAAAAATATAACATCGATCTAGAAATAAGTTCTTTACACTCTAAAAGAAGTGCATACACTTCAACTCAAATTCAACATAACATAGTTCAACAAAAATATAACATTCATAGAATTTGCCAAACGTTAAGTATCAATATTGAGAGAATTTGTGCAAGCAATAGATTGATCATGACTAGAGAAAGTTTCAATTTACAATTGCATCACTTGTAAATTTTTGTAATTACTCCGTTTTATTTTAAGTTTAAAATATAGGTTGAATATAAAAGATGTTTGAGAAATCTAAAATAAAATGAATATTTATTTGTTATACAAGTTAAACGGGTTGTGTTAAATGAGTCATTTTGAGTTGACGCAAATAAATTAGCGTGTCAAATGTGTCTATTGTGAGTTACATATGACACATTTCTTATCGTGTCACTTTCAAGTCAATCCTTTTTTTACCCAAACCTGTTAAGGTCCAACCCTAACACACAAAAACCCGTGTCATGTTCATGGGTTGCGTCAAACATTGACACCCCTAAGTATAGATTACAAATTAATTGGGGGTGTTAGGGTAATTTTTTTTCTTACACCTAACTTTATTTGAGTACCACCTATTTATACCACTATAAGTTATTGGGTTTTCCCAAACATTTTTTGGCTCTATTATTATGTTAATGACAAATATTTCATATCTCATTATGTAAATTGGGTCATGATATAATATATCACAAAAAGCCCAAAAAACTCCTATTTTATCCAATTTTATTATCATCATTTAGCTAAGCCTAAAAGTGGCCCTATGAACCCAATACAAACATCTTATTCTATTTAAAGCCTAAGAATACTTATGCTTGGTAATATTTGAAAAGCCTATGACTCAAATCCATGGCAAACCAATTTTATCAATGGAATTCAAATCCATAATCAAAGCCCATGGTTTGAGACCATGGTGATTTATTTATCCAAAACCCAATTCACATTGGCAATATCAAAACCCAATTCTTATTGGCAACATCAAAAACTCAATTCTCATTGGCACTATTAAAAGCCCAAGCTAACTACTTTGCACTATTTATCGAAACCCCAAAGTTATCAATACTTGGCAAAATACTATATCATAATTATTTCACCTAAAAGTCCAATAATGAACAAAACTTTAGATTCTTAAACCTATTACTATAATATTACAAGCTTATAGGAATTTATGAATTATCTACTCTCAAAACCCATAGCGATCATCTTATAAAAACCCATGGAAATATATGATTATTAGACCCATGACATTTATTTATTTCATATTATAAACTCATGCTCACTATCCATCTTACATCACAACATTCATAATATTTATTACCAAAACTCATGGTAATTATTCATCCAACATGTCCATTATAATTATCTATAGAGAAACTCATGAAAACATCACATTATTCCATTATAATGATTGTTACCATATTTATTTAAAACCCATGATAAATATTATTCTCAAGAAAAAATATTGGAGGTCATTATCATTTACAAAGTAATCCATAGCAAAAATTATGAGAAACTATACAAGTTGTTATTTAAAGCCGATGGAAATTAATACCCAAAATCTATCATAAATATTTATTAAAGCTCATGAATTCATTTTATTTCCACTAGCAACTAAAAACCACAAGGAGTAAAAAACCTATGGCAAAGCATGTCTTTAATGCCCATTTTGTAGACCCAAGAATCTCAAGGAGTAGGGAACAAGCCCAAGCAAAGAAAGGGCCATGTGGCCCAACTAAAAGTACTGAAATGGAGCTAAGTTCCAACCCAAAAAGGTTCCTAGCAAGAGACTTGAAAGTGAGCAACTAGCACTTGTTCATCCCTAACCAAAGAAACAACTAGAGCCCCCTACAAGAGGACCAAGCCTTTGAGGATGAGCTAGGGGCTATCCCATTAGTTTTCTGCCACCCTCTACCTAATGTGAACAGTGCCTAAGGGCTATCATATTAGCTGAAGTCAAAAGGATGAAAGGACTTCATCATCTTTCTCAAGACTGCACCTCTAGTGGAAGGGGAGTTGAAACCAAATTATCTAAACTTCAACAAATTGATGCTATAAATGTTAAAAACATTCAAGACGTGACTCATGTGCCAAGCCCATGAATTTTAAAGGGGAAAATTTGGGAACATGTGGTTTGGAGAGCATAAAGGGATCTCCAGCGAAACCCTCTGAAGTGGGCTTAAACTTTGACACCTAGCTTGGGGTGTTGAATCCTACTTCCTAAGGTCCAAATCTCAGTTGCAGCATTAGGATTCTTCATTAATACTTGCCTTAATCCTATTGGTTGAACGCAATCTCAGCAATCTTAGCATTTAATGCAAGATTACTCCAAATACTACATTGCCCAAAGAAGCAAAACAGCCTTAAAAGTAAATCTCTTATTTTTAGGCCAAATCCAAGTTATTAATTCAGCTGACCTGCTCCCCTGAATCAGACCTACATTTTTTTTGGATGCTTGTTAATTAATGCTTCTCTAAACTCCATTATAAAAGCATAAGCACCTCAGCCCACAAGGACAGCTACTCCCTCTGAAACCCCTGTTCTATTGGCCATTTTGCTAGTAGTTTAACTCTCCTTAAGCTCACTACTCATCCCCTTCAGCCCACATTCATCTAACCTCAGACATTCTTTCCTCTCTTTTACACAATCACAACTCATAAATGCCTCCCACTATTCACAAACAGGCCACTACTCACAAAAAGCCTTAACCTTAGAGTTAATCTCATCCCACTCACTCATAACAACCCATATTGTCTCATTCATGCCTTATGAACACACACTCACCAAAATCTTAGTCTAATACTTGTTGCACTGAGCTGGGATCCCTCTCTCCTTTCATTCCATCCTATTTTTCCTCTTTTATTTGTAACAATGAATCCTTTAATCCTTGTTTAGTATTATTATGATGAAGACAATAATGTTTTGGAAATTATCTCTTCCCATGGAACCTTTAATTTTTACTTTTTATTTTATGGTTGAAGGATATAATGTATATGTAACAATTGAACTTTTCCCTCATATTGATGTAATGATGGATAAAAGTACAATGAACTCCCCTGATCGAGACATGTAATGACGCCCGAGAGTTAACACATTCCTAAACTTATTTAATCATTGACCATTGTACTGTTTAAATCTTTTTTTTCTTTTGCTAAATGTAATTTTACCCTTACCGCTGGAGGACTGATTTGAACTATGATGCTGTAAAAGAACTAATAATATAACAAACTAACAACAATAACGTGTTTATTGTGCTTTGTTGTTGTCTTCTTGTCAGGGTGCAGCCTCTATCTCTTGTTTGGGCGGGCTTACATGACATCGAAAGCCTTTGGGCTTTATTTCGAGAGCCCATCATCAAGTTTCGGCTTGGCTACCCCATATTCTATTTGGGAACATCAAAATTTTCCCCTTAACAGGGGGTTCAAGTCCAAGGAGCCCAAGGCCTCTAGGAATACACCAACACAAATGCAGTTTGTAATTTTATTCTTTTTGCTATGAAATGCAAGCTAATAATGTAATCACATCACACGAAAGAGTTGTATAATTTATCTTGAGCAGATTTTCCAAACCTTTTACCACACTAGTTGCTTTATAGGGAGAAATTTGTAAGAAAGTGGTATGAAAAGAGTTTTAAACTTCTTTAGAACAGTTTACTGGCCTTATTAATCTTATCTGTTCTTTAATTTAGCAATTTATTTTATTATTTCGTTTTTAAACGAAGGATAACAAGAGATTCATTCTAATCAAAGATGATATTATTTCACGAAACTTTGTGGTGCTAAATTAAGTAAACAAAAGCATAATCTAACCTTATAGGAAATTTGAAGCATTTTCATACCCCTTTTTTTAAGGAAAAGACAACAAGGTTTAATGCATTTTGTAAACATAAATTTAAGTCAGCCCCTTTTTGTTTTCGGTTCAGTTATATAGAGAAATGTTAACAAATATATATATATATATATATATATATATATATATATATATATATATAAAATTTCATATCCTATTACTTACAATTTTTTTTTTTAAATATTATAAAAATTATTATTTTTAATACATTTATCTTAGAACTAATCTAATTATTCATTTGCCCCAAGAGGGGTGGCCTAGCGGTAAGGTTCTTGTACGCATGCGCAATGATCCCTTGTTTGAACCCTGGTAAGTACTGGGGATGGGAGGTAGGAGCACTCATGCGTCGCACCCTGTACTGTTAGCCCTCTTAGGGTGCAAGGGTGAGGTCTATGGTACCCTAGTAACAGTAGCTATGGCTCAATCCAACATTCCCTAGCAGAAGGTGCCCCTATGGTCACACCCAAGGGGGTGAGTCACACATGGTTGCACCCGCCCCCCCCCCCCCCCCTTTTCACTCAAAAAAAAAAAATCTAATTATTCACTTAAACTACTATTATTTTATTAAAGTATATTAATTAATTCTTTTAATGAAAAAAAAAAAAAAAAAACCAAAATGAAAGTATGAAACTTATTATTAAGTTGGCTTGCACACAGCCCAACAAAATATTTTCAATATTTTGTTCTTTTTTATTACTCCTTGTTTTCCTCAATAGTTGTTTCACTCTTTTCTTCTTTTTTTTTTTTTTCCTCTTATATTTTCTCATCCACACATCTAGTCACACTCTTCGATTTCTACTCTTCTCAATTTTAAATTTCTTCTCATTTTTATCATTTTGGGTTCTCTTCCTCTTTGTTTTTCCCTTTGTGTGCGTCTTCTTCAACCTAATGATAGCAAAACTACCAATGCTTCATCTCATCTGGCTTCTCCACTTCTCATTCAAGTTTTTTTTTTTTTTTTTTTGCTTAAGATTTTAGTTTTACAATCCAAACTCCATATCGGCCAAATCTTGAATTTCAGTCGATATTTAGCGAAACCACCCGTAACATCCGAAATGAACTGGAATGACCCAAAAATTTTTCCGAGGTGGAATAGGAGGGGTTACCATTTCGGTTTGTTTACCGGTATGGTATTTTCTGGCTGGAACGGAACGGAATTAATAAGAACATCCACATTGATGGAGCTATAATTTTAGCTATTTAGTACCACAAAAAGCTATTTTGTCTATTTTACTTTTTCACTTTACAAAACATTCAACATCAGTGGTTTTATTTTAGCTTTTAACATAATAAAATAATATATCCATTATAATAAAATAATACATTTACTACAATAAAATAATATATATTCATCACAATAAACAACCATCACAACCACCGTAACCACAACCTCCCTGCACATAAAAAATTCCCAAACAAACATTTACAAGCTGAAAAAATAATAAGCACAACAATCTATCTCTTTAAAATATTTTCCTCAATTCAATCTCAAGCGGATCAGAAAATGCAGGAAAAATACCATATGACCCAGCAAAACCCAATTTCAATTAAAAATCAAATTATTAATATATACTTTGTTTTCTCAGTAACCAAACAAAAGGGTTGCATGACCCCAACTTAAATCCCCAATCTTTTATCTCAACCCAGACCATCAAAAATCACCAATCATAAATGGAACTTCAAAAAATTTAGGATCAACAACAATGTGAACAAACACACACAAAGATGGTGATGGGGCGTGGCCTGCATAGGTCGACGATGGCTGATTTAACAGAAAGCTTCAGTGAGCTTTGGTGAGGATGAACAGAGTTGGGCTTTGAAGATGGGTGAGGAGGATGATGAATCGGGTCGGCGAAGGTGCGTGGGTCAGAAAGGGCGAGATTTGGTCAAAGAGAAGAATGGGCGAGATGGGTCGGATATATGTCGGCGAGGGTTGACTAGGCTCGTGTAAATCGGCGATGGAGGAAGAGAGAAACTCAGAGTGGAGATGGAGAGAAAAAGTGAGGAGAGAGACAGACGAATAGAAATGAAAGAAAACGAGGAGAAAAAAATAAGGATAAAAAGAAAGAAAAGAAATCAATTAAATAATCAAAGTAGTGTGAACTTGGAATAAAAAAAATGTTTTTATTAATTGTGCGATGTAGCAAAGAAGCCAAAAATTTTGGCTATAGCTCCACCAATGGACCCTTACAGTGTAAAACCCTTGTTTTACACTCTCCAATCTCAATATGCCACATCATTATTTCACAAATAGTTACAAATAATCAAATAGGATGTGCCACACAATCAATCCTCACTGATACCCCCATCAGAAAATCAAAACTTAGCATCGCAAACTCAAATCCAGATAGTCTTCTACGGCCTTTGCTCCAACCAGCAGCAGCCCATCCGGCCATCTTCATCAATGGCGAGTTCTTAGGAGGTGGAGGACAAGGAGGAGCATGGCTGAAGTCTATTTGTAGTTTGTCTCCTTCTTCATCCTTAAAACCTTCCACGTTGTTTTCTATATGCCTATTTTAAAGTGTGAGTTTTTGTTTCCAATTTGCAATAATGGGTGGTAAAGTCAGTTTGTTTCACAAAAAATTATTTTCAATTCTTCACAAGAGATGTGGGATTAAAGCCTTAAAGGGTTCTTGGTAGGGATGGTAAGGGGTGTTGCATTTGCTAGGAAATTGGTATCAATGAAGCTTTCTAATCCTAGATTTGACTTTTGCGTTCTTGGCAGGCTGGTCTTAATATGACCCAAGAACTCGCCGTCGATGAAGATGGCCAGATGGGCTACTGCTGGTTGGAGTAAAGGTCGTAGAAGACTGTCTGGATTTGAGTTTGCGTTGCTATGTTTTGATTTTCTAATGGATATAAGTGAGGATTGATTATGTGGGGCACAACCTATTTGATTATTTGTAATTATTTATGAAATGATGATCTGGCGTATTGAAATTAGAGAGTATAAAACAAGGGTTTTGTACGTCTTTATTAAATTTAATCTCCTTGTATATACTCCCTTCAAATGCACCTGGTAAACGGGTCAGGTTGGAAGATATGGGTCAGACCGTGTACGGGTATGGGCATATACCATTTCTATTGGCTTGAACCGTTTATTTATTTTTTTTTTTTATATTAAAAAAACCTTTGAAAAAAAAAAAAAAAAAAAACTCTGTACAACGGCACGCTTATCAATCACATCGAGCTCCTTAATTTCTTTTCCCCTTCTTCAAAATAAATAAAATGAAAACCCACAACAATCAAATCCTTTAATCGTTCTTCCCTAATTTATAATTATAATTTATATTCCTCTGTTTGTTATTCTTCAAAACCCAATTGAATATATCTCCAAAACTCAACTGACGCTACGCTTCGTCGAGTCGGTTCTCGATTGAGCTAACAACAGATCATTGAGCGCATGGAAAAACATGAAATAGCGATTCAAAGATATCATGTACACGGGGAGAGCTGTTTTGACACACAAGTTGCTAGCATTGCTACCTGGATGGGATTTACACCATAAAAGGTTGGATTTTTCCTTTCCAATAATAATGCTACTTATTACTGTTACTTTTTAATATAGTTTAATAATAGCCCAAGAGGCAAAGTCCGAATCTGACGGAAATTCCTTTATGAATTTGGAAAAATGGGGTTTTTCATCTTTGAAATTTTGAGCTATGACATATCTGATTTTCTGTCTATAGATATGATAGATTGATAGATATTAGAAGCGTTAAGTGTGAAGTCGCTTCCTTGCAAGGCTTGTATATATATTATATACCCCATTTGAAACTCTGCTTCCCAATGATCAATCATTAATCTGTCTACATATATAGAAACTTAAGGCACAAAAAAAAAAAAAAAAAAAAAAAAGTTTTCTGCAGAACACCCACATAGTATTTCTGCACTATCCCCTCCGAACTTGGCTATCCTTGGTTGTTGATTTTTTTATTATAAAAGTTATGGTCAACTAAGCTATAAAAGTCAAAAGAATTCTTATGCATTTGTAATTTTTTTTTTTTTTTTGGTACCAATCTAGGACTGGAAGAGAATTTTTTATTGACTACTAATTAGCAATACAATTGTCTTTGCTAATATTGAAGTAGTTCAACAGAGTAAATATGTGTGTTGATATATTTGAACCTTTACACATCTCTAGTGATTCAAAATAGATTCTTTGATCTAGCATAAGTCCAACAAGTGCATCATGCTACACCCTGTCTTTAAGCTTGCAATAATGACAAATTCGGATGCTAGTGGTCATGCCATAAATGATAAAACATGTCCTTAATTTTTCCTCCATCTCCAGTTACACTCAGAAAGCATAGGAATTTCCCATAAGCTCCTACCTTTGGTCACCTTTTCTTTGAAAAAAAGAACTTCTAGTCATTTTGCCTTAACATTAGTTCATTCTACATTCATTTGGGGTGATAGAGGCATCTTTTATTTATTTTTCAATTTAAATTGTAAATCAATCATTATTGTACTTATGCAACCTTCATATTTTAAAAAAATGTAAATAATAATTTTCAATTATGGGAAAATTTTAATTAATGTGCCCTTCATATTTAAAAAGAAATTAAAAAAACACTCATTTAATGTACTAATGTATTTTTTTTTCTTTTATTATTTAATTTTTTATTTTTTGCTATATATGACTCATTAACTTTAAGAGCATTTAAAGCATATGTTTCCAAAATTATATAAGTAAATCTCTTTATTATTATTATTATTTTTTAATTTCTAAAGACTAAAACAATCCCCTTTTCATTTTGTAATTCAAGAGTTAGGGATACATGAATTCATGGATTTTTCCTTTTTCCTTTAGTTCTATTAATTTTTTGGATATAAATTTGGGGCATATTCTACCTCCCCACCCATAAACAAAACAAAAGCTTTCATTTAATGGCTTTTATGGCAAAAAAATAAAGAAAAACTCCAATTTTCCCCTGATAGCTGTTACCCACATCATTTAATGAAACCACACTTATACTAAACTCAATGCTGGTAAAACCACAGTTCTTAATATTCTTAATGTTTTGGTTCTTTGGCGGTTTATTGAACATACCTCAGTAAATGAAGCAGCCAAAGAAACATTGTCGCATAGATGCTATGACTACATTCAATTTCCCAAGCATCTTTGCGTTTTCTGGTTGGGTGCTCCATTTTACAGGACATCGATGGTTCTGCTTACACTCATTAAGGATGTCCTTATTGTAACTGGGCAGATCGTCTCCTGCAGATCATGCTCACGTAATTGGGCAGATGCCAGTGAAATGACCATTATCTTGTGGAAGTAAAGAGGACTTGCCTCCAGAAATGATGGTTGGTTCTGCTTTTGCTGATGACTGTGCTGTTAAGCCATTGATGAGTTCAGCTGCTAAGTGGGGAAAGAGGCTTTTCATAGGATGTATTCCAATTGAAGCTACTTTGATAACGTGCGGTTGCATTCCAGTTAGTTGGGCCATGTTTTGGACATGTATCTTCCCAAGGTAAAAGTAACCGACTTGTATCTAGTTTAATTAAGAATGGTGTGGAATGTTAGCTGATGAAAATATTACTGTATCTTTTCTCTTGTCAACTTTTTCCTAAATGCTTAAACCATGGCCATGCAGCATGTAATTAGAGGTGTTGTTAAACCTTCTTGGGTTTGTTCAAGGTTTAAAATGGGCTTGCTTGCGGGGTGATGCTTTTATTACCACCTTATCTATATACCAGAAATTCAATAATGTGCAGCACTAGTAATAGCTGAAATCAAGATATTCAGATATGGTATCTGCCAAACTTATGCAGGGATGAAAATTGAAAATTAGTGACTTCTTGGAGGCTTTTCTTGGAACTAATTGATTGCATGGTTTTTTCTTGTTGCTATTTGCACTTCATGGAAATTGATTTGTACTGTATTAGCATTATTCAAAATCAAACGGAAAGAAGAAAATTGAGTCCTTTCTTTCGGAGAGAGGTCTCCTCCTCTTAGAGCAGTCATGTGATCCTTCCCCCCTCTCACTACACAACCCTTTTTTTTTATAGTTGTATTGTTGATGAACTCAGAGGTTGTAATGAATTTTGTTGATTTTTTTTTTTTTTTTTTTTTTTCTGCTTGGTTGATTAGAAAACTGTGGAAATTTCCCCTTTAAATTTTTGGAGTTTTGTGCTGAGTTTGCCCTAGAATTGGGCCTGTAATGGTGGAATTAGGCTCATTTTAGTAGAGAGGGCTTTTCATTTTTATTTTTCTGGTTACCAATATAAGAAACTTAGGTCATTATTATTTTGTTTACATTTAAACAATTTGATTTTTTTTTTTTTTTATAGGTAATAAGAGAACTATTATTAATAACTAAAAGATGAATAATACAAGCTGTTCATGATGATGAACAATAAGAAACAGAAGGAACAAACAGCCAAACGAAGGAGAGGGAAATCAAATATTTAATCTAAGGGGAAAAAAAACTCTGGAAGAGACGAAAACTCAGTAAAACCCCAACAATGAGACCACTCAAAAAGACTAACTTGGCTTAAAACCTTCAACTCATCCGAGGTCTTCTCCATGTTCTCAAAGGAGCGACGATTCTTTCCAACCAAACAGTCCACATTATGCACCCTGGAATCAAATTCCAATTCTTTGAGTTGTGCTTCCCAAGCCACTGATGCCAACAAGACAACAATCCCGCCACCGATCCTGGCATAACCCAATGAATGCCATAAGTCTGACGCATGAAAGTTCATAAGGTATGAGCAACAAGACAGTGAAGAAGGAGATGGTCTACCGACTTCCCATTATAGCAACACATACAACACCAATTTGCCAAAATGCGACTCCTAAGCATGAGATTATCCAACGTGAGAATCCGATCGTGAGTAGTTGTCCACAAGAAGAAAGCCACTCGCTTAGGAATCTTAGGTTCCCAAACACCCTTCCGAGAAAACTGAGAATTTGAAGTACCTTGAATTGCATGGTAATACGATCAGGTGTCAAACTTACCATTACCTTTAAGTCGCCAACAAAGAGTATCCTTCCTTTTTTTTTTTTTTTTTTTGATAAGTAATAAGATATATTAATATCAAAAGGGAAACACCCTAGTACACAGGGAGTGAACAAGGAGCCAAATAGATCAAACACAAAATTGCAAGAATCTAGGAAAACAAAAAGAGAAGGGAAAGATTTGTTTTGCAAAGCAAACAACCAATCCAACAAATTTCTAAAAAAGAAAAACTTAAGGTCCGGAATAGATCTCTCAGTATCTTCAAAACAACGACTATTCCTCTCCCTCTAAAGACACCACATTAAGCCATGAGAAACGATGGACCATATATAACCATATATAACAAAGAGTATCCCTCCTATCACCATGTGGAATACTAGGTTGGATAAACTGAAATAGAGAAAAAGATGCAGGAAGTTCCCAATCTTCGAAAGCTCAGTAAAACCTTAAGTCCCACACTCTAATAGTGCCTCATTCCGGAAACCACAAAACCTTAGAGATGCAAGCATCCTTGGCAGCTGAACACACAAGGAGCTCAGGGTATAGATCTTTTAGGGTATTATCCCTAATCCACCTATCATGCCAGAAGCGAATACAGGTGCCTTCACCCACTACAAAAGACAGATGCTTAGAAGAACTCTCCCACCCTTCCTGAATGCTTCTCCAAAGGCCACATCCATGAGTCCTCCTGCACACTTTCGTACACCACCCCTCTTGAACCTCACCATATTTTGCGAAGATAACTCTCCGCCAAAGATGGGTAACTTCACGACCAAAACGCCACAACCATTTCCCTAATAAAGCTTGATTAAACAACACAACTCTTCTTATCCCCAAACCCCCCAATTCAACTGATAAACACAACTTTTCCTAAGCCACTAAAGGGTATCTGAAACTCCCCTCAGAAGACCCCCAAAGAAAATTCCTCTGAATAGCTCCACTTGAGCTTTCAAGACTTGTGAAGTTTGAATCCCTTTAAATCCAAGTAACTCCTCAAGCGTTTGCCTTAGGACCTCTTACAATGCCTCCTTCTTCCCATTATATCTCAAGTAGATGGTTAATGCCCTTTTCTAGTATTGTTGTATCTTGAGTGCTTGTGTTTGAATGCCCTTCCTTAGCTTGGGTTCACCCCTTTTATAGTGTTGTTTAAAGATTCTTCAAATCAATAGTCCATTCTTTGGGTGCTTTGGGTACCGGAACTACTATTCTATCTAAGGCATTGGTGGCTGGTCATTTCTTCTTTTTTCTCTTATTTCACTCTCCTAGGAACTGAAAGCTGAAAGCCCACCTGCTGACTTTCCTCTTGCGGGAGATCCTTTCTGAGTAAATCCAAATTCTTCTCTGAGGTCAAAACTCCTTATTCTTCTTCCCAGGCCTTAAAAGGGACACCTCAAAGTTCTGAGGCTTTGATGTTAACTTCTCATAATCTATTCCTTTCCTAAAAATGGGATAGATTACTTCTTGCAAATGGTGTAGTAAAAAAGGCTCCTAACTACCTTTTCTCTTGTTTCACCTTTTCTACCTTGCCTGAGGTCCCTAGGTTCCTTCAACAGGTGTTGGTCCCAAAACCATCATATGTCTTTGTCACTCCCTTTTGGGTCCCAGGAAATTGATGTTGACAAGACCTCCTTCATCTTTCATTCTTCTTTAAAGTGAGCATGTCATCCCCTAAGCTATCCACATCCTATTTAGCATCTTCCAGCTCTCCTCGAGGATCTGCTCTCTAAGATTGGTGGATCCCCACGCAGCCTAGGCCTAAATCCTGCTCCTTAGCCCTCTCATGTTCCTTTTTTCTTCCTTTCCTTATTGGACTTCCTTGGGCATCATGACTTCTTCATATTGTTGAGCCAAGCCTCCATCCTTTTTTCTAAGGCCCAAGGCTTATCTTCTTCTTCCCATAGGCCGGGCTCCCCTTTTTCATCTTAAGGGTCAAACCTTCTCCCTTTTTCATTGCTACAGGTTGGCCCTTTCTCACTTCTATGGGTCTATCTCCTTATTACATTTTGGACCTCAACACACTTTGTACCCTAAACTTTTTGAATATATGTTTTGCACCATAAACTTTAACTCTTGTTACACTTTGCATTCCGACGTTAAGTTTGCTATTAACTTGGATAAAAATATAAAGTTTTAAGATACAAAGTGTAATAAAGTGTATAGTTTAGGGCTTAGGGTGGTAAAATGTAATTTCTTCTTTGTTTTTAATGGATTGAGATGAGAGGCAATTGGGTCATTTCACAAGATGTCATACTTTTCCATCCAAGTTACTAACAACAAATTTAATGTCAGAATGCAAAGTTTAATAAAGATCATAGTTTAAGGTGTAGAATGTGCATTCAAAAAATTTAGAGTGCACTAATAAAATAAAATAAAATAAAAAGTACAGAGTGTAATCTTGAGTATATTTTAGAATAGTTAAGTGTAATTTCCCCCCTAAAATCCTTTTTCAAAGTTTGCCAAAGGAAAACTTGAAATTTCTGCTAAAGCTCTTTTGAACCAATTAAAAGTCTAAAGCCTTTTCTTCAATGCAGAGCTAGACAAGCTTTATAGTGCTAAACCACCCAAAATCATGGTGCAGTGATTACTGATTTAGAGTTCTGGTATGAGATAATTCATGAGTTTAAACTTTTGGAAGAAATATTTGATGATAATTCGAATCAAGGACTATTGCCTCCCACCGCTTGAATCCACCTGTGGGAACACTTGTGACCCCTTACCGTCTAGGCCCCTTATGTATTGTTTTCTCAATTTGCAGATAGTTGTTATGGTTACACCTAAGTAGGACCACCATGACTAATCAACCTCATTTGACCTTTTTATTAAGGATAAAAACAAAGAAGCAAAAGGAACCTACTCGCTAAAAATAATACTGTTTCTATGAACTATAAAGGCCCATCGGTGGACTGGGACCAACATGCACAAAACATCTGGAGCCTAGGAAGTCCCTGTATTAATTGCCACCAGAGATCATTCCCATCATGCCACCCAAAAACAGAAGAGGTAATGGCAAATGAGTTGATCTACCTACATTTCAGTAACCAAGCAAAGATACTGATTTAAAGTTGGCACAAAGATTTACATTAGCTATTCAGTCTTTTTGTTTTTCCTCCATCCTTTAAGCTTACAGACATAGATCTGCTTCTTAACAAGCAAATTGCTAAACAAAGATGTTAAAGTCACTCAGCTTCGAGGGCTGCAATTTCATATCTGACTTCTTCTAAATGTTCATTTATGGCTGTCACTGCATTCTGCACACCCCTAATGGCCTCCTTGAGAGCATTATCGTACTCAGCATTTGCCTCTGCCTCTTCAGTTCCGGCATCTTCAGTTATCTCATGGACGTGGACACACTCATGCTCCATTGCCGTCTTATACCTGCAGTTCTCATGGCTCACTAGACGTTCCGAGGGACGACCAGCCTTCTTTAACACCTGAATTGTAGCTGTCTACAAAAAGAGTTCTGTAGTTATCAGCAAACACAGAAGCAAGCAATATTAAATGTAGAGTTACAAGGAACAAAATAAGGGATCACTACAGTCAGACCTCAATATATCAAAGCTGCATTTGGAACAAAAGATACATACATAAATGCTATTATATTTATATTAATTATCTATGATAAAAGTAGTGGAATATAGAGAAACATCTATAAAACAATCATACTTGAATGCAACAATTTGATTAATATACATGCGATAATCAATTTGATTAATATACTTGAATGCAACAATTTGATTAATATACAATTTGATTAAGGTTGAGATTGCACTAGGTAATCAAAATCAATTTTTTCTTTCAATTTTATGGTCTGTTGCAACTATGTCCTGCCATGTCAAAATAATACACACACAAGAGACAGACATGTATTTTTCCTATCCGTGTCCGTGCTTCTTAGAAAGATAGAGAGATCTGTAATAAGCAATGGAAAGCCCATCATCCATGACTGCATCAAATATAATTTGTGGAGAGATACAAAATGGCATCTTTGCCTCTAATTGATTTTTTCCTTTTTGTGGTAGTTAAATTTTTTAGAGCAGATATATACATGCCAACAACACATATGAAGCTTATACGTGTTTGTGTTTCTTAGAAAGATGGAGAGATGTGTAGTAATCAATGACAATCCCATCATCCATGATTGCATCACATATAAACTGTGGTGACAGAAAAAAATGGCATCTTTGCCTCTTTTTCTTCTTTTTTTGATAAGCAAAAATTATAGGCAAACCCTAGTAAATGGAAAGTACAGAAGACAATTGCAAAAAATTGGGACCAAAAATTTAAGAGATCCAAAAACAATAGAGAAAATTGATTATTAAAAGCCTTGTACTAATTAAACAGGGATATTAAAAACAACATCAACTTCATAACTAAAAGCTCAACATCTCCAAAAACTTATTGGTGCGAACACAAGGTACAAGCCCCCCAATTATTCGCATGTATGGGAGGAAGAGCAAAAAGAAGACGGCCCAACCTGTGGCCTTATGGATGAAGCCTATTAGTTATTAGGCTTGAGATTAAGCAAGCCTGAGCATTTAATAATTAGGGTTTCTTAATGCATTTTATTGTTAGCTATTTAAGCACTTTTTCTAATTATTGTAAGACAGCTTTTGAGAATTATTAAAAACGTGTGTTTCTTTTACACTGGTGCCGACTCCAGTTTTGCTTGGTGCTGACTCCAAGCAACCCTTAGGTGCTGACTCCTAGGGTTTATCATTTGTTCTATTGTTGTTTAATTGCTCCATTGAAATAGTGTGGTTGTCCTACGTCAGTTTTGGTATCAAAGCAGACTTTCGGTCCATACAACACAACTATAGACAACCACTTCAAAGCAAAACCATCAAAAGAGCAAGGCAGCCAAATATGGCAGTACCTTTCAAGTTTTTGCCCTATGAAATCTTGAACAAGCCCAAACCAGCCCTTGCAATCCGTATATACCCCCAAGCCCCACATGAGTTTTTCACCCCCAAGCCAACAGAGAAGACAGCGACACCTCCCAAGCCGGTGACCACCATCCGTGCCCACCTCTGACCACAGAACCCACACAAGCCCATCAGCCACCAGACCAGAAACAGAGGAGTCTGAAGCCCACAATAGCCGCCGATGTCAATACTAGATTCGCGCCGCTGAGAACCACCTGCACCAACTCGCCATCAACACCGCTCTCACTATGCCACTTCATGCTACACCAGTTCTATCACCGCGATCTGACGTGCGAGCTTCGATCTGCACCATCGAGCACCGCTGACCATGAACACCGGTGAGCCCATACCGCCTCTCTGCTGTTGACTCCAACGCCGCTTCGTGATTGCTCCGCCGCTTCTTTCCTCTTTTAGTTTCTTTGCTTCTACTAGTTTCTTTAGCTTCAGTATTTTAAAGGTTTGGAGTTGGGTTTAGCAGACTTTAGTTTTAAACTGTAGTTCTTTTTATTGTATTTCATGAAGAAAAAAAAAATCAAAAGGAAGGAAAAGAAATAAAGTGTTGTTGCCGGCAGCCCATTGCACGTATGGGCCCTTAAGTTGCTTTTTTCACAGATACATTTTGTCCAAACAGACCCATTCACTTGAGGAACCAAGCCTGTGACTGTAGTGCAGTAAGTTGGCCACTGACAAGGGTACAATTTCTTACTCTCTTTTTGGTGGGCTCAATTTTGTTTCATTGAAAAATATTTTTTTTATATTTTTTATGTGCATATCCCACCATATTCCATTGGCCTACCCATTTTGTGCTCAAGTTAGCTGTTTTATTATTTGTGCTTTCTTTCAGTACCCACTCTAAAATTCCAAAAAAAAAAAAAAAAAAAAAGACATAACCCAATTTCTTTGAAATATCTAATTCTCATTATTAATTGTGGAGCTTTTTGGAATTTGACTTTTATTTGGGCTATCTCAATATTGTGAACACTGTCACTACTTGACTGCAATTTCTTCCTTTGATTCATTGATCTAGTCTCTACATGCACTCTTGCTTGACTTTAATTTTACATTGAGAATTGGTTACTTGAATTTTTGGAAATCTCAACTGCATTCATAAATATAGTGTTGCATGCATCTGCGTAGTGGTTGCATCATGTCAAACCCTGAACATCAATCTACTTCCAAGCCTAAGTCCTCCTTAGAGCAAACCATAGAAGACCCAGCAAAAAGTGTCCATAATTTACTAGATAGAGTAGAGCGAGTTGAAACATCTCAAAGAGAGACTATTAACCATGAAAGAGATAACATGCTTAGGCAAAATAACCATGGTTACTTTAATAGGGCTCTAAACTTTGAACATGACCACTATAATCACAATGGCCCTAGGGATTATGATGGTTGGATGTCCAAGGAAAAAATAGAAGCACCCACCTTTGATGGCTGCCTAGGACCATGGGTTTTCACTGATTGGTTACATTAAATGGAGAAATTCTTTGACTATTACCATTGAGCTGAGAATAAGAAAGTAAGGTATGCTAGGATGAAGTTAATTGGAAGAGCCAACTTTTTCTGGGAGGACCTTGAGGATACCCTTAGGCGACAACATGAGCCCCCCATTACTGATTGGCTTGAGATGAAGGAACGAAAGTGAGGTATGCCGAGATGAAGTTAATTGGAAGAGCCAACCTTTTCTGGGAGGACCTTGAGGATACCCTTAGGCGATGACATGAAACCCCCATTATTGATTGGCTTGAGATGAAGGATGCACTCTTGAGGAATTATCTTCCTCCAACTTATAGGAGCTCCCTCCTTGAGGAATGGGACCGCCTAAAACAAGGCACTGCTCCTGTGGCTGAATATATAGAGAAATTCAAGGAATTCAAGAGGCAAATTCGAATAGTCAAGGAAGAAGTTGTCACACTCAATAGGTTCAAGAAAGGTTTAAATGCTAACCTATTAGGTGAGATTATCACCCGAGAAGTCACTACCTAAGGAGAAGCATATGACCTTGCTAGGAATTGTGAGTTAGCATCCAAATCTATCTTTTGGCAACGTTTTGAGCTCCGGAGTGTTCCTACCAACCCACAACCTTTTGGTAGCAAATCTAGACTTGCCTTACCCCCTAAGGTCAACCCCAATAGCATCCCAATAGAAAAAGAGGACAAGGGAAAAGGTGTGATCAATAAGTCTTCAAGATTAGGCTTTTGCCTCCAATGCATCAAATGCAAGGGGGTTGGACATATCGCAGCTAGATGTCCCTCTAGGACCCTTGTCATTCAAGAGGATGATGAAAAGGTAGAAGATGTTGAGGAGCGGGTGTATGATCCAAATGTTGAAGAAATCCAAGATGTTGGGGCAGAATGGGAAGATGATCCTAGCTACCTCACATGCATTAGAGCCATCTCTCCCCAAATTGATGACTTCAAGGACTTCAGCGTCCCTAGAGTGAATGTGGTAAGGTGTGCTTTGGCAAAGCAGAGAGACACTGATGATTAGCGAAGGAGTGCCATCTTCCAAACTTACACTAAGTGTGGAGACAAAACTTGCAAAGTTATTATAGATAGTGAGAGTTGCATTAATGCGGTGCCCTCTAACATTGTTTCCAGCCTAGGCTTGAAATTGACCCCACACCCTAACCCATATAAAGTTTCTTGGGTGAATACTTCCTCCATAGCTATTAAAGAAAGATGTGTTGTCCCACTTCAATTTCTTAGGTAGACCTTGGCTTTATGATTTGGATGTCACCCTTTATGGGCGATCCAATTCTTGCTCATTTATGTTTGAAGGTAAGAAGATTGTGCTCAATCCTTTGAAACCCAAGCCAATCGACATGAGCAAGAAGATAGAAGCACCAAAGGCAAAAGGCCTGAACATCATAAGCCCAAAGGCATTTGAAAGGGTAGCAGTTCAAGAATCCATTGTGTTTGTCTTAGTTGCTAGGGAACTTCATGGAGAGACCCGTGAGAAGCAACCTGAAGACGTGAAGTCAGTGTTCAAGGAATTTAAGAATGTTTTCCCTGAGGGACTCCCCGATCATTTACTGCCCATGTGTGACATACAACATGCCATAAATTTTGTGCCCGAAGCGACCCTACCTAACTTGCCTCACTATAGGATGAGCCCTGCAAAGCATGCCGAGTTGCAAAGGCAAGTAGAAGAACTACCTAGGAAGTGTTTTATTCATGAAAGCATGAGCCCTTATGCAGTCCCTGCACTCTTAACTCCGAAGAAATATGAAACTTGGAGGATGTGTGTTGATAGTCGTGTCACCAACAAGATCACTGTGAAATATCGTTTTCCTATCCCTCGGTTGGATGACATGTTGGATATGATGGCTAGAGCAACGATCTTCTCCAAGATAGACTTGAAAAGCGGCTATCATCAAATTAGAGTTCGTTATAGTGATGAGTGGAAAATTGTCTTCAAGACGAAGGATGGTTTATATGAGTGGATGGTCATATGAGACCTAGTGCAGTCCCTGCACTCTTAACTCCAAAGAAATATGGAACTTGGAGGATGTGTGTTGATAGTTGTGTCATCAACAAGATCACTGTGAAATATTTTTTTCCTATCCCTCGGTTGGATGACATGTTAGATATGATGGCTAGAGCAACAATCTTCTCCAAAATAGACTTGAAAAGCGGCTATCATCAAATTAGAGTTCGTTATAGTGATGAGTGGAAAATTGTCTTCAAGACGAAGGATAGTTTATATGAGTGGATGGTCATGCCTTTTGGATTATCCAATGCTCCTAGTACCTTTATGAGAGTGATGACTCAAGTGCTCAAGCCTTTTATGGGAAAATTCTTGGTTGTGTACTTTGATGACATCCTCATCTATAGTAAGTCTAGGGAGCAACCCTTAGACCACCTAACTCAAGTTTGTACTACCCTTAGGAAGGAAAGTTTATATGACAACCTTAAGAAGTGCTCTTTCTTCACCAATAGAGTCGTCTTCCCAGGTTTCATAGTATCCTCTAAGGGAGTTTTTGCCGACCCCCAAAAGGTTCAAGCAATTGTGAATTGGCCCAAGCCCAACAATATCCATGAAATTCAAAGCTTTCATGGGCTCACTTTCTTTTATCGCCGATTCATCAAGGGGTTTAGTACCATTATGTCCCCTATCACTAATTGCATGAAACAAGGGGAGTTTATTTGGACAAAAGCTACTACTAAGGCTTTCAATGAGGTCAAACAATAAATGACTGAGGCACCTGTCATGCGTCTCCTTGATTTTACTAAGCCTTTTGAAGTGGAATTTGATGCCTCAAGTATTGGCATATGGAGAGTAATTAGTCAAGAGCGCCACCCAGTTGCTTATTTTAGTGAGAAATTAAATGATGCTAAGCAAAAGTACTCCACTTATGACAAAGAATTTTATGCCATTATTTGAGCTCTTTGGCATTGGCGCCATTACTTGTTATCTCGAGAATTTGTTATCTACTCTGATCATGAAGCTTAGAGCTATCTCCAATCCCAAAAGAAGCTGAATCTTAGGCATGGTAGCTAGGTTGAATTTCTGCAATGCTACCACTTTGTGGTGAAACATAGGGCGGGAGTTGAAAATAAGGCTACTAATGCACTAAGTCAAAGGGTGTCTTTGCTGTCAATCATGAATGTTAAGGTTACTAGGTTTGAACGGCTCAAGGATGACTATGAGTCTTACCCAGATTTTGGGGAGCTCTACACTAGCCTACGTAATGCCTCACGGCCAGTCTTGGATGATTATACCCTTTAGGATGGTTACTTGTTCTAAGCCAACAAGTTATGTATCCCTTGGTCTTCACTGAGATATTTCCTAATTTGGGAAATACATGCGGGAGGCCTTGCAAGTCATTTTGGCCGAGACAAAACAATTGAGGAAGTAGAACTTCAATTCTATTGGCCTGGTCTTAAGAGAGGCGTTGTCAAGATAGTTGGTCAATGTCGTACATGTCAACTAGCCAAACATCACAAGCAAGACACTAACTTGTACACACCTCTACCTGTGCCTGATCACCCGTGGCAAGATGTGAGTATGGACTTTGTGTTAGGATTGCCCCGCACCTTTAGGAAGCATGATTCTATTCTAGTAGTTGTTGATTGCTTCTCTAAGATGGCTCATTTCCTACCATGTTCTAAGACCTCTGATACTTCTAAGATTGCAAAGCTCTACTTTGATGAGATTGTCAAACTTTATGGTCTTCCCAAAACCATAGTATCTGATAGGGATGTTTGCTTCATGAGTTATTTTTAGAAGACCTTGTGGCATTTAGTAGGCACCAAATTGAAATTTTCCATGGCATTTCATCCTCAAACTGATGGTCAAACTGAGGTGGTTAATCGTAGTCTAGGCAACCTCCTTCGGTGTCTAGTGGGTTAAGCCAATCAGAATTGGGATTCAATTCTTCCTATAGCCCAACTTGCATATAATAGCTCTGTCAATAGGTCAATAGGCGCTAGTCCTTTTGAGGTTGTGTATGGATATATACCTAGGAAGCCCTTAGATCTTTTGCCCATGTCCCCACATGTTAGGATTTCTGAATTTGCTAAGGCATTTGCACGACATATTCATGATTTACATAATGAGATTCACAAAAAAATTCAGGTAAGTAATACTCAATATAAAATTCATGTTGACACTCATCAGCGTCATGTAGAGTTTCAGGTAGGGGATTATGTCATGATTCGGATTCGACCTAAACGGTTTCCCTCTAGGACCATTAAGAAATTGTAGGCTCGTAGTGCCGGTCCATTCAAGGTATTGAAACGAATGGGCACAAATGCATATGTCATTGACCTTCCTCATGATTATGGTATTAGCTCCTCCTTTAATATTGAGGATTTAGTTGCTAATAAAAGCCCCACATCTATTCCTGATACCCCTTTTGATGAGCCTTTGCTTGATCCTACTGATGCCCTTATTCCTACCCCTTTACCCTTAAATCTGCCAAATGCACATAAAGAATCTATTGATGATATTTTAGATGAGCAGATTGTTTCTACCAAGGATGGAAGAGTTCATCGTTTCCTAGTTCGGTGGCAAGGACAACCAGATTCTGACTACACATGGATTACTCGAGATGAGCTACAGCGACTGGATCCTAACTTGCTGGAGTACTATCAAAGCTCTTCAGATTTCCACTCGACGAGGTCGAGTTCTTTTTACCCGAGAAGAGTTGATGCGAACGCAAGGTACAAGCCCCCAATTATACACATGAATGGGAAGGAAGAGCAAAAAGAAGACGGCCCAACCTGTGGCCTTATGAATGAAGCCTATTAGTTATTGGGCTTGAGATTGAGCGAGCCGCATTTAATAATTAGGGTTTCTTTATGCATTTTATTGTAGTTATTTAAGCACTTTTTTTTATTATTGTAAGACAGCTTTGAGAATTATTAAAAATGTGTTTTTCTTTTACACTAGTGCCGACTTCAGTTTTGCTTGGTGCCGACTCCAAGCAACTCTTAGGTGCTAACTCCTAAGATCTATCCTTTGTTCTATTGTTGTTTAATTTTTTTTTTTTTTTTTGGGGTGAAACTATTGTTGTTTAATTGCTCCATTTGAAATAGTGTGGTTGTCCTATGTCACTTATAAGTTGAGAATTTTTTTTTTTTTTTTTTTTGGGATAAATAACGATATTTCATAAATCAAAAGCTCCAAGTACACTGGGAGTGTATATGGAAAGGATTACATCAAGGACGGAAATTACAATGATCAAGCATAACAAAAAAATTAGAGCAAGAAAAAGAATTGAAAACAAAACACCAAGCAAATAAAGAGTGGAGGAGGAGAGATTTAATCTCATGAATCAACCGTTCTGTCCCCTCAAAGCATCTACTGTTCCTTTCCCACCAAAGACACCATAACTCACAATGTGACAGCCCGCCATAGGTCTATATTGCGCTGTCTACCAAATGGACCCTGCCAAGAAGCAAATAAATCTACAACACTTTGAGGCATCACCCAAATCACACCAAAAAGGATCCAAACCATACCAAAAAGGCTCTAAACCATAGACCATAGCTTGAAAGCAATGGGACAATGAAGAAGAAGATGGTTTACTAACTCCCCACTTCTTTTACACATATAACACCAATCCATGAAGGGTACACCCTTATTCCACAATCTATCAAGAGTCAAAATCTTGCATAAGGCGGCAATCCAAGAAAAGAAAGCAACTCTAGGAAGGATGTTTGAGTGCCACACAAGTTTCCATGGGAAGAGGTTGTTAGGAGTCGAGAAGAGGGATAAATAGAACTCACTAACCTTAAAGCCCTTATTCTTTGTCGACTTCCAGCAAAGTTTGTATTGCCCCTCACCAGTAAAGGTCATTGAGTGTATAAGATTCCAAAAAATATCAAATTGTTCCATCTTCCAATCTTGGGGCTCTCTATAGAATCGAAGATCCCAAAGTAGTCATTGATAGGAAAAGACATAACATCCACAAGATAGGAATCCTTGTTACAGCTAAAGCTATCAAGCTCTGAAAATGTCTCCTGAAGAGTACAACCCCCACACCACAAGTGATGCCAAAGTTTAATTCTACTACCATTGCCAACTTTGAAGATGATGGATTTAGAGAAAGCTGGCTAGCCTTGACTTATAGCTCTCCACAGACTAACACCATAAGCGGTTGTTACTTCTTTTGTACACCACTCACCCCAAATATTCTCATACTTGATCTTGATAACCCGCCACCAAAGGTGGTTTGTCTCTATGCCATACCTCCACAACCATTTATCAGGCAGAGCTTGATTAAATTTTCTCAAATTTTCGCACACCCAATCCACTAGACTTCAAGGGGCTACACACTTGGGCCCAATTAACCAGATTGAATTTGTGGGACTCATCAATACCACCCCATAAAAAATCCCGCTGGAGTTTCTCAATGCGATTTGCAACATCCACCAGAAGCTGGAGTTTCTCAATGCGATTTGCAACATCCACCGGAATAGGAAAGAGAGATAGGTAATAAGTAGGCAAAGTTGAGAGAGTGCTTTTAAGTAGAGTAACCTTACCACCTTTTGATAGATACAAACACTTCCAGCTTGCTAATCTTCTCTCCATTTTTTTAAGAATAGGGTTCCAAATTGCCCTATCCTTAAATTTAGCTCCCAACGGAAGTCCTAAATAAGTCATTGGCAATGAGGACTGCTTACAACCTAAAATGGCCACCAACTCTCCCATATTTAACACATTACCAACTGGAACCAATTCGGATTTAGCCAGATTAATATGCAACCCTAACACAGCCTCAAATGATACTAAAATGTCTCAATTTGCCAATCTGAGTAGGTAAAGCATCACAAGAAATTAGGGTATTGTCTGCAAAAAGGAGACGAGTCACCATTAAGGGAGTATGAGATCCGGGACCCACAATGAATCCGGAGATATGACCAGCCAAAACAGCCCCATCTAATAGCCAACTTAAAGCTTCCATCACAATAACAAATAAAAGCGAAGATAGTTGATCACCTTGCCGTAGTCCCCTAGAACTCCCAAAGAAATCTTTAGGGCTACCATTGATCAGAATGAAAAATTTCACCGTGGAAATGCAAAACAAAATCCACTCCTCCACTGCTTAGAGAACCCACATCACTGTAGCATATACATGAGAAAGTCCCAACTTACATGATCAAATGCTTTCTCCACATCTAGTTGAGAATTTTACCACATAGATACTTGCAAACGGAACAAGTAGGCCTTAAACCTTAACTGAGACAGATGAAAACCTATAAGGGTCTAGTTTTGCCAAACAATTATGGGTGATCAATCCCCAAATGAACATTCACTATCCCATTAAGTATGTTCATCCATTAGTAGCAAACCATGGTTACTATCAAAGTGTAGAGAAAACTTCACTTTCATTGCTCAGTAAGGGTCCAGCATTTTACTAGTGACAATACCAGCTCACTCTTGTACAAGTTTGGTCCTCCCAGACTGACGCAGGACAAAAGCAAAACAAAAACACATCAACAGGTTTCATGTTTTGTTAAGTATGAGATGGGAGATGGGTCCAAAGTGAAGTTTTGGTATGACAAGTGGTGTGGGGACAGTTCCTTAAAGGCGGCATTTCCATAGTTATTTGGGATCGGTCGCAATAGAGAGGCTTCTATGGCGTATCTTATGGGGGAAGGGGGGTGGTGTTAATGCTTAATCCAAAATGAGGAGTTCGAAGATAGAGACTATATAGAGAGAGTATTTGTAAACATGATCGAGTTTCGGGATAGGACAGTTAAAAGTGCTCTCAAAGCTCAAAGCCTCAAGGTCTAAGCGCTTAGCTCATTTAATGAAGCAAGCTTCAAGCACCCTTTTCTAGCACTTTTTGAAGAAGGAAAAAGCACACTTAAAGCTCAAACTTTGAAGCTCATTTAATGAAACACACCTTACACATGGCTTTCTAGCACTTTTTGAAGAAGTAAAAGACACGCTTAGGATTGCTTTTTATTTTTCGCTAAAAAAATATATGAATCGCTAAAATCAACACCTTGATCTTGATGGAAATGACATGGAAATTGGATATACAAACATTGTTCTCAAGGTGCTCCATTACACAAACAATTTTTTCTTTACATATCGATAGACACGAACAATGATAATTTACTATTCTTGTGATTTTTGGCCTTTGCCTTTTGGATTTATTTTCATTGAACCATTAACCATATACTTATGTATTTTTATAAAGCACAAGAGAATTATCCAAAATGTTATGTTTAAACTTTCTATTATTGGATTGTTATCTTATTGTTTTCGATTAATAATTGTTATCAATTTTACTATATGAAAATTTAAAAAAAAAAAAAAAAAATTGAAATAACTTGCGTAAAATTCAAACTTGCAAAGTGTGCAACTGCACCATCCAATTTAGCTAATTAGCAAAATATATTACCATTTTGAGGTTATTAACTTTTTTTTGCTTATTATATGCTATGTATCTTTTTATTAGAGATTATTATATATTATATTTGAAAATCTGTGCTTTACTTCAATCATGCACATAGTTGCACTTTGCACCCTGGCTCTAAGTGGCTTGTGCACTTAAGTGTGCTCAAGACTTTCACCAACACTAGTTGGCACATTCAAAGTGTTTATTTACTCTTGTTGGTAAGTAGTAAGTTTTATTACACCTCCCCCCCTAAGTTCTGCAATGGTACCCTACAATGGGATCAGAATTTTGTTAGAGCTATGCAGAACTGGGAGTTGAGGCCTTTGGGGGGTTTTTATGGATTTAATCTATTCTATGCATGTGAGAGGGGTTAGGGAGGTTGGAAGCTAGCTAAAAGATAGGGGTTTGAGGTAGACAAGCATTTGGAGGTCGAAGGTACATCCCAAAGTGGTTTTCTTTAATGAACTGCAACTTTAGGTAATTTATGTCTATAGAAGAGAAGCTTACATGTGATAGACTGGTGTTACATGTATAAATGCAATGGGGAGCGTGTGGACCTTTACTCCTTCACTCTCCTATCGCTAGAACGTTGTGGTCTATAGCGTTTGGGTTGATTGGAGTTTCTTGGGTTATGCCAAAGCATGTTGAGGAGTTGCTAGCTTCTTGGCAAGGTTGATTTGGGCATCATCGGAATATAACTATTTGGAAAGCCATTCCACATTGTTTGATCTGGTGCATTTGGCAGGAACATAATGTTCAAAGTTTTGAGTATTGGTGAAATTAACTATCCCCAAGTTTAAGCTTTTTTTTCTTCCAAAATTTGTATGATTGGATGTTAGCATTGGGCTCTTTTTCATTTCGTTCATTTCTGGATATGCTTGATCTTTTCCTTTTCCTTTAAAATTATTTTGAATTTCACTTTTGTTTTAGTTTCTATTGCTTCAGTAATATATTTTTTAGTTTAATTGTTTTCTAGTTGGAGGATCTCCTAGGTTAGGAACATTTTTAGGCAATATTAATCATATAAAATAATGATAAATTATCATTAAGCAAGTGGTTCATGTCAGGGAATAAATGATAAATGATGTCAATGTTGGCTCATTCTACTACATTTGTTTATCCTATAGCTTCTCCAGACACTTTCGGTGTTGACCATTCTTTTCCTTTTTCTATAAGTTTCCAAAAATATTTTAAGAGAAGTAATTAAATTTTGAAAGAGAATGCTTAAGACATTTACAGGGTTAAAGCAGGGAATGCATTCTTCAGATAATTGCAAAAATTGTTCTGTATTCAAATTGTGAAGAGGGTAAAGGGTGTAAAATTTCAAGGATGTAGGGATCAAAATTTTTCACAATGGTCTGGCCTATAGTCACACATGGACTACCTTCTGAACCCAGCCATTCTTTCCAGTTTCTTAATAAAATCTAAGCCATTACTGGAGAGAGTAAAAGAAAAGGTAATCAGAATATTCAAGGTCTTAATATGGTAGTCCAAAGGAAGTAACTGAACCATTCCTTGCTTAATTTGATCTCTGAATCTGCATTCTAATAATAAACAGAGATTTCATCATAATTAGCCTCCGTTTTATCTTTTAAGGAAAGCATACACACAAAATAAGAACAGAGTCCTATTTTCAAGGATCTTCAACTTCTCTCCATGTAGCATCTTCTTTGCTTCATAAAATCACATAGTAATCCTATACCAAAACATTATTTTTTTTCTTAATGGAAAACTAATATCCTTTTATTAACAGTGCCAAAGCCAGACCACATTTGTACCTAATGATGAGTAGAGAAGATGATATTGTACTTATAAAGAACCATTTGGCATCAAAGATCATTTGAAAATCTGTCTTCACCCTATGCTTTGAACTCTATCTTTTCCAATGTAGTTTAAGGCAAAATGCGACTATAAGTCCTCAAGCCCTTGTATCACTCAAGGCTGAGACGCCAAAAGGCACTCACCTGATTGAAGTGAGGTGTCGATTTCTAAATATAGTATGCGTGTGCGTGTGCGTGTGCGTGTCTAAGAATCGACTTTACAATAAGCTTATATTATAAAAAAATCAAGGAGAAAAATAGAGAACAACTACCAAAGCTAAAGATTATGTGACTGAAATTTACAATAACAAAAAAATAAAATCTGCAGCAAAATTGATGAGGAGAGGGTTAGAAAGAGACTTACAAAGTTGAATTAGGGCCCATTTGGATTGAGGGGGAAGCGAGGGACAGTGGAGGGAAGTAAAATAGAGTTGACTAAAAATAGGCTAATTTTGGCCAATTGTACTCTACTCTACTCTACTCTTCCTCACTCTTTCTCAATCCAAACGGACCATTAAAGTATGAAACTACCCTAATACCTTTTTACCAAATTACATAAATGCCCCTTTGGGGGGGGGGGGGGGGGGGTGGAGGCACTTGCAATCACACCATGATAGAAATCTTTTCCTTAAAAGATGAGTCCATCCCTAACTACTACAGACTGTAACAAAGGTCCATCAAGCAAAAGCAGATGTACACATTTAACAAAGTAAACATTAAGGTAATATAGAAGGCACCACCCCACATCCAAAAAAGTAATTCATATAAAATGTTGAACTTAAAATTTAAAAACTCAGTAGAAGCTTATATATAGGCATTTTGATTTCGGATAAAAGTGTATAACTCCCATCCAGCGGCATTTTGTTTAGTTTCTATAAATCGAATACTAAAACAAAAGGAAGAATCATGTTGGAGACCGAATGAGATGGAAATTGAAGTCTAATGGGGTTTTTTGGACATCCGGTCGTTTTATAACAAATTAAGGGATTCTCCCTCAACTGTCTTTCCTTGGAAAGCTATTTGGGGAGCATTGGCCCCTAGGCGAGTTTCTTTTTTTGTTTGGTGTGTAGCTTGGAATAAGATCCTAACGGGAGATAACTTGAGATTAAGGAGATTGTTTTTGTGGATTGGTGCATTATGTGGCATCATTGTAGAGAGACGGTTGACCACTTACTTCTTCATTGTGAGTTGGCTTATCGGTTATGGAGCTTTGTCTTTATAACTTTTGGCTTGTCTTGGGTTATACCTAAATCAATTCCAGACTTGCTCTTTGGCTGGTGGAATTGGCTGGGGAAGCATTCATCTCAAATTTGGAACTTAGTCCCATTGTGCATCCTATGGTGTATTTGGAAGGAACGGAATCGGAGGACTTTTGAAGATTTGGATATCTCCAGTGATCAGATGCTTGCTTCTTTTAGTGGAACTCTTTTTTATTGATCTCGGGCGTGGGGACTCACATCTAGTGATTCCCTCCCTTCTTTTCTTTGCTCCCTTTCTCTTTTGTAGTTTTTTCTGTTGTTTGGTTTTCTTTTATGTTTTTCTCTTGTATTTTCTAGGTTTGCTCTATGTTCTTCATACATTGAGTAGCCTTTCGTATATATATATCATTCTTACTTATCAAAAAAAAAAAAAAAATCATGTTATAGGTTTGCACTTCACATGGACAAAAAGTGCGCAGCAGAAAGAGTAAAATCGTAAAAATCAATTTAAACCAATTTCCCAGAAAAAATTATTAAGTTAATTATTTGAAAAGGGCATTGCTAATTAATAAATATGAACTACAAAGCCATACCAGTTGCAACTTCTGCTTTTCCTGCGTTTGAATGGCTCTTAGCAACTGAGCTAGATCAATTCGGCAGTAATCAGGATTCATAAATAGCGACTCCATTTCAAGGACCTGCACTAGTTTAACTTAGAAATGCAACAGTTTTTATATTTCATTTTTTTAATAAGATTATTATAATAAGGCGGCCTACGCCAAAGAGCTTGTAGCTCAAACTAGTACTTTCTGATGTTTCCAACAGAGACGTACAAAGTTTAAATAGCCCATCCCCTATTGTAACTATCGAATTATCAAAATAATATTACTAAGCTTTTGGATGATGCTTATTTTACTTAAAATTTAAAAAAAAATATTTTTCGGTTATTGTTCATTACCGAATTTACTGTTCATTTACCAATTTGCACTGTTCATGGCAATAGAGCTGGTTTAAAAAAAAAAAAAAAAAGGCTGAAACGCAGTGCGAACCCAAACGCTACCTAAGAATCATAATAAGGGGGCGTACTTGTTTGGAGCAATCGTTGAACTCTTGTGTGATCTCGCTACAAAGTTGTTGATAAGCTAATTCTCCTCCAGATACCATATACTCAGCAAACCCACTAACAAAAACACAAAACATAACAAGTTTCTTCATTCCATAATATAATTCAGAGATAAAATCCAAATGGGTCTCTATGTATGTATGAAATAAAGACTAATAATTGAAAATAAACGAAGTGGGTTATGAAGAAAGTACCTTTTGAGTTTGGAATAGGCCTGGGCTCTGCGTTCTTGAATGGCAAGAAAACTGCGAAGCAGATGGACGGTTTTGGAGGAAGCGGTGGTGGAGGAGGAGGAGGAGGAGGAGGAGGAGGAGCAGGCGGCTTCGTCAATGTCAGACTCCATTTTTTCTGTTATCGAAACCTTCTTCTCAAAATCTTCCATCATTCTCTTCTCTCCCAAAAACCCAATTTTTGCAGAATCCACAATCCTCAGTTTTTTTTCTTTTTCTTTTTTTTTTTCTCTCCCCAAATCTTTAGAGTTTAGCACTTTTTAGCTGTGACCTACCCTAAATGACCAACGAACAGAAGTTAAAAACAATGGGATTATTGAATTATTCTTAAATAAAAGGAAGAAAAATAAAAACATAATATTTTTTTTGAATTTTTTTTTTTTTTGGCAAATTTATCTTATAAACTTAGGTCGGTTTCAAATTAAGTTAATTAATACCTAAATTTTTTAATTTCAATAATTTTAAAATTAACACCTAAAGTTTAAGATTATTACAAATTAAATTTTATAGTTTTATTATTTTCAAATCAAGCCCTAACTTATAAAATGTATGTCAAGCCTGGAAAGTTTCAAGTTCAAATTAATACAATTTTCTAAGTTCATGATTCAATTTAATAAAAAAACTATTTTTTTTTAAGAAATTAAAATAATAGAAGGCATAAATTTAGTATTTAATAAATTAGATAAATATGTAGCATGTTTTTATTTGTAGAGTATATAGTGGAGTAGGAAGAGTAAGATAAAAGATTTAAACTCTATTTTGTAAGAGTTATAATATCATTATTTAATTTGAAACTTTTGATATTATAGAATTTAATTTGAAATTTTAATGTAATTAATACAAAAATTTTTCTTTAAACTTTTGATAAATTTTGAGACATCAACACCCTTCTTTTTATGGGCATTAACACCCTATTTGTTTTTTTTTTTGTTTTTTTTGGTTTATTTTTTTATTTTATTTTTTGAGAGAGAGAGAGGGGACACCCTTTTTGTTATAGTGAAAAAAGTTTTATGTATTTTTTAGTATTTGGTACAACAAAAAAATGCAAGTCAACATAAAATGTTAGATTTTTCAAATAAGACAACGTATTACAAAATATCATATACTCAACAAATCACCCCACACACACACACAACTCTCAATAGTAATCTCTCTCTTTGCCTCTTCTCTCTTTGTTATAGACCAACCATTGTTCATGGCTGCATTAATTAATCATTATCTTTTTCCCAAATGACTTTTTAAGGCTTCCAAAAATATTTTAATTGGGATCAATGATGGAGCTTGGATTTCAATCTAGGGGGCAAGATTAGGGAAATTATTATGTACTCCCAAAGTACCATAAATACGTAGTCTTTCCTCTCACATGAATGGTAGGTCTCACTTAATTAGTGAAATACACCATTCATGTGAGAGGAGGGAGTACGCATTTATAGTACTCCGGAAGTACATAATAATTTTCCGCAATGATTAAAAGTTAATAAAAAAATTAATTTAAAAAATATTGATATTGATAATAATAAAAAATAATAAACAATTGTGAACAAATTTGAGTTTAGTAAAAACGGAGTTTAAAATATTGAAAAAGTCAAGATATAGAATAAAAATTTAAAAAAATTGAGACAAAAAAACTAAAGTTGCTACAAGTTTTACTACAAAAATCTAACAAATTAATGCAGTAAGAACATGATTAGTACGCTAGACAAAATAATAAATAAATATAATTGATTTTTTTGTGATGGTAATACATTATCTTATAAGATTAATATAGTAAAATTTGTAAAATCTCTAGCATTACTTAACAAAAAAAGGTTATATGAATAGTGCATTAAAATAAATACACCAGTGAAATGGGTGAAAACATGAGACAAGAATCTTGTCACAAGATATAAGCTACTTTAAAAGAATAGTGAAATAGGTGAAAAACCACATGCTTTGAATCATTTGATACGTACGGAAGATTGTTTTTCCTTTGTCAGGTTGGATTGGGATTGTAAGACTGACATTAATGCCATTCTAAACTCCAACTATATGAAAATTTAACATATAACCCAAAATATCTCTAACATTTGTTGAAAGCAATTGGAAAAGTTTAAAGAAAAAGTACCTTATGAAATTATCTTATGAGACCTAATTGTGGTCTCATGACTATCTCAAAAGACAACCTATGGAGCTTGAGGCCAAGTATTATTTCCATGCACTTGATCTTTATATAGTGTTTGGATGCTTGGAGTACTTGAGGGGGCACTTGAAGTCTTAATATCGTGAAAATGACTTCTCTTTGACACTTAGATTTCCTTTGAACACTTGTAAAAAATAAATAAATAAATAAAAACAAAAAATTTGCATCCTTATCATTATTCATTACTCATACTAAACCTTTTTTTTTTTTAAGAATACGAAGTATTAACACACACAGGAAGAAGGGAAAATGTTTTTTAAAGAAACTTATAGTGGACTGTATCAAAAAAGATCTAACTCTTGGATACACAGCATATGCTTACTCATAGTAAACTAAAAAATATAGATGTAAACTCAGTATGTTATTACATAATAAATAGGAATTAAAGGTACGAGAGAGGTCTCACACTTTTGAATTGTTTCCTGTCACAGCTTGGTTCTTATAGAATCATAACAATAAAATTCAATTAAATGAACCAGTGGTGCCTTTGGATAAAATTGTGAATTTAGCCAATAAATACCTATTAAGCTTCAAATAGTGTAGTGTGGTTTCTGTAATGAATACACGCCCGGCAAAAAAAAATTTGGGTTCCTCCTATCGGTGACTCTCAAAACTAACATTGATGTCTTTGAGGATTCCTCTGATGAAGCAGGCACGAGATTTTTAGATATGTGTGTAGGGAATTCAACCGAAATTCCCAACTTGTGAGAAACAAACAAACAAACAAACCAAAAAAAAAAAAAAAAAAAAGAAGAGAAAACAAACGTCAAAAGAAAAACAATTACACACACAAGACAATATTTACGTTGTTCGGCAATTTGTTTATGTCCATGGAGTTGCAAGGATTTCATTATTATTAGGGAAAAATACAATTGCAGCTAAGTGTTTCTTTCTCTCAAAAAACAACAAGAAGACCAAAACTCGAATCACCAAAAACAGTTTCTATATCCTGCACACAAGATTCACAATGGGCTACAAAATGGGCCAAAATTTTTTCCAACCCGTAACTCATGGACTAAGCCTCAGAAAATCTCTCATTAAAAACCACGCAACATTATTCGGGTCGAATCGAGTCGTTAACCGAATCAAACATAACTAGGCTCCACAAAAGCCCAACAATGTGAGATGCAAAAATAGAGAAAAAAATATGTGCCAAAGAAAAAACAATTATAAAAGACAATATTTACTTAGTTTGGCAATTTGCCTATAAACGTGAAGTTGCAGAGATTTTACTATTCTTAAAGAAAAATACAAGATGCAGCAATACAGTTTTTCTCTCAAAAACTACATTAAACGCTAATCTCCAAAAATAATAGTTATTCTATCATACTCACAGGATTTATAATGGGCTACCAAATGGGCCAAAAAAATTTCCCAAGGGCAACGCTATGGCTTGGGCCTATTGGCCTAAGCCTTCGCTTCATAGACTAAACTTCAAAAAATCTCTCATTAAAAATTGTAACAACATTATTTTGGGTTGGGTCATAATCCAATTCAAACACAACTAGGCTCCACAAAGCCCAACAGTGTTGGGATGGTCATTCGAAATAGGCATGGTGATTTAATGGCTACTTTGTTGAAAAAAAATTCCAAAGCCTTCTTCTATGGTCATCTTGGAGTTGCTTGCAACAAGAAGGGTAATACAGTTTGTTCAAGAGATTGGGATCCACATCCACCAGTCAATTTTTAAAGGCGATTCTAAGATCGTTATAAACTCTCTATGGCATGGTGAATTGGTGATATGCTTCATTCTTCTTTTGCTCATTTAGTAAAAGACATTTTGTCTTAGCTTAGCTCTTTTCAGAGCTTTTCCTTCTCTCATACCCTTCTGCAATGCAATGTTTGTAGCATGTGCTTTAGTCTAGAAAGCATGACTTTCTTTTCTGTGTTAGTATGGATGGAGTATGTTCCACTAGCCGCAAATAATGTTTTTTCTTGTTAATTTACCAGCCGTTCAATAATACTCATAATGGCCTGCTTCTAAATTATAAATAAATAAATAAAAACATTATAAATAGGGTGAGATTGACATTACCCAAAACTTTAGTTTCTACTTTCTAGGTTAAGTATTGATTGGGTGTTTTGATTTGGGTCATTGCCCTCCAAGTTTTGTTGATGTCACATCAGAAGAGGCATCTATTTAGTTCATGTTTTGTTCGTTCTGTCTGATTTTGTTCTATTTCTTCTAGTACTTTAATAAAAGTTTTGTTTTCATCAAAAAAGTTTAGTAGTTAACCATGGAAGTCAAATCCTTTTTCTAACTATAATTAAATGTTAACTAATTTTTAACAAATCAACAAAGTGTTTATGCAAATAAACCTATGGAAATTCCGTTTATGATAAATCAAATTTTCTGTTGTCACTTGTTACTTTCTATTAAAGTGTAAAGGATTTAATTTCACAATAATAACAACAACAACATTTTAATATTATTAACAATACAAATATCCTATATATATATATATATATATGACAATGCTTGAAAATCAGTAGGTTGAGTGCTCCAGGCTTCAACGACAGGTGAATGACCTAAAAAGGAAGAAACTATCGAAGGTGATCTGGGTGAACCAGTCAAAGACCTTCCAATGATTAAGTCAGTTTTCTCTCTATATCTCAAGTATTCTAAGTGGAATCAATAGTGAAAAACGTACCTCGGGTTGATGGGTTTGGTCCCTTTTATAAAGAATTTTTAGTGGGTCTACTTGTTTGGATCCACTATCATTATGAGAGATATATAGAGTTAGTGAAGATGGAGCGGATTTCGAAAAATCCTCTTCACGTCTTGGAATAGTACGTAACTCGATTATTTGGTGTTTGTAGAAAATCCTTTAAAATTTACCCAAGTGTCCTTTGGTCATACATGCCCTCTTATGACATAGACGACAAAATTACTTCAGACGATCCTAAAGTTTTTGGATGAAGCCTGTTCATTACCTGTGATACCTTTTATTTGACTCCCTTTCTCATAAATTGATGTGGACGTGATTTGGTCATAGATGATCACCCTGGACAAATGGAGTTTCATTTAGCCCACCATCAATATATATATAAAAACAATCTCTAGATTTGAACAAATGATCAAATTTAGATGTTTCACTTTAAATTCAAACGGTTATATTGTTTAATAAAATATAAGTAATATTTTTTTAAAATTTTATTTAAATATAATAAAATTATATATTAAATTTAATAAAAAAACCAAATGTAAAGCACCAAATAAAACAGTTTATTTCGGTGGTAAATTTCATTCGATAACGACCAAATTGACAAAAACTAATTCGATACCATTTTCTGCTCTCTCTCTCTCTCGATCCCACACCAGCTCGACTTCAATCCCATTGATCAAATCTTTTGAGTCTCAGCTCAAATCAATCACAATCCACAACTCCCTCCATCCCATGTAGTAGCAGTAGTGTACCTCATCATCATCATCATCATCAATGGCAACAAACTATCTCCCCAAAGCAGACCTCACAAGCAGCGGTCGACCTGTCTTTCTCCCAAACGAAATCGAGTGTTCCATCCTCTCTTCCGTCGACCTCGAATGCGACGACATCCCCAACTTCCCTCTCCTCAAATCCGGCCTCCTCATTCTCACCACCCACCGCCTCCTCTGGCTCCCGGACAACTCCTCCTCCTCCACCTCCTCCGCCGCCGTGGCTCTCCCTCTCTCCTTCTTAACCCACATCTTCTCCACCAAGAAGTCCGTCAAAACCCTCTTCCACTCCCCGCGCGTCCGCTTCCAAGCCTCCCTCGACCCCTCCAAATCGGTGGTGATGACCGTCGTGATGAGAGGGAAGGGCGATACAACGGATGCGTTTCTCGCCAAGTTCTGGGAGAACTGGAGGGCCAGGGCTTGGGAGAACGATGTTCAGACCCAGACTCAGGGTGGTGCTGTTGGGTCGAGTTCGGTTCCCGGGTCGGGTCCGGGTTCTGGGTCGGGTGGGTTTTACACGAGGGAAGGGGCGGTGAGGATGGTGGGGGTGTCTGGGATACTGAGGAAGGAGCAGGAGATGTGGGAAAGTACTGACAAGAGCTTGCAGGAAGCTTTTCAGGATTTGAATGCTCTTATGGTAACTAGCTTTTCTCTCTCTCTCTCTCTCTCTTTTTCTGTTTTCTTATAGTTATGCTGAATTTATATAAAAAGGTTCGTACACAATTTACAAAGCTCCCATTTTTTCGGGGTCTGGACGATCCTATATTTATTTTTGTGATTTTTTAGGAGCAGTATTGTTTTACTCATTATTTATGAGTTTCTTAGGAGAAATAAATTTAATCTAGTAATGTGTTTAAACTTAATTGAAGTTTTTCCTTTGTTTATATTTTTGGGATGTGAAAGCATAAATTCCTTGGAGTTGTTCTTGTAGTTGGAGGACATTACTCTGAATTTATAGCTTAAATAGGCCTCTGTTGAAATTTAAAGTTGGGAATGCGGAAGCTATGGATGATTAGCATCTAGAGGGGGCCTTTGTTACAGAAATTTGGGCATAGTGTGGTTAAAGAATACATGCGTCTTACCCTAACTAGTATATTTAGGATCCATAGATGATCCCAAAAATTTTGGACCAAGGCTTGGTTGTTATTGTATGATCAATGAAGAAAGTGGTTTTAGCCTCTTGCTGGGTCAGAAGACTCAGATTAATTGGTTCTGATTCAGAGTAGGCTGTGTGAAGATGTTTTGAATCATTCTGCAAATAAGGCTATTTGTCTGCCACTTGGGAAAGCAGTTAGAGAGAAGATGGCTCTTATTAGTTGGTGGGAAGCTCTCTGGTTTCCGGGTCTTATTCCAAAACATGCATTCATCACCCAGTTGACAGTGAGAAATGCTAGTAAAATGGGGTTACTATGGTTCTGTGAATTCTGTAGAAGCACAATTGAATCAATGGGATCATCTATCTGTTACTAAAAGGATATGGTAGCTGATCCTTATAAGATGCCTGTTTGATAGACATGTAAATAGTTGGGATTATGTGCTGGACTGGGTTGTACAGAAGTCACGGGGCACTGTTCTGAAGCATACTATTTACAAATTGGTTTGGCATGGAATAATTGAAATGAAGGGGTGCATAATGGGAAGATTAATAGTGAAATGGAGTTGATGAAGTCAATTATATTTGATGTGAGAAGTTGTCTAGCTTCAAAGTACAAGATAGAGAATCATGTCCCTGGCAAGCTTTAGAGGGGACTGTTCTGTGTTTGATAGCTAGTCTACGTTATCTGTTTGTGCCTTTGTGGTTAGATCTGCTTCTTGTAGTTAGCAGTGCTTTCATGCTGTTTGAGTGGCAGTATTTTGTGCTTGTTGGTTGCAGTTGCGTCTTGGCCAGTTGCTAGGTTGCAGCCATTCTGTTTCTGTATATTTTCTTTCTGCTCCACAGGTTTTCCTTGGTTTAAATAAAAAGCTATCATCCAAATAATAGAAGCAAAAAAAAAAAAAAAAGGGTTTGTTTTATTGTTCAAAACCTGTAGGAAAGGAATAATTTAAATTTTAAATCTCTAGGTGTAATTATGATGTTTTTGGCTGCTGAGAAAATATTGGAATTTGTTATGCTACATTTTTGAATGGGTTAATGTGGGATAACAGAAAGTGATAAACTGAACTTAATCCTAACCATTTGGCTTATTTCTGAGAAAATGTAGGGAAGGAAAATAATTCAAATTTTGAGCTTTAAAATAATTGAGCACTTAATAGTTATTGCTATGTTATTGTTTAGTTTATTTGCTTTTGCTGCTCTAAATATATGAACCATCTTGGATATACAGAGTAAGGCTAAAGAGATGGTTATACTAGCAGAGAAAATGAGACAAAAACTTTTGTCTGGCTCAAACTCTAAATCTAGTGCAACAAATGATGATGAAGCGGGTTCTAAAGAAGAGATGCAAGATTGGTTGTTGAGTGTTGGTATTGTATCCCCTGTTACGAAAGAGTCTGCTGGAGCGCTGTATCATCAACAATTGTCCCGCCAGGTTCTGTTCTTTCCTCATTGTGTGTTATTGATTCTAGTATTATTAGCTTATCTTTATACAAAGAGAGTGGGAAAATTAAGAGGCTGGTGTTTCAAAGTTTGATAATTGAAGGGGTTTTTTTTTTTGGGTGTTTTTTTGTTTCTACTTTCTTGGTAAATTTTAACATGCACCAGTGGGTTGGGGGAGGATGTGCTGCTTGAGCTACAACTCATCAGCATAACAAGTATAACTGAAGATTTATATATGAGATCTCTCCTTTTCTTTATAATTGCCATCTTCTGCACTTGCCTATTATTTCATGTGACTTGACTGTGAAATTGTATCATTGATTAATAGTTGATCCGCTGGAACTTCTGTTATTGTTATGGAATTTTTTGCGTGCATAAAAAAGGTTAAAGTGTACAGAAAGCGCTCTACCTTTGACCCTTTTTTAATTGTATGCTGTTAGTTAAGGATTAATTTAATCACATCCATGTGTTTTGAGATTGTCTAATCATACCCTTTCCTCTATATGTCTATTAAAGATATTAAGATAAAAAGAGCATGTGTTGTGTTGACCAATGAAATACGTCATTTCCTTAAATCTTGTTTTTAAAAAAAGAAGTTTGTGTCAATCTTGTCCCTATGTAAGAGCCAACTTTTAAATATGGAATTATGGAAGAAGAAATAAGAATCATTTTTTTTTTAATAGAAAAAGAAAAAAAAAAAAAAGATTAAAAGAGGGAGCACTGTCCACTTCTTTCTCTCTGGTGTTGTATCATTATTTGAGTTGTTGATTTCCATGTGTTGATATAGGATTCCTTTTTATTTGTTTCTCTTTCTTAGAAAATAAAATTTTAACTTTTATTTTATAACACTTAGTTGGCAGATTATGTCAGAATTCCGCTTGAGAGAGCTGGAGGAATGATCAATCTTATAGATGTCTATTGTCTCTTCAACCGTGCTCGAGGCACAGGTCTGTTTAACCATACTCTTTATTTCCTGGTTTGCCTTGCATCATAAGATTTTGATATATCGGGTGCTTTTGTAGAAGATGAAACCTATTTTTTGTATATTATTTTTATGCAGAATTGATCTCACCGGATGATTTGTTGCGAGCATGTTCTCTCTGGGAGAAGTTTGATGTGTATGTCTGACAGTTCTTCAAATTATTAGTTTTGTAATCTGCTGTATAGTTGAGATAAAGAGTGCAAAATCACAGAATAATTTATTTCAAGATTATAGTCACTGGAAATTTTTTTTAAAGCTCATATTTGAATGTTTGAAGTTACTTATAAAAAAAAGTAAAATAAAATAATGTTTGAAGTCATTTATCATATCTTTCTATGACAGTCCAGTGATGCTTCGGAAGTTTGATAGTGGAGTCATGGTCATCCAGAATAAGTCCCACAGTGATGAGGAGGTGATCTCTCTCTCTCTCTCTCTCTCATACTTTTTTGCCTATTGGAGGGTACAATGACCTATAAGGGAAAGCCCTATCATATCACTAGAGAAACTTTCCTAGTTAAAGCAGGATTTGATAATACTAAGAGATTTTACTAGTTAATGTATCCAACATGTAATAGTGAAATGGTGCAGATGGTTGCTAATTTCTTGTCCTATATGTTACCTAAAATTAGTTCCAATATGCTTGTTAACTTATTTGAAAAATTATGGTAAATAAGAAAAAGTTCTCTAGTGGTACATAACAGAAGAACACCTTTGCATACTGTGTTGAGTAAAATCAACAGTAAATCCATTTTTGTAATTGACTGTTTCACCCCCATTATATTTCCTGTATACTTGGGTAACTCCTTTTTTCTGATATATATATTTTTGTTACTTATAAAAAAAAATTTGAGCATTTACTTTAAGAATTAGCTACTTAGTGCCCATTTGGGATTGTTGTAGGAGTAGAGCTTTAACTGAAAAGTTGCTAGTGTTTGGCAGACTACAGTTATGTAGTGTTTTGAAACTGTTACACCGGGTTCGTAATCAAATTAATAAAAAGCATTTAGATGCAAGAATGACTAAAGAAGACATTGTAAAAGTGTTACTATAATATTTTGTAAATACTTATTTTCATACTTAAATTCAAATATACAATTAATATCTAACTAGTTGATTATTATGATTAATGGGGTAAAAGAAAATTGCTAGAGAGCTTTAAGGAGCCTTGCTAATGCAATGCTAAACAAGCTCTTAATAGTAGATCTTTTTATGACTAGTATAGCAGAACTGAATGCAGTTCTTCCCTTCATCATTTTTTTTTTTTTTTTGATAAGTAACGGAAGATATATATTAAAGCAGAACACAGCCCCGTACATAGGAAATGTACTAGACAGGCAAAAACATCAAGAAACCAAATTACAATGATCAAACAAAACAGGAAGAGAAAAGCAAGAAAAAGATGGTATAACTAAACACCATTCAAGAAGAGTAAAAAAGAAAAAAGACTTAAACTCAAGAATGGACCGCTCATGACCCTCAAAGTTTCTGGCATTCTGTTCCCGCCAGATACACCACATCAAACAGTGCGGCACCATCCTCCATATAACTATGTTGCGATGATGCTTGAAGTTACATGACCAACAATCCAACAAATCCACAACCCTTTCAGGCATCACCCAACAAATACCAAAAAAACAAAAGACCATACTCCACATCTCATAGGCCAAAGGACAGTGAAGGAGGAGATGATCAACATATTCCCCACACCTTTTGCACATAAAACACCACTCAAGGACAACAAAATGCCTCTTCCGAAGGTTATCTATAGTTAGAATCTTGCCTAAGGCCGCAGTCCACGAGAAAAAAGCTACCTGGGGGGAACCTTCGATTGCCACATCATTTTCTGTGGGAAGGGAATGGCGGTAGAGCCCCTACTATTGGCTGGCTTCCAACAAAGGAATAGGGAGTGATAATACCCGCTCATCTTCCCTTCATCATTATGAGGCCTTTATGTCAATCATTCATTCATTTAAGTTATTATGTCTCAAATAATAGACAGCCTTTCCCCAAGGATCTTACTTTTGGGGGAATATTAAAACCACAACTTGATGAATTTAATGAAGTTTCTAAATAGGGTGACACTCTGTATTGTCTTTTTATGTATTGTTCAAGTTTTGAGTCATGCCCAGTGGTACTGCTGAGAAATTTTTTAAAAAAATTTTGCTACGTGAGATAATATGTTTTTGTATTGTTTGACACTCCAGATATTTTCCATCTTATTAAGGGGGAAAAAGGGGGAGGGGGTGTGGGAATGAGTAAAAGTTTGGTCATCATTTCTGGCTTTGGCAGCTTCACTTATTGTAAAAGTTCCTGTTTTCTGCTTTTGCCTTTTAAAATGGGAAAATCCATGTGAAAGTGCTGCTTGCTGTTGGTTGAAGATGAAAATGATTTGCTGAAAAGCAAGTTGGAAAAGGTCTTGTAGGTACACTAATATAATAGTGGATGGTTTTCCCTTCTTTGTGGGAATGAAAACAGAAGATGGAAGTTCAAAAACTTTTATTAATAACTAATAGTGCACCTATAAATAAATTAATAACTAAACATGCTCTCTCTCCCTCTCCCTCTCCCTCTCTCCCCCCCCCCCACCCAAATGATTCATCCAAAGTAACAAGTTTGACCAGGAAGTCTCTGGGTATGCCATGTGTATATTGTTCATTTGCTCAAAGCCTTTTTCTGTTGATTTTTTCCATACCTGTACGGAAAAAGTAGCTGCTTCTATTTTAAGTTTTTGGATAAATCATGACATGGCAATGTCTACTATTACTGTCTAAAAATTTATTTGACAGTTTCAACCTAACCTTATAAATTCATTCAAAAATGAGTGAGGCTCCATTTATGTTGAAGTGGTGCTGCCCCATCATTCTTTATCTTTTAAATCTTAATATCTGAAGTAAAAACATATGCTCAAGGAAAAGTACGTTCGTTTTTTTTTTTTTTTTTTTTCCCGCCTTCCTACCATGTGGCCTAATGTAAATGGCAGAGCACACAAAACATAGTTATTCTTTTCATATCTGCTTTTGTATATAACAAGAAAATTGGAAAAATCTTGACCATGTCAAGTGAATATCTTTCACTCTGTTTTTTCTGCGCAATGTCAGAAGCTAGTTAAAATTGCACGACAATAACCAACTAGTGCTGTCAAATGTAGGTTTTTGCAAGAATCAAGGCCCTTGTAACAAATCCTGATACCCTACGAACTGGGATAAGTGCAAGTGATGCTGCAATGACATTAGGAATTGCTCCAGGCATGGCAAAGGAGCATCTCCTAACTGCTGAGAGCAAAGGTACCCTGCTTCACAACTTTTGTTGAAAATATTAATGCTGCAGTTGCGCTTTAATTGACCATTGAATGTATGGCAGGTTTACTATGCAGAGATATAAGCCCTGATGGCTTCCGATTTTACATCAACCTCTTTCCTGAAATTAATACAGATGATGTTTACTTGTAAGTAAATATTCTATCATTTGATTTTGGTTATTGATCTTTCTCCTAATATTTTGATATGAGAGGTGCTACGACAACAACATCTTCACAACAAATCATAGGTGGTTAGTTGTTATTGGTCCTAATTTGAACCTACCACTGAAATTACTTTTTTACTCCATTAATAACAACCCGTAACAACCTACCACGTAGGATTTGTTGTGAAAATGTTGTGGACACGACATTTCTCTTTTGATATTTACAATGTATAATTTTATTATTATTTTTTTTTTTTGGTTATTTTATTGTATATGTGCACGTACCTTTCAATACTTCTTATATCTAATAAGAAAACTAAATATAAAATGACATAGTTGTGTGCTATTTGGTACATTGTTGGTCAAAGCATGCTTTAAGCATGAAGCACAATATTCCAAACCAAAATGCATGATTAATATTTACTTTAGGATGGCCTTGCATTGCTTATGTTAGGCTTAAAAGTCACTACTTACTATTATTGTACTTTTTGTTCTTTGCCTTGGTATATTTTGACTCAACCATGTATGTAACTGTGGTCATGGCAATCAAAAGTCATGGTTGCGTATCTTTTATAAAGGGCAAGAGAATTATACAAAATGCTTTGTTTAAATTTTATATGATTAGTTGATAACTTGATTGTCGTATTGTCCATTAATAATTGTTGGAAAAATACTACATAGAAATTTTAAGAAGTTGAACTAGCCTATGTGGAGGATTTGAACCTGCAACCTTAATGCAATGCATAAGACTAACCATTTGAATTGATAGTCTAAATATATTGATTTCTTGAACTTCTTTATTATATACAAGCATCCTCAAATGTGCTTTGAGCATGTTTGAGGGCTTCTTTTTTTTTTTTTTCAAATGAGGAGAGGGAGAATTTTATTTGATTTAGTGGGAAACGACAAAGAAATAGTTACTTATAGAGTTTCTTTCTTCTCTTAGAATAGTTTCTTGATTTTTTTTTTCTATGTTTTTGGTTGTTGTTTACCCTGTGTTCATCATCTTGATCACCTTGTATTCTCCTTTCTTTATCTTTTATCAATAATATTACTCTTATTACCTATCAAAAAAAAAAAAAAAAAGGTTTTTAACATCTCTTGATTTTGCAAGAACATTTAAGGTAGGGATATGTTAGGAAAATCAAAAGATGAGACCAAATCCAGTTACATTTTTTTATAGTAGTATAGATTATGAATCTTTTTATTAGAAGTTATTATACATTATGTTTTGAAAATGTGTGCTTTATTTCAAAAAGATGTGCTTGTGCTATGTGCCTAGGCTCCAAGAAGCCTTTGTGCTTAGGTGCACCTCACACTTTCACCAACACTGAAAAGAACCATGAATTGGAGGTTATTAGTTAAAAATTAACAATTTAGGTTTTTTTTTTTTTTTTTTTTTTTTTTTTTTTTTTTTTTTTTTAATTCGAATTGAAATCCCACAGCTTAACTGGAGCCTATTTTCTAAAGCAAATTTAGTCTTGCAAATTTTGTGCCATCCACATTAATTTCAATACTTAAGAATTGCTACTGACCAATGGTAAGTAGAGTTCCCTTGTATCCAAAGAGCATGGGGCTTCTTAAAACCAATTCCACCATGGTTTGGACAGGTGATGGCTACCACGCTTGCCCTAGTCAATGGCTTTGTATCATTGTTTATACTTTAGAATCTTAGATTGCTTCATGGGATCCTCCATTGAAAACTTTTATTACCATCATTGCTCAAAATTATTAAGTATCAGTTGGAGCAAAATTTACAATGGTAAGATTTATTTGAATGTTATATATCAATGAAGTTATTATCACTCGAGTGTCTTATAATTTTTATCTTCTCCATTTTTGGTAATTATGATGTTTATTGTATTTTTATAGGGTGAAAGATTATGGGATCTATAATACATGGGTTAAGGTGGCCTCTGCTTCTAGGTAAGAGATGCTTTCATTAACAATCACTTTCTTATTCATGCAACAATAATCAAAAGAAATTAAGATGGATTGACAACACAAATAAACTGACATTTTTTTTTTTGTTTTAATTATTTAATTTGAAAATTCTAGGTTGGAGTGATTGCATAGTCAAGGTTCCAAAACCATGCCTTGGACACATTTAACATACATGACAGACCCAAAAAAAGAAAAGAAAAATCATGCACAATGCACTCTCTAGTGTTGGTGTTTCTCATTTTGGACGTGCTTGCGTTGAAATTTGGGGAAAGCTGAGGGAGGGGTAGTACAGTGAAAAGTTGAGCCATTTGTAGCAATGGAGGCGATTGGCAAGAACAGTGTTAGGTGATTCATGTTTTTGTCTCATGTGGTTAATCTTTCGAATAGTGTATGTTGAATATTAGAACAACAACAATAATAAAATCTTAGTCTCAAAATTATGGAATTGTGATGGATACTTAACAGGCTAAATTAATATCGGTTTCCACATACAAAATCTTACTCTCTAGATGGCTTGGAGTCTGAAGTTTGAGTTGACCCGGCTTTCATAGGACCTTTATGTGGGAGACCCGGAGGAGTCCTATGATGCTGAGGCTGGTGGGGATAGGAATAGTAAAACAATAGCCTTTACCTCAGATGTGGTGTCTGGATCCATAGGAGGGGTCATTGAGCCATGATGCATCTTATGCCAATTCCATTTTCTTTTGTCCCCCCTCCCCCGCTTTAAATTTACAAACCATTTGGACATGTAATAACTTTAGCAGTTTGTACTGCTTTTTGGTTTGGCTACTTGTTTGCTTTTATGTAATGACTATATTTATATTTTGGTCAAAATGCAAAACTCACCATCTAAGTTTCATATTTTATCATTTCAATTCTCTAAGTTTCAATTATACTCAATTCAGTCATTTGTTTACTATCCGTTAAATTGCACCATTAAATTAGCCACAATGATGCCATTTTACACTTTAGTTAATATTTAATTTGTTTTTAATTTCTGAATTTTATAGAAAAAGTTTATTTAAATAAATTAAAAATAAAAACTAAACTCAAATGGTAGAGACGGAGAGGAAGAGAGATTGCGAGGGAGAAAGGGAGAAAGAGGGACCGAGAGGAAGACGGTGGCCGGGCTTTGTCCAGTATGGTGTCCTCAGCTTCACTCCGCCGCTTCAGAAGGCGGCTTTGGCCGCTACCACTTGCTGCCTTCTTGTCATCAAAATCCATTCGTAGTGCCTTAGCTATCAAATATGTGCTTCCAGTTCTACTAGTTTTTCCTTTGCCAGCTTTGCTTTTGAAACGTGAGGCTGGTCGAACGGTTCTTGGTTCAAATCAAGAATATGATTACATTTTCCCTCATGTTGCTCCCCATAAAAAATAATTAAAAAAGAAAAAGAAAAGAAGAAGTATAGCAGCAACAGAAATCAATATGCTTACTCATTTTGGTCAAAATTCAGACTATTGAGATCTCCAAGATAATTGCAACCGTGATCCTTCCCTGCCAATACAATTATCTTCATTCACGAGAATATGCTTCCTCAAACCAAAATTTCAAACACGAGAAAATTATATCAAGGCTTATTCTTCAATAATTGGCCCTCTACTTACTGAATCTATCGGAAATATAACAAGTAAGGGTTAGCAGAGTGAAAAATTTGTGGTTTACTGGGGTTTAATTTCTGAAACATATAATTGCCAGATGTAAAAATGTTCAGGAAACAAACAACAAGTATTAGGGTTTAGGGGAACACAAGTCTACTCTTTTTTAGTGAACCCCAGCCACAATTAATGGCCGGAGCTGCTTGTTGAAGCGGTGGAGAAAGCTAAGGACACCACTGGACGGAGCCCAGCCGCTGTCTTCCTCTCTGTCCCTCTTTCTCCCTCTCAATCTCTCTTCCTCTCGGTCCCTACCGTTTGGGTTTAGTATTTTTTTTTTTAATTTATTTAAATAAACGTTTTTTCTAAAATTCAGAAATTAAAAAAACTTAAATATTAACCAGGTGTAAAATGGTGTTGTTTTGTATAATTTAACTGAGAATTTAACGGATAGTAAACGAATGACTGAATTGAGTATAATTAAAATTTACAGGACTGAAATGACAAAAGTCAAACTTAGAGAACTGAAATGACAAAAGATGATACTTAGAGGGTGTGTTTTGCATTTTGACATTATATTTTTTTCCCTTTATGTGCATGCCTCAAATTTGATGGATAACATGTGCCTAGATCTTGCAAATAGGGTAGAAATACTTTTGTCCATGTTATAATAAAGGGGTAATTATACTAAACCCATTTGTGGTTTGGCCCGAAATCACTTTGCCTACTCGTGGTTTAAAAAGTGTCACTTTACCCACCTGAGGTATGTTCCGTTTATTTTTCGTAACCCACATTTGTTAAAATCAGGGATAAATAGGTATTTTTGCTCAAATTTTATGTCTCTCTCCTCCCAAAACAAAAAATAGCACAAAAATGTAAGAGAAACAAGATCAAAAAGTGGTATTGGTCTCTTTGTCATTTCACATAAATCTTGAACGTGAAAAACATACCAAAAAAATAAATAAAACCTAGATCAACCTACCCAAATAATCGAACAATACAATGTTGCCTTTCAATCAACCAAACAATACACTATGACTTGTCTCAATCAAATATGTTATACATACATGATTTTCTCATCTCATTTGTGGGTTTAGTGCAGCTTACATCGCTGAAGGAGATCCTGTATAGAAAATGATGTGGATTTGTGTAATTTAGGCAATAGAAATGCTAGAAGACTATCTATCTTAATCTCATTAGTTATTAGTCCCTTTTTATTATTAAAAAAAAAGGCTGAAAACAGTTGGTATACTAAAAGGCATAAAGAAGAGAGAGAGTTGTGGTGTAAACTTAAGTAACTCTATTCTACTTCCCTTCTTTCCTCCCTTCATCCAAACGGGCCCTTAAACAATTAATGAAAGAGTTGGATGAATGTAGGGAAACTTCATAAGAGGTGCCACTTGATAAAAACTTAGACCCTCTCTCTCTCTCTCTCTCTCTCTCTCTCTCTCTCTCTCTCTCTCTCTCTCTCTCTCTCTCTCTCTCTCTCTCTCTCTATATATATATATATATAGGGTTTTACTAAAATATGCCTTTAGAGCATATGTTATTAAACCATTTTGAGAAAATTTTTATGGAGAATTGAAAAAACTGTCAAAAAGTTTGATGGCTTTTTCAATTCTCCATAAAAATTTTCCAAAAATAAATTATATATGCCCTAAGGACATATATTAACTGGAGCCATATATATATATATATATATATATATATAAAAGTTTTTCCTCAAAGTTTGGTTCGTCTGTCACTTATGGTTATAAAATTTTATTAATTGAATTCTACTTCCACGTTATTTTAAAAGAAATGTGGAAGTAGAATAAGCCAACTCATTAGGAGTATGTTTGGATAGTGCTGAAAAACACTTTTCAGCTGCGTCCCACATTTTCTAGTGGGTCCCGTGCATTGTTTATGGGACCCGCAAGTACTTTTTTTAGCAAAAACAACTTCAAAACTGAGTCGCATGACACTATTCACATATTTAAAAATATTTTTATTATAGTGTTTTTACTTTTAAGTTTTCAGTAATAAGCAGTATCCAAACATACTCTAGGTTTCCAAATGAGAAACCCACCATTTGACTCACGATTTACGGATTTTTACAAAGAGAAACCCACCACTTGACTCATTTAGGGATCAGATCGTAGGATTGACATGAAAATCATAAGATCCTACTTTTCAATTTAAAAAATACTAAAAAATACCCATAATTATAATTCATAATATATATTAAAGAAATATTGAAAAAAAGTAAATTTTGACACAAAGTAGTAAAATTACTAATAAAAAATAAAGTGTCAAATTACAAATACATAAATAAAGTTCAAAATTCAAAAGTTATAACTCACGAATACTAGAATCTAAGTTAAACAACTTAAAGCATACATAATGACTCAATAAGCAAAATAAAGAAAATAACAATGTTTCAAACAAGTCCATAAACACACTCAATCATCAAGACCAAAGTTTTGGTTATCTTGAGTTCCTCAAAGTATGGTTGATCATTACAAACAACATTATCATCATTGTTAGCAGCCACATTGCCCGCATCATCCATTAGATAGTTATTAAACTCTCTTAATATAGCATTTAGAGTTTCATTCACTTCATTTTCATTGGCATCACTAAACTTAAATTCATCATTAAAAGTATGAACTTCTTTACCATTGTCACCTAGCCAAAAAAAAAAAAAAAAATGGGAAACTTATATTTAAAGTTTTATCAATTTGGACTAAGGCCACTAGGCTAATTTGTTTATTACTTATTTATTTATTTATCAATTTGGGGCATTTGGGCTCCATTTGGAGGCCAAAAAAAAAAAAAAGAAAAAACAATTTTGATTTCTAGTTAATATCACAGGATCTTTTTATGGGATTGGGATTCCACACAAATTTGGCATTAGTAGAGATCCTAGTAAGATCTAGGACGGTTTAAGGATGTCAGATCTTGAGATCCTAAAATCCGAATCAGGATATTGATAACTATGCCTCCATCACGTGTCATATGCTTATTTTTAGCACATAGCTACAGTCTACTTGTAGAAGTGTAATGTAGCTATATGCTATTTTAAAAAAAATAATTTCTATATCCTCTCTACTAACTCTCCCTCATATATTTCCCTCCTCTCTCTTTTATCTCTTTATTACTTTTTATTTTTTAATAGATGGTGGGTGTTATTTTAGGTTATTTTGATGGGTGACATATTAAAATAAGAGATGAGATGTATGGTGTAATGTTAAATGTTATGCTAAAATAGATAAAGTAATTTTTTGATGTGTTAAAATAATTTTTTTTTTAGAACATCTGATGTTAATACTCTTATATAGCTATCAAGTTTGGGCCACACATCAGTAAGTACCTAGACAATAAACTTGAAAGTCTTAAATACTTGAGTAAAATCAGTCAATACCCTTAAAGTTTGGGCTATAACGATAATGTTGGGGAGTCAAAGGTTTAGGAAATCCTACATTAATTATTATAGCAGAATATTGATAATGTACATTATGTGAAAACAAAAAAGCAAAAAGCAAAACATAATTTTGGAGGCAAGCTGTGATTAATGCATCTACACAATCATAAAGGCAAAAACTTTTTAAATAACTAATGTAAAAACTTGCCGTACCAAAAAAAAAAAAAGACTAATAGAGGAGGGAGACTTTTTTTTGAGATAATTACAATATACTGCTAACTCCGTAGCTTGAACTATTTTCCCCCTAAAACCCTAGCACTTTGTGCATGAGAAGGTGCCAATTCAGCTATAAGGCATTTGGCAAAGGAGGGAGACTTTGTTTATGAGAAGTTTGTATGTAAATTCATCACCATAAAATAATAATGATTCCCATAGAATAAAATAAAATAATAATGATTATAGTAAATAAAAGATATGGATTTGTGTAATTTAGGCAACAAAAATGCTAGACGACTATCTATCTCAATCTCATTAGTTATTAGTCCATTTTTATTATTAAAGAAAAAAGTTGAAAACAGTTGGTATACTAAAAGGCATAAAGAAGAGAGAGTTGTGGTGTAAACTTAAGCAATTAATGGGAGAGTTGGATGATTGTAGAGAAACTTCATAGGGGGTGCCAGTTGACAAAAGCTTAGACCCTCTCTCTCTCTCTCTCTCTCTCTCTCTCTCTCTCTCTCTCTCTCTCTCTCTCTCTCTCTCTCTCTCTCTCTCTCTATATATATATATATATATATATATGGTTTTACTAACGTATGCCCTTAGAGCATATGTTAATAAACCATTTTGAGAAAAGTTTTATGGAGAATTGAAAAAACTGTCAAAAAAGTTTGATGACATTTTCAATTCTCCATAAAAACTTTCCTAAAATGAATTATTAATATATGCCCTAAGGACATACATTAACTGGAGCCATATATGTATAAGTTTTTTCTCAAAGTTTGGTTCATCTGTCACTTATGGTTATAAAATTTTATTAATTGAATTCTACTTCCACATTATTTTAAAAGAAAATGTTTGTCTAATTTACCATAGATATTTGCCAAAATGCCTACAAATTCTAGTCCCAATGTAGTGTTGGCAAATTTTATGATTAAAACCTTAAGATTGTGACATGTTTAGATCTATCATCAGACTAGTGATTGGGATTTGAGTTTGTGTTCTGTAATTGGAGGAGAGCTTCTTCATGTTAAATTCCATTCAAGAGGAAAGTTTTTCCAAGTGCTTTTAGTCATAAGAGTATAGAATTCCAGCATGAAATCTAATTTTAATTCAAACTTTAAGTAATAGAATGTTAGTCACAATAGTAATGCAAACTTCTTGAAACTCTAGTAATAGAGTAGTTTTTTTTTTTTTTTTTTTTTTTTTTTTTATAATTTATAATTTATAATTTATAATTTTTATTTTATACAAGATAGAAATTCCACTCTAGCCTAGTTTAAGTGTAAATGTGTATGAAGCTCCCTGTTGGAGACTTGAACTCCGCCCTTACCCCCTACCTACAAACGCTTATATTTGTGAAGTAACCATCGCATTAAGAGTGTGCGGTGGTAGTAATAGAGTTTTAAGTATAGTACAATTAGAATAAAAATTTTAATGTTTAGCGGCCAATGAGTAGGGGTGTCGAGTTTGGTGTCAACTTGCCAATTGACCCAATAACAATGAGTCTAAGAAAGGCAAACGGCAAACCTCCTACCAACCACGAATGTGTGGGTTTTTGATCACCATGCTAAAAAATTCAACTGTTGGATCAAGTCAAAATCACATTTAGCTTGTTGAAATTCGAGATTTAATGGCATTAGCCAGATTTTGTGAAGATCTTGTTGAATCTCTCAGATGAGGCTTATGCAACTAACAATTGCACATAGCAAAGCTCCACCTAGCACCTTCAGATTCAAATAAGCCAAATTCATTAGGTTTCCAAATGAGAAACCTACCATTTGACTCACAATTGATGGGTTTTTACAAAGAGAAACCCACCACTCGACTCATTCAGGGATCGAATCGTAGGATTGGCACGAAAATCGTAAGATCCTACTTTTCGATTAAAAAAAATACTAAAAAATACCCATAATTATAATTCATAATATATATTAAAGAAATATTGAAAAAGTAAATTTTGACTCAAATTAGTAAAATTACTAATAAAAATTAAAGTGCCAAATTACAAATACATAAATAAAGTTCAAAATTCAAAAGTTATAACTCACAAATACTAAGATCTAAGTTAAACAACTTAAAGTATACATAATGACTCAATAAGCTAAACAAAGCAAATAACAATGTTTCAAACAACTCCATAAACACACTCAATCATCAAGAACAAAGTTTTGGCTATCTTGATTGAGTTCCTCAAAGTATAGTTGATCATTACAAACAACATTATCATCATTGTTATCAGTCACATTGCCCACATCATCCATTAGATAATTATTAAAATCTCTTAATATTGCATTTAGAGTTTCATTCACTTCATTTTCATTGGCATCACTAAACTTAAATTCATCATTAATAGTATGAACTTCTTTACCATTGTCACCTAGCCAAAAATAAAAATAAAATTGGAAACTTATATTTAAAGTTTGATCAATTTGGGCTAAGGCAGTTGGCTAATCTGTTTATTACATTTTTTTTATATAATCAATTTGGGGCATTTGGGCTCCATTTGGAGGCCCAAAAAAAAAGAAAAAAACAATTTTGAATTTTAGTTAATATCACATGATCTTTTATGGGACCGGGATTCCACACAAATTTGGCCTTAGTAGAGATCCTAGTAAGATCTAGAACGGTTTTAGGATGTCAGACCTTGAGATCCTAAGATCCGAATCGAGATATTGATAACCATGCCTCCATCACATGTGTCATATGCTTATTTTTAGCACATAGCTACAGTACACTTCTACTTGTAGAAGTGTAATGTAGCTATATGCAGCATCCGCAACCCAAATGGCATATGGCATATGTTTAGATATTTTACCATCACAGCCTTCAAATGTTGCTCTAGTAGGACTTGCAAAATGTGCCAATTGTAAAAAAATTTAAAATACTGCTACAATACCATCTTATTTCTAAGATGGTACTGTAGCAATATTGTATAATTATAAATTATTATTATATTATCTCTGCCTCTCTTTCTATAGTACCATCTTCTCTCTCTTCCTTTTTTCTCTCTCTTTTTGCTTTCTCTTCTTCTTGCCCTCTGATTCTTCTCATTACCTTCACTCTACACTAAACTCTCATCAACCCAATGGAAGTGCAATGCAAGCAGCCATCATACTCTTCGTCTCTCTGATTAGCATGGTGGCGTGGTTGAGTTAGAGATCGGTGAGATTGGCAGTGGTGGGTCTTCACGTTTTTCCTTCTCCGGCAACTCTCTCTCTCCCTTTCATTTTTCCTTTTCCATGTGGGTCAACAAAATCAACTTCTTTCAAGCTTCCTAGCTGCGAATCTGCTTCCTTCAAGCTTCGGCGATGGTGGGTTTGGTTTTTGACTGTGGGTTGCTGTGTTTTTGTTTTTGTTTTGTTTTTTTTTTTTTTTTTGGTGGTGTTGATGGTCAGAAAGGGCAGTAGGTGCAGTAGCATGGCTGGGTGGGTTTGGTCTTTTCTTTGGGGTTTTTTTTTTTTTTTTTTTTGGGTGTTGACGGTAGATTATGGGTTACCAATGGTGGTGGTGGTGTTAGTGTGTGTAGTGCAATGGTGGTGTTAGTGTGTGTAGTGCAATGGTGGTGGTGTTTATGGTTCTTGAACAAAAAGAAAGAGAGAGAAAGAATTTTGGGTTTTTTTTTTTTTTTTTTTTTTGGTGTTGACGGTAGATTATGGGTTGCCGATGGTGGTGGTGGTGTCAGTGTGTGTAGTGCAACAGTGGTGGTGATTGTGGTTCTTGAATAGAAAGAAAGAGAAAAAGAATAAATAATGTGTTGTATTGTATGATGGTGATTGTGGGATATATTATTTTATTGTGTAGAAATATTATTTTAATGAGTAGAATAGGGAAATAAAAATTGGGATGCTGGGAGTATTGTAAAATTGTATTGTATAATTGATAAAGTGATTTTTTTGGATGGTAAAATAGAATGAGATGAGAATTTCGGCTGTGGATGCTCTAATTTTTTTTTAATAATTTCTATATCCTCTCTACTAACTCTCTCTCATATATCTCCCTCCTCTCTCTTTTATCTCTTTGATGATGCTGAAAATATTACCAAGGAGCCACACAATGCTCGGGCACTCGAATCGCCACCTGCACAAAGAAAAGGGAAGACCTAACAGAGAGCATCGGTGTGCTGTCGGCCAAATACCATCCAAAGGTCAAGTTAGAACCTTTTACAACTCTAGAGTGTTAGAGACGGTGTAACTATGTGTATCTTGATTTGTGAAGGTATTGGGGTTTTTATAGTAGTAGGGGGTTGACCATCTCTTCCTTGGGTTAAAAGTCCTTTCCTTATAGGAATTCTACTAAGCGTATATTGCGGAATCCTTTCCTTGTAGGATACTAGCATTAAGTGTGAGATATAAGCTATTTCCTTATTTACTCATGCATTGTGACCAAGCCAAGGTTTCACTAAGACCGTCAGCTTTAGGATCGTCAACTTTCCTTATTCCTTTCAGCCATAACGGCGTCAGCTTCTCGATGTTACCTCCTGGGTCAACAAGCTTCCTTCCTGTCAAGTCATTGTCCGTCAGCTTTTTGGGTCTTCGTCTTCCCTCATAATTAACCCTGTCAGCCTAAGCCGTAGGACTTACTTTATGCTTAAATCCATCGGGCTAAATCCGGAGTGCCTTGCATGCTATAATTTTACTCATCAGTTGTCCCCTACTCCATATCTCCGCCAGTTTAAACTGACGGGTTACGGAGTTATATTTTTTGCTGCTAACTTTCACTTGGTCCAAGAGGGAGGAAATAATTTAAAGGCGATTCTTTGAGCAGTCAGTATTAAATGCTCGAACATGTGGCACATTCTAGTTGGCTCTGCTTCTGGACGAGGGCGTCGCTTCGTCTTCTGTGCATTTCCCTTTTATATATAACTCACATTTTTTCCTCATTTCTCCTATTTCACTTTCATTGATTCCTGGAGAGAAGATCCATCGCTCTTGTTTTGTCAATTCACCTACATTATGTTGCTGTCGTTGCTCTTTAGAACCGTTGCCCGTTTTAAGAAACTTGTAAGTTTTTCTTTTTTATATATGATTTATTTCAATTGATTTCTCTTACAGTGAGGTCATCATTTTAGGTGCTTAGAATAAATCCGTCACTTATAGGTAGTCAGATGTCAAGTGACGTGTTGAATGATCAGTCGTCAGTCTGCGATGGAGCGGGCTATGACGAGGTATTTGGTTCAGGTCATGAGTCCGAGAGCTTTTCCTGGTCGTCAGAGAGAGAGACATCAGCTCAATCTCCTATCGAGGAGGTAGGAGTCATGGAGACGAAGGTCAGGAAGAGGTAATAGGCGAGGAGGGTGAAGTTAAGGTGGGAGAAGAGAGGGATAGTGACGAAGATGAAAGTGATGATGAGTCCTGTGAGGGAACTTCAGGAAGTCCTGGATGTAGCCGTCCCTTCATCCTTCTTGAGGAATGGGCCATCAATAAATTTTTACCAAAAATGAGTGATAAGGTTTTCAAAAAGTTGCGCATTCGTTTCCAAATCCCAGACCACATCCCTATTTGTCTCCCCAAGGAAAATGAAAAGTGCTATACGGGGAGAACTGCCAACGTTGGTATGTATGATGCCATGTTCGCCGCGGGGCTTAGACTACCCCTAACAGCCTTACACCGTCAGCTAGCTGATTTTCTGAGGTTGTCCATTAGCTAGATTACTCCAAATTCATGGAGGATCTTTATAAGTGCTGAGGTCTTATGGGGTCATCTGAGTGGAGGACATCGTTAACTTTCTTTAGATGAATTTTTCTATTGTTATAGACCCCAGCACCTTGCTTCTTCCAAGGGGATGTACCATTTTACCGTCAGGGAGAGGGAGTTAAGATTGGTGCCTGAGATGCCAAATTCAAATAGGGATTGAAAAAGTAGGTTCTTTTTTGTTAAAGGGACGAATTGGGTGTGCCATCAGGAAGAGTGGGGGATGATGCCCAATGGTTATTTCAATAACACTTGGGCTTTTGTCAGAGATTCAGGTTCTAGCCGTTTGCTTTTAACCCATAAGTATTTACATTAATTTATTATGATTATTTTTTGAAGCGTTTTGACGTCGTCAACTTGTTTCTTCCTTAGCCAACACTCGCCCACTTATAACTGAGGAGCAAAGGGATTTTATCTGCCGGGTTCTGGAGATTCCGTTAGGGGAGCAAAAGTGCCGGGACTTAATAACTCTCGACACTCTTCACGCTTACTGTGGGGGTCCTAAACCAATGCTAGAAGCCCGTAAGTTAGAAGAATTTTCTCACTGTCGTGAGTATATATGTATATATATATATATATATATATATTTTTTTTTTTTTCCCGATATATGTAGCCCCATCACTCTTAGCTCCGCCCATCACTTTCTATAGATGTATGTTACCTTTGCAAAGATAGAGTCAGCTAAGCAACGGATAAGGGTGGTTGCTGCTCATTAGAAGGAGGAGAAGAGGGTTAAAGGGGAGTTGACATCTTTATCAACCCCCAAAGTCGTCACTAAAGGTTCGTCAAAGAGGAAGACTGACGGGAAAGATGCCTGTCCACACAAGAAGGTGGCCGTCACTCTTGGGGATGAGCCCCCCAGTGAAGTCACCCCCCAAATCAGGCCATGGGGTTGGAAAGGGGGCGATGACTCCTTCTGGTCCAGTCCTCAAGGGGCCCCATTGCCTACTGACGCACAAGGATTATGTCGTCGAAGAAGTGGAATCACTCATAAAACCGACGGACATAGATTCTTGTGCTCAGTTGGGGACGAAGGATTTGGGGGCGTCAGCCATCTTTGACTTAACGCGGGTAAGCTTCCTCCTAGCTATTTTTCTTTTTTTATCTTTTTCACTTTTATTAACTGATGGTTGTGCCCCTTTTAGGCCTTGGTACATGTGAAGGCGCTCCAAGACTGGTGTGTGGACAAGGAGGGCATTGTTCGCCGCGTTAGGAAGCACAACGTTAATTTGATGAACGAGTAGGGTCAGTACAAGGAGGTCGTCTGTCTTCTGAACATTGAGTTGAAAGAGACAACGCAGAAGTTGGAGGAGGTGGGTCGTCAGAAGGAGGGGTTAGAGGAAGAACTGGCGGCCCTTCGTGAGTAGGTGGAGTAGGTTAGTGCTGACGTGGTCCTGAAATTTAAGGTGTCAGATTCCTTTATTGATGCTTCTGGTGGATACTACGGTACGGAGTTTGATGACTGCCTTAAGCAGGTTGTGCAGCCTTTCTTGAGTTGGATTTGTTTGGTATTACTATGGATGATCTCCCACCTACGACGCCTGCCAATGACACTGTCGTTGCTGAAGGTGATGACTTCGAGGATGCCTCTCCTCCTAATGATAGCGGCGTTGTTTTGAGCCAGCTTGTTGCGAACCCCCCCATCACTATTTCCAACCTTTATGTAGAGGAGTTTGACGTAGAAGGCCCTTCTGCTTAAAAAAGCAAAAAGACCTTGAGTGATGCTCTTTCTACCTAGCCATAATTTTGCTTTTTGTAGTTGTTACATTTCGTACCATTTGCAAACAATATTTTTTAAGTGCCCCTCAGTTTTTTGGGCTTTTATTTATAAGTAAGCTACTTTTGTGATACTCTAGTAATTGTCGCTTTTGATCATGTATGTATGGCTATTTTGTCCGTGTGTTTTGTTTTCTTACTCTGTAGCCTTTGAGTTTATTTTCTAGTCGTAGATTGAGGTCGTCAGCTGGCTGTGGGTTATAATTTAATGGTAATGACTATGGACTCGTCTATTTTAATGACGTCGTCAGCTTAGTAAAGTCGTTGTTCCATTTAAGGGATTTTTAGTTGTTTCTTCATTCTTGAAGTTGTCCATGTTAATGTTGGGCTTGTTTTGTTTTAAGGGTATGTTATGTCCGTTGGCTTCTTGCACTGGACTTATTCCTTATTAAAATCCCACTCTTTTGAGACCGTCACTTTGTTGAGTCTATCACTTACGAGGAGTTTGTCACATGGACCGTTAACCTTATGGCCTTGGACTTAGTGGAGTAACTTCATTGAGATCGTCACTTTCATGAGCCCGTCTCTTTCAATGAGTCTGTCACATGGACCGTTAACTTTATGGCCTTGTCCATACTATGGACTTAGTGGAGCCATTTTGTTGAGACCGTCACTTTCATGAGCCCGTCTCTTTTAATGAGTCCGTCTCGTGGACCATTAATTTTATGGCCTTGTCCATACTATGGACTTAGTGGAGCCATTTTGTTGAGACCGTCACTTTCATGAGCCCGTCTCTTTTGATGAGTCTGTCTCATGGACTGTTAATTTTATAGCCTTGTCCATACTATGGACTTAGTTTCTGGCCCATCCTCTTGGGATTGACTTGTCAATCTTGAGGGCTTACAGTCGCCCATTTTCAACTGAAGGTTGTCTACTCTTTAACTTAGAATTTTTTTACCTTTTATGGATTTGGTGTCGTTTGTTTTTTGCAAGCTTGTAAATAGAAAACGTCAGCCTTTTTGAATAAACTCCTCTTATTGCCATGTATTCATAAAAAAGTAACTCTAAAAAACTTGCCCTTTGGGTTTATTGTAGCAAAAACTAAAGTAAAAAAAAAAAAAAAAAAAAAAAAACTTGCCCTTTGGGCTTATTATAACAAAGACTAAAGTAAACAGTAAGTTTGAGGAGTAAAACTATAAATGAGAGGAGGTGTTGTTCTTCATGCCGTCATCTCTACCGGTAATATTTTCGCAAGTGTTTAGCATTCCAAGGATGTGGCAGCTTCTGTCCATCTAGCGTCTCTAGGTGGTAGGTGCCCTTTCTCTACCACGCCGTGACTCGGTAAGGCCCTTCCCAATTTGGACCCAGCTTTCCTTGGGTCGGGTCCCTTACTGCGCCCATGACTTTCCTTAGAATGAGGTCTCCAACTTGGAAGTCTCTATGTCTGACCTGGGAATTTTAGTGCTTGGCCATGTGGTCCTGGTACCGTGCAAGCCTTTGTTCCGCCGTTGCTCTGACTTCGTCTATTAGATTGAGCTGTAGACGTATAGCTTCTTCATTTTTACTCTCGTCATGGTTGTGCACCCTATAGCTTGTGAGTCCGACTTCGGTTAGATGACCACTTCGTTCCCATATGTTAACTGGAATGGTGTCTCTTCTGTAGGCATCCTTGCCGTCGTCCTATACGCCCAAAGTATGCTTGGTAGCTTTTCAGGCCATATATCCTTTACTCTCTCAAGTCGAGTTTTGAGAACCTTAAGTAAGGATTGGTTTGTGACCTCGACCTGTCCATTAGCTTGAGGGCAGGTAGGGGAGGAGTAGTGGTTTCGTATCCCTAACTGCGAGCAAAAGTACCGAAAGGAGTCATTGTCGAATTGCTTCCTATTGTTCGAGACAAAAACCCTAGGGATGCCAAACCTGCATATGATGCATCTCCAAACGAAACTCCATACATTTTTCTCTGTAATGGTGGCTAAGGCTTCAACTTCCACCCATTTTGTAAAGTAGTCGATGCTGACTACTAGAAACTTCGGCTGTCATACTGTAGTAGGAAATGGTCCCATAATGTCTAGTCCCCATTGAGCAAATGGCCACGGGGCCGTTATTGGGGTCAACTCCTCGGTTGGTTGCCTAATGATATTGCTGAACCTCTGGCACTTATCATAGGCCTTGACATAAGCCTTAGTATCTTTCTGCATGGTAGGCCAAAAGTACCCTGCTCGCACTAGTTTGTGCACTAATAATCTTGACCCTAAGTGGTTTCCGCAGACTCCCTCGTGTACTTCTCTCATAACGTAGTCTGCTTCTTCAAGACCTAAGCATCTTAGGTACGGTCAGGAGAAACCTATTTTGTATAAGATGTCTCTTATCAGGATGAATCTTGCTGCTTGGACTTTCAGCTTTCTTGTAGCCTCTTTTCCATCTTGCAGTACCCTGCTTTTCAAATAAGAGACTAACGGTGTGGTCCAATTGCTTCCGGGGCCTATTTCCTGTATATCAATGGAATTTATCAGTAGAGAGAGCTGAACAAAGGAAAGTGCATTATCCATGGTGGTCATATGTCTGACTGAGGCGGCCTTGGCCAAGCGGTCGGCTTGCTTGTTTTCTTCTCGGGGGATTTGTATGATTTTGGCCGTTAGCTCGCCTGCCTGCTTCTTTGCTTGGTCCAGATACTTCTTCATTCTTTCACCCTGACACTCGTAGTTCTCATTTATCTGGTTGGTAACGACCTGAGAAGCACAGTAAATGACCACATTTGAGGCTTTTGCAGCTTTGGCAAGATCAAGTCCCGCTATTAAAGCCTCGTACTCCGCTTCATTGTTGGTAGTAAACTGAGGTGGACCATACATTTAACTGCGTCCCCCTCGGGTGATAGTAATACGATGTCGGCTCCCCCACCTTGTCTGTTAGATGATCTGTCAACATGTATGCTCCACTGAGGAGACTTTTTTGCCCCTATGTCCTCACCATTTGTGAACTCTGCTATGAAATCTGCGACGATCTGTCCTTTAACAGCGGTTCATGGGCGATATTGGATGTCAAACTCGCTCAATTCTATGGCCCATAGTGCCAATCTACTAGCAGCTTCAGGGTTGCTCATCGCCCGCCACAAGGGCTTATCGGTTAGGACAATTACTGTGTGGGCTTGAAAATACGACTTGAGTTTACGTGCCACCGTAACTAGTGCGAAGGCGAGTTTCTCCATGGGCGGGTATTTTTCTTCGGCATCGCGAAGTGCCTGGCTGGCGTAGTACATGGGCTTTTGCACTTTTTCTTTTTCTCTGACCAAGGTGGCATTGACGGCAGCAGGGGAGACGACCAGATAGAGGAAAAGCTCCTCACCGGGTTGTGAGGGACTTAGTAATAGCGGGGAAGAAAGATAGGCTTTTAACTCCTCAAATGCTTGCTGACACTCGGCAATCTATTCGAAAGATTTCTTTAGTGTGTGAAAGAAGGGTAAGCATTTGTCTGTTACCCTTGATACAAATCTATTCAGCGCAGCTATTTTGTCTTTGATGCTTTGTACTTCCTTCACATTCTTTGGTGGTGCTATCTCCATTATGGCCCGGATCTTGTCTGGGTTGGCCTCAATGCCTCTTTGCGACACCATGAATCCTAGGAATTTTCCTGCTGTTACTTTGAAAGTGTACTTCGCTGGATTAAGCTTCATGTTGTAAGAGCAAAGAGTGTCAAACGTTTCCCTGAGGTCTTCCAAGTGATCCTCCTCCCTTCGACTTTTCACCAGCATATCGTCAACGTAGACTTGGACATTTCTCCCAATCTGTTATGCGAACATCTTGTTCATAAGCCTTTGAGACGTTGTGCCTGCATTTTTTAAGCTGAACGACATCACCTTATAACAAAAGAGTCCTTGACTAGTTATGAATGAAGTTTTCTCCTGATCGGCTCCGGGCATCCGAATTTGATTGTAACCAGAGAACGCATCCATGAAGCTTAACAGCTTGTGCTGGGCCGTAAAGTCTACTAGAATGTCGGCCTATGGGAGGAGGTAGCTGTCTTTAGGGCAAGTTTTGTTCAGGTCAGTGAAATCCACGCACATCCTCCATTTTTTGTTGGTTTTCTTGACCATTACAACGTTTGCTAACCAGTCGGATAGTATGCTTCCCTAATGAAGCCTACCTCTTGTAGCTTACCGACTTCTTTAGCTATCGCTTGGTCTCATTCTTGGGCGAAGACCCGCTTTTTCTGTCGGACAGGTGGACAGGATGGTGACACATTCAGCCTATACACCATGACTGAAGGGTCAATTCTGAGCATGTCTTCATGGCTCCAGGTGAACACGACTTGATTTTCCTTAAGGAAAGTTACGAGTGCTGAGTGAATTACTAGGCTGGCAAGACTACCGAGCCTGGTGGTCCTATCTGTCTTGGAGCTGTCAAGGGGTATCTCCTCGAGCCTCTCTATGGGTTCTGCTCCCGTTCGTTGTTCTTCTATGCTCATGGTTTGCAATTGGTTGTCCATCTCTAGCATTGCAATGTAGCACTCGCGCGCGGCTATCTGGTCCCCTTGCAATTCTCCTACCTTTTACTCAGTAGGGAATTTAATCATCAGGTGATAGGTCGAAGCTATGGCCTTCCAGGAGTTAAGGGTAGGTTGTCCTATAATGGCATTGTAGGCAAAGGAGCAATCAACTACAAGAAACATAATGTCCCTAGTGATTTGTTGGGGGTAGTCTCCAATGGTAATCGGCAATGTGACCGCACCTAAGGGGTACACTTTAGTTCCACCGAACCCGACGAGTGGAGCGTTGGCTGGGGTTAGTCGCTCTCTGTTGATCCGCATCTGTTGGAATGTAGGGTAGTAGAGAATATTTGCGGAGCTCCCATTGTCAACTAAGACCCAGTACATGTTATAGTCCCATACCTGGATGCTAACGATGAGCGTATCGTCATGCGGATGGTGGAGGTGTCGGGCATCTTCTCCTAAGAAGCCGATGAGGGGATTGTTAACTCGTGGCATCTTTGGAATGACATCAGTGAGCTGAACGTTCTAGACCATTCTAAGATAAGTCTTTCGAGCCCTTTTTGATAGGCCGTTGGCGGTCGCGCCTCCTATAATCATCCTTATGTCTCCTAAGGGTTGTCTCGGACGCTCGTTGACTTGTCAGGGGTCTTGCTCTTGAGGGAGTGGATTTGTCCTTTCCTTGCTAACGAACTTCTGCAACTTCCCTTGCCTAATGAGGGCTTCAATTTGCTATTTCAAGTCGTAACAGTCGGCCGTATCATGTCCATGGTCACAGTAGAAGCGATAGTATTTATCTCGGGACCGCTTGTTGGGATCTCCCTTTAGCTTTCTAGGGAAAGTTAATACCCCCTCACCCTTGATTTGCATAAGGACTTGGTCGATCGGGGTGGTTAGTGGGGTAAAGTTTGTGAATCTCCCCGTAGGGGGCTTAGACCGCCTATCCTCCTTTCGCTCTCCAGTTCTTGCCATCTTCCACCTTCTTTCCTGTCGGGTATCTTCCTGCCTCTCTTTCTTCTTGGGTTTTTCTTCGCGAGCTAGTAAAGCGTCTTCAGCATTCATTTACTTGGTAGTCTTGTAAAGCATGTCCGACATAGTTTTTAGGTCATTCTTATACAATGAAAATAAGAATTTACCCTTCTTTAGACCATTCGTAAAAGTTGCCATGAGTATTTTGTCGTCGGCCTTGTCAATCGAGAGTGCTTCCTTATTAAAGCAGGCTATGTAAGATTTCAGCGTTTTGTCCTCTCGTTGTTTGATACTCATCAGACATGCGGTAGACTTCTTGCACCGATGCCCTCCAATAAAGTGCGAAGTGAATTGGGCACTCAGCTCTTTAAAGGCGCTGATGGAGTTGGATGTCTGAACTAAATTCTCGTAGGGCCTTTCAGCATCGTAGGGAAGGCCCTACACATGATCTTGTTTGCTACTCCTTGAAGATGCATCAAGGTTTTAAAGGTTTCAAGGTGATCAAGCGGGTCCTTGGCTCCATCGTAGCTCTTAATTTGCGGCATGTGAAACTTCTGGGGTAGGGGGAAAGAGTTAATAGAGGTAGTGAATGGCAAATCGGTTTGGTGAACCAAATTGTCGAGGTTGCTAGATACCCATCCCTTAAGGGCGTTCAACATAAAATCTATCCTTTCCTTCGTCAATTGCATCTCCACGACCATGTAAGGAGGGGCCATATCAAAACCGAAGGGACTGCTAGTCTCTTGTCGTTCTTGCTGGTTTGGAACATTACTGCCTTCGGGTCCTTCTTGGTTCCTTCTCCAGGTGCTGGTTCCCTCTTGATCATCTCTCTGGTTGTTCGGTGGTGCATTCTTTTGCTGTAGTTGTTCCTCTAGGTCGTGGTTTTGCTTGGTGAGGCGTTCCACGGTAGCGACAAGAGTTTGAACTTGTCTCTTGAGGGCAGTTGTGGGTGGTTCCTTTTCTCGAACATCGTTTGTGGTTGCCATCAAGCGGGTAAGCACCATGCAACTCTTTTGTCCGGAAAACTATAGTGTGGCTTACGTAAGCTTAAGTGTTGTTCCCACAGAGAGCTTCAATTGATGATGCTGAAAATATCACCAAGGAGACACAGAATGCTTACGCACTCGAATCGCCACCTGCACAAAGAAAAGGGAAGACCTAACAGAGAGCACTGGTGTGGTGTCGGTCAAATACCCTTCGAAGGTCAAGTTAGAACCTCTTACAACTTTAGAGTGCTAGAGAGAGTGTAATTATGTATACCTTGATTTGTGAGGGTATTGGGGCTTTTATAGTAGCAGGGGGTTAACCATCTCTTCCTTGGGCTAGAAGTCCTTTCCTTATAGGAATCCTACTGAGTGTATATTGTGGAATCCTTTCCTTGTAGGATACCAGCATTAAGCGTGGGATACAAGCTATTTCCTTATTTACTCATGTATGGTGACCAAGCCAAGGTTTCACTAAGACCGTCAGCTTTAGGATCGTCAGCTTTTCTTATTCCCTTCAACCATAATAGCTTCTCAATGTTACCTCTTGGGTCAATAAGCTTCCTTCTTGTCAAGTCACTATCCGTTAACTTTTTGGGTCTTTGGCTTCCCTCATAATTAACCCTGTTAGCCTAAGCCGTAGGACCTACTCTATGCTCAAATCCATCAGGCTAAATCCGGAGTGCCTTGCGTGCTATAATTTTACTCATTAGTTGCCCCCTACTCCATATCTTCGTCAGTTTAAACTAACGAGTTATGGAGTTATATTTTTTACTGCTAACTTTCACTTGGTCCAGGAGAGAGGAAATAATTTAAAGGCGATGATTATGCTTTTTATTATTAAACTGATGATTATGATTTTTATTATTAGACCAAATATCCAGAATATTTTAAAATTAACCAACTTGATTCCTAAACTGTTACTCATATTTCTTTTTCTCAATATGATTAGGGACCAAATTGACCAGTTTCAAAATGTCAAACCCATGATGTGACTGTAGTTTACCATAAACACTAAAAATACTAAAAAGGTTAAAAACATATTCTTGCAAGGGACTCGGACCAACCGACCCGGTTTGGTTTTCAGCCCGAACGAGTACCCGAAAGTTGGAACTGCACCCACCACCAGGGAAAAGAAGACAGAACCCAAAAGAAAAAAAGAAAAAAAAAAAAAAAAAATTCAAAACCCTTAGCTAAACGTTAAACCCTACTCCTTGACCTCTCTCTGCAACTCCATGCTCAAACATGCGACCTCTCTACAACTCCTTTCCTCAGCAACCTAATTCCTCCACTGCTCCACCTTCTCAACAGGTAACACACACACTCTCTCTCTCTCTCTCTACAATTTCTGTGAAATATATACTTCAGTCTAATTTGAAGCTTCTTTCTTCCTGTTGTTTTTATTTTGTTCACTCTTCAGGTTATGCCACCTACTCATTCAAATGCAAATTCATCTAATTTAGTGCAAAAAAACACCACGAAATTTCGACCCCAGTTTGGCACGAACAACAATCCTCAAATTCAAGCCCCTTTCAATAATTCCAATATGAGGCCTTCCATAAATCGACCTGGTTTCATGAACCCACCTTTGCAAAATTCTCATCTGGGTATGCCCCATTTGGGTTCTCAACCGGGTCAGTCCCATGTGGGGTTCAGTCCACAAAACAAGGTAAGCAATATGAACCCGGTTCAAGGGTTTCCGCTTAATGGGCAATTCTGCAATATGGCGCAGAATCCGAACCAAGTCAATGTTTCACAGCCTGCTTTTGTGCATAATATGCAGAACTCAAACCAACAGCTCAATCAAAATATGGGTTTTCCAAATGGGCAGTTTTGTATGCCCAATATGTTGCAAAATATGAACCAATTTATGCCCACCTTGCAAATGCCAAATTCTTCTCAAGTTGTTTCTTATGGTATCCCTATTTGTCCTCCATACATGGGTGTTCCGAATCAAGCACCTCGGGCCACAGTTCCTCAAAATCCCACCTTTTTCGCAAATCCTCAGTTTGGTCTTGGTCATTGTAATCAGGTCAGGCAGCAAGTTAATCAGAATCAGCAAAACTTGGTTCCACCTGCGGCAAATGCAAATGCATTGAAACCGTCCCCTTTTGCAGCTCAGCAATTGCAAGGAGGGAACTTACCTGCACTGCCTAATCATTGTTCGGTCAGTACATGAATTGTTGGGTGTATTGTTGTTGTTGTGAAGAATAATTTTCTGTGATATCATTTTCCGAAATAATTAATGTGTACCCTATGTTAAATGATCCGTGGTGCTTGTGATTGACACTTTTTTTTTTTTTTTTTTTATCAATTATTTCAGGGGAATCTTGTTAATAATGGTGGGATTGATAACCCAAGCTCCAACAGGCAAGATTCACCAAAAAAAAACTACACTATGAATCCAAAAGGAGGGCAATTGCGAGGGGGGTATGCCTTTTCTTTTTTTGGATTAATTTTGTTTCCATTTTTTTTTAATTCAAAGATTTGAGCTGGTTGCTTACAATTTACAATCAATTTAATTTATGTAGATTTCAGAAGTCTCAATTTCATCGTATGAAAAATGCAAAGAGAGGGTTTCCTAACGAACACAAGGGGAAAGGTTTGTGCTTTTATACCTCGCTGGTACGTTTAAATTTCCTCAAACACAACTCCACATGCCTCTCCCTTCCTGCCCCCCACAAAAAAAAAAGGTTAAAGTTTTTTGCCTTCTTAAGAGGTGTAAGTTATAACTTGAATACACTCAATACAGTAAGAGTAAGTTCTTGTTATTAGCATTTAGCATTACATAGATTCATTGGCTAGTTCTTGTTATTAGCATTTAGCATTACATAGATTCATTGGAATAGCTTCTATTAGAAGCTTACCAACAGCATGCAAAGAGCTCTTATGACATCCAAGCTGTTATTTAGATGTGCTAGGATTTTAAGCGGTCCAAGATTGGAACTTGAAGCTAATAGTTTTTTTTCCCTGGACTTGCTATACACTTTCAATTCTGCAGGGTTGGTGAAAATATGATGTTATGGCTGGAATTGTGATTTTGAGGCCAGAACATTCAGTAGGGTGTTAAGGAGGGGAAGTGATTTTTTTTCCCCATGGAAAGGCATTTGGCAAACCTAGGGTAGCCTTTTTTATTTGGTCTTCAGCTTTGTGCAAGATTTTATATGGCAGAATCATTGTCTTTTTATTGGAATAATTGATTCAGTAGGCGTAGAAGTGATGTGGTTTAGAAGGCAGTGTGCCTCCTCTCTCTCTCTCTCTCTCTCACATAGTACTAAGTATATCATTGAGTTTTCATTTGACACCCCTCAATCACAACCAGGGTTTAGCAAGGAGAAGGCAGGAAAGTTTGGTCACATTAATTCCAACAACCAAGCCAGGGGTCAGAAGAGGTAATAGCTGCTTGATCTCGCCATATGGTAAAGTATAACTTGCAAATTCAAGAGTAAATTTTTTTATTGCATGCAGAGATGCTAGAATTTTCAGATATTCTGTGTAAATGGTTGTTGTGGTCCTAAAAAAAGTTTAAAATGTAATATGTTCCTTTGTGTTCCAGTTTGGATACTGCAGTCTGTTATTTTATCTCCTATGAACTGGCTTTGTATGCTTATTAGCTCTATATTTTGCACACTGCCTCTTTGACATTCTTATATGCTAGTTCCCTCTTTTCCTTTTATTTTTATTTTTTTAAAGTGCCTAATTTGTTACTATTTTGATGTGCATCGGTGTGTCTTCTGTCATTTTTAAAATGAAAAGATCTCTTTCTTTGACCTACACGGAACAAGAAATCCAACAGTGGTGTGAAGCACGTCGGAAGAACTACCCATCAAAAGCTACTGTAGAGAAGGTCTAATTTATTGCAGTACCTTCCTGCTATATTTTTTTCATCTGATGAAGATTTCTGACATTGAATTTACCACCTGTAGAAGCAGGGTCAGAAGCTAGCAGATGCTGAGGGTATTGCTAGAGAGGCCAAACTACGAAGAGAGGTACAATAATTTCCTTTTCATATATATTTTTCGTACAGGTACATGTGATATGATATTACTGGAAATTAAGAAATCCTTAAAGTCGATCTTACAATACTTTAGCCAACTTATAAGGCAGTTCTTGTTACTTGTACATGTAAAAGAGAAAAATATTCAACTATGGACAGTGAATGGACGAAGGAAAATAAAAAAAATGGAGATCTGTAGTTTTGTACTCTGCCAAATACAAAAGAATAGCATCTACAAATTTAAATTCTTTTCCCCTTTTTTCTCCATGTTTCTCTCTGATTATTTGGTTGGAACTTGGAAGTGGAAGGTGAGAGAAGGGTGTTTACCTTGCCTTGATAGAAATTGAAGAGGGTAAAAAACGATTCCCTTCCTTGCTATTCCACCAAGTGGATGGAAAGAAAGGATTGTGAAACAGTGTATTCGATAAATTATTTTAATCTATTTGGGTTCAACATTTACTTTCTCTTATTTTTCCTTTTATGGTCAATCAGACTCATGAAGAAAGGGTAGTTCCCTTTCCTATTTAGTTCCTCCTACTTTTTCTTCCCTTTGATTATAGTCTGGCGTTTTACCCCCTCAGATGCAAAATATTATTAAATAGGTGAATGAGAGGGTCATAATCCTGGTACACAATAGAAAGAAGTAAAATACGACTATGACTGAAGTTTGACATATTCAAAAAATTGTGAAAAGAAGAGGGTGAATAATAACTAGATAGTGCCATCCACTTGAAATGCAACATCAGAAGCAGAAATTTCAATTACCTGCCTGCCAAACAGTTTCAACAAAACATCTAGATACACTGCATAATCAGAAACAATGAGAACAGAATTGACAAAGTTTCATATTGTCTAGTGTTGTAACTTGATGTAACTTAAAATTTATATGGATTGTAGCTATGATTGTTTAATATGTTGTAGTTATTGGAAACCAATATTTTCATACCCCAATAACCTTCCTTGAGAGATTTTTTTTTTTTAAATTTTTAAATTTTAAATTTTTAATGTTTCAAAAGATGATACATTGATGCCACTTATTAAAAAAAAAAAAAAAAGAGATGATACATTGATACTATGCAGTTTCCTTTGACAGGTTCCAATCACTTTGAAGTACATTCTTACCATGTTGTTTTTGTTTTTTTCCCTTGTCTCTGTGTGTGTGTGTGTGGGTAAAAACGTAGGACTTATTTCTCACTTTTCCCAAAAAAGAAGAAGCAGAACTTACTGCCTCATTAGGTATGCAAAAATTAATATAGATATTAGTTATCATATGTAACTTAAGTTTTTAGTCCCAGGGGAAGGGGACATTTGAGCTAGCAAATTTTGTTTCATAAGGTGTGATCCCCAGCTGATTGTGCTATTCCTTGGGTTAACTTAAACCTGACTCATATATATGCACATATGTGTGTGTATATATAGGTTGTTTATATTGATTAATGCTATTGATAATTTATAAATAGTCCAAGTTCAAATTTTCATTTTTATTAAATGAAAGTAAAAAAGAAAAAAGAAAAAGAAATTAATTTGGGGTGAATTAAAAAAAAAAAAAAGTTATCTGGATTACCTTTGCACAAATATGGTCCATTCATTAACGGGGAGAGTAATGTCTCAACAGCACAGATGGACCCATAGGTAACTCGCACTTATTTTGTTGAAGTTAATTTAATCCATTTAATTGGAGAGGCAGGTAATGAAGTGTATATGCTTTTTCACAAAATGTATAGACATTAAAAAAAAAAAAAAAAAAAATCCCAAAAAGGGTGAATAAGTGGAAAAAGTAAAGCGAGAAACAGGGAAACAAATTTCTAAGACATTTCTACTTGACAATTCATTTTCTCATTGGTATAATTCTGGTAATATGTTTTCTTTCATTATTTTTAAAATTTTGTATCATGAATAATATTTGAATTCTCTTATTAAAAAAAAAAAATCTTTGAATTCTGTTAATGGGTTACAAATTTTGTTTCCAGCAACTCAAGGAGATTCTAGCAAAGCAAGCTGAATTGGGAGTTGAAGTTGCAGAGGTACCATCACACTATCTATCAGATTTGGAGAAACAAGGGCAGAGAAGGGAAGAAAACAGAATGCCCTTTACAAAGAAAGGGAGATTCCGAAACAGGTTTGATAAAAGAGGAAGATATGAAAAAAAAGACCGGTTTGCTAAGAAGCAGAAGCTTGCAGACAAGGATTCATCTGATGCCCCTTCTTTGAACAAGAAACAGCCAACATTACTGCAGAAGCTTCTCAGTGCAGATGTAAGGAGAGATAAAAGCCACCTATTGCAGATTTTTAGGTTCATGGTGATGAACTCTTTCTTCACCGATTGGCCTGATAAACCTCTAAAATTTCCTTCAGTGATAGTTAAAGAAAGTGGGTGTGAGAGTGAGGTGGTTGAAGAGAAATCTTCACCTGTGGGAAAAGATGCTGAAGGTGGCAACAAGGCTGTGGTTAACAAATCCCATGATGAAGATGATGATGATGATGAAGATGATAATGGTGTAGATGAAGACAAGAATGAATTGTCTTATTTTGCTAGGATAGAAGGTATAATCGGGGAGAGAACTGAGATACCCGAGGAGGAAGAGGGTGAAATTGTTGACTATAATGGTACTCTTCCTCTCTAAGCATTGTGCTGAAAGTTCAGGATATCAAACAATTAAAAATTTGTGAGAATCAGGGATGAAAAGTTCAATGTAATTATATGCTAAAGCAAAACATGATCTCTGCGCCTCAGGTGTGTGCGCGCGCAAACACAAATTGTAAGTACACATGAATCTCCCTTATCATGAGTCTCCTCGTCGTTGCACAATTTTTAGTCCAAGGCTCGTTGATATACAAAGTCTCAGTCGATTAAAGTGTGCAGGTTAAAACTCATTTATCACAGTAAATATAAACAGAAATGTAATTCAAGGACTTGTCTGGTCATGTGTAATCTCCTTCTTAAGTTTCAATTCATAGTCACTTTGTCTTATGAAAATTCAAATTAAATGATTGACATGCCTGCCACTCAAAAATGTCCGAGTCAATTAAAATGCACATGTTAAAACTTATTTATCATAGTGTATATACACCAAAAATGTAAATCAAGGACTTGTCTGATAATGTGTAATCCCTTTCTTAAGTGAGGCTGTCTTGTGAAAATTCAAATTAAATGAGTGCTTGTCTGCCACTTGAAATTGTGCAACGTATGTTCCTCCATAGACTGTCAATGAGGGATCCCAAGAATAACTTGATCATTGGTCAGAGTTTAGACTCAAAAGTGTTTGATTTTAACACTACAACATTCATAGTAAATTTTTTCTTATATGATGTTCATGCTTTGCTCGAGTTAACAGCCAACTATACATAAAGAACACATGAATCAAAGAAAACGGAAGGTATAAACAATAGTAAATCAGAACTCGAACTGCATCTCAGATTGGTATCCAAGTGCATCAAGGTGAGCTTTCATGGCCTTGTTCATGGCTGGTGGACCGCACCTTAGTATCTGCAAAATAATTAGTTTTAGCTGAGTGAGTAAAAAAAAAAAAAATATATTGTGACTCAACTAAACCAAGTAACTTTTTGCCAATTTTGCTTTGAAACAAATTAAAATTTTGGAATCCAACCTGTATTTCTGAGGCTGGTGCCGGGCAATGGCTTTGAATAATTTCCTTGGATATAAACCCAATGCCACCGTTCCATGCGAAAGGAGGCTGGTAATCATGGATAGAGTGAGCATCAGTGATAAAACATTTTGATACTAAGTTATGACGGGACAAATACAAATTGTAAAGGCAAGATGTTATTTTGACACAAGGCTTAAAAGTCTCAAACACATATTACTGATTATTTCTTGATTCAGTACCATCATATATGTTCATATGCACATTTCAAAACGTGTGTCTGTAGGCATACACTGATAGTCTGATACATACATACACCAAGGGATATCTTTTATCAGTGTTTTAAAAATAAGCTCCAAAATAATAATAATAATAATAATAAAGGTTGAAGCAAAGGAATTGACCTGATTCAACACGTAATAGACTTTGAATTGGTTAGGGAATTTGCTAGCAAAGGCATCTAGCTCTTCCTGCAAAAAGTCCAAAACAAATGCATTCCCATCAATGATATGCATCAAAAGAAAAATAGAGTAGAGGACTTTCAAAATAAAGTATTGGTCTGCAGTTGAAAGTTAAGAGAAAATCTTGAGAGAGAGAGAGATCTTTTTTTCCCATATTGAAAAGAAATAAGAGATAGTAGCAAGTAAATAGTCATAGTAGCTAATCAAAATAGGATCTTCAGAAAAATGATCAGGAAGACCAGGCTCTGCATTAATGCAGGTTTCTGGTACTCTTGGTGATAGTAAACTCCTTAGGTTGTTCCTAGAATTGAAGTGAAAACTATAGTAAGATATGAAAAATCAATGATAAAAATAAAAATAAAAATGAATGAAAAAAGAAGAAGATAAAGTCCCGTTAACTTTATCATCAACATTATGGTGAACAAATGCAAAGTTGGGAAGCTTTCTTGGATGAAGTCAGATGAAGATTCCATATTGGCATTTATTCAAGTAGTAAAGCTGAACAAGCCAAATCTTTGTAGACTCACTGTCAAAACTTGGAGATTTTATTTCTTTATATTATATATCAGTTGTCCAAATATGCTAAAGCTAATTCATTTAACTTAAAAAAAAAAAAAAAAAAAAAAAAAAAAAAAAAAAAAAAAAAAAAACAACAACAACAACAACAACAACAACAACAACTAAAGGGAAGCACAAAGTCTCATGACTTCCCTTCAAATCCAAACAAGCCATTACTTTTGAGACCACATAGAGAATATGAAGAATTTTTGTATTGATGTTTGAAGCTTTGCTTGTCTCCTAGATTAAAGATGTGGCAAGGCAATACCTAAAGGATCAAATTGGCAATGGATGTTAATTGGCACCCAGATGGACCTCTTATGCAAAAATATGGTCAAAGAAAATGCTTAGCTATGCCTTTTTGTTCGAATTAGGAAGATTCAGTTACTTGCAAGAAACTGTTCAGCTACTTAAAATATAAAAGTTCACTTCCTATAGTTCTTTAAAGGAGAATCATCTGGTTTCCTACAGCTATTACAAGGCACTCTTTCTTTGCTTTGTTAACTGTTAAAAATAGGTTCTCCACTAAATACAGATTGATTCAAGGATCTGTAATGTTGTTGCTAGTTTTGTAAGGTTTTTATCTATGGAAATTAAAAGTCACCTTTTTTTTTTTTTTTTCCAGAATGTGTGTTTCCTAGAGTGATTCAGATGCTACTGCAAACTGTTCCAGTGATAGGCAGATAACAGATTGGGAAGCTGAGCTTGATTGGACATTGAAGGCTTGGAAGGGTCTGGCTTTTTATTGTGTTGTTGAAGCTGGCTTAGCAAGACTTACATATCATATTTGGAGGGAAGGGAACTCCATGAATCATATGCAAGTGTTCAAAGATGAAGAGGCTCCAGACACAGTTGCTGTTGCTAATCTGAGGTTGAGCTGCTTTTTGCAGGAAGACTAAAGACTTAGGAATGAAGCACATATTCTGTCAAAGATGAGGCATTTCTATTGATGTTCCCATCAGATGTCGTTTGATTCTGTTGATCTCTCTGTCTCTGTGTGTGTCTCTGTAATGTGCTTTATTTTATTATGTTTCTTCTGTTTTGTGTGTCCTGCTTCATAGGGCTTATAAGTGATTCTGTCTGTTTGGTTGAACTAAATTTTCTAAATCATGCCAGAAAAAGTAAAAAAAAGAAAAAAAAGAGTGAGGCAATTAAATTACCTTCAACAGAATGTCCTCCAATGTGACATTGGCATAAATTAGATGAACATTGGTCTTATCTTTTGGGTTTTCTAGAATGGCTCTAGTGAGCTGGAACAAAAAATAAAAAAATAAAGAAAGAAGTAGATATAAGATCCTTAAAATCATTCAAATGCAAGATAAGGGTAAAGATAACAATAAAGAAAATAAACAAGAAGAAGTTCCAGCTTTTTAAACGCACATGTATGTACCTGAAACATTGGGGTTATGCCAGAGCCACCGGCAAGCATTCCAAAAGCTCGAGCTTGGCCAGGTTTGTATATGAAACGCCCCTTAAATATGAAAGTATAATACAGAAAATGCTCAAATAAAGAAAATTTAGAAAGTTTGTCTCTAATGAATATAAATGTAATCATGTTTACTCCCAAATCCCAACTGATGTAGACATAAATTTAAAGCTTCAATACTAGCTTAAGATTAAAGACTTCTAGATAACAGCGACCCAAAAGGGGTATCATCCAATCCATTACTGTAGATGAACAACTAATCTTCTACAATGTTTTGGTGATAAGAATAACGAAATAAATGATATTTGAAGATAAAAGTTGAATCTTGTTGGCTGCTGAAGGGATCAAGCAATACTGTGTCAGCCAATTTATTGGTTCACAGGTTTTGAAAAATTATCATAATCATTAACATGTAGGGCGTAAAATTCAATCATGCAATTGGAAGTGAAATTACTTGAGTATAAGATCTTAAATGGTTTTATCAATGAATTTAGAATGCAAACTATGTATGGAGGGTTTCAATTTCAATATTGTGATTGGAAGATATTTTCCACAAAACTAAATTAGTATTTCACTGCATGATATTTCATAACTAGTAATGCTGATTCCTATGCTCAATCTACAACTTCGTTGAACTCCGTTATTTTAGCTACGACTCCATATCATAAAGTGAAATTCAAAACGTAATTCTCTCAACCAAAATTGTACTTGATTTTTTTTTTGATAAACACATTGTACTTGATTTTTTAAGGAAGGATAACTGGAGTTTATTAACTTCAAAATACCAACTCAGGTACACTAAAAACAATTATGAACAATTTATTAATATTTCCATGTCTAACATTATATCTGTATTGGAAACTAACATTAATATTTGCATCTATGTTACAAAGCCTAACATGTGAATGTGATTATCTCAAAAAATAGAGCATGTACCTTGGGGCCCTGAACAGGCAGGTAATCACCTTCGCGCATCTCTCTGAAATGGTGGGACATCCTTCCCTTAGGATACATCTTTTATATGAGAAAAATCAAAATGAGAAACTGAGTTCAGACTGATAGCTCAAAAATCAGAATGGAGTGGTCAAATATGTGTTAATATGAAAGGGAGATAGGATATACCTTTACAACCAGTTCGAAGTAACCAACATGAGAGTCCAAAGTGACTGGGGTATACGGTCTAATCACTTCTTCACCTTGACTATCTATTCCCCTGCTTAACAAAATGGAAAGCACTTTGTTTTCTGATATTTGTCGCTTATCCCATCAACTAGGTCTCCATAACCACATAAAGATAATAAATATTGAGGAATTCCTTAGTGGAGAGATTCGAGTTTATGGTTTAATTATAGCAACTTAAAGAAAGTTGGAAATTCTGTTTGGAACAATTCATAAAATGGAAGATCATGTCATCTTAGGGAGTAAGAAGGCATTGGTATCATGCATCAAAATCTTGGCGCGTGCATGCACTAGGAAATGCTTAATTCAAAGTTTTGGGTTTTCACAATAGTTATCTATATTTCAAGATGGTTTCAGAACCTTACAGAACTTTGCAGTACATATGCACATGAATAAAAACAGCAAAGTTATTTAGAAGACAGTAGATTAAGTGCATTGTGTTCTGTACGATTGCAGAGGCAGAATATAAAAATTTCTAATAAGAGATAGTTGGAAGAATGGCAAGAGATGGCAAGAGATAGATAATTACTTTTGGCTACATTATCAATCTGTCAATAAAGCTATATCATGGAAAGCAATTACTTAAGTTTTGGCTAATAGGAAAACTACAATTCTTAAATTAAAGATACTAGTAAAGTGAGCTACTTGAACCTGCAAATTATATGTTGTCCAACTGGAAGACCCAACACTGAAGTAGGTTTAGGAAGAGCAAATTTAAACTTTGCAGTATTGTGGCTTAATTGAGTTTTCTTAACAAGTTTGAAGTCTGTAAACTTCTCAGGATTTAAGGAACCTGAAAAGACATCACTCCAAGTAGTCATTTTTTGCAGGCAAACAAGAATTCAATTTGCAACAAATGAAAATGCTAAGATCATTAGAAATTAAAGCAACATCAAGGAAAATGATTGTTTTGCGTGATAAAATGTATTTTCTCTTTATAATTAAATATCAGGCCCAACATTAATCTTTCAATAAAGTTGCTTAATGCAAGGGTCATTTATGATTAACATTATGGGTGTGCATATATTTGGATAGTTAAAATTTAGGTATAGTATTTATGTGCTGCTTTTTAGATTTTCTTTTTAAAATTCAACCATGTGACAGTATTTAACTAAAAATACACTTCCATCTCATGAGAAAAAAGTCACATAACTGAATTTTAAGGAGAGAACTTAAGAAATTGCACCTAAGTACTGTACTTATGATTTATCCTATTTAGATTAAGTTAAAGTTAAGGTTGGTGACTTTATCAATATTACTCCCTCCGTCCCAATATTTTTATCCTGTTTGAAAAGTCAAACTTTTTAAGGGAACATCATTTATTATCTTGTCTACCTTTTAAAAATTTATAAGTTACCAAAACTATCCTTAAAAAAATTTATTAAAAAATTGAATTAGTAAATTAATATGGGTATAATAGGAATATTAGTAAATTAATGACTTTTATTTTTAGAAACAGGACAATATTTTGGGACATCTCAAAATGGAATAAAGGACAAAAAAAATGGGACAGAGAGAGTATGTCATTTAATGATCTTTCACTAATTCAGCAAATAAAAAAAAAAAAAATCTTTCTCTTCATCAAAATTTTGTCAAATTCACAATTAAATCCTATGATCTTTACATGTTTATCATGCTCCAAGATTCGAAAACCAAAATGTATAGAATCGCGCACTTGTAAATGAACTTCGAACTCCCAAGATTTGTGTTTTTGGTGGACATATATATAGAGTTTAATGAAAGAAGAAAAACATATAGAAAGTTATTTTAGTCAAAAAATCTTGATCACTTTACACGGGGATTTCCATGTCACTTTCTTTTCTTAACAGGGAAGAAATGAAATGACAGCTCTTTTTCTTTTTTCATTTTAAAGCAAATTTTGACCTCAGGGAGAGGGCATCAGCAATAGGTCTAGAGTGAGTCACTGCGTGATATTTTTTTACCCACCAAAATTGTCAAAACTGTTGAATTGGTGAGCTGTAAATGGGAGATACTAAAGCAGTGTTGGGGGGCAGTGGTGACCTCACCTTTTTTTCCCCCACAAAATTTGTCAAAACCGTTGAGTTGGCGAGCTATAAATGATAGATACTAAAGTAGTATTGGTGAGGCAGTGGTGGCGGCCTAGATGAGAATCAATAACAACTTGAAAATTCAACAATTGTGAAACTTGTTAAAAATATTGTGAATATAGTAAAGTAAGAGCATTTGAATCAACTTGTGCAAAAATTCATGTTTATTTCAACATAGGAGTCTACTTTTTCTATTTGACATAATTATCTATTCTATGCTTTATTTCATTAAAATGTCAATTTTTCTTGATTTTTTTAATTGATTTTTTTTTCTTCACACACAATAATCACCATTCACTCTCTTCATTCGTTTTTGGGGATATGTAAAAAAAGAATAAAAAACTATGTGTACAACAAATACTGTTAGTGTAAATTTACATGATTACTATAGCAATTTTGCAAATCTACACATTTTTAGCTTGACTGATGTGGGTAATTTTGGGGCTTGAATGTGTACAATTGAGTTCTTTTTCTATTTTTCATTGTTTGATGCAAATGCTTTAAGTTTAAGGACACACTGTTTATGTCACAATTCTTACAATTGCGATTGTGAATGGTGGAAAAAAGTGGTGGATACATGTGAAAGTAATGGATCATTAATCGTAGTCGCCTATGTCATTAAATTGACGTATGAAAGTGTGTGATTATAGAAGTTCTGGTTTGTTGCATTGCTCATCCCTGGGCGAAATGATGACTACTTTAGTTGTTGAGTTTTTAAATTGGCTAAGTTAATCTCAGGTATTCACTGATTTTGACCATTAATTGGATATTTTTCATGTTAAAGTAAGCGAGAGATAGAAGGGAAAATTTAGAAGCAAAACCACATTATGAAAACCTTACATTATAACAATACCCATTTTTAAACTAGACTAGATATGACCACTCCACCATTTAAACCTTGCATAGTTGTTAGCTGTTACTATAAACCAATAACATTCTAATGATTCATTTATTATTATTATTATATTCAATCAATGTCTTACCATCCATTGAAGACGGTTACAAATAGATGACAATGCATTACCAAACACATAATTAAATATTCTCTCAAACAACTCCATAGACATTCATTTTAAAGATGCACCTGTAGAGATATGCATGTACAAACTAATTCATTATGCATAATAATTAAATAATGTCTATGCATGCCCAAATACACATGAGAAGATGCATACTCACACCTTTGGGTTTCTTGTTGTAATAAAAATAGGCAGCAATGGCAACCAAAGCTAAAGCAACAGCCATCCTCAAGAGCTCGGTTTGGGGTATTTGCATAAGCTCCATTTTGAGAGACTCAAAGGTCACGTTGGGTGGTAACTTGAACATTTTTGTAACAAACTGAAACTGGATTACAACATCATATGGCCGGGTTCTTAAATACCATTGTCGATTATGCTTTACATCATCCAAAAAGATATGCTTTGCGTGTTCTTCTAATTGTTCTCACTCCCCTTTTATTGATTCAAAGTTGGTTTGTTACTAACAAGTAATAGCATAAGATAAACAAAGGAATGAAGCAAGGGATCATTAGAAAAGTTTTTTTTTTTTTTTTTTTTTCAAATTTTTTAAAAATTGATATAAAATTCTTGTAATCATAAGTTTGAAATTAGGCATGAAGCTGGGATGAATGAAATCAAGCCTGACTCTAATCAAGTCGGTTTTGAATAATTATTTGGCTAAATTGCAAACTGCACACCTAAAGTTTGGAGGTATTTGAATTTTACATCCTAAAATTTCAAAATTTGGATTTTACCCCTTAAATTTTTATTTCATTTGTATCAACAGCCTCTCTATCCATATTTTCTGTTAAGTGCCACATAAATTCGTCACGCGTGTTTAATTCATCAAATAAAATGATGTCATGTCATATTATGCCATGTCATTTTTAATTTTTTTAATTATTTTTAGGCTACAAAATGATTTGGCGTCATTTTATTAGACAAACTAAATATGTGTGACAAGATTATATGACACTTAACGGAAATTATGGATGGAGGAGTTGCTAATGCAAACAAAATAGAACATTAGTGAGTAAAATCTAAATTCTAAAATTTCAAGGTATAAACTCTTAAACTTTAAGGGTGTAATTTGCAATTTAACGTTATTATTTTTAGGCTGGTGTTGGGCGAGGTCCAAAGTTTAACCTAGGTTTGCGTCAGTCCCTAGATTCAAATCACATATTTTTTCCTTTTCTTTTTTCCTCTTTTTGTTGGATTTATCAAACAATATACTGAAACTACTCATCCTTAAATGATAGTCCACCTCACCTCAGAGTTACAACAATTTTTACAAAATATTTCATAACTCAAATTTTCAAAAAAATTTTCATAACTCTCAAAGTGACAAGTTGTTAGTGTTAAATGATAAAGAAATGTCAATAGTGGATCAGATTAGAACCGATAAAAACTTATTAATTTAACTATTATGAAAATTTTTGTTTGTAGCATAATTGTACTTTTTGTGACTATATATATATATAGACTCATTTGGATTGAGGGGGTGGGAAGGAGGAGAAGTGGAGGAGAGTAGAATAGAGTTGGCAAAAAATAGACTAATTTTTTTCTAACTCTACTATACTCTCCCTCTTTCTCATCAATCCAATCAGACTAGAGATATTTTTCTATTGTTAACAAAGGGTAGAATAAACACACACACACACACACACACACACACACACACACATATATATATATATATATATATATTTTTTTTTTTTTTAACTTTTTTCATGATAGCTTTAGCTTATCTATATATATAATAATAGGTAAAGCAGAGAGAAAATCTAATTAAATTTCAAATTGGAATTCAATTAGTGTCTAATTTTACGCCACGTGTTTTATCTAATCTAAATTTTAGAATTTTGTACCAAGTGAGTTAATTTAGGTAAAAATTGAATTTCAATTAGAGTTTAATTTCGCGCCACGTGTCCCACTTAATCTAAAATTTTAAATTTTTGTGCCAAATTAGTTAATTTAATGTAGAAAACGAGAAGTCCAATATAATAACCCATAAAAAAACATAATCATATAAAAAAAAAAATTCAAATTTATAAGTCATATATATATATATATATATACTAATAGCTAAAGCAAAAAGAAAATTTAATTAAATTCTAAATTGGAGTTTAATTTTGTGTCACGTGTCATTTAATTTTTAAATTTTTGTATCAAGTGAATTATTAGGTGCAAAAACCAAAATGTCTAAATTCAATTAGATTTTAGATTGAATTTTTAATTGGGGTTCAATTTTGCGTCATGTGTCCCATCTAATTTGTTAATTTTTGTGGCAAGTAAATTATTGGGGGCAAAAATCGAAAAGTCTAGATCCAATTAGATTTCAAATCATATATATATTATGTAATTGTGATTGTTTTTAAATGTACCCATGCATATGCACGGGGTTACACACTAGTTTTATTAAGAGTAAATTACAATTTATATCATATGCATGTGATCAGACTCTTTCACACCATATATAGGGAAAAAAAAATTAATGAAGAAAGAAGATATAGTTTTGTTGAACTTAGGTAAAAATACACTTTTGGTCCCTACATTTTGGGTTGATTCCCATTTTGGTTCATATTTTGATTTTGCTACTATTCTAGTCTCTAAAAAAAAAAAATCAATTTTATTTTGGCCCCTGCCGTCAACCTACTAACAGAAAACTCCTACATGGTAGACGGAGTGCTTATGTGTCAAGCCCACCCATTCAAATAATATTAAACTAATCCTACGTGTACCCTGAAGCTCATGTGACCCACATTTGACCATTCCACGTTAGCTACATGCCACTCAGCCCCACACGTGACCCCACTCATCAACTACCTCACACACCCCTTACCCAAACACACTCGAAGAACCCTAAATCATGCTTGGCCTCTGCATCACCCACACGAACTCACACCAAATCGCAATAAAAAAGAGGGAGGGTGGATGGAATCAAGCTCAGCATCATCTGAGGTATGCTTGAGGAGGAGAGCACCACGCATGTGCTATTGCCCCTCCCCTATTAAACCCATTGTAGTGGTGTCTTAAACAGAGAACAATCCAGGCAGAAGGTTCTATGGGTGTCCCAATTACTGGGTAAATTGGGGTTCTTTATTTCTATTTCTCCTTATTTTTCTTCATTAGTTATTTTTTATAGTCATTTACTTTGTTTTGGGTTGATGTTGGTTTTTTTTTTTTTTTTTTTTTTTTTTTTTTTTTTTTTGCACATTGTGTATGTTGATTTGGTTTAAATTTGGGTTAAATTTTAGGTTGGTTGGAAGTGCAAATTTTTCAATGGGTTGATGATGAGATTTGTGAGCGTGGTAAGGTATTTATCCTAGAATAGAGGCAGACTATTCTTAGACTCTAGGTTGAGGTTTCAACCTGCAAGAAGAAGGAGAAGTGTTTGACAGTGTATTTGATATTAACATTGGTGCTGTGTGGGATCTGCCTTTGTGTGATTCTAGCTTTAATTGGTTAGATGGGTGGGTTGTGGTGTATTATGTTTTGATCAATGTGACTTTGGGTAGGGTTAAGGCAGAGAAAAGAAGTAGAATAGCATGCATTGTGCCAAGGTGTGGCATGCTTTTTGTCAATGTTTTCCATTTGGCAATGTGGAACATTTTGTTATCTTATGTATTCCAATCACCTTATAATTTCAGTATGAATGAAATGAAATTAGATTGTTCATTGTTAAATTGGTGTGTAATGGATTGAAGTTAAATAGTTCATTGTGTGTAGTGGATTGAACTTAAGTTACCAATTTTGTCAAACCATGTGATACCAAGCAACAATGTACAACATATATAGACAACATACAAATCCAACTACGCATTTGGGGCAATACATGATTTTGTCCAACGCACAAAAGTTTAAGGCATTAATAAACTCCAACAAAATAACTGATTGCTATACCAAAAACAACATGTTTAAGGCACTTACAGAATCCAACAGTTCAGCCATTATTAGGCAACAAAAACAAATTCTGTCATATCCAGAACTACTAATAGTACTTAGCTCCCATTATGATTGGAATACCAAAATCTACATAATTCAACCATACTCCAGCCATCATTATAACCATAAATAGGCCATATTAGCCAATTACAAATGTTCAAATTCACTATCACCAAAAAAAAAAAAAAAAAGAACAAAAAAGTGGACATTACAGCACTCCACCAGCTTATACACATGGACCATGCACAGATGATTAACTCTTAACAAACCTTAATACTTCTTTATACCTTGATGCATTTCTTGATACAGTAAGAGTTTCATTTGTGATAGTCCCCTTCTCTTCTTTGGATTGGAGGTGATAGCATCGGCTGGTGCACTGTTGGTTGTTGGATTGATAGTGGGTGGATTGCTGGTTGCTGGGTTGCCACTTAATGGCTGCTGGTTGGCTTGTTTGTTGGCTTGCTAGCTGTTGGTTGGATTGTTGCTAGTTGGTACCCTTGTGGGATTTGGTTCAGTGATGGTCACTCCTCCACTTCATCCACCAGCATAGGCCCTATTAATTGTCTACAAGCAGTATATACAACTAAGTTAGCATCAAAACTCTAAATTTCAAAATATGTAGACACATGATAGGTTTTACCTTTTTTGGTCTAGATCTCCTTTGGTTTAGGCCACCAAGTAGTGAAGAATTTCCTCTAACCTCACCTTTGTAACTTCTTTTGTTGTGGCCTAACTTCCCACATGACTCGCACCTCTTAGCAATACCCAAACCCTTACTATGACCCCTCTTTGGTTCATTAGGCTCCAAGGCTCTCTTCTTCTTGGGCCTACCTAGTGGCCTTCTCTTTATGGAAGGCTGCACAGGTGGGAGACCAGTTGGGGTCCACATATGTTGACCATTTATTGGACCAATCATGGGCTCATAGCAAACTGTGTATGTACTGACTTTGTAGTAGTCATTGGTGTACTTCTCAGTTGTCTTTCTATTGAAGAATATGTATGAAATTACATGGCAGCATGGGATACAGTGATGTCCTAAGTCCTACAACTGCGCATCCTTTTAGCTAGGTCCATAATGAAGCTCAGTAGACTATTCTTCACATTGAACTTTGTGTCAAAAGTCCAACAAGCTAACCATCTAGCACTATCCATCTTCTCCCTATGTAGTCTTTTATAGACTTTAGGACACAACTCAGACTCCACCTTCAAAATACTATGTCTATTTTGTTGGAATTTATTCATTAAATACAATCTGATGTTCTCAAGCTGCAAACATAAACAGCCCACATATTAGTGCATGATATAGTTTATATAACCAAGTCCTTGTACCCAAATTCATAAAATATGCATACCATGCAAATGATGGGCTTCCCTCTAAATTTCAGTATCCTGCTATTGAATCTTTCATACATGTTGTTGAGGATAGTATCACTTAGCCCATCACTTTTGAACATGTGTCTAGCCTGTACTATTGTGATATGCACTTTCAACCAAATATATATATCCTCATCAATGTCCTTCATGTCATTCATGACCCTCTTTCATGTCATTCATGACCCTCTTAAATTCATGTGCATATATTGCTTTAGCCGCTTTCCAAAACAAATCCCTAATCAAGATACCTGGATGATGCTTTCTCAGGTTGTTGTACAAATGTCTACAACAAATCCTATGCTCATACTGTGGTTAGTTATTTACAAATGTCTACACCAACCCCTGCCAAGAAAGACAATAGTGGTTAGCATATATACATTACACACTAGCTTATTGTATTCAATTAAGTTCAAAACAAAAATGTTGCAGATACCTTTTGTTGGTCTGATATGAATGTCCGCCTCTTGCTATCACCAATGTCAGTCAGTTGCAAGTTTCTAAAGTATGTCCATGAGTCATTGGTTTCAACTTCCACCATTGCAACTGCTAGAGGAAAATATTCTTCATTAAAGTCTCTGGCAACTACAACAGTCAATTGGCCCCCTATCTTGGATTTTAGATGGCTAGCATCTAGACCAACTATTGGCTTCCAACTTGTCAGGAATCCCTGCTTACACCTGAGACAAGCAGATATACAACCTTTCAAAAAAGGGCACCCCAGTCTGTAAGTCCATCTCAGCTGCCAAGTCTCCTTCATTAAAGGTGTGTTTCCTCATTAGAACTATATTACCAGGACTGGATCTCCTCAGTTCTGCATGATAATCCCACAGCTGATTGTATTGCTCTATATAAAACCCATTAACAAACTCCTAAGCCCTTTCCCTAGCCCTACTGGCCTTCTTTGCATTGATATTTACTACATACTTTTCATGCACAACATCTTGAATGTCCTTCAGCTTAATATAAGGTTACCTCTTCACTTTTTTCACCAACTTCCTTGCAAGGAACTTGGCAGAACACCTTGGATTTTTGTAACTCTTGGTACATGTGTGCTCTAAGTTCAGGGTCTTCACAAACTACACCCCCCCCCCCCCCCCCAATTCACCATTAACTGCATACTCATGAATAGCCTTATTGAACTGTTTAGTTGAAATTAATAATATGTCATTCTCAAATACTAGGTGTTCAAGATTGGAAACTGGTCTAAACACTGGGAACGTTTTCCTATTGGTGACATTGTCCACATTGGACCCATATCCATAATTGATAGTACCATCACTCTCACTGTCACTATCACCATCACCCTTACCCTCACTATCAGATGATGACTTAGTTAGACTTAACAGCTCCTTACTTGTGTAGTCTGAGTTCATTACACCAGCACCGATCTGATCTATCATTTGCACCACTACATCTCTAGTTGGGGTTCATTTCTCTAGCCCCTTCCACACCACTAGTTCCATACCTTATCTCCTGCACCCAAGTACTTTAACTTCTAAGTCACTTTGGTTATCATGGACATTAGGGGGAGCAGCAGGGCCTTCACTATCATGATTTCTATCAACAGCATACATACCACCCTCATTAGAGTATTGATGACCATCCGAATCACCACCATCATCATAGAACTCCTCATCTCTACCACCATCCCTACTAGCATCCATACCACCCTCATATAAGTTCTGATGACTATCCCAATCATTATCACACCATAGAACTCCTCCTTATCATTAGAACCACTACTACAAAAATAGCCTTAACCATTATAAAAACCATCATAAGCAAGTTCAGGTTCTCTAGAAGTGTACCCATCAGGTTCACTAACATCCAAAGGCTTTACATCCTCAGGTTCTACAACAAGATCCAAAGTCACACCATTACCACCATTAATAAGGATAGGCTCATGTACTGGATGCTCTACATATACATGAATCTGTCCATGACCCCTTACCAAATTAGTCATGAACATTACATCATGATCATCATTAATTAAGTGGAACATCCTACCCTCCTCATTATTCGTAGGCATTTTGTACCACAGCCTACTCACAGATGTATACCCAAAATCTTTACAAATGGTCTCAATTTCTACCTTAGACCACTTATTAGGATCACAATCATCTACTACCCCCACATCACCCCCCATATACTCCAACATGGAACATAAAACAATATAGAATTCAAGCTTAATGATAACAAGGAACACATGGACCAACTTGATTTCTTAAAGGCCAAACAGACAACATTAGAGAAATAAAAGCTTAAAAAATAATTTAAATAGTAGTCCCTAACCCATGAGAGAGATAGTTATGGTATGTGTTAAGAGAGAGAGAGAGAGAGAGAGAGAGAGAGATGCATACACAGAGACAGAGAGAAAGCGAAAAGAAGTTACATTTTCGAGCTTCAAACTTAGACCCACTTCTACACACTTGAAACTCCAAATCATAGATTCTTGCGACGTTCTCCTTCTTCCAATCACATTATTGTTCCATCTTCAAATTGCAAGATTCAATGTGATTTTTCTGTGAATCAGTATCTCAGTTCAACGATTTAGGCTTTCTATTGACAATGGGTTTGATTTGGGGATTTTAGGGTTCAGGGATAGGGAGGACGATGAGATTATTTGGGGATTTTAGGATTTAGCTAAAATTTAAGGGTTTTAGGTCTAGGTAATCAATGAGGTAGTTGATGAGTGGGGTCACGTATGAGGTTGAGTGGCGGGAAGCTGACATGGAATGGTCAAGTGTGGGCCACGTGAGGTTCAGGGTACACATATATAGGTAGGGGTGTTCATGGTGCAGTGCGGTGCAATTTTGGGTCATTATTAGCACCGCACTTTGCGGTGCGGTTTAGCTAAAATCATAATCGCTTCGCACCTTATTTTTGCAGTCACATATGCGGTGTGGTATAATTTAGAGTTTAGCTAAAACCATAACTGCATCACACCTCATTTTTGTGGTTACATATGCGGTGCGGTATTTAAGATGTGGTTGGAACGATATAAAGTTGGCATATTTTCAAATTTTGGGTTTTTCCTACCCAGCCCAAAACTGTTTTTCCCTTTGTTTTGGGCTAAAGTTTTAAGCTATTGAGCTAGTTTTTCTTTATTTTGGGCTGGCTTTCCTAATTAACACTTATTAAGGCTATTAAACTATATATATATATATATATATATATATTTTTTTTTTTTTTGAAAACTAAGGTTATTAAACTATTAATAATATATTTAATATTAAAAAAAATAAATATATTATTGTAGAGAGAGGGTACGGTGCTGTTTGTGTGGTTTTCTCATTATAAAACCGCAAACTATACTACACCATGCGATGCAGTGCGGTGTAGAATATTGTTACTTGTGGTGCGGTGCAGTTTTTACAGTTTATGCAGTTTGGTGAACACCCTTACACGTAGGATTAGTTTAATATTATTTAAATGAGTGGGATTGACACATAAGCATTCTATCTACTACATAAAAGTTTTCTGTTAGTGGGTTGATGGCAGGAAGGGGCGGAGCCAAGGGGGGACTGCCCCCCTGGCCCGCCTAAAAAAAACCCTTAGTTTTTAGTTAATACTTATTAAAAACCTTTGCATACTTTTTTCTTTTGATAGAAATAGCATTCTAGATCAAAGTAATACATCTACTTGGACTATCTTTCTTAAGCTAAGAGGAATATCATCTAACTAAAAGCTCTATTCACTCACATTTAATGATAATTTAGCCAACTAAAACTCCACTCTGTTTCTTTGGCCTTGAAACAAAGCATAATTTTACCTTCTAAATGAACTAATAAGCAATTACAAGTCCTCCATTAGCATGCCTTTCACATATATCATTATAAATTTTGCCCCCTCTCAACTTAAATCCTGGCTTTGCCACTAATAGGGACTAAAATAGAATTGATTTTCTATTTTTAGGGACTGAAATAGTAGCAAAATCAAATAGAGACCAAAATAAAAATCGATCCAAAATGTAGAGACCAAAGATGTATTTTTGCCTTGAACTTAAAAAAAAAAAAAAAAAAAAAAAAAAAAACTTTCGTTTACCGCCCTTTTAAAGAAATGTGGACTATCATTTAAACGATGAGGAATTCTTTGATAAAATCCATAATAAGCCTTTTCAGTTGATCGATCCCTTACTTTATTCCTTCTCTTAATATTCTATGCTGTTACTTGTTCAACCAACTATGAATCCATAAAAAGGAAGGGAGAAGAACAAGTCAAGCATAACATTAACATAGATAACGGTATTTAATATCCATATGATGTCGTTGTAATCTGGTTTAAATTTGTTTGCCAACGTGATCTTTGTGTCTCTCAAAATGGAGCTTATTTGCATTTCCCCTGCCGAGCTGCTGGGGGTGACATTTGCTCTATCTTTGGTTGGCACTGCTGCTGCCTATTTGTATTACAACAAACCCAAAGGTGTGAATACGCATCCTCTAGCTATCAATCAAAAATGTTGTCATCTTTTTATCTGTATTTGGAAATATTACATTATTTTTACATGCACACACATACATGATGAAGTACCTACTTGCATGTCTACATGAATGCGCGTTGTCAAAGGAGTTGTTTGAGAGTATTTAATTATGTGTTTGGTGTTTCTCAAAAAAAAAAAAAAAAAAAAAAATTTATGTGTTTGGTCACTGCATTATTATTTGTTTGTGACTACCTTAAATGGATTGCAACAAAGCTAACGAAAACGTCTTAAAAGATTGAATATGCATGTGTTGATTTCTTAATATTTAAAAAAAAAAAAAAATCTTTAAAATGGATTATATATTGGAGTTTGTTATTTGTACTACTAATTATTTGCATGGTTTAAAGAGTGGATTGGCCATATCTAGTTTTATGTTTGATAAGGTTTTCATAAAATGGTTTGCTTCAAACTTTTTATTTCTTTTTTTCCATTTTTCCCTTTTACGCGAAAATGCTTTCATAAATTGTTTGAAAGCATGATGAACGCGTAAAAAAGGTGGGTTTGACAAAATATTGATTGAGACTTTTTTTTTTTTTTTGAATCCTTTGCTGAATAAGTGAAAGATTATTAAGTGATACAGTCACAGGCCTAACTTAAACGTAATCCAAATATATAGTATGTAAACGTACAAAATGTTAATCATAAATGACCCTTGCATCAATAAACTTTATTGATATTAGATTAGGCTATAAATGCTGGTCCAGATATTATTATAAAGAGAAAATACACGTAAAAATTTTTTCATGCAAAACAATTATTTTTCCTTGATGTTGGTTTAATTTCTAATGATCATAGTATTTTCATATGTTACAAATTGAATTCTTTTTTCCTGCAAAATGAGTACTCGGAGTGATGTATCTTCAGGTTGCTTAAATCCGGAGAAGTTTATGGAATTCAAACTTGAAAAGAAAACTCAACTAAGCCCCAACACTGCAAAGTTTAGATTTGTTCTTCCTACACCTACTTCAGTATTGGGTCTTCCCGTTGGACAACATATAATTTGCAGGTTCAAGTAACTCACTTTATTAGTATCTGTAGTTTCAAATTATAGTTTTCTTAGTAGCCAAAAGCAATTATACCTGTTATGATATTGCTTTATTGGCAAAGATTGATAAGGTATCCAAAAAATAGTTACCTATCTCTTGCCATTCTTCGTACTCTCTTTTGTTAGTAATTTAACATAATGCACTTAATGCGTACTTGTCTTCTACAAATCTGTTTTTTGGGTGTTTTATTCACGAGAATATATACTTCAAAGTTCAGAAAGTTTTTGAAACCATCTTGAAATATATAGATAACTATTGAAATCTCAAAACTCTGAATCAAGAATTTTGTTGTGCATGTGCACACTATGATTTTGATGCATGATATGATACCAATGCCTTTTCACCACCTAAGATAACTTGATCTTCCCTTTGTCTAGACCAGTAATTGTTTGACCATTTTGTGAACTGTTCCAGTTAGGCAAACCAAATTTGTTTGTGGCAACAGGATTTCCAACTCTCTTTATGTTTGCTTGATCAAATCCTAAACTTGAATCCCCCCCATTCTGGAATTCCTCAATATTTATTCTCTCAATATGCTTATGGAAACCGAGTTGATGAGTCAAGTGACAAATATTAGAAAACATGTTTTCCATTTTGTTAAGCAGGGGAATAGATAGCGAAGGTTTAGTAGTGATTAGACAGTATACCCCAATCACTATGGACTCTGATGTTGGTTACTTTGAACTGGTTGTAAAGGTATATCTTATCACCCTTCAATATTTACACATCTTTGAGCATTCCATTCTGATTTTTTTTTTTGTTTCAGTCGGAACTTAGTTTTTCATTTTGTTTTCTCATAAAAAAAGATGTATCCTAAGGGAAGGATGTCCCACCATTTCAGAGAGATGCGCGAAGGTGATTACTTGTCTGTTCTGGGCCCCAAGGTACATGCACTGTTTTTGGAGATAATCATATGTTAGGCTGAGTAAATGCACACACAAATGTTAGTGTTAGACATGCAAATATCTTTATTGACTTTAACTTAATCTAAGGGTATATATGTGTAAAATTTCCTTCTGAAAACTTGAACTTCGACTTTTACTTCTCACACTCCACAAGTATTTATACTTGTGGAGTGACCATTACGTCAAGAATGCGTGATAGTAGTTCATAAGTTTTTTTAATTTACATGAGTTGTCATCCTGAAGTTAATGATAATATTATTTATTAGACTAAATACTTGTGGAGTGACCATTACGTCAAGAATGCGTGATAGTAGTTCATAAGTTTTTTTAATTTACATGAGTTGTCATCCTGAAGTTAATGATAATATTATTTATTAGACTCCCCACTCAGGCTATATTGGTGTGTCTATATGTGTGTATGTATATAAATGAAATAATATAAATGAAATATGTGTGCTCATTTTATAGAGTTTGAATTTAAATTTCAAAATTTTCAATTTATTTTTTTATCTTATTTAAAAAAAAAATTCAATTAGATAATTGTGTTATTTTTAGAAAGTATAGATAAGAAGACACTAAAACTAAAAGGGTTCTGTTCCAATTATATATATATATATATATATACACACATATATAGATAAGCTCCAAATTCCAGTCATCTATTCTTTGATAATCCTTTGTTATAATCCAAGGTAAGAACACGTACTAATTATTTGTTACAATAAGGGACCCAATGCGGGGCATGCATATAACCGCTAACCCTATATATACTAATTTTAGGGTTGTAGTAATTGCACTACAAGTAAGCTTTTAGTTACTTTGCATGCTTTATATGTACATGAGTAATGGGCCTACAATGAGTTTGAGTCTCTTGGCCATAATATTTAACAATTATTAGTTAGCACCAAAATATTGTGGAAGATTGTTCTTTTTCAAGTGCAGTAGAAGATTGGCTGTTCATCTAAGGTGATGGGTGATACCCTTTTGGGTCAGCATTCGCTACAAAACTTTAATCTTGATCTAGTATTGAAGCTTTAATTAATGTATGTCAACATCAATTGGGAGTAAAGAATGATTGCATCTATATTCATTAGGGTCAAACTTTCTAAAATGTCTTTGTTTGAGAATTTTATGTATTATTCTTTCATGCTTAAAGGGGAATTTCAAATACAAACCTGGCCAAGCTCGAGAATTAGGAATGCTTGCTGGTGATTCTGGCATAACCCCAATGTTTCAGGTACGAACAGGTGCATTCAAAAAGCAGGAATCTTGTCTTGTTTATTGTCATTATTGATTTATTGTTATGTGTTTTTTTTTTCCCTACTTATCAAGCATTTTAACGATTTTAAGGATCTTACATATACTTTTTTATTTCTTTGGTTCCAGATCATTCGAGCCATACTAGAAAACCCAAAAGATAAGACCAATGTGCATCTAATTTATGCCGGTGTCACATTGGATGACATGCTGTTAAAGGTAATTTGCTTGCTTCAATTATTCTTTTCCTGGGATGAATTAGAAACTTTAGTTCAATCAAGCAAACAGGTACAGTGGTACACTAGTACAAAACATTAAAGTAGCTGCAATCAGAGAATCATTTACAAGCCCTATGATAAAAGCCAGCCTCTTCCAACTTCCAAGCCTTCAACATCAATCTACACGAGCTTAGCTTCTCAACCTGTCATCTGCCTATCATTCTAGAAAACATACATCTACATCTATATATATATACAAAAGCTAAAACGTAACATTTATTGTTGCTACGCTTCTATTGAGCCACGTCAACGACCATATCACCTACTTATTTTCAATCATTTATTTTTTATTTATTTTTTGACTTTATTTATTTATTAATTTTGTAGTTTATGGTTACATTTTCTCAATTTTTTCCCATTTCCTTTTATCATTTCATCTCTCCATTACTATTAACATTAATATCACTCTTCCTTATCCCTTCGTCTTCCTTTTATTTTGATTATTCTTATCTCCATCTTCTTACTATAAATTTACTAATCTCTTTCACTCTATACATATTTTATCACACAAAAAGGTTATTACTCTCTCTCTTTCTTGTGTTTTTCTTTTCATTTTTTGGTAGTTTTTTTTTTAAAATATTTTTTGTTTCTTTACTTTATATTGATGAATTTCCATGTTCTTTAGAACTCTACTATTATTCTCCCTCTCCCTCTCTCTCTCTCTCTCACACATATATTTTTTTTCTTTTTTGTGTGGATTTTTTTTAATTTTTTAATTTTTTTAATTTTTTAATTTTTTTAATTTTTTTTTTATGTTTTATATCTTTACTTTAGGTTGATGAATTTGTGTGTTCTTTAAAACCCTACTTTAGGTTGATGCAAACCCCTACAAAAAATAAATAGGATTGAATTGAATTTCACACTCCAAACTTTTTGGTTTTGTGTTTTCAAGTTGTTAATTTTTTTTTTTATTATTGTTAAATGCTATCATATTGCATTATAGAGATAGAATATAAGAATATAATGTTATTCAATTATATAACATGATTTAGATAATTTGGTGTGACTATATCTTTTATTTTGACTATTCTTCTTCTTATCTAATTTTTTATAAATTTATCCAATTCAAGCCTCTCCCAAAAACATAACATGATTTAGATAATTTGGTGTGACTATATGTTTTATTTTTACTATACTTCTTCTTATCTTATTTTCTATAAATCTATCAAATTCAGGTCTCTCTCAAAAAAGGTGATTATTCTCTTTCTCAATTATTTATTCTTTCTTGCAACTTAACTTTAAGTTGATGAATCAGTATATATATTTTTTTATAACACTATTTTGGGTTAATATACAATTTTATGTGTGTTTTTGAGTTCTCCATCACAAGCCTTCTCTCTCCCTCTCATAGCTTTTGTTTGATTTTTGTTTGACATAATACTTAGTTATTTTGAAAGTGAAAATTAGAATTTATATTAAAATACAATCTTGCTATGTATTTGAATGTGTTTTTCAACTATTTGAGTAATATCAAGTGTAATTTTGTGACAAGTTTTGATTATCATGATATCTTATTTAAGAAATGAGAAATTTGAATAATATATTTGAAATTTAAAGATTTTTTTTTGAGTAAAAAACCTTAAAGAATTTAATTGTAAGAAAAAAAAGGGAAAACACAACATACCATAATATAATTTAGAAAAATATAGACCACCTCAAAAGGAAATAATTTCAATCAAACACACCTAAAATATTAAAATGATATATATGTAAAGATGATGAAAAATAATTTTAGAAATTTTTTATTTTTAGAGAGAACATATTATACATCGTATCACAATTTTAAAGTAAATATATATTCTCACATATTACATGGGTCTGCGACTAGTTCTCATAAAAATAGTGACTTCTGCTTCCCATGGATAGAAATTCTACTAAAACTGCATAGAACAACCCCATAAGCCCGTTGAAAAAATCTTTCGATAGTGGATTGTAATGGCGTTAAGAAAAAGGATGATTCTCCAACAAAGAACAATAGGAAGTGAACCTCTAGTTAATTCATTTCAAGTAGCTGAACAGTTGTATGAAAGCAAAAAGAGATTAAAAAAGCAAAAAAGAACCGAACGTTCCTGATTTGAACTAATAGGGTTAAACAGCTGCTTTTGTATTCCAACCAGAACTTCAGAACTACCAGGTTGCCAGTGCCTAATACCAGCAAAAACTCTTTAGTCTTGAGGCACTAGGATGTATTCAAGTAGCTAGCTAAATCGAATGCAATCCTCTATATTTTTTATGTTCCTCTTTATATTCCACCAATTATGATATGCTATGTGTTTAATTTTTTTTCATTTTTAACTTTATTTCTTCTATAAAACAAAATTAAACAAATACATAGTAAGTTGTGATTGGTGGAAAAACATAAATAAGAAAACAAAAAGTGGTATAGATGATTTGTATTCAGCTATATCATTAATTATTCTTTGAACATATTTTTGCAAAAGAGGTCTATTTGGTTGTCACAACTCTTATTTTCTTTCGATGTATCATTGATGGGAAATGCATTTGCTATAAACTTTTGCAGAAAGAGCTAGATGCCTTTGCTAGCAAATACCGTAGTCGTTTCCAAGTCTATTATGTTTTGAGGCAGGTCAGTTCCTTTGCTTCAACATTTCTTTCAATTTTTTTTCCTTTTCTTTTGGTTTGATTATTCTAAAAACAATGGTAAAAGATATACCTTGGTGTATGTTAAATTATTGATTGTTCCAAAAATTTAAACTTTTAGGAAATAATAAATTTAATCACTTAGCCATAATTTTAATACTCTCCCTCATTTGTGAGCCTAAACTTTTAAAGATTAAACTTAGGATTTTCTGTTTTGATACTATGTTAAATTTCCGATTGTCCCAAAAGTTTAAATTTTTAAGAAATGATGAATTTAATCACTTAACTATAATTATAACCGTGTATGTGTCACTGTAAATGACACTGGTATAATAGATAAAAACACATTTTGAAATATGCATAAATGAAACTTTTGAATCAACAAATAATCAGATTGGAATATATGTATATGAGACTCTTAAGCCTTGTGTCCTTGAACACCTTCCATATTTGCACCTTACCCCAAGGATGACAGAAAACTAACTCTACATCTTGCCTATGTCGAATGCTCTCTCTATCCATTATGACCAGCCTCCTGTGGCATGGAATGGTGGCACTGGGAAGACTATATCCAGGGAAGTTATTCAAAGCTTTTGCCAACCAGCCCAAGATATACAGGTTGGACTCTGAAATTTTCTTTTTATTTCCAAGCAAAATTTTCAAAAGTTACTTCTCATGTAACTCCAATTGTTAGTTTAGTTGAGTTGCAAAATATTTTTTACTGATCACTTAGCCAAAACTAATTATTTTGCAGATACTGAGGTGCGGCTCAGCAGCCATGGTAGCTCAACTTAACGCACTTGGATACAAATCAGAGATACGATTCGAGTCCATGGAGTGGAGTTGCTGTGATTTAGGTCATGGAGTGGTCCAACGCATTCTTCGAGATTGTATGAGAACTTGAAGGGCACTTAGATTTTTTTACAAGTAATTAAACACCTAAATATATTTTTATTATTTTCAATTGAAAATTATTTTACATTGAAAATTATTTTACAATGAAATAAACAGAGCCTCACGCTCCAGTTTAAAAATCAAACCAAAGCAGTCGATTGATAGAATCAATTTAACAGTGAATGAATGCTTAGGGCGATACAGTCCTAGCCAAACAAAAATTTAACAATTATTGTCATTCTTCTAATACACCACTACTGATTATACTGCTTTTTGATAATAAACAAAACCCATGAACCAAAAATCATAATCATCAATTGAAGCAATCTAGATGTACTCTTTAGATGAACTTTTTTTCATAGTGACGGAATTGATGATGTCAATCTTATTTAAAAGTATTATAATCCATCTAAAAACAAAACATAAAACGTGTTAAAGAAATTATTGACTTTTGTATATTTAGTTTAAATATTAAAGCCATGTCTAAAGTTAATTGACATGCATAAATAATTTTATGACAGATGTCATTGTCTGGCCATATCATACTAATTAAATATAGGAACTACTTATCAAATAAGTAAATAAATATAGAAACTTGTCACATGTCATTGTAGTATACTTAGAAAATGAATAAATTTCATCGCAACATGTATCCACCAATTTTGGGATCCAACTTTTTACAAGTAATTAAACACCTAAATATATTCTCAATTGTGAAATATTTTACATCAAAAATTATTTTTCAATGAAATAAACAAAGCCTAAGGCTTTGGTTTAAAAATCAAACCAATTACCAGTCAATAGAACCAATTTAATAGTGAATGAATGGTTAGGGCGATCCAGTCCTAGCTAAAAACCAACCACATTAAAAATTGATCAAAAACCAATAAAAAACTTGACTTCTTAGCCAAACAAATGTGGAGGTCGCTACACAACACAAATTCTTTGTTTTACAAAGTGTTTAAGTCCAAGTTCTTTCCATACTGTTCTATTATGGAAGCCAAGGAGGGCTATGGAGGGTCGTATGCTTGGAGGAGTATTTTGATAGGTAGGGAGGTTATAAGGCGAGGAGCGAAGTGGAGAGTGGGCAATGGAGAATCAATTAAGCTTTGGGGGGATAAGTGGCTGCCTTTTTTGCAAAGCTCAAGCCTCTAAAGTCCCCTCACGGCTGAACTATAAAATACCACGGTGAGTTCTCTAATTAATCCCTCAACTCGCCAATGGAATATTCAATTGCTACCTAACCTTTTTGACTAGATGGAATCAGATCAGATTGCACAAATTCCACTGACCCGAACCACCTCAGAGGACTCTCTCTTTTGGCCTTATGTTCAGTTCGGCTAGTACACTACCAAGTTAAGGTATTATTTTCTCAAAACCAAAGCTAATATGGTGAACTCGCAGTCCCCTTCCCAAGCCAAGCTGATGAAACCACTTTGGAAGAAAATATGGAGTCTATCAATGTCGTGTAAGATCAGAAACTTTCTTTGGAGGGCCTGCAAAAATGCTATTCCAACTTTGAATAACCTGAAGCGTCGCTGCGTGGTGGAAGATTCAAAGTGCTCTCTTTGTGTCCAACACGATGAGGATGTTATCCATACTTTATGGTCTTGCCCGACCCTTGCACAGGTGTGGAACGAAGACCCCTAATGGAGCTTCAGAGGCCAAAAGGTCTTCCATGATTTTACCCATCTGATCCTCCATATTTTTGAGTCGGGGTGTAGTGCTGAGTTGTTTGCTATATAGATTTGGACAATTTGGTATTGAAGAAACAAAGTCAGAACAGCTCCATCGAGATTCTCCCTAAATCTGATAGCACAGCGAGCATATGGGGCATTATTAGAATATCTGACTGCACAACCAAGGCATACCATGGCAACACCTACAGTCAGACAACGTGCAAGATGGTCTCCACCTCCTATAGACTAGTATAAAGCTAACTTTGATGCAGCAATCTTCAAAGATGTTGGCAGAGCAGGTCTTGGGGTGATAATCTGTGATAGCCAAGATGACTACTTTTGCTCAGAATGTTCGGTTGGCCAGCTCAGTGGTGGAGATGGAAGCACTGGCAGCCACATGGGCAGGGACGGAGCCAGACTTTAGACTTAGGGGGGGCAAAAAATATGTTAAAAAAATTTCTTGACTTGTAACTAAATGAGATTATCTTATAAAAATTAATGTTTCCATTACTTCGTTCTGTCATTTATTTAATTAATTTTCAAATATTTCTTCAATTTCAAACCTTATAGCTCTACTAATTGAGAATTAAAAAAAAAAATGTAAACAAAGAGAAGATAAGAAAAGTCCATACCTCAAACGTTTTCCAAAAAAAAAAAAAAAAAAAAAAACCTCAAACGTTTCAACTTTCAAGTTAAACCAATTTAACCAGTTAAATATTAGAAGTATTCCCTTAAAAATTAATAGCCACACACGTAGTCCTCTTAGTAACATACTCAATAGCTTATGGCCACACACCAAAAAGAGCTAAGAGCGAGCGGGAGTAGTCTAAGTACAAACCCTTCATCTCTCTCAAATAAATATTCTAAATAGAGTAGAGTGAGTGACTTTCCAGATATTACTGGTAAACTTTTTTGAGTTGCCTCCTCATTCCTCAAGAACATTGTAGAATGGGATGTTAAAGAGGTTTTTATTTATTTATTTATTTATTTTATATATATATATATATATATCTCTTACAGTTCAAGGATTTGTTACTTGTTTTTGGGGAATTTGTTTGTTTGACTATGGAGAGGCCATCAACTAAAGTGATGGACTTTATTTTTCATTTAAAAAAAAAAAAAAAAAAATCTATTTTGGATGGGTTGTAAGGGCCAATTTGTAAATTTTTGGGGGAGAGGGGTGGCCAAGAGTAATTATCTTGGACCTAAATGTTAAAAAAATTCAGAATATATATACTATTATGATTTAAAAAAAGAAAAAAAAGAAAAATCTAGGGGGGGCCATTGCCCCCCTTAGTCAATGAACAGCTACGTCCCTGCACATGGGCAATGGAACTTGCTGCAAAAATTGGTCTTGATAGGATTATTTTTTAAGTTGACTCCAGCATAGTCATCAGAGGCATTCGGCTTTCTAATAAAAGAGGCAAATGACTTGGCTAATCGGCTTAATCATGTAAAATTTCAGCATGTTGGTAGAGAAGGAAATAGTGTAGCTCATAACCTTGCTAGGCATGCACGACATGTCACAGGTTTTTCTATTTGGATGGAGGATGTTCCGTCCCTTTGTTTTGAAATGTATCAAGCAGATTTGCCTTCATCTTAATAAAAATCATAGTCTTGTTTCTCAATTTTTTTTTTTTTTTTTTTAAAATTGACTTCTTCTTCTTCTTCTTCTTCTTTTTTTTTTTTTTTTTTTTTTTTTTTTTTTTTTTTTAATTTCACACAAAAAAAATTATCCTTATTATTATAAGAATAAATAAACTAAATTATTCATTTAATTTAAGAAGTCAAGAGTTTTGTAACTTAATTGATATCTCTTCATGCATAAAGTGTTCGGGAGTTTAGGTGGAAAGAATTTAAACTGAGAAATTAAATGCTAAGTAATGTTAACTAGTTAAATTACAAGACCCTAGACAAGCTTGAAAAAAAAATTATTCTTATTATTATGAGAATAAATAGACTAGATTAACTTAAGAAATTAAGAGTCTTATAATTTAATTGACACCTCTCTATGCACAAAGTGCTTGGTGGATTTAGGGAGAAAGAGTTTAAATTGAGAAATTAAACACTAAGAAGTGTCAACTAGTTGAGTTACAAAGTTGTTGGCAGACCCAATAAAAGTTAGGGCACTTTTGACAGACTGTAACAGTAATTACATAGAAATATGAATAGGTATTACAAGAAATACAAGATGTTGTAAAGTAATACTTATTACTATTCATTTGTTTTGTGACAACATAATAATAGAACCTTGAAGACAATAGATTTAAATCAAATTTAAGATATATTTTAGGAAATATTTAACTCATATAATTATATTTCTTAAAAATAATATTTTTTAAATTTGAAAAAGAGATTAGTTATTTTTTTTATGATTTTTTATTTCCATAATTGTTATGTGCATATGGAAAGTTTGTTTATTTGGAAGTAGATTAATTTTAGAAACTAAGAACCTGTTTGGTAAGAGTATTTAAATATAGTTTTTTGTTTAGTACTGTTGACACCCCATTTTGCAACCTGCATTTAATCTCACATTGAGAGTAAAATGGTACTTTCATCTTGGAAATATACATCTTGATTTCGGCCATTAGATCCTTAATCTCATTTCACTAAAATGATATTGATGTTGTAACAATCAAATCGACTAGTCATAAACCCTAATCGGACCACCAGATTGAAAGTTATCATCAAATTAAGTTTTAATGGTTGAGATGCACTATCACAAATTGAGTTTGACTATATATGATTATGAACAATTGATTTCAATTTGTTATAAGTGTAATCAATTTAATATCAATGATGTGTCATAATTTGATTGGTTAGGACTACATTTTATGGTGAGGTTGCATACACCTAATTAATTAGATAGTTAAACATTAATTATTCAATGAGTAATTTGTGCAATTATCTTTTAATTAGAGTAAATTTGAAAATAATTAAGTCTGAAATTGGAGTAATTGGAGCCATTTAATGTTAATTGGGAGCTAATTTGGGACCTATTAATGTTAATTGTGCTGAAACCATTTTCTAACAAATGACCTCTGCTTACCATTTCATCGATATCTCTCAGAATATTTTGAATATGTGAATGAGTTTAATTTTCTCAGAAACTAGACATCTAGGGCTTCAATTTGAGTATAAGAACGAGACAATTCCGATTAGAATTGAGTCAGATATGATTTTTCGAAGATAGCTCTACAGGCTGTTACAGCAGCTATGGAAAAACCAGATTTTGGCTTGCTCCCCACTCCTACCAATCTCTCCATTTAATGCACCAGATTTTTCTCAAGGTTAAAATGAAGTCTAGATTCATGATCCTTGTCAACCCTCATTAAATGGCCTTCCATTCATATTCCCTCCACCACTACTATATAAACCCTCCCCCTCCTTCATTCCAACGACAAAAAAAAAAAAAAAAAAAAAAAATCCCCTCTCCTCTCCTCTCTTGAGTTCTAGTGAAGTTGAGTAGTTTTATCATATCTAGGTCTTCCTGAGACTCAAGGTATTGAGTAAGACTCACTCTTCCTTTCCTAATTCTTCTTTTCCTCCATCCTTAGGATCTCTACCAAGAGTCTCCTCTTCTACCATATGAATTTTGCATAAAGGTATAATCCAACTCTGTAACTTGTTTCTTGTGTTGCTACGATGAGAATTTAAGATTAAAGCATGATAATGATCATTTAAATTCCTTTGAATATGCTTAAATGTTCTTAGTTGTTCTAATATATTCTTCATATGTTCTTGGTTGTTTATCACATGTTCATGCATAACACTAGTTTTAATCTTAAATTCACATCAAAAATATGAAAAACATGTTTGTTTCATAATTCTTTCGAATCCTTGAATTTAGGATATCACTAATCACACACATTCACTAGAATTTATTTTTCAATCCAAATGCAATGCTTAGTAAATAGAATTAGGGTTTATCACATGCACACACATTAAATTCAACATGCAAATTGATTGACATATTCGATGATATGATATGAATGTTGGCCACCATAGTCTAGAAGACCAGTTTCACTGGGCAAGGTGGGTGCCTAACACCTTTCCACCTTGTAACATAGCCTCTAAACTTAGATCAAGAGTTAGTAGATCAAATGCTTATCCGTGTAATTTTCAATTTCTAGATTGTAACTAGGAAACAAAGTTATGTACTTTATCTTAGATTGTATCTAGGACCAAAGCCATGTAATTTCCTATGTTCAATGTAAATTCAATTTCAAATTAATAAAAGAAAATTTTCAATTATGGTTTTCTTATTTTTCCAATAATTAAATAAGTAGTGACTCCATTGTAAAACTCTTAATCTAAAAGAGAAAATGTAATCAGTCGAACCTCCATTTTGAGAGGTAATAACACGACTCCACCCATTCACGTAAATTTAGCCCAACATTCATTAAAACGGGCCGAGGGCGCAGTCTCTCACAGTGGCGACTCCGCTGGAGATATTGAGGGCTAAGTTTCAGTTAGGTTATGGTGGTCAATCATGTCATTGTTTGTTTATTGCTTTTTGTATATAATATGTCTAATATGTCATTATATTTCATGTCATGCATCGTTTACTTGAATAAAATTTATTTTATTTGTGTGCTAGCTCGGTAGCCCAGTAGTATTAGCCTTGAATTGTGGTCTTCCTGAAACTCACATACTTAACGGTGAACCTACCACCCACTGCGACAAGGATCATCATGGTTATGCCATGGTGGTTCATAAGGACAAACTGTACCGTTCGGACCAACGTGGTGCTCTTGGCGTCACAAGTTGAGAGGTATGACGTCCTAGCTTGTGGGGACCTTTAACCTACTTTCTACCCATGTTGTAATGACCCATAAAACTTGCCTTTAGGTCGGTTCATGTAAATTGCATTTCATTATGCATTTGTTTGGCCGTTGTTTGAACCATGATGACTCAAGTCCAACGTTTGAGCCCATCATAATTTTTTGAACCTTGTATGATGTGAATGAACTCAAGCTAAGAAGTCTATGATTGAACTCTACTAGGTATAGAAGCCCAAAATTGTTTCTTGAATGAGTCTAAGCCCAACACTTGAGCCCATCAAAGGTGTATAGACATGATCAACATCAAAGGCTAAAAACTCACAAGATGCATGCCTTTCAAGTGCAAGCCCAAGTCATTTCAAGCAAATACCAAAAGATCATAATCAAATTTCAAGTCTTCCAAGTGCAAGCCCAAGCCACTTCATCATAATCAAGGTTCAAGTACACCAAGCCTCAAGCATCCTAAATGGACGAAGAAGAAACAAGTGGCCCAATTTTGCCTCACTCCACGTTTGGTTTGCAACATCATGGTTAAAGCTTAAAGTTTATTTGTTTATTCCATGTTTCTATGTTTCTTTGAATTCAAAAATTTCATGTTGCATTTAATGAGCTTTGTTCATGTATATATATTAAGAAAAAAAAAATACAAAAATTTCAAGATTTCCAAATCTTTCCCAAAAAAGAAAAAAAAAAAAGAGAGAAAATTTTTGAAATGAAAAAAGTCTTTGGACTAGGGGCATTGAGCCCTTAAGTCGTTTAAAAAAAAAAATTATTTGAACTAGGGGCATTGGACTTCATAGTGATTTTTTCAAAAAGACTCATTTTTTTTTCCTTCAAAGATTTCAAGATTCTTCAAAGTCTTCTTTTCAAAATGGTACATGAGGAACCCTTGGACAAAACTTTTTCTAAATTAAGATGTTTAAAGGCTTGGACAATCAACTTGTACTGAGAAAGGATTGATTTCATTTGATCCGTGTAAACACTTTTGCTAAATTACTTTGAATAAAAGAAGAAATGGTCTTACTAGGCAATCAAAGAAAATTTATCCATCAGAAAATTCAAAAAGCTCACGCATTCATTCCAAAATTTTGAAAACTTTTGTGTCTCCAATAGAGCATTCATACTTTTTCTTTTAATAGGATTTTATTAAAAGAGCTCAAGTCATTGTGCCTACAAGCAAGTATTGCTAGGGATAGGAGGTCGTCTTTGGTAAAACAAAAGTATACCTTAATACCTAGAATGATCATTATTCATTGCTAGCCCATTTGAGCATTTAAACACTTAGCTTCTTTTTCACATGAACCCACTAAAATCTAAACCTAGGGTGGGAAAATTCAAAGTATGCATGCTTAAATCTCATGTAAAAGAGGAGTTGACCTTGAGCTTTGAAGCTAATTGATAAAGCTCTCCTAGAGGACATGAAAGACAAGTAGAGAATTTATTAAGCTAAAGATAAGAGATTATTAAAGAAAAATGAGCTTTCACTCAATCAAGGAGAAATGAAATTCCATCAATGTGAGAGAAAAAAAAGTATGCATCAAGTTTGAAGAGCCTAAAATTCATCATGCCAAGAGGAATACAAGATTCATCCAAAAGTGATTTAATCAAAAAATGAAAGATTCATCAAGAATAGAAATGTGCAAGTGCATCGAGGCAAGAAAGAAGTCTAGAAAGTGCATCAAAATGATCAAAAATCATTAATCTGAGAAAAATAAAAAAGATGGCAAAATGTCCTCAAAAGTTCATTTAATCAAGAGATGAAAGACAAAAAAAAAAAAAAAAAAAAAAAAAAAAAAAAAAGTCTGCTAGGCTGAAAACCCAAAAGGGTAGTCTAGGCAAAAAAAAAAAAAAAAAAAAAAAAAAAAAAAAGCCCTCTAGGCTGAAAGCCCAAAAGGGCAGTCTAGGCAAAAGTTAGGGCCAAAGAAAAAAAAGAAGAAAAAAAAGAAAAATCCTACCAAGTTGGAAACTTGAAGATGCAACCTAAAAAGAGCAGAATTTTACAAGATGAAAATATAGAGGTATGATTCAAGAGGAATGAGCATAAAAATGATTATTGATACAAGTGACCAATGAAGGCTAGTAAGAAGATGACAAAGAAGAAATGGTAAAACTCTTCCAATACTTGATTTTTGAGTAATGCATACTTGGGGGAAACATCATAGAGAATTTTAAGCCTTTTATATCTTTCATTTCATAACCCAAACCCGACCTACATTACAACCCATGAGTAAAGACCTCCTTAAAGTGTTGCTAGTTTGTAGGCACATCTTAAGCTCTAATATTATTTCCTCTTGAACTAAAAAGTTAAAATGCTTAAAATTGTCAAACCCCACAAAATGATATGTTCGAGGACAAAATTTCTCAAATTCTCAAATCCTCAAAATGACTAAAAACCTGGAGCACTCTCCTTGTTTGCACCTAACAATGTGATTCATAAATATTATCACGTTTCATTTCTTGATTGCTTTTGGAGACTCAATTTGACGATATTCAAAAGGATGAAGCAAATTTGATTATATGAGTTTAATGATCTTGATCCTTCCTAATTAAAGAGATTTGTTTGGTTCTTAAACACTATGATTTTCTAAAATGGTTGTTCAAAGGATCACATCTTTTTTCCAAAAAAAAAAAAGGAAATTTGTTTTTTTTTTTTTAAATAATTCTTTTTTAAAATCCAGTTCTCTTGAACTATGTCTTGACTTGATCCTCTATCAGAGAGGTACGTAGGCAGCCTTGCGGAGGCCCGGTCCCAATCACCCAAACAACCTTGAAGAACAAAGTCAAAACAATGTGACAAAATTGTTTGGGTGCATGTTAGGTTAAGCGTATGGCCTATGTATGTTGTGTGCAAGTTTTCATGATAATTGGTTTCTAACAAGTTAAAGAAAAAAAGCTTTTTTGCAAGAACTAAGGATGGCAAACTGTGATCTTCTTTCATGTTCCCCAATGGTCAAAACATCAATTAAATTTAGCTTCAATCTAAGCATGGAACATGCCCCAAACTAGGGGCATTGGGTAAGTACTTCCAATTCATTTCAATGCATAAATCCATTGCTAATTGAAATTATCTTTTTGCAGGAATTAAGTAAGGACTTATCCAAGAATCCGCATCAACTCCAGCCAAAGTTATTCTCATTCAAAGGATAGGTGTTCCAAACAAAAAAAATCATGAATAAATCTTCATCTCTTTTACTCCATCCTCATCTTCATCTTCTTCACTTTTTGGTAATGAACCAAAAAAAAAAAAAAAAAAAAAAAAAAAAAAAAAAAAAACAGAGAGAGAGAGAGAGAGAGAGAGAGAGAGAGAGAGAGAGAGAAGAAAAGAAAAGAGAGAATTTTCAAAAAGTCTTGGGACAGGGGCATTGAGCTCGTACTTCTTAGGTTACCATAAAAAAATATCAATCAAAATTTTCAATTCCTTCAAAAAATTCAAGATTTCCAAAAAAAAAAAAAAAAATCATCAATCAAAATTGTCAATTCAAGATTTTCAAATTTCCAAAAAAAAAAAAAAAATTATCAATCAAAATTTTCAATTCCTTAAAAAAAAAAAAAAAACAAAAAATTCAGGATTTCCAATTTTTTTCCAAAAAAAAAAAAAAAATCATTAAATTCTTCTTTAGGAATAGAAAACTATCATCATTTTCCATATTCTCCAGCAGTGCAACATCAAGTCAACTGTTTACCCTCAACATTCATCGAGGATTTTCCACGTACATCTTGTGTTATTTTGTTAATCATCTTCTTCTTCTTGTCTAAACGTGTGTCTTTTTCATGTCCTACCATCACTCTCTTTATTTCTTGTTTTGAGTGTTTGAGTGTCATGTCAAAACTTGCATCTTTTCAAGAATTCTCATGCAAATGTATTGTTAGATAACTTATTTCACTTCCATAAATAAGCTCAGATCTAACTTGCACGTACAAACTCTTACACACCCATGTATACACACTTGCTTTTAACTGAAATCATGACTTCAACACACACATTGTTCACATATACATGCCTTTAACTGAAATCTACACATGTTTTTTACTAAAATCATAACTTGAAGTCACAATATTAGTTAAAAGCACATGTGCGTATATTGTGTGTATAATAACCATTACTCTATGATTAAAGAAAAACAATCAACAATATAGGATCAAATCTACAACAAAATTGACCCAATTTATTATTTATCAATAACTTATTCATTAATTAAAAATTTTACAACTTTAAGAAGTAAAAGAATTCTTGAAAATTTTACACATTTTCTAATACAATTTATCTAGAATTTTTTAGTTAGAGAATTCAAACAATAATTAATTTTGATAATGATCCTTGTAAAAGGGATTCCATTTCAACCTAATTTTGAATTTTGCATCTAACTTTAAAGTAAGTATTTATACTATTAATAAGAGGATTCCCCTGTTTCGTCTTTAATTTTTGGCGTACCAAAATATCCTCATACAAATTCTAAAATAACATAACCTTTAGTTTAATTTTTTTTTTCCTAAAAAAAAGCAAAAAATATTAAAACAATAATAATATCTCACATAAAAAAAAAAAAAAAAAAAAAGGGTTATTCTCATCACCCATTTGTATTCAAATGTCTAATTCCTATTTATATTTGTTATCTATTTGAATTCAAATACTCCAATTATCTTTATAAAAGAATACAAAATTACTTCTTCAAAAAAAAAAAAAAAAAAAAAATCTATCTCACGTAAAAAGTAAAAACTACTCATTCTTATCCCAAAATTTCTATGCTTTTTTTTTGTTTTTTTTAAATTCTTTAAAACATTCCAAAATTTTTGTTATCCAAATTCTATACTGTTATCACAAATCCCCATCCATCCACACTAACGTATATCATCTCTTTTTTTTATTCTTTTTTTTTTCTTATCACAATTCTTATCCTAATCAATAAATTCAAATGTCCCATTGAGTTTCAACTTCTTACTGTTCTCTATCTCATTTTTAAACATGATTCCACGTTATCTTACCTCCTTCTTTAAAAAAAAAAAAAAAATACACACGGCTATTTATATATCACTTCTAATCATTATAACACTAAGCCAAAAAAAAAATTTTTTGTTGCACGCGCAAAGTGCGTGTGATAAGTCTAGTACAATATAAAATGGAAGGCTAAGATAAACATGAGAGAGTGGTGGAAGAAAATGGGGCTTGGTATAAGAAGGAAACCAATTTTAGACTTCTAATTTAGAAAGAAAATTCTATGTTTTTCATATTAATGATTAATAGTCTTAAGATTTTTTTAAGATACTTAACAATAAATAAATAAAAATATTAATCATTCAGGATTTATTCTTTTATGATTATCCAAAACAACCATTTTTCAAAAGTAAATACTAAATATTGAAGTTACCTTTCAAAAAGCGAAGTTAGGGAGTGAATCAAAATGAGGTACCAATGTAAGATGGCTGTTATGGGGTGCCTAACACATTCGCTACATGTAACCAAGCTTCTTAATCCACATCTTTCAATTCAAGACATTTTCTTTGTTTTCTGTCTAGCTTATGAGCCTTTAGCAAATCCCTTAACTTGGTAGGAAATATAATTGATTAAACATAGGTCATTAATCACGCATAAAATTCCCATGATTGGTGGCAACTCCCTTAGAGCATCTCCAATCGGTTTTGCCATTCCATCCTATTTTACCATCCTAAAAAGCTAATTTATCAATTGTACCATACCATTTTACAATACACCAAACATCCCAAAACTCTATTATTTTACCATTTTATTAAAATATTATTTTTTTAATCTTTTTTTATTATTTATTTCCAACATCCTACCAATCAGAACTACCAAAAACCAGATCATGCAAATTAGAACCACCAAAAAAAAAAAAACCTCACATCCAGTGGGAAGCAACCAAGCTCAGTAACCTGCAACCAACCTTGGCAAAGAAGATTCTTTGCCACCAACCCCAGCAACCTGTAACTAGCCACTGCCAGCCATCACCACCGGTGGCAAAAAAAACCCACAAAATCTCAACCATCGTGAACCCTCTGTCATCCATTTGAAACACACTTGAGACCCATGGCCACACCCATCTACAACCCACGAAACCTCACTTGAGACCCACCCGAAACCCATGGCCACACCACCTAAGACCCACCCACCATACCAAAACCCAACAAGCCACAAATCACAAAACTGACAATCCGATCTTACCTCCAATGTCCAAGAATCTGATCTCCACGTCGATGCCATGAATCCAATCTCACCTCAACACCAATTCCCACAATTTGATTTCAACGGCTTGGTGGTTTAGAGAGAACGAGCGAGGCTTGGTGATAGCGGCTTGGTGATTCGGAGAGTAAGAGAGAAGCTTGACAATGGTGCAAGAAAGAGCATAAGAGAGGAAATTCCCGATCTGTGGAGAGAGAGAGAGAGAGAGAGAGAGAGAGAGAGAGGGCTTGGTGTTTTGTGGACATTTGGCATATCCATGTCCTATGGTCCGAGGATCATCGAAGAGAGAGAAGCATCTAACTTATCAGAGAGAGAGGGGCATCGGAGAGAGTCTTGGGTCTAAAGAGAGCAAAGAGCAGATGAGAAAGAGAGAAGGAAAAAGAAAGAGAAAAAAAAGAAAAAATGAGAGAGTAGAGAGAAATTCCTAGGTTAAAAAGGACCTCAAGTATTAATTTTTTTTTTAATCCCATTTAGCTACAGTACCATCTTACATTTAAGATGGTACTGTAGCTATATCTCAAAAAAATTTAGCCTTTTCCAATTTGTTGCTGAGCAGTTTTTGGGCCTGAATGCCAAATGTACCTTACATTTGACATGTAGCAGGCCTACTGCTGATGCTCTTAGAGCATCAGTACCCAGCCTTGTAAACCCAAAAATATGCTAAATTTTACCCTCAAAGCACAAAAGACATGCTCTACTTGAACCTATAATTGTAAAAATTTATACCATACTACTACAGTACCATTTTACTTGTAAGAAGTTACTGTAGTGGAATGGTATAATTTTAAATTAATAAATTCTGTCTCAAGTCTCTGTCTCCCACGTCTTCTCTCTCTCTCTCTCTCTCTCTCTCTCAAGGCATTTGTTTCTCCGTCTCCCACATCTCTCTCTCTCTTAGTGACTAGCTCACTCAGGCCACCGTTGGCCACCATATCGCCCAGCAACGCCAAGCCCAGGCCGCCGTTAACCACCGTCTCACCTAGCGACGCCCAAGCCCAAGCTGCCGTTGGCCACCATCTCACCTGGTGTGTATTGTGAGATCTCCGGTGATTTTGCTGTGGGTTTTTCATGAGATCTCTGGTGGTTTGCAGTGAGATCTCTCCCGCATGGGTTTGCCATGGGTTTTTGCTATGGGGGCTATGGTGTGGTGGTTGCTATGGAGTTGTGATTTTGTAGGTTGTGTTGGTTGCTATGGTTACTATGGATTTGTTGTGATTTGCAGTGGTTGCTATGGTTTTTGCCATGATTTTGTAGGTTTTTGCTATGGGTGCAAAGGTGGGAGGGTTGTGGGGTTTTGATGGTGGTTGTGTGGGGTTTTGGGTTTGTTCACAGTAGTGGCAAAGAGGTTGAGAAAGAGAGAGAGAGAGAGAGAGATGGGGGGAGGAAGAGAGACAAAAATTAGAGGAAAGAGAGATATTATTATTGCAAATATATATATATATATATATATATATAAATTTTTTTATTATGTAGATATAATATTTTAATGTGTTGTATAAGAATATAAAATTTGAAATGTTGGATGCGTTGTAAAATAGTATAGTATAATAGATAAAGTAACTTTTGAAATAATAAAATAGAATAGTTCAAAAATACCATATGCATGCTCTTGCTTTGGTAAAATAATGAATAGACAAACTCATGCACACACATCATTTTGAGTGTCATTCACAAGTCATCACACATCTACACACGTGTCACTAAGACTCCAATCGTAGGGGTCAACCCCAAAAAAATTCAGTGTCGACATTAGTGCTGACATGTGGGCTAGGACTATCTATGATTTCAATGAAAAATAATGGTTAGAGATTGTGCAATGGTAGAGATAATTTGTGGACAATAGTTCATAACATGAGAAAAGGGGCCAAAATGGCCAAATACCACATTTTTTTGAAATTTTTAGCAAAAAAACACTGTTTCGGAAATAAATGGCAATCTAACACTTTTTCCAGTGCTCGAGTTTGGTGAACTCGAGTACCTTATTTTATAGTTCCACCGTGGCTTGCTGAGCTGGAAATTGGGCGATAAAAAAAAATAATGTGGTACTCAAGCTTGGTAAACTCGAGTACCATGCAACACAATACTCGAGCATACCAGGCTTGAATACCTTTTATAAATAAAATGCAGAAAATTTTATTTCTATGGTACTCGAGTTTACCAAACTCGAGTACCGTGTAATTTGTTTTTGTTTTTGTTTTTTTTTTTTTTTTTTTGGGATAATCGACAAATAAAGATAAAGATAAAAATAAGTATCTTTTTTATGTTTTTATTTATTTAAATAAAAGGTACTCGAGCCTGGTATACCCAAGTATTGTGTTGCATGATACTCGAGTTTACCAAGCTCGAGTACCACATTATATTTTTTAATCGCCCAATTTCCAGCTCAGCAGTGCCACGGTGGAACTATAAAATAGGGTACTCGAAACAGTGTTTTTTTGCTAAAAATTTCAAAAAAATTTGGCCATTTTGACCTGAGAAAAGGTTTGGTTTTCTGTTAGGTAAATGATTTTTTTAGTTTGAGAAGTTCCTTGCGAGGTGGTGGCATTACTTAATTTGGATTTGATTTGCCCATTGAAGATTCCAAAGATTTTAGAAGATATTACTAATTTGTGAGAGTTTTAAGGAGATATTACTTAGCTTAGATCTTAGATTTGCACTTTAAAAATAAAATCATGTTGCTTTAACTCTTGCTAGTAGGCTAGTACTGCGATGAAGGAGCTAAGGGGGAAGGAGAGAGGCATGAATACAATTGCCCCTGACCTCCCCCAAAACTCCCTTATGTACAAATAGTTATTTGAAAAAAAAAATTGTTAATTTCCCACACCCTCCCCTAATAATTAAAAAAATATTTGAAAAATAGAATAAGAAAGATTGAATACATAATTTTTTAAAGTAATCAAGGTCCGTATACAACTTTTTAAGTATATTGCGATACTCTTTTTTTGAATAATCAAATTATATATTTGAACTTTGTGTATTTAGATAAATTTATTGAGTTTATTGATATGCCATGAATTGATTATTTTTTTTCTTAATGTTTGAATTTAATTTTCATATGACAATTGCATTATTGTATAATTGTTTATTTATTTTGTAGTAATATTGATTAATATTTATAAGATTAATTTCGCTTCTAATTATGTCTTTTAATTCCCCCCCCCCCCCCCCTCTTTAATTGAAAAATTGACTTTGCCAATGAGTACAACATAAGAGAATGAGGAGGCCATTATTTAACTCTACGAGTGTCCCTTTTTTCTCTTTCTCTTTCTCTTTCTCATCAATAATAGTTCTCGCATATTGAGCTAACACATGAGCCATTTTGTTTCCCCCCCTTCTTTTAAAATCTTTACTCGCCCAATGCAACCCTCTAATCATTTGCTGGATGTCCCCCACAATGTTTCCCATCAATGAATGATCTGCATTCAGAGAGGATATGGCATGCATGACTGTGCTGTTATCTCCTTCAATGATAAACTCAGAAAAACCAGCATCCATTGCAGATTCAATTGCCTTTCTACATGCAAGGAACTCAGCTTCTTCATTGCAAAAAACCTCTGGTCCCTTGGCTGCCATGGCTACCATGACCTCCCCTTTATTGTTTCTCATCACTGCTCCAAAACCGAACTTGTCCAAACCTGAGAACACAGCTGCATCAAAATTAAGTTTATAGACCGAATATGGAGGAGGCTTCTAGGAATCCCGATTGGACTGCTGCATTTGGTCTGCTACCAATTGATCATGTGTGGCTCAATACTCCTCCAAATACTCTAGTGCACGCTTGTTTAACCAACTTGGTTCATGAAATTTTCCACCGTGGATAACTCTGTTCCGTTGATTCTAGATAAACCATGCTTGAACCAACACCAACTCTAAGTCTTCTAAAGCCAATCACTCCATCAAATACTCCAATAGCTGGACCACATTAGTCATTCCATGGACCACTTTCTGCAATGATTTCAAGCTCCCTGCCTAAATATCCTAAGTTGCATCACATTCCCATAACACATGTACGACTGTCTCTTAGAACCTAGTACATATTGGACATGCTGCTTCCTCAATAATCCTTCTCGTTGTAAGATTCATCTTCGTTGACAAAATTTCATTGCATGCTTGGCAGCCAAATACCTTAATTTTGTTTGGAATTCAAAGTTTCCATAAAGTAGCCCATATCCTCTTTCCAACACAACCCCTTGAGCTTTCGGCCACATTCCCTCCTCGTATCAACTCCCTAATCACTTTGTATGCAGATGTGATTGTAAATAGTCCCTTCTTGTTAGGCAGCCAAACTATAGAGTCTTCCACATACCTCCTACTTAAAGGGATTCTACATATGGCTTTTGCATCTTCCTTTTCAAACATCTCCATAATATAATCAATCCTCCACAAATGTAACTCTTGATTTATAAGCTTTGAAACCAATGCATCTCTGATATCCTCCTTTGCTAAATGAATGATAGAATTTGTAGGATAATTAGGAAAATGCCCACTCCTAACTCTACAACAACACCCAGATTTTAATGTAGGTAAGGCAACCATTATACTTTTCCACACAAAGGAGATATTGGGAAATATCTTGCTTTAAAACACTAATACACTAAAGAATTAGTATCATGCAGCAACCTCCACCCTTGCTTAGCTAACATAGCTAAATTAAAAGCCCTTAGATCCCTAAAACCTATTCCTCCATCTTTCTTTGAAAGTGTCAACTTTTCCCAATTTTTCCAGTGAATTTTCCTTTCATTACCAACCTGACATCACCAAACTTTAGCACACATCGCATCAAGTTCATCACAAAATAGGAAGTTGAAATACACTCATAGTATATGTGGGAATAGATTGAGCCACTGCCTTAATAAGCACCTTTTTACCAACCTTGGATAAGATCATACCTTTCCAACCCTGTAATTTTTCCCATATTCTTTCCTTCAAGTACGAGAAAGTATGGTATTTATTTCTCCTTATTAATGTTGGCAGCCCCAGCTATGACTCAAATCTATTCACCTCCTGTACCCCCAAAATCCTTTGTATTTCTTGCTTTTGACTATCAGATGTATTACTGCTGAAATAGACTGATGATTTCTCCAAATTAATGCACTGTCCCGATGCATTGGCATAGTTCTGAAGGATCTCTGAAATTGTCACCACTTCATTTTGTGTTCCCTTGCAGAACAATAATGAGTCATTTGCAAATAAAAAGTTAGAGACTTTGGGTGCCCCTCTACAAATAGATACTCCATGGATTCTTGCATCATTTTTTGCCTTTGTCAGTAAAGATGTAAAACCCTCTGCACACAACAAAAACAAATATGGTGAAAGAGGATCTCCTTGATGAAGCCCTTTAGATGGAAGCACATTACCATCAAGTTTCCCATTAATTAAAATTGAAACGGATGAAGTAGTAGCACAACTCATCACTCTGTCAATCCATCTTTCTGGAAAACCCATTCTTTGCATAATTCCTTGTAAAAAGAGTCATTCCACCCGGTCATATGTTTTGCTAACATCTAGCTTCAATGCCGAAGAACTTGTCTTACCCTTCTTTGTGGAATGCATAGTATGCAATGTCTCATATGCCATTAGAACATTATCTATAATAAGGCGACCCAGCACAAAAGCACTCTAAGTGGGGGATATAATATCAGGGAGCACTTGTTTCAGCCTATTTGCAAGAACTTTGGAAATAATCTTGTAAATAACATTACAAAGGCTTATTGGTCTAAAATCTGACATTTTCTCCAGATTCTTTACTTTAGGAATAAGCACAATATTAGTATGGTTTAAAGCAAGCAACATAATCCTATCATTCAAAAAATCTAAAACAGCAATAACAACAGCTTCACCCACAAAATGCCAAATTTTTTGATAAAATAGTGCATTCATACCATTTGGTCTAGGAGCTTTTGTTGGTTCTATCTGGAACACTGCCGTCTTAATCTCCTTGGCAGTAAAGTCACTAGATAGAAGATTCTGCATATCAGGTGTCACCTTGGCCGAAACTGTTTGTAGACACTCCTCCATTTGATCACATGAACATGCACTAAACAGATTATCAAGATACTCAATTGCTACATTGGCAATATCCTTGACCTTCTCCACCCAATGATCTTGTAGATTCTTAATACCCTTTATATGGTTTCTTCTTCGCCTTTGAGATGTTTTTGAATGAAAGACTTTGTATTTTTATCTCGATGCTTTAGCCAAGCCACTCCACTCTTGACCGTTGCGCCCAATAAATCTCTAGCTTTAATAAAAGATCATCCAATTTTTTGCTCACCTCCAAGTACTCAGCATGACTAGCATTAGTACAATCAGCCCTATTCAAACTATCAAGCCGATTCTGTAGCTTTTTGATTGCCTCTACTTTCGGTTTAGTCTTTGTTGCTCCCCATGCCTTTAAATCCACCCCACAAGCACTTATTTTCTCCTTAATTGCTGCTAGCCTGGACTCCCTACTACTTGCCAAGTTCCATGCCTCTTGTACTACCGCCTCACAATCCTCCCAAAGTTTTTAAATCAAGTCAATCTCCTAAATATAATACGAATATGTTTCATCCTGGTATAATTAATCATCACAATGGGTAGTACACTAATACTAGTAAATTAGTAATGTGGGAACAATTATGGATAAACTACGATTCGAGTCCTATTTTATTTGTGATTTCAATTGAGTCAATTTAATTATCACTATGTTTTTTTTCATTCAAAATTTTTTTACTTCTTTAGATTGTTACAATTTAATCCAGTTCTTGACATGAGTCTAATTAACATTATGAAGAAAAAAAAAATTATACGATACATTTTTTCTGATGTGATATAGATCACATGTTTTGAAAGTTTTAAGATAATATCACTATAAAAATATTATTCATTTATTATAAAATAAGTAAATTGAGTTTTGTCACTACATAAAAAAAAGAAAGAAAGTAAAACTTAATGTTCATATGACAAAATCCAATTCACATGTTTCATAAAAAACATTATTAAAAATTCAATGATATGGTTATCTTAAAAAAACTTGAGAGTTGACAGAAATCTAATTAATCGACGTGATAAACACATCAGTCTATGTGCAGTTAATGGGAGCCTGACAAGATAGTGCACAGGTGATATGTATCACGTCATGATCTGTTGCAATATATGTCGGCCTCTGCTAATGCCACGTTAATTGATGAAAATACCATCTCATACAAAAACATACTATTTGGAATTTGGAAAAACTTCTAGAACTGACTTGGATTCCTATATCAATAATTGGATTCACATTCAAGGATTTTAACAAAAATGAAGAATTTGATTAAATAATCAACAATATATATATATATATATATACTTTTTTTTTTTTTTGCTAAAAAAAATCAACAATATAGAATTAAAATCACCAGCAAATTTAACCCAAAGATATTGTTGATTAAATAATCAGCAATATAGGATCAAATCAACAACAAATTTGACCCAAAGATATTATTTATTATAATTTATTCATTAATTAAAACTTTTACAACTTAAAAAAAATTTTAAAAATTCCCGAAACTTTTACACATTATCTGGTATAGTTTATCTAGAATGTTCAGTTAGAGAATTCAAACGATAATTAATTTTGATGTGATCCGTGTAAAAGGGATTCCATATTTCCACCTAAATTTGAAGCTAACTCTGCAGTCTAAAATATACGATATGAAAAGGATGGCTGAGATAAACGTGAGAGAGTTTTGGAAGAAAAAAGGTGTAATGGTATTTCAAAGAAGGAAACTAAGTTTAGACTTTTAATACAGAAACAAATGTCTATGATTTTTTATTTTATTTTAATAATTAATAGTTTGAAGATCCTTTTAAAGATACTTAACAATAAATAAAAAATATATTTATTATACAGGACTTCTTTATGATTATTTTATTTGAGTTTGGCTTATCTCTCTAGTATTTTTTTTTAATTAGACATTTCTTTTTATTTTAAATATATAATGACAAATAGTAGTAAGTTTTATTCTACACCTTTTATTTAATTAGTGAATGATATGACAGTTTTTTATTAAAATAAAAGGAGATTTCAATTAAAAAAAGTATTGAAAGTAAGTTAAACTCATTTTTTATTTCAAGCGTTTTTAGTTTTAGTCTTTTATAAATAATTATGAGATGTGGCTTATCTCCAATACTTTTTTAACTAGAGTTTCTTTTATTTTAATGAGAGATTACCACGTCACCCCACTAATTAAATAAAAGGTGAAAATTAAAACCTACTACCATCTGCTATTGCATATCTATATATATAATAATAGGTAAAGCAGAGAGAAAATCCAATTAGATTTCAATTGGATTCTCAATTTTGCACCACTTGTCCTAACCAAAACTCAAAAAAAAAAAAAATCTAATTAGATTATAAATTTGACTCCAATTTTGTGTCATGTATCTTATCTAAATTTTCTAATTTTTGTGCCCAAATAAATTATGCATTAACATTTAACACGGAAGCCAAGAAAATCACAATGATAATGCTCATTAGCCTAAGCATGAACATCTTACCTGCACACTTTTATGGAGATTATAAATTGGACTCCAATTTTGTATCATGTATCTTATCTAAATTTTCTAATTTTTGCGCCCAAATAAATGATGCATTAACATTTAATACGAAAGCCAAGAAAACCACAATGATAATACTCATTGGCCTAAGAAAGAACATTTCATCTGCACACTTTTATGGGAGATCTTAATAAAGTCTGGAACTCTTCTAATCCCACAACTAGAACCAAGGAGTCCAACGAGAAATACTATAAAAGTAAAACATCATCTCCTCCTAATTCCATATCGTCATCCCATGTCTCCTCCTCTCTCAACCTCTACCAACTAGATCCACACACTACCCTCTCCTCCTCCTTACGGATTTCTCAGAGTAAGGCCGGGTTCAAACACAATGTTCAATCCTACTCTTCCTTGCTTTACACTCTCATACATTGGCGCTTCATTGGCGCCTCCAAGAAGATTCCAAGCTCAATTATCAGTTTTTATTTTTTAATGTCCCTTTATATATTTTAAATAATAAAATGCAATATTCTCTTTTTTCTTCACTGTAGCATCACTTAAATGATAAAATGCAATATTCTTTTTTTTTTCTTATTCGTTGTTTTATCTAATGCTATCCTATGTATGATAAACCAAAAAAGAAAAAAAAAAAAAAAAAAAAAGAAGACCAATAGCAATACTTAAATAATAAAATGCAATATATATTTTTCACTGTTTGATTTAATTTTATCATCCGTGTGATAAACCCAAGAAAACAAAAACAAAAAAATTGACCAATAGCGTCATTACAATTAATTAGTCCCGTGCGGTAGCACGGGGTTACATACTAGTTTAAAATAAAAGGAGAGATCCAGTTAAAAAAATATTTGAGATAAGCCAAACTCGTAATTATAAAGAAATTATGAAAATTAAAACATCGAAATGTAGATACCAGAACTTTTTTTTTGGATTTAATAGATGCAATAGATTTGAACCTAAAAATATCATCTTTGTAATGATTGTTTTTTATCAAGACACCAATTTTCCTATTAACAGGCCAAGAGCCTTGTAACTTCCTCTCCTTTCATAATGATTGTTTTTTGAAAAGTGTTACATCCACAATATTTTTGCAATAACTTCTAAGCGGTAAGTAATTATTGATTCTGATTTAAACCTACTACTAAAATTATTTTTTTGTCAGTCAATTACAACTAGCCACTTAAGATTTATTGTAAAAATATTATGGACATAATATTTTTTTTTATCATTAAATTAAGACACTAACTTCCCTATTAACATGCCAAGATCTTTGTAACTTTGACAATTTTTGTGATTATAATAAAACCATCTAGAACCCCAACTATGGAATTAAAAAGGGAAAAAAAAAAAAAAGCAAAATCCCTATTAACATGGATTGAGGGCATTTAAAAAAAGAAATCAATAAAAAAATATTTAAGACAAAATTAATTATGAGAACATGTATGCCTACATTTCTGTCATTGGAAAAAAAAAAAAAAAAAAAAAGTCAAATTAGTCCAAAGACTAGAAGCCATCAAAGCAGGCGTGCTAGACCGTTGGTATGTTGTTGAATTAAAGCAAGAAAAATCATAATGAAAAAAAAAAAAGAAAGAAAGGAAAGAGCATGGGAAGCAATACTACTGCTCAGAAAGATTTTGAGAATTTCAATTCAATTTGTTCAAAAAGAGGGAAATACAAATACATTTCTTTTTCTTTTTTTTTGAAGGGGATACAAATACATTTCTTGCCCAAGAAACAAACAAGATCTTCATTTCATCACATGTTCTTGGTCAAAGTCAGACACCTCTTAACAAACAATTCAAAATACTAATACTGTACAGTTAATTTATAATTGATTATTACAATATAAAAAAATTCACAACAGTTCAGCAGTCGACCTTCTAGAAGAGCATTTATGATTTAACATATTTCTTTGTCTGAAAACTCTCTCTCTCTCTCTCTCTCTCTGAAAAGACTTCTCTTTTCTTATATCTGGTTTAACTCAAACTCGCACATGACCTTTTGACACAAAACAAAAGAATATTTCTCTTTCTTATTATTAGTTAGTATTAATTATTACTATTTATTCAAAATTAGAATTTTTTTAAAATTTTTTATAAAAAGAATGGTATTTTTTTTTTCTTTGTTGTTGTTGATGCTATTGCTGTCGCCACCCATTACGATTTGTAGACTTCTTCTTCCCCAATTTTCTTTGCATTCTCCGTCTTCTCTCACCAAAACAATGCCTTTGACTTTGTTCAATTCGTCCTTATTGTCCCTAAAAAACACGCTTCCTAGCTCATCGTATAACAACCACCATTGTCATATTTCTCACAACAAAAACACCCAACGTATTTCATTTCTCTCTCTCATCTCCTATATTACTCTCCCTCTCTCTCTAACTTGACCTGGGATACAAGCAAAAGTAAGTTCTAACAACCATTAAAGTTTCTCACTTTCTCTAGATTCTTTTGTGTACAATAGTTATCTAAACACCTGTGATTGGTTTGGTTTTTGTTTTTGTTTTTTTTTTTTTTTTTTTTTTTTTTGCCTATATACAACCAGTGTTGTAGTTGTGGGGTTTGCTTGTTTTCTTCAATTTCTGTTGCTGTTGTTGTAAACTTTGGTTAAAATTACCATCTGGGTGATTACCAAAATTGAAAATTACCATCTGGGTCTTTCATGAATTTGTTGATTATTGACTGTAAAGCTCAGGAGGTCTCTGATCCTCTCAGATCATGGCCTCTGAGCGTCCCCTTTTGATTCCATCTCCTAGAGTTCCTAACACTCAAGATTTATTCACTGTACCCGTTTTGTTAGATCTATTTAAATCCAATTCTGGCCGCCCTGTATCGTTTTCCGGAATGGAAACGAAAAACCCAGCTGAGAATTCATCAAGTGTGGAGGGCACACTCAATTCCTCCTCATCAAGAAGAAGTATTTTGTCCTCTCATTCCAAGGCCTCGGGCGGAGGCGGGAATTCCATCAGGGAAGTGACTTTTGCTGATATGGGGTCGAAGCCGGTGAGACATGGCTCAAGAGGGGCTGATTCTGAAGGGCTTAGTACGTCCCAGAAGGAAATCAGTGATGAAGATGCGAGGTTGATTTATATAAACGATCCTGTGAAGACAAATGAGAAGTTTGAATTTGCTGGGAATTCTGTAAGGACTTCCAAGTATTCGTTTATTACTTTTTTGCCAAAGAATATTTTTGAACAATTTCATAGAGTTGCGTACATATATTTCCTTGTGATTGCTGTACTTAATCAGCTCCCCCAGCTGGCTGTATTTGGCCGGGGAGTCTCAATTTTGCCATTGGCCTTTGTTCTATCAGTTACGGCCATTAAGAATGCCTATGAGGACTATAGACGGCATAGGTCAGACAGAATTGAGAATAACCGGGTAGCATCTGTTCTTGTTAATAATCAGTTCCAACCTAAAAAATGGAAGGAAATCAGAGTCGGTGAAATCATCAAAATTCATGCAAGTGAAACTCTTCCTTGTGATATGGTGCTGCTCTCCACTAGTGACCCAACTGGAGTTGCGTATGTGCAGACAGTTAATTTGGATGGGGAGTCGAATTTGAAGACTCGGTATGCAAAACAAGAGACCCTATTTAAGATGCCTGAAAAGGAGAACGTTACTGGATTGATTAAGTGTGAGAAACCGAATAGGAATATTTATGGTTTTCATGCAAACATGGAAGTTGATGGGAAGAGGCTGTCACTTGGACCGTCCAATATTATTCTTCGAGGCTGTGAGCTCAAGAATACTGAATGGGGCATTGGAGTTGCGGTGTATGCTGGGCGTGAGACCAAAGCTATGCTCAACAACTCAGGAGCTCCATCTAAGAGGAGTCAGCTTGAGACCCATATGAACTTTGAGATCATCTTACTCTCTTTGTTTCTTATTGCTTTGTGTACAGTTGTCTCTGCCTGTGCCCTTGCTTGGTTGCTGCGCCACAAGAAAGAGTTAAATAACTTGCCTTATTACAGAAAATGGGACTATTCTCGGAATAAAGACTATAACTATTATCATGTGGGATGGGAGATTTTTTTCACATTCCTCATGTCAGTTATTGTGTTCCAGATCATGATCCCTATTTCTCTATACATTTCCATGGAGCTTGTTCGTCTTGGTCAGGCTTACTTCATGATCCGAGATACCGAAATGTATGATGAGGCATCAAATTCAAGATTTCAGTGCAGGTCTCTGAATATAAATGAAGATTTAGGACAAATAAAGTATGTATTCTCGGATAAAACTGGTACACTTACAGAGAACAAGATGGAATTTCAACGTGTAAGCATATGGGGAGTAGATTACAGTGGTGCTAAATCTCAAATTGAGCCAGTTGGATACTCTGTTCAAGGTAATACCATTTTTTTTATTTATTTTTAATATTTAGTATTTCTGATTTGTCACATTAGCAAAACAATTTCATCTTATATTTGCCGTATTTGGTATCAGTGGAGGGGAAGGTCATAAAGCCAAAGATGAACGTCAAGACTGACCCAGAACTTTTACAATTATCAGAAAGAAGAAATGACACAAAAGAAGGCAGACATGTTTATGATTTCTTCCTTGCATTAGCAGCATGCAATACAATTGTGCCTCTTGTTACAGACACATCTGATCCTACTGTGAAGATGATAGATTACCAAGGGGAGTCTCCTGATGAACAAGCATTGGTGTATGCTGCTGCTGCCTACGGTTTTATGCTTATAGAACGAACCTCTGGCTATATAGTTATCGATATTCAAGGAGAAAGGCAAAGGTAATTTGATGTGATGCTATTGTCCCTTACTTTTCCCTTAACTTCTCTTTAGCACCTCTTCTTCCACTAGAACCACCCCCCCAATTGATTAGTGAAGTGGCTTTGTGGCTCTAATATTGTTAGAGCAGCATTGGTAGTATGGCTGCCAATTTTTTGGCTGCTTTTGAACAGGTAGGAAAGAATTTAGGTTGATATATTAGTGGTTTCAAAATTCCACTTCAGTAAAATGTTGACATCTAAAGGTAAATTCTTTATGTAGAACAATTCTCTCAGTTATGCATTGTGTCAGTACTTTAAAAAAAAAAAAAAAAAAAATTGTTTCAATCATATAGCAGTGTAAACATGAAGGTGAGAGGAGGATGGGGGTGATAGGTGACACTAAAGTAAGTGTGGGGTGATAGTGGTTGCAGTGGTTTAAGTAGTAATAATACTTGATTGCTCTTTCAAGTGATTATCTTATCACATTCATAGGTAGCTTCTTTTAAGAGGTAAAACCTTATTATATCTTCTTTAATGAATTTCTCTATCATGGCAACTGCAGGTTCAATGTTTTGGGTTTGCATGAGTTTGATAGTGACCGGAAGAGGATGTCAGTTATATTGGGCTGCCCTGACAAGAGTGTGAAAGTCTTTGTTAAAGGTGCTGACACATCCATGTTTGGTGTGATAGATAAATCTTTGAACATGAACATACGGCGTGCAACTGAATCCCATCTTCATGATTACTCCTCACTGGGTTTGAGGACACTTGTTGTTGGGATGCGGCAGCTGAGTGCTTCAGAATTCGAGCAGTGGCACTCTTCCTTTGAGGAAGCAAGCACTGCTGTAATTGGTAGAGCTGCTTTGCTTCGAAAGGTTGCTAGCGCTGTTGAGAACAATCTGTGCATACTGGGTGCCTCTGCTATTGAAGATAAACTGCAACAAGGGGTGCCAGAAGCCATAGAATCTCTCAGAATAGCAGGGATTAAAGTATGGGTTTTGACTGGGGACAAGCAAGAAACTGCCATATCAATTGGGTACTCCTCCAAGCTCCTGACAAGCAAGATGACCCAGATAGTAATTAATAACAATTCTAAAGAGTCATGTAGAAAGAGTTTGGAAGATGCCATTGTCATGTCTAAGAAGCTCATTACTGTTAATGGGGTCACAGACAATACCGGAGGAAGTTCTGAAGCTAGTCCAACTCCAGTGGCCTTGATTATTGATGGTACCAGCCTTGTTTATATTCTTGACAGTGAACTTGAAGAAAAGGTAAGCATTTGTAAACCTACATGGTTGTCCTTTTCTTTTCTAGTCTTGGTGATGCCTCATATGCTGATGTAGCTTACTCATTTTGAGTTGCAGCTCTTTCAACTGGCTAGTAAATGTTCTGTGGTGCTATGTTGTCGAGTGGCTCCATTGCAAAAGGCTGGAATAGTAGCCCTTGTGAAGAACAGGACTGCTGACATGACACTTGCCATTGGGGATGGTATGTTAGATCAATATCTTATGCTCTCAAACATATAGAAAATAGAATGCACTTCTTACTGCTTACGTACTGATGTTTATTACTGAAATTCTACTTGGACCACTAACAGGTGCCAATGATGTTTCAATGATCCAAATGGCTGATGTGGGAGTTGGAATCAGTGGCCAAGAGGGTAGGCAAGCTGTAATGGCATCAGATTTTGCAATGGGGCAGTTCAGATTCTTAGTTCCCCTTTTATTGGTCCATGGGCATTGGAATTACCAGCGGATGGGCTACATGATATTATATAACTTTTACAGGAATGCAGTGATGGTTTTTATATTATTTTGGTGAGTATGATTTTCACAATTGTATATGCTTTGATTTTTGCTTTATAATGATTCTATATTCATGAATATGCATCTGAATTAGCTGGTTAAATCTATTGGAGTTTGTTATGCAGCCCTTGATTTCAGTCTCCACATGAGCCTGAACAATGTTTTGGCTCTCTTACTTTCTCACACTCTCTCTTCGGGGAAAAGTTGTTTTGTATGGTTGTGTTTCCAATCATGCTTGCTAGGACTTTTATTTTACTACTTTTTGAGCTAGAAGTTATATAGCTGAAGATAAATTTAATTTTGATTCTTCTTGTAGTCAAATCTAGATGTCTCTCAAAAATTCTCATATGATTTTGTAATTCAAATTTGAATTACTTCCTAGGGAAGTTGGTTCAAATTGAACTTCTTAAAAAAAAAAGAAGAAGACAATTTAACCTAATTAATCAAATCTATATTTTCTTATTATCACAATCGCTAATGTTTCACATGCTGTGTGTAGGTTTGTGCTCTTCACTGCTTTCACCTTGACAACTGCAATTAATGAATGGAGCAGCATGTTGTATTCTATAATCTATACTTCATTGCCTACTATTGTTGTTGGAATTCTTGACAAGGACCTAAGTAGGAGGACTCTTCTAAAGTATCCTCAGCTTTACGGGGCTGGGCAAAGGCATGAGTGCTACAACGCAAAGTTGTTTTGGCTAACAATGGTTGACACTTTCTGGCAAAGTGTAGCTATCTTCTTTATCCCTCTCTTAGCATATTGGGGTAGTTGCATTGATATATCAAGTCTAGGAGATCTTTGGATACTTGCAGTGGTTATATTGGTTAATCTACACTTGGCCATTGACGTTATCAGGTGGACTTGGACTACTCATGCAGTCATTTGGGGTTCTATAATTGCTACTTTCATTTGTGTCATTGTCATTGATGCTTTACCCTTTCTTATTGGTTACTGGTAAGCGCTCTTATCTTATACACCATCTTTCTTTCTAAAAGTACATAATTAAGTGTATACTCACTCTTTTTTCTGAATACATGTATATTCACTTATCAAAAAGAAAGTCACTCATTTTGTTGAACTAAGAACACAGTTGTTAGCAATAAAAGTTACGCATACTCATTTTGTTGAACTATGAACATAGTTCATAACAATTTGATGTAGGAAAAAATCAAAACAATGCAACACGAAAATTAAAGAATTGATAACCTAGGAGTCAGCACCTAGGCTTTGCTTGAAGTCAACACTAGAGAGACCCCTGTAGGAGTCAGCACCTAGGGATGGCTAAGGTCAATGCTAGACCATTGGAAAATTTCCAATAGAAATTTAATTCATCATTCAAACTGTAAGCTGTCTTAATAGGAGTACAATAAAATGCCTATATAGACTATTAGGACTAAACCTAATTCCAACTTACAATAATATACTTGGGAAAACTCAAATTTGGAATCACAAAAATGACATTGACTAGGAAATTATGGAAAACTCAAATATTGAATTACAAAAATAACATTGGCTAGGAAAATTAATTTTAAAAAATACTAATAACCTTATAAAAATACAATTGAATTTGAAAATTAAATAAAACTAAATAAAAATAAATGTTTCTTTGTGCTTCACACATCACGTGTTGAATGTCAGTTCTGTGATTCTGACCAAAGCGAAAATAGAAATCATGACTGAAAAAACCCTCTAAATTTGTGAAATTTTCCCTTTTCAAATAGAGATTAATGTTTGCAACTCCAATGTGCTTTGACAGGGCAATCTTTGAGGTCGCGAAAACTGCAACGTTTTGGTTATGCTTGCTTGCAAGTGTCATAGTAGGCCTAATTCCTCGTTTTGTTGTAAAATACCTTTATCAATACTATAGTCCTTGCGATGTTCAGATCGCAAGAGAAGCTGAGAAGTTTGGGAATCTGAGGGAGGTTGGAGATGTACAAATAGAAATGAATGCCATCCTGGGTCCTCAACGGAGATGACAAGATGATTTTGTTCCTTTATGCATATCCTTTTCTTTTGTAAAGTATCCTATTCTTTAGGCTGCTTCAGAGTATCTCTCTTAGTTGCCGGATTTTATTGTTTGCTATCCGAAGGATAGATTTTTTCTAACATGTTGTATTTTGTTCTGTTGTATCAATCATGTTATCCAGTGTAAATTAGCGTTTTTTTAGTACAGAAAAATTAGACACTTGTTACAAGAATTTTTTCAAGAAAGATTTTGACACGAATTTCACCTTGTCTTTCCTTGATGCGGGGATTTTTTTTTTTTTTTTTTTTTGAGAAAGCGAGAGCCGGGTTCTGGTTTTCTATTATTGCAGCAGATGATTTCATTTATAGTGAGATAATAACCTTATTAGTAGACTAATAGTTTTACTTTATGGTTTCTCAAATCAGCATGCATCAGACAGGTTTAGGTTGGCCTCAGTTTTGTCCTCAATGCAGCTTCCTTGCTTTGAGTGATTGATTTACAAGTTTTTGATGTTAGCTTTCTAAAAAAAAAAACTTTAGTGCATTCCATTCCAACTTTCTAAGAAAGGTCCAAAAGCCGCCTTTAAAATGTTAGGACCAGCGTTTGAAAAATCGAATGGCTGGACCGCCGACCATGAGCTGGTCTCTGTAATCAGTGTAATGATTTAACACACCCCCTAAAACTGTTATAGTCAAATTATTATTAAAATTCTCAACTCAATGGCTCAACAGGTAAATTTGTAGAACCATTTGCGGGTCAGAACAGTTTGGATGGTTCTGTCCAAAGCATAAATGTTTTGTTAATTTTTCGTTCACTTTCAAAATTCCCAAAACAGCAATGTTACTTAAGAATCAAATAATCAGTCTCTCCCAAAAGTCAAACACCTAAATCCCTTCTCATCCAGAACCTTGATATCTTTGGCCTGTCTGTCCATTTTCAAGAGAGTCCTTGTCTCATGCAACTTTTCAACTCCAAGCTATACTTTTCATAGCCATTTTTCTAGCTAACCGTATTGGACTTTCTTTTTTTAATTGGTTGGTAACGTGGTGAGAAATATAAGGAATTTGAGTTTCATAATAGATAGAGAAAGTGGAAGACTGAGAAGATGACGAGGGTGTAAGGTCAATAAATTGACGCGACCAAGAGAGAATGACTTGGGAAAGAATTTTTGTTCTTGGTAAAAAGAGAAGCTTGCATAAAGCTAAAAAGTTAGATCTGATTTGGGTTTTAATCTAGGCTTGCACTAAAAGAATAAATACTCATTAAAAATCTCTAATCTCTTCAAAATACTAGAACAAAAATGCACTCCTTTAAATAAATGCAATAGTTCATTATCGTAGTGGATAATTGGGAGGCATACATAATCAGTGACAGAGTCAGGATTTGACTTTAAAGGGACAAGGTAAACTTATAACTGACACACGTATGCATGCACACACTTGCACGTAAGTACTTGAGACTAATTTGAATAATAAAAGTCCATTTATATGAATACTATGCAATATTTTAGTATAGAAAAACCACTCCTTAAACAAATGTAGTAGTTCATTATCAAAGAGGTAGATAATTGGAAGGCACATGTAATCAATGACGTAGTGAGGATTTGACTTCAAGGGGATAAGGAAAATTTATAAGCGACGCACATATGCACGCAAGTACTTGAGACTAATTTGAATAATAAAAGTCCATTCATATGAATACCATACAATATTTATTATCAAATAATAATAATAATAATAATACTATACAATATTTAGTATAGAAAATCCACACAAAAAAACACGTGTTATACATCTTTCTTCTATTATGAGCTTGTTTACCCATGAGTAAGTCATTTATAATTTTTTTTAAATTAAAAAAAAAAAAAAAAAAAAGAATCAAAGTTTCACATTCTATTTGCATGAAAAGATTTATAATAGTTTGACAAACCTTAAGTATAACTGTGAATTATGATATTTTAATTAATATAGAATAACATAATGATCAAATTGTAATATTTTAAATTACTATAAACTTTTTTTTAGAGAGTTTTAGAATATGACATCCACTCCTGATGATAGTTCTTTATCATCAGACCAAGACACCAATAAGTTTTTACTGTATGCGAGAATTGAATCTCAAATCTCTTATTTAACCATAAAAAATTTTATCAGTTAAACTAATTGGAACCCACAAAATACTATAAACTTAAATGCACTTGTCATTTCAAAGTGTAACTGGAAAACAATATTAGTCTTTTGAAATCATTATGTAATTATTCTTATATTTTATTCCTTATATACAAGCTTTCCAAGAGAAAAATAAGTTATTACTTTAGGAATTTGCACTTCTTTTATCAAAAAAATTTTCCCATTTCAAATGTGAAAATAATGTTCTTTATTAATCTCTTCTATTAAAATTATTTCTTTCATTATTTTTTTTTAAACCTTAGATTTTTCTTTTATAGGTTTGAAAATCTAACTAGAATCTATAATTGGAGTCTAATTTTGCACTATATGTTTCCTCAAAAATATTAATTATAGTGTTATATGTAGGGATAACACTATAATTATTCTTCCAGCGTCCATTATGAATATATCACTTATGGTATGGGTTTGTCTTGGAAGAGCAGATAAAGAAAGTAAACAAAATAACATAACATGTACTCTCCTGCAATTTCAATAAAATGTTTATGACTAAATGACCTTGACGTTTAGGCGGTCTACACTTGGTCATCTTCTTAACTCCTTCTAATGCCCCCGTTAATTTTTGGCTTTGCTTTTATAAACAGGCGAAAGCAGGGGCAGTAGTAGATTCGGCCCAAATTTACTCCTCTATTGAAGGAAACTTAAATGTCTCCAAAGATGAAAGCACTTTGGAAATTAGCTAGCCATCATAATTTGCCATGACCAATTCTTAACATAATCGTTAGTTGCTCTAAAATCAAGATATTTTATTATGCAATATTTTTATTGTATTTGACCAATCATCCAACTATTTTTGTTTTAAATCCCAGTTGATAAACTAACCATTTCATTACTTCAATTTTTTATTATAAAAGATTGTTATCAACCATAGTGTTTCATGCTATCAAATTCCTTATACAACATTCATAATAATAATCAACATTTTTCCCTTGAATAATAATAATAATTTAAAATTTACAAAATTGTAATGAATACTCATAAAATTCTTCCATCATTTTTCCTTTTTATCAATAATGTTCAACAATTTCATGCGTATGCACGAGTTACATGCTAGTTTTTTATTGGTTGATAATACTAGTTGCATTGAGACACTAGGAAAAGGCATCAAAAGCTCTTGATTTTTCATTGACATTTTTCTGTGTAACAAATTAAAATAGTTTTTTTTAGAAGGAACAAACAAAAATAGTTGATTACATATGTTCCTATATTATAAAAGTTAAAAAGAGCATTAAAAGTAGGTTTTAGTTCACTTAATTGCTAAAATATTTTTTTGTCAAATAAGAAATGCATGGATTTTCATTCTGTTCGCTTAGAAAAAGAAATCTATTAATATTTTGGTTTTATACAATTAAGCAAGACTCTATGAGTTTTAAATACTATCATATCTAACGAAAAACAAATGCTGCTACAATGGGAAAAGGCTTATGTTAAGGCTATCAAAAAAAGGGGAAAAAAAAGAGAGCAAGTAAATTATGTTAAAAGAGGATAAATATTTGTTAACGCGGGCCGCACTGAATACTAGGCCCAATCAAGGCCATCGTTTCTCTTGCCCAATAACTTTTCCTGTTAAATTTCAAATATCAAACATGGCTACTGAGTTTGTTTAATTTCTTTATTCCCTTTGCTGTTCTATCATTCCAAATTCCAATCTGTTGAAAGTGGATTGTGCTGAAATTTGAAAAATCTGCATCTTTTCTTTCGTAATATACTGTATTAAAAAAAGAATTGAAAATTTTTTCCAAATTTGTCCTTTTACAAAAAAATAAAAATAAAAATTGTCATATGATAATAGTCCAAAAGACAGTGGGGCCATGACTATGTCATGACAATATCAATTTCTTCCTCCCAGCCCAGGTGCAGTTTTGCCCTTTCCCCCTCTCGTAAATTAATAATGTTACTGGCACTCCAATTCTTAAAGCAATTTTCAAATATATTGGTTTTTATATAGACTTGTTGCAAACATTACTTTATTATTTATTATTTATTATTAACAATTTATTAACTTTTATGAAATATTTTGTAAAAATTGGTGTGACTATAAAGTTATCCAACAATTTAAAGCATTCAATTAAATTAAAAAGGAATGCTACATTTCCTCACAAAAGAGAGAGAGAGAGAGAGAGAGAAAAGAGAATAATATTACATCATTTGAATTAACAAATTTTTACAAATTCTAATATGAGTCTCATTATATATATATATATATATATATATATTTTTTTTTAATCTACTGCTAACCATTTGTTATATCAGCAGACACCAAGTAAGAATTTTTTTTTTTCAATTTTTTTATTGGGTGTGTATAGAGACTTTTTCCTAATTAAAATGATGTTGATCTTCACTCCTCAGCCACCACTTTAACTTGTGGCCCAAAAGAAACTCCCTTTATGCTGATTCATATCCCTGCCGGCACCACCGCCAACCTGACTTCCCAGTTACCCACCCAAAATTTTAAATAATAAATAAATAAAATGATGAAATACATTTAAAGAAAATTTATTTCCTACTTAAAAAAAGAAAAAAAAAAATACAAAGCCCCTCTTCATCATCATGTCTACTTGCCCAAGTAAAAATATTTGTCAAATTTTTTTTTTTACACAACTTTCATTAAATTTTATTTGTGCTCATTATTAATGTTGCCTTTTTTTTATCAATCACTAATAATCTATCCCAAGTTTTCGTCAAATTGTTTGCCCATATAGACTTTCTCCTAATTGCTAAGTTGTTCCGCTTTTAGTACTAATTTGTTTATTTTTCTACTACAAGTGGACAATTTGCCAGATTCTTTCTGATTATGAAATTAATTTAATTTAAAATTTTCTTTTTTGAAAAATGAAAAAGAAAAAGAAAGAAGAAACTCTTTATCCGGTTGTGGGTTCAAACTTAAAAAAGAAAAAAAAGAAAAAAACAGACAGTTTTCTAAAACCTTAGAGAGTGCGTGTGTTTCTGTTATTCTGTTTCATTGGTTGTAGGAGTGCATGTCTCAAGTGGGAGATCCGGCCATTAAGCTCTTCGGTAGGAATATTCCGTCAGTTTGTCTTCAACACTCCGACTCTGACTGTCACACTCCGTCAATTCCTCCACTCATGGTAATTCAAATTCCAGTTTTGTTTCCATTTATAGCAACTTGGGTTTAGTTATTTTTGTCACTTGGTCAGTGTGGGAAGAATGTTTTTCGTTGATATTTGATTTTTTTTTTTGCTTTCTACTTGTTGCTGAAAACATAAATTCTTGCATTGTTTTGGATTCTTTTCTTAATTAATCAAAATAAAGCTTTCAGTTTCACTTTTTTGTTGAATCTGTGTAAAATGCCAATAATTCAGATTTGGTTTGAAAATTTTGACATAAAAAAGATGTGTTATTAACTTCTAGTCAAAAACAGAGAGAGAGAGAGAGAGAGGGAGGGAAAAACTTTTTGGGAAGAAACTGTTTGAGATTTTTCACTGTGAAAGTCTTGTCAGGATAATAAAATTTTACATCCAAGAAGAGAATATCTTCTAAAATATATTGTAATTGGTGTCGCCACCATCAATCAGAGTACACGAAGTAGTTCTCGATAAAAGAGAATTTTTATTGATACATAGAACATAGATACACACTTTGCTACACACACCACACCATTCCTTTCACTTCCACTCTCACTACACACAACTACACTTGGTGGGTGAAGCTTTATTTAGTATACTTGGAAGAAAACCAACCTTTACCATAATTCAAAACAATTAAAAAAGAGACAAGACCAATAAGAGTAAATGAATGTAAGAAACCCGTTTAGAGTTAGGGTTCCTAAGATGATTCGGGTAGGTTCTTGGATGGGAAATGCTAGGATTTAGATTATTGAGAACCTTAGCAACTCGGATATAGGATGTATCAAATGGTTTCTTGAACTAACTAAAATACATGTGCTTTAATCAATTGAAGCTTGTGTCAAAATTACAAATGAGCTCATTTTTGGCCAATCAAGGTTCCCTCGTGTATGGAAATTAGGATGAGCTTAACCTAAAATTCAGGAGCCATTGGAGCATAAAGTGTCGATCGACACTTTGAGGCAGTATTGGATTGCTGATTGGACCACTCTATGTGCCAATTGGTAGTCCATTCTGGTTATGGCTTTTTCACTCTTTTTAGCTTCTCTTGGGTTCCTAAAATTGCCCTCCCCTTAATGCACCTTGCCCATAAGGTGAGGAAGTGGTAATGTACCCCTAAATGTCTCCATTCTCATCATTGAAGACATTTCTTTTATCTCTATCTGATTCTTGAACATAGGCTATGCTCTTGAATATGTTTGGTCCCCTTCTATCAAAAGAAACTTCAGAGCCTTGCACGTGTGACAATGTTCATTTTTTGTCACAATTGTAGCGCAACCTCTTCCTACGTCTGTCTTCCATTTGTGCCTATGAAATCTTTTGGATGGGTATCTCAAGATTTCGTTCTATGAAAAGGTCACTCTTAGATGGGAGGCTTTCCTGAATCTTGTGGTGCCTTGATAGCCTTCTTGGTACATAAGAAATCTTGGCAAGGGCCAAAGTGGCATTTGATGAAAGATGATTCATCATCCTAACAGGCAGCAACACTTCCATCTTTTAAGCCACTTAGGAAGCAGCTCAATCTGTGCCCCTTTGAAAGACCCTTGATTTGGTTGAAAAGAGCCTTGAATTGTTCCTTGTAATTGGCCACTGCTGATGTTTGTCTTAATCTTGTAAGAGCTTCCATTTTATCATCATAGGCCATTGATCCAAGTTGAGTTTGTAAGGCTTTTACAAATGCCTCCCAGCTCATGAATAAGCCCAATTCCTCCTTGTCTTGGATCCACACCAAGGCCTCCTCTGTGTGAAAGGAGGCCATAAGAATCCTTTGATGTTCAGGGGTGTTGTAAAAGTTGAGGAATTTGTTGGCCTTTTACATTCGACAATAAGTATCTTCTCACAAGAATCTTGGGTACTCAATCTTTATGGGCTTTGGTAGATATGGAGCAAGACCTTTTCCTGCCACTTGTTCTTGTCTTTGGACTCCTCAATCTCTAATGAGGGCACCAAGGCTGCTTGGATCTCATCAAGACGGTTGCTGATGGCATCAATGGATTTTTGGTGGCTTTCTACGGATTCGGTAAGTTGTGAAATTCTTGTCCCTTTGTCCATTGTGGATCATTGCTCTTATACTAATTGTAAGGAACCCAATTGTGATTAAGGGTTCTTGAGATGATTCAAGTTGGTTCTTGAATACGAAATGCTAGGGTTAAGGGTTTGACTTTTGAGAGCCTTAGGGTTTCAAATATAGGATGTATCAAATAGTGTCTTTGGTATGAGTGTTAGGATGGATGGACGAACTCTAGGGTTATTGTTTGTATGGAATTATTTGATGGTTTGCATGAAGATGTTGATGGATTGTATGAATGTGACTACTTTGAGAGACTCGCCACTTCCAAGAACGAGAATACTTCAAGGGGTTCTCTACCTTCAAGAGAAATAAAAGGACTAGAGAGAGATAACAAGAAAACTAACAATTGGATTATTCTTCATTATGGCAATTGGAGATTACCTTCATTTATCTATAAAACTATGCCTTCTTGTCTGCACATGGCTCCTTATTGGCTCACTAATTAGGCATGTGCTTTAAAGAATGTACACGTGATTAATGTGTTATGTGTGCACTAGTCCTAACTAATTGAAATTAACTCTTGAACTAACTAAAATACACATGCTTTAATAAATTCAAGCATGTGTTAGAATTACACGAGGAGCTTAGCCTAAGATTTGGAGCCATTGGAGCATCGAGTGCCTGAGCGGCACTTCAAAGCAGGATTAGATTATTGATTGGACCACCCTGTGTGCTGATTGGCAATCCATTCTGTTTAGGGCGTTTTCACATGTTTCAGCTTCTTTTGGGTTCCTAACAATTGAAGATACATTTTAGCCAATGAAATTCACATTTGAAGCTAATTTATTTCACCTACTGATAAGTCAAAGACAACAACTCACCTACTAAAGATAGAATTCTCTTTCTCATTTATAATCTACCACTCTAAGATTAAAAGATATGTAAATTTACTAAAAGCAGTATGTGATAGAGTTCAACAACTTTGTTATGGACTAATAATATATAATTCAACTATGAATCTAAGTAACATCATTGGACTCAAAATTGAAAAAAAAAAAAGGATTTTTGTTTTTTGATAGAGGGTGGTTTGGCATTGTACTGCAAATTTGGGGTTTAAAGTTTGGTTAGTGTAGATTCATGCTTGTGTGCTGTAAATTAAAATTATCTGCAGTTAATTGCATGCCTTTATTTTAATGTCACTGTTTATATTTTGCTAATTATCTCTGTTGTTTTTTTATTGAAGAATTTAGAAACCCAATTCAAGTTAAGATATGGAATAAGGCATGCTAGATTTAGCCATTTTCTAATACATCAACTGTTTGTGTTACTACATGCCTGATTGAGGTTTAAGACTCCACCTTTAATACCAAAATTGTCTTTTAGATGCTGGATTAATGAGAATATTTGCTTTTGGCAATTTAAGTGATTGAGTTGTATCTCCAATTGTTATGTTCAATTTCAGTATGAATTTGAAGCAACAACAAAGGCAGAAGTGGATGAGCATCTCATCGAAAAGCCTTGCAAGGGGGATATTCCTTCTGGTTTAGATAATCAAGAAGATATCAAGTGCCAAAATCATCCACTGGAGAATGAGGCCAATGTTGATAAAAAATCTGAGGAAGACCAAGTTACTAACAGTGAAATTGGTGACCAAGAGAAGGTTTTAAAGAGGCCAAACAAGATCCTCCCTTGTCCTCGTTGCAATAGCTTGGAGACGAAGTTTTGCTACTTCAATAATTATAATGTAAACCAACCTAGACATTTTTGCAGGAAATGCCAGAGATATTGGACAGCAGGGGGAACAATTAGAAATGTTCCTGTTGGGGCTGGAAGGCGCAAGAATAAGCATTCATCTGCACAGTGCCATCAGGTAGTGGTGCCCCCTAATGTAGTATCAGTCACCAGAGCAGACACCCTTACCTCTGCCAGCAGTCAGCATCACTCATGTGCAGGACTTCCTTCCTTCTCAAAGGGAACCGGGGAAATCCTAAAGTTTAGCAAAGATGCTCCTCTATGTGAATCCATGGCAAATGTGCTTAATCTCAAAGAGCAGAAGGGAAGTGTTGAAATTGGGTCTTCAGTTGTTGAGGATGATAGTGAGGAGCCCTTATCATCTGACTCTTCCTTGGCAGCTGTTACTTCTGAGGAAAGTGAATTTTCAGAAAAGGAATTCAAGCCAGATGGTTTGCCTGGACATTGCAGAAATTTCAATCCAATGCATACAATGCAGTGTTACCCTGTTCCCCAATGGGCTTACCATTGGAACCAAGGTTGGCATACAATGATGTTTGGACTCAATAACTGTATCTCTAATAGTACTCATATGAGTTCTACACCTGTGGTGCCAGTTCCTGGCTTTTCTGCACCAAGTATTACATTCCCATTTCTACCTGCCTCGTACTGGGGTTGCATGCCAAGCTGGGATACCAGGAATTGGAATACATCATTGGTTGGATCTACTGGCAGCTCATCAGCTTCATCTTCTACCAGCAACAACAGCTGTTCAGGTAATAGCTCACCGATCTTGGGAAAACATTCAAGGGATGCAAATTCACAAGTTGAAGACACAACGGAACAGAATCTTTGGGTACCTAAGACACTGAGAATTGATGACCCAGAAGAGGCTGCAAAGAGTTCCATATGGTCTACGTTGGGTATTAGGCCTGATAAGGACAAGCCCATCATCAAAGGTGGTATATTTAAAGCTTTCCAATCCAAGTCAGACACCACTTCCCATACATCAGATACTGATCAGGTTTTACAAGCAAATCCAGCAGCTTTTTCTCGCTCCCAATCTTTCCGGGAAAGTACTTAACAATTGTGGAGTTTTAAAATGTAGAAATTATCTTTATGTTTTGGTGGTCATTAAAAGTACCAAGGAAACCTGTGTTGTATTATGAAGTGCGCAGGGCATGCTGTCATTTTTGTGTATGTTATGGCTACATCATGAGTTAATATTGTTTTAGAAGATTGCAGTCGCCCTGGAGGCCCTCTTGCTTGTGTAATCTTGATAACCAGTTTGATAGAGATGTGGGAAGATCTATTTGGGAAGTAAGTAGCCCCTTTTGTCATTTCTTGATATTCAATAAACACTTGCTACCTCTTGTCTAGTAGGCAAAGATCTAACTCTCCAGTAAAGTAGTTGGAGAGAATTTCAAGTATTTGTTGTGCTTCGTCATAGATAAAGGGCATTTACATCACTACCAACATTCAATATTTGTGACTTATGCTTGAGATTTGACACTATAATTGGTGGTGAAGGCCAATTGTTTGAATCTTACGACTTCAAGTTATAGATTGAATGATATATGCATCTGATGTGTAATTCCTTGAAAGAAGAGAATTATCAGAGTTCAAGGTCCTCAGTTTGTGGAGAACTCTAACTCAAATTTCCAAGGTATGGTTTTCTGAATCCATAGCAATAAACATCAAGGCACTAGGTCTTCTTTGCCTTTTTTCGTTTGTTTGTTTCCTTCTCTCTTTCTACACTGTGGAGCTCTTTATGTGTTTTCTGGGTTGTTGAGAAACACTTGTTGCTGTATCTCTTAATAATGGATTTTCTACTAACCACTTATAATTTGTTAGTGTCTGTCAGACTGAAATGAGAGTTTGAACTTGAGTTTTTATAGGCTTGTTTTGTATTATCCTCAAAGCTAGCAGGAATACTAGAAACTACCTATTTACCTGTAGGTTTAAAGTAGAGAGCATATGATTACACTCATATATGTATCTATACATATATGTGACTTGCATTTTATATATCATAGTCTTTTTGCTCAAATTGCTGCAAAACACTCCCTAGTCTTTAAAGAGTCTCTTTCCTGTAATAAGGATAATCTTCCTAGTGTAGTTTACTCTACCTGTATGGAGGATTTGTCTTCATGGTCCTTTCCTTTATTTGAATGAAATTTGAAGTTTATCCCAAAAAAAAAAAAAAAAAAAAAAAAAAAAAAAAATCAGTACTATAGGTAGTGAAATTTGGCATAAGATATCTTCCATTGGTGTTTTAGAAAAATTAGATTGAGGTTTTATTTGCTTAAAAACAAATTCATAAGAATTCAGATTTAGGTATCGTTTGCCTCAAGTGGATTTTTCAGATATTATACAATTGATTCAATAGGTTAAATTATCAATTTTTTTTAATGTTCAAACATCTATATTCTATATATATCTAAAAGTTGAAGCGTAACATTTATTGTTGCTACACTTTAGTTAAGCCATATCAACGTCTACGTCATTATCATTTTTCTTTCCAATTTTCCTTTAATTTTTTTAACATTTAGTCTTTTTATTTTATTTTAATATTTATACTTTCTCTAACCTTTTTTCTATCCCTTACCTTTTTATCTCCCCACCGCCCTTTACTTTAATATCACTTTATCATCTCCCCACTATCCTCTACCTTACATTTTCATCTCCACACTGCCCTCTACCTTAATATCACTCTTCATATTTCCCTTCATCTTCCTTTTTTTTTGTCCTTTCTTGTTCACACTTCTACTATAAATTTGTCATTCCCATTCTTTACTCACAAAAAATGGTTCTCTCTCTCAATTTTTTGGTGAATTTTTTATTTTTCTTGCATCTCTACTTTAGGTTGATAAATTGTTATGTTCTTTAGAACTTTATATTGAGCTAATGTGATTTAGTTTTGTGATTTAAATTTTTTTCTCTCTTTAATTGTTAATTTTATTACATGTGTTTTTCTTTAAATTCTTAGTTTGGGTTGGTTTGAATTCACCCATTTAGTTGTTCTATATATGTTATTTTTGTACAACATGACATTTATTCTACGAAATTGTTTTTAGACTTGAAATATCTATTTCTTCTTAATTCCAACCGTTTAAATTTTGTGTGGGGCATGGATTCTATTGAGCAATTAATATGAAAAATAAAATAAAAGTAAAATAAAATCTAAAATAATTTGCTTTATAAGGATCGACTCCTCTAAGTTATACATTGTTCCTTAAAAGTAGTGTGAGAGAAACTAATACTTTGGTCTATCTGTGTAACTAATGTTTTTAATCTTTTGAAAGTTCGTGGAGCATATACCCTACTAATTAGGCCATTTAAATCATTTAAATTAAAAATCGACTGTAACATAAGGAACAACGGGGTCATAATGCATTCATGTTCTCCTCATATCGTGATAAATCTGAAAAGTTTAATAGTATTATTGTTTAATTTACCACTACTACATATTTTTTTTCTTGAAAGTTACATACCATCGATCGTAACACCAAATGGATATTTCAAAGTTCATTTGCATTATTACTTTGCTGTGTGGTGAGTTGAAACATTGTTGGATAATGATGTACATTAGATTGTATGTGTAGCCTCCTGACTTGGGGTAAGTACTGATTTACACTAAGTTTTTGTTATTGATATTCTTTGGAGTTATAATGGTTGATAGATCTAATGAGGCTTCAATAATTTATGCGTGGCTTCAATTTCACCCAAATAACAAGCAATAAAACAAAACCATTCATATTCAGCTTTCAAGTTTATTCTTTTCTTTTTCTTTTTTCTTTTTTAAATGCTTAGCTTTCTGGTAATCACCAATTCGTTTTGCTAACTTAACGTCATAAAGTAACTTTAATTTAGTTATATGGACAGTGTTTATCATTTTTCATGAGGAAAAAAAAAAAATATATATATATATATATATTATAAGTTAACATCAATAGCACTATTACAATTCACCATTTAAATTCAGCCATATCATCCATATCATTAAATTATTAATATTTTCTCATTTTAAAAAAATGAAACATATAATGTTTTAATTAAATAAAAATAAATAAAAATATCCTTATAAAATTGTACTAATTTTTTTTTAACATTTACACTTTCTTCAATATTTTTCATTATTTTCACATTTTTATCTCCTCACTACCATCTACCTTAATATCATTCTTTATCTTTCCGTTTATCTTCATTTATTTCGTTTCTTTTTATTCTTATCATCTTATTATAAAATTTTCATTATCTTTTCTATATTTCTATGCGTAATTTTCCCTCACAAAAAAAGGTTATTTCTCTCTCTTAATTTTTTGTTGGATTTTTTTTTTTCTTGCATCTCTGCTTTAGGTTATTATTTTTTTGTATTTTTAAGAACTCTTCTTTGAGTTAATGTAATTAATTTTGTGTTTTAATTTTTTTTCTTTTTTGTTATCTCTGATTGTTAAATGTTATCCTATTGCATTATAAAAAATATAATATTATTCTATTACATAACATGATTTGGATTATTTTACCATATAAGAATTTACATAAGTTACATAGACAAAAGTAAAACAACAACAATAATAATATATATATATATATATATATATATATATATATTTATTTATTTATTTATGAGATAACTCTAAAAAATTTATCACGCGCAATGCGCGGGTGTGTGACTAGTTGTAATAATAGTTTTTACTTGTTTCTGCTATGTTAAGTTTGTTATAATATGGTGAATGATTTTAAATTAATATGGGACTTGAGGCCTTGCTAATTCTGAATAAGTAGTTTAGATTTAGATTTAGAGTCAATCACAGTAATTTCACTAAAATTTACTCACAGGACACCTGGATCTTCTCTCATAGCCTTCATATCTTGGTAGGTTCTTTCAAATGGCTTCCCATTAAACATTTCAAATTCGTGCCACTGACTGCTTCATTATTAATTAACAATAGTAATAATCCAGAATTATGTAAAAAATGTTAGATATTGTAATAGCTTTTAATTGTGATAGGCCAAACTGAAGGGAAAACCTTTTTTTAGAAGGATATCGTTATATAGCTAAATGTATGATTGCCATTGTGCTTCTTTTATTTTCTTTTGTCTGTTAGCTCAATTAGCTATACTATCCATTAGCTTATAGAATGTTGGAAGATTGGTGTCTGCCATTAATATATGTGAAAAGAGGTAATTAAGTCAGAGGCATGTCACTTCTTTTCTTCTAATGACTATATTCATAACATAATCTACATGGAATACAAGTAAGATCATGATTGGAATATTGCAGTCCTAAAACTTTGCCATGTAAAGCAGCAAAGTGACATGTTTTGCAATTGAGGAATCTCATCAGCTGCATGTATGTTACTGCGACGTCTATGTCATTTGATGCAATTTTGTTTCTGGTTACTTAAATACCACAATCGCTATGATAAAACTTAAGAGTGCAAAACAGAAATAATGGATTGATATCTTGAACCCATTCCCAGTATAAAAATAGTACTTCACTATCTTATAGTTGGAGTGAATTGTCAGAAAAGAAGTCATGATTGGGCTTGTGGAGTTTTCTGCCTGTTGATCTAGCAATGCTTGTGAAGTAAGGGTGGTGGGCAGCTTCGGGCTGAATAGTCTACTGAACATTGTTTTTAAACGCTGGTAAGGCAGGAAAAACATCCTAAAGGTGGGTACATGTTCAGGCAGGAAAATCAATCAGATGACCCTTGGATCTCTGATCTTGTAACTTCTTAGGAATATTCATAGGGTGTATTTTCATTTAGTCGTGGATCTATGTGACCATTACAGACATGGAAGGATGGTTTGTTGAAGTCCTTGTTGAAACTGATGCTACTTCGATCTTACAAAGCCCTCTTGGTTGGACGCATTATGAACATTACTTCGTTTGCTGTCCTATTAAAGCTGTGAAATATTCTGCATAGTAGCGCAGATATACCATGAAATGTCTCCTCAATTGAAAGAGCTGCTGTACTGTATACGAAATTCCTGAAGTTCCTTGGGAAGATAGATCTTGCTGAAAAACTCTGGTGCTTCTGGATGGCATGATTTGGGCATTTGGATTTGGATTTGGGTGATTAAAATTCAAATATCTTTTTTGGAAAGTTTAAAAAAGGTCAAGGATTTGGATTTAACAAATCCACCAAGGATTTAAAGGTTTAAAATCATTGGATTTGAAATAACACCTAAAATCAATGAATTTGAAATCAAGGCATTTCAAATCTATTAATTTAAAATCCATATCCAAATTCAAATCCAAGTTTCCAAACGCAACCTTAGTAATTTTTGTGTAAATGTGTAAGAAACATCCTACAAGTTGTTAACAAGCTGAGTGGGCCAAGAGGGTAGCTTAGTAGTACTTCCCAATCTTCGCCATTGGAGACCTGAGTTCAAAGCCCCTCTCTCCCACTTCTTGTAAGAAAAAAACAATTTGCCAAGTGGAAGTTAGTGGAGATAGGAAGCTCTTCCTCTCTTATGCTAAACTTAGTTGGAGGCAAGTCTACACTACTGCACTTTTACAAAAAAGTGTCTTTTGCTGACTGCTTCTATCAAGTTGATATTGTGCATCTCCATTTTGTTGTCGTTACTGAGCTATAATCAACAGATGTGGATGAATGCAGTCGAGGTTAAGCATCTCTTCTGGCTTGAAGTGTTCATTTTTTTTTCTTTTTTTCTTTTTTCTTTTTTTTTTTTATTATTATTTTTTTGTGTGTGATGAATTTGGAGTGTTCATTCTTAAAGATTAAGGGAATGCATATAGTGGCCACCATTTAGTGTCAACACTCTTTAAGTAGTTAAGCAAAATGAAGGCTCAAGCAGTCCATGAAAAGGGATGCAGCTGTGGTGTTCAGATGTGAGAAGGAAGCTTTATTGCTGCTCAAGCAAAGAACTGCAAAACATCATTCAGGTAGAGTGGCAGAGGTCATAGCTTATTAAGCATGCATGAGGTTTGCTATAGAGATTGGACTTAAATCATTTTTGGACGATACCAAGGAGGTAAGGCCATCACTCCATATGATGCACAGTCGACATAGTAGTTTACATTTATTGAGGTGTCCATTATCTTAATGGATGTTTTAGAGTTGATGACTATTGGCATGTCTAGCAGCTCCACTTTGTGATAATTGTCATTTTTTCTTTTATCTTAAATTTGCTTGCTAATGTTTTAACCCAAGACCAACCAGGAATCCCACCCAACCTCTTGACCTCGATCCTGATCTCTAGGTTGCTGCCTTATTTTTCAGCCCCTTTGTTCTATAAGATAACAAAAGGATAAAATTGCACTCCTGCCCATCCTCCCTGTGAGACTGAGCGGAAACTGGTAAATTAAAACAAAAAAGCCCCTCAAGGTATCTCCTATATTATGTTCAGTATGAATCAGCAAGGGGAAGAATTCAGTGCCTTCTCCTGGCATGTCTTTTCAGTGTATGCTAAAGGGCCCATTGGACTCTCTGCAAGAAACTATGCTGTTCTATATTTTTTGTTTGTTTTTTATTGTGTATTCCATTCGTGTAAGGACCACACAATACAAACGGACAATGGCAGTGCTGCATAGGACAAATGGATAAATACCAAGGAAAGCTACGGTTTCCTTTGAATAAGTTCTGCCGACTGTATCATCCATGCCTAATTGGTCACAAAATGTATGTCATTATTTGTATTATTGAATAATTCTAGAACCACAATAATTATCTGAACTTTTTCCACAATTGTCTAATGTGACAAACTCTGTTGGATTGTCTAATGTGTTAAAGTTCTCTCGCGGTACTAGATTTTTTTTGTATTTTGTTGGATGGAGTTCAGCTAAATCCATCTCCATATCCTAAAAAAAAAAATGCAAATAAGTGCAGTGAACTAATAATAAGATACTCTTTATATTAACATTACTTTCCTTGTTCAATGATTGATTCTCCATACGAACTTGCATTTACAAAATTTCGGTAAGATCACTTGCTTTGGCCAACCATATTTAAGACAAATTCATTGGGAAAATATGCATCCAGCAGAGAAAAAACCCAAAGGAAGATCAAATATTTCTCAGCCCCTCTCAAAATGAGACCAACTAATTTTGCACTTCACCAAAAGTAAGATGGAGTAGAAAATGAAGCATTTTGAAGTTGCCTTATGATCCTTAATTCCTTAAATGCTTTGTATAGCATTAGCTAGACTTGTCCCCAAGGCATACACTGCTCACTAACTCATGCAAGCTTAGGGCATTGAAAGTTTTGTCAGGATAATGACACGGCTTAGTCTTCATGGTTCGGAGTGCCTTCGCTCCATGAATCCTGGACCTGTGCTGCAAACTGCAAAGTCCAAAGAACATCTTCAACAGTAGGTCTATCACTTGGTTCACTGGAAAGACACCTGACGCATATCTCCATTACTGTCTTCAATGATTTGTCTGAGCACTCCTTGTGAACTGTATGATCAACGATACTCCTTCGCGCTATATCATCAGTGGTTATGCTTACTTGTAACTGCATAAGAAGAAAAAGCCAGTTGCTAGATTTAGTATAAATGACATTTTGAGCACAATTTGTTCAATAGTCTATTCTGGAATACTCACAAGATCATTGTCCAACGAAGGGAATTTTTGCAACTCATGCATAATATTATAGTTTAGAAGTAAAAGAATCATTAGAAATTATAAAAGAAAATACTCACTAGATCTTTTAAAACGCTGACTTCATTGTAGAACATGATTGACCTTCCCAAAATGATCTCTAGTAAGATAACTCCTATGTCATAGACATCATTCTCATCCTCACGTTTCACCCTGTGAACATAGAAATGACAAAGCTATCAAAGAACAAGCACAATTTGTTTACATCGATCATTGATACTGTTTCAAGTTCCCCTCAAAGGGGCTATCTATAGTTCATGTTCAGTGCATGCAAGCAGTAGGGGAAAAAAAGGTTCTTAATGGGATGAAGTATTATCATTGCAAGTGCAATGAACCTCTTTGAGAGAGAGAGAGAGAGATGCTGGCTCTAGAATCTCAATATAATTATAAATAGATGCTGTGTAGTTTAAATGCTCCAGAATATGCAGGAGCAAGATAAAATATAGAAAAGATGGTAGTTTCCATAGGTATTGCATTTGTGAATAAAATATGGGAGTTGCCATTTGTTTATCTGGGACCAATCTTTCAATGAAAAATGTAAAAACTGAGAATGGTTTGCTAGGATTATAATTGGATAGATGAAGTAGAGAAGCACTTCCAAAGTGTTATATGCCTGTCCAACCATGCAATCATATCTATTCAAAAGAAAAAATGCATAAGATGGAGGGTTTGCAATATTTTATGGTGTAGGGAATTGCATATTCAAGGCACAACTCTTCCAAAGACTAGCATAGCTGAAATAAGGTTGCTGACATGGATAGCAGACTGGCAGTGTAAAAATGATCAAATTAAAATTGAATGCATTTCTGTAAAAATAGAGTTGCTATCAATGAGGACCTCCTAATAAGATGGTCTGTTTCAATCATGACCAATCAGCTAGAAGTAATTTGACTTAGAATGAAGACACAAGAAGTAATTTATGTTAGCAGAAGAAAGACGAGTGATGAAGAAGGATTTGCGTAGCCTCAACACCAAACAGTTGACATTTAAGGCTTTGTTGTTTTCAATTTTTACAGAAAGGCAAAGACAGCACTACATTAGCAACACTTTAGATAACAGACCATGTCACACATTCAATCAGAGCTAAGATGTGGACTTTCTACAATAATGGGAAGGGAACTTATTATTACCTTGCTTGAGAACTTACTCTTGATCCAGGGGATGAAAGTACAGCACCCATCTGAAAAAATTAAGGCCATATGAACTCAAGAGAATTGGCATCAAGGAAAGAATATCTAGCAAAATGAAATTACCAGCAAGTTTTGTTGCCACATACCGTTCCCCTATTTTCGGCTAACAGAGGCAGTTTATAATAACTGCTGATCTTGACTTGAAGGTTATTATCCAATAACACGTCTGTTATCTTCAGGTTATTTGAATATACCCCCGGAACAATCCCTGTGTGTAGAAATTGAATACCCTTCACAACTCCAATTGCAGCTGCTATTCTTTGTGTCCAAGTAAATCTTTGTTTGGGAAGTCCTGCCAAACCAAGTGTTGTAATATGTAACTAAGGGAAGGATTAAGAGTGGAATACATAATTTAGAACTCGATTGTGAAGGATTTGAGCATGTCTGAATTAGGTCGATGTAACAACTGATGAATATGGCTGTCCTTCCTAACATGATTATTTGTCAGATAAATGGAAGTAAGATGCAATGGATACTGAATGTACCTGAGATGTAGCTTCTTAGTGTTCCATTTGGAACAAATTCAAATATAAGAAATATTCTGCTCATGCTTGAATCATCCTGGTAGCACTCAAAGCAATGTCCAAGAGAGCTAACCAAATGGCAGTGTCTGAGTTTTGAAATCATCTCAATGTGGTGCGTATAGGTCTGGGGGCTGTATCTCTTTCTCATTTTCAAGCATCTTATAGCAATAAAAGTTCCATCAGAGAGCTTCCCTTTGTATACCTGACATTATAATTGGGATTGTGAATCAGTAGGAAGCTGAATTCATAAAAGCTAACAGTGGTGTAACAACTACAAACTGTCTGGAGTCCTGTATCAACCTAGTATATCAGTATAATAGTACATACAGCATAAAAAGTATAGCAAACATGTTTGCACTAGTGAAAAAATGCATTGTATGAACCAACTTAGGACAATTAAGGCAATAAGGTTGTACCTGTATTTCAAGAGACCATGTTAACTATTTGGAAATGGTGAAGTGTAGTTTAATTCATATCAAACATTCACTTGCAATTGCAATGTGCTCAGGGACGAAAGCAAGACATGGATGTGGTCATGGACATCAAGCATGTGTTTGTACGAGAGCATACTCAACAGGTGGTTCAAACATAAGGAGGAGAAAAGATTGCATGTTGGCAGTTTGTTAAAACAGTTCTTTAGTTACTTCCTTTATGAAATCATTGCCACAAAAGAGGTTCAGTACAGTCTACATCACATTAGAATTGATTTAACCCTAAGGTATTAAGAATTAATACAGACACCATGACAGTTTATCCTTGCAAATACTCTGCAAGGCCAGGGGACTAGACGAAATCCATCACCTAGACAAAGACATTCACCCAGAATGCATGAGTAACCAAGGTTATGTAATATGTTCTTTTCTCAAATTTAATTAGAAAGAAGCTTGTAATGAAAGGCCTATTGTTTGGTTGTGTTCTAGGGAAGAAACTTCTTTGGTTTCGAAAAAGGCCATGTACAGGAGTTTGTTCAAGGAAATGTATAAATGGCTTTGTCAGTAGGAAATCTTGGGTATTCAAATAAAAAAAACAAGTGCTTAGCTCAACTCAACTATGCCTTAAGTCTAACTAAAAAGGTTTAACTACATATATCCTTTGCCACAATTCAGCCATATCTGAGGTCATAGACCTTAAATCTAGGAGATAAATACAATAATAATGAAATATTTTCACAAGTTTCTACAACTCATTTCTGGTTTAACTGTTTGGAATCTGTACCTGACCATGTGAACCTTCACCTATGAGAGATGATGCATCAAAGTTATCTGTAGCCTCCTTAAGCTCCTCCAAAGCGTAGCTTCGATAAGCAGGAAGGCTAGCTCCCAGCTTCATTGTTAGTGATATATACCCTACAAAGAAAAGATTTCAAACAGGTACACATTTTCTTGTAAACAAAGAGCTAAGATTCCAGAGTCAATTCTTCTTTTCTCCAAGTGACTCAGTCCACTGATGCAAGCAACACTGCCCAAAGTTTAAAACAGAATCTGATATATACGTTTATTTTTATTTTTTGGTAAGTAGAATCTGATACATTATTCAGCAAATGTGAACCAGTGAAGTCAAAATAGCGCTGTTTTTTCAAAGAATAATATCCCCGACCACCCCCCCCCCCCCCCACCCAAAAAAAAAAAAAAACCACAAAGAAATTATTTAAGTTTCCATCAATAAATTTTTAAACTTTCGAGCAGGAATTTCAAATGGTATTAATGTCTTGGAATGGAGTTACTAGTTTAACTGGCTGAATCACCATATGGAAGGCCATCTTTGGTAATTAAATTAAATCTCCTAGTCAAGATTACCTTAGCAAACAGAATAGAGAGTACAGACAATGGGGACTCAAGATTGAATTTGAATATGTAGCAATGAAGGTGCACTTAGAGGTTAGAACACATGTAATTGATGGAGCAGAAGGAAGAGGATTGGGAGGGGGCTTGAACTATAGGCATGAGGAGGGAACAACAACTAAGCCTTAGTCTCAAATTTTTTGGGGTCGGCTATGGTCCATGGATCTTAAAAGATTAGTTAGGTTTCGCCACATGCATTTTTTTTCCATCATTCCGTTCTATCTGAATTAATACTCTCCTCCTCTAGCCAAGTCAGAGGAAAAAAAAAAGAAAAAGAAAAACTAGAATAGGATCTTACTTGCATCTGAAAGTAGTTTTGCCGTGTTTATTGGTGATACACGCTCTGTTATTGACCTTGTTGATGGTGCTTTAAAAGTAGCCTTACCGTGTACCTTCCTGACAGCCAAGAAAACTACTCCAACAATTGCAATTCCTCCCATAATCCCTCCAGCTGTACTTGATGCAAGAACTGCTTTAGCATAAGGTTTCTTATTCTTTTGTTCATGAGGAACTTTCACTGCAAGTGCTTCAGTGTAACAAAAGTTAGAATGATGCTGATCTTGAGCTTCATTTGACAAACAATTTCTAGCATACAGAACAACCCTGCTTTTGGTATCCCAATGCAAACAAGTTGGTAATTCTCCTGTCAAAAGATTTGAGGTCAAATTGACAAAAACAAGCTCAGAATTGCAAGTCATGTTTTGGAACAGCATCCCTGTGAACTTGTTTCCCGAGATATCAAGGTAAATAATTGAAGGCAGTGACAATAAGGATGGCAAGAATGGACCAACAAATGCATTTAAAGAAATGTCCAGCTTTTGAAGTTGATAATAGGAGCCTAATTCAGCAGGTATGGAAAATCGAAACCTGTTGTTTCTGAGCACTAGAGAAACCAACTTGGTAGGTAAAGTAGGAAAATGAAGCCCAAAAGAGTTATCTTCCAAATCCAGAACTTGAAGGTTTGTCAAGTTGCTAAGATCAGGCACTTCTCCTGCCAAGTTATTGTTTGAGAGAGCAAGAACTCTTAGAGCCTGCAAAGTTGTCAGAGAAATTGGCAGAGACCCACTAAGCATATTGTTCTTTAGACTCAGTACAGACAGAACTGGGAGTGAACTAAGCCAACCAGGTACTCGACCAGTGAACTTGTTATTGTCAAGGATGATTGTTTGGAGGTTCTTCAAAGATGAAAGTTGTACTGGAATATCACCACTGAAGTAATTTGAGCTTACATTCACTATCTCCAGTGAAGATAAATCACCAATACTTCCAGGTAGTGACCCCCATAAGCCCAGAGAAGCCAAAGAGAGCACTTTCAAGTTTGATAGGCTTTTAAGAGTTGCAAAGAAAGTATCTGTGGAGAAATTTTCAGTAAGTGGAGGAAACCCATTGTTGCCAATAATGTGCAACTGTGTTATGTTGCTTTCATAGCACACTACAGTAAAAGATTGGGTTGGTTCAATGCTACAGAAGTCTGTGGTATCATGGAAGCTACTCAAAGCTGGTTGGTAGCTAAGAAGTTGCAAGTTTTTTAGAAGGGCTTGAGTTTGAGAGGGTTGCAGCCACTGGTCTGAATGATGGATAGCAAGAAAAAGCATTAGCAGAAGGAGATGAAATGAGTGCAAAGCTGTTTTTGCCATTAGAACAGTGAATTTAGTTGGCAGTTGGATAAATAGTCTACAAGGGTTCTTCAAGAAACCCAGGTTTCGGATACAACATTGACTACAAGTAAACCTCTCTCTCTCTCTCTTCTGTCTATCTTTTCCAGAGTGATAGTTGGCTTTGTTATTGTCGAACTCTATAGAACTTGAAGCCAGGTGTTGGAGTGACCAGTAGTAGACACTTCAAGAAACGATATGACATTTTAAATTATGCTAAATTGCCAAACGAGAAGCCGACGACATTGTATCAAAAACACTTTGGGACGTCGGTTGTCGGTTCGATAGACTTTGAGGACATATTGATGTTTCAAGTTTTAGTTGGTTAAATGGACTTGTCATAAACCGAAGGTCTAAAGACGTTGTAAACAGAAGGTCTCAAGTTTTATACATCGCACCATTGGTTAGTTTAGTGGACTTGAAAGATATGTTATAACTAAGGATATGTTTTGTAACAGTTTTTGTTTTCTATTTTCAAAAATTTGTTTTTGAGATTATAAAGAAAAAAAATTCTTGTATTTTTGAAATAAAAAACATGTTTAGTTAGTTGAAATTAAAAAAAAAAATAGTTTTTTGAAAAAAAATAGAAAATATTAAAATATGTTGTTACTAGGATTTAATTCTAATGCTAACTCATTAAATGAGACAAATTCATTAAATTAAATACTTGTTTTCATTGACTTTTGAAAACTAAAAATTGAAAACAGCCTTTTGCATGTTTTCAATTTCCGTCACAATTTAAGTTTTGAAAATAGTTTTTATTTTCTATTCATTTTGAATTGCTAAACAAATTTTTTAATCTCAAAAATAAGAAATTATTTTTGAAAACAAAAAATATGGGAAAAAAATAGTTACCAAACATAAAGTTTTCAAATTTCAAACATTACACTATCTGTTTATTGTGTTTCTATATATATATATATATGAGTTGAGTTCAAGTTACATTAATATAACTTACTTAAAGTTACACTACGTAATATTTATTAATTAGATGTGAATTTTGATAAATTCACAATTAGATTACATTATCTTTGTATATTCATCATGTTTACAAAATTTAAAGATGATCAAAGATCAATAGCCATATCATCAATTAGTTGTTTATATTTAAGTTTTTGTAGTTTAAAATAATGTATAAAAGTTGAGTTTATAAATTGAATGATAAAATACATCTGATTAGCATAAAAATTGACATATACATACATACATATATACATATATATATATATATATATATATATATATTTATATATGTATGTATATATTTGATAACTAGCCAATTCATGAAACTAAGAAGAACTACAATAGGTACCCCAATCTTGCCTACAAGCTTTCAAGATAGGGGGAGGCAAATCATAGTCATTGCACAAGAAAGCTGCCTTAAGAGCAACAACATATTAGTAGCTGAGTTCAGAGATCTCTTAACCTAGCAAAACTTACAATTATAAAAAAATACACTCAAAACAGCAATATCCCGAATGATGGGGGAAATGGACCAATCAAATGGTTCTTTCTACTTGGACAGGGCATCTAAACATATTTTTGAATCTTCCTCCACAACGATGTTGCTCCAATTTTCATCGTTAGCCAAGTTTAGAGCCCACAAAATTGCAGCTGCTTCAGCTTATGTAAGAGAGCATAAATCATGAATTTTAGTCCATACCTTTAACACCTCACCACACTTATTCTTACTACCACAGCTAAGAAGGTAAAAGTCTGTGAGACAGCAGCATTCACATTTAGTTTTATATAGTTTCTTGGAGGGGGCATCCATGAAATTAATCCCTCACTTTTATCTTTGTAATGCTCATGGTCCAAAGCCATAAGATATTCTCTGACTCTATTTTATGCATTGCATATAGTAGAAATAACGGTAGACATATACATATATATATATATATATATATATACACACATATAAAACATATAATTTAATTATATAATTTTTAAAATATTAATCCAAATAGTAACACACTCATTTTCATCCACAACCAAATCATAGTATTAAATTTATAGCCTCCTCTTTACCAAAAAAAAAAAATTTATAGCCTCCCTGTAGAGAAATTGGGTTGCATTTATGACAGTGTGATACTCAAAAAAGAGAGCAGCATTACAGTGCCATTTAAGTCATACAGGTGCCTTTTCCTTAGCTACGTGTTGTAGCTTTAGTCTATGGCCAGCTCTTTGTAGCTAGCCTTGGACGTATAAGTTTTCTACTCTACGTGTATTCAGTTTACTGAGTTAATGAGAATTTCTTTCTGACCGGTTATCCAAAAAAAAAAAAAAAAAAGTCATATGTCGTTATATTATGTTGAATTCAACACCACAATTATTATCACAATTATTCTCAGCAAAAAATACCACAATTATTATCACATTGACATCCCAAGTGCAATTGAACAGATCAAGTACACGACAACTGACAACCGCCACATATCGATGACACGCTAGCCCACATGTGAGCCAGGCTACACTTGAAATGAAAATAAGCAACAAATTATTTATTTATTTCATAATTCAATAATAGAAAATGCTAACCAATGCAAAAAAAAAATAATAATATATATATATATATATATTGTCAGTTTTTTTTTTTTTTTTTAATTTTTCATAAAAGTGATGTCAAAATTTTCCTAAAATGAATTATTAACTAATATGTTAAGGGCATTCGTTAGTATGACCTTTCAATAATTTAATAATTACCATGAAGAGGGAAATTTGATCCTTCAACATCTTCATTGAAGATATTAAAAGGTGCTGGTTGAGTTATAAGTCTCTTGATAAAGATAATAAGTACTCTTAACTATATGTGTGTGTGTGTGTGTGTGTGTGTGTGTGTGTAGGGCACAAGAATTCAGATAAAGTACTTGTGTCACATGTCGTATCCATGGTTGAGAAGCCTATTATTGTGTTGAGGAGGCCACACACTTGGACAATAAGACCACGTCAGTGGCACGTTGCTAGAGGAGGTCCTGCTGTTGAGAAAAAGTTTCAGAGAGGGGGTTAGCTCTGACATGACTGGAAGGATGGTAGCTGCCCCAACATTCAGTGCATCCTACCAAACCTCTTGATTGCATTTATGTGGAGAAGACCCATGAACAGTGTTGCCTTAATCGTCACAACTCACAAGAGATTTAGAGAAGTGTTTGATGGGACAAGCACTCAAGTGGTGGACTGAACGATCAACAAATAGAGAGTCAAGATCGCCTGAAATGAGATATATATTATGAGAGACCCTCCAAAGAGAAGGGGTAGAGAATCTGTAGAGAAAACACCATAGTATTAAGAATAGCAACTATAATCAAATCTAGAAGAAATATATTCAAGAGCTACTTTCTTCGGACATTGCTGAGGAAGAATTTACGTGCATTATATTTGTCTATTCACTATTTTTCCTTGGTCTTTTATCCTCTTCAGCCCATTAAGGTCGTTGTCCATTTTGTTGAAGCCTAACTTTTTAGCTCACTTTATACAAATTTATTGTATTGGGCTCTTTGGGCCTTAATTCATTCATTCTTTGGACATAAGCACTAAAACCCGCTCCTACGATATATATATATATATACAAGAGAGAAATTTTATTCTAACATAATCTAAGTTTATATATGTGTGAAGTTTTCTTTTAAAAACTTGAATCTCGGCCCTTACCCTTAAACCCAATTAGCACTTATATTTGTAGAGCAACCATCACGCCAACCTAATTTAAGTGTATATGTGTGTGAAGCTCCCTCTTGAAAACTTAAATCCCGGCCCTAACCCCCACACTCAATTAACACTTATACTTGTAGAGTTACTATCGTGCTATATGTGTGTGAAGCTCTTTCTTGAAAACTAAAATCTCGGCCCTAACCTCCACACTTAATTAACACGTATACTTGGAGAGTGACTATCGCGCTAAGGGTGCGTAATGGTAATACTCCTAATTGTTAACAAAGAATTTTTGTATAAACACAATAAAATCTCATAACATTTTCAGAACAAGCTGAATTGTCAATTTATCACAAGTCAAATTAAAATTAAAAATATATATATTATGTGAAGACCCATTGCCACTTATAAAAAAAAAATGTAATGAAAAAATGTTATGAAATTTTGTGGTGATCCTAGACTTTCACATAATAATTCAATAAGTTAAGACATTCCCATTACTACCCAAAATAGAGATACCATAATACATGCTAGCTTGTGTTTATATTATGAGGTTGTCATGCGGAGGTGTGTCAACTTCTACGTCGTGTATTAGGTTGATATTTTAGAAGACTTACCTGATGACATTGCCCCATTTGTATTTAGAGATGTTCATTAATTTTGTTTTGAAATAAATTGCCCAGGCTTTTTAGTCTGGTTTCTCCACACAAAAAAAAAAAAAAAAAAAAAAAAAAAAAAAAACCTAAATTGCAATTACCTTTTGATAAATTATTAATTGTTAAAAAAACTTTAAGTTATTAAAAAATGATAAATTTAATAATTTAATTAATATTTTAACAATGTTTTATAGCCAGGAGTGTATTTTATTTATTAAAAATACTTCATTTTCTTCGGTTTGCTTTCCACTTGTTACCACTTTATTATATTTAATCTTTTAATTAATATATTTTAACAATCTTTTATAGCGAGGAGTGTATTTTATTTATTACCAAACTTCATTTTCTTTAGTTTTCTTTCCACTTGTTACCACTTTATTTATTAGTTATCATTTTTTTCCTAACTCATTATTTGCAAGACTTGTAAGTTAATAAGAGTTTAGACCTCTATCTCATGCAACGAATCTAACACGGCTCTTAGCCTCATATACAGCGGCCTAGAGGGCCACCCACTGAGAAAGGCTCTCAAATGTGGGGCCAACAAGTGATTTTATTTATTTTATTTATAAAAAAAAATAAATTGATAGTGTCAAAAAAATATTGAGTGGTTTTAGGGACCCTATACCTTTATGAATAATTTTAAGCTGCTATAGATTTTACTAGATAAAACTTATAAACTGATATAAACTATGAATGTACGTAATTAGAAAATTTCAATCATATAATAAATGAATATTTGAATAAATTAATACATAAATTTGTAATCTTCATGTAGTAAATTTGTAGCATACGTAACATCACTAAAATTTTATTACATAGGTCTTACAGATAGACGTGTCATCATTTATCAATCACAAGAAATGAGTTAAATCTAATTTATTTTCTTGTTGAAATGTAACCAATAACATTCATTGCAACACTAGTTTGTAAGTTTTTTAAAGTAAAATTTGTACTAGTTTTAACATTTCCCCAAAAAAAAAAAAATTATAGATCAATAGAATTCCAACCCAATCACCATTAAATGAATTAATCGATCATATTAAAAAGTAAGAATAATTAATTTTAAATAAAAAATTAGTATAATATAAAACAAAATATAATATAAGTGATATTAAATATAAAAAGATCCGTTTAAATTTATCATCTTAAACCTCAAAACTATATTGGGCCACCTACTCACGTACAAAGATTTATAAAAATAAATGCACAAGATAGGATTCTAATTTCTAAAATCCACAAAAATAAACATGCTATTCAAACAAGTAAGTCTTATTATATTAATTAGTATAATAAAGGACGGGATCATGTATTCTTCATAACTTCGTAATAGAATTATAGAATCTCTACATTATTTAGCATAAAAATTTTGCAGGTATCATGTATGGATAGTATTTTTCTTAAATATAATAAAATATGATCATTATATGCTAGCTATTTTTATTTTTAAGAGAATAAATAAGAAAATAACAAATTAAAAAAAAAAAAAAATCTTATAACGTCGCATGAAAGTTGTGAGCAATGAGTCCCCAAGGAATGCAACCTGTGCAAAACAATGAGTCCCAATGTAACTATGTAAGGAATGTAACAAAAAACATGGTGGGGATTTTAATTAAAGAAGATTTAGCAAAAACAAAAAGGAATGTAAATTAATTAAATAAGTGTCAGTTGTTTGATTGTATCTTTGTCTTTTTGAACGTCAGAAATTGGCACGTTACAGCAAAAAAAAGGAAGCCAAGCCAACAGCGTCTTGGTATTCTAACATTTTTGGAGCATATATATGTTTGTACTATCTTTTACATATGTGTTGGTGTGGCCGACATGCTCATGTTTATGTATCACTTATTTTTAATTAATGGGAAATAATGAATTTGATTTAATAATCAATATTTTAACACACCTCTCTACCTTTCTTTTTCTTTTCTTTTTTTGTCTACTTTCTAATTAGTAATTATATTAAAGAACTGTTAAAAAATATTCCAAAGTTCTTTTTGTAATTCAGATTGATATAGTCCGAGGAACTACCCAAGGGCCGCCCCCCCCCCCCCCCCCCCCCCAACAACCTTAAAAAAAAAAAAAAAAAAAAAAATACTAATATGTATATTAACAAAAAAAATTTTAATTCTGGCTCTTAAATTTATATACTTGGCCTCCCTCCCTAAAAAATTTACAAACTAATCCAAGAAATTCAACAAATAGATAACAAGAAAATCTCTAAAAAAAAAAAGCACATATCCAGATAATAAAAAAATCTCTGAACAAATCATAAATTTGGTCTAAGTAAAAATAATAACAACAAATTAATTATAAATCCTAGCAAAAAAAATCACAAAAACCTAATAACCTTTACCCAATTTCTCCCTTTCACTTGAGAGCTTTATGCCCCCTCAAATAACTCTACCCTCATAGCCATAGAGACAACTGCTATGCCATATATTGATTGCTTCATCCACACATTAGTTAGATCTTAAAAATATTAAGATGTGCCAATTAACTTACAAAACTCTTGATTATAAAATCTTATTATTAAATTTTTTTTTCAAAAGAAAAAATACAAATAATAATTAATAAATTAATGCTACTGATGCAACTTTGTCAACCTCTAGTATTAATATTTTAATTTTTTTAAATCTTTAAACAAAGAACTTCGGCCCCCCCTAAGTTTGAATCCTGATACCATCCTTAGATATAGCCAATTTTTCTTAACACGAGCACCATTGTCTCTTCCCTTGAAAACAAAAAGTTTTTATAATCTTGGATTCTTAATACTAATTAGAAAGCTTATTATAATCTTGATGGAAACGTAATAATAAGTTCCGATTTAGGAAACAATTTGGTATCATTAAATAGCTGCAATTGGGGAATTGTTTGGAAAAATATTGAAAGAATTATTCTCAAATTTTATCAAACATAAACACATCATCTATATATATAATATAACAAAATATAAACCATTGCTTTGTGGACAAACTCGATACCACACATTTTCCTACAGTATAATGACTCGAGAAAAAGGACAAACGTACGTGACTTGAAAAGTGGTTCACGGGTATTGAACTCAGAAGCAAAATAGAAAAGAAAAGAGCATGCAACTGTGAACTGACCGCAGAATTTTTAATTTGATATGGAAAAAGATATAAAAGCCCAATAAGGTTCAGCAAGTTCTTTATACTTCTCTTTCATAGGAATCACTTTCCACGGGAAATATTCCATATTTTGGATGTGGTGATGACTGATGAGACTGTCATGTCTCTGAATAAAACAAACCAACACACTCTCTTATTTAGTCACGGGTGTGCGCCCTTAGAATTCGTTTAAGTGTGGGGTTGCTTCAATTGAAAACAATGAATTCAATGATTGAGAGTTACATTATCACAAAAAAGAATTTTGTATGAACCAGTTTTCCGAGCAAGACCAATAAAAATATGAATCTATTCCTAACTACTTTCTTGTAATTAAAATTTGACAATTATTGTACTTTTGGGCCTTGGTCATGGCTTAATGGTCAGTCATGTTGGGCCTAGGAAATACCATGCTGAGTCTATAAAACGCGGGTGCTCCACCCATTACAAGGCCCTCGTTGTCCCATTTTAATGACTAGTTGCACCTTTGTCCATCATTGTTGGTAGGGGTGAGATCGGGTTGGTCCGGGCTTGGATTTGGTATTAAGGCTGGGTTTATTTGGACTAAAAATGATTTCCAACCGTAAAATATTAGGACCCCAAAGAAAATATTATCATATGTCTAATTGTGTTTTTAAAATTGCATTAGAAAATATTTCCAAATGTCTGATTGTGTTTTTGAAAATGTATTAAAAAAAAATTTCAAAAGTTTGACATATATGGGAAAAAAATTATCTTAACACATAATTTAAACTTGGAAATGGTCACCAAGGGTAGGTTGCAATCACTAGAGTGGTGGTTGAAGTGGTGTTGGGTGGGTTGATCAGAGAGAGAGGTTGGGATAATCTTCGAAAATTGTTTTACGGAGTGAGAGAGGCATAAACTAATTTACACCTCAAAATGGGGTTATTTCACGGTCAACTTGAAAATTTTTTTAGGTTAACTATTATTTTCATCCAGATCAAATATCCCAAAATGGGAAAATTATTTTCAATTGAAACAAACAAGGCCTAAACTGCATGCAAACATGATTACGATAGGTTTGAAGAATTTCAAACAGTGTTGAGTGTAGATATGAAGGTTTTCAATTGAATTGATTTGATAAGAATTTAAAACTATAATGTTCCTTAATTTTGCAATGATTTACCTTAGATTGTGATTCATCTTTAACCAAAAAAGTAACCCTATTAATGATATGAGTTGTATGAAACTAAGAATAACTTTGGCTTGACTTGGAAGAGTTTTGTTTATGTTTGCTTATTTGGTAAATGAGTCAAGCTCAAGCCTATGTTTAGTCTTGATTTTTAAACAAGTTGAGCTCAATACAAAATGACTTGTAGACAATGTACTAATAAAAATACAAGTAAAAGCCCATGGATAAAATGAAAATTTTATGTTTAACCCCCTAAATTTTGTATTAAAATGAAATCATTAGGACTTCACCTAAATGATTATTAGGATTTTATTTTGCTCCAAAATTTAAGGGTGAAAATGTAGAAGTTGAAAAGTTTATGAGACTAAATTTTGAAATCACTAACCCACAATGGTGGAAATAATTTGTCAATAAAATGTAAAATGTGATATTTAAATGAGGCTCTAACGATTTTATGTTAGTCCAAACCTTAGGAATTCAAATATAGTAATTGAAATTTTGTGGACTAAATTGTGATATGATCAAATCATAAGTTTATTAATAATTTGTTCATAAAATGCAAAACTTGCTATCCAAATAAAAACAAGAGCTCACGAGAGCTTATGTGGCAAAAAGTACTCATCTAGCTTCTTCCTTCAAAGCACTAAGGGCCTGTTTGTAGCAGTATTGGGGTTTTGGTTTTTAAACTAATGTGAAAATTGTGGTCTAAAACAATATAGAAGACAGGGAAGGGGAGAGTTGAAGAGATGTTGTGCAAGAGAGAGAAAAAAAAAAAAGCCTGTAGGAGAGAGAGAAAAAAAGCTACCTGCGACTTGTTTCAATCAACTCAGTTTGTGCAGGTCTCACGTTCTTCCACAATATTTACAACAATGCCACTTAAGTCTGTTACTTGAGTTTCGAAAACACCCTTTGAGGAGTTCTCTAAATGCATGCTTAAAATCACTTAAAGTGAGAACTGTTTTCTAAATATCACTATGAGAGTTCTTTTACCAAACACACAACTTAAAAGTAAGGCACACTTGTTTGAGCATTTAAATCACACAAAACAATTTTCAAATTCTGCTACCAATTATGGGCCCTTAGTATGTGTTTGGATAAAACTTACATGGCATTTGCGTTTTGCTCTTTTTTTTTTTTTTTTTTTTTTTTTTTTTTTTTTTTTTCACGCATTTTAGAGACAAAATTTAGCTGAAATAGTATGAATAGTAGCCGAAATTTTTGACTTTTTAGCACATTAGTGGGTCCTGTGCACTGTTTACGAAACTCACAAACTTCACTTTTCAGCAACTTTTTCATTAAAAATAGGTTCCACGACACTATTTACATATTTAAAAATTATTTTGCTACAGTATTTTCAATTTTCAGTTTCAGCAAAATAAGTTTTATCTAAACGGACTCTTAGTTTTACCATCATGCCTCTTTGTTTAAGAGTTTAGTGTCTAGGGTTATGGTATTTGGGAAGCTTTATGGTCCGTTTGGATTGAGGAGAAGGGAGGGAGAGTAGAGTAGAATAAAGTAGATTTAGCACAAAATTAACTTATTTTTAGCCAACACTACTCTACTCCCATTTTTTCCCCCCTCCATCCAAAGAGGCCATTAAAGTTTAGGATTTAGGGTCTAAGGCTTATGGTTATAGGTTTTAGGGTTTAGGCTTAGGATCATATAATGCCACCGTAGCTGAGTTATTTTCACATATTTTTTGAAAGTACATGTTAAAATAAATAAATAATTATCTTCAATGTAATAATAGATTGTCAAAATGTAATATTCGATTGTCAACGAGGCCTTAATCCTGAAAATTTTCCGTCGACTAAAGATTTCGAATAAACTAAGCGAGGCAGTCACATGTATTAAAAGACACCTTAACTTGTATCATGCAAATTTAAAGATAGACATGCAATCAAAAACAGAAAAGGATATAAAAGTGTTAACATAAAGACAAGAAAAAAAATATGCATCACATGAAATGCTATTGATGCCTGCAGTGTACCGTGTGTTGAACATGGTTGGTGCCCATCTTACGCACAAACACAGGGCCATTCCAGTGCGTATGACATATAAATGTGAAACTTTGGTGGATTTTCACCGTGAAAATAAGGAAAATCTTTGATGGATTTTGACCGTGAAAATATTATATGAATTCCTGTAGACTGATTGGGCGTGAGTAGAGGTCACACATTGCCTTTTCATTCGTGTTTGTTGAGACCCTCCCTCCATCAATTGATGAATAATGCTGGTGTCGCATAAAATGGAATAACTTCCACAACTCACCCACATGGCAAGTTGTGAGTAGTAAAAGTTGTGGCACAAGTTGTACCATTTTATGTGGAACTAGCATTACGCTCAATTGATAGGCTATATTGTTTTTTGTCAGCTAGAGACAATGAGACTCAATTGGTGAATTAGGCACATGGTTCTTACAAGTTACTTTATTATATAAATTACACTTTAAGCATAAGTCACCGTTTTAGTGCATTTCAAGTGTGTGTAAGAATATGTGTAATAAGGTGTGTATACAAAACTTTTGTATCATTCATCTGTTTTCTTTTCTGATGGGATAAATACTAGTGTACACTAGTTGTTACACACAACTGTACACACTCTTTTTGCATTAATTGGACCTCAGTTACTATTTTAGTGCCCAAAAAAAAAAATGTGTGTAGCGTTGTGTGCAACAAGTATGAAATAAACATTACCCTTCTTGATGTAGTCTTGGGCCTCTTGGCACCATAGGACATTATACTTTGAAACGTAAATGTTGAGGTCCAATTTATTTGTCAATGAGTATAACTTAGAAATAAATCAGGATTTGGTAATGTCGAAAGAATAGTATAGTGGGTTGTTAATGTGTATTAGGGTATATGGGCTTTAGGCCCGCTTTGTTTACTTGTATAGCACACTTACTTGTACTGTACACTTTGCCTCTTATATAAAGGCACTTATGTATATTCTATTACGTGTGAAATACAATACACTTATTCAGTATTTCTAATATAATATTAGAGTCATTGCTCTAATTTTCTTGTGTCTTGCAGTCTTGTCTTTGTCGGTATTTTCTGCTGCTTCAACTTCTATGGTCAGTAAGCCCTTTCAATGCCCTTTCCTGACTACTCCGCTGCTGTTAGAGGTCCTTAAGGTTGAATCTTTGCTGCCAAAAGCTCCTCCTCTGCCGCCAAGACCACTACCATCATCAGATTTGTCACTTCTGGCCTCCGATTAGGACATAAGACATATCATCGTGTAGCTTTTCAATTGCTCTACACAATGTCGCCGAGAAAATCCTCATCTGACTAGCCACGCACTGGTCACAGTTTCAACCAAATTTTCCACACACCACCAGGGTTGCTCCGATCATGTTGCCTCCACCACCATCGAACTCGTCTTTCTTCGATCTACAATTTTAGAAAAGAATTGGCTTCATCGGATATCTCACGCGCTCCCATGTGCCGTCGGTATACGTTGCACCGATTTCACGCGCCTCATGCGTTGTCTCTGTTGTCTCACGCGCGAAACAGCTCTGCCACGTCAACCCTAGCTGATGTCAGCATCTTGTCATCTGCTAACGTCATCTCCCATTCAGCCTATTGACATCATTTGTTGACTTGATGACTTCCAAAGTTGACTTTGACTAGGATTGACCATTGACTTTTTGCCAGAGTTGACTTTTGCAGTTCAAGTGTTCCTTACCCAGTTTTTTGCGTAGATTTCATTTTTGTAGTCCCTTTTTTTTTTTTTTTTTTGCAAATTTTGCTTCTAAATGGAAAGTAAGGACAAGTTTTCTTCTTATTGCAATAATCGTCGCTGAAAATCTAACAAACGTTTTTGTAATTTTTGCAAACGTTTTAGCCACAATATTGAGACTTGCTATCAATGCAACAAATTAGCTATTTCCATTTCTGTTGCTATAGTTGCTAACACTGAGAGTGTCCAACCCATGGCTCTTTGCACAATCTCAGTCTTTTGGATCCACTTTCACCATTTCCAGAGATGACCTTATAAATATCATTACTAATGTCATTCTTATGGTTGGTAATGCATCTTATTCCTCTTCTCTCTCAGTTTTATCTGGTATGTCTCCTACCTCTTGGCTTATGGATTCTTCTTGTTGCAATCACATGACACCTCACTTGTCCTTATTTTCTGAGCTTAAACTTGTACCACACCCTTTTAATATTTGCATAGCAAATGGTTCTACAATGTCTGGTCATAATATAGGTTCTGTTTCAACCTCCAATCTCTTAGTTCTTGGGGTCTTTAATGTTCTTGACCTTTCTTACAATTTATTTTCTATGGGACAATTAGCTGAGTTGGGTTATCGCATTATCTTTGATTATTCTGGGTGTATTGTGCAAAATCCGAGGATGGGACAGAGCTTGGGACTGGTCCTAGAGTTGGGCGTATATTTCCCATGGACAACCTTCGTCTTCCACTTGTTGCTCCTGTCTTTGTTGCTACAGCTGCTGCAGTTTCTTCTACTCCTTCCCTTGCACTTTGGCATGCTCGAATTGGTCACGCATCTTCCTCTCGGGTACAACAATTGGCTTCTAGAGGTTTATTAGGTTTAGTGTCTACTGAAAGTTTTCATTGTGTTTCATGTCAGTTAGGAAAACAACCAGTTTTGCCTTTCAATACTAGTGAATCAATATCCACTGATATCTTTGACCTTATTCATTTTGATGTTTGGGGGCCTTCTTCTATCTCTAGTATTGGTGAGTCTTGATATTTTGTTGTCTTTGTTAATGATTACTCTCGCTATAGCTAGATTTTTAATATGAAACATCATTCTAAATTATTGCAAGTATATTCTAATTTTGCAAAAATGGTTGAAACTCAATTTTCCAAACGTATCAAAATTTTTCGATCTGATAATGCTCTTGAGTACACTCAATATGCTTTCTAAGCTGTTTTGCAATCCTATGGCACTGTTCATCAACTAACTTATCCAGGTACCTCTCAGCAAAATGGTAAAATCGAACGAAAATTTCGTCATATTCTTGACACTGTTCGTGCTCTCCTTCTCTCTGCCAAAATTCTTGCCCCTTTTTGGGGCAAAGTTGCTCTTCATACTATTCATGCTATTAATCGCATTCCAAATCCTGTTATCCAAAATCAAACTCCATACGAGCGCCTTTTTGGGTCACCTTCAGATTATCACCACCTTCGCTTCTTCGGTTCTGCTTGTTTCGGTCTTTTTCAGCCAAATGAGCATAACAAACTTAAGCCTCAGTCAAGACTTTGTTGTTTTCTTAGCTATGGTGAAACTCAAAAGGGGTATCGGTGTTATGATCCTGTCTCTCATCATCTTCGTATCTCCCGCAATGTTGTCTTTTGGGAACATCTTTCCTTTGTCGAGCTTTCTCACTTCCGTGCCTCCCTATCTTCCTCATCTGTTTTAGATCTTTTTCCAGATGAGGCACATATTTCTTTTATAGCTACTCATGATCCTCTTATAGTTGCTCCTGATTCTTCTATAGACCACCAAAACCTTTGATCCCTTTCCTGGTTCACCCTTTAATGAATAGTTGGAAGATGCATAGGTTGAAGACGAGCTACCCAACCCTGAGCTTGGGTCCCTTGATCTTGATCTGCCTGAAGGTCTTGCACAAGACATTCCACTTCTTCACTTAACTCGGGTAAGATCCATTCCTACACATTTACTTGATTATCATTGTTACACTGCCTTTGATACACTGCACGAGCCTTACACCTATCGTGAGGCTTCCACTGACCCTTTATGACAGATTGCAATGAAAGAGGAACTTGATGCATTATCTAAAAAACCATACTTGGGATTTGGTGACTCTCCCCCTGAGAAATCTATGGTTGGTTGTAAGTGGATCTACAAGATTAAGATTCACTCTGATGTCCATTAAGTGCTACAAAGCTCCTCTTGTTACCAAAGGTTTTACACAGGAGTATGGGATTGATTATGAAGAGACCTTTGCTTCAGTTGCTTGTATCTCATTTGTTTGTGCCATCTTAGCTATTGTTGCTGCTAGTAAATGGGACCTTTTTCAGATGAATGTCAAAAATGCATTCCTTAATAGGGATTTAAGTGAAGAAGTTTATATGCAACCTCCTCTTGGTCTCTCTATTGAATCAAACAAGGTTTGTCACCTTCGATGTGCACTTTATGGCCTTAAACAAGCTCCACGAGCTTGGTTTGTAAATTCAGGTCTACCATCTCTTTCTTGGGTTACATGGCCATTCATTATTATTCTATCTTATTTCTTCGTCGCACTGATAGAGCCACTATTTTACTTCTCCTGTATATAGATGATATGATCATAACTGGTGATGACCTTAGTGGCATTCAAGAACTCAAAGATTTTCTTAGTCAGCAGTTTGAGATAAAAGATCTTAGACATCTCAGCTACTTCTTGGGTCTTGAAATCACTTATTCTATAGATGGAATATATATTACTCAAGCCAAGTATGCCTCTGAACTCTTGTCTCGTGCTGGACTTACTAATAGCAAGACTGTTAACACTCCAGTTGAGCATAATGTGCATCTGACTCCGTCAGGGGGCAAACTATTGTCTAATTCCTCTTTTTATAGAAGCTTGGTTGGCAGTCTAGTTTATCTTACTATCAATCGCCCAAACATTTCCTATGTTGTTCACCAGATGAGCCAGTATTTGTCTGCTCTACGATTGACTCGCTATTCTGCTGTTTTGCTCATTCTTTGATACCTAAAGGGCACTATTTTCCATGGTCTTTTCTATTCTCCTCTTGTTCTCTATGCATTTTTTGATGCTGATTGGGCAAGAGATCCCATTGATTGTAGGTCTACCACTGGTTATTTCTTTCTTCTTGGTTTTTCTTTGATTTCTTAGCGAAGTAAGAAACAAACTCATATGGCCCACTTCAATGCTGAAGCAAAATATTGTGCCCTTGCTAATACCACATTTGAGCTACTTTGGCTACAATGGCTTTTCAAAGATTTAGGTGTGTCTACATCCTCTACTACTTTTCTTTATTAAGACAACCAGAGTGCCATTCATATTGCTCACAATGATGTCTTCTATGAATAGACTAAATACATCGAGATCGATTGTCATTTTATCCGTTATCATCTTGTCCATGGTGCTCTCAAGTTGATCTTAGTCTCCTCTAAAAATCAACTTGCAGATATTTTCACCAAGTCACATCCTAAGGGACGTCTTTGTATTTTGGTTGACAACCTCATGTTGGTCTCACATCCACCTTGAGTTTGAGAGGGGCTGTTAGTGTGTATTAGGGTATGTGGGCTTTAGGCCCACCTTGTTTACTTGTATAGCACACTTACTTATATTGCACACTCTGCCTCCTATATAAAGGCACTCATGTATATTCTATTACATGTGAAATACAATACACTTATTCACGAGTTACTTGACACCTTCTCAATGCATAATTGAACTTCTAAGTTTATGTTTATAATTTGAGTCGTGCTTTTGACATTTACCCAGGATAGATAGCCTTGTGACTTCCCTTTGTCCCTAGGTTGGAATATATATATATATATATATATATATATATATAAAAGTAGAGATTTTATATAGGAGAGCATGAGGTTCTACCATGTGGCACACTCTATGAAGAGAATTGAAATACTCTTAAGCCATATCAGATATACGAACAAATTTAAAATTATGGACTTTTTATTTCCTTTAGTTCGATGTTTCAAGACTGCTTTTTGTTACATTTTTTATTCAATGTTTTAAGGCTACTATTTGTTTTAATTGGTTCAATGTTTTAAGACCTTTTCTCTCTCTCATATCAAATACAATAAGATAATAAAACGATGTCATTTACCTTCAACCTTTCAACGACAGCTACATAACTCTAACATTGCAGTTCTATTTTATCCTAACCCGTATGAGTAGGCTATGACCAAGGAAATGAGATTGTGTTTTTTATTCAGTGAAGGTAGCTTATAGTTTTAATGTTGAAGTTGAACATTGTGGATTTTTTGAAGTTTGTGATTCACTTTTGAGTCTTTAGATGTTTGGGATTTTGGTAGTCATAAATGTATTTTGTTTTGAAACTAAATAAAAAAAAAAAAAACATTCTAATAGATTATTTATGAAGTTAGCTTTTGTGTGTGTGTGTGTGTTATAGAACTCATAATTTATAGGTTTCTTTGTAGTTTTTTTACTACTATTTTGTGCGGTATGAGCCCTAATGATAAAAAAAAAAAAAAAAACTCGATGATGATTTCAAAGTATTTTCTGTTTTTTTTTTAAAAGGATATTGAAACCCAACTAAAGACAATTAAATTTTGATAATTGGATGCGTTTTTAGCCAATTTCTCTTTGTTTAATCACGTTCTCTTTAAGTTGATACTTACAAATGATTTTCTTAATTTCATTGAGATAATGAATTGGGTGTTTGCAATTGAGGTCTACATATTTAGTTGTGAGAATAGAGTGGTTAAGGAATTGTTTGAGAGGTTGCCTAAATTTATGCAATTTTAGGAAATAAAATTATTTTATGCTTTAAATTCTTATTTAGAGATTTTCAAATCATTTAATTAGTTTAAAAAATAAAATCTACTTTTAACAGTAAATATTATAATATAATGTTATACAATTTTTTTAAAATAAAATATGAATTAAGAAAATCAAGTTTTAAAGTATTCAACAATAATGTGGGCAAACATAAATATTATATAAAAAGATAAGTATTATATGTAAGTCTTAAAATATAGAAAAGTAATTTCAAGAAAAATTGTAAAGTAGTCCGCGCATTATGCTGGACATCATCTAGTTAAGATTAATTAGATAGATTTTCGGTCACACACATTTGAATATTAATGATTGGTAGAGATTCTTTACACCAATATACAACTGTCTACCAACTACACTCCTCGTCCATATGCGAAATAGGTACTTGGGAACAAACGTGTTGTCACTATAACCGGGTATTGAGAGCTAGTTTGAGGAAGGGAAAGTGACTTAAATGGAATTGAACTAAGGCCATGATATGTTGACATTTATGCCAGATTTTTACACACAATGAAGATAGATATTTGAAAAACAAAGGTTGTGATTATTGGATTTTGTGGTATGAATTGGTTTCCTTTTGATTAAGAAATTAAAGTGATCTTGCCTTGTCATGACTGCTAATTGTTGCACACTTTGGAGGGATAAGATTGGAAAATGAACCTAAAATATAAAGTAATTTCGATTGGAAAGAGGGTGAGCCTTTGACATTTTGTTTGGGGCACTTGTTTGTTCCGAATTGTGGAAGGCTAAATGTACTGAATCATCACAAGCTAAGGCTTCAATTGAATAGCCATAATATCTTAACACTCCACAAAACTGCAGAGCGTTTGAAACTTTGTTGAGGGCATTAGTTTCTTTCTCATGTGCAGCCTACCATGAAACATCTCTAGAGTCCAGCAAAGGCATCTCATGATTAGCCAGTCTTAACACTCCAAAAGATGCTGAACTGGTCTTACTCCAAAAGTTGACGCAGTTTGAATTTTTTTTTTTTTTTTTGATAGAGACGCTGTTTGATTGCTAATCAAGGATGATCGATATTGATGCTGGATCCTTAGACCAATCAAGAGTTCAAGTGGCTCATCACTTACGCATTTATGATATGAAATGTGGACTTACTTTGTACACTTCCAGTGAGTTGGGAGGGTGGCATTACATTTTCTACCGATAACTTTGTATTTTTTTAAAGTAGAAATTAACATTAGGTTTGTTAGAACTTTCTCATCAAGAATGTTAAATGTTATAAATGCTATTTTTTAACATCAAATTTTAAAAAGCACACTCCTTCAAAGGTGCTGGATGCTGTTTAAAAAAAAAAATTATTTGTTTAATAAAACACATCTCCCTTTAGATTTGATTTGCATCCACACAAGACTACCTTCCACAGTCCTCACAATGGGACCAACACTTTTCTGTTCCCATGCTTGTGTTTTTGTAGCTGGATATATGCAAAATTCCACGATTTTTCCAGCCAAAAGAACTAGTTACTTTTATGGTGTTTCACTACTACGATTGTTCCCATGCTTGTTGACTATTTCATATCACAATGGATGTAATTATTGATTTAAATAAATAAAGAATAAAGAAAAAATAAAAAAGAATATTTAAATGAAATGGTAAAATAATAGAATCTTTGATGTTAGGTGTATTGTAAAGTGAATTATTAAAATGAATAAAGTAACTTTTTGAGATTCTAAATGCTATATTTTATAGCATTCTTGATGAGAATGCTCTTACTATATAAGTAATAACAACCTTCACTATTTACACAATTGATCAACTCCTCTCTTTGAGTCTTTAGCGTAAATATTCAAAGCGTACCTCCTCGGCAATGGTAATTACACTCTTAATTCACTTATGAAGATACATTTTAGAGATTTGGTTGAGATATTTCGTTTTGTTATGTTCCTCTACCAGCAGGTTTTAGACAAGGTTTTCAGACCCGGACCGTTTATTGAACCGTAAAAATGAGAGGTTCAAGGTTTTTGAGGTTGAACCTAGGTCGAACCGGGGTCGAACCGTGATGACGTCATAATTAATTTAATAATTAATTAAAGCCTAAATATAGATATTAAATTTATAAAACTAGCAAAATTGACTAATATATCTATATATGTGAGAGAAATTTAATGATTTTCAAGCATATATTTAATAATTAAATAAGAAAGTTAATAAAATAAAATAATAACCATGAAAACATTAAAATTTATGATTAATTTTTGAAGTAAAGTTGAATATCTTTGAAGAATTTTAATTATAATTTTTTTTATTCCTTGTAAGAGATGGATAATTTAATTAAGTAGAATAAAATTGTGTTAAGTTGTTTTTATAAAAAAAAAAAAAAAAAAAAAATTGCTAAGGGGTTGGACCGCACGGTTCTTGACCGGTTCGTACGGTCCAATCCCGGTTTTAGGGGTTCACGGAATTGCCACAAATGCCCGGTTCTTTATGCTTAAAAAACCGGTTTTCATCACGGTTCACGGTTTTCACGGTCCGACCTCCCGGTCCGGTCCGGTTCTGAGAACTATGGTTTTAGATAGTCCAAAGTAAAAATTTCTTGTTATTATAAACAGAGGAATGTGCATAACACAGTAAAACAGAAAGATCCCCTCTTTGTATAAGGTCGCCTGAAAAATTAACGTTACATTTCTGAGATCCACCCCTCCTTTCGGTTTCAACTTAAACACAGAAAGATCAATTTTTTTTCTCCTTTATTATTGTGCTTGTACATTTGGTAAAACTTATTTTCAGTTTATTTTGCATAAAAAGTTGGTTACATATTACTTGTTGGGAATATACATGAATACCCAAATTTGTGAGACGCGAAAAACAAAAAGAAAATAACACACGCATGGCAATCACTGACATAAGAAATTATGTGGTTTAGCAAATTGCCCATGTCCATAGAATTGCAATGATTTTACTATTTTCAGGGAAATTGTACAAAGTTCAACTATATAGTTTTTTTTTCTCTAATACAACACCAACTCCAATTTGAAAGTAATAGAATTTATATCATGCATACTAGATTCACAATAGGCTACAAAATTAGCCAAAAATTTTACAAAGCCTTAGAAAAGCTCTCATTCAAAATTGTAACACTTTTATATGGGGTAAGGTAATAATCCGGATCAAACACAAACTACCCACATAACTCAACATTACTTAGGGCAAGGCATGTTGAATTCTACGGATACATTGAATGTATAGAATTGCATAAAACCAATGGGAAATTGTGTAAATTAGATGTACGGATTGTCTGAATTTGCAGAAAAATTGAATATCTAGAATTGTGTAAATTCAATGAGAAATTGTGTACATTATATGTACGGATTGTCTGGATTTACACAAAAATTGAACTTTGCGGATACGTTGAATGTACAGAATTGCGTAAATCCAACGAGATATTGTGTACATTAGATATACAGATTGTCCAGATTTGCAAAAAATTTGGATATCCAGATTAGTGTAATTTCAACGGGAAATTGTGTACGTTACATGTATGGATTTTCTGGATTAAAAAAAAGGAAAAGAAAAGAAAAGAAAAGGAACTCTGTGGATATGTTGAAAGTACAGAATTGCGTAGATCCAACGTGAAATTGTGTGCATTAGATGTACAGATTGTCTGGATTTGTAGAAAATTTGAATATTTAGAATTGTGTAAATTAAACGGGAAATTGTGTACATTATAAGTATGGATTGTTTAGATTTGCAGAAAATTTGAATTTTGCAATTACGTTGAATGTACAGAATTATGTAAATTGAATGGGAAATTGTGTATATTAGATGTACAAATTGTCTGGATTTGTAGAAAAATTGAATATCCAAAATTGCGTAAATTCAACGGAAAATTGTGTACAACATATGTGCAGATTGTTTGGATTTGCAGAAAAATTAAATATCCAGAATTGCATAAATTCCATAGGAAATTGTGTACATTATATGTACAGATTGTCAGGATTTACAAAAAAATGAACTTTACAGATACGTTGAACGTACAAAATTGCATAAATCTAGCGGGAAATTGTGTACATTAGATGTACAAATTTTTTGGATTTGTAGAAAATTTGAATATCTAGAATTGCGTAAATTCAATGGGAAATTGTGTTCAATATATGTAAGGACTATTTGGATTTACAGAGAATCTGAATTCTGTGGATATGTTGAATGTTCAGAATTACGTAAATCCAACAGGAAATTATGTACATTAGATGTACAGATTGCCTGGATTTGCTGAAAATTTGTATAACCAGAGTTGCGTTAATTTAACATGAAACTATGTACATTAAGTGTACGAATTGTTGGGATTTGCAGAAAATCTGAATTTTGCAGATATCTTAAATGTACAGAATTACATAAATCCAACTAGAAATTGTGTACATTTGATGTATAGATTGTCTAGATTTGAAGAAAAATTGAATACCTAGAATTGTGTAAATTCAATGGAAAATTGTGTACATTATATGTACAGATTGTTTGGATTTACAGAAAAACTAGACTCTACGGATTCATTGAATGTATAGAATTGCGTAAATTCAACGGGAACTTATGTACATTAGAAGTATGGATCGTTTGAATTTGCAGAAAATTTGAATACACAGAATAGTGTAAATTCAATGGAAAATTGTGTACATTATATGTACGAATTTTCTGGATTTACAGAAAATCTAAACTCTGCAGATACGTTGAATGTACAAAATTACGTATATACAACTGGCAATTATGTACATTAGAACTACGAATAGTCTAGATTTGCAGAAAAATTGAATATCTAAAATTGCGTAAATTCGACGAGAAATTGCGTACATTATATGTACGGATTGTCTGAATTTACAAAAAATCTAAACTTTGCGGATACGTTGAATGTACAGAATTACGTAAATTCAATAGGAAATTTTGTATATTAGAAGTACAGATTGTTTAGATTTGAAGAAAAATTGAATATCCTGAATTGTGTAAATTTAACGGGAAATTGGGTACATTATATGTACGAATTTTTTGGATTTACAAAAAATCTAAATTATGCGGATATGTTGAATGTATAGAATTGTGTAAATCCAACGGAACATAGTGTACATTAGATGTATGGAATGTCTAGATTTGCAGAAAATTTGAATATCCAAAATTGTGTAAATTCAACGGGAAATTGTACAGATTGTCTAGATCTGTAGAAAAATTGAATATCCAAAATTGCGTAAATTCAACTAGAAATTGTGTACATTATATGTACGAATTGTCTGGATTTGTTGAAAATCTGAATTCTATGAATATGTTGAATGTATAAAATTGCGTAAATCCAACGAGAAGTTGCGTACATTAAATGTACAAATTGTTTGGATTTACAGAAATTGAATATCAAGAATTGCGTAAATTCAACGGGAAATTGTGTACATTATATGTACAAATTGTCTAGATTTGTAAAGAATTTGAGTTCTGCAGATACATTGAATGTACAGAATTGCGTAAATTCAACAGGAAATTGTGTACATTATATGTACGAATTTTCTAGATTTACAAAAAATCTGAATTATGTGGATATGTTGAATGTACAGAATTGCGTAAATCCAACAGAACATAGTGTACACTAGATGTACGGATTGTCTAGATTTGTAGAAAATTTGAATATTCAGAATTGTGTAAATTCAACAGGAAATTGTACAGATTGTCTGGATCTGTAGAAATATTGAATATCTAGAATTGTGTAAATTCAACTCGAAATTGTGTACATTATATGTAGGAATTGTCTAGATTTGTTGAAAATCTAAATTCTACGAATACGTTGAATGTACAGAATTGCGTAAATCCAACGAGAAGTTGTGTACATTAAATGTACAAATTGTATGGATTTACAGAAATTGAATATCGAGAATTGCGTAAATTCAACAGGAAATTATGTACATTTTATGTACGAATTTTCGAGATTTACAGAAAATTTGAATTATGTGGATACGTTGAATGTACAGAATTGCGTAAATCCAATGGAACATAGTGTACATTAGATGTACGGATTGTCTAGATTTGTAGAAAATTTGAATATCCAGAATTGTGTAAATTCAACGGGAAACTGTATAGATTGTCTAGATTTGTAGAAAAATTGAATATTCAGAATTGTGTAAATTCAACTAGAAATTGTGTACATTATATGTACGAATTGTCTGGATTTGTTGAAAATTTGAATTCTAAGAATACGTTGAATGTACAGAATTACGTAAATCCAATGGGAAGTTGCGTACATTAAATGTACATATTGTCTGGATTTATAGAAATTGAATATCAAGAATTGCGTAAATTCAATGGGAAATTGTGTACATTATATCTACAAATTGTCTAGATTTGCAAAGAATTTGAGTTCTGCGGATATGTTGAATGTATAGAATTGTGTCAATCCAATGCGAAATTATGTACATTTGATGTACAGATTGTCCAAATTTGTAGAAAAATTAAATATCTAGAATTGCATAAATCTAACGGGAATTGTATCTATTAGATGTATGGATTGTCTAGATTTGCAGAGAATTTGAATTTTGCGGATACGTTGAATGTTTAGAATTGTGTAAATCTAATGAGAAATCATGTACATTAGATGTACGGATTGTCTAGATATGCAGAAAATTTGAATATCCAGAATTGTGTAAATTCATTAGGAAGTTGTGGACAATATATTTACAGACTACTTGGATTCACAGAGTATATAAATTTTGCGGATACATTGAATGTATAGAATAACTAACAGGAAATTTTGTATATTAGATGAACGGATTGCCTGGATTTGACGAAAATTTGTATATCCAGAAATGCATTAATTTAGCAGGAAATTGTGTAAATTAGGTGTACGGATTGTTGAGATTTGCAAAAAATTTGAATTCTGTGGATACATTGAGAGTACAGAATTGTATAAATCCAAAAGAAAATTATGCAAATTAGATGCATGAATTGTTTGGATTTACAGGAAAATTGAATATCCAGAATTACGTAAATTCAACTTGAAATTGTGTACATTATATGCACAGAATTTCTAAATTTGTAGAAAAATTGAACTCCACGAAAACATTGAATGCACAGAATTGTGTAAATCCAACAGAAAACAGTGTACATTAGATGTATGGATTGTCTGGATATGCAAAAAAATTGAAAATCCAGAATAATTCAAGAAATTATGTACAACATATGTACAGATTGTCTAGATTTATAGAAAATTTTAATGTTGCGGATACGTTGTATGTATAGAATTGCGTAAATCCAAAGGGAAATTGTATACATTAGATTTACAAATTATCTGGATTTGCAGATAATTTGAATATCCAAAATTACGCAAATTCAATGGGAAATTGTGTATATTATACATACGGATAGTTTGGATTTATAGAAAAATCGAACTCTACAAATATGTTGAATGGACTGAGTAAATCCAACGGGAAATTGTGTAAATTAGATGTACATATTGTCTAGATTTAAAAAAAAAAAAAAAAATTGAATATCTAGAATTGTGTAAATTCAATGGGAAATTTTGAATGTTATATGTACAAATTTTCTGGATTTACAAAAAATCTAATTACTATAGAAACATTGAATGTATAAAATTGTGTACATTAAATATAAGGGCTATCTCGATTTTGCAAAAAAATTGAATGTCAAGAATTGCATAAATTCAACGGGAAATTGTGTACGTTTTATGTACAAATTGTCGAGATTTACAGAAAAAATGAACTCTGCAGATACGTGGAATGTACAAAATTGCGTAAATCTAAAGGGAAATTGTGTACATTAGATATATGGATTTTCTAGATTTGTAGAAAAATTTGAAAATCTAGAATTGCGTAAATTCAAAAGGAAATTGTGTACAATATATGTAAGGACTATCTAGATTTACATAGAATCAGAAGTATGTGGATACCTTGAATGTTCAGAATTGTGTAAGTCCAACGAGAAATTGTGTACATTAGATGTACAGAATACCTAGACTTGCAAAAAATTTGTACATCCGGAATTGCATTAATTCAATGGGAAACTATGTACATTAAATGTATGAATTGTCGGGATTTGCAAAAAATTTGAATTCTGGGGATATGTTAAATGTACAAAATTGTGTAAATTCAACAGAAATTGTGTACATTAGATATATGGAATGTCTGAATTTGCAGAAAATCTGAATTTTGCAGATACGTCGAAAGTACAGAATTGCATAAATCCAACGGGAAATTGTGTGCATTAGATGTACGGATTATGATTTGCAGAAAATTTGAATATCTAGAATTGCTTAAATGAAATGGGAAATTGTGTACATTATATGTACAAATTGTCTGGATTTGCTGAAAATTTGAATTCTGCGATTACATTGAATTTATAGAATTGCATAAATTTAATGGGAAATTGTGTACATTAGAAGTACGTATTGTCTAGATTTGAAGAAAGTTTGAATATCATGAATTGTGTAAATTCAACGGGAAATTGTGTACATTATATTTATGAATTTTATAGATTTACAGAAAATCTGAATTATGCGGATACGTTGAACGTACAAAATTGCGTAAATCCACTTGGACATTATGTACATTAGATGTACGGATTGTTTGGATTTGCGAAAAATTTGAATATCAAGAATTGTGTAAAGTCAACGGGAAATTGTGTACATTATATGTACAGATTGTCTGGATTTGTAGAAAAATTAAATTTCCAGAATAGCGTGAATTCAACGGGAAATTGTGTACATTATATATATGAATTGTTTGGATTTGCTAAAAATATGAATTCTACGAATATGTTGAATGTATAGAATTGTATAAATCCAACGAGAAGTTGTGTAGATTAGATGTACAGATTGTTTGGATTTGCAGAAATTGAATATCCAAAATTGCGTAAATTCAACGGGAAATTGTGTACATTATATGTATAGATTGTCTGGATTTGCAGAGAATCTGAGTTCTATGGATACGTTGAATGTACACAGCTGCGACAATCCAATGGGTAATTATTTACATTAGATGTATGGATTGTCCAAAATTGTAGAAAATTAAATATCTAGAATTGCGTAAGTCCAATGAAAAATTGTGTACATTAGATGTACGGATTGTCTTGATTTATGAAAAATCTGAATTTTGCGGATACATTGAATGTACAGAATTGCATAAATCCAATGGGAAAATTTGTACATTAGATGTACAGATTCCTTGGATTTGCAAAAAATTTGAATATCCAGATTTGCGTAAATTCATTAGGAAGTTCTGGACAGTATATATATGGCCTACCTAGATTTACAAAGAATATGAATTCTGCAGATACATTCAATGTACAAAATTGCATAAATCCAACTGGAAATTGTGTACATTAGATGTTCGGATTGCCTGGAATTCTTGAAATTTGTATGTTCAGAATTGTGTTAATTCAGTGGGAAATTATGTAAATTAGGTGTGCGGATTGTCAGGATTTGTAGAAAATTTGAATTTAGCAGATACGTTGAGTGTACAGAATTTTGTAAATCCAACGGGAAACTGTGTACATCAGATGTACAGATTGTTTGGATTTACAGGAAAATTGAATATTCGAAATCATGTAAATTCAACGTGAAATTGTGTACATTATATGCACTAATTTTTGGGATTTGTAGAAAAACTGAACTTTGCAGATACGTTGAACGTACATAATTGTGTAAATCCAATGAAAAATTGTGTACATTAGATGTATGGAATGTCTAGATTTGCAGAAAAATTGAAAATCCAGAATTGCATAAATTAAATAGGAAATTGTGTACAATACATGTATGGATTGTCTAGATTTACTGAAAATCTGAATACTACGGATACGTTGTAAGTATAAAACTACGTAAATCCAACAGAAAATTGTATACATTAGATGTATGGATTGTTTGGATTTGCAAAAAATTTGAATATTCAGAATTGCGTAAATTAATTAGGAAATTGTGTAAATTATATGTACGGATTGTTTGGATTTGCAGAAAATCTGAATTTTGTAGTTACGTTGGTTGTACAGAATAGCATAAATCGATTGGAAAATGGTGTGCATTAGATGTAAGTATTGTCTGGATTTATAGAAAAATTGAATGTCCAAAATTACGTAAAATTAACAGGAAACTATGTACATTATATGTAGGATAGTCTACATTTACAGAAAATTTGAATTCTGCAGAGACCTTAAATGTACAAAATTGTGGACTGTCAGGTTTTTTTAGACAATCTGAATGTCTAGAATTGCATAAATTTCACGAAAAATTTTGTACATTATATGTACAAATTGTTGAGATTTACAGAAAATTTGATCTTTGTAGATACGTTGACTGTATAGAATTGCGTAAATCCAATGGAAATTGAGTACATTAGATGTATGGATTTTCTGGATTTGCAGAAAATTTGAATATCTAGAATTGCATAAATTAAACGTGAAATTGTGTACAATATATGTAAGGACTATCTAAATTTATAGTGAATTAGAATTCTGCGGATACGTAAAATGTTCAAAATTACATAAATCCAACAGGAAATTGTGTACACGAGATGTACGGATTGCCTGGATTTGCCAAAAAATTTTATATCTGGAATTTTATTAAGTCAATGGGAAAATGCAAACATTATATGCACAACTTTTTTGGCTTGCACAAAAACTAAACTCTGCATAATTTCAATGGGAAATTGTGTATGTTATATGTACGGAATCTTCAGATTTGTAGAAAAATTGAATATGTAGAACAGGGTAAATTCAACGGGAAATTGTGTACCTTATATGTACGGAATGTTTAGATTTGCAGAAAAATTAAATATCCAAAACTGCATAAATTCAATTGGAAATTGTGTACATTATATGTATGAAATTTCTGGATTTGGAGAAAAATTGAATATCCAAAACTAAGTAATTTCAATGGGAAACTATGTACATTATATGTACGGATTGTCTGGATTTGCAGAGAAATTGAATATTCAAAACTGCATAAATTAGCCGGTATATTGTGTACATTATATGTACAGAATGTCTAGATTTGTAGAAAAATTAATACCAAAAACTACGTAATTTCAATGAAAATTGTGTACATTATATGTATGAAATCTTTGGGTAAATTATGTTTACGGATTGTCTGGATTTGCGGCAAAAATAAATATCTAGAACAGCGTAAATTCAATGGGAAATTGCGTACGTTATATGTACGAAATGTATGGATTTGCGAAAAAATTGAATATCCATAATAGTGTAATTCAACGCGAAACTATGTACTTTATATGTACGGAATCATGGGAATCGTAGAAAAATTGAATACCCAAAACAGCGTAAATTCAGCGGAAAATTGTATACATTATATGTACGAAATGTCTGGTTTTGTAGAGAAATTGAATTTCCAGAAATGCGTACATTCAACGGGAAATTGCGCACGTTATATCTACAAAATGTCCAAATTTGCAGAGAAATTGAATATCCATACCTGCATAAATTCAATGAGATATTGTATGTGTACATTATATGTATGGAATCTCTAAATATGCAGAGAAATTGAATATCCAGAATTGCGTAATTCACCAGGAAGTTGTGTACATTATATTTGTATGAAAAGTCTGATTTTGTAGAAAAATAGAATATCTTGAAATGCGTAAATTCAAGGGGAAATTGTGCACATTATATGTACAGAATATCTGGTTTTGTAGAGAAATTGAATATCCATCTGTGTAAATTCAACAGGATATTGTGTACATTATACGTACGGTATGTCTGGATTGGCAGAAAACTTGAATATCCAGAAGTGCGTAAATTCAACATGATATTGTGTACGTTATATGTATGGAATATCTGGATTTGCAGAGAACTATAATATCTAGAAATGTGTAAATTCAACGAAAAATTGTGTACATTAGATGTACGGATTGTCTAGATATACAAAAAATTGAATATCCAAAATTGCATAAATTCAACAGGAAATTATGTATATTATATATGTACAGAATGTTTGGATTTGCGGCAAAATTGAATACCAGAACAACGTAAATTCAACGGGAAATTGTGTACAATATATGTACAAAATGTCTAGTTTTGCAAAGAAATTGAATACCCAGAACTACGCAAATTCAACTGAAAATTGTGTACATTATATGTACAGAATGTCCGGATTTTCAGCAAAATTGAATATCCAGAATAGCATAAAATTAACAGGAAATTGTGTACGTTATATGTAGGGATTGTCTTGATTTGTAGAGAAATTGAATATCCAAAAATACTTAAATTCAACTGGAAATTGGGTACATTATGTGTACAGATTATCTGGATTTGCGGCAAAATTAAATATCTAGAACTATGTAAATGCAACGGGAAATTGCGTACGTTAAATGTACGAAATGTCTGGATTTATGGAAAAATTGAACTTCCAGAACTACATCAATTCAAAGGGAAATTGTGTACATTATATGTACAAAATCTTGGAATCATAGAAAAATTGAATACCCAGAACAACATAAATTCAATGGGAAATTGTGTATATTATATGTACGGAATGTCTGGTTTTGCAGAGGGGATATCCAGAAGTGAGTACATTCATCGGGAAATTGAGTATGTTATATGTACGGAATGTCCGAATTTGCAGAGAAATTGAATATTCAGAACTGCATAAATTCAACGGGATATTGTGTGTGTACATTATATGTACGGAATCTTTGAATATGCAGAGAAATTGAATATCTAGATTTGCATAATTCACCTGGTAATTGTGTACATTATATATGTACGGAAAGTCTGATTTTGTAGAAAAATAGAATGCCTAGAAATGCTTAAATTCAAGGGGAAATTGTGTGCATTATATGTACGGAATGTCTGGATTTGCAAAAAATTTGTATATCTAGATGTGCGTAAATTCAACTAGATATTGTGTACATTATATGTATGGAATATTTGGATTTGTAGAAAAATATAATATCTTGAAATGTGTAAATTCAATGAAAAATTGTGTACATTAGACGTACGGATTGTTTGGATATGCTGAAGAATTGAATATTCAAGACTGCATAAATTGAACGGGAAATTGTGTATGTTATTTATGTACAGAATGTCTGGATTTGCGGCAAAATTGAATATCTAGAACAACATAAATTCAACAGGAAATTGTGTACAATATATGTACTGAATGTCTGGTTTTGCAGGGAAATTGAATACCTAGAACTGCGTAAATTCAACTGAAAATTGTGAACATTATATGTACGGAATGTCTAGATTTGCGGTAAAATTGAATATCCAGAACAGTGTAAATTCAATGAAAAATTGTGTACGTTATACGTACGAAATCTCTAGACTTGTAGAAAAAATGAATATCCAGAACAAGGTAAATTTAATAGGAAATTTTGTACCTTATATGTATGGAATGTCTGGATTTGTAGACAAATAAAATATCCAAACTGAGTAAATTCAATGGCAAACTGGGTACATTATATGTACGGATTTTCTGGATTTGCAGATAAATTGAATATCTTGAACATGGTCAATTCAACAGGAAATTGTGTACCTTATATTTACAAAATATCTATATTTGCAGACAAATTGAATATCCAAAACTGCGTAAATTCAACTAGAAATTGTGTACGTTATGAATCTCTAGAGTTTTAGAAAAATTGAATATCTAGAACGGGGTCAATTCAATGGGAAATTGCGTACCCTATCTTTATGGAATGTCTGGATTTGCAAACAAATTGAATATCTAGAACTACGTAAATTTAATGGGAAATTGTGTACATTATATGTACGGAATGTTTGGATTTAGAGAAAAATCAAATATCCAAAACTGTGTAAATTCAATGGGAAATTGTTTACAATATATGTATGGATTGTCTGGATTTGAAGAGAAATTGAATATCCAGAACTGCGTAAATTCAACAGGAAATTGTGTATATTATATATGTACGGAAAGTTTGATTTTGCAGAAAAATAAGTATCTAGAAATGCATAAATTCAAGGCAAAATTGTGTACATTATATGTACGGAATATCTGGTTTTGTAGAGAAATTGAATATCCAGAATTGCGTAATTCACCGAGAAATTGTGTACATTATATATGTACGGAAAGTATGATTTCACAAAAAAAAAAAAAAAAAGAATTTTCGGAAATGCGTAAATTCAAGGTGAAATAGTGTACATTATACGTACGAAATATCTGGTTTTGTTGAGAAATTGAATATCCATGTGTGTAAATTCGATGGGATATTGTGTGCTTTATATGTACGAAATGTCTAGATTTGCAGAAAAATTGAATATCCGGAAGTGCGTAAATTTAGAAGGATATTGTGTACATTATATGTACGGAATATTTGGATTTACAGAAAAATTATTTCTAGAAATGCGTAAATTCAACGAAAAATTATGTAAATTAGATGTACAGATTGTTTGGATATGCAGAAAAATTGATTATCCAGAACTGCGTAAATTCAACAGGAAATTGTGTACGTTATATTTGTACAGAATGTCTTGATTTGCGGTAAAAATTAGTATCCTGAACAGCGTAAATTCAACGAACTTGTAGAAATATTCAATATCCAGAACAGGGTAAATTCAAAGGGAAATTGAGTACCTTATATGTATAGATTGTCTGGATTTGCAGAGAAATTGAATATCCAAAACTGTGTAAATTAGCCGGTAAATTGTTTACATTATATGTACGGAATGTCTGGATTTGTAGAAAAATTAAAATCTAGAACTATGTAATTTCAACAGAAATTTGTGAACATTATATGTACGGAATCTCTAGATTTGCAAAAAAATTAAATATCTAGAATTGCATAAATTCAACGGGATATTGTGTATGTTGTATGTACAGAATCTTTGGATTTGTAGAGAAATTTAATATCCAAAATTGTGAAAGTTCAACGGGAAATTATGTACGTTATATTTGCATGGAATGTCTAGTTTTGCAAAAAAATCGAATATCCAGAATGGCGTAAATTCAACCGGAAATTGTGTACATTGTATGTACAGGTTGTATGGATTTGTAGAGAAATTCAATATCTAGAACTGCTTAAATTCAACTAGAAATTGCGTACATTTTATGTACGGAATGTCTGGATTTGTGGTAAAATTGAATATCCACAATTGTGTAAATTTATCGGGTAATTGCGTATGTTATATGTACGAAATGACTGGATTTGTGGCAAAATTGAATATCCAAAATAGTGTAAATTCAACGGGAAATTGTGTACGTTATATATACAAAAAATCCAGATTTGCAGAAAAATTGAATATCCAGAACAATGTAAATTCAGTAGGAAATTGTGTCCAATATATGTACAGAATGTCTGGTTTTACAGAGAAATTGAATTTTGCGAATTGCGTAAATTCAACTGGAAGTTGTGTACATTATATGTACGGACTGTCGGGACTTGTAGAGAAATTGAATATCCAGAAGTTCTTTAATTCAACTGGAATTTGTGTACGTTATATATGTACAGAATGTTTGGATTTGCGGCAAAATTGAATATCTAGAACAGCTAAATTCCATGGGAAATTGGGTCCAATATATGTACGGAATGTTTGGTTTTGCAGAGAAATTGAATTCTAAGAACAGCGTAAATTCAATTGGAAATTGTGTACATTATATGTACGGATTGTCGGGATTTGTAAAGAAATTGAATATCCAAAAGTGCTTAAATTCAACTGGAAATTGTGTATGTTATATATGTACAGAATGTTTGGATTTGCAGCAAAATTGAATATCTAGAACAGCTAAATTCAACGGGAAATTGTTTCTAATATATGTACGGAATGTCTCGTTTTGCAGAAAAATTGAATTCTAAGAACAATGTAAATTCAACTAGAAATTGTGTACATTATATGTATAGATTGTTTGAATTTGTAGAGAAATTGAATATCCAGAAGTGCTTTAATTCAACTTGAAATTGTAGACATTATATATGCACAGAATGTCTGGATTTGCGGCAAAATTGAATACCCATAACAGCGTAAATTCGACGGTAAATTGTGTACGTTATATATGTACCGAATGTTTGGATTTGTGGCAAAATTGAATATCCAGAATGGTGTAAATTCAACGGGATATTGTGTCCAATATATGTACGAAATTTTTGGTTTTGCAGAGAAATTAAATACCCAGAATTGTGTAAATTCCACTAGAAATTGTGTACATTATATGTGCAGATTGTTTGGATTTGTAGAGAAATTGAATATCCAGAAGTGCTTAAACTTAACTGAAAATTGTGTACATTATGTGTACGGAATGTTTGAATTTATAGAAAAATTTAATATTTAGAATTGTGTAAATTCAATTGAAAATTGTGTACATTATATGTACAGATTGTCTAGATTTATAGAGAAATTGAAAATATAGAAGTGCTTATATTCAACGGGAAATTGCGTACGTTATACATACAGAATCTTTGGAATCATAGAAAAATTGAATACCTAGAATAGCGTAAATTCAACGGAAAATTGTGTACATTACATGTTTGGAATGCCTGGTTTTGCAGAAAAATTGAATATCTAGAAGTGCGTACATTCGACGGGAAATTGGGCATGTAATATGTATGGAATGTCTGGATTTACAGATAAATTGAATATCCAGAACTACTAAATTCAACAGGATATCCAGAATTTGCGAGAAATCTCAAAATTTGTAGAGAAATTTGATATCCAGAATTGCGTAATTCACCTAGAAATTGTGTGCATTATATATGCACAAAAAGTTTGGTTTTGCAGAAAAATTGAATATCCAGGAGTGCGTATATTCAACAGGATATTTTTTACATTATATGTATAGAATATCTGGAATTGCAGAGAAATATTATATTTAGAAATGCTTAAATTCAACGAAAAATTGTGTACATTTGATATACGGATTGTCTAGATGTGCAAAAAAATAGACTATCCAGAACTGTGTAAATTCGACAAAAAATTTTCTATGTTATATATGTTCCATATGTCTGGATTTGTGGCAAAATTGAATATCCAGAACAGCAAAAATTTAACAGACTTGTAGAAAAATTGAATATCCTGAATGGGGTATATTTCACTGGAACTTGTGCACTTATATGTACGGATTGTCTGGATTTGTAGAGAAATTGAATATCCAGGAGTGCGTAAATTCAACAGGATATTTTTTACATTATATGTATAGAATATCTGGAATTGCAGAGAAATATTATATTTAGAAATGTGTAAATTCAGTGAAAAATTATGTACATTAGATATACGGATTGTCTAGATGTGCAAAAAAATAGAATATCCAAAACTGCGTAAATTTGAAAGAAAATTTTCTATGTTATATATGTTCAGAATGTATGGATTTGCGGCAAAATTGAATATCTAGAACAGCAAAAATTCAACGGACTTGTAGAAAAATTGAATATCCTAAATAGGGTATATTTCATTGGAACTTGTGCACTTACATGTACGGATTGTCAGGATTTGTAGAGAAATTAAATATCTAGAAGTGCTTAAATTCAACTAGAAATTGTGTACATTATCTATACAGAATGTCTACATTTACAGAAAAATTTAATATCCAGAATTGCATATATTCCATTGGAAATTGTGTATAGTATATGTATGGATTGTCTGGATTTGTAGAGAAATTGAATATCTAGAAGTCCTTAAATTCAACTAGAAATTTTGTACATTATGTGTACAGAATGTTTGGAATTATAGAAAAATTGAATACCCAGAATTGCGTAAATTCAATCGGAAATTGTGTACACTATATGTACAGATTGTCTGGCTTTGTAGAGAAATTGAATATCCAGAAGTGTTGAAATTCTATTGAAAATTGTGTTCATTATGTGTATGAAATGTCTGGATTTGCGACAAAATTGAATATCCAAAACAGCATAAACTCAACGGAAAATTGTGTAAGATATATGTACGAAATCTTTGGAATCATAGACAAATTGAATACAAAAAATAGCATAAATTCAACGGGAAGTTGTGTGCATTATATGTACGAAATTTTTGGTTTTGTAGAGAAATTAAATATCTAGAAGTGTGTGCAGTCAGTGGGAAATTACGTACGTTATACGTACAGAATGTCTGGATTTGCAGAGAAATTAAATAACCAGAACTGCATCAATTCAACAGGATATTGTGTGTGCACATTATATGTACGGAATCCCTGAATTCATAGAGAAATTGAATATCTTGAATTGCGTAATTCACTAGGAAATTGTGTACATTATATATGTACGAAAAGTTTGATTTTGCAAAAAAATTAAATATCCAGAAATGCGTAAATTCATGGGGAAATTGTGTACATTATATGTATGGAAAATTTGGATTTGTGGCAAAATTGAATATCCTGAACAGTTTAAATTTAGTGGGAAATTGTGTCCAATATATGTATGGAATGTCTAGTTTTGTAGAGAAATTGTATTCTAAGAACTGCGTAAATTCAACTGGAAACTGTGTAGATTATATGTTCGAATTGTTTGGATTTGTAGGGAAATTAAATATCAAGAAGTGCTTAAATTTAACTTGAAATTGTGTACATTATATATGTATAGAATGTCTAGATTTGTGGCAAAATTGAATATCCAGAACGGCAAAAATTCAACGGCATATTATGTCCAATATATGTACGGAATGTCTGGTTCTCCAGAGAAATTGAATTCCCAGAAATGTGTAAATTCCACTGAAAATTGTGTACAATATATGCGCGGATTGTTTGGATTTGTAGTGAAATTGAATATCTTGAAGTGCTTAAATTCAACAGGAAATTGTGTACATTATGTGTATGGAATGTCTGGATTTACAGAAAAATTTAATATCCAAAACTACGTAAATTCAACTAAAAATTGTGTACATTATATGTACGGATTGTTTGGATTTGTAGAGAAATTAAATATCCAGAAGTGCTTAAATTCAATGGGAAATTGTGTTCATTATATGTATGGAATGTCCGGTTTTGCAAAGAAATAGAATATCCAGAAGTGTGTACATTCAATGGAAAATTGTGTATGTTATATGTACGAAAAGTCTGGATTTGTAGAGAAATTGAATATCCAGAACTGCATTAATTCAACAGGATATTTTGTGTGTACATTATATGTAAGGAATCTCTGAATTTGCAGAGAAATTGAATATTCAGAATTGTGTAATTCGGGAATGTGTGTACATTATATATGTATGGAAAGTCTAATTTTGCAAAAAAAATGAATATCTAGAACTGGTTAAATTCAACTAGAAATTGTGTACATTATATGTAGGGATTGCCTAGATTTGTCGAGAAATTGAATATCCAAAAGTGCTTGAATTCAACTGGAAATTGTATACATTATGTGCACTGAATGTCTATATTTACAGAAAAATTGAATATCTAGAACTGCGTAAATACAGCTGGAAATTGTGTATATTATATATACGGATTGTCTAGATTTGTAGAGAAAATGAATATCCAGAAGTGCTTAAATTCAATTGGAAATTGTGTACATTACGTGTACGGAATGTTTGCATTTTTGGGAAAATTGAATTTCCAAAACTGTAAAAATTCAACGGGAAATTGTGTACGTTATATGTACGAAATGTTTGAATTTGCGGCAAAATTGAATATCCAGAACAACATAAGTTCAATGGCAAATTGTGTATGTTATCTGTATGGAATCTTTCGAATTGTTGAAAAATTGAATACCCAGAACAGCGTAAACTCTATGGGAAATTGTGTGCTTCATATGTACGAAATGTCTGGTTTTGTAGAGAAATTGAATATCTAGATGTGCGTACATTCAAGGGGAAATTGCATATGTTATACATACAGAATGTTTGGATTTGTGAAGAAATTGAATATCCAAAACTGCATAAATTCAACGGGATATTGTGTGTGAACATTATATGTACGAAATCCCTAAATTTGCAGAGAAATTGAATATCCAAAATTGCATAATTCACCGTGAAATTGTGTACATTATATATGTACGGAAACTCTGATTTTGCTGAAAATTTGAATATCCCGAAATGCATAAATTCAAGGGGAAATTGTGTACATTATATGTAAAGAAAATCTATATTTGTGGCAAAATTGAACATCCAGAATAGTGTAAATTCAATGGGAAATTGTGTCCAATATATGTACGGAAAGTCTGGTTTTGCTGAGAAATTGAATTCCAAGAACTACATAAATTCAACAGGAAATTGTGTACATTATATGTATCGATTGTCTGGATTTGTAGAGAAATTGAATATCTCGAAGTGCTTAAATTGAACTGGAAATTGTGTTCATTACGTGTACGAAATGTCTGGATTTTTGTAAAAATTGAATATCTAGAACTACGTACATTCAATCGGAAATTGTATACATTACATGTACGGATTGTCTGAATTTGTAGAGAAATTGAATGTCCAGAAGTTGTTAAATTCAACTGGAAATTGTGTACAATATGTGTACGGAATGTCTGGATTTTTGGCAAAATTGAATATCCAAAATAGCGTAAATTCAACGGGAAATTATGTACGTTATACATACGAAATGTTTGGAATTGTAGAAAAATTGAATACCCAGAATAGCGTAAATTCAATGGGAAATTGTGTGCATAATATGTATGGACTGTTTGGTTTTGCAGAGAAATTAAATTCCAAGAACTGCAAAAAGTCAACAAGAAATTTTGTGCATTATACGTACAAATTGTCTAGATTTGCAGAGAAATTGAATATCCGGAAGTGCTTAAATTTAATTGGAAATTGTGTATGTTATATATTTACTGAATGTTTGGATTTGTAGCAAAATTGAACATCTAGAACAACGTAAATTTAGTGAGAAATTATGTACATTATACGTGTACAGAATGTTTGGATTTGCGGCAAAATTGATTATCCTGAACAACGTACATTCAACAGGATATTGTATATATTATATGTACGGAATATTTGGATTCCCAGAGAAATATTATATCTAGAAATGTGTAAATTCAGCAAAAAATTTTGTACATTAGAAGTATGGATTGTCTAAATGCGTAGAAAAATTGAATATCCATAACTGTGTAGATTCAACGGGAAATTGTGTACATTATATATGTATAGAATGTCTGGATTTGTGGTGAAATTGAATATTCGGAACAGCTTAAATTCAATGGACTTGTAGAAAAAATGAATATCCAGGACAAGGTAAATTCAATGGGAAATTGTGTACCTAATATGTATGGAATGTCTGGATTTGCAGACAAATTGAATATCTAGAATTGCGTAAATTCAAGTAGAAATTGTGTACATTATATTACAGAACATCTGGTTTTGTAGAAAAATTTAATATCCAGAACTAAATAAATTCAACAGAAAATTGTGTTCATTATATATGTACAAAATGTCTGGATTTGTGGCAAAATTGAATATCCAGAACAAAGTAAATTCAATGGGAAATTGTGTCCAATATATGTATAGAATTTCTGGTTTTGCAGAGAAATTGAATTTTGAGAACTGCGCTAATTCAACTAGAAATTGTGTACATTATATGTACGAAATGTCTTGATTTGTGGCAAAATTGAATATACAGAATAGCGTCAACTAACCGAGAAATTTTGTCCAATATATGTACAGAATGTTTGGTTTTGCAGAGAAATTGAATTCCCAGAATTGCGTAAATTCAACTGGAAATTGTGAACATTATGTGTATGGAATGTCTGGATTTGTGGCAAAATTGAATGTCCAGAATAGTGTAAATTCAATGGGAAATTGTGTACGTTATATGTACGGAATGTCTAGATTTGCAAACAAATTAAATATCTAGAACTGCGTAAATTCAATGAAAAATTGTGTACCTTATATGCACAGAATGTTTGGATTTATAGAAAAATTGAATACCCAAAACTGATTAAATTCAACTGGAAACTGTGTACATTATATGTGAGGAATGTCTGGATTTGTAGGAAAATTAATATCTAGAACTGCCTAATTTCATCAGAAAATTGCATACAGTATATGTACGATTTTTTTTTTTTTTTTGATTTATGGCAAAATTGAATATCCAAAACTGCGTAAATTCACTGGGAAATTGTGTATGTTATATGCATGGAATCTTTGGAATCGATGAAAAATTGAATACCCAGAACAGCACAAATTCAACGGGAAATTGTTTACGTTATATGTACGAAATGTATGGATTTGCGGCAAAATTGAATATTCAGAACAACATAAATTCAATGTAAAATTGTGTACGTTATACGTACGAAATCTTTGGAATTGTAGAAAAATTGAATACCCAGAATAGCGTAAATTCAACGAGAAATTATGTACATTATATGTACGAAATATTTGGATTTGCAGAGAAATTAAATATCCAGAATTCCATAAATTCAATAGGATATTTTGTGTGTACGTTATATGTATGAAATCTCTAAATTTGCATAGAAATTGAATATCCAGAATTGCATAATTCACCGAGAAATTGTGTACATTATCTATGTATAGAAAATCTGATTTTGTAGAAAAATTGAATATATAGAAATGCGCAAATAAAAGGGGAAATTGTGTACATCATATTTAGGAAAAATCTAATTTTGCAGAAAAATTAAATATCTAGATTTGCATAAATTCACCGGGAAATTGTGTACGTTATATATGTACAAAATGTTTGGATTTGTGGCAAAATTGAAAATCCAGAGTAGCGTAAATTTAATGGGAAATTGTGTATGTTATATGTACAGAATCTCTGGACTTGTAGAAAAATTGAATATCCAGAACAGGTAAATTCAACATGAAATTGTATACCTTATTTGTATGGAATGTCTGGATTTGTAGACAAATTGAATATCCAGAACTACGTAAATTCAATGGGAAATTGTGAACATTATATGTACGAAATGTCTGGATTTGGTGAAGAATTAAATGCTATTATATTTTCAAAATGTTTGGATTTGTAGAGAATTTGAATATCCAGAACTTCGCAAATTAGCCGGTAAATTGTGTACATTATATGTGCGGAATTTCTAGATTTGTAGAAAAATTAATATCCAAAACTGCATAATTTCAACGGAAAATTGCATACATTTTATGTACGGAATCTTTGGATTTGTGGCAAAATAGAATATACAGAATTGCGTAAATTCGATGGAAAATTGTGTACGTTATATGCATGGAATCTTTGGAATCGTAGAAAATTTGAATACCTAGAACAGCGTAAATTCAACGATTATATGTTTGGAATGTCTGGTTTTGCAGAAAAATTGAATATCTAGAAGTGTGTACATTCACCAGGATATTGTGTATATAATATGTATGGAATGGTTGGATTTGCAGCGAAATTGTATATCTAGAACTGCAAAAATTCAATGGGATACTGTGTATGTACATTATATGTGCGAAATCTCTGAATTTGCAGAGAAATAGGATATCTAGAATTGCATAATTCATCGGGAAACTGTGTACATTATTTATGTACGGAATGTTTGGTTTTGCAAAAAAATTGAATATCCAGGAGTGCGTAAATTCAACACTATATTGTGTACATTATATGTACGACATGTTTGGATTTGCAGACAAATTGAATATCCAGAACTGAGTAAACTAACGAAAAATTGTGCACATTATATGTGCGGAATGTCTAGATTTGCAGATAAATTGAATATCTAGAACTGAGAAAATTCAATGGGATATTGAGTACATTATATGTATAAAATGTATGAATTTGGGAAAAAATTGAATAACCAAAATAGTGTAAATTCAACAAGAAATTGTGTACATTAAATGTATGGATTATTTGAATTTGCAGAGAAATTGAATTTCTAGAACTGTGTAAATTAATAGTCAGTTGTGTACATTATATGGACGGAATCTGTAAATTTGCTGAAAAATTAAATATGTATAGAATGTCTAGATTTTTAGAGAATTTGAATATCCGAAACTGCGAAAGTTAGCTGGGAAATTGTGTACATTATATGTACGGAATGTGTGGATTTGTAGAAAAATTTAATATCTAGAACTGCGTAAATTCAACGAGAAATTGTGTACATTATATATATACCGAATGTCTAGATTTGCAGACATATTGAATATCCAGAATGGCATAAATTCAATGGGAAATTGTGTAAATTATACACCTACGGAATGTTTGGTTTTGCAGAGAAAATAAATATGTTGAAGTGTGCAGATTCAACGAGAAAATGTTTGGATTTGCAAAGAAATTAAATATCCAAAACTACATCAATTCTGGTGGAAATTGTGTATATTATATATCTGGGGGAATTTCTGAATTTCTAGACAAAATGAATATCCAGAATTTCATAAATTCAACGAAAAATTGTGTACAATATATATGTACGAAATGTTTGGTTTTACATAGAAATTAAATATCCTGAAGTGCATAGATTCAACGGGAAATTGTGTACATTAAATATACAAATTGTCTAGATTTGTGGAGAAATTGAATATCCAGAACTGTGTAAATTAGCCGGTGAATTGTGTACATTATATGTATAGAATATCAGGATTTGTTGATAAATTAAATATCTAGAATTGCGTAAATTCAATGAAAAATAGTGTACATTAAATGTGCGGAATGTCTATATTTGCAGAGAAATTGAATATCCATAATTGCATAAATTCAACAAAAAACTGTGTCCAATATATGTACAGAATGTTTGGTTTTGCAGAGATATCAAATATCCTGAAATGCATAGATTCAGAATTATGTAAATTCAACGGGAAATTGTGTACATTATATGTCCGAATTGTCCAGATTTGCAGAGAAATTAAATATCCAAAATGGCATAAGTTAGCTAGGATACAGTGTACATTATATGTATGGAATGTCTGGATTTGTAGAAAAATTGAATGTCTAGAACTGCGTAAATTCAATGGGAAATTATGTACATTATATATGTACCGAATGTCAAGATTTGCAGACAAATTGAATATCCAGAATTGCCTAAATTCATCGAGAAATTATATACATTATATATGTTCGGAATGTCTAGTTTTGGAGAGAAATTGAATCTCCTGAAGTGCGCAAATTCAATGGAAAATTGTGTAAATTATATGTACGAAATGCCTGGATTTGCAGAGAAATTAAATATCCAGAACTGCGTAAATTCAACGAACAATCGTGGAGATTATATGTATAGAATGTCTGGATTTGTAGGCAAATTAAATATCTAGAACTGCGTAAATTCTGTGAGAAATTGAGTACATTATACGTACATAATGTTTGGATTTGAAGAAAAATTGTATATCCAAAACAGTGTAAATTCATCTGGAAATTGTGTGCATTAAATGTACGGATTGTATAGATTTGTAGTGAAATTGAATATGCAGAACAGTGTAAATTAGCGGTGAATTGTGTAAGTTATATGTACAGAATCTTTGGATTTGCTAAAAATTAAATATCTAGAATTGGGTAAATTCAACGGGATATTGTGTACGTTATATGTGCGGAATCTCTTGATTTGCAAAGAAATTGAATATCTAGAACTGCGTAAATTGTACATTAAATTGTGTACATTATATATACGGAATGTTTGGATTTTCAGGCAAATTAAATATCCAGAATTGCTTAAATTCAATGGGAAATTCAATACATTATATGTATAGAATGTCTAGATTTGGAGAAAAATTTAAAATCCAAAACAGTGTAAATTTAATGGGAAATTGTGTAAATTAAATGTACGGATTCTCTGGATTTGCAAAGAAATTGAATATCCAGAATTGTGTAAATTAATTAGTGAATTGTGTAAATTCAACGGAAAATTGTGTACGTTATATGTACAAATTGTCCAGATTTGCAAAAAAATTGAATATCTAGAATTGCGTAAATTATCCAAGAAACTGTACACATTATATGCGCGTAATGTCTGGATTTGTAGAAAAATTGAATGTCTAGAACTGCATAAATTCAATGGAAAATTGTGTACATTATATATGCACCGAGTGTTTAGATTTGCAAACAAATTGAATATCTAGAATTGCATAAATTCATCGAGAAATTATGTACATTATATATGTTCAAAATGTCTAGGTTTGTAAAGAAATTGAATCTCCTAAGTGCGTAAATTCAATGGCAAATTGTGTACATTATATGTCCGGAATGTCAGGATTTGCAGATGAATTGATTATCCAGAATTACGTAAAGTCAACGAGAAATTGAATACATTATATGTACAGAATGTTTGGAGTTAAAGAAAAATTTAATATCCAAAACAGTGTTAATTCATCGGAAATTGTGTTCACTAAATATACGAATTGTCTAAATTTGTAGAGAAATTGAATATCCAGAACAGTGTAAATTAGCCGGTGAATTGAGTACATTATATGTACGAAATCAATGGATTTACTGAAAAATTAATTATCCAGAATTGAACAAATTAATCGGGAAATTGTGTACATTATATATGTACCAAATGTCCAGATTTGAAGACAATTTGAATTTCCTGAATTGCATAAATTCAACGAGAAATTGTATATGTTATATATGTTCAAAATGTTTAGTTTTGCGAGAAATTAAATATCCTGAAGTGCGTAGATACGTAAATTCAACGGAAAATTGTGTACATTATATGTACAGATTGTCTAGATTTGCAGAGAAATTAAATATACAGAACGGCGTAAATTAGCCAAAATATTGTGTACATTATATGTACGGAATGTCTGGATTTGTAGAAAAATTGAATGTCTAGAACTGCGTAAATTTAACAGGAAATTATGTATATTATATATGTACCGAATTTCTAGAATTGCAGACAAAATTGAATATTTAGAATTGCATAAATTCATCGAGAAATTGTGTACATTATATATGTTCAAAATGTCTGGTTTTGTAGAGAAATTGAATCTCCTGAAGTGTGTAAATTCAACGGGAAATTGTGTACATTATATGTATGGAATGCCTAGATTTGCAGAGAAATTAAATATCCAAAAATGCGTAAATTCAATGAAAAATCATGTAGATTATATGTAGAATTTCTAGATTTGCAAACAAATTGAATATTCAGAACTGCGTAAATTCAATGAGAAATTGACTACATTATATGTACGTATTATCTGGATTTGAAGAAAAATTGTATATCCAAAACAGTGTAAATTCATCTAGAAATTGTGTTCATTAAATGTACGGATTGTATAGATTTGTAGTGAAATTGAATATGCGGAACTGTGTAAATTAGTCGGTGAATTGTGTATGTTATATGTACGAAATTTTGGATTTTGCTAAAAAATTAAATATCCAAAATTGGATAAATTCAACGAGATATTGTGTACGTTATATGTATGGAATCTGTGGATTTGTAGAGAAATTAAATATTTGAAACTTCGTAAATTGTACGAAAAATTGTGTACATTATATGTACGGAATGCTTGGATTTTCAGGCAAATTAAATATTCAGAATTGCTTAAATTCAATACATTATATGTACAAAATGTCTGGAATTGGAGAAAAATTGAAAATTTGAAACAGTGTAAATTCAGTGGGAAATTGTGTACATTAAATATATGGATTGTCTAGATTTGTAGAGAAATTGAATATGCAGAACTGTGTAAATTAGTTGGTGAATTGTGTACAATATATGTACCGAATGTCGGGTTTTGCAAGAAAAATTAAATATCAAGAATTGTGATAGTTCAACGAGAAGTTATGTACATTATATGTACGGAATCTCTAGATTTGGAGAAAAATTGAATATTCAGAATAGCGCAAATTCAACGGGAAGTTGTGTACATTATATGTACGGATTGTCCAGATTTGCAAAAAAAATTGAATATCTAGAACTGCGTAAATTACCTGAGAAACTATGCACATTATATGTCTGTAATGTCCAGATTTGTAGAAAAATAGAATGTCTAGAACTACGTAAATTCAATAGAAAATTGTGTACATTATATATGCACCGAATGTTTAGATTTGCAAACAAATTGAATATCCAGAATTGCATAAATTCATCAGGAAGTTGTGTACATTATAAATGTTCGAAATGTTTGGTTTTGTATTAAAATTGAATCTCCTGAAGTACATAAATTTAACGGCAAATTGCGTACATTATATGTACAGAATGTCAGGATTTGCAGACAAATTGATTATCTAGTACTGCGTAAAGTCAACGAGAAATTGAGTACATTATATGTATAGAATGTTTGGAGTTGAAGAAAATTTAATATCCAAAACAATGTAAATTCATCGAGAAATTGTGTTTATTAAATATACGGATTGTCTAAATTTACAGAGAAATTGAATATCAATAACCGTGTAAATTAGCCGGTGAATTGTGTACATTATATGTATGAAATCTCTGGATTTACTAAAAAATTAAATATCCAGAATTGCATAAATTCATTGGGAAATTGTGTATATTAAATGTGTATCGAATGTCCGGATTTGAAGACAAATTGAATTTTCAAAATTGCATAAATTCAACGGGAAATTTTGTAGGTTATATATGTACAAAATGCTTGGTTTTGCAAAGAAATTAAATATCCTGAAGTGTGTAGATTCAGAATTACATAAATTCAGCGGGAAATTGTGTACATTATATGTACGAAATGTCTGGATTTGTAGAAAAATTGAATGTCTAGAACTGCATAAATTCAACGGGAAATTATTTACATTATATATGTTCTGAATGTCTAGATTTGCAGAAAAATTGAATATCCAGAATTGCATAAATTCATTGAGAAATTGTTTACGTTATATATGTTCGGAACATTTGGTTTTGTAGAGAAATTGTTTCTCCTGAAGTGTGTAAATTCATCAGGAAATTGTGTACATTATATGTACGGAATGCTTGGATTTATAGGCAAATTGAATATCCAGCAATGGGAAATTCAATACATTATATGTACTGAATGTTTGGATTTGGAGAAAAATTCAAAATCCAAAACAGTTTAAATTCAATGAGAAATTGTGTACACTAAATCTATGGATTATCTGGATTTGCAAAGAAATTGAATATCTAGAACTGTGTAAATTAGCTGTTGAATTGCGTACGTTATATTTGTACGGAATGTCAGGTTTTGTAGAAAAATTGAATATCTAGAATTGCATTAGTTCAAAGAGAAGTTGTGTACATTATATGTACGGAATCTCTAGATTTGGAGAAAAATTGAATATTCAGAACTGCGTAGATTCAATGGAAAATTGTGTACATTATATGTGTACCAAATGTCTAGATTTGTAGACAAATTAAATATTCAGAATTGCATAAATTCGTTGAGAAATTGTGTACATTATATATGTTTGGAATGTTTAGGTTTGTAGAAAAACTGAATCTCTTGACGTGCGTAAATTCAACGGGAAATTGTATACAATATTTGTACTGTATGCCTGGATTGCAGAGAAATTAAATAGCCAGAACTACTTAAATTCAACAGAAAATTGTGTACACTATATGTACAGAATGTTTGGATTTGCAGATAAATTGAATATTGAGAACTGTGTAAATTCAACGAGAAATTGAGTAAATTATATGTAAGAAACGTTTGGATTTAAAGAAAAATTGAATAACCCAAACCGTGTAAATTCATCGAGAAATGGTGTTCATTAAATGTTCGGATTGTCTAGATTTGCAAAAAAATTGAAGTGTGTAAAATATTAAATGTACGAAATGCCTGGATTTGCAGAGAAATTTAGTATCCAGAATTGTGTAAATTCAATGGAAAATTGTGTACATTATATGTATGGAATGTTTGGATTTACGGGTAAATTGAATATCCAGAATTGCTTAAATTCAATGGGAAATTCAGTACATTATATGTAATGAATGTCTGGATTTGGAGAAAAATTGAAAATCCAAAATAGTTTAAACTCAATGGGAAATTATGTACATTAAATATACAGATTGTCCGGATTTGCAGAGAAATTGAATATCCAGAATTGTGTAAATTAGTTGGTGAATTGTGTACATTATATGTATGGAATCTTTGGATTTGCTAAAAAATTAAATATCCTTAATTGTGGAAGTTCAACGGAAAATTGTGTACGTTATATTTGTACGGAATGTTGAGTTTTGTAGAAAAATTGAATATCTAGAATTGCGTTAGTTCAATGAAAAGTTGTGTTCAATATATGTATGGAATCTCTAGATTTGTAGAAAAATTGAATATTTAGAACTACGTAGATTCAATGGAAAATTGTGTACATTATATATGTACCGAATGTCCAGATTTGCATACAAATTCTATATCCAGAATTGCATAAATTTGTCGAGAAATTGTGTACATTATATATGTTTAGAATGTTTAGTTTTGTAGAGAGAAATTGAATGTCCTGAAGTGTGTAAATTCAACGGGAAATTATGTACATTATTTGTACCGTATGCTTGGATTTATCAAGAAATTAAATATCCAGAATTGCTTAAATTCAACGAAAAATTGTGTACTTTATATGTACGAAATGTCTAGATTTGCAGACAAATTGAATATCCAGAACTGCGTAAATTCAACAAGAAATTGAGTAAATTATATGTATGGAATGTTTGGATTTGAAGAAAAATTGAATTTCCAAAATAGTGTAAATTCCTCAAGAAATGGTGGTCATTAAATGTTCAGATTGTTTAGATTTGCAGAGAAATTGAATATCCTGTATTGTGTAAATTAGATGGTGAAATGTGTACATTATATGTACGAAATCTTTGGGTTTGCTGAAAAATTAAATATCTAGAATTGTGTAAATTTATCGGGAATCTGTATACATTATATGCATTCCAAATGTCTAGATTTGAAGAAAAATTGAATATCCAGAATTGCATAAATTCAACGGGAAATGGCGTACGTTATATATGTACGGAATGTTTTGTTTTGCAAAGAAATTAAACGTCCTGAAGTGCTTAAATTCAACGGGAAATTGTGTAACTTATATTTGTACGAAATGTCGGGCTTTGCAGAAAAATTGAATATCTAGAATTGCGTTAGTTCAACGAGAAGTTGTATATGGATAGTCTGCATTTGCAAAGACATAGAATATCCAGAACTGTGTAATTTAGCCAATGAATTGTTTACATTATATGTACGAAATTTATGGATTTGTGGAGAAATTAAATATCTAGAACAGCATAAATACTAGGGGAAATTGTGTACATTATATATGTACAGAATTTCTGGATTTGCAAACAAAACGAATATCCAGAATTGCATAAATTGAACGGGAAATTGTGTGCATTGTATATGTACAGAATGTTTGGTTTTGCAGAGAAATTAAATATCCTTAAATGCATAAATTGAACGGGAAGTTATGTACATTAAATATATGAATTGTTTGGATTTGCAGAGAAATTGAATATTCAGAATTGTGTAAATCAGCTGATGAATTGTGTACATTATATGTATGGAATGTCTGGATTTGCAGACAAATTTAATATCCAGAACTGCGAAAGTTTGACAAAAAATTGTGTACATTATATATGTTCGAAATGTTTGGTTTTGGCAGAGAAATTAAATATCCTGACGTGCATAGATTCAACGGGAAATTGCATACGGTAAATATATGGATTGTCTGGATTTACAAAGAAATTGAATATCCAGAATTGTGCAAATTAGCCGATGAACGGTGTACATTACATGTATAGAATGTTTGGATTTGTAGACAAATTGAATATCCAGAACTGCGTAAATTCGATGAAAAATTGTGTACATTATATGTACGGAATGTCTGGATTTGTAGACAAATTGAATATCTAGAACTGTGTAAATTCGATGAAAAATTGTGTACATTATATGTACGGAATGTCTGGATTCACAGAAAAATTAAATACCTAGAACTGCATAAATTCAAGGGGAAATTATATACATAATATATGTACAAAATGTTTGGATTTGCAGACAAATCAAATATCCAGAACTGTGTAAATTCAATGCACATTATACACACAAAATGTCTAGATTTGGAGAAAAATGGAATATCCAAAACAGTGTAAATTGAACGGGAAATTGTGCACGTTAAATGTATGGATTGTCTTGATTTGCAGAGAAATTAAATATTTGGAATTGTGTAAATTAGCTAGTGAATTGTGTACATTATCTTTTTGAAATCGTTGGATTTGTTGAAAAATTATATATCCAAAATTGTGTAAATTCAACGAGAAATTGTGTACATTATATATGTACCGAATGTCTGGATTTGCAGATAAATTAAGTATCCAGAATTGCGTACATTAAATACGTATAAAGTGTCTGGTTTTGTAGAGAAACTAAATCACTTGAAGTTCGTAAATTCAAAGGGAAATAGTCTTCATTATATGTATGGATTGCCTGGATTTGCAGAGAAATTAAATATCCAGAATTGTGTAAATCAATCGAAAAATTGTGATCATTATATGTATGGATTGTCTAGATTTGCAGACAAATTGAATATCCAAAACAGTATAAATTCATCAGGAAATTGTGGTCATTAAAAGTACGGAGAGTCTAGATTTGCAGAGAAATTGAATAACTAGAACTGTGTAAATTAGACAATGAATTGTGTACATTATCTTTTCGAAATCGCTGGATTGGCTAAAAAATTAAATATCTAGGATTGCGTAAATTCAATGGGAAATTGTGTACATTATATATGTACCGAATATCTAGATTTGCATATAAATTGAATATCTAGAATTGCATAAATTCAACGGGAAATTGTATACATTATATATGTACGAAATGTTTGGTTTTGCAAGGAAATTAAATATCTTGAATTGTGTAGATTTAATAGGAATTTGTGTACAGTAAATATACGAATTGTCTGGATTTGTAGAGAAATTAAATATTCAGAACTGTGTAAATTAGCTAATGAATTGTGTACATTATATGTACGGAATGTCTAGATTTATAGACAAGTTAAATATCCAGAATTGCGTAAATTTGATGAAAAATTGTGTACATTATATGTACGAAATGTCTGGATTTGTAGAAAAATTAAATATCCAGAACTGCATAAATAAAGGGGGAAATTGTGTACATAATATATGTACGGAATGTCTGGATTTGCAGACAAATTGAATATCCAGAACTGCGTAGATTCAACAAAAAATTGTCTACATTATATGTACGGAATGTTAGGATTTGCAGAAAAATTGAATATACAGAACTGTGTAAATTCAATGGGAAATTGAGTACATTATATGTACCAAATGTCTAGATTTGGAGAAAAATTGAATATCCAAAACATTGTAAATTGAATGGAAAATTGTGCACATTAAATGTACGGATTGTCTTGATTTGCAGAGTAATTGAATATCGAGAATTGTGAAAACTAGCCGGTGAATTGTGTACATTATCTTTTCAAAATCACTAGATTTCCTAAAAAAATTAAATATCTAGAATTGCATAAATTCTACAGGAAATTGTGCACATTATATATGTACCGAATGTCTGGATTTGCAAACAAATTGAATATGTAGAATTGCATAAATTCACTAGGAAATTGTGTACATTATAAATTTACGATATGTTTGGTTTGGATAGAAATTAAATATCCCGAATAGTGTAGATTTAACGGGAAATTGTGTACAGTAAATATATGGATTGTTTGAATATGTAGAGAAATTGAATATCCAGAATTATGTAAATTAGTCGATGAATTCTGTACATTATATTTACGAATTGTTTGGATTTGTAGACAAATTGAATATCCCGAGTTGCGTAAATTGAATGAAAAATTGTGTATATTATATGTACGGAATGACAAAATTTGCAAAAAAATTGTATACCTAGAATTGCGTAAATTCAACGGGAAATAGAGTATATTATATGTACAAAATTTCTAGATTTGGAGAAAATTTGAATGTTCAAAAAAATGTAAATTGAACGGGAAATTCTGCCCATTAAATGTACGAATTGTCTGGTTTTGCAGAGAAATTGAATATTCGGAATTGTGTAAATTAGCTGGTGAATTTTGTACATTATCATTTTGAAATTGTGGGATTTGCTTAAAAATTAAATATCCAAAAATACGTAAATTCAAAAAAAAATTGTGTACATTATATACGTACCGAATGTCTAAATTTGCAGACAAATTGAATATCCAGAATTGCATAAATTCAATAGGAAATTGTGTACATTATATACGTACAAATTGTTAGGTTTTGCAGAGAAATTAAGTATCCTAAAGTGCATTGACTCAACGGGAAATTATGTACATTAAATATGTGGATTGTTTGGATTTGTAGAAAAATTGAATATCCTGAATTGCGCAAATTAGCTGATGAGTGTGCATTATATGTACGAAATTTCTGGATTTGCATACAAATTGAATGTCTAGAATTTCGTAAACTTGACGAAACATTGTTAACATTATATGTATGGAATGTCTAGATTTGCAGAAAAATTAAATATCTAGAACTGCGTAAATTCATGGGGAAATTGTGTACATTTTATATGTGCAGAATGTTTGGTTTTCTAGACTAGAAAAATTGAATATCTAGAACTGTGTAAATTCAAATGGAAATCGAGCACATTATATGTATGGAACGTTTGGATTTGCAGACAAAATAAATATCCAGAACTGCATAAATTCAATGAGAAATTGAGTACATTATCTATACAAAAGCTCTGGATTTTGATAAAAATGGAATATCAAAAATCGTGTAAATTGAACGGGAAATTATGTACGTTAAATGTACGGATTGTTTGGATTTGCAAAGAAATTGAATATCCAGAACTGAGTGAAGTAGTCGATGAATTGTGTACATTATATGTATGGAATGTCTGGATTTGTAGACAAATTGAATATCCAAAACTGCGTAAATTCAACGGTAAATTGAGTACATTATATGTATAGAAACTTTGGATTTTGAGAAAAATGGAATATCCAAAACAGTGTAAATTCAACGGAAAATTATGTACGTTAAATGTATGGACTGTCTAGATTTGGAGAGAAATTGAATATCCAAAACTATTTGAATTAGCTGATGAATTGTGCACATTATATGTACGAAATGTATTGATTTATTGACAAATTGAATATCCAGAACTGCGTAAATTCAATGAAAAATCGAGCACATTATTTGTACAAAACGTCTGGACTTGCAGACAAATTGAATATCCAAAACTGCTTAAATTCAATGAGAAATTGAGTACATTATCTGTACAAAAGCACTGGATTTTGAGAAAAATGGAATATACAAAACCGTATAAATTCAACAGGAAATTGTGTACATTAAATATACGGATTGTCTGGATTTACAGAGAAACTAAATATCCAAAACTGTGTATATTTGCTGATGAATTATGTAAATTAAATGTATAGAATGTCCGGATTTGCAGACAAATTGAATATTCAGAATTGCTGAAATTCAACGGCAAATTGAGGACATTATATGTATGAAGTGTCTGGATTTGCAGACAAATTGAATATCCAAAATTGTGTAAATTCAACGGGAAATTTAGTACATTATATGTATAGAAACTCTGGATTTTGAGAAAAATAGAATATCTAAAATAAAGTAAATTCAACAAAAAATTATGTACGTTAAATGTACGGATTGTCTGGATTTGCAACGAAATTGAATATCCAGAACTGTGTGATTTTGCCGATGAATTATGTACATTTTATGTACAGAATGTCTGGATTTGTAGAGAAATTGAATATCGAAAACTGCGTAAATTCAATGGAAAATCGAGCACATTGTATGTACGGAACGTCTGGATTTGTAGACAAATTGAATATCCAAAACTGCGTAAATTCAATGAGAACTTGAGTATTTTATCTGCACAGAGGCTCTGGATTTTGAGGAAAATGTAATATCCAAAACCATGTAAATTCAATGGAAAATTGTGTGCATTAAATGCACGGATAGTCTGGATTTACAGAGAAATTGAATATCTAGAATTGTGTATATTTGCCGGTGAATTTTCTACATTATATGTATAGAATGTATGGATTTGTAAGCAAATTGAATATCCAGAACTATTGAAATTCAACGAAAAATTGAGAACAATATATGTATGTAAAGTCTAGATTTGCAGACAAATTGAATATCCAGAACTGCGTAAATTCAACGCGAAATTGACTACAATATATGTACAAAAACTTTGGATTTTGTGAAAAACGGAATATCCAAAATAGTGTAAATTCAATAGAAAATTGTGTACGTTAAATGTAAGGATTGTCTGGATTTGCAGAGAAATTGAATATCCAGAACTGTGTATATTTGCCGATGAATTGTGTAAATTATATGTATGGAATGTCTGGATTTGAAGACAAATTGAATATCCAGAACTGTTGAAATTCAACGGGAAATTGAGTACATTATGTGTACGGAGTGTCCGGATTTGCAGATAAATTGAATATCTAGAACTGTGTAAATTCAATGGGAAATTGAGTATAATATATGTGCAGAAACTCTAGCTTTTGAGAAAAATGGAATATACAAAACAGAGTAAATTCAATAGAAAATTGTGTGCGTTAAATTTACAGATTGTCTGGATTTGCAGAGAAATTGAATATCCAGAACTATGTGAATTAGCCGAAGAATTATGTACATTATATGTACGGAATGTCTGGATTTGCAGACAAATTGGATATTTAGAACTGCGTAAATTCAACGAGAAATTGAGTACATTATATGTACAGGAGCTCTGAATTTTGAGAAAAATGGAATATTCAAAACCATATAAATTCAACAGAAAATTGTGTACATTAAATGCACGGATTATCTAGATTTACAGAGAAATTGAATATCCAGAACTGCGTAAATTAGCCGATGAATTGTGTACATTATATGTACGAAATATTCGGATTTGCAGACAAATTGAGTATCCAAAACTACTGAAATTCAACAGGAAATTGAGTACATTATATGTATGGAGTGTCTGGATTTGCAGACAAATTGAATATCTAGAATTGTGTAAATTCAACAGGAAATTGAGTACAATATATGTACAGGAGCTCTGGATTTTGAGAAAAATGGAATATGCAAAACAGTGTAAATTAAATGAAAAATTGTGTATGTTGAATGTACGGATTGTCTAGATTTGCAGGGAAATTGAGTATCTAGAATTATATAAATTAGCCGATCAATTGTCTACACTATATGTACGGAATGTCTAGATTTGCAGACAAATTAAATATCCAGAATTCCGTAAATTCAATGGGAAATCGAGCACATTATATGTACTGAACGTTTGGATATGCAGACAAATTGAATATTCAAAACTGCATAAATTCAATGGGAAATTGAGTACATTATATGTATAGAAACTTTAGATTTTGAGAAAAATGGAATATCCAAAATAGTGTAAATTCAACGGAATGTTATGTACGTTAAATGTACGGATTGTCTAGATTTGCAGAGAAATTGAGTATCCAGAACTGTGTGAATTAGCTAATGAATTGTGTACATTATATGTTCGGAATGTCTGGATTTGTAAAAAAATTAAATATCCAGAACTGCGTAAATTCAATGGAAAATCCAGTACATTATATGTACGGAACGCCTGGATTTGCAGACAAACTGGATATCCAGAACTGCGTAAATTCAATGTGAAATTGAGTACATTATCTGTACAGGAGCTCTGGATTCTGAGAAAAATGGAATATTCAAAACCGTGTAAATTCAACAGAAAATTGTGTACGTTAGATGTACAGATTGTCTAGATTTGCTGAAAATTTCAATATCCAGAGCTATGTGAATTAGCCGATGAATTGCATGCATTATATGTACGAAATGTTTAGATTTGCAGACAAATTGAATATTCAAAACCGTGTAAATTCAACGAAAAATTGAGTACATTATATGTGTAGAAACTCTGGAATTTGAGAAAAATGAAATATCCAAAACAGTGTAAATTCAACAGAAAGTTATGTACGTTAAATGAACATATTGTCCATATTTGCAGAGAAATTGAATATCTAGAACTATGTGAATAAGTCGATGAATTATGTACATTATATGTTTGGAATGTCTAGATTTGCAGACAAATTGAATATCCAGAACTGTGTAAATTCAATGGGAAATCAAGCATATTATATGTACAGAACATCTGGATTTGCAGAGAAATTGAATATCCAGAACTGCATAAATTTAACGAGAAATTGAGTACATTATCCATACAGAAGCTCTGGATTTTGAGAAAAATGGAATATCCAAAACCGTGTAAATTCAGTGGGAAATTGTGTATATTAAATGTACAGATTGTCTGGATTTACAGAGAAATTGAATATCAAGAACTGTGTATATTTGCCAATGAATTGTGTAAATTATATGTATGGAATGTCTGGATTTGTAGGCAAATTGAATATCCAGAATTGTGTAACTTCAACGGGAAATTGAGTACAATATATGTACAGAAACTCTGGATTTTGAGAAAAAAGGAATATCCAAAATAGAGTGAATTCAACGAAAATTGTGTACGTTAAATTTATGGATTGTCGGGATTTGTAGAGAAATTTAATATCTAGAACTTTGTGAATTAGCCGAAGAATTATGTACGTGATATGTACGGAATTTCTGGGTTTGCATACAAATTGAATATCTAGAACTGCTAAAATTCAATGGAAAATTGAGTGCGTTATATGTGCTGAGTGTTTGGATTTGCAGACAAATTAAATAGCCAGAACAGTGTAAATTCAACGGGAAATTGAGTACAATATATGTATAGAAACTATTGATTTTGAGAAAAATGGAACATCCAAAACAGTGTAAATTCAACATAAAATTGTGTATGTTAAATGTATGGATTGTTTAGATTTGCAGAGAAATTGAATCTCTAGAATTGCGTAAATTAGCCGATGAATTGTGGACATTGTATGTACGGAATGTCTGGATTTGCAGATTGATTGAATATCTAGAATTGCGTAAATTAAATAGATAATCGAGCACATTATATGTACGGAGCGTCAGGATAGGTAGACAAACTGAATATTCAGAACTGCGTAAATTCAACGAAAAATTGAGTACATTATCCATACAGAAGCTCTGGATTTTGAGAAAAATGATATATCAAAAACCGTGTAAATTCAACGGGAAATTGTGTACAATAAATGCACGAAATTTTTGGATTTTCAGAGAAATTGAATATTTAGAACTGTGTATATTTGCCGGTGAATTTATACATTATATGTATGGAATGTTTGGATTTGCAAACAAATTGAATATCTAGAACTGCTGAAATTCAACGAAAAATTGAGTACATTATACGTACGTAGAGTCTGGATTTGTAGACAAATTAAATATCCAGAACTGTGTAAATTCAACGCGAAATTGACTACAATATATGTACATAAACTCTGGATTTTGTGAAAAATGGAATATCCAAGATAGTGTAAATTCAAGGAAAAATTGTGTACGTTAAATGTACGAATTATCTAGATTTCCAGAAAAAGTGAATATCCAGAACTGTGTGAATTAGCCGATGAATTGCGTACATTATATGTACGAAATGTCCGGATTTACAGACAAATTGAATATCCAAAACTGCGTAAATTCAACGGGAAATTGAGTATATTATATGCATAGAAACTCTGGATTTTGAGAAAAATGGAATATCGAAAACAGTGTAAATTCAACGGAATGTTATGTATGTTAAATGTACGAATTGTATGGATTTACAGAGAAATTGAGTATCCAGAACTGTGTGAATCCGCCGATGAATTGTGTACATTATATGTTCGAAACGTCTGGAATTGCTGAAAAATTGAATATCCAGAACTGCGTAAATTCAATGGGAAATTTGACCACATTATATATTCGGAACGTCTGGATTAGCAGACAAATTAAACATCCAGAACTGTGTAAATTCAACGACAAAATAAGTACATTATCAATACGAAAGCTCTGGATTTTGGGAAAAATGGAATATACAAAATCATGTAAATTCGATGGGAAATTTTGTACATTAAATATACAGATTTTCTGGATTTACAGAGAAATTGAATATCCAGAACTGTATATATTTGCCGATGAAATGTATAAATTATATGTATGGAATGTCTAGATTTGCAGAGAAATTGAATATATAGAACTGCTGAAATTCAACGGGAAATTGAGTACAATATATGTACGGAGTGTCTGGATTTGCAGACAAATTAAATATCCAGAACTGCGCAAATTCAACGGTAAATTGAGTACAATATATGTACAGAAACTTTAGATTTTGAGCAAAATGGAATATCCAAAACAGAGTAAATTCAACAAAAAATTAGGTAAGTTAGATTTACGGATTGTCTGAATTTGCAGAGAAATTGAATATCCAGAACGGTGTGAATTCTATGGGAAATCGAGTACATTATATGTACGAAATGTCTAGATTGATAGATAAATTGAATATCCAGAACTATGTAAATTCAACGAGAAATTGATTATTTATGTACAGAAACTTTGGATTTTGAGAAAAATGGAATATCCAAAATAGTGTAAATTCAACTGAGAATTGTGTGTATGTCAAACGTATGGATTATTTGGATTTGCAGAGAAATTGAATATCTAGAACTACGTAAATAAGCTGATGAATTGTGTACATTATATATACGGAATGTCTGGATTTGCAGACAAATTGAATATCAAGAACAGCATAAGCTCAATGGCAAATCGAGCACATTATTTGTACAGAACGTCCGGATATGCAGACAAATTGAATATCTAGAACTGTGTAAATTTAAAGAGAAATTGAATACATTATCTCTGCAGAAGCTTTGGATTTTAAGAAAAATGGAATATCAAAACCGTGTAAATTCAACTGGAAATTATGAACAGTAAATGTCCAGATTGTTTAGATTTGCAAAGAAATTGAATATCTAGAACTGCGTGAATTAGCCGATGAATTGCGTACATTACATGTTCGGAATGTCTAGATTTGCAGGCAAATTGAATATTCAGAACTGCATAAATTCAATGGGAAATCAAGCACATTATATGTATAGAACGTCTGGATATGCAGACAAATTGAATATCAAGAACTGCGTAAATTCAACGAGAAATTGAGTACAATATCCGTACAGAAGCTCTGAATTTTGAGAAAAATGAAATATAAAAAACCGTGTAAATTCAACAGGAAATTATGTACGTTAAATGTACAGATTTTCTGGATTTGCAAAGAAATTGAATATCCAGAACTGCATGAATTAGCTGATGAATTGTGTGCATTATATGTATGGAATGACTGGATTTGCAGAAAAATTGAATGTTCAGAACTGCTAAAATTCAACGGCAAATTAAGTACATTATATGTATGGATTGTATGTATTTGCAGACAAATTGAATATCTAGAACAGCGTAAATTCAATGGGAAAACAAGACATTATATGTACAGAACGTCTGGATATGCTAACAAATTGAATATCCAGAACTGCGTAAATTCAACGAGAAATTAAGTACATTATCTATACAGAAGCTCTAGCTTTTCAAAAAAATGGAATATAAAAAACCGGGTAAATTCAACCGCAAATTATTAACATTAAATGTACAGACTGTATGGATTTGCAGAGAAATTGAGAATCCAAAACTGTGTGAATTAGCCAATGAATTGTCTACATTATATGTATGGAATGTCTGGATTTGCATACAAATTGAATATCCAGCACTACTGAAATTCAAAGGTAAATTGAGCACATTATATGTATGGAGTGTCTAGATTGACAGACAAATTGAAAACCCAAAATTGTGTAAATTCAACGAGAAATTGAGTACAGTATATGAACAAAAACTTTGGGTTTTGAGAAAAATGGAATATCCAAAACTGTGTAAATTCAATGGAAAATTGTTTATGTTAAATATATGGATTTTCTGGATTTGCAAAGAAATTGAATATCTAGAACTGCAAAAATTAGCCAATGAATTGTGTACATTATATGTACGGAATGTCTGGATTTGCAGACAAATTGAATATCCAGAATTGCGTAATTTCAATGGGAAATCGAGTGCATTATAAGTACAGAACGTCTGGATATGCAGGCAAATTGAATATTCAGAATTGTGTATAGAAATTTAGTACAATATTTGTACAGAAGTTCTGGATTTTGAGAAAAATGGAATATCAAAAACCATCTAAATTGAACAGGAAATTATGCACGTTAAATGTACGGATTTCCTGGATTTGCAGAGAAATTAAATATCCAGAATTGTGTGAATTAGCGGATGAATTGTGTACATTATACGTACGGAATTTTTGGATTTGCCGACAAATTGAATATCCAAAACAGCGTACATTCAATGGGAAATTGAGTGCTTTATATGTATAGAAACTCTGGATTTTTGAGAAAATTGGAAGATCCAAAACAGTGTAAATTCAACGGAAAATTTTGTACGTGAAACGTACGGATATTCTGGATTTACAGAGAAATTGAATACCAAGAACTGTGTGAATTAGCTGATGAAATGTGTACATTATATGTACGAAATGTCTGGATTTGTAGACAATCAAAATATCCAGAATTGCGTAAATTCAATGGGAAATCGAGCACATTATATGTACGTAATGTCTAGATTTGCAGACAAATTGAATATCCAGAATTGTTTAAATTTAATGAGAAATTGAGTACATTATCTATACAGATGCTCTAGATTTTGAGAAAAATGGAATATACAAAACCGTGTATATTCAACGGGAAATTATGAACATTGAATGTACAGATTGTGTGGATTTGCAGAGAACTTGAATATCCTGAACTTTTTTAATTAGCCGATGAATTGTGTAAATTATATGTTTGGAATGTTTGGATTTGCAGACAAATCGAATATCCATAATTGTTGAAAGTCAACGACAAATTGAGAATATTATATGTACGGAGTTTCTGCATTTGTAGACAAATTGAATATTCTGAACTGTGCAAATTCAATGGGAATTTGAGTACAATATATGTACAAAAACTCCGAAGTTCGAGAAAAATGGTATACACAAAATAGTGTAAATTCAATGAAAAATTGTGTACGTTAAATTGAATATCTAGAACTGTGGGAATTAGCCGATCAATTATGTACATTATATGTACAGAATTTTCGGATTTGCAGACAAATTGTATATTATGAACTCCATAAATTCAAAGGGAAATCGAGCACATTATATGTATAGAACGTCTGGATTTGTAGACAAATTGAATATCCAGAACTGCGTAAATTCAACAAGAAATTGAGTACAATATCTGTACAGAAGCTTAGGATTTTTTGAAAAATGAAATGTCAAAAACGGTGTAAATTAAACAGGAAATTTTGAACAGTAAATGTACGGATTGTTTGGATTTGCAGAGAAATTGAATATCCAGAACTATGTGAATAAGCCGATGAATTGTGTACAATATATGTATGGAATTTTTGGATTTGCAGACAAATTGAAGATCCATAACTGGTTAAATTCAACAGGAAATTGAGTGCATCATATGTACGAAGTGTCTAGAGTTGCATACAAATTGAATATCCAGAACTGTGTAAATTTAACGAGAAATTGAGTACAATTTATGTACAAAAACTCTGGATTTCGATAAAAATGGAATATCCAAAATAGGGTAAATTCAACGGAATATTGTGTATTTTAAATGTACGGATTGTCTAGATTTGTAGAGAAATTGAATATCTAGAACTACGTAAATTAGCCGAAGAACTGTGAACATTATATGTACGGAATGTCTAGAATTGCAGACAAATAGAATATCCAGAACTGCGTAAATTCAATCGGAAATCAAGCACAATATATGTACGAAACGTTTGTATATGCAGACAAATTGAATACCCAGAACTGCATAAATTCAATGAGAAATTGAGTACAATATCTGTACAGAGGCTTTGAATTTTGAAAAAAAAATGGAATATCAAAAATCGTGTAAATTCAACGGGAAATTATGTACGTTAAATGTATAGATTGTCTGGATTTGCAGAGAAATTGAATATACAGAACTGTGCGAATTAGCTGATGAATTGTGTGCATTATACGTATTGAATGTCTGGATTTGCAGACAAATTGAATATCCAAAGCTGGGTAAATTCAATGGAAAATTGAGTACAATATATATATATATATATATAAAGAAACTCTGGATTTTGAGAAAAATGGAATATCCAAAACAGTGTAAATTCAACGGAAAATTAGGTACATTAAAAGTACGGTTTGTCTGGATTTGCGGAGAAATTGAATATCCAGAACTGTGTGAATTAGCCGATAAACTGTGTACATTATATGTATGGAATGTCTAGATTTGCAAACAAATTGAAGATTTAGAACTACTTAAATACAACGGGAAATTGAGTACATTATATGTACGGAGTGTCTAGATTTGTAGACAAACTGAATATCCAAAACTGTGTAAATTCAACGAGAATTTGAGTACAATTTATGTACAGAAACTCTGGATTTTGAGAAAAACGGAATATCCAAAACCATGTTAATTCAAATGAAAATTGTGTATGTTAAACAAACAGATTATCTAGATTTGCAGAGAAATTGAATATCTAGAACTACGTAAATTAGCCAATGAATTGTGCACATTATATGTATGGAATGTCTGGATTTGCAGACAAATTGAATATCCAGAACAGAAAAAATTCAATGGGAAATCGATCACATTGTATGTGCAGAATGTCTGGATATGCAGACAAAATGAATATCTAGAACTGCGTATATTTAACGAGAAATCGAGTACATTTTCTATATAGAAGCTCTGAATTTTGAGAAAAATGGAATATCAAAAATCGTTTAAATTCAACGAAAAATTATGAACATTAAATGCACGAAGTTTCTGGATTTACAGAGAAATTGAATATCTAAAACTGTGTGAATTAGCAGATGAATTGCGTACATTATATGTATGGAATGTTTGGATTTGCAGACAAATTGAAGATCCAGAACTACTGAAATTCAACCGGAAAATGAGTACATTATATGTACCGAGTGTCTAGATTTGCAGACAAATTGAATATCCAGAACTGTGTAAATTCAAAGGGAAATTGAGTACAATTTATGTATAGAAACTCTAGATTTTGAAAAAAATGGAACATCCAAAATCGTGTTAATTCAACTGAAAATTGTGTATGTTAAATGTATGGATTATCTGCATTTGCAGAGAAATTAAATGTCTAGAACTGCGTAAATTAGCCAATGAATTGTGTACACTATTTGTACGGAATATCTGGATTTGTAGACAAATTGAATATCCAGAATAACGTAAATTCAATGGGAAATCTAGCACGTTATATGTACAGAACGACTGGATATGCAGACAAATTGAATATCCAAAACAACGTAAATTCAATGGGAAATCGAGCACATTATATGTATAGACCGACTAGATATGTAGAACGACTGCGTAAATTTAATGAGAAATTGAGTACATTATCTGTACAGAAGCTCTGGATTCTGAGAAAAATGAAATATAAAAAACCCTGTAAATTCAACAAAAAATTATGAACATAAATGTACGAATTGTTTAGATTTGCAGAGAAATAGAATATCCTAAATTGTGTGAATTAGCCGATAAATTGTGTACATTATATTTACGAAATGTCTAGATTTGCAGACAAATTGAAGTTCCGTAACTGCTTAAATTTAACGAGAAATTGAGTACATTATATATATGGAGTGTCTAGATTTGCAAACAAATTGAATACCTAAAACTATGTAAATTCAACGAGAAATTGAGTACAATTTATGGACAGAAACTCTGGATTTTGAGAAAAATGGAATATCCAAAACAATGTAAAGTCAACTGAAAATTGTGTATATTAAACGTACGAATTATCTGGATTTGCAGAGAAATTGAATATCTAGAACTGCATAAATTAGCCGATGAATTGTTTACATTATATGTACGGAATGTCTGGATTTGCAGACAAGTTGAATATCTAGAACAGTGAAAATTCAGTGGGAAATGGAGCACATTATATGTACAGAATGTCTGGATATGCAGACAAATTGAATATCCAAAACTGCGTAAATTTAATGAGAAATTGAGTACATTTTCTATATAGAAGCTCTGGATTTTGAGAAAAATGGAATATCAAAAACCGTGTAAATTCAACGGGAAATTATAAACATTAAATGTACGGATTTTCTAGATTTGCAGAGAAATTGAATACCCATAACTGTGTGAATTAGCCGATGAATTGTGTACATTATACATAAGGAATGTCTGGATTTGCAGACAAATTGAAGATCCAGACCTGCTGAAATTCAACGGGAAAATGATTCCATTATATGTACGGAGTGTCTAGATTTGCAGACAAATTAAATATCTAGAACTGTGTAAATTCAACAAGAAATTGAGTACAATTTATGCGTAGAAACTCTGGATTTTGAGAAAAATGGAATATCCAAAACTGTGTCAATTCAACTGAAATTTGTGTATATTAAATGTACGGACTGTTTGGATAGGCAGAGAAATTGAATATCTAAAATTGCGTAAATTAGATGATGAATTGTGTACATTATATGCACGGAATGTCTGAATTTGCAGACAAATTGAATATCCAGAACTGCGTAAAATGAATGGAAAATTAAGCACATTATATGTACAGAACATCTGGATATACAGACAAATTGAATATCCAGAATTGCATAAATTCATCAAGAAATTGAGTACAATATCTGTATAGAAGCTCTGAATTTTGAGAAAAGTGGAATATCAAGAAACGTGTAAATTCAACGGGAAATTATGAACATTAAACGTACCGATTGTCTGGATTTGCAGAGAAATTGAATATCCAGAACTATGTGAATTAGCTGACTATCTGTGTACATTATATGTACGACATGTCTGGATTTATAGACAAATTGAAAATCCAGAACAGCTTAAATTCAACGGGAAATTGAGTACATTATATGTATGGAGTGTTTAGATTTGCAGACAAATTGAATATCCAGAACTGCGTAAATTCAACGAGAAATTGAGTACAATTTATGTACAGAAACTCTGAATTTTGAGAAAAGTGGAATATCCAAAACAATGTAAATTCAACTGAAAATTGTGTATGTTAAACGTACAGATTATCTGGATTTGCAGAGAAATTGAATATCTAGAAATGCATAAATTAGCCGATGAATTGTGTACTTTATATGAACGGAATGTCTGGATTTGCAGACAAATTGAGTACATTATATGTATAGAAGCTCTGTATTTTGAAATAATGGAATATCAAAAATCGTTTATATTCAACGGGAAATTATGTACGGATTGTCTGCATTTGCAGAGAAATTGAATATCCAGAACTATGTGAATTAGTCGATGAATTGTGTACATTATATGTACGGCATGTCTAGATTTATAGACAAATTGAAGATCTAGAACAACTTAAATTCAACAGGAAATTGAGAACATTATATGTATGGAGTGTTTAGATTTGTAGACAAATTGAATATCTAGAACTGCATAAATTCAACGAGAAAGTGAGTAAAATTTATGTACAAAAACTCTGGATTTTGAGAAAAGTGGAATATCCAAAACAGTGTAAATTCAACTGATAATTGTGTATATTAAACGTACGGATTATCTGGATTTGCAGAGAAATTGAATATCTAGAAATGCGTAAATTAGCCGATGAATTGTGTACTTTATATGTGTGGAATGTCTGGATTTGCGGACAAATTGAATATCTAGAACAACATAAATTTAACAAGAAATTGAGTACATTATCTATATAGCAGCTCTGAATTTTGAGAAAAATGGAATATCAAAAACCATGTAAATTCGACGAGAAATGATAAACATTAACTAAACGGATTGTCTGGATTTGTAGAGAAATTGAATATCCAGAACTGTGAGAATTACCTGATGAATTGTGTACATTTTATGTACAGAATGTTTGGATTTGCAAACAAATTGAAGATCCAAAACCGCTTAAATTCGACGGGAAATTGAGTACATTATATGTATGGAGTGTCTAGATTTACAGACAAATTGAAGATCCAGAATTGTGTAAATTCAACGAGAAATTGAGTACAATTTATGTACAGTAACTCTGGATTTTGAGAAAAATGGGATATCCAAAACAGTGTAAATTCAACGGAAAATTGTGTATGTTAAATGTACGGATTGTCTGGATATGCAGAGAAATTAAATATCTAGAACTGCGTAAATTAGCCGATGAATTGTGTACATTATATGTACGGAATGTCTGAATTTGCAGAAAAGTTGAATATCCAGAACTGCGTAAATTGAATGGGAAATCAAGCACATTATATGTATAGAACGTCTGGATATGCAAACAAATTGAATATCCAAAACTGTGTAAATTCATCGAGAAATTGAGTACAATCTCTGTACAAAAGCTTTAAATTTTGAGAAAAATGGAATATCAAAAACTGTGTAAATTCAACAGGAAATTACGTACGTTAAATGTATGGATTGTCTGTATTTGCAGAGAAATTGAATATCCAGAACTATGTGAATTACCCGATGATTTGTGTACAATTTATGAATGGAATGTCTGGATTTGCAGACAAATTAAAGATCCAAAATTGCTTGAATTCAATGGGAAATTGAGTGAATTATATGTACGGAGAGTCTAGATTTGCAAACAAATTGAATATCTAGAACTTTGTAAATTCAACAAAAAATTGAGTGCATTATCTCTACAAAAGTTCTAGTTTTTGAGAGAAACGGAATATCCAAAACCGTGTAAATTCAATTGGAAATTGTGTACATTAAATATACGGATTGTCAAGATTTATAGAGAAATTGCCGATGAATTGTATAAATTATAAGTATAGAATGTCTAAATTTGCTAACAAATTGAATATCCAGAACTGTGTAAATACAATGGGAAATTGAGTGCAATATATGTACAGAAACTCTGGATTTTGAGAAAAACGGAATATCCAAAACAGTGTAAATTTAACTGAAAATTGTGTATGTTAAACGTACGGATTATTTGGATTTGCAGAGAAATTGAATATCTAGAACTGCGTAAATTAGCTAACGAATTGTGTACATTATATGTATGGAATGTCTGGATTTGCAGACAAATTGAATGTCCAGAACATCGTAAATTCTATGGGAAATCGAGCACATTATATGTATAGAATGTCTGGATATGCATACAAATTTTATATCCAGAACTGCATAAATTTAACGAGAAATTAAGTACATTATCTGTACGGAAGCTTTGGATTTTAAGAAAAATGGAATATCAAAAATTGTGTAAATTCAACGGGCAATTATGAACATTCAATGTACGGATTGTCTGGATTTGCAGAGGAATTGAATATCCGGAACTGTGTGAATTACCCGATGATTTGTGAACATTATATGTACGGAATGTCTGGATTTGCAAGAAAATTAAAGATCTAGAACTGCTTAAATTCAACGGGAAATTGAGTGAATTATATGTATGGAGACTTTAGATTTGCAGATAAATTGAATATCCAGAACTTTGTAAATTCAACAAGAAATTGAGTGCATTATCTGTACAGAGGTTTTAAATTCTGAGAAAAATGGAATATCCAAAACCGTGTAAATTCAACGGGAAATTGTGTACATTAAATATATGGATTTTCCAGATTTACAGAGAAATTGAATATCCAGAACTGTGTATATTTGCCGATGAATTGTATAAATTATATGTATAGAATATTTAGATTTGCTAACAAATTGAATATCCAAAATTGTGTAAATACAAGGGAAATTGGTTGTAATATATGTATAGAAACTCTAGATTTTGAGAAAAATGGAATATTCAAAACATAGTAAATTCAACAAAAAATTGTGTACGTGAAATGTACGGATTGTTTGGATTTGCAGAGAAATTGAATATCAAGAATTGTGTGAATTAGCCGATGAATTATGTACATTATGTATACAGAATTTTTGGATTTGCAGACAAATTAAATATCTAGGACTACGTAAATTCAGTGAGAAATTGAGTACATTATTTGTACAGAAGCTCTAGATTTTGAGAAAAATGGAATATCAAAAACCGTGTAAATTCAACAGGAAATTATGAACACTATATATACGGATTGTCTGGATTTATAGAGAAATTGAATATCCAGAACTGTGTAAATACAATAGGAAATTGAGTGCAATATATGTACAGAAACTTTGGATTTTGAGAAAAATGAAATATCCAAAACAGTGTAAATTCAACTGAAAATTGTGTATGTTAAACGTACGGATTATCTGGATTTGTAGAGAAATTGAATATCTAGAATTGCATAAATTAACCGAAGAATTGTGTACATTATATGCATGGAATGTCTGGATTTGGAGACAAATTGAATATCCAAAACATCGTAAATTCTATGGGAAATCAAGCACATTATATGTATAGAATGTTTGGATATGCAGGCAAATTGTATATCGAGATTTGCATAAATTTTACGAGAAATTGAGTACATTATCTGTACAGAAGCTCTGGATTTTGAGAAAAATGGAATATCAAAAACCGTGTAAATTTAATGGGTAATTATGAAAATTCAATGTACGGATTGTCTGGATTTGCAGAGAAATTGAATATCTAGAACTGTGTGAATTACCCGATGATTTGTGTACATTATATGTACAGAATGTCTGAATTTGCAGACAAATTGAAGATCCAGAACTGCTTAAATTCAACAGAAAATTGAGTGAATTATAAATATGGAGAGTCTAGATTTGCAGCCAAATTGAATATCCAGAACTTTGTAAATTCAATGAGAAATTGAGTGCATTATCTGTACAGAAGTTCTAGATTTTGAGAAAAATGGAATATCCAAAACCATGTAAATTCAACGAGAAATTGTGTACATTAAATATACAGATTTTCTAGATTTACCGAGAAATTGAATATCCAGAACTGTGTATATTTGCCGATGAATTGTATAAATTATATGTATAGAATGTCTAGATTTGCTGACAAATTGAATATCTAGAACTGTATAAATAAAACGTGAAATTGGTTGCAATATATGTACAGAAACTCTGGATTTTGAGAAAAATGGAATACCCAAAACAGTATGAATTCAACAAAAAATTGTGTAAGTTCAACGTACGGATTATCTAGATTTGCAGAGAAATTGAATATCTAGAACTGCGTAAATTAGCAAATGAATTGTGTATATTATATGTATGGAATGTCTGGATTTGTAGACAAATTGAATATCCAGAACATCATAAATTCTATGGGTGATCGAGCACATTATATGTACAGAATGTCTGGATATGCAAACAAATTATATATCCAAAACTGCGTAAATTTAACAAGAAATTGAGTACATTATCTGTATAGAAGCTCTGGATTTTGAGAAAAATGGAATATCAAAAACTGTGTAAATTCAACGGGTAATTATGAACTTTCAATGTACGGATTGTCTGGATTTGCAGAGAAATTGAATATCCGAAACTGTGTGAATTACCTGATGATTTGTGTACATTATATGTACAGAATATCTAGATTAGCAGGAAAATTGAAGATCTAGAACTGCTTAAATTCAACTGGAAATTGAGTGAATTATATGTATGGAGAGTTTAGATTTACAGACAAATTTAATATCTAGAACTTTGTATATTCAACGAGAAATTGAGTGCATTATCTATACAGAAGTTCTAGATTCTGAAAAAAAATGGAATATCCAAAACCGTGTAAATTCAACGGGAAATTGTGTACATTAAATACACGAATTTTCTGGATTTACAGAGAAATTGAATATCCAAAACTGTGTATATTTGCCAATGAATTGTATAAATTATATGTATAGATTATCTTGATTTGCTGACAAATTGAATATCCAGAACTATGTAAATACAACGGGAAATTGGTTCCAATATATGTACAAAAACTCTGGATTTTGAGAAAAATGGAATATTCAAAACATAGTAAATTCAACGAAAATTTGTGTGCGTGAAATGTATGGATTGTCTGGATTTGCAGAGTAGTTAAATATCCAGAACTGTGTGAATTAGCCGATGAATTATGTAAATTATATGTACGGAATTTTTGTATTTGCAGACAAATTGAATATCTAGAACTGCATAAATTCAGTGAGAAATTGAGTACATTATTTGTACAGAAACTCTAGATTTTGAGAAAAATGGAATATAAAAAACCATGTAAATTCAATGGGAAATTATGAACACTAAATGTACGAATTGTATGGATTTGCAAAGAAATTGAATATCCAAAACTGTGTAAATACAACGGAAAATTGAGTGCAATATATGTCCAGAAACTTTGGATTTTGAGAAAAATGGAATATCCAAAACAGTGTAAATTCAACTGAAAATTGTGTATGTTAAGCGTACGGATTATCTGGATTTGCAAAGAAATTGAATATCTAAAACTGCGTAAATTAGCCGATGAATTGTGTACATTATATGTATGGAATGTCTGGATTTGCAGAGAAATTGAATATCCAAAATATTGTAAATTCTATGGGAAATTGAGCACATTATATGTATAGAATGTTTGGATATGCAGATAAATTGTATATTGAGAACTGCGCAAATTTAACGAGAAATTGAGTACATTATCTGTACAAAAGCTCTAGATTTTGTGAAAAATGGAATATCAAAAACCGTGTAAATTCAGTGGGTACTTATGAACATTCAATGTACAGATTGTCTGGATTTGCAGAGAAATTGAATATCTAGAACTGTGTGAATTACCTGATGATTTGGGTACATTATATGTACGGAATGTCTGAATTTGCAGACAAATTGAAGATCCAGAACTGCTTAAATTCAATGGGAAATTGAGTGAATTATATGTATGGAGAGTCTAGATTTGCCACCAAATTGAATATCCAGAATTTTGTAAATTCAACGAGAAATTGAGTGCATTATCTGTACGGAAGTTCTAGATTCTGAGAAAAATGGAATATCCGAAACCGTGTAAATTCAACAGGAAATTGTGTACAATAAATATATTGATTTTCCAAATTTACAGAGAAATTGAATATCTAGAACAGTGTATAGTTGCCGATGAATTGTATAAATTATATGTATAAAATGTCTAGATTTGCTGACAAATTGAATATCCAGAACTGTGTAAATAAAACAGGAAATTGAATCTAGACCGTTTGGAGCCATTGTCGTATGTCACAGCTTGTAACTGGGACTTAAGCTTTGTAGGGGTTTGGTTGCAATATATGTACAAAAACTCTAGATTTTGAGAAAAATGGAATATTCAAAACATTGTAAATTCAACGGGAAATTGTGTACGTGAAATGTATGGATTGTCTGGATTTGCAGAGAAATTTAATATCCAGAACAGTGTGAATTAGTCGACGAATTATGTATATTATATGTACGGAATTTTTGGATTTGCAGACAAATTGAATATCTAGAACTGCGTAAATTCAGTGAGAAATTGAGTACATTATTTGTACAGAAGATCTAGATTTTGAGAAAAATGGAATATAAAAAACCGTGTAAATTCAACGAGAAATTATGAACACTAAATGTACGGATTGTCTGGATTTGCAGTGAAATTGAATATCTGGAACTGTGTGAATTAGCCGAGGAATTGTGTACATTAATATATATGGAATTTCTAGATTTGAAGACAAATTGAATATCCAGAACTGCTGAAATTCAACAGCAAATTGAGTACGTTATACGTACGGAGTGTCTGGATTTGTAGACAAATTGAATATCCTAAACTGTTTAAATTCAATGGGAAATTGAGTACAGTATATGTACAAAAACTCTGGATTTTAATAAAAATGGAATATACAAAACAGAGTAAATTCAACGGAAAATTGTGTATGTTAAATGTACGGATTGTCTGGATTTGCAGAGAAATTGAATATCCACAAGTGTGTGAATTAGCTGATGAGTTCTATACATTATATGTACGGTATTTTTGAACTTCCAGACAAATTGAATATCCAGAACTACGTAAATTCAATGGATATGGAGCACATTATATGTACAGAATGTCTGGATTTATAAACAATTTGAATATCTAGAACTGCGTAAATTGAACGAGACATTGTGTACATTATCTGTACAAAAGCTCTGGATTTAGAGAAAAATGTAATATCCAAAACTGTGTAAATTCAACAGGAAATTTTGTACATTAAATGCACAGATTGTCTGGATTTACAGAGAAATTGAATATCTCGAACTGTGTGAATTAGCCGATGAATTATGTATATTAAGTGTTCAGAATTTCTGGATATGCAGACAAATTGAATATCTAGAACTGCATAAATTTAATGGAAAATCGAGCACAAAATGTGTACGGAACGTCTGGATTTGCATACAAATTAAATATCCAGAACTGCGTAAATTCAACGCAGAATTGAGTACATCATCTGTACAAAAGCTCTGGATTTTGAGAAAAATTGAATATCCAAAACCATGTAAATGCAACAGGAAATTGTTTACATTAAATATATGGATTGTCTTGATTTACAGAGAAATTGAATATCCAGAACTCTGTATATTTCCAATGAATTGTGTCAATTATATGTATGGAATGTCTGGATTTGCAGACAAATTGAATATCCACAACTGTGTAAATACAACGGGAAATTGAGTGCAATATATGTATAAAAACTCTGGATTTTGAGAAAAATGGAATATACAAAACAAAGTAAATTCATCGGAAAATAGTGTACGTGATATGTACGGATTGTTTGGATATGCTGTGAAATTGAATGTCCAGAACTATGTGAATTAGCCGATGAATTATATACATTATATGTACGAAATTTCTGGATTTGCAAACAAATCGAATATCCAGAACTGTGTAAATTCAATGGGAAATCGAGCACATTATATGTACGGAACATCGGAATTTATAGACAAATTGAATATCCAGAACTGCGTAAATTCAACGAGAAATTGAGTACATTATCTATACAGAAGCTCTGGATTTTGAGTAATATGTAATATCCAAAACCGTGTAAATTCAACGAAAAATTGTGTACATTAAATGCACGGATTTTCTGGATTTACAGAAAAACTGAATATCCAGAACTACATGAATTAACCAATGAATTATGTACATTATATGTATTAAATTTCTGGATTTGCAGATAAATTGAATCTCTAGAACTGCGTAAATTCAATGGAAAAACGAGCACATTTTATTTACGAAACGTTTGGATTGTCAAAAAAATTGAATATCCAAAACTGTGTAAATTCATCGAGAAATTGAGTACATTATCTGTACAGAAGTTTTGGATTTTTGTAAAAATGGAATATCCTAAACCGTATAAATTGAACCGAAAATTGTGCACATTAAAGGCACGGATTCTCTGGATTTACAGAAAAATTGAATATGTAGAACTGTGTATATTTGCCGATGAATTGTGTAAATTATATGTATGGAATGTCTGGATTTGTAGACAAATTGAATATCCAAAATTGCTGAAATTCAATGACAAATTGAGTACCTTATATGTACGGAGTGTGGATTTGTAGACAAATTGAACATTATATGTATAGAAACTCTGGATTTTGAGAAAAATGAAAAATCCAAAACAATGTAAATTCCACGAAAAATTATGTACGTTTAATGTACGGATTGTCTAGATTTGTAGAGAAATTGAATATCCAGAATTGTGTGAATCAGCCGATGAATTGTGTACATTACATGTACGGAATGTCTGGACTTACTGACAAATTGAATATTTAGAATTGCATAAATTCAATGGGAAATCAAGTGCATTGTATGTACAGAATGTCTAGATTTGCAGACAAATTGAATATCCAAAGCTGCGTAAATTCGTCGAGAAATTGAGAACAATATCTGTACAGAAACTCTGAATTTTGAGAAAAATAAAATTTCAAAAACCGCGTAAATTTAGCGGGAAATTACGTACATTAAATGTACGGATTTTTTGGATTTGTAGTGAACATGAATATCCAGAATTGTGTAAATTAGCTGATAAATTGTGTAAAATATATGTACGAAGTGTCTAGATTTGTACACAAATTGAATATCCAGAACTGTGTAAATTCAATGAGAAATTGAGTACAATTTATGTACAGAAACTCTGGATTTTGAGAAAAATGGAATATCCAAGACATTGTAAATTCAACTAAAAATTGTGTATGTTAAACGTACGGATTGTTTGGATTTGTAGTGAAATTGAATATCTAGAACTATGTCAATTAGTCGATGAATTGTGTATATTATATGTACAGAATGTCTGGATTTATAGACAAATTGAATATCCAGAACAGCGTAAATTCAATGGGAAATCGAGCGCATTATATATACAAAATGTCTGGATATGCAGACAAATTGAATATCCAGAACTGTGTAAATTTAACGAGAAATTGAGTACATTATCTGTACAGAAGCTCTAGATTTTGATAAAAATGGAATATCAAAACCCGTGTAAATTCAACGAGAAATTATGAACATTAAATGTACAGATTTTCTGGATTTGCAGATAAATTGAATATCCAGAACTGTGTGAATTAGCCGAAGATTTGTGTACATTATATGTACAGAATGTCTGGATTTGCAAAGAAATTTAAGATCCAGAACTGCTTAAATTCAACGGGAAATTGAGTGAATTATATGTATGGAGAGTCTAGATTTGCAGACAAATAGAATATCCAGAACTGTGTAAATTCAACGAGAAATTGAGTACATTATCTGTGCAGAAGTTCTGGATTCTGAGAAAAATGGAATATCTAAAACCGTGTAAATTCAACGAGAAATTCTGTACATTAAATATACGGATTGTCTGAATTTACAGAGAAATTGAAAATCCAGTTTGCCGATGAATTGCGTAAATTATATGTATAGAATGATTTGCAGACAAATTGAATATCCAGAACTGTGTAAATACAACGGGAAATTGAGTGCAATATATGTATATAAACTTTGGATTTTTAGAAAAATGGAATATGGAAAACGGAGTAAATTCAACGGAAAATTGTCTACGTGAAATGTATTGATGGTTTGGATTTGCAGAGAAATTAAATATCCAGAATTGTGTGAATTAGCCGATGAACTATGTACATTATATGTACGAAATTTCAGGATTTTCAGACAAATTGAATATCCAAACTGCGTAAATTTAACAGGAAATCGAGCACATTATATGTACAGAACGTCTAGATTTGCAGACAAATTAAATATCTAAAATTGTACAAATTCAGTGAGAAATTGAGTACATTATTTGTACAGAAGCTATGGATTTTGAGAAAAATGGAATATCAAAAACCATGTAAATTCAATGGGAAATTATGAACATTAATTGTACGAATTGTCTAGATTTGCAGAGAAATTTAATATCCGAAACTGTGTGAATTAGCCAAAGAATTGTGTACATTATATGTATGGAATGTCTGTATTTGAAGACAAATTGAATGTCCATAACTGCTGAAATTCAAATGCAAATTAAGTTCATTATATGTACAGAGTGTCTGGATTTGCAGAGAAATTTAATATCCTGAATTGTGTAAATTCAACGGGAAATTGAGTACAATATATGTACAGAAAATCTGGATTTTAATAAAAATGGAATATCGAAAACAGAGTAAATTCAGCGAAAAATTGTGTACGTTAAATGTACGGATTGTCTAGATTTGCAGAGAAATTAAATATCCAAAAATGTGTGAATTAGCCGATGAGTTATGTATATTATATGTACGGTATTTTTGAATTTGTAGACAAATTGAAAGTCCAGAACTATGTAAATTCATTGGGAAATCCAGCTCATTCTATGTACGGAACGTCTGGATTCGCAGACAAATTAAATATCCAAAACTGCGTAAATTCAACGAGAAATTGAGTACATTATCTGTACAGAAGCTCTAGATTTTGGGAAAAATGGAATATCAAAAACCGTGTAAATTCAATGGAAAATTATGAACATTAAATGTACGGATTGTCTGGATTTGCAGAGACATTGAATATCTAGAACTGTGTGAAATAGCCAATGAATTGTGTACATTATATGTATGGAATGTCTGGATTTGCAGACAAATTGAATATCCAGAACTGCTGAAATTCAACGGCAAATTGAGTACATTATATGTACGGAGTGTACGGATTTGCAGCCAAATTGAATATCCAGAACTATGTAAATTCAACGAGAAACTAAGTACAACATATATACTGAAACTTTGGATTTTAATAAAAATGGAATATCCAAAACAGAGTAAATTCAACGGAAAATTATGTACGTTAATTGTACGGATTCTCTTGATTTGCAGAGAAATTGAATATCCAAAAATGTGTGAATTAGCCGATGAGTTATGTATATTATATGTACGGTATTTTTGAATTTGTAGACAAATTGAAAGTCCAGAACTACGTAAATTCATTGGGAAATCGAGCGCATTATGTGTACCAAACGTCTGGATTTATAGACAAATTAAATATCCATAACTGCGTAAATTCAACGAGAAATTGAGTACATTATTTGTATAGAAGCTTTGGATTTCGAGAAAAATGTAAAATCCAAAGCTGTGTAAATTCAACGGGAAATTGTGTATATTAATTGCACGGATTGTCTAGATTTACAGAGAAATTGAATATCCAGAACTGTGTGAATTAGCCGATGAATTTTGTACATTATATGCACGGAATTTTTGGATTTGCAGATAAATTGAATATCCAGAATTGCGTAAATTCAATGGAAAATCAAGCACATTGTATGTACGGAACGTCTGGATTTGCAGGAAAATTTAATATCCAAAACTGCGTAAATTAAACGAGAAATTAAGTACATTATCTGTACAAAAGTTCTGGATTTTGAGAAAAATTGAATATCCAAAACCGTGTAAATCCAACGGCAAATTGTGTACATTAAATATATGGACTGTGTGGATTTACAAAGAGATTGAATATCCAGAACAGTGTATATTTGCCGAGGAACTGTGTAAATTATGTATATGGAATGTCTGGATTTGCAGACAAATTAAATATCTGAGTACAATATATGTACAGAAACTCTGGATTTTGAGAAAAATGGAATAACCTAAACAGAGTAAATTCGATGGAAAATTGTGTATGTGAAATGTATGGATTGTTTGGCTTTGCAGAGAAACTGAATATCCAGAACTGTGTGAATTAGTTGATGAATTATATACACTATATGTATGGAATTTCCGGACTTGCAGACAAATTGAATATTTAGAATTGTGTAAATTCAATGGGAAATCGAGCACGTTATATGTACAGTACGTCGGGATTTACAAACAAATTGAATGTTAGGTTACTGAATATATGCTAATTGATAGCTAGATGCATGAGTTACTTGTACATTGTTAGTTAGTTAGGCCTGGCTTAATTGGGTCGTACTATTGTCTAACTGTCAAGTCCAGCTGTAATTCTGTTAGACTACTAATTCTATTAGACTACTATAGCCAAGTATAAAGGCTGATTTGATTGTAATCATTTGAGATGATAATAAGAATACAATTGATTAGCTTCTCATTGAGATTCTGATTAGGAGGACGATTCCCTCGAAAGAATCATTGGAGGCCTAGTTCCCTCTAAAGAACTACAATAATTGTGAGATTGTGAGGATAGTACAAGCAGGTTCTATCATTTGGTATCAGAGCCGGTTCAGTCATGGTGCAAGAAACAAGATATTCCCTGTTAAGTGAGATGGTTTCAGCGGTTTAGCAGAGGCTGGATGATCATGCCTCTACCATGGAAATGATTTCTCAAAGGTTAGAAGCTTTAGACAACAATTTCAAGGGATTGCAAGTTGTGTTCGAAGAGAGACTACCAGCAAGGCGACAACACGAAGACTCTGTTCCGCAGCCAGGAAACAATCAAGAAACAGAGGTGCGATCAAATCAAGCTCACCAAAATCAAGTTCATCAAAGACCTGAGGTAGGAGTTCAATTCCCTAAATCTATTAGATTGGAGTTTCCTAGGTTCAGTGGAGGTGATCCTTCAACTTGGATTTTTAGAGCTGTGCAGTTTTTTAGCTATTATAATATTCCTGAAGATGAGAGAATCATGAACGCTTCTTACCATTTAGATGATGAGGCTCTAATTTGGTTTCAAGATTGTGAAAGATCTTTAGATTCTTGGGAAACCTTTGTTAGAGCTATTCAAACCAGATTTGGTCTTTCCCCATATGATGATCCTATGGAAGCCTTAACCAAATTGAAGCAGAGCACCTCTATCGCAGCTTACAAAAGCCAATTTGAGATGTTGAGCAATAGGATAAGAAATTTGCCCGAATCCCATAAGTTAAGTTGTTTCATAAGTGGTCTTAAGGATGAAGTGAGATTAGCTGTGAAGATGCAGAATCCAAGATCTCTAAATGCAGCTTTTGGGTTGGCCAAGATTCAAGAAGAATATTTGCAGTCTTGTAGGAAGGTTTATAAACCTGTCTATGAGTTTAACAAGAACAATTGGCAATCATCATCATCATCAGCTGTAGTTAAAACTGATAACAAGGGTGATATTAGATCAAGGGTGTCGATACAACAGGTATCTTCAACTCAGATGGAGGAGAGACGAAAGAAGGGGCTTTGTTACTATTGTGATACCAAATGGCATCGAGGACACCAGTGCAAGGAATTAAAATTGTTCCTCATGGAAGGCATGGAGGTTAGTGGTGAAGAAGAGGTGCTAGCAGTGGAGGAACAATCAGAATTTGGGCATGAGCAATCTGAGATTACACTGTATACTTTGTTGGGTAGTCCCTCTCCAGGAACTATGAGGGTTTTGGGACAGATTAGGGGACATTGGGTTGTTATTCTCCTTGATACAGGAAGATCCCATAATTTTCTGGATCTCACCTTGGTACAGACATTGAGTTTACCCTTAGATGCCACAAGAATTCTTGAAGTTAGAGTAGCAAATGATGCCTTATTCAAAACCAAGGGAGAGTGTAGAGATGTATCAATAAGCATACAAGGAAGTGATTTTGGGTTGAATTTACATGTGCTGACTTTGGGGGGGTGTGATGTGGTGATGGGTACTCAATGGCTTAGTACTCTTGGTCTCATAAAATAGGATTTCAAGATCATGGAGATGTCTTTCTGCCTTCAAGACAAGCAGGTTACATTACATGGTGTAAAGCCAACGGGGTCCCGTATGCAAGATGGAGGGGAATTCTTCAAGAAACCAGCTAGAAGGGGTCTTTTATTGCAGATTATGCAGCAAACTAGTGCAGATCAGATGCAACAACTTGTACCAGAGGTGCAGACTTTGTTAGATGAGTTTGCTATAGTTTTTGAAGAACCAAAGGGACTGCCTCCTTCCAGAGGTCATGGACATCAGATTGTGCTTAAGCTAGGTACTCAGCCCATTTGTCAAAGACCTTACAGGTATCCCTATTACCAAAAGTCTGAAATTGAATCTATTGTTAGAGATTTACTTAAGTCAGGTTCAGTTAGATGTAGCCAAAGTCCATTTGCATCTCCTGTTTTGTTAGTTAGAAAGGCTGATGGGAGTTAGAGGATGTGTGTGGATTATAGGGCTCTTAATAAGGATACTGTAAAGATAAATTTCCCATTCCAATTGTTGATGAGTTATTGGATGAGTTGAGTGGAGCCTGGGTGTTTTCAAAATTGGACCTTAGGTCTGGTTATCATCAAATTCGAATGAAGGAAGAAGATATTGAAAAAATAGCTTTTAGGACTCATGAGGGCCATTATGAGTTCCTAGTCATGCCATTTGGCTTAACAAATGCCCCTTCCACTTTTCAATCCCTAATGAATGAAGTGTTTAGACCATTTCTTAGGAAGTTTGTGTTGGTTTTTTTTATGACATTCTTGTGTACAACAAAAATTTGCATGATCATGTAGCACATTTGAGACAAGTTTTATAGATCTTACTTGATAATAAATTGTTTGCCAAAAGAAGCAAATGTGCCTTTGCTTGTTCTGAAATTGAGTATTTGGGGCATATTATTTCTGGTGAGGGAGTCAAAGCAGATCCTAAGAAGACAGCAGCTATGCTAGAATGGCCGGTTCCTAAAACAGTGAAAGCTTTAAGGGGTTTTCTTGGTTTGACTGGTTATTACAGAAAATTTATCAAGCATTATGGTCAAATTGGTTCTCCACTTACTGACTTACTCAAAAAGGATGCATTTGAGTGGACTGACAAGGCAACTAGAGCATTTGAGGATCTTAAACTAGCTGTCTCTCAACCGCCTGTGTTAGCATTGCCTGATTTCTCAAAACCATTTTTGATCGAATGTGATGCTTCTGGTTATGGACTTGGAGCTGTCCTGCTGCAAGGCAATAGACCCCTGGCTTTTCATAGTCAAGCTTTAAAAGGAAAGAGTGTTCATTTGCCCACTTATGAAAAAGAGTTGTTAGCTTTGGTCCAAGCAATTAAAAAATGGCGACCTTATTTGCTTGGCATGCCCTTTGTAATCAAAATAGATCATCAAAGCCTTAAACACTTATTGGAGCAGCGGATTGGCACTCCTATGCAGCAAAAATGGGTCACTAAGTTGTTGGGGTACTCATTTATTATTGAATACAAGAAAGGAAGAGAAAATGTAGTGGCTGATGCCTTGTCTAGGCAAGGGGAAAAGGAGGAACAGGAGGGTCAGTTGGGTATCTCATTGGTTCAACAACCAGATAGTTGCTTGTTTTTCATCTCTCACAGCAACTCAACACTTGAGCAAGATGCTGGAAGCATGTCTTTAATATCTTTCCCCAGCCCCACTTGGATTGAGGAGCTTAAGGCCAGTTATGCAGATAATCCAAGAGTCCAAAAGATTTTGCAGTCTATTCAAGATGGTACTGCCAGTACAGGGAAGTTTAGTGTGACAAATGGCTTATTATTGTACAAGGGACGAATTTACTTGGGTGACAGATGCAAGTTGAAGAGTAAGGTACTTGAATTGGTCCATGATAGCCCTTTAGGTGGCCATTCCGGTTTTTTAAAAACATTACATAGAGCCAAGAAAGATTGGTTCTGGTGGGGTATGAAGAAAGATTTGAAGGACTACATTAGGTGTTGTGAGGTGTGTCAACGAATCAAACATGAGATAACTAAACCAACTGGGTTGTTACAGCCTTTGGCTATTCCATATAAGCTTTGGACTGACATTAGCATGGATTTTGTGGAAGGTTTGCCCAAATCTCAGAAACAGGATGTTGTGTTGGTAGTAGTGGATAGGCTAACCAAGTTTGTCCATTTTATTCCTCTCTCCCATCCTTATTTTGCAGCAAAAGTTGCAACTCTGTTTATGCAGCATGTGTTTAAGCTACATGGCATGCCGGTTTCTATTGTGAGTGATAGAGATCCGATTTTTACTTCTACATTTTGGGGGGAGTTGTTCAAAAAGCAGGGTGTTGAGTTGTCTATGTCATCATCCTATCATCCACAATCTGATGGGCAGACAGAAGTAGTTAATAGAAGTCTTGAGCAGTACTTGAGGGCATTTGCAGGTGATAAGCCAGAGATGTGGGTTGAGTGGCTACCCTTGGCTGAGTTTTGGTTCAACACAAATTTCCATACATCAACTAAAATGACTCCGTTTGAAGCTCTCTATGGCTTTGAACCACCAAAATTACTGGATTATATCCCTGGAATCACTAAGGCAGCAGTTGTGGATGAATATTTGTTGAACAGACAACATGTCCTGAGCCTTCTTAGGAGCAATTTGATTGCTGCACAAGACCGAATGAAATTGCAAGTTGATAAGCATAGACAGGAGAGGTATTTTGCGGAGGGAGACTGGGTTTTTTTAAGGCTACAACCCTTCAAGCAGAAATCCCTTCGACAAAAGCAAGTTGGCAAGCTAGCACCTAAGTTCTTTAGCCCTTTTAAGGTGTTACAAAGGATTGGAACAGTAGCATACAAGCTGGAGTTACCACCTGATTCTGGCATACATCCAGTCTTCCATGTGTCATGTTTGAAAGCTAAACTCGGACAGCACATCACTCCAATTCCCACTCTACCACCGGTGGATGGTCAAGGTCACCTCTCACCTGCACCCAAAGGAATTCTACAGCAAAGGACAGTCCAACTGAGGAGGAGGCCAGTAACCGAAGTCCTAGTCCATTGGGATGGTTCATCATCCAAGGATGCTACTTGGGAGCTGCTACCTAAGCTGCAACAGCAGTACCCACACCTTGTGGGCAAGGTGTTCTAAAAGAGGGGTGCAATGTTAGGTTATTGAATATATGCTAATTGATAACTAGATGCATGAGTTACTTGTACATTGTTAGTTAGTTAGGCCTGGCTTAATTGGGTAGTACTATTGTCTAACTGTCAAGTCCAGCTGTAATTCTGTTAGACTACTAACTCTGTTAGACTACTATAGCCAAGTATAAAGGCTGATTTGATTGTAATCATTTGAGATGATAATAAGAATACAATTGATTAGCTTCTCATTGAGATTCTGATTAGGAGGACGATTCCCTCGAAAGAATCATTGGAGGCCTAGTTCCCTCTAAAGAACTACAATAATTGTGAGATTGTGAGAATAGTACAAGCAGGTTCTATCATTGAATATCCAGAACTGCGTAAATTCAACAAGAAATTGACTACATTACCTGCACAGAAGCTCTGGATTTTGAAAAAAATGTAATATCCAAAACCGTGTAATTTCAACGGAAAATTGTGCACATTAAATGCACGGTTTGTCTGGATTTATAGCGAAATTGAATGTCAAGAACTGTGTGAATTAGTTGATGAATTATGTACATTATATGTATGGAATTTCTGGATTTGCAGACAAATTGAATTTACAGAACTGCGTAAATTCAATGGAAAATCGAGCACATTATATGTACAAAACTTCTGGATTTGTAGACAAATTAAATATCCTGAACTGCGCAAATTGAACGAGAAATTGAGTACATTAATTGTACAGAAGCTCTGCATTTTGATAAAAATGGAATATCCAAAACCATTTAAATTGAACTGAAAATTGTGTACATTAAATGCTCGGATTCTCTGCATTTACAGAGAAATTGAATATCTAGAACTGTGTATATTTGCCGATGAATTGTGTAAATTACATGTTTGGAATGTTTGGATTTGTAGACAAATTGAATATCCAAAACTGCTGAAATTCAATGACAAATTGAGTACCTTATACGTATGGAGTGTGGATTTGAAGACAAATTGAACATTATACGTATAGAAACTCCGGATTTTGAGAAAAATGGAAAATCCAAAATGATGTAAATTCAACGGAAAATTATGTACGTTAAATGCACGGATTGTCTGGATTTGTAGAGAAATTGAATATCCAGAACTGTGTGACTTAGCCGATGAATTGTGTACATTACATGTATGGAATGTCTGGATTTGCAAACAAATTGAATATCCAAAACTGTGTAAATTCAATGGGAAATCGAGCTCATTCTATGTACGTAACGTCTGGATTTGCAGACAAATTAAATATCTAGAACTGCGTAAATTCAATGAGAAATTGAGTACATTATATGTACAGAAGCTCTGGATTTTGAGAAAAATGGAATATCAAAAACCGTGTAAATTTAAGGAAAATTATGAACATTAAATGTAAGGATTGTCTGGATTTGCAGAGACAATGAATAACTAGAACTGTGTGAAATAGCTGATGAATTGTGTACATTATATGTATGGAATGCCCGGATTTGCAGACATATTGAATATCCAGAACTGTTGAAATTCAACGGCAAATTGAGTACATTATATGTACAATGTGTCTGAATTTGTAGACAAATTGAATATCCAGAACTATGTAAATTCAACGGGAAACTAAGTACAATATATCTACTGAAACTCTGGATTTTAATAAAAATGGAATATGCAAAATATACTAAATTCAATGGAAAATTGTGTACGTTAAATGTACGAATTGTCTAGATTTACAGAGAAATTAAATATCCAAAAATGTGTGAACTAGCCGATGAGTTATGTATATTATATGTATGGTATTTTTGAATTTGCATACAAATTGAAAGTCCAGAACTGCGTAAATTCATTGGGAAATCGAGCGCATTATGTGTACCGAACATCTGGATTTACAAACAAATTAAATATCCAGAACTATGTAAATTCAACGAGAAATTGAGTACATTACCTGTACAGAAGCACTGGATTTCGAGAAAAATGTAATATCCAAAGCCGTGTAAATTCAACGGAAAATTGTGTACATTAAATGCATAGATTGTCTGGATTTACGGAGAAACTGAATATCAGGAACTGTGTGAATTAGCCGCTGAATTTTGTACGTTATATGTACGGAATTTCTGAATTTGCAAACAAATTGAATATCCAGAACTGCATAAATTCAATGGAAAATCAAGCACATCATATGTACGAAACGTCTGGATTTGCAGGCAAATTCAATATCCAGAACTGCGTAAATTCAACGAGAAATTAAGTACATTACCTATACAAAAGCTCTGGATTTTGAGAAAAATTGAATATCCAAAACCGTGTAAATCCAACAGCAAAGTGTGTACATTAAATATACGGACTGTTTAGATTTATAGAGAGGTTGAATATCTAGAACTGTGTATTTGCCGATGAATTGTGTAAATTATGTGTATGGAATATCTAGATTTGCAGAAAAATTGAATATCTATGTAAAATATATGTACAAAAACTTTGGATTTTGTGAAAAATGGAATAACCTAAACAGAGTAAATTCAATGGAAAATTGTGTACGTGAAATGTATGGATTGTTTGGCTTTGCAGAGAAACTGAATATCTAGAACTGTGTGAATTAGTCGATGAATTATATACACTATATGTATAGAATTTCTGGACTTGCAGACAAATTGAAAATTCAGAATTGTGTAAATTCAATGGGAAATTGAGCACATTATATGTACAGTACGTCGGGATTTACAAACAAATTGAATATTTAGAATTGCGTAAATTCAACAAGAAATTGAGTACATTATCTGCATAGAAGCTCTGGATTTTGAGAAAAATGTAATATCCAAAACCGTGTAATTTCAACGGGAAATTGTGCACATTAAATGCACGGTTTGTCTAGATTTATAGTGAAATTGATTGTCCAAAACTGTGTGAATTAGCTAATGAATTATGTACATTATATGTACGAAATTTCTAGATTTGTAGACAAATTGAATATCCAGAACTACGTAAATTCAATGGAAAATCGAGCACATTATATGTACGAAACGTCTGCATTTGCAGAAAAATTGAATATCTAGAACTGCGTAAATTCAATGAGAAATTAAGTACATTATCTGTACAGAAGCTCTAGATTTTGAGAAAAATTCAATATCCAAAACTGTGTGAATTTAACGGCAAATTATGTAAATTAAATATACGGATAGTCTGGATTTACAAAGAGATTGAATATCCAGAATTGTGTGTATTTGCCGACGAATTGTGTAAATTATGTGTATGGAATGTCTGGATTTGCAAACAAATTGAATATCCAAATACAACGAAAATCGAATACAATACATCTTCAAAAATTATGGATTTTGAAAAAAATGAAATAACCAAAACAAAGTAAATTCAATGGAAAATTGTGTACGTGAAATGTACGGATTGATTGGATTTGAAGAGAAATTGAATATCTAGAACTGTGTGAACTAGTCGATGAATTATATACACTATATGAACGAAATTTCTGGACTTGTAGGCAAATTGAATGTCCAGAACTGTGTAAATTCAATGGGAAATCGAGCAAATTATATGTACAGAACGTCAGGATTTGCAAAAAAATTGAATATCCAGAACTGCGTAAATTCAACAAGAAATTAAGTACATTATTTGTACAGAAGCTCTGGATTTTGAGAAAAATGTAATATCCAAAACTGTGTAATTTCAATGGGAAATTAGGCACACTAAACGCACAGTTTGTTTGGATTTATTGTGAAATTGATTGTCCAGAACTGTGTGAATTAGCTGATGAATTATGTACATTATATGTACGGAATTTTTGGATTTGCAGACAAATTGAATATACAGAACAGCATAAATTCAATGGAAAATCAAGCACATTATATGTACGAAACTTTTGGATTTGCAGACAAATTGAATATCCAGGAATGCGTAAATTCAACGAGAAATTGAGTACATTATCTGTATCGAAGCTCTGGAAATTGAGAAAATTGTAATATCCAAAACCGTGTAATTTGAACGGGAAATTGTGCACATTAAATGCACGGTTTTTTTGGATTTACAGTGAAATTGATTGTACAGAATTGTGTGAATTAGCAGATGAATTATGTACATCATATGTACGAAATTTCTGGATTTGCAGACAAATTGAACATCTAGAACTGCGTAAATTCAATGCAAAATCGAGCACATTATATGTACGAAGTTCTGGATTTGCAGACAAATTGAATATCCAGAAATGCGTAAATTCAATGAGAAATTGAGTACATTATATGTACAAAAGCTCTGGATTTTGAGAAAAATGGAATATCCAAAACCGTTTAAATTCAACCAAAAATTGGGTATATTAAATGCACGGATTATCTGGATTTACAAAGAAATTGAATATCCAGAACTGTGTGTATTGACGATGAATTGTGTAAATTATATGTGTGGAATGTCTAGATTTGTAGACAAGTTGAATATCCAAAACTGCTGAAATTCAACGACAAATTGAGTACCTTATATGTACGAAGTGTGGATTTGAAGACAAACTGAACATTATATGTATAGAAACACCAGATTTTGAGAAAAATGGAAAATCCAAAACGGTGTAAATTCAACGGAAAATTATGTACGTTAAATGCACAGATTGTCTGGATTTGCAAAGAAATTCAATATCCAGAACTGTGTGAATTTGCCGATGAACTGTTTACATTACACGGACGGAATGTCTGGATTTGCAAACAAATTGAATATCCAGAACTACGTAAATTCAAGGGAAAATTGAGCGCATTATATGCATGGAACATCAGGATTTGTAGAAAAATTGAATATCCAGAACTACCTAAATTCAACGAGAAATTGAGTACATTATTGATATAGAAGCTTTGGATTTTAAGAAAAATGGAATATCCAAAGGCATGTAAATTCAATGGGAAATTGTGCACATTAAATATACGGATTTCCTAGATTTACAGAGAAATTGAATATCCAGAAATGTGTATATTTGCTGATGAATTGTGTAAATTATATGTATGGAATGTTTGGATTTTCAGACAAATTGAATATCCAGAACTGCTGAAATTCAACTAGAAATTGAGAACTGTATGTGAACGGATTGTCTGGATTTGCAGACAAATTGAATATCCAGAACTGTGTAAATTCAACGGGAAATTGAGTACAATATGTGTACAGAAATTCTGGATTTTGATAAAAATGAAATATACAAAACCGAGTAAATTCAACAGAACATTGTGTACGTTAAATGTGCGGATTGTCTGGATTTACAGAGAAATTGAATATCCAGAACTATGTGAATTAGCCGATGAATTTTGTACTTTATATGTACGGAATTTCCAGATTTCAAGACAAATTGAATATCCAGAACTGCGTAAATTCAATGGAAAATCAAGCACATTATATGTACGGAACATCTGGATTTGCAGGCAAATTAAATATCCAGAACTGCGTAAATTCAATGGAAAATCAAGCACATTATATGTACGAAACTTTTGGATTTGCAGACAAATTGAATATCCAGGAATGCGTAAAGTCAACCAGAAATTGAGTACATTATCTGTATCGAAGCTCTGAAAATTGAGAAAATTGTAATATCCAAAACCGTGTAATTTGAACGGGAAATTGTGCACATTAAATGCACGGTTTATTTGGAATTACAATGAAATTGATTATCCAGAACTGTGTGAATTAGCAGATGAATTATGTACATCATATGTACGGAATTTCTGGATTTGCAGACAAATTGAACATCCAGAACTGCGTAAATTCAATGCAAAATCGAGCACATTATATGTACGAAGTTCTGAATTTGCAGACAAATTGAATATCCAAAAATACGTAAATTCAATGAGAAATTGAGTACATTATCTGTACAGAAGCTCTGGATTTTGAGAAAAATGGAATATCCAAAACCGTTTAAATTCAACCAAAAATTGGGTATATTAAATGCACAGATTATCTGGATTTACAAAGAAATTGAATATCCAGAACTGTGTGTATTGACGATGAATTGTGTAAATTGTATGTATGGAATGTCTGGATTTGGAGACAAGTTGAATATCCAAAGCTGCTGAAATTCAACGACAAATTGAGTACCTTATATGTACGGAGTGTGGATTTGAAGACAAAGTGAACATTATATGTATAGAAACACCAGATTTTGAGAAAAATGGAAAATCCAAAACGGTGTAAATTCAGCGGAAAATTATGTACGTTAAATGCACAGATTGTCTGGATTTGCAGAGAAATTCAATATTCAGAACTGTGTGAATTTGCCGATGAATTGTTTACATTACACGGACGAAATGTCTGGATTTGCAGACAAATTGAATATGCAGAACTACGTAAATTCAAGGGAAAATTGAGCACATTATATGGACGGAACGTCAGGATTTGTACAAAAATTGAATATCCAGAACTGCCTAAATTCAACGAGAAATTAAGTACATTATTGATACAGAAGCTCTGAATTTTAAGAAAAATGGAATATCCAAAGGCATGTAAATTCAATGGGATATTGTCCACATTAAATATACGGATTGCCTAGATTTACAGAGAAATTGAAGTTCCAGAAATGTGTATATTTGCTGACGAATTGTGTAAATTATATGTATGGAATGTTTGGATTTTCAGACAAATTGAATATCCAGAACTGCTGAAATTCAACTGGAAATTGAGTACTGTATATGAACGGATTGTCTGGATTTGCAGACAAATTGAATATCCAGAACTATATAAATTCAACGGGAAATTGAGTACAATATATGTACAGAAAATCTGGATTTTGATAAAAATGAAATATACAAAACCGAGTAAATTCAATAGAACATTTTGTACGTTAAATGTGCGGATTGTCTGGATTTACAGAGAAATTGAATATCCAGAACAATGTGAATTAGCCGATGAATTTTGTACTCTATATGTACGAAATTTCCAGATTTCTGGACAAATTGAATATCCAGAACTGCGTAAATTCAATGGAAAATCAAGCACATTATATGTACGGAACATCTGGATTTGCAGGCAAATTAAATATCCAGAACTATATAAATTCAACGAGAAATTGAGTACATTATCTGTCTCGAAGCTCAAGAAATTGAGAAAATTGTAATTTCGAAAACCGTGTAATTTGAACTGGAAATTGTGCACATTAAATGCACGGTTTATTTGGATTTACAATGAAATTGATTGTCCAGAACTGTGTGATTAAGCAGATGAATTATGTACATCATATGTATGGAATTTCTGGATTTGCAGACAAATTGAACATCCAGAACTGCGTAAATTCAATGCAAAATTGAGTGCATTATATGTACGAAGTTCTGGATTTGCAGACAAATTAAATATCTAGAAATGCGTAAATTCAATAAGAAATTGAGTACATTATCTGTACAGAAGCTCTGGATTTTGAGAAAAATGAAATATCCAAAACCGTTTAAATTCAACCAAAAATTGGGTATATTAAATGCACGGATTATCTGGATTTACAAAGAGAAAATTATGTACGTTAAATGCACAGATTGTCTGGATTTGCAGAGAAATTGAATATCCAGAACTGTGTGAATTAGCCGATGAATTGTTTACATTACACGGACGGAATGTCAGGATTTGCAGACAAATTGAATATCCAGAACTACGTAAATTCAAGGGAAAATTGAGCGCATTATATGTATGGAACGTCAGGATTTGCAAAAAAATTGAATATCCAGAACTGCGTAAATTCAACGAGAAATTGAGTACATTATCGATACAGAAGCTCTGAATTTTGAGAAAAATGGAATATCGAAAGGCATGTAAATTCAACGAGAAATTGTGTACATTAAATATACGGATTGCCTGGATTTACAGAGAAATTGAAGATCCAGAAACGTGTATATTTGCCGACGAATTGTGTAAATTGTATGTATGGAATGTTTGGATTTTCAGACAAATTGAATATCCAAAACTGCTGAAATTCAACTACAAATTGAGTACCGCATATGAACGGATTGTCTGGATTTACAGACAAATTGAATATCCAGAACTGTGTAAATTCAACGGGAAATTGAGTACAATATATGTACAGAAATTTTGGATTATGATAAAAATGGAATATCCAAAACAGAGTAAATTCAACAGAACATTGTGTACGTTAAATGTGCGGATTATCTGGATTTGGAGAGAAATTGAATATTCAGAACTGTGTGAATTAGTCGATGAATTTTGCACATTATATGTACGAAATTTTCAGATTTGCAGACAAATTGAATATCCAGAACTGCATATATTCAATGGAAAATCGAGCACATTATATGTACAGAACGTCTGGATTTGCAGGCAAATTGAATATCCAGAACTACTTAAATTCAACGAGAAATTAAGTACATTATCTGTACAGAAGCTCTGGATTTTGAGAAAAATTGAATATCCAAAACTGTGTAAATTTAACGGTAAATTGTGTGCATTAAATATATAGATAGTCTGGATTTACTGTGAAATTGATTGACTAGAACTGTGTGAATTAGCTGATGAATTATGTACATTATATGTACGGAATTTCTTGATTTGCAGACAAATTGAATATCCAGAACTGCGTAAATTCAATGGAAAATCGAGCACATTATATTTACGAAACTTTTGGATTTGCAAACAAATTGAATATCCAGGGATGCGTAAATTTAATGAGAAATTGAGTACATTATTTGTTTCGAAGGTCTGGAAATTGAGAAAAATGTAATATCCAAAACCGTGTAATTTGAGCGGGATATTGTGCACATTAAATGCACGGTTTATTTGGATTTACAGTGAAATTGATTTTCTAGAATTGTGTGAATTAGCAGATGAATTATGTACATTATATGTACAGAATTTCTGGATTTGCAGACAAATTGAACATCCAGAACTGCGTAAATTCAATGGAAAATCGAGCACATTATATGTACGAAGTTCTGGATTTGCAGATAAATTGAATATCCAGAAATGCGTAAATTCAACGAGAAATTGAGTACATTATCTGTACAGAAGCTCTGGATTTTGAGAAAAATGGAATATCCAAAGGCATGTAAATTCAACGGAAAATTGTGCCCATTATTTATACGAATTGCCTGGATTTACAGAGAAATTGAATATCCAGAACAATGTATATTTACCGACGAATTGTGTAAATTATATGTATGGAATGCTTAGATTTTCAGACAAATTGAATATCTAGAACTGCTGAAATTCAATTGCAATTAAGTACTGTATATGAACGGTTTTTTTGGATTTGAAGACAAATTGAATATCCAGAACACTGTAAATTCAACGTGAAATTGAGTGCATTATATGTACAGAAATTTTGGATTTTGATAAAAAAGGAATATCCGAAACAGAGTAAATTTAACGAAAAATTGTGTACGTTAGATGTGCGGATTGTCTAGATTTGCAGAGAAATTGAATATCCAGAACTGCTGAAATTCAAAGGGAAATTCAGTACATTATATGTACAGAGTGTTTAGATTTGCAAACAAATTGAATATCCAGAACTGTGTAAATTAGCGGATGAGGTATGTACATTGTTTGTACAGAATGTCTGGATTCTCAAACAAATTGAATATCCTGAACTGCGTAAATTCAGTGGGAAATCGAGCACATTGTATGTATAGAACGTCTGGATATGCAGAAAAATTGAACATCCAAAGCTGCGTAAATTCAATGAGAAATTGAGTACATTATATCTACAAAAGCTCTGGATTTTGAGAAAAATGGAATATAAAAAATCGTGAAAATTTAACGGGAAATTTTGTACATTAAATGCATGGATAGTCCAGATTTACAGAGAAATTGAATATCTAAAACTATGTATATTTGCTGATGAATTGTGTACATTATATGTACGGAGTGTCTGGATTTGCAGACAAATTGAATATCCAGAACTGTTTAAATTCAGCGCAAAATTGAATACAATATATGTGCAGGAACTCTGGATTTTTCAAAAAATGGAATATCCAAAGTAGTGTAAATTCAACAGAAAATTGTGTACATTGTATGCACGGATTGTCTGGATTTGCAGAGAAATTGAATATCCAGAGCTGTGTGAATTAGCAGATGAATAGCGTACATCATATGCACAAAATGCTTGTATTTACAGAAAAATTGAATATCCAAAACTGCGTAAATTCTGTGGGAAGTTGTGTACAATATATGTACATAAACTTTGTATTTTGAGAAAAATGAAATATCCAAAATAGTGTAAATGCAGTGGAAAGTTATGTACGTTAAATGTACGGATTGTCAGGATTTGTAGAGAAATTCAATATCCAGAATTGTGTGAATCAGCCGATGAATTGTGTACATTCTATGTACGAAATGTCAGGATTTGCAGAAAAATTGAATACCCAGAGTGGCGTAAATCCAATGGGAAATTGAGCGCATTATACGTACAGAACGTCTAGATTTGCAGACAAATTGAATATCTAGAATTGTGTAAATTCAACGAGAAGTTAAGTATATTATATGTACAGAAGCTCCAAATTTGAGAAAATTGGAATATCCAAAACCATTTAAATTCAACCAAAAATTGTGTACCTTAAATGAACAGATTGTCTGGATTTATAGAGAAATTGAATATCCAGAACTGTGTATGTTTGCCGATTGTACGGGAAGTTGTGTACATTATATGTACAAAAACTTTGGATTTTGAGAAAAATGGAATTTCCAAGACAGTGTAAATTCAATGGAAAGTTATGTACATTAAATGTACGAATAGTCTAGATTTGAAGAGAAATTGAATATCCAGAACTGTGTGAATCAGCCAATGAATTGTGTACATTATATGTATGGAATGTCTAGATTTGCAGAAAATTAATATCCAGAACGGCGTAAATTCAATGGGAAATTGAGCACATTATATGTACGGAACATCTGAATTTGCAGACAAACTGAATATCCAGAACTGCGTATATTCAACGAGAAGTTGGGTACATTATATGTACAAAAGCTTTGGATTTTGAGAAAAATGGAATATCCAAAATCATTTAAATTCAACCGAAAATTGTGTACCTTAATTGCACGGATTTTCTGGATTTACAGAGAAATTGAATATTCAGAATAGTGTATATTTGCCGATGATTTGTGTAAATTAAATGTATGGATTGTTTGGATTTGCAGACAAATTGAATATCCAGAACCGTTGAAATTCAACGGAAAATTGAGTACCTTATATGTACGGATTGTGGATTTGCAGTCAAATTGAACATTATATGTACAAAAACTCTTGATTTTGAAAAAAATTGAATATCCAAAATAGTGTAAATTCAACGAAAAATTATGCACGTTAAATGTTCGGATTGTCTGGATTTGCAAAGGAATTGAATATCCAGAACTGTGTGAATTAGCCGATGAATGTTGTACATTATATGTAAGGAATGTCTAGATTTGCAGACAAATTGAATACCTAGAACTGCGTAAATTCAATGGGAAATTAAGTAAATTATCTGCACAGAAGCTTTGAATTTAAAAAAAAAAAAAAAAGGAATATCCTAAAACCGTGTAAATTCAACGAGAAATTGTGTACATTGAATGCACGAATTGTTTGGATTTACAGAGAAATTGAATATCCAAAACTATGTATATTTGCCGATGAATTGTGTAAATTATATGTTTGGAATTTCTTGATTTGCAGATAAATTGAATATCCAAAACTGCTGAAATTCAACGGCAAATTGAGTACATTATATGTATGAAGTGTCTGGATTTGCAGACAAATTGAATATCTGGAACTGAGTAAATTCAACGAAAAATTGAGTACAATATATATACAGAAACTCTGGATTTTGAGAAAAATGGAATATCCTAAACAGTGTAAATTCAAAGGAAAATTGTGTACGTTAAGTTTACGGATTGTCTAGATTTTTAGAGAAGTTGAATAACCAGATCTGCGTAAATTCAATGGAAAATCGAGCACATTATATGTACGGAACGTCAGGATTTGCAGACAAATAGAGTATCTAGAATTACGTAAATTCAACGAGAAATTGAGTATATTACCTGTACAGAAGCCCTAGATTTGGAGAAAAATGGAATCTCCAAAACCGCGTAAATTCAACGGGAAATTGTATACATTAAATTTACAGATTGTTTGGATTTGTAGAGAAATTGAATATCCAGAATTGTGTGAATTTGCCAAGGAGTTTTGTACATTACACGTACGGAATATCTAGATTTGCAGAAAAATTGAATATCAAGAACAACGCAAATTAAATGGGAAATTGAGCGTATTATATGTACGGAACGTTTAAATTTGAAGACAAATTTAATATCCAGAACTGCATAAATTCAACGCGAAATTGAGTACATTATCTATGCAGAAGCTTTGGATTTTGAGAGAAATGGAATATCCAAAGGCATGTAAATTCAACGAAAAATTGGGTATATTAAATATACGGATTGCCTGGATTTACAGAGAGGTTGAATATCCAGAACTATGTGTATTTGCCGATGAATTGTGTAAATTATGTGTATGGAATATCTGGATTTGCAGACAAATTGAATATCTAAGTAAAATATATGTACAAAAACTCTGGATTTTGAGAAAAATGGAATAACCTAAACAGAGAAAATTCAATGGAAAATTGTGTACGTGAAATGTATGGATTGTTTGGCTTTGTAGAGAAACTGAATATCCAGAACTGTGTGAATTAGTCGATGAATTATATACACTATATGTACGGAATTTCTAGACTTGCAGACAAATTGAATATTCAGAACTGTGTAAATTCAATGGGAAATCGAGCACATTCTATGTATAGTACGTCGGGATTTACAAACAAATTGAATATCTAGAACTGCGTAAATTCAACAAGAAATTGAGTACATTATCTGTACAGAAGCTCTGGATTTTGGGAAGAATGTAATATCCAAAACCGTGTAATTTCAACGGGAAATTGTGCACATTAAATGCACGGTTTGTCTAGATTTACAGCGAAATTGATTGTCCAAAACTATGTGAATTAGCTGATGAATTATGTACATTATATGTACGGAATTTCTAGATTTGCAGAAAAATTGAATATCCAGAACTGCGTAAATTCAATGGAAAATCGAGCACATTATATGTACGAAATGTCTGGATTTGCAGACAAATTGAATATCCAGAACTGCGTAAATTCAACAAGAAATTAAGTACATTATCTGTACAGAAGTTCTGAATTTTGAGAAAAATTCAATATCCAAAAATGTGTAAATTTAACGGCAAATTGTGTACATTAAATATACGGATTGTCTGGATTTACGAAGAGATTGAATATCCAGAACTCTGTGTATTTGCCGATGAATTGTGTAAATTATGTGTATGGAATGTTTGGATTTGCAAACAAATTGAATATCCAGAATTGTTTAAATACAACGAAAATTGAATACAATATATCCACAGAAATTACGGATTTTGAAAAAAATGAAATAACCAAAATAGAGTAAATTCAATGGAAAATTGTGTATGTGAAATGTACGGATTGTTTGGATTTGCAGAGAAATTGAATATCTAGAACTGTGTGAATTAGTTGATGAATTATATACACTATATGAACGAAATTTCTGGACTTGCAGCCAAATTAAATGTCCAGAACTATGTAAATTCAATGGGAAATCGAGCACATTATATGTACAGTACGTCGGGATTTGAAAACAAATTGAATATAAAAAACTGCGTAAATTCAACAAGAAATTGAGTACATTATCTGTACAGAAGCTCTAGATTTTGAGAAAAATATAATATCCAAAACCGTGTAATTTCAACGGGAAATTAGGCACATTCAGTGCACGGTTTGTCTGGATTTACTGTGAAACTGATTGTCTAGAACTGTGTGAATTAGTTGATGAATTATGTACATTATATGTACAAAATTTTTGGATTTACAGACAAATTGAATATCCAAAATAGCGTAAATTCAATGGAAAATCAAGCACATTATATGTACGGAACTTTTGCATTTGCAGACAAATTGAATATCCAGGAATGCGTAAATTCAACGAGAAATTGAGTACATTAGCTGTATCGAAGCTCTGGAAGTTGAGAAAATTGTAATATCCAAAACCGTTTAATTTGAACGGGATATTGTGCACAATTAATGCACGGTTTATTTGGATTTACAGTGGAATTGATTGTCTAGAACTGTGTGAATTAGCAGATGAATTATGTACATTATATGTATGAAATTTCTGGATTTGCAAACAAATTGAACATCCAAAACTACGTAAATTCAATGGAAAATGGAGCACATTATATGTACGAAGTTCTGGATTTGCAGATAAATTGAATATCCAGAAATGCGTAAATTCAACGAGCAATTGAGAACATTATCTGTACAGAAGCTCTGGATTTCGAGAAAAATGGAATATCCAAAACCGTTTAAATTCAACCAAAAATTGTGTATATTAAATGCACGGATTATCTGAATTTACAAAGAAATTGAATATCCAGAACTGTGTGTATTGACAATGAATTGTGTAAATTATATGTATGGAATGTCTGGATTTGCAAACAAGTTAAATATCCAAAACTGGTGAAATTCAACGACAAATTGAGTACCTTATATGTATGGAGTGTGGATTTGAAGACAAATTGAACATTATATGTATAGAAACACCAGATTTTGAGAAAAATGGAAAATTGTGTACATGAAATGCACAGATTGTCTAGATTTGCAGAAAAATTGAATATCTAGAACTGTGTGAATTAGCCGATGAATTGTTTACATAACACGAACGAAATGTCTGGATTTGCAGACAAATTGAATATCCAGAACTACGTAAATTCAATGGAAAATTGAGCGCATTATATGTATAGAACGTTAGGATTGGCAGAAAAATTGAATATCCAGAACTGCGTAAATTCAACGAGAAATTGAGTACATTATCGATACAGAAGCTCTGAATTTTGAGAAAAATGGAATATCGAAAGGCATGTAAATTCAACGAGAAATTGGGTACATTAAATATACGGATTGTCTAGATTTACAGAGAAATTGAAGATCCAGAAACGTGTATATTTGCCGACGAATTGTGTAAATTATATGTATGGAATGTTTGGATTTTCAGACAAATTGAATATCCAGAACTGTAGAAATTCAACTACAAATTGAGTACTGTATATGAACGAATTGTCTGGATTTACAGACAAATTGAATATCCAAAACTGTGTAAATTCAATGGGAAATTGAGTAAAATATATGTACAGAAATTTTGGATTATGATAAAAATGGAATATCCAAAACAGAGTAAATTCAACAGAACATTGTGTACGTTAAATGTGCGGATTATCTAGATTTGGAGAGAAATTGAATATTCAGAACTATGTGAATTAGCCGATGAATTTTGCACATTATATGTACGGAATTTCCAGATTTGCAGACAAATTGAATATTCAGAACTGCGTATATTCAATGGAAAATCGAGCACATTATATATACAGAACGTCTGGATTTGCAAGCAAATTGAATATCTAGAACTACGTAAATTCAACGAGAAATTAAGTACATTATCTGTACAGAAGCTCTGGATTTTGAGAAAAATTGAATATCCAAAACTATGTAAATTTAACGGCAAATTGTGTACATTAAATATACGGATTGTTTGGATTTACTGTGAAATTGATTGACTAGAACTGTGTGAATTAGCTGATGAATTATGTACATTATATGTACGGAATTTCTTGATTTGCAGACAAATTGAATATCCGGAACTGCGTAAATTCAATGGAAAATCGAGCACATTATATGTACGAAACTTTTGGATTTGCAGACAAATTGAATATCCAGGGATGCGTAAATTCAACGAGAAATTGAGTACATTATTTGTTCCGAAGGTCTGGAAATTGAGAAAAATGTAATATCCAAAACCGTGTAATTTGAACGGGATATTGTGCACATTAAATGCACGGTTTATTTGGATTTACAGTGAAATTGATTTTCTAGAACTGTGTGAATTAGCAGATAAACTATGTACATTATATGTACGAAATTTCTGGATTTGCAAACAAATTGAACATCCAGAACTGCGTAAATTCAATGGAAAATCGAGCACATTATATGTACGAAGTTCTGGATTTGCAGGTAAATTGAATATCCAGAAATGCGTAAATTCAACGAGCAATTGAGAACATTATCTGTACAGAAGCTCTGGATTTTGAGAAAAATGGAGTATCCAAAACCGTTTAAATTCAACCAAAAATTGTGTATATTAAATGCACGGATTATCTAAATTTACAAAGAAATTGAATATCCAGAACTGTGTGTATTGACAATGAATTGTGTAAATTATATGTATGGAATGTCTGGATTTGCAAATAAGTTAAATATCCAAAACTGGTGAAATTCAACGACAAATTGAGTACCTTATATGTATGGAGTGTGGATTTGAAGACAAATTGAACATTATATGTATAGAAACACCAGATTTTGAGAAAAATGGAAAATTATGTACATGAAATGCACAGATTGTATAGATTTGCAGAAAAATTGAATATCTAGAACTGTGTGAATTAGCCGATGAATTGTTTACATAACACGAACGAAATGTCTGGATTTGCAGACAAATTGAATATCCAGAACTACGTAAATTCAATGGAAAATTGAGCGCATTATATGTATAGAACGTCAGGATTTGCAGAAAAATTGAATATCCAGAACTGCGTAAATTCAACGAGAAATTGAGTACATTATCGATACAGAAGCTCTGAATTTTGAGAAAAATGGAATATCGAAAGGCATGTAAATTCAACGAGAAATTGGGTACATTAAATATACGGATTGTCTAGATTTACAGAGAAATTGAAGATCTAGAAACGTGTATATTTGCCGACGAATTGTGTAAATTATATGTATGGAATGTTTGGATTTTCAGACAAATTGAATATCCAGAACTGTAGAAATTCAACTACAAATTGAGTACTGTATATGAACGAATTGTCTGGATTTACAGACAAATTGAATATCCAAAACTGTGTAAATTCAATGGGAAATTGAGTAAAATATATGTACAGAAATTTTGGATTTTGATAAAAATGGAATATCCAAAACAGAGTAAATTCAACAGAACATTGTGTACGTTAAATGTGCGGATTATCTAGATTTGGAGAGAAATTGAATATTCAGAACTATGTGAATTAGCCAATGAATTTTGCACATTATATGTACGGAATTTCCAAATTTGCAGACAAATTGAATATTCAGAACTGCGTATATTCAATGGAAAATCGAGCACATTATATATACAGAACGTCTGGATTTGCAAGCAAATTGAATATCTAGAACTACGTAAATTCAACGAGAAATTAAGTACATTATCTGTACAGAAGCTCTGGATTTTGAGAAAAATTGAATATCCAAAACTATGTAAATTTAACGGCAAATTGTGTACATTAAATATACGGATTGTTTGGATTTACTGTGAAATTGATTGACTAGAACTGTGTGAATTAGCTGATGAATTATGTACATTATATGTACGGAATTTCTTGATTTGCAGACAAATTGAATATCCGGAACTGCGTAAATTCAATGGAAAATCGAGCACATTATATGTACGAAACTTTTGGATTTGCAGACAAATTGAATATCCAGGGATGCGTAAATTCAACGAGAAATTGAGTACATTATTTGTTCCGAAGGTCTGGAAATTGAGAAAAATGTAATATCCAAAACCGTGTAATTTGAACGGGATATTGTGCACATTAAATGCACGATTTATTTGGATTTACAGTGAAATTGATTTTCTAGAACTGTGTGAATTAGCAGATGAACTATGTACATTATATGTACGAAATTTCTGGATTTGCAAACAAATTGAACATCTAGAACTGCGTAAATTCAATGGAAAATCGAGCACATTATATGTATGAAGTTCTGGATTTGCAGGTAAATTGAATATCCAGAAATGCGTAAATTCAACAAGGAATTGAGTACATTATCTGTACAGAAGCTCTGGATTTTGAGAAAAATGGAATATCCAAAACCTTTTAAATTCAACCAAAAATTGTGTATATTAAATGCACGGATTATCTGGATTTACAAAGAAATTGAATATCCAGAACTGTGTGTATTGACAATGAATTATGTAAATTATATGTAGGGAACGTCTGGATTTGCAAACAAGTTGAATATCCAAAACTGCTGAAATTCAACGACAAATTGAGTACCTTATATGTATGGAGTGTGGATTTGAAGACAAATTGAACATTATATGTATAGAAACACCAGATTTTGAGAAAAATGGAAAATTATGTACGTTAAATGCACAGATTGTTTAGATTTACAGAGAAATTGAATTAGCCGATGAATTGTTTACATAACACGGACGGAATGTCTGGATTTGCAGAAAAATTGAATATCTAGAACTACGTAAATTCAATGGAAAATTGAGCGCATTATATGTACGGAACGTCAGGATTTGCAGAAAAATTGAATATCCAGAACTGCGTAAATTCAACGAGAAATTGAGTACATTATCAATACAGAAGCTCTAAATTTTGAGAAAAATGGAATATCGAAAGACATGTAAATTCAACGAGAAATTGTGTACATTAAATATATGGATTGCCTGGATTTACAGAGAAATGGAAGATCCAGAAACATGTATATTTGCCGACGAATTGTGTAAATTATATGTATGGAATGTTTGGATTTTCAGACAAATTAAATATCCTGAACTGCTGAAATTCAACTACAAATTGAGTACTTGTAAAGTTGTGATTTACAACTATGTGTTATGTTGGCTTTTATTCCGTGCCAAATTTGATTGTAATTAATATCAATTGTTTATACCCTGTATTTGTTTTGGGAATTGATGTAAGGGGTGTGTGATAGAGAGTGTGTGAAGACTCAAGCAAAATTGGAAGTTGAAGGAATTTCACGGGTATGTCGCGACTAAGCTTCCCGCGAAGTGAAGCATGTGCCTTGCACATACTGGAATGTGAAGAGTCAATCCAAGTGGAGACAACTGTCTCTCGCGAGTATCTCGTGGGTAAGGCCTTCCCGCGAGACATGCTGTTCTGCCAGCCTGTACTGATTGACTCACACATTTTGCACCTATCCTATATAAACCCCCATTACCCACAAATGTTGAGGAATGCTTCAGAGAGAAAACCTTAACCAAACACATTTGCAATTAGAGATTGTCATCCCCACCTTTCTCTATATACTTGCTTGTGGTATCTCCTCAACCCTTCCCTCTCCATTTTTCCACACCATTGAGAGGTTGATAGCCCAAACATTTACCACACCTTTTGAGAGTGTTGAGTGACATTTTGGTGCTGCTGGGAAGCATTGGAAGAAGCCTGAAATGGCAGATGCAACATGGAGCTTGTTGCAGGATCTGGAGAACTAAGACAAGACACGGTTCCGAGAAGCCTTGTTGGAGTAGGAGCTTGGAGGGCTTAGGTACATCGGGTAGATTAGATTTGGAAGGTCTCTTGCTTACTCATGTATCCCAACTGATTGTCTAGTGGATCGATTTCTGCTTGGAGGACGGCGGAGAGGTTTTTCGCCGAGTTCTTCGGTTTCCTCTTCGAGAACACGTCTCGGTGTTTTCTGTGTTTGCATCCTTCTTCCCTACTTTTGTTTTATTTCATTATACTGCTGTGTTGCTTAGTTTATGGATTAGAGTAGTTTACTTGTTCATCCGCTCACTTTACACTATTCTGCACTTTATATTAAAGTTGTGTAAAATCTATTGAGTCGTAATTTTAATTAGGGGGTCTAAATAGCTCTTGTGTTTTCAACACGTTTTTGAGCTTTCAGTACTGTATATGAACGGATTGTCTGAATTTACAGACAAATTGAATATCCAGAACTGTGTAAATTCAACGGGAAATTGAGTACAATATATGTACAGAAATTTTGGATTATGATAGAAATGGAATATCCAAAACAGAGTAAATTCAACAGAACATTGTGTACGTTAAATGTGCGGATTATCTGGATTTGGAGAGAAATTGAATATTTAGAACTGTGTGAATTAGCCGATGAATTTTGCACATTATATGTACGGAATTTCCAGATTTGCAGACAAATTGAATATCCAGAACTGCGTACGTTCAATTGAAAATCAAGCACATTATAGGTACGGAACGTCTGGATTTGCAGGCAAATTGAATATCCAGAACTACGTAAATTCAACGAGAAATTAAGTACATTATCTGTACAGAAGCTCTGGATTTTGAGAAAAATTGAATATCCAAAACTGTGTAAATTTAACGGCAAATTGTGTACGTTAAATATACGGATTGTCTGGATTTACTGTGAAATTGATTGACTAGAACTGTGTGAATTAGCTGATGAATTATGTACATTATATGTACGAAATTTCTTGATTTGCAGACAAATTGAGTATCCAGAATTGCGTATATTCAATGGAAAATCGAGCACATTATATGTACGAAACGTCTGGATTTGCAGGCAAATTGAATATCCAGAACTACGTAAATTCAACGAGAAATTGAGTACATTATTTGTTCCGAATCTCTGGAAATTGAGAAAAATGTAATATCCAAAACCGTGTAATTTGAACGGGATATTGTGCACATTAAATGCACGGTTTATTTGGATTTACAGTGAAATTGATTGTCTAGAACGGTGTGAATTAGCAGATGAATTATGTACATTATATGTAAGGAATTTCTGGATTTGCAAACAAATTGAACATCCAAAACTGCGTAAATTCAATGGAAAATCGAGCACATTATATGTATGAAGTTCTGGATTTGCAAATAAATTGAATATCCAGAAATGCGTAAATTCAACAAGAAATTAAGTACATTATCTGCACAGAAGCTCTAGATTTTAAGAAAAATTGAATATCCAAAACCGTTTAAATTCAACCAAAAATTGTGTATATTAAATGCACAGATTATCTGGATTTACAGAGAAATTGAATATCCAGAACTATGAGTATTGACGATGAATTGTGTAAATTATATGTATGGAATGTCTGGATTTGCAGACAAGTTGAATATCCAAAACTACTGAAATTCAATGACAAATTGAGTACCTTATATGTACGGAGTGTGGATTTGAAGATGAATTGAACATTATATGTATAGAAACACTGGATTTTTAGAAAAATGGAAAATCCAAAATGGTGTATATTCAGCGAAAAATTATGTACGTTAAATGCACAGATTGTCTGGATTTGCAGAGAAATTGAATATCTAGAACTGTGTGAATTAGCCGATGAATTGTTTACATTACACGGACAGAATGTCTGGATTTGCAGACAAATTGAATATCCAGAACTATGTAAATTCAATGGAAAATCGAGCGCATTATATGTATGGAACGTCAGGATTTGCAGAAAAATTGAATATCCAGAACTGCCTAAATTCGACAATAAATTGAGTACATTATCGATACAGAAGCTCTGGATTTTGATAAAAATGGAATATCCAAAAGCATGTAAATTCAACGGGAAATTGTGTACATTATATATACGGATTGCCTGGATTTACAGAGAAATTGAAGATCCAGAACCGTGTATATTTGCCGACGAATTGTGTAAATTATATGTATGGAATGTTTGGATTTTCAGACAAATTGAATATCCAGAACTGCTGAAAGTCAACTGCAAATTGAGTACTGTATATGAACGGATTGTGTGGATTTGCAGAAAAATTGAATATCCAGAACTGTGTAAATTCAACAGGAAATTGAGTACAATATATGTATAGAAATTCTAGATTTTGATAAAAATGGAATATACAAAACCGAGTAAATTCAACAGAACATTCTGTACGAGAAATGTGCGGATTGTCTTGATTTGCAGAGAAATTGAAAATCCAGAACTATGTGAATTTGCCGATGAATTTTTTACATTATATGTACGAAATTTCAAGATTTCCAGACAAATTGAATATCCAGAACTGCGTAAATTCAATGGAAAATCGAGCACATTATATGTACGGAACGTCTGGATTTGCAGGCAAATTGAATATCCAGAACTGCGTAAATTCAATGAGAAATTAAGTACGTTATCTGTACAGAAGCTCTGGATTTTGAGAAAAATTGAATATCCAAAACTGGGTGAACTTAACAGCAAATTGTGTACATTAAATATACAGATTGTCTGGATTTACTGTGAACTTGATTGTCTAGAACTGTGTGAATTAGCTGATGAATTATGTACATTATATGTACGGAATTTCTTGATTTGCAAACAAATTGAATATCAAGAACTGCGTAAATTCAATGGAAAATCGAGCACATTATATGTACAAAACTTCTGGATTTGCAGATATATTAAATATCCAGAAATATGTAAATTCAACGAGTAATTGAGAACATTATCTATACAGAGGCTCTGGATTTTGAGAAAATTGTAATATTCGAAACTGTGTAATTTCAAAGGGAAATTAGGCACATTAAATGCACGGTTTGTCTGGATTTACTGTGAAGTTGATTGTCTAGAACTGTGTGAATTAGCTGATGAATTATGTACATTATATGTACGGAATTTCTGGAATTGTAGACAAATTAAATATCCAGAACTGCGTAAATTCAATGGAAAATCGAGCACATTATATGTACAAAACTTCTGGATTTGCAGACAAATTAAATATCCAGAAATGCGTAAATTCAACGAGAAATTGAGAACATTATCTATACAGAGGCTCTGGATTTTGAGAAAATTATAATATCCAAAAGAGTGTAATTTCAACGGGAAATTGTGCACATTAAATGCACGCTTTGTTTCGATTTACAGTGAAATTGATTGTCTAGAACTGTGTGAATTAGCTGATGAATTATGTACATTATATGTACGGAATTTCTGGATTTGCAGACAAATTGAATATCCAGAACCGCGTAAATTCATTGGAAAATCAAGCACATTATATGTACGAAGTTCTGGATTTGCAGACAAATTGAATATCTAGAAATGCATAAATTCAACAAGAAATTGAGTACATTATTTGTACAGAAGCTCTGGATTTTGAGAAAAATGGAATATCCAAAGGCATGTAAATTCAACGGAAATTTGTGTACATTAAATATACGGATTGCCTGGATTTATAGAGAAATTGAATATCCAGAACAGTGTATATTTACCGACGAATTGTGTAAATTATATGTATGGAATGTCTGGATTTGCAGACAAATTGAATATCCAGAACTGTTGAAATTCAACTGCAAATTGAGTACCGTATATGAACGATTTGTCTGGATTTGCAAACAAATTGAATATCGAGAACTGTATAAATTCAACGGGAAATTGAGTGCAATATATGTACAAAAATTTTGGATTTTGATAAAAAAGGAATATCCGAAACAAAGTAAATTTGCTTAAAAATTGTGTACGTTAAATGTGCGGGTTGTCTAGATTTGCTAAGAAATTGAATATCCAGAATTGCTGAAATTCAAAGGGAAATTCAGTATATTATATGTATAGAGTGTCTAGATTTGCAAACAAATTGAATATCCAAAACTGCGTAAATTAGCGGATGAGTTATATACATTGTTTGTACGGAATATCTGGATTCTCAAACAAATTAAATATCATAAACTGCGTAAATTCAATGGGAAATCGAGCACATTGTTTGTACAGAACGTCTGGATATGCAAACAAATTGAACATCCAAAGCTGCGTAAATTCAACGAGAAACGAGTACATTATATGTACCGAAGCTCTGGATTTTGAGAAAAATGGAATATCGTGAAAATTTAACGGGAAATTGTGTACATTAAACGAACGGATAGTCCAGATTTACAGAGAAATTGAATATGTAGAACTGTGTATATTTGCCGATGAATTGTGTACATTATATGTACAGAGTGTCTGGATTTGCAGACAAATTGATTATTTAGAACTGTTTAAATTCAACGCAAAATTGAATACAATATATGTGCAGAAACTCTGAATTTTTCAAAAAATGGAATATCCAAAGTAGTGTAAATTCAACAGAAAATTGTGTACGTTGTATGTACGGATTGTCTGGATTTGTAGAGAAATTGAATATCCAGAACTATGTGAATTAGCCGATGAATAGCGTACATCATATGCACGAAATGCTTGTATTTACAGACAAATTAAATATCCAAAACTGCGTAAATTCTACGGGAAGTTGTGTACATTATATGTACAGAAACTTTGGATTTTGAGAAAAATGAAATATCCAAAACAGTGTAAATTCAATGGAAAGTTATGTACGTTAAATATACGGATTGTCAGGATTTGTAGAGAAATTGAATATCCAAAACTATGTGAATCAGCCGATGAATTGTGTACATTTTATGTACGGAATGTCTGGATTTGCAGAAAAATTGAATATCCAGAGCGGCGTAAATCCAATGGGAAATAGAGCACATTATACGTACGAAACGTTTGGATTTGCAGACAAATTGAATATCGAGAATTGCGTAAATTCAACGAGAAGTTGAGTGTATTATATGTATAGAAGCTCCAGATTTTGAGAAAATCAGAATATCCAAAACCATTTAAATTCAACCGAAAATTGTGTACCTTAAATGCACAAATTGTCTGGATTTACGGAGAAATTAAATATACAGAACTGTGTATATTTGCGGATTGTACGAGAAGTTGTGTACATTATATGTACAAAAATTTTGGATTTTGACAAAAATGGAATTTCCAAAACAGTGTAAATTCAATGGAAAGTTATGTACATTAAATGTACGGATTGTCTAGATTTGTAGAGAAATTGAATATCCAGAATTGTGTGAATCAGCAAATGAATTGTGTACATTATATGTACGGAATGTCTAGATTTGCAGAAAAATTAATATCCAGAACGGCGTAAATTCAATGGGAAATCGAGCACATTATATGTACAGAACGTTTGGATTTGCAGACAAACTAAATATCCAGAACTGCGTATATTCAACAAGAAGTTGGGTACATTATATGTACAAAAGCTCTGGATTTTGAGAAAAATGGAATATCCAAAACCATTTAAATTCAACAGAAAATTGTGTACCTTAATTGCACGGATTGTCAGGATTTATAGGGAAATTGAATATTCAGAACAGTGTATATTTGCCGATGATTTGTGTAAATTAAATGTATGGATTGTTTGGATTTGCAGACAAATTGAATATCCAGAACTGTTGAAATTCAATGGAAAATTGAGTACCTTATATGTACGGAGTGTGGATTTACAATCAAATTGAACATTATATGTACATAAACTCTTGATTTAAAAAAAAAATTGAATATCCAAAACAATGTAAATTCAACGAAAAATTATGCATGTTAAATGTTCGGACTGTCTGGATTTGCAAAGGAATTGAATATCCAGAACTATGTGAATTAGCCGATGAATGGTGTACATTATATGTACAGAATGCCCAGATTTGCAGACAAACTGAATACCCAGAACTGCGTAAATTCAATGGGAAATTAAGTACATTATCTGTACAGAAGCTTTGAATTAAAAAAAAAAATGGAATATCCCAAAACCGTGTAAATTCAACGGGAAATTGTGTACATTGAATGCACGAATTGTTTGGATTTACCGAGAAATTGAATATCCAGAACTGTGTATATTTGCCGATGAATTGTGTAAATTATATGTTTGGAATTTCTTGATTTGTAGACAAATTGAATATCCAGAATTGCTGAAATTCAACGGCAAATTGAGTACATTATATGTACGAAGTGTCTGGATTTGCAAACAAATTGAATATCCGAAACTGTGTAAATTCAACGAAAAATTGAGTACAATATATATACAGAAACTCTAGATTTTGAGAAAAATGGAATATCCTAAACAGTGTAAATTCAAAGGAAAATTGTGTATGTTAAGTTTACAGATTCTCTTGATTTACAGAGAAATTGAATAACCAGATCTGCGTAAATTCGATGGCAAATCGAGCACATTATATGTACAGAACCTCTGGATTTGCAGACAAATGGAATATCAAGAACTGAGTAAATTCAACGAGAAATTGAGTACATTACCTGTATAGAAGCCCTGAAAATTTTGAGAAGAATGGAATATCCAAAACCACATAAATTCGATTGGAAATTGTATACATTAAATATATGGATTTTCTGGATTTGTAGAGAAATTAAATATCCAGAACTGTGTGAATTATCCCATGAGTTATGTACATTACACGACGGAATGTCTGGATTTGCAGACAAATTGAATATCAAGAACTGTGTAAATTAAATGGGAAATCGAGTGCATTATTTTTACGTCTGGATTTGAAGACAAATTTAATATCCAGAATTACGTAAATTCAACGAGAAATCGAGTACATTATCTTTATAGAAGCTCTGGATTTTTAGAAAAATAGAATATCCAAAAGCATGTAAATTCAACGGGAAATTGTGTACATTAAATATACGGATTGTCTGGATTTACAAACAAATTGAATATCTAGAACTGCTGAAATTCAACGACAAATTGAGTATGTTATATGTACGGAGTGTCTGGATTTGCAGACAAATTGAACATCCAGAACTGTGTAAATTCAACATGAAATTGACTACAATATATGTACAGAGACTCTGGATTTTGCGAAAAAAGGAATACCCAAAATAGTGTAAATTCAACGGAAAATTGTGTACGTTAAATGCACGGATTGTCTGGATTTGCAGAAAAATAGAATATTTAGAACAATATGAATTAGCCAATTAATTGTGTACATTATATGTACGGAATGTCTAGATTTGCAGAGGAATTGAATATCCAAAACTGCGTAAATGTAACGGAAAATTGAGAACAATATATCTACAGAAACTCAAGATTTTAATAAAAATGGAGAATCCAAAACAAAGTAAATTCAATGGAAAATTGTGTACGTTAAATGTACAGATTGTCTATATTTGTAGAGAAATTGAATATACAGAACAGCGTAAATGCAACGGGAGATTGAGTACAATATATCTACAGAAACTTTAGATTTTAATAAAAATGGAAAATCCAAAACAGAGTAAATTCAACAGAAAATTGTGTGTGTTAAATGTACGGATTGTCTGGATTTGTAGCCAAATTGAATATCTAGAACTGTGTAAATTCAACGGAAAATTGAGTACAATATATATACATAGAAACTCTGGATTTTGAGAAAAATAGAATATCTAGAACTATGTAAATTCAATGGAAAATTGAGTACAATATATATATATATATATATAGAAACTCTGGATTTTGAGAAAAATAGAATATCCTAAACAGTGTAAATTCAAAGGAAAATTGTGTACGTTAATTTACAGATTGTCTGGATTTCAAGAGAAATTGAATAACAAGATCTGCGTAAATTCAATGGGAAATCGAGCACATTATATGTACGGAACGCCTAGATTTGCAGACAAATAGAATATCCAGAACTGCGTAAATTCAACGAGAAATTGAGTACATTACCTGTACAGAAGCCTTAGATTTTGAGAAAAATGGAATATACAAAACCACATAAATTCAACGAAAAATTGTGTACATTAAATATACGGATTGTCTGGATTTGTAGAGAAATTGAATATCCAGAACTGTGTGAATTAGCCCATGAGTTTTGTACATTACACGACGGAATGTCTGGATTTGCAGACAAATTGAATATCAAGAACTGCGTAAATTAAATAGGTAATCGAGCGCATTATATGTACGGAACGTCTGGATTTGAAGACAGTTTTAATATCCAGAACTACGTAAATTCAACGAGGAATTAAGTATATTATCTGTACAGAAGCTCTGAATTTTGAGAAAAATGGAATATCCAAAAGCATGTAAATTCAACAGGAAATTGTGTATATTAAATATACAGATTGTCTGGATTTACAGACAAATTGAATATCCAGAATTGCTGAAATGCAACAGCAAATTGAGTACGTTATATGTACAGAGTGTCTGAATTTGCAGACAAATTGAATATCCAGAACTGTGTAAATTCAACGCGAAATTGACTACAATATATGTACAAAAACTCTTGATTTTGCGAAAAATGGAATACCCATAACAGTGTAAATTCAACGAAAAGTTGTGTACGTTAAATGTACGGATTGTTTGGATTTGCAGTAAAATAGAATATCTAGAACAGTGTGAATTAGCCAATTAATTGTGTACATTATATGTACAGAATGACTGGATTTGCAGACAAATTGAATATCCAGAACTGCGTAAATTCAACGAGAAATTGAGTACAATATATCTACAGAAACTCTAAATCTTAATAAAAATGGAAAATCCAAAACAGGGTAAATTCAATGGAAAATTATGTACGTTAAATGTATGGATTGTCTGGATTTGTAGAGAAATTGAATATCCAGAAATGTGTGAATTAGCCGATGAGTTATGTACATTATATGTACGGAATTTTTGAATTGGCTGACAAATTGAATATCCAAAACTGCGTAAATTCAATGGAAAATCGAGCATATTGTATGTACAGATCGTCTAGATTTGCTAACAAATTGAATATCTAGAACTGCATAAACTCAACGAGAAATTGAGTACATTGTCTGCACATAAGCTCTGGATTTTGAGAAAAATAGAATATCCAAAACCGTGTAAATTCAACAGGAAATTGCGTAGATTAAATATAGGATTGTCTAGATTTACAGAGAAATTGAATATCCGGAACTGTGTATATTTGCTGATGAATTGTGTTAATTATATGTATGGAATGTCTAGATTTACAGATAAATTGAATATCCAAAACTGTGTAAATACAACGAGAAATTGAGTGCAATATATGTGCTGAAACTCTGGATTTCGTGAAAAATGGAATATCCAAAACAGAGTAAATTCAACAAAAAAATGTGTACATTAAATGTACTGATTGTTTGGATTTGCAGAGAAATTGAATATCCAGAAATGTGTGAATTGGCCGATGAGTTATGTACATTATACGTACAGAATTTTTCAATTTCCTGACAAATTGAATATCCAGAACTACGTAAGTTCAAAGGAAAATCAAGCACATTATATGTACGGAACGATTGGATTTGCAGACAAATTGAATATCTAGAACTGCGCAAATTCAACGAGAAATTGAGTACGTTATCTATACAGAAGCTCCGGATTTGGAGAAAAATAGAATATCAAAAACCGTTTAAATTGAACGAGAAATTGTTTACATTAAATATACGGATTGTTTGGATTTACAGTGAAATTGAACATTCAGAACTGTGTATATTCGCCGATGAATTATGTAAATTATATGTACTGAACAATTGGGCTTGCAGACAAATTGAATATCCAAAACTGCATAAATACAACGAAAAATTGAGTACAACATATGTATTGAAACTCTAGATTTTGAGGAAAATGGAATATCTAAAACAGAGTAAAATCTATGGGAAATTGTGTACGAGAAACGTACGAATTGTTTGGATTTGCAGAGAAATTGAATATCCTGAACTGTGTGAATTAGACGATGAATTATGTACATTATATGTATGGAATGTCTGGATTTCAGAAAAATTGAATATCCCGAACTGCGAAAATTCAATGGTAAATCGAGCACATTACATGTACGGAACATCTGGATTTACAGACAAATTGAATATCCAGAACTGTGTAAATTCAATGAGAAATTGAGTACATTATCTGTGCAGAAGCTCTGGATTTTGAGAAAAATGTAATATCCAAAGCCGTGTAAATTCAATGGGAAATTGTGTACATTAAATGCACAGACTGTCTGGATTTATAGAGAAATTGAATATCCAAAACTGTGCGAATTAGCTGATGAATTATGTACATTGTATGTATAGAATTTCTAGATTTGCAGACAAATTGAATATCCAGAAAAGCGTAAATTCAATGGAAAACCGAGCACGTTATGTGTACGAAACGTCTGGACTTACAGACAAATTGAATATCCTGAATTGCATAAATTCAACGAGAAATTGAGTACATTATCTGTACAGATACTCTGGATTTTGAGAAAAATTGAATATTTAAAACCATGTAAATTCAAAGAGAAATTGTGTACATTAAATGCACAGATTGTTTGGATTTACAGAGAAATTGAATATCCAGAACTATATATATTTGCTAGTGAATTATGTAAATTATGTGTATGGAATGTTTGGATTTACAGACAAATTGAGTATCTAGAACTGTGGAAATACCACGGGGAATTGAGTGCAATATATGTACAGAAACTCTGGATTTTGAGAAAAATGGAATATCCAAAACAGATAAATTCAACGGAATATTGTGAACGTGAAATGTATGGATTGTTTGGATTTGCAGATAAATTGAATATCAAGAATTGTGTGAATTAGCCGATGAATTAAATACATTATATGTTTAGAATTTCTTGATTTGTAGTGAAATTGAATATCCAGAACTGCGTAAATTCAATGGAAAATCGAGCATGTTGTATGTACAGATAGTCTGGATTTGCAGACAAGTTGAATATCCCGAACTGTGTAAATTCAACGAGAAATTTAGATAGTCTGGATTTGCAGACAAGTTGAATATCCCGAATTGTGTAAATTCAACGAGAAATTGAGTACATTATCTAAACAGAAGCTCTGGATTTTGAGAAAAATAGAATATCCAAAACCGTGTAAATTTAACGGAAAATTGTGTACATTAAATATACGGATTGTCTAGATTTACAGAGAAATTGAATATCCGAAACTGCGTATACTTTCTGATGAATTGTGTAAATTATATGTATGAAACATCTGGATTTGCAGATACATTGAATATCCAGCACTACATAAATACAACGGAAAATTGAGTATAATATATGTACAGAGACACCGGATTTTGAGAAAAATGGAATATCTAAAATAGAGTAAATTCTATGGGAAATTGTGTTCGTGAAACGTACGAATTGTTTGGATTTGCAGAAAAATTGAATACCCTGAATTGTGTGAATTAGCCGATGAATTATGTACATTATATGTACGGAACGTCTAGATTTACATACAAATTGAGTACCCAGAACTTCTTAAATTCAACTAGAAATTGAGTACATTATCAGTATAGAAGCTCTGGATTTTGAGAAATATGTAATGTCCAAAGCTCGTAAATTCAATGGGAAATTGTGTACATTAAATGAAAGGATTGTCTGGATTTACAGAGAAATAAAATATCCAGAACTGTGTGAATTAGCCAATGAATTATGTACATTATATGTACAAAATTTTTGTATTTTGCAGACAAATTGAATATCCGGAACTGCATAAATTCAATGGACAATCAAGCACATCATATGTACGGAATGTCTGGATTTGTGGACAAATTGAATATCTAGAATTGTGCAAATTCAACGAGAAATTGAGTACGTTATCTATATAGAAGCTCCGGATTTTGAGAAAAATAGAATATCCAAAACCGTGTAAATTCAACGGGAAATTGTGTACATTAAATATACGGATTGTCTGGATTTATAGTGAAATTGAATATCTAGAACTGTGTATATTTGCCGATGAATTGTGTAAATTATATGTACGGAATATCCAGACTTGCAGACAAATTTAATATCTAGAACTGCGTAAATACAACGAAAAATTGAGTACAATATATGTATAGAAACTCTAGATTTTGAGAAAAATGGAATATCTAAAATAGAGTAAATTCTACAGGAAATTGTGTACATCAAACGTACGAATTGTTTGGATTTGAAGAGAAATTGAATATCTTGAACTGTGTGAATTAGACGATGAATTATGTACATTATATGTACGAAATGTCTGGATTTCTAGACAAATTGAATATCCAGAACTGCGTAAATTCAATGGGAAACCGAGCACATTATATGTACGGAACATTTGGATTTATAAACAAATTGAATATCCAGAACTACGTAAATTCAACGAGAAATTGAGTACATTATCTATGCAGAAGCTCTTGATTTTAGGAAAAATGTAATATCCAAAGCCGTGTAAATTCAACAGGAAATTGGGTACATTAATTGCACAAATTGTTCGGATTTACAGAGAAATTGAATATCCAGAACTGTGTGAATTAGCCGATGAATTATGTACATTATATGTATGGAATTTATGGATTTGTAGACAAATTGAATATCCGAAACTGAATAAATTCAATGGCCAATCGAGCACATTATATTTACGGAACGTCTGGATTTGTAGACAAATTGAATATCTAGAACTACGCAAATTCAACGAGAAATTGAGAACGTTATCTGTATAGAAGCTCCGGATTCTGAGAAAAATAGAATATCCAAAACCGTGTAAATTCAACGGAAAATTATGTACATTAAATATACGGACTATCTGGATTTACAGTGAAATTGAATATCTAGAACTGTGTATATTTGCTGATGAATTGTGTAAATTATATGTACGGAACATTTGGACTTGCAGACAAATTGAACATTCGGAACAGAGTAAATACAACGGGAAATTGAGAACAATAAATGTATAGAAACTCTGGATTTTGAGAAAAATGGAATATCTAAAACAAAGTAAATTCTACAGGAAATTGTGTACGTGAAACGTACGAATTGTTTGGATTTGCAGAGAAATTGAATATCCTGAATTGTGTGAATTAGACGATGAATTATGTACATTATATGTACAGAATGTCTGGATTTCAAGACAAATTGAATATCCAGAACAACGTAAATTCAATGGGAAATCGAGCACATTATATGTACAGAACGTCTGGATAATCAAACAAATTGAATATCCAGAACTGCGTAAATTCAACGAAAAATTGTATACATTATCTGTGCAGAAGCTCTGGATTTTGGGAAAAATGTAATGTCCAAAGCCGTATAAATTCAACGGAAAATTGTGTACATTATATGCATGGATTGTCTGGATTGACAGAGAAATTGAATATCAAGAACTGTGTGAATTAGCCGATGAATTATGTAAATTATATGTACGAAATTTCTGGATTTGCAAAAAAATTGAATATTCGAAACTGCATAAATTCAATGGAAAATTGAGCACATTATGTGTACGAAACGTCTGGATTTGCAAACAAATTGAATATCTAGAACTGCGCAAATTCAACGAGAAATTAAGTACGTTATCTGTATAGAAGCTCCGGATTTTGAGAAAAATAGAATATCCAAAACCGTGTAAATTCAACGGGAAATTGTGTATATTAAATATACGGACTGTCTGGATTTACAGTGAAATTGAATAGCCAGAACTGTGTATATTTGCCGATGAATTGCATAAATTATGTGTACTGAACTGCGTAAATACAACGGGAAATTGAGTCCAATATATGTATAGAAACTTTGGAGTTTGAGAAAAATGGAAATCTAAAACAAAGTAAATTCTACGGGAAATTGTGTACGTGAAACGTACGAATTGTTTGCATTTGCAGAGAAATTGAATATCCTGAACTGTGTGAATTAGACAATGAATTATATACATTATATGTATGGAATGTCTGGATTTTCAGACAAATTGAATATCTAGAACTGCATAAATTCAATGGGAAATCGAGCACATTATATGTACGAAACGTCTGGATTTACATACAAATTGAATATCCAGAACTGCGTAAATTCAACGAGAAATGAAGTACATTATCTATGCAGAAGCTCTAGATTTTGGGAAAAATGTAATATCCAAAGCCGTGTAAATTCAACGGGAAATTGTGTACATTAAATGCACAGACTGTCTGGATTTATAGAGAAATTGAATATCCAGAACTGTGCGAATTAGCCGATGAATTGTGTACATTATATGTATGGAATTTCTGGATTTGTAGACAAATTAAATACCCAGAACAGCGTAAATTCAATGGAAAATCGAGCACATTATGTGTATGGAACGTCTAGACGTACAGACAAATTGAATATCTTGAACTGCGTAAATTCAATGAGAAATTGAGTACATTATCTGTACAGATACTCTAGATTTTGAGAAAAATTGAATATCCAAAACCGTGTAAATTCAACGAAAAATTGTGTACATTAAATGCACAGATTGTCTGGATTTACCAGGAAATTGAATATCCAGAACTGTGTATATTTGCCGATGAATTATGTAAATTATGTGTATCGAATGTCTGGATTTGTAAACAAATTGAATATCCAAAACTGTGGAAATGCAACAGGAAATCAAGTGCAATATATGTACAGAAACTCTGGATTTTGGGAAAAATGGAATATCTAAAACAGAGTAAATTCAACGGAATATTGTGTACGTGAAATATATGGATTGTTTGGATTTGCAGAGAAATTGAATATTAAGAACTGTGTGAATTAGCTGATGAATTATTTACATTATATGTTCAGAATTTCTAGATTTGCAGACAAATTGAATATCTAGAACTGCGTAAATTCAATGGGAAATCGAGCATATTGTATGTATAGATCGTCCGGATTTGCAGGCAAGTTGAATATCCAGAACTGTGTAAATTCAACAAGAAATTAAGTACATTATCTAAACAGAAGCTCTGTGTTTTGAGAAAAATAGAATATCCAAAACCATGTAAATTCAATGGGAAATTTTGTACATTAAATATATGGATTGTCTGGATTTACAGAGAAATTGAATATCCAGAACTGTGTATATTTGCCGATGAATTGTGTAAATTATATGTACGGAACATCTGGATTTGCAGACAAATTGAATATCCAGAACTGCATAAATACAACAGAAAATTGAGTACAATATATGTATAGAAACACCGGATTTTGAGAAAAATGGAATATCTAAAATAGAGTAAATTCACAGGAAATGTTGTTCGTGAAATGTACGAATTGTTTGGATTTGCAGAGAAATTGAATATCCTGAACTGTGTGAATTACCGATGAATTATGTACATTATATGTACGAAATGTCTAGATTTCATACAATTTGAATATCCAGAACTGCGTAAATTCATTGGGAAATCGAGCACATTATATGTACGGATCATCTAGATTTATAGACAAATTGAGTATCCAGAACTTCGTAAATTCAACTAGAAATTGAGTACATTATCTGTATAGAAGCTTTGGGTTTTGAGAAAAATGTAATATCTAGAGCCGTGTAAATTCAACGGGAAATTATGTACATTAAATGCACGGATTGTCTGGATTTACAGAGAAATTGAATATCCAGAACTGTATGAATTAGCCGATAAATTATGTGCATTATTTGTACGGAATTTCTAGATTTGCAGACAAATTGAATATCCGAAACTGCGTAAATTCATTGGAAAATCGAGCACATTATATGTACGGAATGTCTGGATTTGCAAACAAATTGAATATCTAGAATTGCATAAATTCAAATAAAAATTGAGTACATTATCTATATAGAAGCTTTGGATTTTGAGAAAAATTGAATATCCAAAACCGTGTGAATTCAATGGGAAATTGTGGACATTAAATATACGAATTGTCTGGATTTTTTGAGAAATTGAATATCTAGAACTATGTATATTTGCTGATGAATTATGTAAATTATGTGTATGGAATGTCTGGATTTGCAGACAAATAGAATATCTAGAACTTTGCAAATACAATGGGAAATTGAGTGCAATGTACGTACAGAAACTTTGCATTTTAAGAAAAATGGAATAATCAAAACATAGTAAATTCAACGGAAAATTGTGTACGTGAAATGTACAGATTGTTTGGATTTGTAGGGAAATTGAACATCCAGAACTGTGTGAATTAGCCACTGAATTATATACATTTTATGTACGGAATTTCTGGATTTGCAGACAAATTGAATATCTAGAACTACGTAAATTCGATGGAAAATCAAGCACATTATATGTATGAAACGTCGGGATTTACCAAAAAATTGAATATCCAGAACTGCGTAAATTCAACGAGAAATTGTGTACATTATCTATATAGAAGCTGTGGATTTTGGGAAAAATTTAATATCCAAAACCGTGTAATTTCAATGAGAAATTGTGTACATTAAATGCACGGATTGTCTGGATTTACAGTGAAATTTAATATCCAGAACTGTGTGAATTAGCCGGTGAATTATGTATATTATATGTATGAAATTTCTGGATTTGCAGACAAATTGAATATCCAAAACTGTGTAAATTCAATGGAAAATCAAGCACATTATATGTACGAAATGTTTGGACTTGCAGACAAATTGAATATCTAGAACTGCGTAAATTCAACGAGAAATTGAGTACATTATCTGTACAGTAACTCTGGATTTTGAGAAAAATGGAATATCTAGAACCGTTTAAATTCAATCGAAAATTGTGTACATTAAATGCACGAATTGTCTAGAACAGTGTATATTTGCTGATGAATTGTGTAAATTATATGCATGGAATGTCTATATTTGCAAACAAATTGAACATCCAGAACTGCTGAAATTCAACAACGAATTGAGTACCTTATATGTACGGAGTGTGGATTTGCAGGCAAATTAAACATTATACGTATAGAAATTTCAAATTTTGAGAAAAATGGAAAATCCAAAACAGTGTAAATTCCGCGGAAAATTATGTACATTAATTGTACGAATTGTCTGGATTTGCAGAGAAATTGACTTTCAAGAACTGTGTGAATTAGCCAATGAATTGTGTACATTACAAGTACAGAAAGTCTGGATTTGCAGACAAATTGAATATCCAGAACTACGTAAATTCAATGGAAAATCCAGCTAATTATATGTATGGAATGTCTGGATTTGCAGACAAATTGAATATTCAAAACTGCGTAAATTCAACGAGAAATTGAGTACATTATCTGTACAGAAGCTCTGCATTTTAGGAAAAATGGAATATCCAAAAGCATGTAAATTCAACTGGAAATTGTGTACATTAAATATACGGATTGTCTGAATTTACAGAGAAATTAAAGATCCAGAACTGTGTATATTTGCCGATGAATTGTGTAAATTATATGTATAGAATGTCTGGATTTGCAGACTAATTGAATATCTAGAGCTGCTGAAATTGAACTGCAAATTGAGTACATTATACGTACGGATTGTCTGGATTTGTAGACATATTGAATATGCAGAACTATGTAAATTCAACGAAAAATTGAGTACAATATGTGTACAAAAACTCTGGATTTTGATAAGAATGGAATATCCAAAACAAAGTAAATTCAATGAAAAATTGTGTACGTTAAATGTACGGATTGTCTGGATTTGCAGAGAAATTGAATATCCAGAACTGTATGAATTAGCCGATGAATTATATACATTATATGTTCAAAATTTCTGGACTTGTAGAGAAATTAAATATCTAGAACTGCATAAATTCAATGTGAAATCGAGCACATTATATGTACGGAACATCTGGATTTGTAGACAAATTGATTATCCAAATCTACGTAAATTCAACGAGAAATTGAGTACATTATCTGTACTAAAGCTCTGAATTTTGAGAAAAATGGAATATCCAAAACCGTGTAAATTCAACAGGAAATTGTGTACGTTAAATATACGGATTGTCTGGATTTATAGAGAAATTGAATATCCAGAACTGTGTATATTTGCCGACGAATTGTGTAAATTATATGTAAGGAATGTCTGGATTTGCTGACAAGTTAAATATCCAGAACTGCTGAAATTCAACAGCAAATTGAGTACCGTATATGAATGAATTTTCTGGATTTGCAGACAAATTGAATATCCAGAACTGTGTAAATTCAACGCGAAATTGAGTACAATATATGTTCAGAAAATTTGGAATTTGATAAGAATGGAATATCCAAAACATAGTAAATTCAACGAAAAATCATGTACGTTAAATATATGGATTGTTTGCATTTGTAGAGAAATTGAATATCTAGAAATGTGTGGATTAGCCGATGAGTTATGTACAATATATGTACAAAATTTTTGAATTTGCAGACAAATTGAATATCTAAAACTGCGTAAATTCAATGGGAAATCGAGCACATTATATGTATGGAACGTTTGGATTTGCAAACAAATTGAATATCCAAAACTGTATAAATTCAACGAGAAATTGTGTACATTATCTGTACAGAAGTTCTAGATTTTAAGAAAAATGGAATATCCTAAACCGTGTAAATTCAACGGGAAATCGTATACAGTAAATGCACAGATTGTTTGGATTTACAGAGAAATTGAATATCCAGAACTGTGCATATTTGCCGCTGAATTGTGTAAATTATATGCATGGAATGTCTGGATTTGCAGACAAATTGAACATCCAGAACTGCTGAAATTCAATGCCAAATTGAGTACCTTATATGTATGGAGTGTCTAGATTTGCAGAAAAATTGAATTTCAAGAACTGTGTAAATTCAACGAGAAATTGAGTGCAATAAATGTACAGAATCTCTAGATTTTTAGAAAAATTGAATATCCAAAACAGTGTAAATTCAATGAAAATTTCTGTATGATAAATGTACAGATTGTCTAGATTTGCAGAGAAATTGAATATTTAGAACTGCGTAAATTAGCGGATGAGTTGTGTACGTTGTTTGTACGGAATATCTAGATTCTCAGACAAATTGAATATCCAGAACTGCGTAAATTCAATGGAAAAACGAGCGCGTTATTTGCACAGAACGTCTGGATGTGTAGACAAATTGAATATCCAGAACTGCGTAAATTCAATGATAAATTCAGTACATTATATGTACAGAAGCTCTGGATTTTGAGAAAAATGAAATATCAAAAACCATTAAAATTTAACGGGAAATTGTGTAAATTAAACGCACAGATTGTCTGGATTTACAGAGAAATTGAATATCTAGAACTGTGTATATTTGCCGATGAATTGTGTACATTATATGTACGGAGTGTCAGGATTTGCAGACAAATTGATTATCTAGAACGGCATAAATTCAATGGGAAATCGAGCATATTATATGTACGGAAAGTCTGAATTTGCAGACAAATTGAATATCCAAAACTGTGTAAATTCAACGAGAAATTGAGTACATTATCTGTACAGATGCTCTAGATTTTCAGAAAAATGGAATATCCAAAACCGTGAAAATTCAACGGAAAAAATGTACATTAAATATACGAATTTTCTGGATTTACAGAGAAATTAAATATCCAGAATTGTGTCTATTTGCCGATGAATTGTGCAAATTATAAGTGTAGAATCTCTGGATTTGCAGACAAATTGAATATTCAGAACTGCTGATATTCAACGGCAAATTAAGTACATTATATGTACGGAGTGTCTGGATTTGTAGAAAAATTGAATATCTAGAACTGTGTAAATTCAACAGGAAATTAAGTACAATATGTGTATAGAAATTCTAGATTTTGAGAAAAATGGAATATCCTAAATAGTGTAAGTTCAACGGAAATTTGTGCACGTCAAATTTACGGATTGTTTGGATTTGCAGAGAAATTGAATATCCAGAACTGTGTGAATTAGCCGATGAATTATGTACCTTATACGTACGAAGTTTTACAATTTGTTGACAAATTGAATATCCAAAACTGCGTAAATTCAATGGAAAATTGAGCACATTATATGTACAGAACATCTGGATTTGCAGACAAATTGAATGTCCAGAACCTCGTAAATTCAACAACAAATTGAGTACATTATCTGTACAGAATCTCGGGATTTTGAGAAAAATGGAATATCCAAAATCGCGTAAATTCAACGAAAAATTGTGTACAGTAATTGCATAGATTGTCTGAATTTACAGTGAAATTGAATATCTAGAACAGTGTATATTTGCCGATGAATTATGTACATTATATGTATGGAATGTCTGGATTTGCAGACAAATTAAATATCCAGAACAGCTGAAATTCAAGGAAAAATTGAGTACATTATATGTACGGATTGTCAAGATTTACAAAGAAATTGAATATCCAAAACTGTGTGTATTTGCCGATGAATTGCATAAATTTTATGTATGGAATTTCTGGATTTACAAACAAATTGAATATCCAGAACAACTGAAATTCAACGACAAATTGAGTACAATATATGTATGGAGTGTCTGGATTTACAGACAAATTGAATATCCAGAATTGCGTAAATTCAATGGGAAATTGAGTAAAAAATATGTACAGAAACTCTGGATTTTAAGAAAAATATAATATCCAAAACAGCGTAAATTCAACAGAAATTTGTGTACGTTAAATTTATGGATTGTCTGGATTTGCTGAGAAATTGAATATCCAGAACTGTGTGAATTAGCCGATGAATTATGTACATTATATGTTTGGAATTTCTAGATTTGCTGGCAAATTGAATATCCAAAACTACGTAAATTCAACGAAAAATCGAGCAAATTATATGTACGGAACATCTATATTTGCAGATAAATTGAATATCCTGAACTACGTAAATTCAACGAGAAATTGAGTACATTATCTATACAGAAGCCCTGGATTTTGAGAAAAATGGAATATCCAATTCCATGTAAATTCAACGAGAAATTGTGCACAATAAATATACAGATTTTCTAGATTTACAAAGAAATTGAATATCCTGAACTGTGTATATTTGCAGATGAATTGGCTAAATTATACGTATCGAATGTTTGGATTTACAGACAAATTGAATATCCAAAACAGTGTATATTTGCAGATGAATTGGCTAAATTATACGTATAGAATGTTTGGATTTGCAGACAAATTGAATATCCAGAACTGCTGAAATTCAATGGCAAATTGAGTAGATTATATGTGTGAAGTGTCTGGATTTGCAGACAAATTGAACATCAAGAACTGTGTAAATTCAATGGAAAATTGAGTACAATATATGTACAGGAACTCTGGATTTTGGGAAAAATGGAATATCCAAAATAGTGTAAGTTCAACGAAAAATTGTGTACGTTAAATTTACGTTTTGTCTGGATTTGTTAAGAAATTGAATATTTAGAACTGCGTGCATTAGCCGATGAATTATGTAAATTATATGTACGGAATGTCTGGATTTGCAAATAAAATTGAATATCTAGAGCTGCATAAATTCAATGGGAAATCGAGCACATTATATGTGTGGAATGTCTGGATTTGCAGACAAATTGAATATCTGGAATTGCATAAATTCAACGAGAAATTGATTACATTATCTATACTGAAGCTATGGATTTTGAGAAAAATGGAATATCCAAAACCGTGTAAATTGAACGGGAAATTTTGTACATTAAAGATACGGACTGTCTGGATTTACAGAGAAATTGAATATCTGGAACTGTGTATATTTGTCAATGAATTTTTGAAAATTACATGTATAGAATGTCTGGATTTGCAGACAAATTGAATATCCAGAATTGCTGAAATTCAACGGCAAATTGAGTACATTATATGTATGGAGTGTCTGGATTGGCAACCAAATTGAATATCCAGAACTGTGTAAATTCAATGGGAAATTAAGTACAATATTTGTACTAAAACTCTAGATTTTGAGAAAAAATGAATATTCAAAACAGTGTAAATTCAAGGAAAAATTGTGTACGTTAAATTTATGGATTGTCTGGATTAGCAAAGAAATTGAATATTCAGAACCGTATGAATTGGCCGATGAATTATGTGCATTATATGTACGAAATTTCTGGATTTGCAGACAAATCGAATATCCAGAACTGCGTAAATTCAATGAGAAATTGAGTACATTATCTGTGCAGAGGCTTTGGATTTTGAGAAAAATGGAATATCCAAAACCGTGTAAATTAAACCGGAAATTGAGTTCATTAAATGCACAGATTGTTTGGATCTACAGAGAAGTTGAATGTCCAGAACTGTGTATATTTGCCGATGGATTATGTAAATTATATGTGTGGATTGTCTAGATTTGTAGATAAATTGAATATCCAAAACTGCTGAAATTCAACGGCAAATTGAGTACCTTATATGTACGGAGTCTGGATTTACAAACAAATTGAATATTATATGTATAGAAACTCTGGATTTTTAGAAAAATGAAATATGCAAAACAGTGCAAATTCAACTGAAGATGTTGTACGTTAAATATACAGATTGTCTGAATTTGCATTGGAATTGAATTTCCAGAACTGTGTGAATTTGCTGATGAATTGTGTACATTATATGTCTGGATTTGTAGACAAATTGAATATCCATAGCTGCGTAAATTCAATGGGAGATCTAGCACATTATATGTACAGAATGTCTGGATTTGTAGACAAATTGAATATCCAGAACTGCGTAAATTCAACGAGAAATTGAGTACATTATCTATTCAAAAGCTTTGGATTTTGAGAAAAAAGGAATATCCCATTCTATGTAAATTCAACGGGAAATTTTGCACATTAAATATACGGATTGTTTGGATTTACAAAGAAACTAAATATCCAAAATAGTGTATATTTGCCAATGAATTGTGTAAATTATATGTATGGAATGTCTGGATTTGCAGACAAATTGAATATCCAGAACTGCTGAAATTCAACGGCAAATTGAGTACATTATATGTATGGAGTTTCTGGTTTTACAGACAAATTGAATATCCAGTACTGTGTAAATTCAACAGAAAATTAAGCACAATATATGTGCAGAAACTCTGGATTTTGAGAAAAATAGAATATCCAAAACAGTGTAAATTCAAACGAAAATTGCGTACATTATATTTACGGATTGTCTGTATTTGCGTAGAAATTGAATATTCAAAACCGTGTGAATTAGCCAATGAATTGTGTACATTATATGCCCAGAATTTCTAGATTTGCAGACAAATTGAATATCTAGAACAACGTAAATTCAATGGGAAATCGAGCACATTATATGTACGGAACGTCTGGATTTGCAGACAAATTGAATATCCAGAACAGCGTAAATTCAATGGGAAATCGAGTACATTATATACACAGAACGTCTGGATTTGTAGACAAATTGAATATCCAAAACTGCGTAAATTCAACAAGAAATTGAGTACATTATCTGTGCAGATACTCTGGATTTTGAGAAAAATGAAATAGCCAAAACAGTGTATAATCAACTGAAAATTGTGTTCATTAAATGCACGGATTGTCTGGATCTATAGAGAAATTGAATATCTAGAACTGTGTTTATTTGCCGATGAATTGTGTAAATTATATGTATGGAATGTCTGGATTTCCAAACAAATTGAATATCCAGAACTGTGCAAATTCAACGCGAAATTGACTATAATATATGTACAGAAACTCTGTATTTTGGAAAAATGGAATATCTAAAATAGTGTAAATTTAACGAAAAATTGTGTACGTTAAATGTACCGATTGCCTAGATTTGTAGAAAAATTGAATATCCATAACTATGTGAATTAGCCGATGAATTGCGTACATTATACGGATGAAATGTCTGGATTTACAGGCAAATTGAATATCCAGATTGTGTAAATAAAATAGGAAATTGAGTACATTATATGTATTGAAACTCTGGATTTAGAGAAAAATGGAATATCCAAAACAGTGTAAACTCAACCGAAAATTATGTACGTTAAATGTACGGATTGTCTGGACTTGCAGAGAAATTGAATATCCAGAACTGTGTGAATTATCCGATGAATTGTTTATATTATATGTACAGAATGTCTGGATTTGAAGACAAATTGAATATCCAAAACTACGTAAATTCAATGGGAAATTGAGCACATTATACGTACGGAACGTCTAGATTTACAGACAAATTGAATATCTAGAAATGTGAAAATTCAACAAGAAATTGATTATATTATCTGTACAAAAGCATTGGATTTTGAGAAAAATGGAATATCCAAAACCGTGTAAATTCAACGGGAAATTGTGTGCATTAAATATACAGATTGTCTGGATTTATAAAGAAATTGAATATCCAAAACTGTGTGAATTAGCTGATGCACTATGTACATTATATGTACCGATTTTCTTGATTTGCACACAAATTGAATATCAAGAACTGTGTAAATTTAACTGGAAATTGAGTATAACATATGTACAGAATCTCTGGATTTTGAGAAAAATGAAATATCCAAAACCGTGTAAATTCAACGGAAAATTGTGTACGTTAAATTTACGGATTGTCTAAATTTGCAGAGAAATTGAATATCCAAAAAACTGTGAATTAGCCGATGAATTATGTACATTACATGTGCGAAATTTTTGGATTTGCAGGCAAATTGAATATCCAGAACTGCGTAAATTTTATGGGAAATCGAGCACATTATATGTATGGAACGTCTAGATTTGCAGACAAATTAAATATCCAGAACTGCGTAAATTCAATGGAAAATCGAGCACATTATATGTACGGAATGTCTGGATTTACAGACAAATTGAATATCCAGAACTGCATAAATTCAATGAGAAATTGAGTACATTATCTGTACAAAACCTCTGGATTTTGAGAAAAATGGAATGTCCAAAATCGAGTAAATTCAACCGAAAATTGTATACATTAAATGCACGGATTGTCTAGATTTACAGAGAAATTGAATATTTTGTACATTATATTTTCAAAATGTCTGGATTTGCAAAAAAATTGAATATCCAGAAGTGTGTAAATTTAACAAGATATTTTGTACATTATATGTACGGAATGACTAGATTTGCAAAGAAATAAAATATCTAGAAATGCGTAAATTCAATGGAAAATTGTGTACATTAGATGTACGAATTGTCTGGATTTACTGAAATTTTGAATATCTTGAATTGCATAAATTCAGCGGAAAGTTTTGTAAATTAGGTGTACTAATTGTTTGGATTTGTTGAAAATCTGAATTTTGTAGATACATTGATTATATTGAATTGCATAAATTTAACGGGAAATTCTGTATATTAAATATACAAATTGTCTGGATTTGCAGAAAATTTGAATTCTGCAGATACGTTGAATATACATAATTTTGTAAATTCAACGAGAAATTGTGCACATTAGATGTACGGAATGTCTAGATTTGAAGTAGATTTGAATTCTGTCGAGTTGCATCTAAGTATTGAACACGTGGTATGTGTCATATACACAACGAAACTACATGTCACTAATTGACATGAATAGGGGCTAGGGCTGTCCACGGGTCGGGCCGGGTCGGTTTTCGACCCAGCCCGGACCCGACCCACCGCGGTCGGGTGGAAGGCGGAGGGACCCGAATTCGACCGCCGGCGTCAATCGGTCGAGTCGGTTTTGGGTTTGGATAGTGTTCGGTCGGTTCGCCGAATTCTGCAAATGTCGCCGGAATCTTCAAAAGAGTCGCCGGAATTTTCAAAAACTCAGTACATTTGCTCTGAAAATCGCTGAAATAAGCTCGAATCTCACCAAATATGGCCGAGATCTCGTCGAAATCAGCTTGGATCTCCTTGAATCTCGCCGGAAATTAGTTTGGATCTCCTCGAATCTCGCTGGATTTCACCAAGTATGGTCCAGATCTCGCCAAAATCCACTTGGATCTCCTCAAATCTCGCCGGATCTCACCAAATAAGGTCGAGATCTCCTCGAATCTAAGCTTGATCTTGCCGGAGTTCATGGCTTTGTATATTACATCGGTCGGGTCGGGTGGCTCAGGTTTTGGAGAAGAAAACCCGCCACTCGACCCGCCGGCATCGGGTGGAAGGCATGAAAACCCGTCACCGATCGATGGAAGGGTCGGTTCGGGCTAAAATCGGGTGAAAATCGGGCGGGTTCGTCGGGCTGGCGGGTCTGGGTCGGGTCTGGACAGCCCTAATAGGGGCAATTACACATGTGGTAGATAATACACCTTATAAAGCATGAGTATGTATCTACCTTATAAGCCTTGAATGCATACCCATACTCCAAGGACAAGATGCATCCATGGTTTGGGAGGGGTTGACACCTAATCGCGAATGTTTGTCATCCGAAGTGCATGAGAAACCTTTGAAACATATTGTATGCACAATATATTTTCATCATGCATAGTAGGAATGTAGACATGTCCACACCTAGAAGGTGTGGCCCAAAGCAAGATACAAAAATATAGACATCCACACCCAAAAGGTATGGCCCAAAGCATAGTGCAAGAAATGAAAACCTAATCTAGGAAAGTAGCTAGACAAGGTTCTAAAAGAAAGTCTAAGGAAAAAGCGTACCTCTTGGAGGGGCTAAACCCTTAGGGTCTATAGATCTATATCTTTTCATTTGCTTCTCTAAAGCCTAATGTGTACTCCATCCATCACATGCAAACAAACAAGCATCAAACAAAGGAAGTAGTGAAGCAAAGCAAATAAAAGCATTATATCAACCACATACAAGGGTATGGGCATAAACATATTAAAAGCATCGCACATACAAGGCATTAGACATTGCACAAAAGGATTTTGAAAAGTAGGAAGGCTTTCTTGCAATTTTAGAAAGATTTGGGAAAAAATTCCATTTTGGCAATTTTGGGGAAAAATATGGGTCAAAATATGATTTTGGGAAAGTTTTAGGTAAATATAAATATATGACAAGTTTGTTGAACAAAATGCAAATATAACTAAGTTATAGACCACTATGCAAATATGACAAAGTTCCATGACATAAAGCGAACATGGCAAATATGATGGCATATTGAATTATTATGAAAAAGATAGCCGTAGACCCTTTTTCTTAATATTTGGGCTAAAACTTATTAAAAAGTGAGATGGGTTAATTCTAAAGGTGGACCTGGGCTATGCTCTAAAGGCCGATAGGCTTGAGCTAGTGAATTGAGAGAAGTTCAGAGATTTGAACCCATATCATCCCCAGATTGGGCCCAGGGCACTCATCTGGCCCAAATCTTACTTAGGGAACCGGTTCGGACCCAGCTAAACGGGTCTGGCTGACCCGCTTCAAAAATCTTTCCCTAACCTACCGTTTACCTCTGGATCTTGAACTTCCAGAGCCTTCACTCTCTCTCACACCCGAGCCTCCATGGCCCAGTACCTTGATCTCATCACTCCGATCACCAGCACCACCACTACGGCGGTCTTCTCCATCTCCGAACCAAGTCTCTCAACCTCGAAATCTCTCTCTACTCCTCGGATCTGAATTGTCTCTCTATCACAGACCACCATGGCCGAAGCCTCTCAGGCTCATCACCGCCACCAATGGCGGTGGTTTCACATCTCAGCCTCAACTTCTCTCTAAAACCGAAACTTATAACCTCTCTCGCTATGGATCGGTCTCACCCTCTCTTCGATCTAAACAAGGCACAGCCTCCTGGCTCCGTTGTGAAGCCCAGCCGCCGCCACCACCACGATGGTGGTTCCCAACCTCTCATCCTTTCTCTCTCTAGACCCGAGCCAAACACTTCATATTTATACGATCTCTCTCTCTCTAAAACCTAGAACTCAAACTCTCGACCTACTACGTAGGAGAGCCCCAAACGGCGCGTGGAACTTGAATCGGTGTTGTGGAGGTTAAAGGCTTCACGGATCTGCCAAGAACCGTGGCCGTGGTGACGCGTGAGATCACATATGGTGGCGCGTGAGCGCGTGAACAACACAGGTATGACCGAGGGTAAGGTACTGGGCTTTTTTGTGCTCATGTGCTTTGTGTTTGTGAGGCTTTGTGAGCATGTATCAGAGAGTGTATACACACATATGAAACAGAGGTTTTCGGATTTACCTTTCGTTTTTGTGATTTTTGGTTGGTATTTTTCTCTATCCTGCTTGCTGTGTTGTTGCTTCCCTTTTGTGATTTAGCCTTTTGTGATTGCTCCGGTGATGTTTGGCTGCAAAGAAAATGTAGAGAAAATTGGAATCTAAACAAAAACAAAAGTGGGGAAAAAGAATGAGATAGGGATAGAAGAAACTTATTGAAGTTCTTTGTTCTGTCTTCCCTTATAACTGAATTTCTGCACTTTTTTGAATTTTTCTGGGTTTTTTGTTCTGTGTTTTGGTGGAATTTTTGGGTTTTTCTCTCTGGGTTGGTGTTGGAGGAAAATGGAGAGAAATGAGAGAGGATTTTCTCTCTGCCCGTAGTAATGTATCAGGAAATAGAATTTGTATTTGAGGGTGGGTGGGTATTTGTAGTAATAAATCAGCAGAATTTTTAATTTGAGGGTATGCTGGCAGAGTTTGTTAGAGGGGAATGCTCTTGCAGGTCATCAAATGGCAATAATAGTTTTTTTTTTTTTTTTGATAAATCTGAGCCGTTCGATTGGTGAGAAAAAGTGACATAAAATATCAAATTAATATATATATATATATATATATATTTTAATTTTACGCCTCATGTGAGTCAAATAGATTTTAACTATTGAAATCTAGCTATGCATAATATTGGACCTATTAAACTGAACCACTTAACCCTTCTCTGCACTTGATATGAATCAGTTTTGCCCCCCTTTGTTTTCTTAAATTTCGCTAGGCAATAAGCATGATTTGGTTCCTTTTTTATCTGGAAAAAAAAAAAAAAGATTGTACATTGTGCAAGCCAAGCTAATTAATTGGTTGATTAGTAACTATTAACTAACAGCCTCCTAACTAACTTTGTTCCAAAAAAGTTGTCAATTTTGCTAATTGTTACAAAAGACCCTAGGAGCTAACTAGTGGCAGGGAATGGTTGTTGCACCCGGTTTTGGTTTGATGTTTGGTGTGGAGAGGTCCCCCTAATTGTTACAAAAGTTACTGGACATTTTGTTACAAAAAGTACTACTGCAGATGGTCTTGCATCACTTCCACAATTAACTGTGAATGTGCTTATTTGATGCTAGTTTCAATTTTTTTTTCTTACTAGTTTTATATAAATTTATATGATGGAAGGTTATTAGCTGCACTGGTTAATGAGAAACATTTAACTGAGCATTCTTTAGGGACCATTTGTATAGCAATCGCGTGTTTATATTCTTTAGGATTCTTTGTAAAATAAACCCACTAATTACATCTATGGATACAACTATTTTCTTCCTTTCTTGTTTAGTATCTTTTTGTCTTCAAAAGGTCTTTGACAAACGTTTTCCAAAAGGGGGGAAAAGGACCCCCCCAAAAAAAAACAGGATTACCTGCATGGACTTGAAATGGTGAAATCTTGTGCAAATTAACTAGCTTGCACCCCCTAATAATGTTGTATTGAAATGGAGGCATCTAGTGGCGTGAAAATGTCATCCCTGTTACATGCTTTTCTCTAAGGTGTACTTTGGTTGAAGAGGGAATTAATTGAGAAAAGCAGAAATAATAGTGAGGAGGCACAAGTTGATGGTTAATAGCAGTGGTAAATAGGTTAGCAAAATCCTTTATTGGTAGGCATAAGAGCTTGCATATCTTAATTTCCAAGGTAGGATTTTATTTAAAGTTTGAAGTTAATTATCTTTAATTTGGAAACCCCTATTTGTTCATTTGGCTAGTAAGGACTGTTGATAATATGTTTTTGTTGAGTTTGCAATTCGTTTGATGTAGGAGACATGTCCTAACTGAGGAGATTTTGTCAAGCCTTGGAAATGATCTTTGTTAATGTATCTTCAAGTTACAAATGTCATTGACTCGTTGCTTGTGGATAAAATGTGTGACTTATGACTTGATAATGGTGTATTGCATCTTTGATAAATCCGGAGTACCAAGTCCATTTGTATATATACATTTGTAGATATTTGCTTCATTTGGGCTTACTGAGTATTTGAAATGTCTTTTAATATTTTCTTTTGCTTCATATTTTATTTGAAACTTTCCAATTTTAAGTAGAATTAATATTTGGAAGGAGAATAGTGTTCAAGTGATTGCCCAACGATTTGTGTTGCCCCATTTATGGTTTCAACCCCATCTTCCCCTCTCCCCCGCCATCTCCCTAAATAAAAAAATAAAAAAATGAAAAAAAAAATAAAAATAAAGAAGGAGAATAACAATATTTTGATCATGAAAATTAAAATTGAATAGTGTATAATAAAAATTATGTTAGAGGTGATCCCATGTGAAAAAGATTTTGCACTAATCACAATTTGGATGCACGCAATCTTAGCCCGCCTTTCATGATAAAGAATCAAAATTACATCTCATCTTCAATACACAGCCTCAAAATAATGGTTAAAAAATACATAAACACAGCAGCAATTAGTGTCCAAGGCTAGTCTACCAAGTACTAACGACGGAGAGACTATCTGGCTATATGTAGCACAACGAGTCGAGGTTGGAGTCATGGCTCATGGGTCTGATGGCTTACAATTCAATTATAGGCGCACAACAAGTCGAGGTAGGAGCCATGGGTTTCATGGCTTACAATTCAAATTATAGTCACATATAAAAAAGGGGAAGGATGTTTTACACGTAGCCCACGTTTTGAAATTCAAATTAAAAACAAACTCTATAACAACTCAATAAATTTCTTATTTTCTCTTCTACCTTATCATGTTTGAATTTTTATTTTATTTTTAACTTTTTATATATTCTTATTTCAATGATTCAATCCAGCCATTTGTTGCCAGATGAATAATCATGTCAAAAGGTGTTTCTCTGCCTTCATTTCTTGGTTGAATCGGGTTTGTTTATGACTTTCTTATAATTTTGTAGGTTCTAATTTATTTATATATTATTTTAATTTTGTTATTTGTATTCTTAAAAAATGAACAGATCAAGGTGGTATTCCCAGCAGAGAGATAAAGGTATGATAAAAAAGCAATTTGGCCTTTATGCTATTGATTGTCTTTTTCTAGTTACTATATTTGCCATTGATTTTTTCCCCTAGACTACAGTAAGGATAAAGAGAAGAATAAGGATTGGAAACTACAAATTAGAAAGAAGATGGATTGATGATGTTACCAGAATTTGGATGAATGAATCTATTGTAAGTATTTGATTTTATATCATGTTAATTACCTTTTCCTCCCAAAGTCAACTCCTGAATTACAATGTCAGCGAGCCAACTCCTGAATTACAATGTTTCTTCTAACAAAATATTATGAGTGTGTAATGCTTTAGACTTATTTTGAATTACAACATTTCTCAATTCAATTTGAGGTTTATGCATTTATCATTGAAATTTATGCCTTTTTCAATCATTGAAAAATCTAAGGATGTGATGATATTTATGCGTTTGTGGATGTGAATACGTTCAAGTTTCTCAAAAAAAGAAAAGAAGAAGAAGAAGAAGAAGTTAGATTTCAACATGTGGATAGGGAGGGTAACAAACTAGCTCATAACCTTGCTAAATGTCATGTCACAAGTTTTAATGTTTGGATGGAGAATGTTCCAATCCATTGCCTAGATGTTTATCAAACAGACATGCCATTATCTTAATAAAGTTCAAGTCTTCCTTCTCAAAAAAAAAAAAAAAAAAGTTAAATTTTTAGAGATTATTTTGAACAACCCCTAAACCATAACAAGAGTACATTTAAGCACTACTTTGTCAAGGACTCAAGGATTTAAAACAGTGCTTCTCAACTAAATAAAAATGAGGAAGAATAAGAGTAAAACTAAACAAAGATACAAAAGCACAAAATTACATGGATAAGCCCCATGAAAAGGGGTGAAAAAACCACAATAAGGAGCAAGGATTTTGATGTCCTTACTCCTGCAAAAATATTGAATTCTTTTCAATGAAACCAATATCACACTTTTTGCTCTCTATTCAATTTCAATGTCAGCTTCTATCCTTCTCTTCCTATCCTTTTCTATCTCATTGCTTATATTTTTCTAATACCTAGGATGACTAGTGTACATTTCAGGGCCAACTCAACAATTTTGGAGACCTAAGGCAAAAATAATAAGTGGGGCATTTTTTAATATTTAAATATTAATTAAATAATATTCATTGATTTTTTTATTATTTAAAACCTATTTTAATTTCTTGCCTTTTGAGATACAAAATTACTAATTATTAAGTTTTTGTATTTAAGTTCTTCTTACATTTCTTTTTCAATGGATAATATGGCTAATTCACTTAATTAAAGGATGGAAGCATCGTATCACCATTGGAACCCATGTCATAAAAGTGTAATTCATATATGATATACAAAGTAATAGAAAATCATCTATAACCATATTAAGCATATATATATGTAACAACATATCACCATTAGAACCCATATCATAAACGTTTAATTCATATATGATATACAAAATAATAAAAAGTCGCGTCTAAGCATATTTGATGATTGATTTGACCATAACCATATGAATAGGATAAAACTAAATAAAATTAGGTTAAGCAAAAGACAAAAAAATACACAAAACCTATTCAATTTGATAAATAAACATATAAAAAAATTAGTGTAAACAAATACATACTTGCAAGGTTGTAGATAGAAGAAGAGAAGGATAGAGGAAAAAAACTATACAGTAGGTATTTATTATAAATCATTTGATATATATACACTCCACATTAAATAAGTTGATATAAACAAAAAGTATAATGCCAGTCTAATTCGTGGAGGTGTGATTATAAGAGAATAAGATAAAAATAAAATATTATATCTTTTTTTTTTTTTTTGAAAATCTAAAAATATGAACTAATAAAATATTATATCCTTTATGTTGAATTGGTTTAACAACTTTGGTCATGGGTTAACGCAACAAATAACAAAAAAAAAAGAAGGGGGGTTTCTTTTTTGAGGTAAATAGGTAGAAAATTTTATTAATATGAAAAGAGAATGGTAAAATACAAGGGAGTATATGCCCTATTTCAGCAAGCCGAAAACAAGGGATAAGATACAAAAACAAATGATACTAAAATAGTGATTTCATGGCATTTGATCCTTCGCAGGCTTCACTGTTGACCCTCAGCCTCTCTATCCTGCTGCTGTGCCTGCATGAATCTCTGGTATTCTTGCAAAAAGGTGTGTGCCCCCCTCAGTATGTCTCTTGGATGGAGTTGGACCCATTGAAAGAAATATTTGTTTCTCGCGTTCCAGATTGCCCAAGCCGCAACTGCTCACTTTTCCGCATCATGCACCACTAGTGTATTCACTATCCTTTAGAGGAGCATGAAGAAATCACAATTTTCACTGGGGCATTTTTGGATTCTTCCACAACAAAGAGCCCATACGTTCCTTTGCTAGGGGGCATTCCCATAATAGGTGTCCAACTGATTCCAGTTTCTAGCAGCACATACCACATGTGGGATCTACATGCACTCTTCTCCTGTTTAAGTTCTCTCTAGTTGGAAATATATTTGAGCATGCCTCCACAGGAACATTTGGACCTTTGGGGCACATTCAACCTCCACATCTTCCTCCAAAACGTTCCATCTTTTCTGGCTGCTAAGTGCTTAACCCGAGTGGTATCCCTCATCCTTATAGCTTCCTGGTAAGCGGATTTCACTAAGAAGGATCCTAATTTTGTCTCTTTCCATATTAAGGCATCCTTGGCTGTGTCTTGTTGCAGTGGAATAGCCAGAATCCCCATCCTTGTCTCATGTGCAAAGAGGTCAAAAATCCTCTCCTTGTCCCATTGCTTCGTGTGTCCATTTATCAAGTCCTTAACCATCAGCCCCTGCTGTTGTTCACCCAGAAAAACCAGTTCATGAGAGAGCCAATTATGTGTGTTGATATTGATAGTCCGACCATCACCCACCTTTAAGGGTGTGCATGGGTCAGGTTGAAGGGATTTTTTGACTCAACCTATCATGGTGGGTCAAAAAAAATTCAACCCAACCCAACCCATCACATAAATTCAACCCAACCTAACCCAACCCACATGGGTCAGGTTGGGTCGGATTGAACCCATAGGTTTGACAAATTTTTTTTATTATTATTATTATTAAATTTATTAAATATATTATTATTAGTATATATTAAATTTACAGCTAACTTTTTTTAAAAAAATTTATTAAATATATAATATATATTAAATATGGGTGGGTCGAGTCGGGTCGGGTTTGGTGGATTTGTAATTTTATGACCCACACTTAACCTGACCCGCTATAAAAAAAATTTTGTGACCCAACCCAACCCAACTCACCAAGCCTTAAAAACCGACCCAACCCAGCGGGTCGAGTTAGGTCGGGTCGGGTTTAGTAGGTCGGTGGGTTTTTTACACACCTCTACCCACCTTTCATTTGGACCCTACACAAATGATATTTCTTGCTGCAAGTAAACTCCTCCATACATAGGATGGGTTATTCCCCAACTCGGCCTCCATAAAAGAGCAGTTTAGGAAATACCTTGATTTATACACCTGATAGAATAGTGAGTGAGTGTTATGGATAAGTCTCCATGCTTGTTTAGCTAGCAAGGCTAGGTTGAACGCTTGTATATCTCGAAACCCCATCCCTCCTCTTGCTTTTGGACTGCAAAGCTTTTCCAAATTGATCTAGTGAATTTTCTTTTAACCCCACCAATATTTAGATAATGTAAAGTTTAGAGTGTCACATAGAACATTTGGGATTTTGAAGATTCCCATAGTATATGTGGGGATGGCTTGGGCCACTGTTTTGATCAATATCTCCCTTTCGGCTTTTGAAATGAATTTCTTCTTCCATCCCATTACTTTCCTTGTAATTTTCTCTTGTAGGCCTTTGAATGTGTTGACCTTTGATCTTCCTCTAGTCATGGGCAAGCCAAAGTATGGTTCACAATCCTCCATAATTTTGCCTCCCAATAGTGCCTGGATTTCTTCCTTCATCGAATCCCTTGTATTTCTACTAAAGAAAATGGATGTTTTGTGTCTATTTATAGCTTGTCTCGAAGCAGCTTCAAACCTCTCAAGAATATTTAGAAGGTGCTGCCCCTCCTCCTTTGTGGCTTAGCAAAAGATAAGGCTATCGTCTGTAAACAATAAGTGTGAAATGCATACTCCATTTTTACAAGTTAAAATCCCATGTAAGTGTTTTGTCTCCATAGCCTTTCTAATGAGGGATGAGAGGCCCTCTGCACATAGTAAAAATAGATAAGGAGAGAGGGGGTCCCCTTGCTTTAAACCCCTTGAGGGTGAGATGTACCCCTGTGATTCTCCATTTATGAGCAATGAGTATGTCGTTGTATGAACTGTCTCCATAGCCAATTGAACCCATCTTCCATCAAACCCCAATTTTAGCATGATTTGTCAGAGGAAAGACCACTCAACCTGATCATATGCTTTACTGATGTCCAATTTGACTACCATCTGCCCTTTCTTTCCTGTTCTCTTATTCCTCATCCTGTGTAACAACTCAAAAGCTATAGTTGTATTATGAATTATCAACTGGTTAGGAACAAAAGCACTTTGTGAATCTAATACTACATTTGGCAGAATTAATTTCAAGCGATTTGCTATCACTTTTGATACAATTCTAGATACAACATTTCCTAAGCTGATAGACCGGTAATCAGATACATTTTTGGATTCATTTATTTTTGGAATAAGAACAATGTGTGTGTAAATTAGGATTCCTAATCGTGATGTGCTACACCTAAAAAAAAAAAATTGCAATTGTATTCAATTTTCAAAATTACAAATTCTGCAACCCAAAAGCACAAATTACGAAAGAATGATTACAAAATTACATGAATCAACTTCCAATTTCTGGGAGATGTGCTCACCTATGTTTATGTGGGATTGAAGGTAGTGACAGCAGATGGTTGGAAGGCTGAGAAAGAAGGATATTGGTTATTGGGTTGAAAGAAAGAGTCAAATAAAAGAGTGCCTTCGAAAAGAGAGTTAAATTGTTTTAGGGAGAAAGAGTCGAATTATTATTATTATTATTATTATTATTATTATTATTTTTGGATAAAGTGAGTCGGTTCTTTTTTTTTTTTTTTTTTTTTTTTTTTTTTAATATTATCAATGTTTGAGTTTGAGTTTGAGTTTAAGTTAGATTTGTTAGAGAGATATAGTTTCATTCCTTGTTAAGGTTAAACTAAACAAAAATAATTTTATTTAAATACTGTGCTGACGTGCAAAATTGTGAGAGTTTCAGATTTAAATAAAATGATAATTTTATTTAAATATTGTACTAACGTGGAAAGTTGTGCTGACTTCAGAGACTTCAGTTTTATATATATAAAATACATATAGATTATATATAAAACTAAACCTCATCATATACCATGGACCCTGTATATTCAAAGGAATTTGCTTGATTAGTGGTACTTCTTATTCATAAATTCAAATTTACCAAAAAGCATATCTAGAGGGAATAAAAACCCTAAACCTAACTAAAAACAAATAAACATTTATAAGGGCGGTAGCAAATCAATAGCGCTTATATATAGAGAGCAGTAGCAATGGCATTGTGAATTATGATCGACTTCTATTCTCTTTTTCTTGTCTCTTTCTGTGGCATCTCCTCTTCCTTAATTAGAAGATGATGATGTCCCAAAGGAAATAAACACGACCACATATTCCAATCCCACAGCAGAATAACCATAACCATATTCCAAAAGACATCGTATTCGACGTGCTGTCAAGGCTACTCGTGAAATCACTCCTAAGATTCAACTGCGCTTGCAAGTCCTAGTCTTCCCTCATCCATAGCCGCAATTTCATCTCCACACACCTTAATATGTCGTTGTGCCACGTTGACAATGATCACGATCATGGCTATGTCATGCACATGCCCAGGAGTTGTGTTGAAACCACTCAGGTCTGTACAGTCTCTTGCGACCGTACCTTTGATTGGATATCCGAGTTTAGAGCTCCCTTCATTCATTATACCTATGTAGTGGGTTCATGCAATGGCCTTTTGTGTCTCTATGATTATTGGAAGTACAACTACAATGTACACTTCTGGAACCCCAGTATTAGAAAATTTAAAAGTTTGCCCACTGCTTCAATAATCCTGTCAAATACTCTTAGTCTTGAATTTGCTTATGATTCACAGAATAATGACTACAAGCTTGTGAAGGTTGAATGGCCTATTGACCCTAGTCCAACATTACTACCTGTGCCTCCCCCTGAGTTTGAGGTGTATTCATTAAGTTCGGATTCATGGAGAAAAGTTGAATTTGGAATCTCTTGGAGACCCAATATTTGGTACTACAGCATTAATTACAATTCACCATTCCCATTTGCTAGTGGACATTTGCATTTTATGGTAGGAACCATAAGGGAAACAGGACAACAAGAGATGCACACTCGTGAAATGATTTTGTCATTTGATGTCAACAATGAAAAAATCAGAGATTTACCAGTGCCTGATGATGATTCATTTAAAGAAGGTAGTAGTTATGGGAAACATCTTACATTATTCAAGGGGAAATTGGCTTTAATTAAAGACCATAGTTTTCAACCATGTGGCTATGGATACTCTGTATGGGTAATGATGGACTATGGAGTGTGCAAATCTTGGAATAAACTTTCTTCTGTAACAATTGAAGGGCCTAATGTTGATGGGTATGTTCATTTCAATGGTTTCACCAAGTACAGTTCACTTCTAATTCAACAGAATCTTGGACTGATTTACAATGGAAAGTTTAAAATAGAAAATAAATTTATTTTATTTGACCCAAAAACTCTACATCATAAGGACATTAGTATTCAATTTAAATATCCTTCCAATTTAGTTAGTTTATATGTAGCTACTTACTTGGAGAGCCTTGCTTTACATGATGCAGAAAATGTAGTATCTTACTAAGAAGATGATAGTATGGATGAATTGAAACTCCTATTATGCATTTACCTGTTGTAGTAGGCATGTTAGTATTGTTGAAAGTACAATTTTAAATGTTTCTGGCTATTATATATCAATATTTGATATTTGTATGCAGATGGTTGTTTCACACATGCCAACATCTAGCTATGTTAATAAATTCAAATGGCCAATATCATCCTTGTTTGCTTGTGTGCCTATGCTATAGTGTTTTTCAACTTCGTCTATTTTTTCTTTTAAAAATATGATAGTTGATCTTGTCAAATCACACCTTGTTTGTTCTCAAAGAAATAGATCTTGATATGGACTACTATAATCTCTTGCTTAGGTTGGTTCAATCACTTGTTTATTGTTGGAGGATGTATTCCTTGATTGAAACAAGGAATACACACATATACGCTACATAACAAACACCTATAGCATTGGAAACCTTAAACTGCTACCCCATACAAACATTGTGTGATTTGACAAGATCGCCCCTCACATTCGGAACTGTACACTTGGCGAAGCTCTACCCCAAATAAAACTATTGATTACACTGGCCTTTCTGTCAAGATCACTCCCATTCTCTATGTAAAGCCTCATTCACATCTCATTTTTTATTGTAGTTGCCTCTGTCACAGATTATGATTTTAACTCCCTACTTAATAGCTGGCTTTATTCTCTATTCACATTGAAGTTGGCATTGATGTTCTTGCATTTCTCTGGGAGCATATATGGTAGTTTGCTGCACCAAATACAAACTTGCACAATATGGCATTCTAGCTCTTGCCTTTTAAGCTAACTAGACACAATCCACCAATCTACTCCACTCTGTTTCAGGATTGTCAATTAAAAAACATTCTCATAGCTTCTCTCTATAGCCTGCTAGTGAAGCTGCAATGGAAGAATAGGTCTTAATCTTCCATATTATTTGCATAGAGACACACTTTAGTTCACCTTGATACCCCCACTAAGCTAAATTGCCTCTTGTAATAAGCCTATTCCTCACAGCCAGACAAGGAATAAAGGGATGCCTTGGAAATTTCCAAAGAGTACCATATAAGCCTACACCAACTCACTTCAGGCAATCTGAACCTTATGGAATTTTTTTTTCTCTGTACTTGGAAATTGACTTGATTTAGAGAGAACCGAAACGGGTCTATCCCTTCTGCCAATTCTTACAACTGGTAGCTTACTTCATTTAGCAACTTGATCCTCATAACTTTCTAGCATCCTGTTTTCTCCTTATGGACACTTGGTACCTAGGCTATAATCTTGTTGGCAGCATTATAAATTGCTTGTAGCCATATTTGGTGTATAAAACACCATCTAGGTGCCACCAATCTAAACATAAACAGATGATGCTTCCATCCCCCATTTCAAATATTAGTAAGGCTTCAGCCTCTTCCCTTAATTTGAGTAGCGTTCCCCAACCCCAATGCTATCCTATGGAAATTTCACACCCTAAAACCTTCTCCCTTTCAATAAAATCACTTTTAACCCATGCCATATGGAACTAGCTTGAATAAATGGGCTCCAAATATGTTTTGTAATGGCTACCTTATTCAAATCCTCTCCTCTTTTTAGATTTAACTCTCCTTCACATTTAGGAACTCACAGATTTCCAAGATATTTTGTCTCCATTAATAGATTTATCACTTGCACTCCGTAAGAAGCTATTAGAATTTTGTTCAGTTGACTTAAATATTGTCCATAAGTAACTGAGAAGAGTAGCTGCAATCTAATTGCAAATTATTGATGTGTTAAAATTCTGTCCAATAGAGACTTGCAATCCAGCACATTTAATTTCCTTTAAATTAAAGGAACAACTAAGTAACTCACTAGTAGATGACCCTCCCTGAATTAGCTTGCTAGGGACAATGGATCCCCTTGCCTAAGACACTTCTTTAGATCTTCCTTTCAAAATAACCAGTTAAACTCCCATTAATAGCTTCAAAAAACTTAGGAGTTATTAAACATTACTTGAACCATTGCCCAAACCTCGGAGGAACTCCTACAGGTTTCAAGCATTGAAGAATGAATTCCCATCAAACCGAGTCATATGCCTTCATTTTATCCACTATTATAGCACTTCTAGCCTTGCCTTATCCCTATTGATGTCTTTGACTAAACTCCAAAATCCAACAAAACAATTATTTAAAATAAAATTAAAAAAAATAAAAAAATAAAAAGAAGAAGGAAAGAAAGAAAGAAAAAGAAAAAAGAGTAACTTGGATTTGCAAACCTTGATATGAAGGGTGCCACAGCCAAATTGAGAGCCAGTCTTGTAGTAATACTCTATGCAAGCAGCTTAATTGTAGAAGCAAGTGACTTTCCACTCTAACAATAATAGAATTTTACTATGTTTTCCCTTTTCAATAATTTTGTCCCTATTTTTTTAAAAATTAGATTTTATTTTTGTTCATATAAAATTTTATTAAATCTTTACAAAAAAATTTCTTTTAATAGTTAAGGGATTGACAACAATCATGAAGTTCTAGTACTAAAAAGACGAGGAACTAAAATAACAATTTGTCAAATTTAAATGGTGCAATTTGTATTTTGGCCAAAAAATTATCATACCCTTGAATCGTCTTGCTGTGAATCATCTAATCTATTTGTAGCATAGATCAAATTCCTTCAACTTCCTTATCCCAATACCTAGATTTTCATCGAGGCATGTTTAGAATAGTTGTGTAAGAATCTCCAACCTGACATAACAAACTCATGGATTTGCTTCATATTATCTTCCTACCCTTGTCTCCACATGACCACAAAGCATACAATTGATATCTTTGAGGACTTTGTATTCACATTAATCTCTCTGTTTTAAGGGGTCATCAAGTCCCCTAATATTCCACACCAAAACCTTCATAGTGCTAAAAAATTGGGAGAGAAACCCCTCTCAAATCACCTTTCATCCTCTCTCATTTTCTTATTATCTTTTATCTTTCTACAAACTTTTGTAATTCTACTGATTTCATTATTAGAGAATCCTCAAACACGTTGAAATGCGTCTTTGGGAGTTAGGGCAGAACTGGGATTCTTAGGAGGCCAAAAATATTAACAAAATATCAACTAGGGGTGGCAAAATATGACAGGATTTGCGAATACGACATGACACGAAGTTAGCAAATTATAAATTGAGATAGGTTGACATGACTGATTGGTTTAATAAACGTGTCATGTTTGTGTCTAACCTATGGAGCCTATTTGACATGTCCAACTCATTTAACTAATTGTCATTTTACCAATATATCAAAAGCCCTAAGGATATAAACTTATTAGTTGTAGTTTATTTTGTTTAACATATTGTGATAGATTATTTGTGATATTGAGATACATTGTAGTTTTCAATGATTATTTGGATGTAGTACCTTGTTAATTTTGAATTTTGTATTAAAAAAATCTATTTTTTTGGATTTTTTCATAGTTCAGATCAATTGGGTTAATATTAAAATTTGTATTTTTTTATTATTTTGCTTTGATAAAATATGATAAATGAGTTGACACGACTAACTCCCGTTTAATAAACAAGTCATGTTAGGGTTGAGGAATCTTGACATTTTTAATAAACGTGTTGAATTAGAGTCAACCTACATAGTTGAAATCTCATAATTTGACAAGACATGAACCTAACACCCAAACACGAATTGCTACACCAACACCCAAACACGAATTGCTACACCTAAATCAACAAGGAAAAAGCTAAAACTAATACTAAATTTACAAACCGATGTGCCAATGAAGTTACTATCAATTTTACTACAAAATATTAGTAAACTAATGTGGGATATATATTTTTTTCTTTTTAATTTGATAGTTAGGGACGAGGGATTTGAACCCTAATCGTTTCTGGTGGAAACACTAAAAGATGCTAATCAACCTATTAAACTCTTCTTGTCCACTAAAAAAAAAAAATCACCCTAAGAAACTCTTGGCAAAATTGATATATCATCATATTTATCGTCTAATTATATGTCAAAAATATTTTGAACATCAACCCAGTACAAAACAAAAACACAAAATCAAAAACCAAAACCCCTTAACAAAAAATGTCACGACAACAACCACCGATCCTACGACTGCAAAAGAAGCATGTCCTAGACGACATTGTATTGGACATCCTCCTAAGGCTACCCATGAAATCCCTTCTAAGATTCAGGTGTGTTTCTGAATCCTGGTACTCCCAAATCATAAGCTCCAATTTCATGTCCTCTCACCTTAATAACATGTTGACCCACAATGACAATCATGATGATCATGGTTATGTCATACACATGCCCAGTTGTAATTCTTTTTACGGATTGCCTAGATTTACAGAGAGGTTGAATATCCAGAACTATGTGTATTTGCCGATGAATTGTGTAAATTATGTGTATGGAATATCTGGATTTGCAGACAAATTGAATATCTAAGTAAAATGTATGTACAAAAACTCTGGATTTTGAGAAAAATGGAATAACCTAAACAGAGAAAATTCAATGGAAAATTGTGTATGTGAAATGTATGGATTGTTTGGCTTTGCAGATAAACTGAATATCCAGAACTGTGTGAATTAGTCGATGAATTATATACACTATATGTACGGAATTTCTAGACTTGCAAACAAATTGAATATTCAGAACTGTGTAAACTCAATGGGAAATCGAGCACATTCTATGTACAGTACGTCGGGATTTACAAACAAATTGAATATCTAGAACTGCGTAAATTCAACAAGAAATTGAGTACATTATCTGCACAGAAGCTCTGGATTTTGGGAAAAATGTAATATCCAAAACCGTGTAATTTCAACGGGAAATTGTGCACATTAAATGCACGGTTTGTCTAGATTTACAGCGAAATTGATTGTCCAAAACTGTGTGAATTAGCTGATGAATTATGTACATTATATATACGGAATTTCTGGATTTGCAGAAAAATTGAATATCCAGAACTGCGTAAATTCAATGGAAAATCGAGCACATTATATGTATGAAATGTCTGGATTTGCAGACAAATTGAATATCTAGAACTGCGTAAATTCAACAAGAAATTAAGTACATTATCTATACAGAAGCTCTGAATTTTGAGAAAAATTCAATATCCAAAACTGTGTAAATTTAACGGCAAATTGTGTACATTAAATATACGGATTGTCTGGATTTACAAAGAGATTAAATATCCAGAACTGTGTGTATTTGCCGATGAATTGTGTAAATTATGTGTATGGAATGTCTGGATTTGCAGACAAATTGAATATCCAGAACTGTTTAAATACAACGAAAATTGAATACAATATATCCACAGAAATTATGGATTTTGAAAAAAATGAAATAACCAAAACAGAGTAAATTCAACGGAAAATTGTGTATGTGAAATGTACGGATTGTTTGGATTTGCAGAGAAATTGAATATCTAGAACTGTGTGAATTAGTTAATGAATTATATACACTATATGAACGAAATTTCTGGACTTGTAGCCAAATTGAATGTCCAGAACTATGTAAATTCAATGGGAAATCGAGCACATTGTATGTACAGTACGTCAGGATTTGCAAACAAATTGAATATAAAGAACTGCGTAAATTCAACAAGAAATTGAGCACATTATCTGTACAGAAGCTCTAGATTTTGAGAAAAATATAATATCCAAAACCGTGTAATTTCAACGGGAAATTAGGCACATTCAATGCACGGTTTGTCTGGATTTACTGTGAAATTGATTGTCTAGAACTGTGTGAATTAGCTGATGAATTATGTACATTATATGTACGAAATTTTTGGATTTACAGACAAATTGAATATCCAGAACTGCGTAAATTCAATGGAAAATCAAGCACATTATATGTACGAAACTTTTGGATTTGCAGACAAATTGAATATCCAGGAATGCGTAAATTCAACGAGAAATTGAGTACATTAGCTGTATCGAAGCTCTGGAAGTTGAGAAAATTGTAATATCCAAAACCGTGTAATTTGAACGGGATATTATGCACATTAAATGCACGGTTTATTTGGATTTACAGTGAAATTGATTGTCTGGAACTGTGTGAATTAGCAGATGAATTATGTACATTATATGTACGGAATTTCTGGATTTGCAAACAAATTGAACATCCAGAACTGCGTAAATTCAATGGAAAATCGAGCACATTATATGTACGAAGTTCTGGATTTGCAGATAAATTGAATATCTAGAAATGCGTAAACTCAACGAGAAATTGAGTACATTATCTGTACAGAAGCTCTGGATTTTGAGAAAAATGAAATATCCAAAACCGTTTAAATTCAAGCAAAAATTGTGTATATTAAATGCACAGATTATCTGGATTTCCAAAGAAATTGAATATCCAGAACTGTGTGTATTGACAATGAATTGTGTAAATTATATGTATGGAATGTCTAGATTTGCAGACAAGTTGAATATCCAAAACTGCTGAAATTCAACGACAAATTGAGTACCTTATATGTATGGAGTGTGGATTTGAAGACAAATTGAACATTATATGTATAGAAACACCAGATTTTGAGAAAAATGGAAAATTATGTACGTTAAATGCACAGATTGTCTAGATTTGTAGAGAAATTGAATATCTAGAACTGTGTGAATTAGCCGATGAATTGTTTACATAACACGGACGGAATGTCTGGATTTGCAGACAAATTGAATATCCAGAACTACGTAAATTCAATGGAAAATTGAGTGCATTATATGTATGGAACGTCAGGATTTGCAGAAAAATTGAATATCCAGAACTGCGTAAATTCAACGAGAAATTGAGTACATTATCGATACAGAAGCTCTGAATTTTGGGAAAAATGGAATATCGAAAGGCATGTAAATTCAACGAGAAATTGTGTACATTAAATATACGGATTGCCTGGATTTACAGAGAAATTGAAGATCCAGAAACGTGTGTATTTGCCGACGAATTGTGTAAATTATATGTATGGAATGTTTGGATTTTCAGACAAATTGAATATCCAAAACTGCTGAAATTCAACTACAAATTGAGTACTGTATATGAACGGATTGTCTGGATTTACAGACAAATTGAATATCTAGAACTGTGTAAATTCAACAGGAAATTAAGTACAATATATGTACAGAAATTTTGGATTATGATAAAAATGGAATATCCAAAACAGAGTAAATTCAACAGAACACTGTGTACATTAAATGTGCGGATTATCTGGATTTGGAGAGAAATTGAATATTCAGAACTGTGTGAATTAGCCGATGAATTTTGCACATTATATGTACGGAATTTCCAGATTTGCAGACAAATTGAATATCTAGAACTGCGTATATTCAATGGGAAATCGAGCACATTATATGTACGGTACGTCGGGATTTGCAAACAAATTGAATATAAAGAACTGCGTAAATTCAACGAGAAATTAAGTACATTATCTGTACAGAAGCTCTGGATTTTGAGAAAAATTGAATATCCAAAACCGTGTAATTTCAACGGCAAATTAGGCACATTAAATATACGGATTGTCTGGATTTACTGTGAAATTGATTGTCTAGAACTGTGTGAATTAGCTGATGAATTATGTACATTATATGTACGAAATTTCTTGATTTGCAGACAAATTGAATATCCAGAACTGCATAAATTCAATGGAAAATCGAGCACATTATATGTACGAAACTTTTGGATTTGCAGACAAATTGAATATCCAAGAATGCGTAAATTCAACGAGAAATTGAGTACATTAGCTGTATCGAAGCTCTGGAAGTTGAGAAAATTGTAATATCCAAAACTGTGTAATTTGAACGGGATATTGTGCACATTAAATGCACGGTTTATTTGGATTTACAGTGAAATTGATTGTCTAGAACTGTGTGAATTAGCAGATGAATTATGTACATTATATGTACGGAATTTCTGGATTTGCAAACAAATTGAACATCCAAAACTGCGTAAATTCAATGGAAAATCGAGCACATTATATGTACGAAGTTCTGGATTTGCAGATAAATTGAATATCCAGAAATGTGTAAATTCTACGAGAAATTGAGTACATTATCTGTACAGAGGCTCTGGATTTTGAGAAAAATGGAATATCCAAAACCGTTTAAATTCAACCAAAAATTGTGTATATTAAATGCACGAATTATCTGGATTTACAAAGAAATTGAATATCCAGAACTGTGTGTATTGACAATGAATTGTGTAAATTATATGTATGGAATGTCTAGATTTGCAGACAAGTTGAATATCCAAAACTGCTGAAATTCAACGTCAAATTGAGTACCTTATATGTATGGAGTGTGGATTTGAAGACAAATTGAACATTATATGTATAGAAACACCAGATTTTGAGAAAAATGGAAAATTATGTACGTTAAATGCACAGATTGTCTAGATTTGCAGAGAAATTGAATATCTAGAACTGTGTGAATTAGCCGATGAATTGTTTACATAACACGGACGGAATGTCTGGATTTGCAGACAAATTGAATATCTAGAACTACGTAAATTCAATGGAAAATTGAGCGCATTATATGTACGGAACGTCAGGATTTGCAGAAAAATTGAATATCCAGAACTGCATAAATTCAACGAGAAATTGAGTACATTATCGATACAGAAGCTCTGAATTTTGAGAAAAATGGAATATCGAAAGGCATGTAAATTCAATGAGAAATTGTGTACATTAAATATACGGATTTCCTGGATTTACAGAGAAATGGAAGATCCAGAAACGTGTATATTTGCCGACGAATTGTGTAAATTATATGTATGGAATGTTTGGATTTTCAGACAAATTGAATATCCAGAACTGCTGAAATTCAACTACAAATTGTGTACTGTATATGAACGGATTGTCTGGATTTACAGACAAATTAAATATCCAAAACTGTGTAAATTCAACGGGAAATTGAGTACAATATATGTACAGAAATTTTGGATTATGATAAAAATGGAATATCCAAAACAGAGTAAATTCAACAGAACATTGTGTACGTTAAATGTGCGGATTATCTGGATTTGGAGAGAAATTGACTATTCAGAACTGTGTGAATTAGCCGATGAATTTTGCACATTATATGTACGAAATTTCCAGATTTGCAGACAAATTGAATATCTAGAACTGCGTATATTCAATGGAAAATCGAGCACATTATATGTACGGAACGTCTGGATTTGCAGGCAAATTGAATATCCAGAACTACGTAAATTGAACGAGAAATTAAGTACATTATTTGTACAGAAGCTCTGGATTTTGAGAAAAATTGAATATCCAAAACTGTGTAAATTTAACGGCAAATTGTGTACATTAAATATACGGATTGTCTGGATTTATTGTGAAATTGATTAACTAGAACTGTGTGAATTAGCTGATGAATTATGTACATTATATGTACGGAATTTCTTGATTTGCAGACAAATTGAATATCCAGAACTGCGTATATTCAATGGAAAATCGAGCACATTATATGTACGGAACGTCTGGATTTGCAGGCAAATTGATTATCCAGAACTACGTAAATTCAACGAGAAATTGAGTACATTATTTGTTCCGAATCTCTGAAAATTGAGAAAAATGTAATATCCAAAACCGTGTAATTTGAACGGGATATTGTGCACATTAAATGCACGGTTTATTTGGATTTACAGTAAAATTGATTGTCCAGAACTGTGTGAATTAGCAAATGAATTATGTACATTATATGTATGGAATTTCTGGATTTGCAAAAAAATTGAACATCCAGAACTGCGTAAATTTAATGGAAAATCGAGCACATTATATGTACAAAGTTCTGGATTTGCAGATAAATTGAATATCCAGAAATGCGTAAATTCAACGAGAAATTGAGTACATTATCTGTACGGAAGCTCTGGATTTTAAGAAAAATGGAATATCCAAAACCGTTTAAATTCAACCAAAAATTGTGTATATTAAATGCACAGATTATCTGGATTTACAGAGAAATTGAATATCCAGAACTATGTGTATTGACGATGAATTGTGTAAATTATATGTATGGAATGTCTGGATTTGCAGACAAGTTGAATATCCAAAACTGCTAAAATTCAATGACAAATTGAGTACCTTATATGTACGGAGTGTGGATTTGAAGACAAATTGAACATTATATGTATAGAAACACCGGATTTTGAGAAAAATGGAAAATCCAAAACAGTGTATATTCAGCGGAAAATTATGTACGTTAAATGCACAGATTGTCTGGATTTGCAGAGAAATTGAATATCTAGAACTGTGTGAATTAGCTGATGAATTGTTTACATTACACGGACAGAATGTCTGGATCTGCAGACAAATTGAATATCCAGAACTATGTAAATTCAATGGAAAATCGAGCGCATTATATGTATGGAACGTCAGGATTTGCAGAAAAATTGAATATCCAGAACTGCCTAAATTCAACAATAAATTGAGTACATTATCGATACAGAAGCTCTGGATTTTGAGAAAAATGGAATATCCAAAAGCATGTAAATTCAACGGGAAATTGTGTACATTATATATACGGATTGCCTAGATTTACAGAGAAATTAAAGATCCAGAACCGTGTATATTTGCCGACGAATTGTGTAAATTATATGTATGAAATGTTTAGATTTTCAGACAAATTGAATATCCAAAACTGCTGAAAGTCAACTGCAAATTGAGTACTGTATATGAACGGATTGTCTAGATTTGCAGAAAAATTGAATATCTAGAACTGTGTAAATTCAACGGGAAATTGAGTACAATATATGTACAGAAATTCTAGATTTTGATAAAAATGGAATATACAAAACCGAATAAATTCAACAGAACATTCTGTACGATAAATGTGCGGATTGTCTGGATTTGCAAAAAAATTGAATATCCAGAACTGTGTGAATTTGCCGATGAATTTTGTACATTATATGTACGAAATTTCCAGATTTCCAGACAAATTGAATATCCAGAACTGCGTAAATTCAATGGAAAATCGAGCACATTATATGTACGGAACGTTTGGATTTGCAGGCAAATTGAATATCCAGAACTGCGTAAATTCAACGAGAAATTAAGTACATTATCTGTACAGAAGCTCTGAATTTTGAGAAAAATTGAATATCCAAAACTGGGTAAACTTAACAGCAAATTGTGTACATTAAATATACAGATTGTCTGGATTTACTGTGAACTTGATTGTCTAGAACTGTGTGAATTAGCTTATGAATTATGTACATTATATGTACGGAATTTCTTGATTTGCAGACAAATTGAATATCAAGAACTGCGTAAATTCAATGGAAAATCGAGCACATTATATGTACAAAAATTCTGGTTTTGCAGACATATTAAATATCCAGAAATGCGTAAATTCAACGAGTAATTGAGAACATTATCTGTACAAAGGCTCTAGATTTTGAGAAAATTGTAATATCCAAAACTGTGTAATTTCAACGGGAAATTAGGCACATTAAATGCACGGTTTGTCTGGATTTACTGTGAAATTGATTGTCTTGAACTGTGTGAATTAGCTGATGAATTATGTACATTATATGTACGGAATTTCTGGATTTGCAGACAAATTGAATATCCAGAATTGCGTAAATTCAATGGAAAATCGAGCACATTATATGACGAAACTTCTGGATTTGCAGACAAATTAAAATATCCAGAAATGCGTAAATTCAATGAGAAATTGAGAACATTATCTGTACAGAGGCTCTGGATTTTGAGAAAATTGTAATATCCAAAACAGTGTAATTTCAACTGGAAATTGTGCACATTTAATGCACGCTTTGTTTCGATTTACAGTGAAATTGATTGTCTAGAACTGTGTCAATTAGCTGATGAATTATGTACATTATATGTACGGAATTTCTGGATTTGCAGACAAATTGAATATCCAGAGCCGCGTAAATTCAATGGAAAATCAAGCACATTATATGTACGAAGTTCTGGATTTGCAGACAAATTGAATATCCAGAAATGCATAAATTCAACGAGAAATTGAGTACATTATTTGTACAGAAGCTCTGGATTTTGAGAAAAATGGAATATCCAAAGGCATGTAAATTCAACGAAAAATTGTGTACATTAAATATACAGATTGTCTGGATTTACAGAGAAATTGAATATCCAGAACAGTGTATATTTACTGACGAATTGTGTAAATTATATGTATGGAATGTCTGGATTTGCAGACAAATTGAATATCCAAAACTGCTGAAATTCAACTGCAAATTGAGTACCGTATATGAACGGTTTGTCTGGATTTGCAGACAAATTGAATATCGAGAACTGTGTAAATTCAACAGGAAATTGAGTGCAATATATGTACAAAAATTTTGGATTTTGATAAAAAAGGAATATCCGAAACAGAGTAAATTTGCCGAAAAATTGTGTACGTTAAATGTGCGGGTTGTCTAGATTTGCAAAGAAATTGAATATCCAAAATTGCTGAAATTCAAAGGGAAATTCAGTATATTATATGTACGGAGTGTCTAGATTTGCAGACAAATTGAATATCCAAAATTGCGTAAATTAGCGGATGAGTTATGTACATTGTTTGTACGGAATATCTGGATTCTCAGACAAATTGAATATCCTGAACTACGTAAATTCAATGGGAAATCGAGCACATTGTTTGTACAGAACGTCTGGATATGCAAACAAATTGAACATCCAAAGCTGTGTAAATTCAACGAGAAATGAGTACATTATATGTACCGAAGCTCTAGATTTTGAGAAAAATGGAATATCGTGAAAATTTAACTGGAAATTGTGTACATTAAATGCACGGATAGTCCAGATTTACAGAGAAATTGAATATCTAGAACTGTGTATATTTGCCAATGAATTGTGTACATTATATGTACGGAGTGTCTGGATTTGCAGACAAATTGATTATCTAGAACTGTTTAAATTCAACGCAAAATTGAATACAATATATGTGCAAAAACTCTGAATTTTTCAAAAAATGGAATATCCAAAGTAGTGTAAATTCAACAGAAAATTGTGTACGTTGTATGTACGGATTGTCTGGATTTGCAGAGAAATTGAATATCCAGAACTGTGTGAATTAGCCGATGAATAGCGTACATCATATGCACGAAATGCCTGTATTTACAGACAAATTGAATATCCAAAACTGCGTAAATTCTATGGGAAGTTGTGTACATTATATGTACAGAAACTTTGGATTTTGAGAAAAATGAAATATCCAAAACAGTGTAAATTCAATGGAAAGTTATGTACGTTAAATGTACGGATTGTCAGGATTTGTAGAGAAATTGAATATCCAAAACTGTGTGAATCAGCCGATGAATTGTGTACATTCTATGTACGGAATGTCTGGATTTGCAGAAAAATTGAATATCCAGAGCGGCGTAAATCCAATGGGAAATAGAGCACATTATACGTACGGAACGTTTGGATTTGCAGATAAATTGAATATCCAGAATTGCGTAAATTCATCGAGAAGTTGAGTATATTATATGTATAGAATTTCCAGATTTTGAGAAAATTGGAATATCCAAAACCATTTAAATTCAACCGAAAATTGTGTACCTTAAATGCACAGATTGTCTGGATTTACAGAGAAATTAAATATCCAGAACTGTGTATATTTGCCGATTGTATGGGAAGTTGTGTACATTATATGTACAAAAACTTTGGATTTTGAGAAAAATGGAATTTCCAAAACAGTGTAAATTCGATGGAAAGTTATGTACATTAAATGTACGGATTGTCTAGATTTGTAGAGAAATTGAATATCCAGAACTGTGTGAATCAGCAAATGAATTGTGTACATTATATGTACGGAATGTCTAGATTTGCAGAAAAATTAATATCCAGAACGGCGTAAATTCAATGGGAAATCGAGCACATTATATGTACAGAACGTCTGGATTTGCAGACAAACTAAATATTCAGAACTGCGTATATTCAACAAGAAGTTGGGTACATTATATGCACAGAAGCTCTGGATTTTGAGAAAAATGGAATATCCAAAACCATTTAAATTCAACAGAAAATTATGTACCTTAATTGCACGGATTGTCTGGATTTACAGAGAAATTGAATATTCAGAACAGTGTATATTTGCCGATGATTTGTGTAAATTAAATTTATGGATTGTTTGGATTTGCAGACAAATTGAATATCTAGAACTGTTGAAATTTAACGAAAAATTGAGTACCTTATATGTACGGAGTGTGGATTTGCAGTCAAATTGAACATTATATGTACAGAAACTCTAGATTTTGAAAAAAATTGAATATCCAAAACAGTGTAAATTCAACGAAATGTCTGGATTTGCAAAGGAATTGAATATCCAGAACTGTGTGAATTAGCTGATGAATGGTGTACATTATATGTACGAAATGTCTAGATTTGCAGACAAACTGAATACCTAGAACTGCGTAAATTCAATGGGAAATTAAGTACATTATCTGTACAGAAGCTTTGAATTAAAAAAAAAATGGAATATCCCAAAACCGTGTAAATTCAACGGGAAATTGTGTACATTGAATGCACGAATTGTTTGGATTTACAGAGAAATTGAATATCCAAAACTCTGTATATTTGCCGATGAATTGTGTAAATTATATGTTTGGAATTTCTTGATTTGCAGACAAATTGAATATCCAGAACTGCTGAAATTCAACGGCAAATTGAGTACATTATATGTACGAAGTGTCTGGATTTGCAGACAAATTGAATATCCGGAACTGTGTAAATTCAACGAAAAATTGAGTACAATATATATACAGAAACTCTAGATTTTGAGATAAATGGAATATCCTAAACAGTGTAAATTCAAAGGAAAATTGTGTACATTAAGTTTATGGATTGCCTAGATTTTCAAAGAAGTTGAATAACCAGATCTGCGTAAATTCAATGGAAAATCGAGCACATTATATGTACGGAACGTCTGGATTTGCAGACAAATAGAATATCTAGAACTACTTAAATTCAATGAGAAATTGAGTACATTACCTGTACAGAAGCCTTGGATTTTGAGAAAAATGGAATATCCAAAACCGCATAAATTCAATGGGAAATTGTGTACATTAAATTTACGGATTGTCTGGATTTGTAGAGAAATTGAATATCTAGAACTGTGTGAATTTGCCGAGGAGTTTTGTACATTACACGGATGGAATGTCTAGATTTGCAGAATTTTTTGATTTGCACGTTAAATGTTCGGACTGTCTGGATTTGCAAAGGAATTGAATATCCAGAACTGTGTGAATTAGCCGATGAATGGTGTACATTATATGTACGGAATGTCTAGATTTGCAGACAAACTGAATACCCAGAACTGCGTAAATTCAACGGGAAATTAAGTACATTATCTGTACAGAAGCTTTGAATTTAAAAAAAAAAAAGGAATATCCCAAAACCGTGTAAATTCAACGGGAAATTGTGTACATTGAATGCATGAATTGTTTGGATTTACAGAGAAATTGAATATCCAGAACTCTGTATATTTGCCGATGAATTGTGTAAATTATATGTTTGGAATTTCTTGATTTGCAGACAAATTAAATATCCAGAACTGCTGAAATTCAACGGCAAATTGAGTACATTATATGTACGAAGTGTCTGGATTTGCAGACAAATTGAATATCCGGAACTGTGTAAATTCAACAAAAAATTGAGTACAATATATATGCAGAAACTCTAGATTTTGAGAAAAATGGAATATCCTAAATAGTGTAAATTCAAAGGAAAATTGTGTACGTTAAGTTTACGGATTGTCTAGATTTTCAGAGAAGTTGAATAATCAGATCTGCGTAAATTCAATGGAAAATCGAGCACATTATATGTACGGAATGTCTGGATTTGCAGACAAATAGAATATCTAGAACTACGTAAATTCAATGAGAAATTGAGTACATTACCTGTACCGAAGCCTTGGATTTTGAGAAAAATGGAATATCCAAAACCGCGTAAATTCAATGGGAAATTGTGTACATTAAATTTACGGATTGTCTGGATTTGTAGAGAAATCGAATATCCAGAATTGTGTGAATTTGCCGAGGAGTTTTGTACATTACACGGACGGAATGTCTAGATTTGCAGAATTTCTTGACTTGCACGTTAAATGTTCAGATTGTCTGGATTTGCAAATAAATTGAATATCCAGAACTGTGTGAATTAGCCGATGAATGGTGTACATTATATGTACGGAATGTCTAGATTTGCAGACAAACTGAATACCCAGAACTGCGTAAATTCAATGGGAAATTAAGTACATTATCTGTACAGAAGCTTTGCATTAAAAAAAAAATGGAATTTCTGAAAACCGTGTAAATTCAACGGGAAATTGTGTACATTGAATGCACGAATTGTTTGGATTTACAGAGAAATTGAATATCCAGAACTATGTATATTCGCCGATGAATTGTGTAAATTATATGTACGGAATTTCTTGATTTGCAGACGAATTGAATATCCAAAACTACTAAAATTCAACGGCAAATTGAGTACATTATATGTACGAAGTGTCTGGATTTGCAGACAAATTGAATATCCGGAACTGTGTAAATTCAACAATAAATTGAGTACAATATATATATATATATATATATATATAGAAACTCTAGATTTTGAGAAAAATGGAATATCCTAAACAGTGTAAATTCAAAGGAAAATTGTGTATGTTAAGTTTACAGATTGTCTGGATTTACAGAGAAATTGAATAACCAGATCTGCGTAAATTCGATGGGAAATCGAGCACATTATATGTACAGAACCTCTGGATTTGCAGACAAATGGAATATCAAGAACTGCGTAAATTCAACGAGAAATTGAGTACATTACCTGTACAGAAGTCCTGAATTTTGAGAAGAATGGAATATCCAAAACCACATAAATTCGATGGGAAATTGTGTACATTAAATATATGGATTGTCTGGATTTGTAGAGAAATTAAATATCCAGAACTGTGAGAATTAGCCCCTGAGTTTTGTACATTACACGACGAAATGTCTGGATTTGCAGACAAATTGAATATCAAGAACTGTGTAAATTAAATGGAAAATCAAGCGCATTATTTTTATGGAACGTCTGGATTTGAAGACAAATTTAATATTCAGAACTGCGTAAATTCAATGAGAAATCGAGTACATTATCTTTATAGAAGCTCTGGATTTTGAAAAAAATAGAATATCCAAAAGCATGTAAATTCAACGGGAAATTGTGTACATTAAATATACGGATTATCTGGATTTACAAACAAATTGAATATCTAAAACTGCTGAAATTCAACGACAAATTGAGTAGTTATATGTTCGGAGTGTCTGGATTTGCAGACAAATTGAACATCTAGAACTGTGTAAATTCAACACGAAATTGACTACAATATATGTATAGAGACTCTGGATTTTGCGAAAAATTGAATACCCAAAATAGTGTAAATTCAACGGAAAATTGTGTATGTTAAATGCACGGATTGTCTGGATTTGCAGAAAAATAGAATATTTAGAACAGTGTGAATTAGCCAATTAATTGTGTACATTATATGTACGGAATGTCTAGATTTGGAGACGAATTGAATATCCAAAACTATGTAAATTCAACGAAAAATTGAGAACAATATATCTACAAAAACTCAAGATTTTAATAAAAATGGAGAATCCAAAACAAAGTAAATTCAATGGAAAATTGTATACATTAAATGTACGGATTATCTATATTTGTAGAGAAATTGAATATCCAGAACAGCGTAAATGCAACGGGAGATTGAGTACAATATATCTACAGAAACTCTAGATTTTAATAAAAATGGAAAATCCAAAACAGAGTAAATTCAACGAAAAATTGTGTGCGTTAAATGTATGGATTTTCTGGATTTGTAGACAAATTGAATATCTAGAACTGCGTAAATTTAACGGAAAATTGAGTACAATATATATACAGAAACTCTGAATTTTGAGAAAAATAGAATGTCCTAAACAGTGTAAATTAAAGGAGAATTGTGTACGTTAATTTACGGATTGTCTGGATTTCAAGAGAAATTGAATAACCAGATCTGCGTAAATTCAATGGGAAATCGAGCACATTATATGTACGGAACGCCTGAATTTGCAGACAAATAGAATATCCAGAACTACATAAATTCAACGAGAAATTGAGTACATTACCTATACAGAAGCCCTAGATTTTGAGAAAAATGGAATATACAAAACCACGTAAATTCAACGGAAAATTGTGTACATTAAATATACGGATTGTCTTGATTTGTAGAGAAATTGAATATCCAGAACTGTGTGAATTAGCCCATGAGTTTTGTACATTACACGACGGAATGTCTGGATTTGCAGACAAATTGAATATCAAGAACTGCATAAATTAAATAGGTAATCGAGCGCATTATATGTACAGAACGTCTGGATATGCATACAAATTGAATATCCAGAACTGCGTAAATTCAATTAGAAATTGAGTACATTATATGTACAGAAGCTCTGGATTTTGAGAAGAATGGAATATCAAAAACCATGAAAATTTAACGGGAAATTGTGTACATTAAACGCACGGATAGTCTGGATTTATAGAGAAATTGAATATGTAGAACTGTGTATATTTGCCGATGAATTGTGTACATTATATGTACGGAGTGTCTAGATTTGCAGACAAATTGAATATCCAAAACTGTGTAAATTCAATGCAAAATTGAATACCATATATGTGTAGAAACTCTGGATTTTGCGAGAAATGGAATATCCAAAATAGTGTAAATTCAGCGAAAAATTGTGTATGTTATATGTACGAATTATCTGGATTTGCAGAGAAATTGAATATCTAGAACTGTGTGAATTAGCCAAAGAATTGCGTACATTATATGTACGAAATGTCTGCATTTGCAGACAAATTGAATATACAAAACTGCGTAAATTCTACGGGCAGTTGTGTACATTATATGTACAGAAACATTGGATTTTGAGAAAAATAGAATATCCAAAACAGTGTAAATTCAATGGAAAGATATGTACGTTAAATGTATGGATTGTCTAGATTTTTAGAGAAATTGAATATCCAGAACTATGTGGATCAGTTGATGAATTGTGTACGTTATATGTATGGAATGTCTGGATTTGCAGAAAAATTGAATATTCAAAACGGGGTGAATTCAATGGGAAATCGAGCACATTATATGTACGGAACGTCTGGATTTGTAGGCAAATTGAATATCTAGAACTGCGTAAATTCAACAAGAAGTTGAGTACGTTGTATGTACAGAAGCTCTGGATTTTGAGAAAAATGGAATATCCAGAACCATTTAAATTCAACCGAAAATTGTGTACCTTAAATGCACGGATTGTTTGGATTTACAGAGAAATTGAATATCCAAAACTGTGTATATTTGCCGATGATTTGTGTAAATTATATGTATGGATTGTCAAGATTTGCAGAAAAATTGAATATCCAGAACTGCTGAAATTCAACGGAAAATTGAGTACCTTATATGTACGGCGTGTGGATTTGCAGTCAAATTGAACATTATATGTACAGAAACTCTTGATTTTGAAAAGAATTGAATATTCAAAATAGTGTAAATTTAACAAAAAATTCCGCACGTTAAATGTGCGGATTGTCTGGATTTGCAGTGGAATTGAATATCTAGAACTATGTGAATTAGCCGATGAATTGTGTACATTATATGTATGGAATGTCTAGATTTACAGACAACTTGAATACCCAGAACTGCATAAATTCAACGGGAAATTGAGTACAATATCTGTATAGAAGCTCTAAATTAAAAAGAAAAATGGAATATCTAAAACCATGTAAATTCAACGGGAAATTGTGTACATTGAATACACGAATTGTTTGGATTTACAGAGAAATTGAATATCCAGAACTATGTATATTTGACGATGAATTGTGTAAATTATATGTTCGGAATTTCTTGATTTGCAGACGAATTGAATATCAAGAACTGGTGAAATTCAACGGCAAATTGAGTACATTATATGTACGAAGTGTCTGGATTTGCAGACAAATTGAATATCCAAAACTATGTAAATTCAACGAAAAATTGAGTACAATATATATATATATATATATAGAAACTCTAGATTTTGAGAAAAATGGAATATCCTAAATAGTGTAAATTCAAAGGAAAATCGTGTATGTTAAGTTTACAGATTGTCTGGATTTATAGAGAAATTGAATAACCAGAGCTGCGTAAATTCGATGGAAAATCGAGCACATTATATGTACAGAACCTCTGGATTTGCAAACAAATGGAATATCAAGAACTGCGTAAATTCAACGAGAAATTGAGTACATTACATGTACAGAAGCCCTGAATTTTGAGATGAATGGAATATCCAAAACCACATAAATTCAATGGGAAATTGTGTACATTAAATATATGTATTGTCTGGATTTGTAGAGAAATTAAATATCCAGAACTGTGAGAATTAGCCCATGAGTTTTGTACATTACACGACGAAATGTCTGGATTTGCAGACAAATTGAATATCAAGAACTGTGTAAATTAAATGGAAAATCAAGCGCATTATTTTTATGGAACGTCTGGATTTGAAGACAAATTTAATATTCAGAACTGCGTAAATTCAACGAGAAATCGAGTACATTATCTTTATAGAAGCTCTGGATTTTGAAAAAAATAGAATATCCAAAAGCATGTAAATTCAACGGGAAATTGTGTACATTAAATATACAGATTGTCTGGATTTACAAACAAATTGAATATCTAGAACTGCTGAAATTCAACGACAAATTGAGTACGTTATATGTACGGAGTGTCTGGATTTGTAGACAAATTGAACATCCAGAACTGTGTAAATTCAACACGAAATTGACTACAATATATGTACAGAGACTCTGGATTTTGCAAAAAATGGAATACCCAAAATAGTGTAAATTCAACGGAAAATTGTGTACGTTAAATGCACGGATTGTCTGGATTTACAAAAAAATAGAATATTTAGAACAGTGTGAATTAGCCAATTAATTGTGTACATTATATGTACGGAATGTCTAGATTTGCAGACGAATTGAATATCCAAAACTGCGAAAATGTAACGGAAAATTGAGAACAATATATCTACAGAAACTCAAGATTTTAATAAAAATGGAGAATCCAAAACAAAGTAAATTCAATGGAAAATTGTGTACGTTAAATGTACGGATTGTCTATATTTGTAGAGAAATTGAATATCCAGAACAGCGTAAATGCAACGGGAGATTGAGTACAATATATCTACAGAAACTCTATATTTTAATAAAAATGGAAAATCCAGAACAGAGTAAATTCAACGGAAATTTGAGTACAATATATATACAGAAACTCTGGATTTTGAGAAAAATAGAATACCCTAAATAGTGTAAATTCAAAGGAAAATTGTGTACGTTAATTTACGGATTGTCTGGATTTCAAGAGAAATTGAGTAACAAGATTTGCGTAAATTCCATGGGAAATCGAGCACATTATATGTACGGAACGCCTGGATTTGCAGACAAATAGAATATCTAGAACTGCGTAAATTCAACGAGAAATTGAATACATTACCTGTACAGAAGCCCTAGATTTTGGGAAAAATGGAATATACAAAACCACGTAAATTCAACGGAAAATTGTGTACATTAAATATACGGATTGTCTGGATTTGTAGAGAAATTGAATATCCAGAACTGTGTGAATTAGCCCATGAGTTTTGTACATTACACGACGGAATGTCTGGATTTGCAGACAAATTGAATATCAAGAACTGCGTAAATTAAATAGGTAATCGAGCGCATTATATGTACGAAATGTTTGGATTTGAAGACAATTTTAATATCCAGAACTGCGTAAATTCAACGAGGAATTAAGTATATTATCTGTACAGAAGCTCTGGATTTTGAGAAAAATGGAATATCCAAAAGCATGTAAATTCAACAGGAAATTGTGTACATTAAATATACAGATTGTCTGGATTTACAGACAAATTGAATATCCAGAACTGCTGACATGCAACGGCAAATTGAGTACGTTATATGTACAGAGTGTCTGAATTTGCAGACAAATTGAATATCCAGAACTATGTAAATTCAACGCGAAATTGACTACAATATATGTACAAAAACTCTCGATTTTGCGAAAAATGGAATACCCATAACAGTGTAAATTCAACGAAAAATTGTGTACGTTAAATGTACGGATTGTTTGGATTTGCAGTAAAATAGAATATCTAGAACAGTGTGAATTAGCCAATTAATTGTATACATTATATGTACAGAATGACTGGATTTGCAGATTAATTGAATATCCAGAACTGCGTAAATTCAACGGGAAATTGAGTACAATATATCTACAGAAACTCTAAATCTTAATAAAAATGGAAAATCCAAACCAGGATAAATTCAAGGGAAAATTATGTACGTTAAATGTACTCATTTTCTGGATTTGTAGAGAAATTGAATATCCAGAAATGTGTGAATTAGCCGATGAGTTATGTACATTATATGTACGGAATTTTTGAATTGGCCGACAAATTGAATATCCAGAACTGCGTAAATTCAACGGGAAATCGAGCATATTGTATGTACAGATCGTCTAGATTTGCTGACAAATTGAATATCCAGAACTGCGTAAACTCAACGAGAAATTGAGTACATTATCTGCACATAAGCTCTGGATTTTGAGAAAAATAGAATATCCAAAACCGTGTAAATTCAACGGGAAATTGCGTAGATTAAATATAGGATTGTCTAGATTTACAGAGAAATTGAATATCCGGAACTGTGTATATTTGCTGATGATTTGTGTTAATTATATGTATAGAATGTCTAGATTTGCAGATAAATTGAGTATCCAAAACTGTGTAAATAAACCGAGAAATTGAGTGCAATATATGTGCTAAAACTCAGGATTTCGTGAAAAATGGAATATCCAAAACAGAGTAAATTCAACAAAAAAATGTGTACATTAAATGTACTGATTGTCTGGATTTGCAGAGAAATTGAATATCCAGAAATGTGTGAATTGGCCGATGAGTTATGTACATTATACGTACAAAATTTTTCAATTTCCTGACAAATTGAATATCCAGAACTGCGTAAGTTCAAAGGAAAATCGAGCACATTATATGTACGGAACGATTGGATTTGCAGACAAATTGAATATCTAGAACTGCGCAAATTCAATGAGAAATTGAGTACGTTATCTATACAGAAGCTCCAGATTTTGAGAAAAATAGAATATAAAAAACCGTTTAAATTGAACGGGAAATTGTGTACATTAAATATACGGATTGTCTGGATTTACAGTGAAATTGAACATTCAGAACTGTGTATATTTGCCGATGAATTATGTAAATTATATGTACTAAACATCTGGGCTTGCAGACAAATTGAATATCCAGAACTGCGTAAATACAACGAAAAATTGAGTACAACATATGTATTGAAACTCTAGATTTTGAGGAAAATGGAATATCTAAAACAGAGTAAAATCTACAGGAAATTGTGTACGAGAAACGTACGAATTGTTTGGATTTGCATAGAAATTGAATATCCTAAACTGTGTGAATTAGACGATGAATTATGTACATTATATGTACGGAATGTCTGGATTTCAGAAAAATTGAATATCCCGAACTGCGAAAATTCAATGGTAAATCGAGCACATTGCATGTACGGAACGTCTGGATTTACAGAAAAATTGAATATCCAGAACTGCGTAAATTCAATGAGAAATTGAGTACATTATCTGTGCAGAAGCTCTGGATTTTGAGAAAAATGTAATATCCAAAGCCGTGTAAATTCAATGGGAAATTGTGTACATTAAATGCACAGACTGTCTGGATTTATAGAGAAATTGAATATCCAGAACTGTGCGAATTAGCCGATGAATTATGTACATTGTATGTATAGAATTTCTAGATTTGCAGACAAATTGAATATCTAGAAAAGCGTAAATTCAATGGAAAACCGAGCACATTATGTGTACGAAACGTCTGGACTTACAGACAAATTGAATATCCTGAACTGCATAAATTCAACGAGAAATTGAGTACATTATCTGTACAGATACTATGGATTTTGAGAAAAATTGAATATCTAAAACCGTGTAAATTCAACGAGAAATTGTGTACATTAAATGCACGGATTGTTTGGATTTACAGAGAAATTGAATATCCAGAACTATATATATTTGCCGGTGAATTATGTAAATTATGTGTATGGAATGTCTGGATTTGCAGACAAATTGAGTATCCAGAATTGTGGAAATACCACGGGAAATTGAGTGCAATATATGTACAGAAACTCTGGATTTTGAGAAAAATGGAATATCCAAAACAGATAAATTCAACGGAATATTGTGAACGTGAAATGTACGGATTGTTTGGATTTGCAGATAAATTGAATATCAAGAACTGTGTGAATTAGCCGATGAATTAAATACATTATATGTTCAGAATTTCTTGATTTGTAGTGAAATTGAATATCCAAAACTGCGTAAATTCAATGGAAAATCGAGCATATTGTATGTACAGATAGTCTGGATTTGCAGACAAGTTGAATATCCCAAACTGTGTAAATTCAACGAGAAATTTAGATAGTCTGGATTCGCAGACAAGTTGAATATCCCGAACTGTGCAAATTCAACGAGAAATTGAGTACATTATCTAAACAGAAGCTCTGGATTTTGAGAAAAATAGAATATCCAAAACCGTGTAAATTTAATCGAAAATTGTGTACATTAAATATACAGATTGTCTGGATTTACAGAGAAATTGAATATCCAGAACTGCGTATACTTGCCGATGAATTGTGTAAATTATATGTACGAAACATCTGGATTTGCAGACAAATTGAATATCCAGCACTACGTAAATACAACGGAAAATTGAGTATAATATATGTACAGAGACACCGGATTTTGAGAAAAATGGAATATCTAAAATAGAGTAAATTCTATGGGAAATTGTGTTCGTGAAACGTACGAATTGTTTGAATTTGCAGAAAAATTGAATACCCTGAACTGTGTGAATTAGCCGATGAATTATGTACATTATATGTACGGAACGTCTGGATTTACATACAAATTGAGTACCCAGAACTTCTTAAATTCAACTAGAAATTGAGTACATTATCAGTACAGAAGCTCTGGATTTTGAGAAATATGTAATGTCCAAAGCTTGTAAATTCAACGGGAAATTGTGTACATTAAATGAAAGGATTGTCTGGATTTACAGAGAAATAAAATATCCAGAACTGTGTGAATTAGCCGATGAATTATGTACATTATATGTACGGAATTTCTGTATTTTGCAGACAAATTGAATACCCGGAACTGCATAAATTCAATGGACAATCAAGCACATCATATGTATGGAATGTCTGGATTTGTGGACAAATTGAATATCTAGAACTGTGCAAATTCAACGAGAAATTAAGTACGTTATCTATATAGAAGCTCCGGATTTTGAGAAAAATAGAATATCCAAAACCGTGTAAATTCAACGGGAAATTGTGTACATTAAATATACGGACTGTCTGGATTTATAGTGAAATTGAATATCCAGAACTGTGTATATTTGCCGATGAATTGTGTAAATTATATGTATGGAATATCCAGACTTGCAGACAAATTTAATATCTAGAACTGCGTAAATACAACGAAAAATTGAGTACAATATATGTATAGAAACTCTGGATTTTGAGAAAAATGGAATATCTAAAACAGAGTAAATTTTTCAGGAAATTGTGTACGTCGAACGTACGAATTGTTTGGATTTGCAGAGAAATTGAATATCCTGAACTATGTGAATTAGACGATGAATTATGTATTATATGTACGAAATGTCTGGATTTCTAGACAAATTGAATATCCAGAACTGCGTAAATTCAATGGAAAACCGAGCACATTATATGTACGGAACGTTTGGATTTACAGACAAATTGAATATCCAGAACTACGTAAATTCAACGAGAAATTGAGTACATTATCTGTGCTGAGGCTCTTGATTTTGGGAAAAATGTAATATCCAAAGCTGTGTAAGTTCAACAGGAAATTGGGTACATTAATTGCACGGATTGTCCGGATTTACAGAGAAATTGAATATCCAGAACTGTGTGAATTAGCCGATGAATTATGTACATTATATGTACGGAATTTCTGGATTTGTAGACAAATTGAATATCCGAAACTGAATAAATTCAATGGCCAATCGAGCACATTATATTTACGGAACGTCTGGATTTGCAGACAAATTGAATATCTAGAACTGCGCAAATTCAACGAGAAATTGAGAACGTTATCTGTATAGAAGCTCCGGATTTTGAGAAAAGTAGAATATCCAAAACCGTGTAAATTCAATGGAAAATTATGTACATTAAATATACGGACTATCTGGATTTACAGTGAAATTGAATATCTAGAACTGTGTATATTTGCTGATGAATTGTGTAAATTATATGTACGGAACATTTGGACTTGCAGACAAATTGAACATCCGGAACAGAGTAAATACAATGGGAAATTGAGAACAATAAATGTATAGAAACTCTGGATTTTGAGAAAAATGGAATATCTAAAACAGAGTAAATTCTATGGGAAATTGTGTACGTGAAACGTACGAATTGTTTGGATTTGCAGAGAAATTGAATATCCTGAATTGTGTGAATTAGACGATGAATTATGTACATTATATGTACAGAATGTCTGGATTTCAAGACAAATTGAATATCCAGAACAACGTAAATTCAATGGGAAATCGAGCACATTATATGTACAGAACGTCTGGATATTCAGACAAATTGAATATCCAGAACTGCGTAAATTCAATGAAAAATTGTATACATTATCTATGCAGAAGCTCTGGATTTTGGGAAAAATGTAATGTCCAAAGCCGTGTAAATTCAACGGGAAATTGTGTACATTATATGCATGGATTATCTGGATTGACAGAGAAATTGAATATCAAGAACTGTGTGAATTAGCCGATGAATTATGTACATTATATGTACAAAATTTCTAGATTTGCAAAAAAATTGAATATTCGGAACTGCATAAATTCAATGGAAAATCGAGCACATTATGTGTACGAAACGTCTGGATTTGCAAACAAATTGAATATCTAGAATTGCGCAAATTCAACGAGAAATTAAGTACGTTATCTGTATAGAAGCTACGGATTTTGAGAAAAATAGAATATCCAAAACCGTGTAAATTCAACGGGAAATTGTGTATATTAAATATACGGACTGTCTGGATTTACAGTGAAATTGAATAGCCAGAACTGTGTATATTTGCCGATGAATTGTGTAAATTATGTGTACGGAACTGCATAAATACAACGGGAAATTGAGTACAATATATGTATAGAAACTTTGGAGTTTGAGAAAAAATGGAAATCTAAAATAGAGTAAATTCTACGGGAAATTGTGTACGTGAAACGTACGAATTGTTTGCATTTACAGAGAAATTGAATATCCTGAACTGTGTGAATTAGACAATGAATTATATACATTATATGTATGGAATGTCTGGATTTTCAGACAAATTGAATATCTAAAACTGCGTAAATTCAATGGGAAATCGAGCACATTATATGTACGGAACGTCTGGATTTACATACAAATTGAAGATCCAGAACTGCATAAATTCAACGAGAAATTGAGTACATTATCTGTGCAGAAGCTCTAGATTTTGGGAAAAATGTAATATCCAAAGCCGTGTAAATTCAAGGGGAAATTGTGTACATTAAATGCACGAACTGTCTGGATTTATAGAGAAATTGAATATCCAGAACTGTGCGAATTAGCCGATGAATTATGTACATTATATGTATGGAATTTCTGGATTTGTAGACAAATTAAATACCCAGAACAGCGTAAATTCAATGGAAAATCGAGCACATTATGTGTATGGAACGTCTGGACCTACAGACCAATTGAATATCTTGAACTGTGTAAATTCAATGAGAAATTGAGTGCATTATCTGTACAAATACTCTGGATTTTGAGAAAAATTGAATATCCAAAACCGTGTAAATTTAACGGGAAATTGTGTACATTAAATGCACAGATTGTCTGGATTTACCAGGAAATTGAATATCCAGAGCTGTGTATATTTGCCGATGAATTATGTAAATTATGTGTATCGAATGTCTGGATTTGTAGACAAATTAAATATCCAAAACTGTGGAAATGCAACGGGAAATTGAGTGCAATATATGTACAGAAATTCTAGATTTTGGGAAAAATGGAATATCCAAAATAGAGTAAATTCAACAGAATATTATGTACGTGAAATATATGGATTGTTTGGATTTGCAGAGAAATTGAATATTAAGAACTGTGTGAATTAGCCGATGAATTATTTACATTATATGTTCAGAATTTCTAGATTTGCAGACAAATTGAATATCCAAAACTGCGTAAATTCAATGGGAAATCGAGCATATTGTATGTTCAGATCGTCCGGATTTGCAGGCAAGTTAAATATCCAGAACTGTGTAAATTCAATGAGAAATTGAGTACATTATCTAAACAGAAGCTCTGTGTTTTGAGAAAAATAGAATATCCAAAACCATGTAAATTCAATGGGAAATTGTGTACATTAAATATATGGATTGTCTGGATTTACAGAGAAATTGAATATCCAGAACTGTGTATATTTGCCGATGAATTGTATAGATTATGTACAGAACATCTGGATTTGCAGACAAATTGAATATCTAGAACTACATAAATACAACAGAAAATTGAGTACAATATATGTACAGAAACACCGAATTTTGAGAAAAATGGAATATCTAAAATAGAATAAATTCTACGGGAAATGTTGTTCGTGAAATGTACGAATTGTTTAGATTTGCAGAGAAATTGAATATCCTGAACTGTGTGAATTACCGATGAATTATGTACATTATATGTACGAAATGTCTGGATTTGCATACAATTTGAATATCCAGAACTGCGTAAATTCAATGGGAAATCGAGCACATTATATGTACGAAACGTCTGGATTTATAGACAAATTGAGTATCCAGAACTTCGTAAATTCAACTAGAAATTGAGTACATTATCTGTATAGAAGCTCTGGATTTTGAGAAAAATATAATATGCAGAGCCGTGTAAATTCAACGAGAAATTGTGTACATTAAATGCACGGATTGTCTGGATTTACGGAGAAATTGAATATCCAGAACTGTATGAATTAGCCGATAAATTATGTACATTATTTGTACGGAATTTCTAGATTTGTAGACAAATTGAATATCCAAAACTGCGTAAATTCATTGGAAAATCGAGCACATTATATGTACGAAATGTCTGGATTTGCAAACAAATTGAATATCTAGAATTGCATAAATTCAAATAAAAATTGAGTACATTATCTATATAGAAGCTTTGGATTTTGAGAAAAATTGAATATCCAAAACCGTGTGAATTCAATGGGAAATTGTGGACATTAAATATACGAATTGTCTGGATTTTCTGAGAAATTGAATATCCAGAACTATGTATATTTGCTGATGAATTATGTAAATTATGTGTATGGAATGTCTGGATTTGCAGACAAATTGAATATCTAGAACTTTGCAAATACAATGGGAAATTGAGTGCAATGTATGTACAGAAACTTTGCATTTTAAGAAAAATGGAATAATCAAAGCATAGTAAATTCAACGGGAAATTGTGTACGTGAAATGTACAGATTGTTTGGATTTGTAGGGAAATTGAACATCCAGAACTGTGTGAATTAGCCAATGAATTATATACATTTTATGTACGAAATTTCTGGATTTGCAGACAAATTGAATATCTAGAACTACGTAAATTCGATGGAAAATCAAGCACATTATATGTACGAAACGTCGGGATTTACAAAAAAATTGAATATCCAGAGCTACGTAAATTCAACGAGAAATTGAGTACATTATCTATACAGAAGCTGTGGATTTTGGGAAAAATTTAATATCCAAAACCGTGTAATTTCAACGGGAAATTGTGTACATTAAATGCACGGATTGTCTGGATTTACAGTGAAATTTAATATCCAGAACTGTGTGAATTAGCCGATGAATTATGTACATTATATGTATGAAATTTCTGGATTTGCAGACAAATTGAATGTCCAAAACTACGTAAATTCAATGGAAAATCAAGCACATTATATGTACGGAATGTTTGGACTTGCAGATAAATTGAATATCTAGAACTGCGTAAATTCAACGAGAAATTGAGTACATTATCTGTACAGAAACTCTGGATTTTGAGAAAAATGGAATATCCAGAACCGTTTAAATTCAACCGAAAATTGTGTACATTAAATGCACGAATTGTCTAGAACAGTGTATATTTGCTGATGAATTGTGTAAATTATATGCATGGAATGTTTGTATTTGCAAACAAATTGAACATCCAGAACTGCTAAAATTCAACAACGAATTGAGTACCTTATATGTACGGAGTGTGGATTTGCAAGCAAATTGAACATTATACGTATAGAAATTTCGAATTTTGAGGAAAATGGAAAATCCAAAACAGTGTAAATTCCACAGAAAATTATGTACGTTAATTGTACGGATTGTCTGGATTTGCAGAGAAATTGACTTTCAAGAACTGTGTGAATTAGCCGATGAATTGTGTACATTACACGTACGGAATGTCTGGATTTGCAGACAAATTGAATATCCAGAACTACGTAAATTCAATGGAAAATCTAGCTAATTATATGTATGGAATGTCTGGATTTACAAACAAATTGAATATCCAAAATTGCGTAAATTCAACGAGAAATTGAGTACATTATCTGTACAGAAGCTCTGTATTTTAGGAAAAATGGAATATCCAAAAGCATGTAAATTCAACGGGAAATTGTGTACATTAAATATACGGATTGTCTGAATTTACAGAGAAATTAAAGATCCAGAACTGTGTATATTTGCCGATGAATTGTGTAAATTATATGTATGGAATGTCTGGATTTGCAGACCAATTGAATAACTAGAGCTGCTGAAATTGAACTGCAAATTGAGTACATTATACGTACGGATTGTCTGGATTTGTAGACATACTGAATATGCAGAACTATGTAAATTCAACGAAAAATTAAGTACAATATGTGTACAAAAACTCTGGATTTTGATAAGAATGGAATATCCAAAACAAAGTAAATTTAACGAAAAATTGTGTATGTTAAATGTACGGATTGTCTGGATTTGCAGAGAAATTGAATATCCAGAACTATGTGAATTAGCCGATGAATTATATACATTATATGTTCAAAATTTCTGGACTTGTAGAGAAATTGAATATCTAGAACTGCATAAATTCAATGTGAAATCGAGCACATTATATGTACGGAACGTCTGGATTTGTAGACAAATTGAATATTCAAATCTACGTAAATTTAACGAGAAATTGAGTACATTATCTGTACTGAAGCTCTGAATTTTGAGAAAAATGGAATATCCAAAACCGTGTAAATTCAACAGGAAATTGTGTACGTTAAATATACGGATTGTCTGGATTTACAGAGAAATTGAATATCCAGAACTGTGTATATTTGCCGACGAATTGTGTAAATTATATGTAAGGAATGTCTAGATTTGCAGACCAGTTAAATATCCAGAATTGCTGAAATTCAACAGCAAATTGAGTACCGTATATGAACGAATTTTCTGGATTTGCAGACAAATTGAATATCCAGAACTGTGTAAATTCAACGCGAAATTGAGTACAATATATGTTCAGAAAATTTGGAATTTGATAAGAATGGAATATCCAAAACATAGTAAATTCAACGAAAAATCATGTACGTTAAATATATGGATTGTCTGCATTTGCAGAGAAATTGAATATCCAGAAATGTGTGGATTAGCCGATGAGTTATGTACAATATATGTACAAAATTTTTGAATTTGCAGACAAATTGAATATCTAAAACTGCGTAAATTCAATGGGAAATCGAGCACATTATATGTATGGAACGTTCGGATTTGCAAACAAATTAAATATCCAGAACTGCATAAATTCAACGAGAAATTGTGTACATTATCTGTACAGAAGTTCTAGATTTTGAGAAAAATGGAATATCCTAAACCGTGTAAATTCAACGGGAAATTGTATACAGTAAATGCACAGATTGTTTGGATTTACAGAGAAATTGAATATCCAGGACTGTGCATATTTGCCGCTGAATTGTGTAAATTATATGCATGGAATGTCTGGATTTGCAGACAAATTGAACATCCAGAACTGCTGAAATTCAATGACAAATTGAGTACCTTATATGTATGGAGTGTCTAGATTTGCAGACAAATTGAATATCAGGAACTGTGTAAATTCAACGAGAAATTGAGTGCAATAAATGTACAGAAACTCTAGATTTTTAGAAAGATTGAATATCCAAAACACTGTAAATTCAATGAAAATTTGTGTATGATAAATGTACGGATTGTCTAGATTTGCAGAGAAATTGAATATCTAGAACTGCGTAAATTAGCGGATGAGTTGTGTACGTTGTTTGTACGGAATATCTGGATTCTCAGACAAATTGAATATCCAGAACTGTGTAAATTCAATGGGAAATCGAGCGCGTTATTTGCACAGAATGTCTGGATGTGTAGACAAATTGAATATCCCGAACTGCGTAAATTCAATGAGAAATTCAGTACATTATATGTACAGAAGCTCCGGATTTTGAGAAAAATGAAATATCAAAAACCATTAAAATTTAACGGGAAATTGTGTAAATTAAACGCACAGATTGTCTGGATTTACAGAGAAATTGAATATCTAGAATTGTGTATATTTGCCGATGAATTGTGTACATTATATGTACGGAGTGTCGGGATTTGCAGACAAATTGGTTATCTAGAACTGCATAAATTCAATGGGAAATCGAGCACATTATATGTACGGAAAGTCTGAATTTGCAGACAAATTGAATATCTAGAACTGTGTAAATTCAACGAGAAATTGAGTACATTATCTGTACAAATGCTCTAGATTTTCAAAAAAATGGAATATCCAAAACCGTGAAAATTCAACCGGAAAAAATGTACATTAAATATACGGATTGTCTAGATTTACAGAGAAATTAAATATCCAGAATTGTGTCTATTTGCCAATGAATTGTGCAAATTATAAGTGTAGAATCTCTGGATTTGCAGACAAATTGAATATTTAGAACTGCTGATATTCAATGGCAAATTAAGTACATTATATGTACGGAGTGTCTGGATTTGCAGACAAATTGAAAATCTAGAACTGTGTAAATTCAACGGGAAATTAAGTACAATATATGTGTACAGAAATTCTGGATTTTGAGAAAAGTGGAATATCCTAAACAGTGTAAGTTCAACGGAAAATTGTGCATGTTAAATTTATGTATTGTTTGGATTTGCAGAGAAATTGAATATCCAGAACTGTGTGAATTAGCCGATGAATTATGTAAACGTACGAAGTTTTACGATTTGTTGACAAATTGAATATCCAGAACTGCGTAAATTCAATGGAAAATTGAGCACATTATATGTACAGAACATCTGGATTTGCAGACAAATTGAATATCCAGAACCTCGTAAATTCAACAACAAATTGAGTACATTATCTGTACAGAATCTCGGGATTTTGAGAAAAATGGAATATCCAAAATCGCGTAAATTCAACGGAAAATTGTGTACAGTAATTGCACAGATTGTCTGAATGTACAATGAAATTGAATATCTAGAACAGTGTATATTTGCCGATGAATTTTGTACATTATATGTATGGAATGTCTGGATTTGCAGACAAATTAAATATCCAGAACGGCTGAAATTCAAGGAAAAATTGAGTACATTATATGTACGGATTGTCAAGATTTACAAAGAAATTGAATATCCAAAACTGTGTGTATTTGCCGATGAATTGCATAAATTTTATGTATGGAATATCTGGATTTACAAACAAATTGAATATCCAGAACAACTGAAATTCAACGGCAAATTGAGTACAATATATGTATGGAGTGTCTAGATTTACAGACAAATTGAATATCCAAAATTGCGTAAATTCAATGGAAAATTGAGTAAAAAATATGTAGAGAAACTCTGGATTTTGAGAAAAATATAATATCCAAAACAGCGTAAATTCAACAGAAATTTGTGTACGTTAAATTTATGGATTGTCTAGATTTGCTGAGAAATTGAATATCCAGAACTGTGTGAATTAGCCGATGAATTATATACATTATATGTTTGGAATTTCTAGATTTGCTGGCAAATTGAATATCCAAAACTATGTAAATTCAATGGAAAATTGAGCAAATTATATGTACGGAACATCTATATTTGCAGATAAATTGAATATCCTGAACTGCGTAAATTCAACGAGAAATTGAGTACATTATCTATACAGAAGCCCTGGATTTTGAGAAAAATAGAATATACAATTCCGTGTAAATTCAACGAGAAATTGTGCACAATAAATATACGGATTTTCTGGATTTACAGAGAAATTGAATATTCAGAACTGTGTATATTTGCAGATGAATTGGCTAAATTATACGTATCGAATATTTGGATTTACAAACAAATTGAATATCCAAAACAGTGTATATTTGCAGATGAATTGGCTAAATTATACGTATAGAATGTTTGGATTTGCAGACAAATTGAATATCCAGAATTGCTGAAATTCAATGGCAAATTGAGTAGATTATATGTGTGGAGTGTCTGGATTTGCAGACAAATTGAATATCAAGAACTGTGTAAATTCAACGAAAAATTGAGTACAATATATGTACAGGAACTCTGGATTTTGGGAAAAATGGAATATCCAAAATAGTGTAAGTTCAACGAAAAATTGTGTACGTTAAATTTACGTTTTGTCTGGATTTGTTGAGAAATTGAATATTCAGAACTGCGTGCATTAGCCAATGAATTATATAAATTATATGTACGGAATGTCTGAATTTGCAAATAAAATTGAATATCTAGAACTGCATAAATTCAATGGGAAATCGAGCACATTATATGTGTGGAATGTCTGGATTTGCAGAAAAATTGAATATCCAGAACTGCATAAATTCAACAAGAAATTGATTACATTATCTGTACTGAAGCTGTGGATTTTGAGAAAAATGGAATATCCAAAACCGTGTAAATTGAACGGGAAATTCTGTGCATTAAAGATACGGACTGTCTGGATTTACAGAGAAATTGAATATCTAGAACTGTGTATATTTGTCGATGAATTTTTGAAAATTACATGTATAAAATGTCTGGATTTGCAGACAAATTGAATATCCAGAATTGCTGAAATTCAACGGCAAATTGAGTACATTATATGTATGGAGTGTCTGGATTGGCAACCAAATTGAATATCCAGAACTTTGTAAATTCAACGGGAAATTAAGTACAATATTTGTACTAAAACTCTAGATTTTGAGAAAAAATGAATATTCAAAACAGTGTAAATTCAAGGAAAAATTGTGTACGTTAAATTTATGGATTGTCTGGATTAGCAAAGAAATTGAATATTCAGAACCGTATGAATTGGCCGATGAATTATATGCATTATATGCACGAAATTTCTGGATTTGCAGACAAATCGAATATCCAGAACTGCGTAAATTCAATGAGAAATTGAGTACATTATCTGTGCAGAGGCTTTGGATTTTGAGAAAAATGGAATATCCAAAACCGTCTAAATTAAACCGGAAATTGAGTTCATTAAATGCACAGATTGTCTGGATCTACAGAGAAGTTGAATGTCTAGAACTGTGTATATTTGCCGATGGATTATGTAAATTATATGTGTGGATTGTCTGGATTTGTAGATAAATTGAATATCCAAAACTGCTGAAATTCAACGGCAAATTGAGTACCTTATATGTACGGAGTCTGGATTTACAAACAAATTGAATATTATATGTATAGAAACTCTGGATTTTTAGAAAAATGAAATATGCAAAACAGTGCAAATTCAACTGAAGATGTTGTACGTTAAATATACAGATTGTCTGAATTTGCATTGGAATTGAATTTCCATAACTGTGTGAATTTGCTGATGAATTGTGTACATTATATGTACGGAATGTCTGGATTTACAGACAAATTGAATATCCATAGCTGCGTAAATTCAATGGGAAATCGAGCACATTATATGTACAGAACGTCTGGATTTGCAGACAAATTAAATATCCAGAACTGCGTAAATTCAACGAGAAATTGAGTACATTATCTATTCAAAAGCTTTGGATTTTGAGAAAAAAGGAATATCCCATTCTATGTAAATTCAACGGGAAATTTTGCACATTAAATATACAGATTGTTTGGATTTACAAAGAAACTAAATATCCAGAATAGTGTATATTTGCCGATGAATTGTGTAAATTATATGTATGGAATGTCTGGATTTGTAGACAAATTGAATATCCAGAACTGCTGAAATTCAACGGCAAATTGAGTACATTATATGTACGGAGTTTCTGGTTTTACAGACAAATTGAATATCCAGTACTGTGTAAATTCAACGAAAAATTAAGCACAATATATGTGCAGAAACTCTGGATTTTGAGAAAAATAGAATATCCAAAACAGTGTAAATTCAACCGAAAATTGCGTACGTTATATTTACGGATTGTTTGTATTTGCGTAGAAATTGAATATTCAAAACCGTGTGAATTAGCCAATGAATTGTGTACATTATATGCACAGAATTTCTGGATTTGCAGACAAATTGAATATCTAGAACAACGTAAATTCAATGGGAAATCGAGCACATTATATGTACAGAACGTCTGGATTTGCAAACAAATTGAATATCCAGAACTGCGTAAATTCAACGAGAAATTGAGTACATTATCTATTCAAAAGCTTTGGATTTTGAGAAAAAAGGAATATCCCATTCTATGTAAATTCAACGGGAAATTTTGCACATTAAATATACAGATTGTTTGGATTTACAAAGAAACTAAATATCCAGAATAGTGTATATTTGCCGATGAATTGTGTAAATTATATGTATGGAATGTCTGGATTTGTAGACAAATTGAATATCCAGAACTGCTGAAATTCAACGGCAAATTGAGTACATTATATGTACGGAGTTTCTGGTTTTACAGACAAATTGAATATCCAGTACTGTGTAAATTCAACGGAAAATTAAGCACAATATATGTGCAGAAACTCTGGATTTTGAGAAAAATAGAATATCCAAAACAGTGTAAATTCAACCAAAAATTGCGTACGTTATATTTACGGATTGTCTGTATTTGCGTAGAAATTGAGTATTCAAAACCGTGTGAATTAGCCAATGAATTGTGTACATTATATGCACAGAATTTCTGGATTTGCAGACAAATTGAATATCTAGAACAATGTAAATTCAATGGGAAATCGAGCACATTATATGTACGGAACGTCTGGATTTACAGACAAATTGAATATCCAAAACAGCGTAAATTCAATGGGAAATTGAGTACATTATATGCACGGAACGTCTGGATTTGTAGACAAATTGAATATCCAAAACTGCGTAAATTCAACAAGAAATTGAGTACATTATCTGTGCAGATACTGGATTTTGAGAAAAATGGAATAGCCAAAACAGTGTATAATCAACTGAAAATTGTGTTCATTAAATGCACGGATTGTCTGGATCTATAGAGAAATTGAATATCTAGAACTGTGTATATTTGCCGATGAATTGTGTAAATTATATGTATGGAATGTCTGGATTTCCAAACAAATTGAATATCCAGAACTGTCCAAATTCAACGCGAAATTGACTATAATATATGTACAGAAACTCTGTATTTTGGAAAAATGGAATATCTAAAATAGTGTAAATTTAACGAAAAATTGTGTACGTTAAATGTACCGATTGCCTAGATTTGTAGAAAAATTGAATATCCATAACTATGTGAATTAGCCGATGAATTGCGTACATTATACGGATGAAATGTCTGGATTTACAGACAAATTGAATATCCAGATTGTGTAAATAAAACAGGAAATTGAGTACATTATATGTATTGAAACTCTGGATTTAGAGAAAAATGGAATATCCAAAACAGTGTAAACTCAACCGAAAATTATGTACGTTAAATGTACGGATTGTCTGGACTTGCAGAGAAATTGAATATCCAGAACTGTGTGAATTATCCGATGAATTGTGTATATTATATGTACAGAATGTCTGGATTTAAAGACAAATTGAATATCCAAAACTACGTAAATTCAATGGGAAATTGAGCACATTATACGTACGGAACGTCTAGATTTGCAGACAAATTGAATATCTAGAAATGTGAAAATTCAACAAGAAATTGATTATATTATCTGTACAGAAGCATTGGATTTTGAGAAAAATGGAATATCCAAAACCGTGTAAATTCAACGGGAAATTGTGTGCATTAAATATACAGATTTTCTGGATTTATAAAGAAATTGAATATCCAAAACTGTGTGAATTAGCTGATGCACTATGTACATTATATGTACCGATTTTCTTGATTTGCACACAAATTGAATATCCAGAACTGTGTAAATTTAACTGGAAATTGAGTATAACATATGTACAGAATCTCTGGATTTTGAGAAAAATGAAATATCCAAAACCGTGTAAATTCAACGGAAAATTGTGTACGTTAAATTTACGGATTGTCTAAATTTGCAGAGAAATTGAATATCCAGAAAACTGTGAATTAGCCGATGAATTATGTACATTACATGTGCGAAATTTTTGGATTTGCAGGCAAATTGAATATCCAGAACTGCGTAAATTTTATGGGAAATCGAGCACATTATATGTATGGAACGTCTAGATTTGCAGACAAATTAAATATCCAGAACTGCGTATATTCAATGGAAAATCGAGCACATTATATGTACGGAATGTCTGGATTTGCAGACAAATTGAATATCCAGAACTACATAAATTCAATGAGAAATTGAGTACATTATCTGTACAAAACCTCTGGATTTTGAGAAAAATGGAATGTCCAAAATCGAGTAAATTCAACCGAAAATTGTATACATTAAATGCACGGATTGTCTAGATTTACAGAGAAATTGAATATCCAAGACTGTGTATATTTGCCGATGAATTGCGTAAATTTATGTATGGAATGTCTGGATTTGCAAACAAATTAAATATCCAAAACTGTTAACTTCAACAGCAAATTAAGTACCTTATATGTATGTAGTGTCTAGATTTGCAGACAAATTGAACTTTATATGTACTAAAACACTGGATTTTGTGAAAAATGGAATATAAAAAACAGTGTAAATTCAACGAAAAATTGTGTACGTTAAATGTACGGATTGTCTGGATTTGCAAAGAAATCGAATCCCCAGAACTGTGTGAATTAGGCGATGAATTGTGCACATTATATGTACGGAATGTCAGGATTTGCAGACAAATTCAATATCCAGAGTTGCGTAAATTCAACGGGAAAATGAGCACAATATATGTACGGAACGTTTGGATTTGCAAACAAATTGAATATCTAGAACTGGGTAAATTCAACGAGAAATTGATTACATTATCTTTACAGAAGCTTTGGATTTGGAGAAAAATGGAATATCCAAAATTGTGTAAATTCAACTGAAAATTGTGTACATTAAATATATAGATTGTCTGGATTTACAGAGAAATTGAATATCCAGAACTGCTGAAATTCAACGGCAAATTGAGTACCTTATATGTACGGAGTGTCTGGATTTGCAGACAAATTGAACAGTATATGTATGGAAACTCTGGATTTTAAGATAAATGGAATATCCAAAACAGTGTAAATTCAACGGAAAATTATGTATGTTAAATGTACGAATTGTCTGGATTTGTAGAGAAATTGAATATCCAGAACTGTGTGAATTAGTCGATGAATTGTGTACAGTACATGTACGAAATTTCTAGATTTGCAGACAAATTAAACATCCAAAACTGCGTAAATTCAATGGGAAATCGAGTACAATATATGTACGAAACGTCTGAATTTACAGACAAATTAAATATCCATGACCGTGTAAATTCAACGAGAAATTGAGTACATTATTTGTACAGAAGCTCTGAATTTTGAGAAAAATGGAATATACAGAACCGTGTAAATGCAGCTGGAAATTGTGTATATTAAATGCATGGACTGTTTGGATTTACAGAGAAATTGAATATCTAGAACTGTGTATATTTGCCGATGAATTGTGTACATTATTTGTGTGGAATGTCTTGATTTGCAAACAAATTGAATATCCAGAACTACTGAAATTTAACAGGAAATTGAGTACATTATATGTACGGAGTATCTGGATTTCTAGACAAATTGAATATCCCGGAATTTTGTAAATTCAAACGCGAAATTGAGTACATTATATGTATAGAAACTCTGGATTTTGAGAAAAATGGAATATCCAAAGCAGTGTAAATTCATCGAAAAATTGTGTACGTTAAATGTACGGATTGTCTAGATTTGCAGAGAAATTGAATATCCAGAACTGTGTAAATTGGCCAATGAATTGTGTACATTATATGTATGGAACGTCTGGATTTGCAGACAAATTGATTTTTTAGAACTGCGTAAATTCAATGGAAAATCGAGCACATTTTATGTACGAAACGTTGGGTTTGCATAAAAATTTAATATCCAGAATTGCGTAAATTCAACGAAAATTGAGTACACTATCTGTACAGAAGCTCTGAATTTTGAGAAAAATGTAATATCCAAAACAGTGTAAATTCAACGGGAAACTGTGTACATTAAATATACAGATTGTCTGGATTTGCAGAGAAATTGATATTCAAAATTGTGTAAATTAGCTGATGAATTGTGTACACCATATGTACGGAATGTCTAGATTTGTAGACAAATTTAAAATCCGAAACTGCGTAAATTCAACGGAAAATTGAGTACATTATATGTATAGATACTCTGAATTTAGAGAAAAATGGAATTTCCAAAATAGTGTAAATTGAACGGGAAATTGTGCACATTAAATATACAGATTGTCTAGATTTGCGGAGAAATTGAATATCCAATAATGTGTGAATTAGCCGATGAATTTTGTAAATTAGATGTACTGAATGTCTGGATTTGCAAACAAATTTAATATCCAGAACTGTGTAAATTCAACGAAAATTGTGTAAATTATTTGTACGGAAACTTTAGATTTTGCGAAAAATGGAATATACAATGTTGTGTAAATTCAACGAAAAATTGTGTACGTTAAATGTACGGATTGTTTGGATTTGCAGAGAAATTGAATATCAAGAACTGTGTGAATTAGCTGATGAATTGTGTACATTATATGTATGGAATGTCTGGATTTTTAAACAAATTGAATATTCAGAACTGCGTAAATTCAATGGGAAATAGAGCACATTATATGTACAGAACGTCTGGATTTGCTGAATAATTGAATATTCAGAACTGCGAAAATTCAACGAGAAATTGAGTATATTGTCTATACCAAAGCTCTGGATTTTGAGAAAAATAAAATATCCAAAACCGTGTAAATTCAACGAAAAGTTGTGTACAATAAATATACGAATTGTCTGGATTTGCAAAGAAATTGAATATTCAGAATTGTGTAAATTAGCGATGAATTTTGTACACTATATGTACGGAATGTCTGGATTTGCAGACAAATTGAAAATTCAGAATTGCATAAATTCAACGGGAAATTAAGTACATTATATGTATAGAAACTCTGGATTTTGAGAAAAACGAAATATCCAAAACAGTGTAAATTCAACGGGAAATTGTGTGCGTTAATGTACTAATTGTCTGGATTTGCAGAGAAATTGAATATCCAGAATTGTGTAAATTAGTCGATGAATTGTGTACATTATATGTACGGAACGTCTAGATTTGCAGACAAATTGAATATCCAGAACTGAGTAAATTCAACCGGAAATTGAGTACATTATATGTACAGAAACTCTGGATTTTGAGAAAAATGGAATATAAAAAACAGTGTAAACTCAACGGGAAATTGTGTACATTAAATATATGGGTTGTCTGGATTTGCAGAGAAATTGAATATCCAGAACTATGTAAATTCAACGGGAAGTTGAGTACAATACATGTACAGAAACTCTAGATTTTGAGAAAAATAAAATATCCAAAATAGTGTAAATTCAACGGGAAATTGTGTACATTAAATGTACGGATTTTCTAGTTTGCATAGAAATTGAATATCCAGAACTGTGTAAATTGGTTGATGAATTGTGTACATTATATGTACAGAATGTCTGGATTTGCAGACAAATTGAATATCTAGAACTGCGTATGTTCAACGGGAAATTAAGTACATTATATGTACAGAAACTTTGGACTTTGGATTTTGTGAAAAATGGAATATCCAAAACAGTGTAAATTCAACGGAAAATTGTGTACATTAAATGTACGGATTGTCTGGATTTTCGAAAAAATTGAATATCCAAAACTGTGTAAGTTAGCCGATGAATTGTGTACATTATATGTACGGAATGTCTGGATTTGCAAACAAATTGAATATCTAGAACTACGTAAATTCAACGGGAAATTGAGTAAATTGTTTGTGCAGAAACTTTGAATTTTGATAAAAATGGTATATGCACAACAGTGTAAATTCAACAGGAAATTGTGTACATTAAATGTACGGATTGTCTGGATTTGCAGAGAAATTGAATATCCAGAACTGTGTAAATTATCCGATGGATTGTGAACATTATATATTCGATGCATTGCGTAAATTCAATGGGATATTGTGCATGTACATTATATGTACGGAGTCGTTGAATTTGTAGAAAAATTGAATATCCAGAATTGTGCAAGCTTAACAGGAAATTTTGTACATTATATATGTACAAAATGTCTAATTTTACCGAAAAATTGAATATCCAGAAGTGCGTAAATTCAACGGGAAATTGTGTACATTATATTTTCAAAATGTCTGGATTTGCAAAAAAATTGAATATCCAGAAGTGTGTAAATTTAACAAGATATTTTGTACATTATATGTACGGAATGACTAGATTTGCAAAGAAATAAAATATCTAGAAATGCGTAAATTCAATGGAAAATTGTGTACATTAGATGTACGGATTGTCTGGATTTACTGAAATTTTGAATATCTTGAATTGCATAAATTCAGCGGAAAGTTTTGTAAATTAGGTGTACTAATTGTTTGGATTTGTTGAAAATCTGAATTTTGTAGATACATTGATTATATTGAATTGCATAAATTTAACGGGAAATTCTGTATATTAAATATACAAATTGTCTGGATTTGCAGAAAATTTGAATTCTGCAGATACGTTGAATATACATAATTTTGTAAATTCAACGAGAAATTGTGCACATTAGATGTACGGAATGTCTAGATTTGAAGTAGATTTGAATTCTGTCGAGTTGCATCTAAGTATTGAACACGTGGTATGTGTCATATACACAACGAAACTACATGTCACTAATTGACATGAATAGGGGCTAGGGCTGTCCACGGGTCGGGCCGGGTCGGTTTTCGACCCAGCCCGGACCCGACCCACCGCGGTCGGGTGGAAGGCGGAGGGACCCGAATTCGACCGCCGGCGTCAATCGGTCGAGTCGGTTTTGGGTTTGGATAGTGTTCGGTCGGTTCGCCGAATTCTGCAAATGTCGCCGGAATCTTCAAAAGAGTCGCCGGAATTTTCAAAAACTCAGTACATTTGCTCTGAAAATCGCTGAAATAAGCTCGAATCTCACCAAATATGGCCGAGATCTCGTCGAAATCAGCTTGGATCTCCTTGAATCTCGCCGGAAATTAGTTTGGATCTCCTCGAATCTCGCTGGATTTCACCAAGTATGGTCCAGATCTCGCCAAAATCCACTTGGATCTCCTCAAATCTCGCCGGATCTCACCAAATAAGGTCGAGATCTCCTCGAATCTAAGCTTGATCTTGCCGGAGTTCATGGCTTTGTATATTACATCGGTCGGGTCGGGTGGCTCAGGTTTTGGAGAAGAAAACCCGCCACTCGACCCGCCGGCATCGGGTGGAAGGCATGAAAACCCGTCACCGATCGATGGAAGGGTCGGTTCGGGCTAAAATCGGGTGAAAATCGGGCGGGTTCGTCGGGCTGGCGGGTCTGGGTCGGGTCTGGACAGCCCTAATAGGGGCAATTACACATGTGGTAGATAATACACCTTATAAAGCATGAGTATGTATCTACCTTATAAGCCTTGAATGCATACCCATACTCCAAGGACAAGATGCATCCATGGTTTGGGAGGGGTTGACACCTAATCGCGAATGTTTGTCATCCGAAGTGCATGAGAAACCTTTGAAACATATTGTATGCACAATATATTTTCATCATGCATAGTAGGAATGTAGACATGTCCACACCTAGAAGGTGTGGCCCAAAGCAAGATACAAAAATATAGACATCCACACCCAAAAGGTATGGCCCAAAGCATAGTGCAAGAAATGAAAACCTAATCTAGGAAAGTAGCTAGACAAGGTTCTAAAAGAAAGTCTAAGGAAAAAGCGTACCTCTTGGAGGGGCTAAACCCTTAGGGTCTATAGATCTATATCTTTTCATTTGCTTCTCTAAAGCCTAATGTGTACTCCATCCATCACATGCAAACAAACAAGCATCAAACAAAGGAAGTAGTGAAGCAAAGCAAATAAAAGCATTATATCAACCACATACAAGGGTATGGGCATAAACATATTAAAAGCATCGCACATACAAGGCATTAGACATTGCACAAAAGGATTTTGAAAAGTAGGAAGGCTTTCTTGCAATTTTAGAAAGATTTGGGAAAAAATTCCATTTTGGCAATTTTGGGGAAAAATATGGGTCAAAATATGATTTTGGGAAAGTTTTAGGTAAATATAAATATATGACAAGTTTGTTGAACAAAATGCAAATATAACTAAGTTATAGACCACTATGCAAATATGACAAAGTTCCATGACATAAAGCGAACATGGCAAATATGATGGCATATTGAATTATTATGAAAAAGATAGCCGTAGACCCTTTTTCTTAATATTTGGGCTAAAACTTATTAAAAAGTGAGATGGGTTAATTCTAAAGGTGGACCTGGGCTATGCTCTAAAGGCCGATAGGCTTGAGCTAGTGAATTGAGAGAAGTTCAGAGATTTGAACCCATATCATCCCCAGATTGGGCCCAGGGCACTCATCTGGCCCAAATCTTACTTAGGGAACCGGTTCGGACCCAGCTAAACGGGTCTGGCTGACCCGCTTCAAAAATCTTTCCCTAACCTACCGTTTACCTCTGGATCTTGAACTTCCAGAGCCTTCACTCTCTCTCACACCCGAGCCTCCATGGCCCAGTACCTTGATCTCATCACTCCGATCACCAGCACCACCACTACGGCGGTCTTCTCCATCTCCGAACCAAGTCTCTCAACCTCGAAATCTCTCTCTACTCCTCGGATCTGAATTGTCTCTCTATCACAGACCACCATGGCCGAAGCCTCTCAGGCTCATCACCGCCACCAATGGCGGTGGTTTCACATCTCAGCCTCAACTTCTCTCTAAAACCGAAACTTATAACCTCTCTCGCTATGGATCGGTCTCACCCTCTCTTCGATCTAAACAAGGCACAGCCTCCTGGCTCCGTTGTGAAGCCCAGCCGCCGCCACCACCACGATGGTGGTTCCCAACCTCTCATCCTTTCTCTCTCTAGACCCGAGCCAAACACTTCATATTTATACGATCTCTCTCTCTCTAAAACCTAGAACTCAAACTCTCGACCTACTACGTAGGAGAGCCCCAAACGGCGCGTGGAACTTGAATCGGTGTTGTGGAGGTTAAAGGCTTCACGGATCTGCCAAGAACCGTGGCCGTGGTGACGCGTGAGATCACATATGGTGGCGCGTGAGCGCGTGAACAACACAGGTATGACCGAGGGTAAGGTACTGGGCTTTTTTGTGCTCATGTGCTTTGTGTTTGTGAGGCTTTGTGAGCATGTATCAGAGAGTGTATACACACATATGAAACAGAGGTTTTCGGATTTACCTTTCGTTTTTGTGATTTTTGGTTGGTATTTTTCTCTATCCTGCTTGCTGTGTTGTTGCTTCCCTTTTGTGATTTAGCCTTTTGTGATTGCTCCGGTGATGTTTGGCTGCAAAGAAAATGTAGAGAAAATTGGAATCTAAACAAAAACAAAAGTGGGGAAAAAGAATGAGATAGGGATAGAAGAAACTTATTGAAGTTCTTTGTTCTGTCTTCCCTTATAACTGAATTTCTGCACTTTTTTGAATTTTTCTGGGTTTTTTGTTCTGTGTTTTGGTGGAATTTTTGGGTTTTTCTCTCTGGGTTGGTGTTGGAGGAAAATGGAGAGAAATGAGAGAGGATTTTCTCTCTGCCCGTAGTAATGTATCAGGAAATAGAATTTGTATTTGAGGGTGGGTGGGTATTTGTAGTAATAAATCAGCAGAATTTTTAATTTGAGGGTATGCTGGCAGAGTTTGTTAGAGGGGAATGCTCTTGCAGGTCATCAAATGGCAATAATAGTTTTTTTTTTTTTTTTGATAAATCTGAGCCGTTCGATTGGTGAGAAAAAGTGACATAAAATATCAAATTAATATATATATATATATATATATATATATATTTTAATTTTACGCCTCATGTGAGTCAAATAGATTTTAACTATTGAAATCTAGCTATGCATAATATTGGACCTATTAAACTGAACCACTTAACCCTTCTCTGCACTTGATATGAATCAGTTTTGCCCCCCTTTGTTTTCTTAAATTTCGCTAGGCAATAAGCATGATTTGGTTCCTTTTTTATCTGGAAAAAAAAAAAAAAGATTGTACATTGTGCAAGCCAAGCTAATTAATTGGTTGATTAGTAACTATTAACTAACAGCCTCCTAACTAACTTTGTTCCAAAAAAGTTGTCAATTTTGCTAATTGTTACAAAAGACCCTAGGAGCTAACTAGTGGCAGGGAATGGTTGTTGCACCCGGTTTTGGTTTGATGTTTGGTGTGGAGAGGTCCCCCTAATTGTTACAAAAGTTACTGGACATTTTGTTACAAAAAGTACTACTGCAGATGGTCTTGCATCACTTCCACAATTAACTGTGAATGTGCTTATTTGATGCTAGTTTCAATTTTTTTTTCTTACTAGTTTTATATAAATTTATATGATGGAAGGTTATTAGCTGCACTGGTTAATGAGAAACATTTAACTGAGCATTCTTTAGGGACCATTTGTATAGCAATCGCGTGTTTATATTCTTTAGGATTCTTTGTAAAATAAACCCACTAATTACATCTATGGATACAACTATTTTCTTCCTTTCTTGTTTAGTATCTTTTTGTCTTCAAAAGGTCTTTGACAAACGTTTTCCAAAAGGGGGGAAAAGGACCCCCCCAAAAAAAAACAGGATTACCTGCATGGACTTGAAATGGTGAAATCTTGTGCAAATTAACTAGCTTGCACCCCCTAATAATGTTGTATTGAAATGGAGGCATCTAGTGGCGTGAAAATGTCATCCCTGTTACATGCTTTTCTCTAAGGTGTACTTTGGTTGAAGAGGGAATTAATTGAGAAAAGCAGAAATAATAGTGAGGAGGCACAAGTTGATGGTTAATAGCAGTGGTAAATAGGTTAGCAAAATCCTTTATTGGTAGGCATAAGAGCTTGCATATCTTAATTTCCAAGGTAGGATTTTATTTAAAGTTTGAAGTTAATTATCTTTAATTTGGAAACCCCTATTTGTTCATTTGGCTAGTAAGGACTGTTGATAATATGTTTTTGTTGAGTTTGCAATTCGTTTGATGTAGGAGACATGTCCTAACTGAGGAGATTTTGTCAAGCCTTGGAAATGATCTTTGTTAATGTATCTTCAAGTTACAAATGTCATTGACTCGTTGCTTGTGGATAAAATGTGTGACTTATGGCTTGATAATGGTGTATTGCATCTTTGATAAATCCGGAGTACCAAGTCCATTTGTATATATACATTTGTAGATATTTGCTTCATTTGGGCTTACTGAGTATTTGAAATGTCTTTTAATATTTTCTTTTGCTTCATATTTTATTTGAAACTTTCCAATTTTAAGTAGAATTAATATTTGGAAGGAGAATAGTGTTCAAGTGATTGCCCAACGATTTGTGTTGCCCCATTTATGGTTTCAACCCCATCTTCCCCTCTCCCCCGCCATCTCCCTAAATAAAAAAATAAAAAAATGAAAAAAAAAATAAAAATAAAGAAGGAGAATAACAATATTTTGATCATGAAAATTAAAATTGAATAGTGTATAATAAAAATTATGTTAGAGGTGATCCCATGTGAAAAAGATTTTGCACTAATCACAATTTGGATGCACGCAATCTTAGCCCGCCTTTCATGATAAAGAATCAAAATTACATCTCATCTTCAATACACAGCCTCAAAATAATGGTTAAAAAATACATAAACACAGCAGCAATTAGTGTCCAAGGCTAGTCTACCAAGTACTAACGACGGAGAGACTATCTGGCTATATGTAGCACAACGAGTCGAGGTTGGAGTCATGGCTCATGGGTCTGATGGCTTACAATTCAATTATAGGCGCACAACAAGTCGAGGTAGGAGCCATGGGTTTCATGGCTTACAATTCAAATTATAGGCTGTGTTTGTTTCGTGTAAAACATTTTTCGGAAAATATGTATTTTCCAGAAATGCTATTTTCCGGAAAAGGATTTTCCGGAAAATGAAAATATTTTTAAGTGTTTGGTTCGTTTATGAAAATTGTTGTGGAAAATATTTTTATGTGTTTGGTTATATTAGGAAAATGCTATTTTCCGGTAGCAAATTCCGGCAATAACACAACAACAACAACAACAACAGCAAATTCCAAATTCCAGCGACAACAACACCAACAACAACAATCAGTTCATCCAAAAAAAACAATAACAACAATCAAATTAAAAAAAATAAAAAAAAAAAAAAAAGAAAAAAAAAAACAACAACAACAACAATCAAATTAAAAAAAAAAAAAAAAAAAAAAAAAACTGAGAGATCGAGGAAGAGAGAGCTCCAGGTGCGATGGCGCGATCGAGGGTCTGGGTCTGGGTCGAGCGGCGTTGGAGCGATGGCACGATGAAGGAGGCGATGGGTCTGGGTCGACGACGAGCTGCGATGGCGCGATCGAGGTGCGATGGCGATGGTGCGATGGCGCTGTCAACGCGGTGCGATGGCGAGGTGCGAGACCAGAGCTCGAGGTGCGATGGCGAGGTGCTGCGATCGGAGCTCGAGGTGCGATGGCGCGGTTCGTCGGTTCGTCGCGCTGGCGAAGTCGAAGGCTCGTGAACGGACTGCGTGGATCGGTCCGTTCGTTTTTCTGGGTTTCTCTTTTTCTTTGGTGGATCGGTCCGTTTTTCTGGGTTTCTCTTTTTTTTTTTGTGGATCGGACTGCGTTGGTTTCTCTTTTTTTTTTGCGTTCTTGGCTCCTGTGGTGTGTGTTGTTGTTGTTGTTGTGCTCTCCGTTTCTCCATTTTCCGGAAAATGCCATTTGAAGGTAAAATAGAAGGTGAAATGCATTTCCACCGCTGGGGGGCTTATTTTCGGTCAAAGGGGAAATTCATTTCCGTTGACCCAATTTTCCTAGGCAGCCAAACACCCACATTTTACGGAAATTGATTTCCGGAAGTAGTTTGAAGTTGAAACAAACACAGCCATAGTCACATATAAAAAAGGGGAAGGATGTTTTACACGTAGCCCACGTTTTGAAATTCAAATTAAAAACTAACTCTATAACAACTCAATAAATTTTTTATTTTCTCTTCTACCTTATCATGTTTGAATTTTTATTTTATTTTTAACTTTTTTATATATTCTTATTTCAATGATTCAATCCAGCCATTTGTTGCCAGATGAATAATCATGTCAAAAGGTGTTTCTCTGCCTTCATTTCTTGGTTGAATCGGGTTTGTTTATGACTTTCTTATAATTTTGTAGGTTCTAATTTATTTATATATTATTTTAATTTTGTTATTTGTATTCTTAAAAAATGAACAGATCAAGGTGGTATTCCCAGCAGAGAGATAAAGGTATGATAAAAAAGCAATTTGGCCTTTATGCTATTGATTGTCTTTTTCTAGTTACTATATTTGCCATTGATTTTTTCCCCTAGACTGCAGTAAGGATAAAGAGAAGAATAAGGATTGGAAACTACAAATTAGAAAGAAGATGGATTGATGATGTTACCAGAATTTGGATGAATGAATCTATTGTAAGTATTTGATTTTATATCATGTTAATCACCTTTTCCTCCCAAAGTCAACTCCTGAATTACAATGTCAGCGAGCCAACTCCTGAATTACAATGTTTCTTCTAACAAAATATTATGAGTGTGTAATGCTTTAGACTTATTTTGAATTACAACATTTCTCAATTCAATTTGAGGTTTATGCATTTATCATTGAAATTTATGCCTTTTTCAATCATTGAAAAATCTAAGGATGTGATGATATTTATGCGTTTGTGGATGTGTATACGTTCAAGTTTCTCAAAAAAAGAAAAGAAGAAGAAGAAGAAGTTAGATTTCAACATGTGGATAGGGAGGGTAACAAACTAGCTCATAACCTTGCTAGACATAAATGTCATGTCACAAGTTTTAATGTTTGGATGGAGAATGTTCCAATCCATTGCTTAGATGTTTATCAAACAGACATGTCATTATCTTAATAAAGTTCAAGTCTTCCTTCTCAAAAAAAAAAAAAAAAAAAAATTTAGATTTTTAGAGATTATTTTGAACAACCCCTAAACCGTAACAAGAGTACATTTAAGCACTACTTTGTCAAGGACTCAAGGATTTAAAATAGTGCTTCTCAACTAAATAAAAACGAGGAAGAACAAGAGTAAAACTAAACAAAGATACAAAAGCACGAAATTACATGGATAACCCCCATGAAAAGGGGTGAAAAAACCACAATAAGGAGCAAGGATTTTGATGTCCTTACTCCTGCAAAAATATTGAATTCTTTTCAATGAAAGCAATATCACACTTTTTGCTCTCTATTCAATTTCAATGTCAGCTTCTATCCTTCTCTTCCTATCCTTTTCTATCTCATTGCTTATATTTTTCTAATACCTAGGATGACTAGTGTACGTTTCAGGGCTAACTCAACAATTTTGGAGACCTAAGGCAAAAATAATAAGTGGGGCATTTTTTAATATTTAAATATTAATTAAATAATATTCATTGATTTTTTTTATTATTTAAAACCTATTTTAATTTCTTGCCTTTTGAGATACAAAATTACTAATTATTAAGTTTTTGTATTTAAGTTCTTCTTACATTTCTTTTTTAATGGATAATATGGCTAATTCACTTAATTAAAGGATGGAAGCATCATATCACCATTGGAACCCATGACATAAAAGTGTAATTCATATATGATATACAAAGTAATAGAAAATCATCTATAACCATATTAAGCATATATATATGTAACAACATATCACCATTAGAACCCATGTCATAAACGTTTAATTCATATATGATATACAAAATAATAAAAAGTCACGTCTAAGCATATTTGATGATTGATTTGACCATAACCATATGAATAGGATAAAACTAAATAAAATTAGGTTAAGCAAAAGACAAAAAAATACACAAAACCTAGTCAATTTGATAAATAAACATATAAAAAAATTAGTGTAAACAAATACATACTTGCAAGGTTGTAGGTAGAAGAAGAGATGGATAGAGGAAAAAAACTATACAGTAGGTATTTATTATAAATCATTTGATATATATACACTCCACATTAAATAAGTTGATATAAACAAAAAGTATAATGTCAGTCTAATTCGTGGAGGTGTGATTATAAGAGAATAAGATAAAAATAAAATATTATATCTTTTTTTTTTTTTTTTTTGAAAATCTAAAAATATGAACTAATAAAATATTATATCCTTTATGTTGAATTGGTTTAACAACTTTGGTCATGGGTTAACACAACAAATAACAAAAAAAAAAAAAAAAAAAAAGGGTTTCTTTTTTGAGGTAAATAGGTAGAAAATTTTATTAATATGAAAAGAGAATGGTAAAATACAAGGGAGTATATGCCCTATTTCAACAAGCCAAAAACAAGGGATAAGATACAAAAACAAATAATACTGAAATAGTGATTTCATGGCATTTGATCCTTTGCAGGCTTCACTGTTGACCCTCAGCCTCTCTATCCTGCTGCTGTGCCTGCATGAATCTCTGGTATTCTTGCAAAAAGGTGTGTGCCCCCTCAGTATGTCTCTTGGATGGAGTTGGACCCATTGAAAGAAATATTTGTTTCTCGCGTTCCAGATTACCCAAGCCGCAACTACTCACTTTTCCGCATCATGCACCGCTAGTGTATTCACCATCCTTTAAAGAAGCATGAAGAAATCACAATTTTCACTGGGGCATTTTTGGATTCTTCCACAACAAAGAGCCCATACGTTCCTTTGCTAGGGGGCATTCCCATAATAGGTGTCCAACTGATTCCAGTTTCTAGCAGCACATACCACATGTGGGATCTACATGCACTCTTCTCCTGTTTAAGTTCTCTCTGGTTGGAAATATATTTGAGCATGCCTCCACAGGAACATTCGGACCTTTGGGGCACATTCAACCTCCACATCTTCCTCCAAAACGTTCCATCTTTTCTGGCTGCTGAGTGCTTAACCCGCGTGGTGTCTCTCATCCTTATAGCTACCTGGTAAGCGGATTTCACTGAGAAGGATCCTAATTTTGTCTTTTTCCATATTAAGGCATCCTTGGCCGTGTCTTGTTGCAATGGAATAGCCAGAATCCCCATCCTTGTCTCATGTGCAAAGAGGTCAAAAATCCTCTCCTTGTCCCATTGCTTCGTGTGTCCATTTATCAAGTCCTTAACCATCAGCCCCTGCTGTTGTTCACCCAGAAAAACCAGTTCATGAGAGAGCCAATTATGTGTGTTGATATTGATAGTCCGACCATCACCCACCTTTAAGGGTGTGCATGGGTCAGGTTGAAGGGATTTTTTGACTCAACCTATCATGGTAGGTCAAAAAAAATTCAACCCAACCCAACCCATCACATAAATTCAACCCAACCCAACCCAACCCATATGGGTCAGGTTGGGTCGGGTTAAACCCATGGGTTTGACAAATTTTTATTATTATTATTATTATTAAATTTATTAAATATATTATTATTAGTATATATTAAATTTACAGCTAACTTTTTTTAAAAAAATTTATTAAATATATAATATATATTAAATATGGGTGGGTCGAGTCGGGTCGGGTTTGGTGGATTTGTAATTTTATGACCCACACTTAACCTGACCCGCTATAAAAAAAATTTTGTGACCCAACCCAACAAGCCTTAAAAACCGACCCAACCCAGCGGGTCGAGTTAGGTCGGGTCGGGTTTAGTAGGTCGGTGGGTTTTTTGCACACCTCTACCCACCTTTCATTTGGACCCTACACAAATGATATTTCTTGCTGCAAGTGAACTCCTCCATACATAGGATGGGTTATTCCCCAACTCGGCCTCCATAAAAGAGCAGTTTGGGAAATACCTTGATTTATACACCTGATAGAATAGTGAGTGAGTGTTATGGATAAGTCTCCATGCTTGTTCTGCTAGCAAGGCTAGGTTGAACGCTTGTATATCTCGAAACCCCATCCCTCCTCTTGCTTTTGGACTGCAAAGCTTTTCCAAATTGATCTAGTGAATTTTCTTTTAACCCCACCAATATTTAGATAATGTAAAGTTTAGAGTGTCACATAGAACATTTGGGATTTTGAAGATTCCCATAATATATGTGGGGATGGCTTGGGCCACTGTTTTGATCAATATCTCCCTTCCGGCTTTTGAAATGAATTTCTTCTTCCATCCCATTACTTTCCTTGTAATTTTCTCTTGTAGGCCTTTGAATGTGTTGACCTTTGATCTTCCTCTAGTCATGGGCAAGCCAAAGTATGGTTCACAATCCTCCATAATTTTGCCTCCCAATAGTGCCTGGATTTCTTCCTTCATCGAATCCCTTGTATTTCTACTAAAGAAAATGGATGTTTTGTGTCTATTTATAGCTTGTCTCGAAGCAGCTTCAAACCTCTCAAGAATATTTAGAAGGTGCTGCCCCTCCTCCTTTGTGGCTTAGCAAAAGATAAGGCTATCGTCTATAAACAATAAGTGTGAAATGCATACTCCATTTTTACAAGTTAAAATCCCATGTAAGTGTTTTGTCTCCATAGCCTTTCTAATGAAGGAAGAGAGGCCCTCTGCACATAGTAAAAATAGATAAGGAGAGAGGGGGTCCCCTTGCTTTAAACCCCTTGAGGGTGAGATGTACCCCTGTGATTCTCCATTTATGAGCAATGAGTATGTCGTTGTATGAACTGTCTCCATAGCCAATTGAACCCATCTTCCATCAAACCCCAATTTTAGCATGATTTGTCGGAGGAAAGACCACTCAACCTGATCATATGCTTTACTGATGTCCAATTTGACTACCATCTGCCCTTTCTTTCCTGTTCTCTTATTCCTCATCCTGTGTAACAACTCAAAAGCTATAGTTGTATTATGAATTATCAACTGGTTAGGAACAAAAGCACTTTGTGAATCTGATACTACATTTGGCAGAATTAATTTCAAGCGATTTGCTATCACTTTTGATACAATTCTAGATACAACATTTCCTAAGCTGATAGGCCGGTAATCAGATACATTTTTGGGTTCATTTATTTTTGGAATAAGAACAATGTGTGTGTAAATTAGGATTCCTAATCGTGATGTGCTACACCTAAAAAAAAAAATTGCAATTGTATTCAATTTTCAAAATTACAAATTCTGCAACCCAAAAGCACAAATTATGAAAGAATGATTACAAAATTACATGAATCAACTTCCAATTTCTGGGAGATGTGCTCACCTATGTTTATGTGGGATTGAAGGTAGTGACAGCAGATGGTTGGAAGGCTAAGAAAGAAGGATATTGGTTATTGGGTTGAAAGAAAGAGTCAAATAAAAGAGTGCCTTCGAAAAGAGAGTTAAATTGTTTTAGGGAGAAAGAGTCGAATTATTATTATTATTATTATTATTATTATTATTATTATTATTATTATTATTTTTGGATAAAGTGAGTCGGTTTTTTTTTTTTTTTTTTTTTTTTTTTTTTTTTTTTTTTTTATTATTATCAATGTTTGAGTTTGAGTTTGAGTTTAAATTAGACTTGTTAGAGAGATATAGTTTCATTCCTTGTTAAGGTTAAACTAAACAAAAATAATTTTATTTAAATACTGTGCTGACGTGCAAAATTGTGAGAGTTTCAGATTTAAATAAAATGATAATTTTATTTAAATATTGTACTAACGTGGAAAGTTGTGCTGACTTCAGAGACTTCAGTTTTATATATATAAAATACATATAGATTATATATAAAACTAAACCTCATCATATACCATGGACCCTGTATATTCAAAGGAATTTGCTTGATTAGTGGTACTTCTTATTCATAAATTCAAATTTACCAAAAAGCATATTTAGAGGGAATAAAAACCCTAAACCTAACTAAAAACAAATAAACATTTATAAGGGCGGTAGCAAATCAATAGCATATATATATAGAGAGCAGTAGCAATGGCATTGTGAATTATGATCGACTTCTATTCTCTTTTTCTTGTCTCTTTCTGTGGCATCTCCTCTTCCTTAATTAGAAGATGATGATGTCCCAAAGGAAAAAAACACGACCACATATTCCAATCCCACAGCAGAATAACCATAACCATATTCCAGAAGACATCGTATTCGACGTGCTGTCAAGGCTACTCGTGAAATCACTCCTAAGATTCAGCTGCGTTTGCAAGTCCTAGTCTTCCCTCATCCATAGCCGCAATTTCATCTCCACACACCTTAATATGTCGTTGTGCCACGTTGACAATGATCACGATCATGGCTATGTCATGCACATGCCCAGGAGTTGTGTTGAAACCACTCAGGTCTGTACAGTCTCTTGCGACCGTACCTTTGATTGGATATCCGAGTTTAGAGCTCCCTTCATTCATTATACCTATGTAGTGGGTTCATGCAATGGCCTTTTGTGTCTCTATGATTATTGGAAGTACAACTACAATGTACACTTCTGGAACCCTAGTATTAGAAAATTTAAAAGTTTGCCCACTGCTTCAATAATCCTCTCAAATACTCTTAGTCTCGAATTTGCTTATGATTCACAGAATAATGACTACAAGCTTGTGAAGGTTGAATGGCCTATTGACCCTAGTCCAACATTACTACCTGTGCCTCCCCCTGAGTTTGAGGTGTATTCATTAAGTTCGGATTCATGGAGAAAAGTTGAATTTGGAATCTCTTGGAGACCCAATATTTGGTACTACAGCATTAATTACAATTCACCATTCCCATTTGCTAGTGGACATTTGCATTTTATGGTAGGAACCATAAGGGAAACAGGACAACAAGAGATGCACACTCGTGAAATGATTTTGTCATTTGATGTCAACAGTGAAAAAATCAGAGATTTACCAGTGCCTGATGATGATTCATTTAAAGAAGGTAGTAGTTATGGGAAACATCTTACATTATTCAAGGGGAAATTGGCTTTAATTAAAGACCATAGTTTTCAACCATGTGGCTATGGATACTCTGTATGGGTAATGATGGACTATGGAGTGTGCAAATCTTGGAATAAACTTTCTTCTGTAACAATTGAAGGGCCTAATGTTGATGGGTATGTTCATTTCAATGGTTTCACCAAGTACAGTTCACTTCTAATTCAACAGAATCTTGGACTGATTTACAATGGAAAGTTTAAAATAGAAAATAAATTTATTTTATTTGACCCAAAAACTCTACATCATAAGGACATTAGTATTCAATTTAAATATCCTTCCAATTTAGTTAGTTTATATGTAGCTACTTACTTGGAGAGCCTTGCTTTACATGATGCAGAAAATGTAGTATCTTACTAAGAAGATGATAGTATGGATGAATTGAAACTCCTATTATGCATTTACCTGTTGCAGTAGGCATGTTAGTATTGTTGAAAGTACAATTTTAAATGTTTCTGGCTATTATATATCAATATTTGATATTTGTATGCAGATGGTTGTTTCACACATGCCAACATCTAGCTATGTTAATAAATTCAAATGGCCAATATCATCCTTGTTTGCTTGTGTGCCTATGCTATAGTGTTTTTCGACTTCGTCTATTTTTTCTTTTAAAAATATGATAGTTGATCTTGTCAAATCACACCTTGTTTGTTCTCAAAGAAATAGATCTTGATATGGACTACTATAATCTCTTGCTTAGGTTGGTTCAATCACTTGTTTATTGTTGGAGGATGTATTCCTTGATTGAAACAAGGAATAAACACATATACGCTACATAACAAACACCTATAGCATTGGAAACCTTAAACTGCTACCCCATACAAACATTGTGTGATTTGACAAGATCGCCCCTCACATTCGGAACTGTACACTTGGCGAAGCTCTACCCCAAATAAAACTATTGATTACACTGGCCTTTCTGTCAAGATCACTCCCATTCTCTATGTAAAGCCTCATTCACATCTCATTTTTTATTGTAGTTGCCTCTGTCACAGATTATGATTTTAACTCCCTACTTAATAGCTGGCTTTATTCTCTATTCACATTGAAGTTGGCATTGATGTTCTTGCATTTCTCTGGGAGCATATATGGTAGTTTGCTGCACCCAATACAAACTTGCACAATATGGCATTCTAGCTCTTGCCTTTTAAGCTAACTAGACACAATCCACCAATCTACTCCACTCTGTTTCAGGATTGTCAATTAAAAAACATTCTCATAGCTTCTCTCTATAGCCTGCTAGTGAAGCTGCAATGGAAGAATAGGTCTTAATCTTCCATATTATTTGCATAGAGACACACTTTAGTTCACCTTGATACCCCCACTAAGCTAAATTGCCTCTTGTAATAAGCCTATTCCTCACAGCCAGACAAGGAATAAAGGGATGCCTTGGAAATTTCCAAAGAGTACCATATAAGCCTACACCAACTCACTTCAGGCAATCTGAACCTTATGGAATTTTTTTTTCTCTGTACTTGGAAATTGACTTGATTTAGAGACAACCGAAACGGGTCTATCCCTTCTGCCAATTCTTACAACTGGTAGCTTACTTCATTTAGCAACTTGATCCTCATAACTTTCTAGCATCCTGTTTTCTCCTTATGGACACTTGGTACTTAGGCTATAATCTTGTTGGCAGCATTATAAATTGCTTGTAGCCATATTTGGTGTATAAAACACCATCTAGGTGCCACCAATCTAAACATAAACAGATGCTGCTTCCATCCCCCATTTCAAATATTAGTAAGGCTTCAGCCTCTTCCCTTAATTTGAGTAGCGTTCCCCAACCCCAATGCTATCCTATGGAAATTTCACACCCTAAAACCTTCTCCCTTTCAATAAAATCACTTTTAACCCATGCCATATGGAACTAGCTTGAATAAATGGGCTCCAAATATGTTTTGTAATGGCTACCTTATTCAAATCCTCTCCTCTTTTTAGATTTAACTCTCCTTCACATTTAGGAACTCACAGATTTCCAAGATATTTTGTCTCCATTAATAGATTTATCACTTGCACTCCGTAAGAAGCTATTAGAATTTTGTTCAGTTGACTTAAATATTGTCCATAAGTAACTGAGAAGAGTAGCTGCAATCTAATTGCAAATTATTGATGTGTTAAAATTCTGTCCAATAGAGACTTGCAATCCAGCACATTTAATTTCCTTTAAATTAAAGGAACAACTAAGTAACTCACTGGTAGATGACCCTCCCTGAATTAGCTTGCTAGGGACAATGGATCCCCTTGCCTAAGACACTTCTTTAGATCTTCCTTTCAAAATAACCAGTTAAACTCCCATTAATAGCTTCAAAAAACTTAGGAGTTATTAAACATTACTTGAACCATTGCCCAAACCTCGGAGGAACTCCTACAGGTTTCAAGCATTGAAGAATGAATTCCCATCAAACCGAGTCATATGCCTTCATTTTATCCACTTTTATAGCACTTCTAGCCTTGCCTTATCCCTATTGATGTCTTTGACTAAACTCCAAAATCCAACAAAACAATTATTTAAAATAAAATTAAAAAAAATAAAAAAATAAAAAGAAGAAGGAAAGAAAGAAAGAAAAAGAAAAAAGAGTAACTTGGATTTGCAAACCTTGATATGAAGGGTGCCACAGCCAAATTGAGAGCCAGTCTTGTAGTAATACTCTATGCAAGCAGCTTAATTGTAGAAGCAAGTGACTTTCCACTCTAACAATAATAGAATTTTACTATGTTTTCCCTTTTCAATAATTTTGTCCCTATTTTTTTAAAAATTAGATTTTATTTTTGTTCATATAAAATTTTATTAAATCTTTACAAAAAAATTTCTTTTAATAGTTAAGGGATTGACAACAATCATGAAGTTCTAGTACTAAAAAGACGAGGAACTAAAATAACAATTTGTCAAATTTAAATGGTGCAATTTGTATTTTGGCCAAAAAATTATCATACCCTTGAATCGTCTTGCTGTGAATCATCTAATCTATTTGTAGCATAGATCAAATTCCTTCAACTTCCTTATCCCAATACCTAGATTTTCATCGAGGCATGTTTAGAATAGTTGTGTATGAATCTCCAACCTGACATAACAAACTCATGGATTTGCTTCATATTATCTTCCTACCCTTGTCTCCACATGACCACAAAGCATACAATTGATATCTTTGAGGACTTTGTATTCTCATTAATCTCTCTGTTTTAAGGGGTCATCAAGTCCCCTAATATTCCACACCAAAACCTTCATAGTGCTAAAAAATTGGGAGAGAAACCCCTCTCAAATCACCTTTCATCCTCTCTCATTTTCTTATTATCTTTTATCTTTCTACAAACTTTTGTAATTCTACTGATTTCATTATTAGAGAATCCTCAAACACGTTGAAATGCGTCTTTGGGAGTTAGGGCAGAACTAGGATTCTTAGGAGGCCAAAAATATTAACAAAATATCAACTAGGGGTGGCAAAATATGACAGGATTTGCGAATACGACATGACACGAAGTTAGCAAATTATAAATTGAGATAGGTTGACATGACTGATTGGTTTAATAAACGTGTCATGTTTGTGTCTAACCTATGGAGCCTATTTGACATGTCCAACTCATTTAACTAATTGTCATTTTACCAATATATCAAAAACCCTAAGGATATAAACTTATTAGTTGTAGTTTATTTTGTTTAACATATTGTGATAGATTATTTGTGATATTGAGATACATTGTAGTTTTCAATGATTATTTGGATGTAGTACCTTGTTAATTTTGAATTTTGTATTAAAAAAATCTATTTGTTTGGATTTTTTCATAGTTCAGATCAATTGGGTTAATATTAAAATTTGTATTTTTTTATTATTTTGCTTTGATAAAATATGATAAATGAGTTGACACGACTAACTCCCATTTAATAAACAAGTCATGTTAGGGTTGAGGAATCTTGACATTTTTAATAAACGTGTTGAATTAGAGTCAACCTACATAGTTGAAATCTCATAATTCGACAAGACATGAACCTAACACCCAAACACGAATTGCTACACCAACACCCAAACACGAATTGCTACACCTAAATCAACAAGGAAAAAGCTAAAACTAATACTAAATTTACAAACCGATGTGCCAATGAAGTTACTATCAATTTTACTACAAAATATTAGTAAACTAATGTGGGATATATATTTTTTTCTTTTTAATTTGATAGTTAGGGACGAGGGATTTGAACCCTAATCGTTTCTGGTGGAAACACTAAAAGATGCTAATCAACCTATTAAACTCTTCTTGTCCACTAAAAAAAAAAAAAAAAAATCACCCTAAGAAACTCTTGGCAAAATTGATATATCATCATATTTATCGTCTAATTATATGTCAAAAATATTTTGAACATCAACCCAGTACAAAACAAAAACACAAAATCAAAAACCAAAACCCCTTAACAAAAAATGTCACGACAACAACCACCGATCCTACGACTGCAAAAGAAGCATGTCCTAGACGACATTGTATTGGACATCCTCCTAAGGCTACCCATGAAATCCCTTCTAAGATTCAGGTGTGTTTCTGAATCCTGGTACTCCCAAATCATAAGCTCCAATTTCATGTCCTCTCACCTTAATAACATGTTGACCCACAATGACAATCATGATGATCATGGTTATGTCATACACATGCCCAGTTGTAATTCTTTTTACGGATTGCCTGGATTTACAGAGAGGTTGAATATCCAGAACTATGTGTATTTGCCGATGAATTGTGTAAATTATGTGTATGGAATATCTGGATTTGCAGACAAATTGAATATCTAAGTAAAATGTATGTACAAAAACTCTGGATTTTGAGAAAAATGGAATAACCTAAACAGAGAAAATTCAATGGAAAATTGTGTATGTGAAATGTATGGATTGTTTGGCTTTGCAGATAAACTGAATATCCAGAACTGTGTGAATTAGTCGATGAATTATATACACTATATGTACGGAATTTCTAGACTTGCAGACAAATTGAATATTCAGAACTGTGTAAATTCAATGGGAAATCGAGCACATTCTATGTACAGTACGTCGGGATTTACAAACAAATTGAATATCTAGAACTGCATAAATTCAACAAGAAATTGAGTACATTATCTGCACAGAAGCTCTGGATTTTGGGAAAAATGTAATATCCAAAACCGTGTAATTTCAACGGGAAATTGTGCACATTAAATGCACGGTTTGTCTAGATTTACAGCAAAATTGATTGTCCAAAACTGTGTGAATTAGCTGATGAATTATGTACATTATATATACGGAATTTCTGGATTTGCAGAAAAATTGAATATCCAGAACTGCGTAAATTCAATGGAAAATCGAGCACATTATATGTATGAAACGTCTGGATTTGCAGACAAATTGAATATCCAGAACTGCGTAAATTCAACAAGAAATTAAGTACATTATCTGTACAGAAGCTCTGAATTTTGAGAAAAATTCAATATCCAAAACTGTGTAAATTTAACGGCAAATTGTGTACATTAAATATACGGATTGTCTGGATTTACAAAGAGATTGAATATCCAGAACTGTGTGTATTTGCCGATGAATTGTGTAAATTATGTGTATGAAATGTCTGGATTTGCAGACAAATTGAATATCCAGAACTGTTTAAATACAACGAAAATTGAATACAATATATCCACAGAAATTATGGATTTTGAAAAAAATGAAATAACCAAAACAGAGTAAATTCAACGGAAAATTGTGTATGTGAAATGTACGAATTGTTTGGATTTGCAGAGAAATTGAATATCTAGAACTGTGTGAATTAGTTGATGAATTATATACACTATATGAACGAAATTTCTGGACTTGTAGCCAAATTGAATGTCCAGAACTATGTAAATTCAATGGGAAATTGAGCACATTGTATGTACAGTACGTCGGGATTTGCAAACAAATTGAATATAAAGAACTGCGTAAATTCAACAAGAAATTGAGCACATTATCTGTACAGAAGCTCTAGATTTTGAGAAAAATATAATATCCAAAACCGTGTAATTTCAACGGGAAATTAGGCACATTCAATGCACGGTTTGTCTGGATTTACTGTGAAATTGATTGTCTAGAACTGTGTGAATTAGCTGATGAATTATGTACATTATATGTACGAAATTTTTGGATTTACAAACAAATTGAATATCCAAAACTGCGTAAATTCAATGGAAAATCAAGCACATTATATGTATGAAACTTTTGGATTTGCAGACAAATTGAATATCCAGGAATGCGTAAATTCAACGAGAAATTGAGTACATTAGCTGTATCGAAGCTCTGGAAGTTGAGAAAATTGTAATATCCAAAACCGTGTAATTTGAACGGGATATTGTGCACATTAAATGCACGGTTTATTTGGATTTACTGTGAAATTGATTGTCTAGAACTGTGTGAATTAGCAGATGAATTATGTACATTATATGTACGAAATTTCTGGATTTGCAAACAAATTGAACATCCAGAACTGCGTAAATTCAATGGAAAATCGAGCACATTATATGTACGAAGTTCTGGATTTGCAGATAAATTGAATATCCAGAAATGCGTAAACTCAACGAGAAATTGAGTACATTATCTGTACAGAAGCTCTGGATTTTGAGAAAAATGGAATATCCAAAACCGTTTAAATTCAAGCAAAAATTGTGTATATTAAATGCACAGATTATCTGGATTTACAAAGAAATTGAATATCCAGAACTGTGTGTATTGACAATGAATTGTGTAAATTATATGTATGGAATGTCTAGATCTGTAGACAAGTTGAATATCCAAAACTGCTGAAATTCAACGACAAATTGAGTACCTTATATGTATGGAGTGTGGATTTGAAGACAAATTGAACATTATATGTATAGAAACACCAGATTTTGAGAAAAATGGAAAATTATGTACGTTAAATGCACAGATTGTCTAGATTTGCAGAGAAATTGAATATCTAGAACTGTGTGAATTAGCCGATGAATTGTTTACATAACACGGACGAAATGTCTGGATTTGCAGACAAATTGAATATCCAGAACTACGTAAATTCAATGGAAAATTGAGTGCATTATATGTATGGAACGTCAGGATTTGCAGAAAAATTGAATATCCAGAACTGCGTAAATTCAACGAGAAATTGAGTACATTACCGATACAGAAGCTCTGAATTTTGGGAAAAATTGAATATCGAAAGGCATGTAAATTCAATGAGAAATTGTGTACATTAAATATACGGATTGCCTGGATTTACAGAGAAATTGAAGATCCAAAAACGTGTATATTTGCCGACGAATTGTGTAAATTATATGTATGGAATGTTTGGATTTTCAGACAAATTGAATATCCAGAACTGCTTAAATTCAACTACAAATTGAGTACTGTATATGAACGGATTGTCTGGATTTACAGACAAATTGAATATCTAGAACTGTGTAAATTCAACAGGAAATTAAGTACAATATATGTACAGAAATTTTGGATTATGATAAAAATGGAATATCCAAAACAGAGTAAATTCAACAGAACACTGTGTACATTAAATGTGCGGATTATTTGGATTTGGAGAGAAATTGAATATTCAGAACTGTGTGAATTAGCCGATGAATTTTGCACATTATATGTACGGAATTTCCAGATTTGCAGACAAATTGAATATCTAGAACTGCGTATATTCAATGGGAAATCGAGCACATTATATGTACGGTACGTCGGGATTTGCAAACAAATTGAATATAAAGAACTGCGTAAATTCAACGAGAAATTAAGTACATTATCTGTACAGAAGCTCTGGATTTTGAGAAAAATTGAATATCCAAAACCGTGTAATTTCAACGGCAAATTAGGCACATTAAATATACGGATTGTCTGGATTTACTGTGAAATTGATTGTCTAGAACTGTGTGAATTAGCTGATGAATTATGTACATTATATGTACGAAATTTCTTGATTTGCAGACAAATTGAATATCCAGAACTGCGTAAATTCAATGAAAAATCGAGCACATTATATGTACGAAACTTTTGGATTTGCAGACAAATTGAATATCCAGGAATGCGTAAATTCAACGAGAAATTGAGTACATTAGCTGTATCGAAGCTCTAGAAGTTGAGAAAATTGTAATATCCAAAACCGTGTAATTTGAACGGGATATTGTGCACATTAAATGCACGGTTTATTTGGATTTCCAATGAAATTGATTGTCTAGAACTGTGTGAATTAGCAGATGAATTATGTACATTATATGTACGGAATTTCTGGATTTGCAAACAAATTGAACATCCAGAACTGCGTAAATTCAATGGAAAATCGAGCACATTATATGTACGAAGTTCTGGATTTGCAGATAAATTGAATATCCAGAAATGCGTAAATTCAACGAGAAATTGAGTATATTATCTGTACAGAAGCTTTGGATTTTGAGAAAAATGGAATATCCAAAACCGTTTAAATTCAAGCAAAAATTGTGTATATTAAATGCACAGATTATCTGGATTTACAAAGAAATTGAATATCCAGAACTGTGTGTATTGACAATGAATTGTGTAAATTATATGTATGGAATGTCGAGATTTGCAGACAAGTTGAATATCCAAAACTGCTGAAATTCAACGACAAATTGAGTACCTTATATGTATGGAGTGTGGATTTGAAGACAAATTGAACATTATATGTATAGAAACACCAGATTTTGAAAAAAATGGAAAATTATGTACGTTAAATGCACAGATTGTCTGGATTTGCAGAGAAATTGAATATCTAGAACTGTGTGAATTAGCCGATGAATTGTTTACATTACACGGACGAAATGTCTGGATTTGCAGACAAATTGAATATCCAGAACTACGTAAATTCAATGGAAAATCGAGCGCATTATATGTATGGAACGTCAGGATTTGTAGAAAAATGGAATATCCAAAACAGAGTAAATTCAACAGAACATTCTGTACGATAAATGTGCGGATTGTCTGGATTTGCAAAGAAATTGAATATCCAGAACTGTGTGAATTAGCCGATGAATTTTGCACATTATATGCACGGAATTTCCAGATTTGCAGACAAATTGAATATCCAGAACTGCGTATATTCAATGGAAATCGAGCACATTATATGTACGGTACGTCGGGATTTGCAAACAAATTGAATATAAAGAACTGCGTAAATTCAACGAGAAATTAAGTACATTATCTGTACAGAAGCTCTGGATTTTGAGAAAAATTGAATATCCAAAACATTGTAATTTCAACGGCAAGTTAGGCACATTAAATATACGGATTGTCTGGATTTACTGTGAAATTGATTGTCTAGAACTGTGTGAATTAGCCGATGAATTATGTACATTATATGTACGAAATTTCCTGATTTGCAGACAAATTGAATATCCAGAACTGCGTAAATTCAATGGAAAATCGAGCACATTATATGTATGAAACTTTTGGATTTGCAGACAAATTGAATATCCAGGAATGCGTAAATTCAACGAGAAATTGAGGACATTAGCTGTATCGAAGCTCTAGAAGTTGAGAAAATTGTAATATCCAAAACTGTGTAATTTGAACGGGATATTGTGCACATTAAATGCACGGTTTATTTGGATTTACAGTGAAATTGATTGTCTAGAACTGTGTGAATTAGCAGATGAATTATGTACATTATATGTACGGAATTTCTGGATTTGCAAACAAATTGAACATCCAGAACTGCGTAAATTCAATGGAAAATTGAGCACATTATATGTACGAAGTTCTGGATTTGCAGATAAATTGAATATCCAGAAATGCGTAAATTCAACGAGAAATTGAGTACATTATCTGTACAGAAGCTCTGGATTTTGAGAAAAATGGAATATCCAAAACCGTTTAAATTCAAGCAAAAATTGTGTATATTAAATGCACAGATTATCTGGATTTACAAAGAAATTGAATATCCAGAACTGTGTGTATTGACAATGAATTGTGTAAATTATATGTATGGAATGTCTAGATTTGCAGACAAGTTGAATATCCAAAACTGCTGAAATTCAACGACAAATTGAGTACCTTATATGTATGGAGTGTGGATTTGAAGACAAATTGAACATTATATGTATAGAAACACCAGATTTTGTGAAAAATGGAAAATTATGTACGTTAAATGCACAGATTGTCTAGATTTGCAGAGAAATTGAATATCTAGAACTGTGTGAATTAGCCGATGAATTGTTTACATAACACGGACAGAATGTCTGGATTTGCAGACAAATTGAATATCCAAAACTACGTAAATTCAATGGAAAATTAAGGGCATTATATGTATGGAACGTCAGGATTTGCAGAAAACTTGAATATCCAGAACTGCGTAAATTCAACGAGAAATTGAGTACATTATCGATACAGAAGCTCTGAATTTTGGGAAAAATGGAATATCGAAAGGCATGTAAATTCAACGAGAAATTGTGTACATTAAATATACGGATTGCCTGGATTTACAGAGAAATTGAAGATCTAGAAACGTGTATATTTGCCGACGAATTGTGTAAATTATATGTATGGAATGTTTGGATTTTCAGACAAATTGAATATCCAGAACTGCTGAAATTCAACTACAAATTGAGTACTGTATATGAACGGATTGTCTGGATTTACAGACAAATTGAATATCTAGAACTGTGTAAATTCAACAGGAAATTAAGTACAATATATGTACAGAAATTTTGGATTATGATAAAAATGGAATATCCAAAACAGAGTAAATTCAACAGAACACTGTGTACATTAAATGTGCGGATTATCTGGATTTGGAGAGAAATTGAATATTCAGAACTGTGTGAATTAGCCGATGAATTTTGCACATTATATGTACGGAATTTCCAGATTTGCAGACAAATTGAATATCCAGAACCGCGTATATTCAATGGGAAATCGAGCACATTATATGTACGGTACGTCGGGATTTGCAAACAAATTGAATATAAAGAACTGCGTAAATTCAACAAGAAATTAAGTACATTATCTGTACAGAAGCTCTGGATTTTGAGAAAAATTGAATATCCAAAACCGTGTAATTTCAACGGCAAATTAGGCACATTAAATATACGGATTGTCTGGATTTACTGTGAAATTGATTGTCTAGAACTGTGTGAATTAGCTGATGAATTATGTACATTATATGTACGAAATTTCTTGATTTGCAGACAAATTGAATATCCAGAACTGCGTAAATTCAATGGAAAATCGAGCACATTATATGTACGAAACTTTTGGATTTGCAGACAAATTGAATATCCAGGAATGCGTAAATTCAACGAGAAATTGAGTACATTAGCTGTATCGAAGCTCTGGAAGTTGAGAAAATATTAATATCCAAAACCGTGTAATTTGAACGGGATATTGTGCACATTAAATGCACGGTTTATTTGGATTTACAGTGAAATTGATTGTCTAGAACTGTGTGAATTAGCAGATGAATTATGTACATTATATGTACGGAATTTCTGGATTTGCAAACAAATTGAACATCCAAAACTGCGTAAATTCAATGGAAAATCGAGCACATTATATGTACGAAGTTCTGGATTTGCAGATAAATTGAATATCCAGAAATGTGTAAATTCTACAAGAAATTGAGTATATTATCTGTACAGAGGCTCTGGATTTTGAGAAAAATGGAATATCCAAAACCGTTTAAATTCAACCAAAAATTGTGTATATTAAATGCACGAATTATCTGGATTTACAAAGAAATTGAATATCCAGAACTGTGTGTATTGACAATGAATTGTGTAAATTATATATATGGAATGTTTGGATTTGCAGACAAGTTGAATATCCAAAACTGCTAAAATTCAACGACAAATTGAGTACCTTATATGTATGGAGTGTGGATTTGAAGACAAATTGAACATTATATGTATAGAAACACCAGATTTTGAGAAAAATGGAAAATTATGTACGTTAAATGCACAAATTGTCTAGATTTGCAGAGAAATTGAATATCTAGAACTGTGTGAATTAGCCGATGAATTGTTTACATAACACGGACGGAATGTCTGGATTTGCAGACAAATTGAATATCTAGAACTACGTAAATTCAATGGAAAATTGAGCGCATTATATGTACGGAACGTCAGGATTTGCAGAAAAATTGAATATCCAGAACTGCGTAAATTCAACGAGAAATTGAGTACAGTATCGATACAGAAGCTCTGAATTTTGAGAAAAATGGAATATCGAAAGGCATGTAAATTCAATGAGAAATTGTGTACATTAAATATACGGATTGCCTGGATTTACAGAGAAATGGAAGATCCAGAAACGTGTATATTTGCCGACGAATTGTGTAAATTATATGTATGGAATGTTTGAATTTTCAGACAAATTGAATATCCAGAACTGCTGAAATTCAACTACAAATTGTGTACTGTATATGAACGGATTGTCTGGATTTACAGACAAATTAAATATCCAAAACTGTGTAAATTGAATGGGAAATTGAGTACAATATATGTACAAAAATTTTGGATTATGATAAAAATGGAATATCCAAAACAGAGTAAATTCAACAGAACATTGTGTACGTTAAATGTGCGGATTATCTGGATTTGGAGAGAAATTGAATATTCAGAACTGTGTGAATTAGCCGATGAATTTTGCACATTATATGTACGAAACTTCCAGATTTGCAGATAAATTGAATATCTAGAACTGCGTATATTCAATGGAAAATCGAGCACATTATATGTACGGAACGTCTGGATTTGCAGGCAAATTGATTATCCAGAATTACGTAAATTCAACGAGAAATTGAGTACATTATTTGTTCCGAATCTCTGGAAATTGAGAAAAATGTAATATCCAAAACCGTGTAATTTGAACGGGATATTGTGCACATTAAATGCACGGTTTATTTGGATTTATAGTAAAATTGATTGTCCAGAACTGTGTGAATTAGCAGATGAATTATGTACATTATATGTATGGAATTTCTGGATTTGCAAAAAAATTGAACATCCAGAACTGCGTAAATTTAATGGAAAATTGAGCACATTATATGTACAAAGTTTTGGATTTGCAGATAAATTGAATATCCAGAAATGCGTAAATTCAACGAGAAATTGAGTACATTATCTGTACAGAAGCTCTGGATTTTAAGAAAAATGGAATATCCAAAACTGTTTAAATTCAACCAAAAATTGTGTATATTAAATGCACAGATTATTTGGATTTACAGAGAAATTGAATATCCAGAACTATGTGTATTGACGATGAATTGTGTAAATTATATGTATGGAATGTCTGGATTTGCAGACAAGTTGAATATCCAAAATTGCTGAAATTCAATGACAAATTGAGTACCTTATATGTACGGAGTGTGGATTTGAAGACAAATTGAACATTATATGTATAGAAACACCGGATTTTGAGAAAAATGGAAAATCCCAAACAGTGTATATTCAGCGGAAAATTATGTACGTTTAATGCACAGATTGTCTGGATTTGCAGAGAAATTGAATATCCAGAACTGTATGAATTAGCTGATGAATTGTTTACATTACACGGACAGAATGTCTGGATCTGCAGACAAATTGAATATCCAGAACTATGTAAATTCAATGGAAAATCGAGTGCATTATATGTATGGAACGTCAGGATTTGCAGAAAAATTGAATATCCAGAACTGCCTAAATTCAACAATAAATTGAGTACATTATCGATACAGAAGCTCTGGATTTTGAGAAAAATGGAATATCCAAAAACATGTAAATTCAACGGGAAATTGTGTACATTATATATACGGATTGCCTGGATTTACAGAGAAATTAAAGATCCAGAACCGTGTATATTTGCCGACGAATTGTGTAAATTATATGTATGAAATGTTTAGATTTTCACACAAATTGAATATCCATAACTACTGAAAGTCAACTGCAAATTGAGTACTGTATATGAACGGATTGTCTGGATTTGCAGAAAAATTGAATATCCAGAACTGTGTAAATTCAACGGGAAATTGAGTAAAATATATGTACAGAAATTCTAGATTTTGATAAAAATGGAATATACAAAACCGAATAAATTCAACAGAACATTCTGTACGATAAATGTGCGGATTGTCTGGATTTGCAAAAAAATTGAATATCCAGAACTGTGTGAATTTGCCGATGAATTTTGTACATTATATGTTCGAAATTTCCAGATTTCCAGACAAATTGAATATCCAGAATTGCGTAAATTCAATGGAAAATCGAGCACATTATATGTACGGAACGTTTGGATTTGCAGGCAAATTGAATATCCAGAACTGCGTAAATTCAACGAGAAATTAAGTACATTATCTGTACAGAAGCTCTGGATTTTGAGAAAAATTGAACATCCAAAACTGGGTAAACTTAACAGCAAATTGTGTACATTAAATATACAGATTGTCTGGATTTACTGTGAACTTGATTGTCTAGAACTGTGTGAATTAGCTGATGAATTATGTACATTATATGTACGGAATTTCTTGATTTGTAGACAAATTGAATATCAAGAACTGCGTAAATTCAATGGAAAATCAAGCACATTATATGTACAAAACTTCTGGTTTTGCAGACATATTAAATATCCAGAAATGCGTAAATTCAACGAGTAATTGAGAACATTATCTGTACAGAGGCTCTAGATTTTGAGAAAATTGTAATATCCAAAACTGTGTAATTTCAACGGGAAATTAAGCACATTAAATGCACGGTTTGTCTGGATTTACTGTGAAATTGATTGTCCTGAACTGTGTGAATTGGCTGATGAATTATGTACATTATATGTACGGAATTTCTGGATTTGCAGACAAATTAAATATCCAGAACTGCGTAAATTCAATGGAAAATCGAGCACATTATATGTACGAAACTTCTGGATTTGCAGACAAATTAAAATATCCAGAAATGCGTAAATTCAATGAGAAATTGAGAACATTATCTATACAGAGGCTCTGGATTTTGAGAAAATTGTAATATCCAAAACAGTGTAATTTCAACTGGAAATTGTGCACATTAAATGCACGCTTTGTTTCGATTTACAGTGAAATTGATTGTCTAGAACTGTGTAAATTAGCTGATGAATTATGTACATTATATGTACGAAATTTCTGGATTTGCAGACAAATTGAATATCCAGAACCGCGTAAATTCAATGGAAAATCAAGCACATTATATGTACGAAGTTCTGGATTTGCAGACAAATTGAATATCCAGAAATGCATAAATTCAACGAGAAATTGAGTACATTATTTGTACAGAAGCTCTGGAATTTGAGAAAAATGGAATATCCAAAGGCATGTAAATTCAACGAAAAATTGTGTACATTAAATATACAGATTGTCTGGATTTACAGAGAAATTGAATATCCAGAGCAGTGTATATTTACCGACGAATTGTGTAAATTATATGTATGGAATGTCTGGATTTGCAGAAAAATTGAATATCCAAAACTGCTGAAATTCAACTGCAAATTGAGTACCGTATATGAACGGTTTGTCTGGATTTGCAGACAAATTGAATATCGAGAACTGTGTAAATTCAACGGGAAATTGAGTGCAATATATGTACAAAAATTTTGGATTTTGATAAAAAAGGAATATCCGAAACAGAGTAAATTTGCCGAAAAATTGTGTACGTTAAATGTGCGGGTTGTCTAGATTTGCAAAGAAATTGAATATCCAAAATTGCTGAAATTCAAAGGGAAATTCAGTATATTATATGTACGGAGTGTCTAGAATTGCAGACAAATTGAATACCCAAAATTGCGTAAATTAGCGGATGAGTTATGTACATTGTTTGTACGGAATATCTGGATTCTCAGACAAATTGAATATCCTGAACTGCGTAAATTCAATGGGAAATCGAGCACATTGTTTGTACAGAATGTCTGGATATGCAAACAAATTGAACATCCAAAGCTGTGTAAATTCAACAAGAAATGAGTACATTATATGTACCGAAGCTCTGGATTTTGAGAAAAATGGAATATCGTGAAAATTTAACGGGAAATTGTGTACATTAAACGCACGGATAGTCCAGATTTACAGAGAAATTGAATATCTAGAACTGTGTATATTTGCCAATGAATTGTGTACATTATATGTACGGAGTGTCTGGATTTGCAGACAAATTGATTATCTAGAACTGTTTAAATTCAACGCAAAATTGAATACAATATATGTGCAAAAACTCTGAACTTTTCAAAAAATGGAATATCCAAAGTAGTGTAAATTCAACAGGAAATTGTGTACGTTGTATGTACGGATTGTCTGGATTTGCAGAGAAATTGAATATCCAGAACTGTGTGAATTAGCCGATGAATAGCGTACATCATATGCACGAAATGCCTGTATTTACAGACAAATTGAATATCCAAAACTGCGTAAATTCTACGGGAAGTTGTGTACATTATATGTACAGAAACTTTGGATTTTGAGAAAAATGAAATATCCAAAACAGTGTAAATTCAATGGAAAGTTATGTACGTTAAATGTACGGATTGTCAGGATTTGTAGAGAAATTGAATATCCAAAATTGTGTGAATCAGCCGATGAATTGTGTACATTCTATGTACGGAATGTCTGGATTTGCAGAAAAATTGAATATCCAGAGCGGCGTAAATCCAATGGGAAATAGAGCACATTATACGTACGGAACGTTTGGATTTGCAGATAAATTGAATATCCAGAATTGCGTAAATTCATCGAGAAGTTGAGTATATTATATGTATAGAATTTCCAGATTTTGAGAAAATTGGAATATCCAAAACCATTTAAATTCAACCGAAAATTGTGTACCTTAAATGCACAGATTGTCTGGATTTACAGAGAAATTAAATATCCAGAACTGTGTATATTTGCCGATTGTACGGGAAGTTGTGTACATTATATGTACAAAAACTTTGGATTTTGAGAAAAATGGAATTTCCAAAACAGTGTAAATTCAATGGAAAGTTATGTACATTAAATGTACGGATTGTCTAGATTTGTAGAGAAATTGAATATCCAGAACTGTGTGAATCAGCAAATGAATTGTGTACATTATATGTACGGAATGTCTAGATTTGCAGAAAAATTAATATCCAGAACGGCGTAAATTCAATGGGAAATCGAGCACATTATATGTACAGAATGTCTGGATTTGCAGACAAACTAAATATCCAGAACTGCGTATATTCAACAAGAAGTTGGGTACATTATATGTACAGAAGCTCTGGATTTTGAGAAAAATGGAATATCCAAAACCATTTAAATTCAACAGAAAATTATGTACCTTAATTGCACGGATTGTCTGGATTTACAGAGAAATTGAATATTCAGAACAGTGTATATTTGCCGATGATTTGTGTAAATTAAATGTATGGATTGTTTGGATTTGCAGAGAAATTGAATATCTAGAACTGTTGAAATTTAACGGAAAATTGAGTACCTTATATGTACGGAGTGTGGATTTGCAGTCAAATTGAACATTATATGTACAGAAACTCTTGATTTTGAAAAAAATTGAATATCCAAAACAGTGTAAATTCAACGAAAAATTATGCACATTAAATGTTCGGATTGTCTGGATTTGCAAAGGAATTGAATATCCAGAACTGTGTGAATTAGCCGATCAATGGTGTACATTATATGTACGAAATGTCTAGATTTGCAGACAAACTGAATACCCAGAACTGCGTAAATTCAATGGGAAATTAAGTACATTATCTGTACAGAAGCTTTGAATTAAAAAAAAAAATGGAATATCCCAAAACCGTGTAAATTCAACGGGAAATTGTGTACATTGAATGCACGAATTGTTTGGATTTACAGAGAAATTGAATATCCAGAACTCTGTATATTTGCCGATGAATTGTGTAAATTATATGTTTGGAATTTCTTGATTTGTAGACAAATTGAACAACCATAACTGCTGAAATTCAACAGCAAATTGAGTACATTATATGTACGAAGTGTCTGGATTTGCAGACAAATTGAATATCCGGAACTGTGTAAATTCAACGAAAAATTGAGTACAATATATATACAGAAACTCTAGATTTTGAGATAAATGGAATATCCTAAACAGTGTAAATTCAAAGGAAAATTGTGTACATTAAGTTTATGGATTGTCTAGATTTTCAAAGAAGTTGAATAACCAGATCTGCGTAAATTCAATGGAAAATCGAGCACATTATATGTACGGAACGTCTGGATTTGCAGACAAATAGAATATCTAGAACTACTTAAATTCAACGAGAAATTGAGTACATTACCTGTACAGAAGCCTTGGATTTTGAGAAAAATGGAATATCCAAAACCGCATAAATTCAACGGGAAATTGTGTACATTAAATTTACGGATTGTCTGGATTTGTAGAGAAATTGAATATCCAGAACTGTGTGAATTAGCCGATGAATGGTGTACATTATATGTACGGAATGTCTAGATTTGCAGACAAACTGAATACCCAGAACTGCGTAAATTCAATGGGAAATTAAGTACATTATCTGTACAGAAGCTTTGAATTTAAAAAAAAAAAATGGAATATTCCAAAACCGTGTAAATTCAACGGGAAATTGTGTACATTGAATGCATGAATTGTTTGGATTTACAGAGAAATTGAATATCCAGAACTCTGTATATTTGCCGATGAATTGTGTAAATTATATGTTTGGAATTTCTTGATTTGCAGACAAATTGAATATCCAGAACTGCTGAAATTCAACGGCAAATTGAGAACATTATATGTACGAAGTGTCTGGATTTGCAGACAAATTGAATATCCGGAACTGTGTAAATTCAACAAAAAATTAAGTACAATATATATGCAGAAACTCTAGATTTTGAGAAAAATGGAATATCCTAAATAGTGTAAATTCAAAGGAAAATTGTGTACGTTAAGTTTACGGACTGTCTAGATTTTCAGAGAAGTTGAATAATCAGATCTGCGTAAATTCAATGGAAAATCGAGCACATTATATGTACGAAATGTCTGGATTTGCAGACAAATAGAATATCTAGAACTACGTAAATTCAATGAGAAATTGAGTACATTACCTGTACCGAAGCCCTGGATTTTGAGAAAAATGGAATATCCAAAACCGCGTAAATTCAACGGGAAATTGTGTACATTAAATTTACGGATTGTCTGGATTTGTAGAGAAATTGAATATCCAGAATTGTGTGAATTTGCCGAGGAGTTTTGTACATTACACGGACGGAATGTCTAGATTTGCAGAATTTCTTGATTTGCACGTTAAATGTTTAGATTGTCTGGATTTGCAAAGGAATTGTATATCCAGAACTGTGTGAATTAGCCGATGAATGGTGTACATTATATGTACGGAATGTCTAGATTTGCAGACAAACTGAATACCCAGAACTGCGTAAATTCAATGGGAAATTAAGTACATTATCTGTACAGAAGCTTTGCATTAAAAAAAAAATGGAATTTCTGAAAACCGTGTAAATTCAACGGGAAATTGTGTACATTGAATGCACGAATTGTTTGGATTTACAGAGAAATTGAATATCTAGAACTATGTATATTCGCCGATGAATTGTGTAAATTATATGTACGGAATTTCTTGATTTGCAGACGAATTGAATATCCAAAACTACTGAAATTCAACGGCAAATTGAGTACATTATATGAAGTGTCTGGATTTGCAGACAAATTGAATATCCGAAACTGTGTAAATTCAATGAAAAATTGAGTACAATATATATATATAGAAACTCTAGATTTTGAGAAAAATGGAATATCCTAAACAGTGTAAATTCAAAGGAAAATTGTGTATGTTAAGTTTACAAATTGTCTGGATTTACAGAGAAATTGAATAACCAGATCTGCGTAAATTCGATGGGAAATTGAGCACATTATATGTACAGAACCTCTGGATTTGCAGATAAATGGAATATCAAGAACTGCGTAAATTCAACGAGAAATTGAGTACATTACCTGTACAGAAGTCCTGAATTTTGAGAAGAATGGAATATCCAAAACCACATAAATTCGATGGGAAATTGTGTACATTAAATATATGGATTGTCTGGATTTGTAGAGAAATTAAATATCCAGAACTGTGAGAATTAGCCCATGAGTTTTGTACATTACACGACGAAATGTCTGGATTTGCAGACAAATTGAATATCAAGAACTGTGTAAATTAAATGGAAAATCAAGCGCATTATTTTTATGGAACGTCTGGATTTGAAGACAAATTTAATATTCAGAACTGCGTAAATTCAACGAGAAATCGAGTACATTATCTTTATAGAAGCTCTGGATTTTGAAAAAAATAGAATATCCAAAAGCATGTAAATTCAACGGGAAATTGTGTACATTAAATATACGGATTATCTGGATTTACAAACAAATTGAATATCTAAAACTGCTGAAATTCAACGACAAATTGAGTAGTTATATGTTCGGAGTGTCTGGATTTGCAGACAAATTGAACATCCAGAACTGTGTAAATTCAACACAAAATTGACTACAATATATGTATAGAGACTCTGGATTTTGCGAAAAATTGAATACCCAAAATAGTGTAAATTCAACGGAAAATTGTGTATGTTAAATGCACGAATTGTCTGGATTTGCAGAAAAATAGAATATTTAGAATAGTGTGAATTAGCCAATTAATTGTGTACATTATATGTACGGAATGTCTAGATTTGGAGACGAATTGAATATCCAAAACTATGTAAATTCAACGAAAAATTGAGAACAATATATCTACAAAAATTCAAGATTTTAATAAAAATGGAGAATCCAAAACAAAGTAAATTCAATGGAAAATTGTATACGTTAAATGTACGGATTATCTATATTTGTAGAGAAATTGAATATCCAGAACAGCGTAAATGCAACGGGAGATTGAGTACAATATATCGACAGAAACTCTAGATTTTAATAAAAATGGAAAATCCAAAACAGAGTAAATTCAACGAAAAATTGTGTGCGTTAAATGTACGGATTTTCTGGATTTGTAGACAAATTGAATATCTAGAACTGCGTAAATTTAACGGAAAATTGAGTACAATATATATACAAAAACTCTGGATTTTGAGAAAAATAGAATATCCTAAACAGTGTAAATTAAAGGAGAATTGTGTACGTTAATTTACGGATTGTCTGGATTTCAAGAGAAATTGAATAACCAGATCTGCGTAAATTCAATGGGAAATCGAGCACATTATATGTACGGAACGCTTGAATTTGCAGACAAATAGAATATCCAGAACTACGTAAATTCAACGAGAAATTGAGTACATTACCTATACAGAAGCCCTAGATTTTGAGAAAAATGGAATATACAAAACCACGTAAATTCAACGGAAAATTGTGTACATTAAATATACGGATTGTCTTGATTTGTAGAGAAATTGAATATCCAGAACTGTATGAATTAGCCCATGAGTTTTGTACATTACATGACGGAATGTCTGGATTTGCAGACAAATTGAATATCAAGAACTGCATAAATTAAATAGGTAATCGAGCGCATTATATGTACGGAACGTCTGGATATGCATACAAATTGAATATCCAGAACTGCGTAAATTCAATTAGAAATTGAGTACATTATATGTACAGAAGCTCTGGATTTTGAGAAGAATGAAATATCAAAAACCATGAAAATTTAACGGGAAATTCTGTACATTAAACGCACGGATAGTCTGGATTTATAGAGAAATTTAATATGAAGAACTGTGTATATTTGCCGATGAATTGTGTACATTATATGTACGGAGTGTCTGGATTTGCAGACAAATTGAATATCCAAAACTGTGTAAATTCAATGCAAAATTGAATACCATATATGTGTAGAAACTCTGGATTTTACGAGAAATGGAATATCCAAAATAGTGTAAATTCAGCGAAAAATTGTGTATGTTATATGTACGAATTATCTGGATTTGCAGAGAAATTGAATATCTAGAACTGTGTGAATTAGCCAAAGAATTGCGTACATTATATGTACGAAATGTCTGCATTTGCAGACAAATTGAATATACAAAATTGCGTAAATTCTATGGGCAGTTGTGTACATTATATGTACAGAAACATTGGATTTTGAGAAAAATAGAATATCCAAAACGGTGTAAATTCAATGGAAAGATATGTACGTTAAATGTATGGATTGTCTGGATTTGTAGAGAAATTGAATATCCAGAACTATGTGGATTAGCTGATGAATTGTGTACGTTATATGTATGGAATGTCTGGATTTGCAAAAAAATTGAATATTCAAAACGGGGTGAATTCAATGGGAAATCGAGCACATTATATGTACGGAACGTCTGGATTTGTAGGCAAATTGAATATCTAGAACTGCGTAAATTCAACAAGAAGTTGAGTACGTTGTATGTACAGAAGCTCTGGATTTTGAGAAAAATGGAATATCCAGAACCATTTAAATTCAACCGAAAATTGTGTACCTTAAATGCACGGATTGTTTGGATTTACAGAGAAATTGAATATCCAAAACTGTGTATATTTGCCGATGATTTGTGTAAATTATATGTATGGATTGTCAAGATTTGCAGAAAAATTGAATATCCAGAACTGCTGAAATTCAACGGAAAATTGAGTACCTTATATGTACGGCATGTGGATTTGCAGTCAAATTGAACATTATATGTACAGAAACTCTTGATTTTGAAAAGAATTTAATATTCAAAATAGTGTAAATTTAACAAAAAATTCCGCACGTTAAATGTGCGGATTGTCTGGATTTGCAGTGGAATTGAATATTTAGAACTATGTGAATTAGCCGATGAATTGTGTACATTATATGTATGGAATGTCTAGATTTACAGACAACTTGAATACCCAGAACTGCATAAATTCAACGGGAAATTGAGTACAATATCTGTATAGAAGCTCTAAATTAAAATGAAAAATGGAATATCTAAAACCATGTAAATTCAACGGGAAATTGTGTACATTGAATACACGAATTGTTTGGATTTACAGAGAAATTGAATATCCAGAACTATGTATATTTGACGATGAATTGTGTAAATTATATGTTCGGAATTTCTTGATTTGCAGACGAATTGAATATCAAGAACTGCTGAAATTCAACGGCAAATTGAGTACATTATATGTACGAAGTGTCTGGATTTGCAGACAAATTGAATATCCAAAACTATGTAAATTCAACGAAAAATTGAGTACAATATATATATATATATATAGAGAGAGAGAGAGAGAGACTCTAGATTTTGAGAAAAATGGAATATCCTCAATAGTGTAAATTCAAAGGAAAATCGTGTATGTTAAGTTTACAGATTGTCTGGATTTACAGAGAAATTGAATAACCAGAGCTGCGTAAATTCGATGGGAAATCGAGCACATTATATGTACAGAACCTCTGGATTTGCAGACAAATGGAATATCAAGAACTGCGTAAATTCAACGAGAAATTGAGTACATTACCTGTACAGAAGCCCTGAATTTTGAGAAGAATGGAATATCCAAAACCACATAAATTCGATGGGAAATTGTGTACATTAAATATATGGATTGTCTGGATTTGTAGAGAAATTAAATATCCAGAACTGTGAGAATTAGCCCATGAGTTTTGTACATTACACGACGAAATGTCTGGATTTGCAGACAAATTGAATATCAAGAACTGTGTAAATTAAATGGAAAATCAAGCACATTATTTTTATGGAATGTCTGGATTTGAAGACAAATTTAATATTCAGAACTGCGTAAATTGAACGAGAAATCGAGTACATTATCTTTATAGAAGCTCTGGATTTTGAAAAAATAGAATATCCAAAAGCATGTAAATTCAACGGGAAATTGTGTACATTAAATATACGGATTGTCTGGATTTACAAACAAATTGAATATCTAGAACTGCTGAAATTCAACGGCAAATTGAGTACGTTATATGTACGGAGTGTCTGGATTTGTAGACAAATTGAACATCCAGAACTGTGTAAATTCAACACGAAATTGACTACAATATATGTACAGAGACTCTGGATTTTGCAAAAAATGGAATACCCAAAATAGTGTAAATTCAACGGAAAATTGTGTACGTTAAATGCACGGATTGTCTGGATTTGCAAAAAAATAGAATATTTAGAACAGTGTGAATTAGCCAATTAATTGTGTACATTATATGTACGGAATATCTAGATTTGCAGACGAATTGAATATCCAAAACTGCGTAAATGTAACGAAAAATTGAGAACAATATATCTACAGAAACTCAAGATTTTAATAAAAATGGAGAATCCAAAACAAAGTAAATTCAATGGAAAATTGTGTACGTTAAATGTACGGATTGTCTATATTTGTAGAGAAATTGAATATCCAGAACAGCGTAAATACAACGGGAGATTGAGTACAATATATCTACAGAAACTCTAGATTTTAAGAAAAATGGAAAATCCAAAACAGAGTAAATTCAAAGGAAATTTGAGTACAATATATATACAGAAACTCTGGATTTTGAGAAAAATAGAATATCCTAAACAGTGTAAATTCAAAGGAAAATTGTGTATGTTAATTTACGGATTGTCTGGATTTCAAGAGAAATTGAGTAACAAGATTTGCGTAAATTCCATGGGAAATCGAGCACATTATATGTACGGAACGCCTGGATTTACAGACAAATAGAATATCTAGAACTGCGTAAATTCAACGAGAAATTGAGTACATTACCTGTACAGAAGCCCTAGATTTTGGGAAAAATGGAATATACAAAACCACGTAAATTCAACGGAAAATTGTGTACATTAAATATACGAATTGTCTGGATTTGTAGAGAAATTGAATATCCAGAACTGTGTGAATTAGCCCATGAGTTTTGTACATTACACGACGGAATGTCTAGATTTGCAGACAAATTGAATATCAAGAACTGTGTAAATTAAATAGGTAATCGAGCGCATTATATGTACGAAACGTCTGGATTTGAAGACAATTTTAATATCCAGAACTACGTAAATTCAACGAGGAATTAGGTATATTATCTGTACAGAAGCTCTGGATTTTGAGAAAAATAGAATATCCAAAAGCATGTAAATTCAACAGGAAATTGTGTACATTAAATATACAGATTGTCTGGATTTACAGACAAATTGAATATCCAGAACTGCTGACATGCAACGGCAAATTGAGTACGTTATATGTACAGAGTGTCTGAATTTGCAGACAAATTGAATATCCAGAACTATGTAAATTCAACGCGAAATTGACTACAATATATGTACAAAAACTCTCGATTTTGCGAAAAATGGAATACCCATAACAGTGTAAATTCAACGAAAAATTGTGTACGTTAAATGTACGGATTGTTTGGATTTGCAATTAAATAGAATATCTAGAACAGTGTGAATTAGCCAATTAATTGTATACATTATATGTACAAAATGACTGGATTTGCAGATTAATTGAATATCCAGAACTGCGTAAATTCAACGGGAAATTGAGTACAATATATCTACAGAAACTCTAAATCTTAATAAAAATGGAAAATCCAAACCAGGATAAATTCAAGGGAAAATTATGTACGTTAAATGTACGGATTTTCTGGATTTGTAGAGAAATTGAATATCCAGAAATGTGTGAATTAGCCGATGAGTTATGTACATTATATGTACGGAATTTTTGAATTGGCCGACAAATTGAATATCCAGAACTGCATAAATTCAACGGGAAATCGAGCATATTGTATGTACAGATCGTCTAGATTTGCTGACAAATTGAATATCCAGAACTGCGTAAACTCAAGGAGAAATTGAGTACATTATCTGCACATAAGCTCTGGATTTTGAGAAAAATAGAATATCCAAAACCGTGTAAATTCAACGGGAAATTGCGTAGATTAAATATAGGATTGTCTAGATTTACAGAGAAATTGAATATCCGGAACTGTGTATATTTGCTGATGAATTGTGTTAATTATATGTATAGAATGTCTAGATTTGCAGATAAATTGAGTATCCAAAACTGTGTAAATAAACCGAGAAATTGAGTGCAATATATGTGCTAAAACTCTGGATTTCGTGAAAAATGGAATATCCAAAACAGAGTAAATTCAACAAAAAAATGTGTACGTTAAATGTACTGATTGTCTGGATTTGCAGAGAAATTAAATATCCAGAAATGTGTGAATTGGCCGATGAGTTATGTACATTATACGTACAAAATTTTTCAATTTCCTGACAAATTGAATATCCAGAACTGCGTAAGTTCAAAGGAAAATCGAGCACATTATATGTACGGAACGATTGGATTTGCAGACAAGTTGAATATCTAGAACTGCGCAAATTCAACGAGAAATTGAGTACGTTATCTATACAGAAGCTCCAGATTTTGAGAAAAATAGAATATCAAAAACCGTTTAAATTGAATGGGAAATTGTGTACATTAAATATACGGATTGTCTGGATTTACAGTGAAATTGAACATTCAGAACTGTGTATATTTGCCGATGAATTATGTAAATTATATGTACTGAACATCTGGGCTTGCAGACAAATTGAATATCCAGAACTGCGTAAATACAACGAAAAATTGAGTACAACATATGTATTGAAACTCTAGATTTTGAGGAAAATGGAATATCTAAAACAGAGTAAAATCTACAGGAAATTGTGTACGAGAAACGTACGAATTGTTTGGATTTGCAGAGAAATTGAATATCCTGAACTGTGTGAATTAGACGATGAATTATGTACATTATATGTACGGAATGTCTGGATTTCAGAAAAATTGAATATCCCGAACTACGAAAATTCAATAGTAAATCGAGCACATTGCATGTACGGAACGTCTGGATTTACAGAAAAATTGAATATCCAGAACTGCGTAAATTCAATGAGAAATTGAGTACATTATCTGTGCAGAAGCTCTGGATTTTGAGAAAAATGTAATATCCAAAGCCGTGTAAATTCAATGGGAAATTGTGTACATTAAATGCACAGACTGTCTGGATTTATAGAGAAATTGAATATCCAGAACTGCGCGAATTAGCCGATGAATTATGTACATTGTATGTATAGAATTTCTAGATTTGCAGACAAATTGAATATCTAGAAAAGCGTAAATTCAATGGAAAACCGAGCACATTATATGTACGAAACGTCTGGACTTACAGACAAATTGAATATCCTGAACTGCATAAATTCAACGAGAAATTGAGTACAATATCTGTACAGATACTCTGGATTTTGAGAAAAATTGAATATCTAAAACCGTGAAAATTCAACGAGAAATTATGTACATTAAATGCACGAATTGTTTGGATTTACAGAGAAATTGAATATCCAGAACTATATATATTTGCCGGTGAATTATGTAAATTATGTGTATGGAATGTCTGGATTTGCAGACAAATTGAGTATCTAGAATTGTGGAAATACCACGGGAAATTGAGTGCAATATATGTACAGAAACTCTAGATTTTGAGAAAAATGGAATATCCAAAATAGATAAATTCAACGGAATATTGTGAACGTGAAATGTACGGATTGTTTGGATTTGCAGATAAATTGAATATCAAGAACTGTGTGAATTAGCCAATGAATTAAATACATTATATGTTCAGAATTTCTTGATTTGTAGTGAAATTGAATATCCAAAACTGCGTAAATTCAATGGAAAATCGAGCATATAGTATGTACAGATAGTCTGGATTTGCAGACAAGTTGAATATCCCGAACTGTGTAAATTCAACGAGAAATTTAGATAGTCTGGATTTGCAGACGAGTTGAATATCCCGAACTGTGCAAATTCAACGAGAAATTGAGTACATTATCTAAACAGAAGCTCTGGATTTTGAGAAAAATAGAATATCCAAAACCGTGTAAATTTAATGGAAAATTGTGTACATTAAATATACAGATTGTCTGGATTTACAGAGAAATTGAATATCCGGAACTGCGTATACTTGCCGATGAATTGTGTAAATTATATGTACGAAACATCTGGATTTGCAGACAAATTGAATATCCAGCACTACGTAAATACAACGGAAAATTGAGTATAATATATGTACAAAGACACCGGATTTTGAGAAAAATGGAATATCTAAAATAGAGTAAATTCTATGGGAAATTGTGTTCGTGAAACGTACGAATTGTTTGGATTTGCAGAAAAATTGAATACCATGAACTGTGTGAATTAGCCTATGAATTATGTACATTATATGTACGGAACGTCTGGATTTACATACAAATTGAGTACCCAGAACTTCTTAAATTCAACTAGAAATTGAGTACATTATCAGTATAGAAGCTCTAGATTTTGAGAAATATGTAATGTCCAAAGCTTGTAAATTCAAAGGGGAAATTGTGTACATTAAATGAAAGGATTGTCTGGATTTACAGAGAAATAAAATATCCAGAACTATGTGAATTAGCCGATGAATTATGTACATTATATGTACGGAATTTCTGTATTTTGCAGACAAATTGAATACCCGGAACTGCATAAATTCAATGGACAATCAAGCACATCATATGTACGGAATGTCTGGATTTGTGGACAAATTGAATATCTAGAACTGTGCAAATTCAACGAGAAATTGAGTACGTTATCTATATAGAAGCTCCGGATTTTGAGAAAAATAGAATATCCAAAACCGTGTAAATTCAACGGGAAATTGTGTACATTAAATATACGGACTCTCTGGATTTATAGTGAAATTGAATATCCAGAACTGTGTATATTTACCGATGAATTGTGTAAATTATATGTATGGAATATCCAGACTTGCAGACAAATTTAATATCTAGAACTGCGTAAATACAACGAAAAATTGAGTACAATATATGTATAGAAACTCTGGATTTTGAGAAAAATGGAATATCTAAAACAGAGAAAATTCTACAGGAAATTGTGTACGTCGAACGTACGAATTGTTTGGATTTGCAGAGAAATTGAATATCCTGAACTGTGTGAATTAGACGATGAATTATGTATTATATGTACGAAATGTCTGGATTTCTAGACAAATTGAATATCCAGAACTGCGTAAATTCAGTGGAAAACCGAGCACATTATATGTACGAAACATTTGGATTTACAGACAAATTGAATATCCAGAACTACGTAAATTCAACGAGAAATTGAGTACATTATCTGTGCTGAGGCTCTTGATTTTGGGAAAAATGTAATATCCAAAGCCGTGTAAGTTCAACAGGAAATTGGGTACATTAATTGCACGGATTGTCCGGATTTACAGAGAAATTGAATATCCAGAACTGTGTGAATTAGCCGATGAATTATGTACATTATATGTACGGAATTTCTGGATTTGTAGACAAATTGAATATCCGAAACTGAATAAATTCAATGGCCAATCGAGCACATTATATTTACGGAACGTTTGGATTTGCAGACAAATTGAATATCTAGAACTGCGCAAATTCAACGAGAAATTGAGAACGTTATCTGTATAGAAGCTCCGGATTTTGAGAAAAGTAGAATATCCAAAACCGTGTAAATTCAACGGAAAATTATGTACATTAAATATACGGACTATCTGGATTTACAGTGAAATTGAATATCTAGAACTGTGTATATTTGCTGATGAATTGTGTAAATTATATGTACGGAACATTTGGACTTGCAGACAAATTGAACATCCGGAACAGAGTAAATACAATGGGAAATTGAGAACAATAAATGTATAGAAACTCTGGATTTTGAGAAAAATGGAATATCTAAAACAAAGTAAATTCTACGGGAAATTGTGTACGTGAAATGTACGAATTGTTTGGATTTGCAGAGAAATTGAATATCCTGAATTGTGTGAATTAGACGATGAATTATGTACATTATATGTACAAAATGTCTGGATTTCAAGACAAATTGAATATCCAGAACAACGTAAATTCAATGGGAAATCGAGCACATTATATGTACAGAACGTCTGGATATTCAGACAAATTGAATATCCAGAACTGCGTAAATTCAACGAAAAATTGTATACATTATCTGTGCAGAATCTCTAGATTTTGGGAAAAATGTAATGTCCAAAGCCGTGTAAATTCAACGGGAAATTGTGTACATTATATGCACGGATTGTCTGGATTGACAGAGAAATTGAATATCAAGAACTGTGTGAATTAGCCGATGAATTATGTACATTATATGTACGAAATTTCTGGATTTGCAAAAAAATTGAATATTTGGAACTGCATAAATTCAATGGAAAATCAAGCACATTATGTGTACGAAACGTCTGGATTTGCAAACAAATTGAATATCTAGAATTGCGCAAATTCAACGAGAAATTAAGTACGTTATCTGTATAGAAGCTCCGGATTTTGAGAAAAATAGAATATCCAAAACCGTGTAAATTCAACGGGAAATTGTGTATACTAAATATACGGACTGTCTGGATTTACAGTGAAATTGAATAGCCAGAACTGTGTATATTTGCCGATGAATTGTGTAAATTATGTGTACGGAACTGCATAAATACAACGGGAAATTGAGTACAATATATGTATAGAAACTTTGGAGTTTGAGAAAAAATGGAAATCTAAAACAGAGTAAATTCTACGGGAAATTGTGTACGTGAAACGTACGAATTGTTTGCATTTACAGAGAAATTGAATATCCTGAACTGTGTGAATTAGACAATGAATTATATACATTATACGTATGGAATGTCTAGATTTTCAGACAAATTGAATATCTAAAACTGCGTAAATTCAATGGGAAATCGAGCACATTATATGTACGGAACGTCTGGATTTACATACAAATTGAAGATCCAGAACTGCATAAATTCAACGAGAAATTGAGTACATTATCTGTGCAGAAGCTCTAGATTTTGGGAAAAATGTAATATCCAAAGCCGTGTAAATTCAAGGGGAAATTGTGTACATTAAATGCACGAACTGTCTGGATTTATAGAGAAATTGAATATCCAGAACTGTGCGAATTAGCCGATGAATTATGTATATTATATGTATGGAATTTCTGGATTTGTAGACAAATTAAATACCCAGAACAGCGTAAATTCAATGGAAAATCGAGCACATTATGTGTATGGAACGTCTGGACCTACAGACCAATTGAATATCTTGAACTGTGTAAATTCAATGAGAAATTGAGTGCATTATCTGTACAAATACTCTGGATTTTGAGAAAAATTGAATATCCAAAACCGTGTAAATTCAACGGGAAATTGTGTACATTAAATGCACAGATTGTCTGGATTTACCAGGAAATTGAATATCCAGAACTGTGTATATTTGCCGATGAATTATGTAAATTATGTGTATCGAATGTCTGGATTTGTAGACAAATTGAATATCCAAAACTGTGGAAATGCAACGGGAAATTGAGTGCAATATATGTACAGAAACTCTAGATTTTGGGAAAAATGGAACATCCAAAACAGAGTAAATTCAACGGAATATTATGTACGTGAAATATATGGATTGTTTGGATTTGCAGAGAAATTGAATATTAAGAACTGTGTGAATTAGCCGATGAATTATTTACATTATATGTTCAGAATTTCTAGATTTGCAGACAAATTGAATATCCAGAACTGCGTAAATTCAATGGGAAATCGAGCATATTGTATGTTCAGATCGTCCGGATTTGCAGGCAAGTTAAATATCCAGAACTGTGTAAATTCAACGAGAAATTGAGTACATTATCTAAACAGAAGCTCTGTGTTTTGAGAAAAATAGAATATCCAAAACCATGTAAATTCAATGGGAAATTGTGTACATTAAATATATGGATTGTCTGGATTTACAGAGAAATTGAATATCTAGAACTGTGTATATTTGCCGATGAATTGTGTAAATTATATGTACAGAACATCTGGATTTGCGGACAAATTGAATATCTAGAACTGCATAAATACAACGGAAAATTGAGTACAATATATGTACAGAAACACCGAATTTTGAGAAAAATGGAATATCTAAAATAGAATAAATTCTACGGGAAATGTTGTTCGTGAAATGTACGAATTGTTTGGATTTGCAGAGAAATTGAATATCCTGAACTGTGTGAATTACCGATGAATTATGTACATTATATGTACGAAATGTCTGGATTTGCATACAATTTGAATATCCAGAACTGCGTAAATTCAATGGGAAATCGAGCACATTATATGTGCGAAACGTCTGGATTTATAGACAAATTGAGTATCCAAAACTTCGTAAATTCAACTAGAAATTGAGTACATTATCTGTATAGAAGCTCTGGATTTTGAGAAAAATGTAATATGCAGAGCCGTGTAAATTCAACAAGAAATTGTGTACATTAAATGCACGGATTGTCTGGATTTACGGAGAAATTGAATATCCAGAACTGTATGAATTAGCCGATAAATTATGTGCATTATTTGTACGGAATTTCTAGATTTGCAGACAAATTGAATATCCAAAACTGCGTAAATTCATTGGAAAATCGAGCACATTATATGTACGAAATGTCTGGATTTGCAAACAAATTGAATATCTAGAATTGCATAAATTCAAATAAAAATTGAGTACATTATCTATATAGAAGCTTTGGATTTTGAGAAAAATTGAATATCCAAAACCGTGTGAATTCAATGGGAAATTGTGGACATTAAATATACGAATTGTCTGGATTTTCTGAGAAATTGAATATCCAGAACTATGTATATTTGCTGATGAATTATGTAAATTATGTGTATGGAATGTCTGGATTTGCAGACAAATTGAATATCTAGAACTTTGCAAATACAATGGGAAATTGAGTGCAATGTATGTACAGAAACTTTGCATTTTAAGAAAAATGGAATAATCAAAACATAGTAAATTCAACGGAAAATTGTGTACGTGAAATGTACAGATTGTTTGGATTTGTAGGGAAATTGAACATCCAGAACTGTGTGAATTAGCCAATGAATTATATACATTTTATGTACGAAATTTCTGGATTTGCAGACAAATTGAATATCTAGAACTACGTAAATTCGATGGAAAATCAAGCACATTATATGTACGAAACGTCGGGATTTACAAAAAAAATTGAATATCCAGAGCTACGTAAATTCAACGAGAAATTGAGTACATTATCTATACAGAAGCTGTGGATTTTGGGAAAAATTTAATATCCAAAACCGTGTAATTTCAACGGGAAATTATGTACATTAAATGTACGGATTGTCTAGATTTACAGTGAAATTTAATATCCAGAACTGTGTGAATTAGCCGATGAATTATGTACATTATATGTATGAAATTTCTGGATTTGCAGACAAATTGAATATCCAAAACTACGTAAATTCAATGGAAAATCAAGCACATTATATGTACGGAATGTTTGGACTTGCAGATAAATTGAATATCTAGAACTGCGTAAATTCAACGAGAAATTGAGTACATTATCTGTACAGAAACTCTGGATTTTGAGAAAAATGGAATATCCAGAACCGTTTAAATTCAACCGAAAATTGTGTACATTAAATGCACGAATTGTCTAGAACAGTGTATATTTGCTGATGAATTGTGTAAATTATATGCATGGAATGTTTGTATTTGCAAACAAATTGAACATCCAGAACTGCTGAAATTCAACAACGAATTGAGTACCTTATATGTACGGAGTGTGGATTTGCAGGCAAATTGAACATTATACGTATAGAAATTTCGAATTTTGAGAAAAATGGAAAATCCAAAACAGTGTAAATTCCACAGAAAATTATGTACGTTAATTGTACGGATTGTCTGGATTTGCAGAGAAATTGACTTTCAAGAACTGTGTGAATTAGCCGATGAATTGTGTACATTACACGTACGGAATGTCTGGATTTGCAGACAAATTGAATATCCAGAACTACGTAAATTCAATGGAAAATCCAGCTAATTATATGTATGGAATGTTTGGATTTACAGACAAATTGAATATCCAAAACTGCGTAAATTCAACGAGAAATTGAGTACATTATCTGTACAGAAGCTCTGTATTTTAGGAAAAATGGAATATCCAAAAGCATGTAAATTCAACGGGAAATTGTGTACATTAAATATACGGATTGTCTGAATTTACAGAGAAATTAAAGATCCAGAACTGTGTATATTTGCCGATGAATTGTGTAAATTATATGTATGGAATGTCTGGATTTGCAGACCAATTGAATAACTAGAGCTGCTGAAATTGAACTGCAAATTGAGTACATTATACGTACGGATTGTCTGGATTTGTAGACATACTGAATATGCAGAACTATGTAAATTCAACGAAAAATTAAGTACAATATATGTACAAAAACTCTGGATTTTGATAAGAATGGAATATCCAAAACAAAGTAAATTTAACGAAAAATTGTGTATGTTAAATGTACGGATTGTCTGGATTTGCAGAGAAATTGAATATCCAGAACTATGTGAATTAGCTGATGAATTATATACATTATATGTTCAAAATTTCTGGACTTGTAGAGAAATTGAATATCTAGAACTGCATAAATTCAATGTGAAATCGAGCACATTATATGTACGGAACGTCTGGATTTGTAGACAAATTGAATATTCAAATCTACGTAAATTTAACGAGAAATTGAGTACATTATCTGTACTGAAGCTCTGAATTTTGAGAAAAATGGAATATCCAAAACCGTGTAAATTCAACAGGAAATTGTGTACGTTAAATATACGGATTGTCTGGATTTACAAAGAAATTGAATATCCAGAACTGTGTATATTTGCCGACGAATTGTGTAAATTATGTGTAAGGAATGTCTAGATTTGCAGACCAGTTAAATATCCAGAACTGCTGAAATTCAACAGCAAATTGAGTACCGTATATGAACGAATTTTCTGGATTTGCAGACAAATTGAATATCTAGAACTGTGTAAATTCAACGCGAAATTGAGTACAATATATGTTCAGAAAATTTGGAATTTGATAAGAATAGAATATCCAAAACATAGTAAATTCAACGAAAAATCATGTACGTTAAATATATGGATTGTCTGCATTTGCAGAGAAATTGAATATCCAGAAATGTGTGGATTAGCCGATGAGTTATGTACAATATATGTACAAAATTTTTGATTTTGCAGACAAATTGAATATCTAAAACTGCGTAAATTCAATGGGAAATCGAGCACATTATATGTATGGAACGTTCGGATTTGCAAACAAATTGAATATCCAGAACTGCATAAATTCAACGAGAAATTGTGTACATTATCTGTACAGAAGTTCTAGATTTTGAGAAAAATGGAATATCCTAAACCGTGTAAATTCAACGGGAAATTGTATACAGTAAATGCACAGATTGTTTGGATTTACAGAGAAATTGAATATCCAAGACTGTGCATATTTGCCGCTGAATTGTGTAAATTATATGCATGGAATGTCTGGATTTGCGGACAAATTGAACATCCAGAACTGCTGAAATTCAATGACAAATTGAGTACCTTATATGTATGGAGTGTCTAGATTTGCAGACAAATTGAATATCAGGAACTGTGTAAATTCAACGAAAAATTGAGTGCAATAAATGTACAGAAACTCTAGATTTTTAGAAAAATTGAATATCCAAAACACTGTAAATTCAATGAAAATTTGTGTATGATAAATGTACGGATTGTCTAGATTTGCAGAGAAATTGAATATCTAGAACTGCGTAAATTAGCGGATGAGTTGTGTACGTTGTTTGTACGGAATATCTGGATTCTCAGACAAATTGAATATCTAGAACTGCGTAAATTCAATGGGAAATCGAGTGTGTTATTTGCACAGAATGTCTGGATGTGTAGACAAATTGAATATCCAGAACTGCGTAAATTCAATGAGAAATTCAGTACATTATATGTACAGAAGCTCCGGATTTTGAGAAAAATGAAATATCAAAAACCATTAAAATTTAACGGGAAATTGTGTAAATTAAACGCACAGATTGTCTGGATTTATAGAGAAATTGAATATCTAGAACTGTGTATATTTGCCGATGAATTGTGTACATTATATGTACAGAGTGTCGGGATTTGCAGACAAATTGATTATCTAGAACTGCATAAATTCAATGGGAAATCGAGCACATTATATGTACGGAAAGTCTGAATTTGCAGACAAATTGAATATCTAGAACTGTGTAAATTCAACGAGAAATTGAGTACATTATCTGTACAAATGCTCTAGATTTTCAAAAAAATGGAATATCCAAAACCGTGAAAATTCAACCGAAAAAAATGTACATTAAATATACGGATTGTCTGGATTTACAGAGAAATTAAATATCCAGAATTGTGTCTATTTGCCAATGAATTGTGCAAATTATAAGTGTAGAATCTCTGGATTTGCAGACAAATTGAATATTTAGAACTGCTGATATTCAACGGCAAATTAAGTACATTATATGTACGGAGTGTCTGGATTTGCAGACAAATTGAATATCTAGAACTGTGTAAATTCAACGGGAAATTGAGTACAATATATGTGTACAGAAATTCTGGATTTTGAGAAAAATGGAATATCCTAAACAGTGTAAGTTCAACGGAAAATTGTGCACGTTAAATTTATGTATTGTTTGGATTTGCAGAGAAATTGAATATCCAGAACTGTGTGAATTAGCCGATGAATTATGTAAACGTACGAAGTTTTACAATTTGTTGACAAATTGAATATCCAGAACTGCGTAAATTCAATGGAAAATTGAGCACATTATATGTACAGAACATCTGGATTTGCAGACAAATTGAATATCCAGAACCTCGTAAATTCAACAACAAATTGAGTACATTATCTGTACAGAATCTCCAGATTTTGAGAAAAATGGAATATCCAAAATCGCGTAAATTCAAATGAAAATTGTGTACAGTAATTGCACAGATTGTCTGAATTTACAGTGAAATTGAATATCTAGAACAGTGTATATTTGCCGATGAATTTTGTACATTATATGTATGGAATGTCTGGATTTGCAGACAAATTAAATATCCAGAACGGCTGAAATTCAAGGAAAAATTGAGTACATTATATGTACGGATTGTCAAGATTTACAAAGAAATTGAATATCCAAAACTGTGTGTATTTGCCGATGAATTGCATAAATTTTATGTATGGAATATCTGGATTTACAAACAAATTGAATATCCAGAACAACTGAAATTCAACGGCAAATTGAGTACAATATATGTATGGAGTGTCTGGATTTACAGACAAATTGAATATCCAGAATTGCGTAAATTCAATGGGAAATTGAGTAAAAAATATGTACAGAAACTCTGGATTTTGAGAAAAATATAATATCCAAAACAGCGTAAATTCAACAGAAATTTGTGTACGTTAAATTTATGGATTGTCTAGATTTGCTGAGAAATTGAATATCCAGAACTGTGTGAATTAGCCGATGAATTATGTACATTATATGTTTGGAATTTCTAGATTTGCTGGCAAATTGAATATCCAAAACTACGTAAATTCAACGAAAAATTGAGCAAATTATATGTACGGAACATCTATATTTGCAGATAAATTGAATATCCTGAACTGCGTAAATTCAACGAGAAATTGAGTACATTATCTATACAGAAGCCCTGGATTTTGAGAAAAATGGAATATCCAATTCCGTGTAAATTCAACGAGAAATTGTGCACAATAAATATACGGATTTTCTGGATTTACAGAGAAATTGAATATTCAGAACTGTGTATATTTGCAGATGAATTGGCTAAATTATACGTATCGAATGTTTGGATTTACAAACAAATTGAATATCCAAAACAGTGTATATTTGCAGATGAATTGGCTAAATTATACGTATAGAATGTTTGGATTTGCAGACAAATTGAATATCCAGAATTGCTGAAATTCAATGGCAAATTGAATAGATTATATGTGTGGAGTGTCTGGATTTGCAGACAAATTGAATATCAAGAACTGTGTAAATTCAACGGAAAATTGAGTACAACATATGTACAGGAACTCTGGATTTTGGGAAAAATGGAATATCCAAAATAGTGTAAGTTCAACGAAAAATTGTGTACGTTAAATTTACGTTTTGTCTGGATTTGTTGAGAAATTAAATATTCAGAACTGCGTGCATTAGCCAATGAATTATATAAATTATATGTATGGAATGTCTGAATTTGCAAATAAAATTGAATATCTAGAACTGCATAAATTCAATGGGAAATCGAGCACATTATATGTGTGGAATGTCTGGATTTGCAGACAAATTGAATATCCAGAACTGCATAAATTCAACGAGAAATTGATTACATTATCTGTACTGAAGCTGTGGATTTTGAGAAAAATGGAATATCCAAAACTGTGTAAATTGAACGGGAAATTCTGTACATTAAAGATACGGACTGTCTGGATTTACAGAGAAATTGAATATCTAGAACTGTGTATATTTGTCGATGAATTTTTGAAAATTACATGTATAGAATGTCTGGATTTGCAGACAAATTAAATATCCAGAATTGCTGAAATTCAACGGCAAATTGAGTACATTATATGTATGGAATGTCTGGATTGGCAACCAAATTGCATATCCAGAACTGTGTAAATTCAACGGGAAATTAAGTACAATATTTGTACTAAAACTCTAGATTTTGAGAAAAAATGAATATTCAAAACAATGTAAATTCAAGGAAAAATTGTGTACGTTAAATTTATGGATTGTTTGGATTAGCAAAGAAATTGAATATTCAGAACCGTATGAATTGGCCGATGAATTATATGCATTATATGCACGAAATTTCTGGATTTGCAGACAAATCGAATATCCAGAACTGCGTAAATTCAATGAGAAATTGAGTACATTATCTGTGCAGAGGCTTTGGATTTTGAGAAAAATGGAATATCCAAAACCGTGTAAATTAAACCGGAAATTGAGTTCATTAAATGCACAGATTGTCTGGATCTACAGAGAAGTTGAATGTCTAGAACTGTGTATATTTGCCGATGGATTATGTAAATTATATGTGTGGATTGTCTGGATTTGTAGATAAATTGAATATCCAAAACTGCTGAAATTCAACGGCAAATTGAGTACTTTATATGTACGGAGTCTGGATTTACAAACAAATTGAATATTATATGTATAGAAACTTTGGATTTTTAGAAAAATGAAATATGCAAAACAGTGCAAATTCAACTGAAGATGTTGTACGTTAAATATACAGATTGTCTGAATTTGCATTGGAATTGAATTTCCAGAACTGTGTGAATTTGCTGATGAATTGTGTACATTATATGTACGGAATGTCTGGATTTGCAGACAAATTGAATATCCATAGCTGCGTAAATTCAATGGGAAATCAAGCACATTATATGTACAGAACGTCTGGATTTGCAGACAAATTGAATATCCAGAACTGCGTAAATTCAACGAGAAATTGAGTACATTATCTATTCAAAAGCTTTGGATTTTGAGAAAAAAGGAATATCCCATTCTATGTAAATTCAACGGGAAATTTTGCACATTAAATATACAGATTGTCTGGATTTACAAAGAAACTAAATATCCAGAATAGTGTATATTTGCCGATGAATTGTGTAAATTATATGTATGGAATGTCTGGATTTGTAGACAAATTGAATATCCAGAACTGCTGAAATTCAACGGCAAATTGAGTACATTATATGTACAGAGTTTCTGGTTTTACAGACAAATTGAATATCCAGTACTGTGTAAATTCAACGGAAAATTAAGCACAATATATGTGCAGAAACTCTGGATTTTGAGAAAAATAGAATATCCAAAACAGTGTAAATTCAACCGAAAATTGCGTACGTTATATTTACGGATTGTCTGTATTTGCGTAGAAATTGAATATTCAAAACCGTGTGAATTAGCCAATGAATTGTGTACATTATATGCACAGAATTTCTGGATTTGCAGACAAATTGAATATCTAGAACAACGTAAATTCAATGGGAAATCGAGCACATTATATGTACAGAACGTCTGGATTTACAGACAAATTGAATATCCAGAACAGCGTAAATTCAATGGGAAATCGAGTACATTATATGCACGGAACGTCTGGATTTGTAGACAAATTGAATATCCAAAACTGCGTAAATTCAACAAGAAATTGAGTACATTATCTGTGCAGATACTCTGGATTTTGAGAAAAATGAAATAGCCAAAACAGTGTATAATCAACTGAAAATTGTGTTCATTAAATGCACGGATTGTCTGGATCTATAGAGAAATTGAATATCTAGAACTGTGTTTATTTGCCGATGAATTGTGTAAATTATATGTATGGAATGTCTGGATTTCCAAACAAATTGAATATCCAGAACTGTGCAAATTCAACGCGAAATTGACTATAATATATGTACAGAAACTCTGTATTTTGGAAAAATGGAATATCTAAAATAGTGTAAATTTAACGAAAAATTGTGTACGTTAAATGTACCGATTGCCTAGATTTGTAGAAAAATTGAATATCCATAACTATGTGAATTAGCCGATGAATTGCGTACATTATACGGATGAAATGTCTGGATTTACAGGCAAATTGAATATCCAGATTGTGTAAATAAAATAGGAAATTGAGTACATTATATGTATTGAAACTCTGGATTTAGAGAAAAATGGAATATCCAAAACAGTGTAAACTCAACCGAAAATTATGTACGTTAAATGTACGGATTGTCTGGACTTGCAGAGAAATTGAATATCCAGAACTGTGTGAATTATCCGATGAATTGTTTATATTATATGTACAGAATGTCTGGATTTGAAGACAAATTGAATATCCAAAACTACGTAAATTCAATGGGAAATTGAGCACATTATACGTACGGAACGTCTAGATTTACAGACAAATTGAATATCTAGAAATGTGAAAATTCAACAAGAAATTGATTATATTATCTGTACAAAAGCATTGGATTTTGAGAAAAATGGAATATCCAAAACCGTGTAAATTCAACGGGAAATTGTGTGCATTAAATATACAGATTGTCTGGATTTATAAAGAAATTGAATATCCAAAACTGTGTGAATTAGCTGATGCACTATGTACATTATATGTACCGATTTTCTTGATTTGCACACAAATTGAATATCAAGAACTGTGTAAATTTAACTGGAAATTGAGTATAACATATGTACAGAATCTCTGGATTTTGAGAAAAATGAAATATCCAAAACCGTGTAAATTCAACGGAAAATTGTGTACGTTAAATTTACGGATTGTCTAAATTTGCAGAGAAATTGAATATCCAAAAAACTGTGAATTAGCCGATGAATTATGTACATTACATGTGCGAAATTTTTGGATTTGCAGGCAAATTGAATATCCAGAACTGCGTAAATTTTATGGGAAATCGAGCACATTATATGTATGGAACGTCTAGATTTGCAGACAAATTAAATATCCAGAACTGCGTAAATTCAATGGAAAATCGAGCACATTATATGTACGGAATGTCTGGATTTACAGACAAATTGAATATCCAGAACTGCATAAATTCAATGAGAAATTGAGTACATTATCTGTACAAAACCTCTGGATTTTGAGAAAAATGGAATGTCCAAAATCGAGTAAATTCAACCGAAAATTGTATACATTAAATGCACGGATTGTCTAGATTTACAGAGAAATTGAATATCCAAGACTGTGTATATTTGCCGATGAATTGCGTAAATTTATGTATGGAATGTCTGGATTTGCAGACAAATTAAATATCCAGAACTGTTAACTTCAACAGCAAATTGAGTACCTTATATGTACGTAGTGTCTAGATTTGCAGACAAATTGAACTTTATATGTACTGAAACACTGGATTTTGTGAAAAATGGAATATAAAAAACAATGTAAATTCAACGAAAAATTGTGTACGTTAAATGTACGGATTGTCTGGATTTGCAAAGAAATCGAATCCCCAGAACTGTGTGAATTAGGCGATGAATTGTGCACATTATATGTATGGAATGTCAGGATTTGCAGACAAATTCAATATCCAGAGTTGCGTAAATTCAACGGGAAAATGAGCACAATATATGTACGGAACGTCTGGATTTGCAAACAAATTGAATATCTAGAACTGCGTAAATTCAATGAGAAATTGATTACATTATCTTTACAGAAGCTTTGGATTTGGAGAAAAATGGAATATCCAAAATTGTGTAAATTCAACTGAAAATTGTGTACATTAAATATATAGATTATCTGGATTTACAGAGAAATTGAATATCCAGAACTATGTATATTTGCCGATGAATTGTGTAAATTATATGTATGGAATGTCTAGATTTGCAGACAAATTGAATATCCAGAACTGTTAAAATTCAACGGCAAATTGAGTACCTTATATGTACGGAGTGTCTGGATTTGCAGACAAATTGAACAGTATATGTATGGAAACTTTGGATTTTAAGATAAATGGAATATCCAAAACAGTGTAAATTCAACGGAAAATTATGTATGTTAAATGTACGAATTGTCTGGATTTGTAGAGAAATTGAATATTCAGAACTGTGTGAATTAGCCGATGAATTGTGTACATTACATGTACGAAATTTCTAGATTTGTAGACAAATTAAACATCCAAAACTGCGTAAATTCAATGGGAAATCGAGTACAATATATGTACAAAACGTCTGAATTTACAGACAAATTAAATATCCATGACCGTGTAAATTCAACGAGAAATTGAGTACATTATTTGTACAGAAGCTCTGAATTTTGAGAAAAATGGAATATACAGAACCGTGTAAATGCAGCTGGAAATTGTGTACATTAAATGCATGGACTGTTTGGATTTACAGAGAAATTGAATATCTAGAACTGTGTATATTTGCCGATGAATTGTGTACATTATTTGTGTGGAATGTCTTGATTTGCAAACAAATTGAATATCCAGAACTACTGAAATTCAACAGGAAATTGAGTACATTATATGTACGGAGTATCTGGATTTCTAGACAAATTGAATATCCCGGAATTTTGTAAATTCAAACGCGAAATTGAGTACATTATATGTATAGAAACTCTGGATTTTGAGAAAAATGGAATATCCAAAGCAGTGTAAATTCATCGAAAAATTGTGTACGTTAAATGTACGGATTGTCTAGATTTGCAGAGAAATTGAATATCCAGAACTGTGTAAATTGGCCAATGAATTGTGTACATTATATGTATGGAACGTCTGGATTTGCAGACAAATTGATTTTTTAGAACTGCGTAAATTCAATGGAAAATCGAGCACATTTTATGTACGAAACGTTGGGTTTGCATAAAAATTTAATATCCAGAATTGCGTAAATTCAACGAAAATTGAGTACACTATCTGTACAGAAGCTCTGAATTTTGAGAAAAATGTAATATCCAAAACAGTGTAAATTCAACGGGAAACTGTGTACATTAAATATACAGATTGTCTGGATTTGCAGAGAAATTGTTATTCAGAACTGTGTAAATTAGCTGATGAATTGTGTACACCATATGTACGGAATGTCTAGATTTGTAGACAAATTTAAAATCCGAAACTGCGTAAATTCAATGGAAAATTGAGTACATTATATGTATAGATACTCTGAATTTAGAGAAAAATGGAATTTCCAAAATAGTGTAAATTGAACGGGAAATTGTGCACATTAAATATACAGATTGTCTAGATTTGCGGAGAAATTGAATATCCAATAATGTGTGAATTGGCCGATGAATTTTGTAAATTAGATGTATTGAATGTCTGGATTTGCAAACAAATTTAATATCCAGAACTGTGTAAATTCAACGAAAATTGTGTAAATTATTTGTACGGAAACTTTGGATTTTGCGAAAAATGGAATATACAATGTTGTGTAAATTCAACGAAAAATTGTGTACGTTAAATGTACGGATTGTTTGGATTTGCAGAGAAATTGAATATCAAGAACTGTGTGAATTAGCTGATGAATTGTGTACATTATATGTATGGAATGTCTGGATTTTTAAACAAATTGAATATTCAGAACTGCGTAAATTCAATGGGAAATCGAGCACATTATATGTACAGAACGTCTGGGTTTGCTGAATAATTGAATATTCAGAACTGCGAAAATTCAACGAGAAATTGAGTATATTGTCTATACCAAAGCTCTGGATTTTGAGAAAAATAAAATATCCAAAACCGTGTAAATTCAACGAAAAGTTGTGTACAATAAATATACGAATTGTCTGGATTTGCAAAGAAATTGAATATTCAGAATTGTGTAAATTAGCGATGAATTTTGTACACTATATGTACGGAATGTCTGGATTTGCAGACAAATTGAAAATTCAGAATTGCGTAAATTCAACGGGAAATTAAGTACATTATATGTATAGAAACTCTGGATTTTGAGAAAAACGAAATATCCAAAACAGTGTAAATTCAACGGGAAATTGTGTGCGTTAATGTACTGATTGTCTGGATTTGCAGAGAAATTGAATATCCAGAATTGTGTAAATTAGTCGATGAATTGTGTACATTATATGTACGGAACGTCTAGATTTGCAGACAAATTGAATATCCAGAACTGAGTAAATTCAACCGGAAATTGAGTACATTATATGTACAGAAACTCTGGATTTTGAGAAAAATGGAATATAAAAAACAGTGTAAACTCAACGGGAAATTGTGTACATTAAATATACGGGTTGTCTGGATTTGCAGAGAAATTGAATATCCAGAACTATGTAAATTCAACGGGAAGTTGAGTACAATACATGTACAGAAACTCTAGATTTTGAGAAAAATAGAATATCCAAAATAGTGTAAATTCAACGGGAAATTGTGTACATTAAATGTACGGATTTTCTAGTTTGCATAGAAATTGAATATCCAAAACTGTGTAAATTGGTTGATGAATTGTGTACATTATATGTACGGAATGTCTGGATTTGCAGACAAATTGAATATCTAGAACTGCGTATGTTCAACGGGAAATTAAGTACATTATATGTACAGAAACTTTGGATTTTGTGAAAAATGGAATATCCAAAACAGTGTAAATTCAACGAAAAATTGTGTACATTAAATGTACGGATTGTCTGGATTTTCGAAAAAATTGAATATCCAAAACTATGTAAGTTAGCCGATGAATTGTGTACATTATATGTACGGAATGTCTGGATTTGCAAACAAATTGAATATCTAGAACTACGTAAATTCAACGGGAAATTGAGTAAATTGTTTGTGCAGAAACTTTGAATTTTGATAAAAATGGTATATGCACAACAGTGTAAATTCAACAGGAAATTGTGTACATTAAATGTACGGATTGTCTGGATTTGCAGAGAAATTGAATATCCAGAACTGTGTAAATTATCCGATGGATTGTGAACATTATATATTCGATGCATTGCGTAAATTCAATGGGATATTGTGCATGTACATTATATGTACGGAGTCGTTGAATTTGTAGAAAAATTGAATATCCAGAATTGTGCAAGCTTAACAGGAAATTTTGTACATTATATATGTACAAAATGTCTAATTTTACCGAAAAATTGAATATCCAGAAGTGCGTAAATTCAACGGGAAATTGTGTACATTATATTTTCAAAATGTCTGGATTTGCAAAAAAATTGAATATCCAGAAGTGTGTAAATTTAACAAGATATTTTGTACATTATATGTACGGAATGACTAGATTTGCAAAGAAATAAAATATCTAGAAATGCGTAAATTCAATGGAAAATTGTGTACATTAGATGTACGAATTGTCTGGATTTACTGAAATTTTGAATATCTTGAATTGCATAAATTCAGCGGAAAGTTTTGTAAATTAGGTGTACTAATTGTTTGGATTTGTTGAAAATCTGAATTTTGTAGATACATTGATTATATTGAATTGCATAAATTTAACGGGAAATTCTGTATATTAAATATACAAATTGTCTGGATTTGCAGAAAATTTGAATTCTGCAGATACGTTGAATATACATAATTTTGTAAATTCAACGAGAAATTGTGCACATTAGATGTACGGAATGTCTAGATTTGAAGTAGATTTGAATTCTGTCGAGTTGCATCTAAGTATTGAACACGTGGTATGTGTCATATACACAACGAAACTACATGTCACTAATTGACATGAATAGGGGCTAGGGCTGTCCACGGGTCGGGCCGGGTCGGTTTTCGACCCAGCCCGGACCCGACCCACCGCGGTCGGGTGGAAGGCGGAGGGACCCGAATTCGACCGCCGGCGTCAATCGGTCGAGTCGGTTTTGGGTTTGGATAGTGTTCGGTCGGTTCGCCGAATTCTGCAAATGTCGCCGGAATCTTCAAAAGAGTCGCCGGAATTTTCAAAAACTCAGTACATTTGCTCTGAAAATCGCTGAAATAAGCTCGAATCTCACCAAATATGGCCGAGATCTCGTCGAAATCAGCTTGGATCTCCTTGAATCTCGCCGGAAATTAGTTTGGATCTCCTCGAATCTCGCTGGATTTCACCAAGTATGGTCCAGATCTCGCCAAAATCCACTTGGATCTCCTCAAATCTCGCCGGATCTCACCAAATAAGGTCGAGATCTCCTCGAATCTAAGCTTGATCTTGCCGGAGTTCATGGCTTTGTATATTACATCGGTCGGGTCGGGTGGCTCAGGTTTTGGAGAAGAAAACCCGCCACTCGACCCGCCGGCATCGGGTGGAAGGCATGAAAACCCGTCACCGATCGATGGAAGGGTCGGTTCGGGCTAAAATCGGGTGAAAATCGGGCGGGTTCGTCGGGCTGGCGGGTCTGGGTCGGGTCTGGACAGCCCTAATAGGGGCAATTACACATGTGGTAGATAATACACCTTATAAAGCATGAGTATGTATCTACCTTATAAGCCTTGAATGCATACCCATACTCCAAGGACAAGATGCATCCATGGTTTGGGAGGGGTTGACACCTAATCGCGAATGTTTGTCATCCGAAGTGCATGAGAAACCTTTGAAACATATTGTATGCACAATATATTTTCATCATGCATAGTAGGAATGTAGACATGTCCACACCTAGAAGGTGTGGCCCAAAGCAAGATACAAAAATATAGACATCCACACCCAAAAGGTATGGCCCAAAGCATAGTGCAAGAAATGAAAACCTAATCTAGGAAAGTAGCTAGACAAGGTTCTAAAAGAAAGTCTAAGGAAAAAGCGTACCTCTTGGAGGGGCTAAACCCTTAGGGTCTATAGATCTATATCTTTTCATTTGCTTCTCTAAAGCCTAATGTGTACTCCATCCATCACATGCAAACAAACAAGCATCAAACAAAGGAAGTAGTGAAGCAAAGCAAATAAAAGCATTATATCAACCACATACAAGGGTATGGGCATAAACATATTAAAAGCATCGCACATACAAGGCATTAGACATTGCACAAAAGGATTTTGAAAAGTAGGAAGGCTTTCTTGCAATTTTAGAAAGATTTGGGAAAAAATTCCATTTTGGCAATTTTGGGGAAAAATATGGGTCAAAATATGATTTTGGGAAAGTTTTAGGTAAATATAAATATATGACAAGTTTGTTGAACAAAATGCAAATATAACTAAGTTATAGACCACTATGCAAATATGACAAAGTTCCATGACATAAAGCGAACATGGCAAATATGATGGCATATTGAATTATTATGAAAAAGATAGCCGTAGACCCTTTTTCTTAATATTTGGGCTAAAACTTATTAAAAAGTGAGATGGGTTAATTCTAAAGGTGGACCTGGGCTATGCTCTAAAGGCCGATAGGCTTGAGCTAGTGAATTGAGAGAAGTTCAGAGATTTGAACCCATATCATCCCCAGATTGGGCCCAGGGCACTCATCTGGCCCAAATCTTACTTAGGGAACCGGTTCGGACCCAGCTAAACGGGTCTGGCTGACCCGCTTCAAAAATCTTTCCCTAACCTACCGTTTACCTCTGGATCTTGAACTTCCAGAGCCTTCACTCTCTCTCACACCCGAGCCTCCATGGCCCAGTACCTTGATCTCATCACTCCGATCACCAGCACCACCACTACGGCGGTCTTCTCCATCTCCGAACCAAGTCTCTCAACCTCGAAATCTCTCTCTACTCCTCGGATCTGAATTGTCTCTCTATCACAGACCACCATGGCCGAAGCCTCTCAGGCTCATCACCGCCACCAATGGCGGTGGTTTCACATCTCAGCCTCAACTTCTCTCTAAAACCGAAACTTATAACCTCTCTCGCTATGGATCGGTCTCACCCTCTCTTCGATCTAAACAAGGCACAGCCTCCTGGCTCCGTTGTGAAGCCCAGCCGCCGCCACCACCACGATGGTGGTTCCCAACCTCTCATCCTTTCTCTCTCTAGACCCGAGCCAAACACTTCATATTTATACGATCTCTCTCTCTCTAAAACCTAGAACTCAAACTCTCGACCTACTACGTAGGAGAGCCCCAAACGGCGCGTGGAACTTGAATCGGTGTTGTGGAGGTTAAAGGCTTCACGGATCTGCCAAGAACCGTGGCCGTGGTGACGCGTGAGATCACATATGGTGGCGCGTGAGCGCGTGAACAACACAGGTATGACCGAGGGTAAGGTACTGGGCTTTTTTGTGCTCATGTGCTTTGTGTTTGTGAGGCTTTGTGAGCATGTATCAGAGAGTGTATACACACATATGAAACAGAGGTTTTCGGATTTACCTTTCGTTTTTGTGATTTTTGGTTGGTATTTTTCTCTATCCTGCTTGCTGTGTTGTTGCTTCCCTTTTGTGATTTAGCCTTTTGTGATTGCTCCGGTGATGTTTGGCTGCAAAGAAAATGTAGAGAAAATTGGAATCTAAACAAAAACAAAAGTGGGGAAAAAGAATGAGATAGGGATAGAAGAAACTTATTGAAGTTCTTTGTTCTGTCTTCCCTTATAACTGAATTTCTGCACTTTTTTGAATTTTTCTGGGTTTTTTGTTCTGTGTTTTGGTGGAATTTTTGGGTTTTTCTCTCTGGGTTGGTGTTGGAGGAAAATGGAGAGAAATGAGAGAGGATTTTCTCTCTGCCCGTAGTAATGTATCAGGAAATAGAATTTGTATTTGAGGGTGGGTGGGTATTTGTAGTAATAAATCAGCAGAATTTTTAATTTGAGGGTATGCTGGCAGAGTTTGTTAGAGGGGAATGCTCTTGCAGGTCATCAAATGGCAATAATAGTTTTTTTTTTTTTTTTGATAAATCTGAGCCGTTCGATTGGTGAGAAAAAGTGACATAAAATATCAAATTAATATATATATATATATATATATATTTTAATTTTACGCCTCATGTGAGTCAAATAGATTTTAACTATTGAAATCTAGCTATGCATAATATTGGACCTATTAAACTGAACCACTTAACCCTTCTCTGCACTTGATATGAATCAGTTTTGCCCCCCTTTGTTTTCTTAAATTTCGCTAGGCAATAAGCATGATTTGGTTCCTTTTTTATCTGGAAAAAAAAAAAAAAGATTGTACATTGTGCAAGCCAAGCTAATTAATTGGTTGATTAGTAACTATTAACTAACAGCCTCCTAACTAACTTTGTTCCAAAAAAGTTGTCAATTTTGCTAATTGTTACAAAAGACCCTAGGAGCTAACTAGTGGCAGGGAATGGTTGTTGCACCCGGTTTTGGTTTGATGTTTGGTGTGGAGAGGTCCCCCTAATTGTTACAAAAGTTACTGGACATTTTGTTACAAAAAGTACTACTGCAGATGGTCTTGCATCACTTCCACAATTAACTGTGAATGTGCTTATTTGATGCTAGTTTCAATTTTTTTTTCTTACTAGTTTTATATAAATTTATATGATGGAAGGTTATTAGCTGCACTGGTTAATGAGAAACATTTAACTGAGCATTCTTTAGGGACCATTTGTATAGCAATCGCGTGTTTATATTCTTTAGGATTCTTTGTAAAATAAACCCACTAATTACATCTATGGATACAACTATTTTCTTCCTTTCTTGTTTAGTATCTTTTTGTCTTCAAAAGGTCTTTGACAAACGTTTTCCAAAAGGGGGGAAAAGGACCCCCCCAAAAAAAAACAGGATTACCTGCATGGACTTGAAATGGTGAAATCTTGTGCAAATTAACTAGCTTGCACCCCCTAATAATGTTGTATTGAAATGGAGGCATCTAGTGGCGTGAAAATGTCATCCCTGTTACATGCTTTTCTCTAAGGTGTACTTTGGTTGAAGAGGGAATTAATTGAGAAAAGCAGAAATAATAGTGAGGAGGCACAAGTTGATGGTTAATAGCAGTGGTAAATAGGTTAGCAAAATCCTTTATTGGTAGGCATAAGAGCTTGCATATCTTAATTTCCAAGGTAGGATTTTATTTAAAGTTTGAAGTTAATTATCTTTAATTTGGAAACCCCTATTTGTTCATTTGGCTAGTAAGGACTGTTGATAATATGTTTTTGTTGAGTTTGCAATTCGTTTGATGTAGGAGACATGTCCTAACTGAGGAGATTTTGTCAAGCCTTGGAAATGATCTTTGTTAATGTATCTTCAAGTTACAAATGTCATTGACTCGTTGCTTGTGGATAAAATGTGTGACTTATGGCTTGATAATGGTGTATTGCATCTTTGATAAATCCGGAGTACCAAGTCCATTTGTATATATACATTTGTAGATATTTGCTTCATTTGGGCTTACTGAGTATTTGAAATGTCTTTTAATATTTTCTTTTGCTTCATATTTTATTTGAAACTTTCCAATTTTAAGTAGAATTAATATTTGGAAGGAGAATAGTGTTCAAGTGATTGCCCAACGATTTGTGTTGCCCCATTTATGGTTTCAACCCCATCTTCCCCTCTCCCCCGCCATCTCCCTAAATAAAAAAATAAAAAAATGAAAAAAAAAATAAAAATAAAGAAGGAGAATAACAATATTTTGATCATGAAAATTAAAATTGAATAGTGTATAATAAAAATTATGTTAGAGGTGATCCCATGTGAAAAAGATTTTGCACTAATCACAATTTGGATGCACGCAATCTTAGCCCGCCTTTCATGATAAAGAATCAAAATTACATCTCATCTTCAATACACAGCCTCAAAATAATGGTTAAAAAATACATAAACACAGCAGCAATTAGTGTCCAAGGCTAGTCTACCAAGTACTAACGACGGAGAGACTATCTGGCTATATGTAGCACAACGAGTCGAGGTTGGAGTCATGGCTCATGGGTCTGATGGCTTACAATTCAATTATAGGCGCACAACAAGTCGAGGTAGGAGCCATGGGTTTCATGGCTTACAATTCAAATTATAGTCACATATAAAAAAGGGGAAGGATGTTTTACACGTAGCCCACGTTTTGAAATTCAAATTAAAAACAAACTCTATAACAACTCAATAAATTTCTTATTTTCTCTTCTACCTTATCATGTTTGAATTTTTATTTTATTTTTAACTTTTTATATATTCTTATTTCAATGATTCAATCCAGCCATTTGTTGCCAGATGAATAATCATGTCAAAAGGTGTTTCTCTGCCTTCATTTCTTGGTTGAATCGGGTTTGTTTATGACTTTCTTATAATTTTGTAGGTTCTAATTTATTTATATATTATTTTAATTTTGTTATTTGTATTCTTAAAAAATGAACAGATCAAGGTGGTATTCCCAGCAGAGAGATAAAGGTATGATAAAAAAGCAATTTGGCCTTTATGCTATTGATTGTCTTTTTCTAGTTACTATATTTGCCATTGATTTTTTCCCCTAGACTACAGTAAGGATAAAGAGAAGAATAAGGATTGGAAACTACAAATTAGAAAGAAGATGGATTGATGATGTTACCAGAATTTGGATGAATGAATCTATTGTAAGTATTTGATTTTATATCATGTTAATTACCTTTTCCTCCCAAAGTCAACTCCTGAATTACAATGTCAGCGAGCCAACTCCTGAATTACAATGTTTCTTCTAACAAAATATTATGAGTGTGTAATGCTTTAGACTTATTTTGAATTACAACATTTCTCAATTCAATTTGAGGTTTATGCATTTATCATTGAAATTTATGCCTTTTTCAATCATTGAAAAATCTAAGGATGTGATGATATTTATGCGTTTGTGGATGTGAATACGTTCAAGTTTCTCAAAAAAAGAAAAGAAGAAGAAGAAGAAGAAGTTAGATTTCAACATGTGGATAGGGAGGGTAACAAACTAGCTCATAACCTTGCTAGACATAAATGTCATGTCACAAGTTTTAATGTTTGGATGGAGAATGTTCCAATCCATTGCCTAGATGTTTATCAAACAGACATGCCATTATCTTAATAAAGTTCAAGTCTTCCTTCTCAAAAAAAAAAAAAAAAAAGTTAAATTTTTAGAGATTATTTTGAACAACCCCTAAACCATAACAAGAGTACATTTAAGCACTACTTTGTCAAGGACTCAAGGATTTAAAACAGTGCTTCTCAACTAAATAAAAATGAGGAAGAATAAGAGTAAAACTAAACAAAGATACAAAAGCACAAAATTACATGGATAAGCCCCATGAAAAGGGGTGAAAAAACCACAATAAGGAGCAAGGATTTTGATGTCCTTACTCCTGCAAAAATATTGAATTCTTTTCAATGAAACCAATATCACACTTTTTGCTCTCTATTCAATTTCAATGTCAGCTTCTATCCTTCTCTTCCTATCCTTTTCTATCTCATTGCTTATATTTTTCTAATACCTAGGATGACTAGTGTACATTTCAGGGCCAACTCAACAATTTTGGAGACCTAAGGCAAAAATAATAAGTGGGGCATTTTTTAATATTTAAATATTAATTAAATAATATTCATTGATTTTTTTATTATTTAAAACCTATTTTAATTTCTTGCCTTTTGAGATACAAAATTACTAATTATTAAGTTTTTGTATTTAAGTTCTTCTTACATTTCTTTTTCAATGGATAATATGGCTAATTCACTTAATTAAAGGATGGAAGCATCGTATCACCATTGGAACCCATGTCATAAAAGTGTAATTCATATATGATATACAAAGTAATAGAAAATCATCTATAACCATATTAAGCATATATATATGTAACAACATATCACCATTAGAACCCATATCATAAACGTTTAATTCATATATGATATACAAAATAATAAAAAGTCGCGTCTAAGCATATTTGATGATTGATTTGACCATAACCATATGAATAGGATAAAACTAAATAAAATTAGGTTAAGCAAAAGACAAAAAAATACACAAAACCTATTCAATTTGATAAATAAACATATAAAAAAATTAGTGTAAACAAATACATACTTGCAAGGTTGTAGATAGAAGAAGAGAAGGATAGAGGAAAAAAACTATACAGTAGGTATTTATTATAAATCATTTGATATATATACACTCCACATTAAATAAGTTGATATAAACAAAAAGTATAATGCCAGTCTAATTCGTGGAGGTGTGATTATAAGAGAATAAGATAAAAATAAAATATTATATCTTTTTTTTTTTTTTTGAAAATCTAAAAATATGAACTAATAAAATATTATATCCTTTATGTTGAATTGGTTTAACAACTTTGGTCATGGGTTAACGCAACAAATAACAAAAAAAAAAGAAGGGGGGTTTCTTTTTTGAGGTAAATAGGTAGAAAATTTTATTAATATGAAAAGAGAATGGTAAAATACAAGGGAGTATATGCCCTATTTCAGCAAGCCGAAAACAAGGGATAAGATACAAAAACAAATGATACTAAAATAGTGATTTCATGGCATTTGATCCTTCGCAGGCTTCACTGTTGACCCTCAGCCTCTCTATCCTGCTGCTGTGCCTGCATGAATCTCTGGTATTCTTGCAAAAAGGTGTGTGCCCCCCTCAGTATGTCTCTTGGATGGAGTTGGACCCATTGAAAGAAATATTTGTTTCTCGCGTTCCAGATTGCCCAAGCCGCAACTGCTCACTTTTCCGCATCATGCACCACTAGTGTATTCACTATCCTTTAGAGGAGCATGAAGAAATCACAATTTTCACTGGGGCATTTTTGGATTCTTCCACAACAAAGAGCCCATACGTTCCTTTGCTAGGGGGCATTCCCATAATAGGTGTCCAACTGATTCCAGTTTCTAGCAGCACATACCACATGTGGGATCTACATGCACTCTTCTCCTGTTTAAGTTCTCTCTAGTTGGAAATATATTTGAGCATGCCTCCACAGGAACATTTGGACCTTTGGGGCACATTCAACCTCCACATCTTCCTCCAAAACGTTCCATCTTTTCTGGCTGCTAAGTGCTTAACCCGAGTGGTATCCCTCATCCTTATAGCTTCCTGGTAAGCGGATTTCACTAAGAAGGATCCTAATTTTGTCTCTTTCCATATTAAGGCATCCTTGGCTGTGTCTTGTTGCAGTGGAATAGCCAGAATCCCCATCCTTGTCTCATGTGCAAAGAGGTCAAAAATCCTCTCCTTGTCCCATTGCTTCGTGTGTCCATTTATCAAGTCCTTAACCATCAACCCCTACAGTTGTTCACCCAGAAAAACCAGTTCATGAGAGAGCCAATTATGTGTGTTGATATTGATAGTCCGACCATCACCCACCTTTAGGGGTGTGTATGGGTCGGATTGGGTCGGGTTGAAGGGATTTTTTGACTCAACCCACCATGATGGGTCAAAAAAAATTCAACCCAACCCAACCCATCACATAAGTTCAACCCAACCCAACCCAACCCACATGGGTCAGGTTGGGTCGGGTTGAACCCATGGGTTTGACAAATTTTTATTATTATTATTATTATTAAATTTATTAAATATATTATTATTAGTATATATTAAATTTACAGTTGACTTTTTTTAAAAAAATTTATTAAATATATAATATATATTAAATATGGGTGGGTGGGTCGGGTCAGGTTTGGTGGATTTGTAATTTTATGACCCACACTCAACCCGACCCACTATAAAAAAAATTTTGTGACCCAACCCAACCCACAAAGCCTTAAAAACCGACCCAACCTGGCGGGTCGGGTTTGGCGGGTCGATGGGTTTTTTGCACACCTCTACCCACCTTTCATTTGGACCCTACACAAATGATATTTCTTGCTGCAAGTAAACTCCTCCATACATAGGATGGGTTATTCCCCAACTCGGCCTCCATAAAAGAGCAATTTGGGAAATACCTTGATTTATACACTTGATAGAATAGTGAGTGAGTGTTATGGATAAGTCTCCATGCTTGTTCTGCTAGCAAGGCTAGGTTGAATGCTTGTATATCTCGAAACCCCATCCCTCCTCTTGCTTTTGGACTGCAAAGCTTTTCCAAATTGATCTAGTGAATTTTCTTTTAACCCCACCAATATTTATATAATGTAAAGTTTAGAGTGTCACATAGAACATTTGGGATTTTGAAGATTCCCATAGTATATGTGGGGATGGTTTGGGCCACTGTTTTGATCAATATCTCCCTTCCGGCTTTTGAGGGTAGAGAGACCCTCTGCACATAGTAAAAATAGATAAGGAGAGAGGGGGTCCCCTTGCTTTAAACCCCTTTGAGGGTGAGATGTACCCCTGTGGTTCTCCATTTATGAGCAATGAGTATGTCGTTGTATGAACTGTCTCCATAGCCAATTGAACCCATCTTCCATCAAACCCCAATTTTAGCATGATTTGTTGGAGGAAAGACCACTCAACTTGATCATATGCTTTGCTGATGTCCAATTTGACTGCCATCTACCCTTTCTTTCCTGTTCTCTTATTCCTCATCCTGTGTAACACCTCAAAAGCTACAGTTGTATTATCAATTATCAACTGGTTAGGAACAAAAGCACTTTGTGAATCTGATACTACATTTGGCAGAATTAATTTCAAGCGATTTGCTATCACTTTTGATACAATTCTAGATACAACATTTCCTAAGCTGATAGGCCGGTAATCAAATACATTTTTGGGTTCATTTATTTTTGGAATAAGAACAATGTGTGTGTAAATTAGGATTCCTAATCGTGATGTGCTACACCTAAAAAAAAAATTGCAATTGTATTCAATTTTCAAAATTACAAATTCTGCAACCCAAAAGCACAAAATACGAAAGAATGATTACAAAATTACATGAATCAACTTCCAATTTCTGGGAGATGTGCTCACCTATGTTTATGTGGGATTGAAGGTAGTGACAGTAGATGGTTGGAAGGCTGAGAAAGAAGGATATTGGTTATTGGGTTGAAAGAAAGAGTCAAATAAAAGAGTGCCTTCGAAAAGAGAGTTAAATTGTTTTAGGGAGAAAGAGTCGAATTATTATTATTATTATTATTATTATTATTATTATTTTTGGAGAAAATGAGTCGGTTTTTTTTTTTTTTTTTTTTTTAATATTATCAATGTTTGAGTTTGAGTTTGAGTTTAAGTTAGACTTATTAGAGAGATATAGTTTCACTCCTTATTAAGGTTGAACTAAACAAAAATAATTTTATTTAAATATTGTGTTGACGTGCAAAATTGTGAGAGTTTCAGATTTAAATAAAATGATAATTTTATTTAAATATTGTACTAACGTGGAAAGTTGTGCTGACTTCAGAGACTTCAGTTTTATATATATAAAATACATATAGATTATATATAAAACTAAACCTCATCATATACCATGGACCCTGTATATTCAAAGGAATTTGCTTGATTAGTGGTACTTCATATTCATAAATTCAAATTTACCAAAAAGCATATTTAGAGGGAAAAAAAAAACCCTAAACCTAACTAAAAACAAATAAACATTTATAAGGGCGGTAGCAAATCAATAGCACATATATATAGAGAGCAGTAGCAATGGCATTGTGAATTATGATCTACTTTTATTCTCTTTTTCTTGTCTCTTTCTGTGGCATCTCCTCTTCCTTAATTAGAAGATGATGATGTCCCAAAGGAAAAAAACACGACCACATATTCCAATCCCATAGTAGAATAACCATAACCATATTCCAGAAGACATCGTATTCGAGGTGCTGTCAAGTTTACTCGTGAAATCACTCCTAAGATTCAGCTGCGTTTGCAAGTCCTAGTCTTCCCTCATCCATAGCTGCAGTTTCATCTCCACACACCTTAATATGTTGTTGTGCCACATTGACAATGATCACGATCATGGCTATGTCATGCACATGCCCAGGAGTTGTGTTGAAACCACTCAGGTCTGTACAATCTCTTGTGACCGTACCTTTGATTGGATATCCGAGTTTAGAGCTCCCTTCATTCATTATACCTATGTACTGGGTTCATGCAATGGCCTTTTGTGTCTCTATGATTATTGGAAGTATAACTACAATGTACACTTCTGGAACCCCAGTATTAGAAAATTTAAAAGTTTGCCCACTGCTTCAATAATCCTGTCAAATACTCTTAGTCTCGGATTTGCTTATGATTCACAGAATAATGACTACAAGCTTGTGAAGGTTGAATGGCCTATTGACCCTAGTCCAACATTACTACCTGTGCCTCCCCCTGAGTTTGAGGTGTATTCGTTAAGTTCGGATTCATGGAGAAAAGTTGAATTTGGAATCTCTTGGAGACCCAATATTTGGTACTACAGCATTAATTACAATTCACCATTCCCATTTGCTAGTGGACATTTGCATTTTATGGTAGGAACCATAAGGGAAATAGGACAACAAGAGATGCACACTCATGAAATGATTTTGTCATTTGATGTCAATAGTGAAAAAATCAGAGATTTACCAGTGCCTGATGATGATTCATTTAAAGAAGGTAGTAGTTATGGGAAACATCTTACATTATTCAAGGGGAAATTGGCTTTAATTAAAGACCATAGTTTTCAACCATGTGGCTATGGATATTCTATATGGGTAATGATGGACTATGGAGTGTGCAAATCCTGGAATAAACTTTTTTCTGTAACAATTGAAGGGCCTAATGTTGATGGGTATGTTCGTTTCAATGGTTTCACCAAGTACGGTTCACTTCTAATTCAACAGAATCTTGGACTGATTTACAATGGAAAGTTTAAAATAGAAAATAAATTTATTTTATTTGACCCAAAAACTCTACATCATAAGGACATTAGTATTCAATTTAAATATCCTTCCAATTTAGTTAGTTTATATGTAGCTACTTACTTGGAGAGCCTTGCTTTACATGATGCAGAAAATGTAGTATCTTACTAAGAAGATGATAGTATGGATGAATTGAAACTCCTATTATGCATTTACTTGTTGCAGTAGGCATGTCAGTATTGTTAAAAGTACAATTTTAAATGTTTCTGGCTATTATATATCAATATTTGATATTTGTATGCAGATGGTTGTTTCACACATGCCAACATCTAGCTATGTTAATAAATTCAAATGGCCAATATCATCCTTGTTTGCTTGTGTGCCTATGCTGTAGTGTTTTCCGACTTCATCTATTTTTTCTTTTAAAAATATGATAGTTGATCTTGTCAAATCACACTTTGTTTGTTCTCAAAGAAATAGATCTTGATATGGACTACTATAATCTCTTACTTAGGTTGGTTCAATCACTTGTTTATTGTTGGAGGATGTATTCCTTGATTGAAACAAGGAATACACACACATACGCTACATAACAAACACCTATAGCATTGGAAACCTTAAACTGCTACCCCATACAAACATTGTGTGATTTGACAAGATCGCCGCTCACATTCGAAACTGTACACTTGGCGAAGCTCTACCCCAAATAAAACTATTGATTACACTGGCCTTTTTGTCAAGATCACTCCCATTCTCTATGTAAAGCCTCATTCACATGTCATTTTTTATTGTAGTTGCCTCTGTCACAGATTATGATTTTAACTCCCTACTTAATAGCTGGCTTTATTCTCTATTCACATTGAAGTTGGCATTGATGTTCTTGCATTTCTCTGGGAGCATATATGGTAGTTTGCTGCACCCAATACAAACTTGCACAATATGGCATTCTAGCTCTTGCCTTTTAAGCTAACTAGACACAATCCACCAATCTACTCCACCCTGTTTCAGGATTGTCAATTAAAAAACATTCTCATAGCTTCTCTCTATAACCTGCTAGTGAAGCTGCAATGGAAGAATAGGTCTTAATCTTCCATATTATTTGCATAGAGACACACTTTAGTTCACCTTGATATCCCCACTAAGCTAAATTGCCTCTTGTAATAAGCCTATTCCTCACAGCCAGACAAGGAATAAAGGGATGCCTTGGAAATTTCCAAAGAGTACCATATAAGCCTACACCAACTCACTTAAGGCAATCTGAACCTTATGGAATTTTTTTTTCTCTGTACTTGGAAATTGACTTGATTTAGAGAGAACCGAAACGGGTCTATCCCTTCTGCCAATTCTTACAACTAGTAGCTTACTTCATTGAGCAACTTGATCCTCATAACTTTCTAGCATCTTGTTTTCTCCTTATGGACACTTGGTACCTAGGCTATAATCTTGTTGGCAGCATTATAAATTGCTTGTAGCCATATTTGGTGTATAAAACACCATCTAGGTGCCACCAATCTAAACATAAACAGACGTTGTTTCCGTCCCCCATTTCAAATATTAGTAAGGCTTCAGCCTCTTCCCTTAATTTGAGTAGCATTCCCCAACCCCAATGCTATCCTATGGAAATTTCACACCCTGAAACCTTCTCCCTTTCAATAAAATCACTTTTAACCTATGCCATATGGAACTAACTTGAATAAATGGGCTCCAAATATGTTTTGTAATGGCTACCTTATTCAAATCCTCTCCTCTTTTTAGATTTAACTCTCCTTCACATTTAGGAACTCACAGATTTCCAATATATTTTGTCTCCAGTAATAGATTTATCACTTGCACTCCGTAAGAAGCTATTAGAATTTTGTTCAGTTGACTTAAATATTGTCCATAAGTAATTGAGAAGAGTAGCTGCAATCTAATTGCAAATTATTGATGTGTTAAAATTCTGTCGAATAGAGACTTGCAATCCAGCACATTTAATTTCCTTTAAATTAAAGGAACAACTAAGTAACTCACTGGTAGATGACCCTCCCTGAATTAGCTTGCTAGGGACAATGGATCCCCTTGCCTAAGACACTTCTTCAGATCTTCCTTTCAAAATAACCAGTTAAACTCCCATTAATAGCTTCAAAAAACTTAGGAGTTATTAAACATTACTTGAACCATTGCCCAAACCTCGGAGGAACTCCTACAGGTGTCAAGCATTGAAGAATGAATTCCCATCAAACCGAGTCATATGCCTTCATTTTATCCACTTTTATAGCACTTCTAGCCTTGCCCTTATCCCTATTGATGTCTTTGACTAAACTCCAAAATCCAACAAAACAATTATTTAAAATAAAATTAAAAAAAATAAAAAAATAAAAAGAAGAAGGAAAGAAAGAAAGAAAAAGAAAAAAGAGTAACTTGGATTTGCAAACCTTGATATGAAGGGTGCCATAGCCAAATTGAGAGCCAGTCTTGTAGTAATACTCTATGCAAGCAGCTTAATTGTAGAAGCAAGTGACTTTCCACTCTAACAATAATAGAATTTTACTATGTTTTCCCTTTTCAATAATTTTGTCCCTATTTTTTTAAAAATTAAATTTTATTTTTGTCCATATAAAATTTTATTAAATCTTTACAAAAAAATTTCTTTTAATAGTTAAGGGATTGATAACAATCATGAAGTTCTAGTACTAAAAAGACGAGGAACTAAAATAACAATTTGTCATATTTAAATGGTGCAGTTTGTATTTTGAATCATCTAATCTATTTGTAGCATAGATCAAATTCCTTCAACTTCCTTATCCCAATACCTAGATTTTCATCGAGGCATGTTTAGAATAGTTGTGTAAGAATCTCCAACCTGACATAACAAACTCATGGATTTGCTTCATATTATCTTCCTACCCTTGTCTCCACATGACCACAAAGCATACAATTGATATCTTTGAGGACTTTGTATTCACATTAATCTGTCTGTTTTAAGGGGTCATCAAGTCCCCTAATATTCCACACCAAAACCTTCATAATGCTAAAAAATTGGGAGAGAAACCCCTCTCAAATCACCTTTCATCCTCTCTCATTTTCTTATTATCTTTTATCTTTCTACAAACTTTTGTAATTCTACTGATTTCATTATTAGAGAATCCTCAAACACATTGAAATGCGTCTTTGGGAGTTAGGGCAGAACTGGGATTCTTAGGAGGCCAAAAATATTAACAAAATATCAACTAGGGGTGGCAAAATATGACAGGATTTGCGAATACGACATGACACGAAGTTAGCATATTATAAATTGAGATAGGTTGACATGACTGGTTGGTTTAATAAACGTGTCATGTTTGTGTCTAACCTATGGAGCCTATTTGACATGTCCAACTCATTTAACTAATTGTCATTTTACCAATATATCAAAAGCCCTAAGGATATAAACTTATTAGTTGTAGTTTATTTTGTTTAACATATTGTGATAGATTATTTGTGATATTGAGATATATTGTAGTTTTCAATGATTATTTGTGATGTAGTACCTTGTTAATTTTGAATTTTGTATTAAAAAAATCTATTTGTTTGGATTTTTTCATAGTTCAGATCAATTGGGTTAATATTAAAATTTGTATTTTTTTTATTATTTTGCTTTGATAAAATATGATAAATGAGTTGACACGACTAACTCCCGTTTAATAAACAAGTCATGTTAGGGTTGAGGAATCTTGACATTTTTAATAAATGTGTTGAATTAAAGTCAACCTACATAGTTGAAATCTCATAATTCGACAAGACATGAACCTAACACCCAAACACGAATTGCTACACCTAAATCAACAAGGAAAAAGCTAAAACTAATACTAAATTTACAAACCGATGTGCCAATGAAGTTACTATCAATTTTACTACAAAATATTAGTAAGCTAATGTGGGATATATATTTTTTTCTTTTTAATTTGATAGTTAGGGACGAGGGATTTGAACCCTAATCGTTTCTGGTGGAAACACTAAAAGATGCTAATCAACCTATTAAACTCTTCTTGTCCACTAAAAAAAAAAAAAATCACCCTCAGAAACTCTTGGCAAAATTGATATATCATCATATTTATCGTCTAATTATATGTCAAAAATATTTTGAACTTCAACCTGGTACAAAACAAAAACACAAAATCAAAAACCAAAACCCCTTAACAAAAAATGTCACGACAACAACCACCGATCCTACGACTGCAAAAGAAGCATGTCCCAGACGACATTGTATTGGACATCCTCCTAAGGCAACCCATGAAATCCCTTCTAAGATTTAGGTGTGTTTCTGAATCCTGGTACTCCCAAATCATAAGCTCCAATTTCATGTCCTCTCACCTTAATAACATGTTGACCCACAATGACAATCATGATGATCATGGTTATGTCATACACATGCCCAGTTGTAATTCTTTTTACATGAACTCTTTTTCTTCTCTTAATGGTCAAGTTTGTACAGTCGCTTGTGAACGCACTTTTGAGAAGATGTACGAGTTAAGAATTCCCTTCACTTTTCATTCTAGGTTTGCCCATTTAGTGGGTTCTTGCAATGGCATTTTGTGTCTCACTGATTATAGAACGAACCGTCACTCTGTGCTTAACAATGTATTCTTGTGGAACCCCAGTATTAGAATGTTTAAGAGGTTGTCTAGTACTTGCTTTAAGTGCAGGCGCTTACGTGATTTTCAACTCGGGTTTGAATATCATTCCCAGAATAGTGACTTCAAGGTTGTGAGGATTTCAAAGCATTTTCACAATGCTATCTATCCCCCTAAGGTTGAGGTGTACACATTGAGTTCGGATTCATGGAAAAGGATTGAACTTGGAATCTCGTGGAGACCTAATGTTTTGATCTACAACTTTAACTATGGTTTTTCGTTCCCATTTGTTAGTTGACATTTGCATTGGTTGCTGGATATCATAGAAGGAAGTGGACAACATAAGTATAGGAGTGATATGATTTTATCATTTGATGTCAATAGCGAGAAATTGAGAGAAATACCACTGCCTGATGATGATTCCTTCAAAGGTATCAATTTTGCAAAATGTCTTATAATGTTCAAGGAGAAACTGGCTTTGATTCAATTCCAAGGTTGTCTACAACCACATATCATGGTTTGCTTTGTATGGGTGATGAAGGAGTATGGTGTGACTGAATCTTGGAATAAACTCTATGAAGTACCAATTGAAAATCTTATTATATTTGGTGGTTTCACCAAATATGGTACACTTATAATTCAAACCAATAGTCGATTAGTGGAGGGATTAGAGGAGGAAGATAAGTTTGTTTTAATTGACCCCAAATGTAACAACCCCACCCCACCTGTATAGATATTTTCTGCTTTGGGGCCTCATACCCCTCACGATTTTGTTCTCTCCCAAAGCACACAGTAGTAAGGGAAAAGGCCTCTACACATTGAAGGGAAGTCATTTCTTATAAACACATTCTCATGTGCTTCCCTAAGCGATGTGGGATTCCATGGAATGCAAGAACCCCATTTTTGCATCACTACAATCCACCCCCCTTAAGGGCACACGCGTCCTCACGTGTGTAGCCCACAATTCCGACTAGGGCATGGCTCTGATATCATCTGTAACGACCCCACTCTACCAGTATAGATATTTTTTGCTTTGAGGCCTCATACCCCTCACGGTTTTGTTCTCTCCCAAAGCACACTGCAGTGGGGGAAAATGCCTCTACACATTGAAGAGAGGTCATTCCTTATAAACACATTCCTATGTACTTCCCTAGGCAATGTGGGATTCCATGGAATGCAAGACCCCCCTTTTTGGGTCACTACAATATGTGGCATGATCTTTTTTGTTTAGTTGGTCTATCTAAATAAAGCAAAAACTATCATTGTAAAAAAGTGAGTAAGTTGGAATATTACAAATAAAGCCCAAGAGGTATTAAGATGAATATCCATGTCTTTCTTTAACTTCGACAATGAGCTAGGTTTTGAGTTTGAATCTTAGGTCTTTAACCCTTTTTTTAGTGGATATTGGTTTTGATATTGCATTTGAGAATTGAAACTTTACTTTGTTTAACCTGGCTCTGATACCATATGTAACAACCTAAGGAAAAGTGCTAGCCACATCTGTGCTATATCTTAAAATGACTAGTCACAATTGAGACTCCTTATAGTTATTAACAAAGCTTAGATCTACCCAATAAATACGTGATGTGAGACTCATCACACACCTACATACCCACACACATCACACAATCAATCAAATTGGAGCATCACAATCACCCTTACTTAAATCCCTAATATCCTTGTTAGGACCTACTTTGTGGGGTAGTGTCTTTGAGCCCACACAAGGTTACCGGGCTGGCTCTAATACCATATCTGTAATGACCCCATGCCACTTGTATAGATATTATCCGCTTTGGGGCCTTACACCCCTCACGGTTTTGTTCTCTCCCAAAGCACACAACAGTGGGGGAAAAGGCCTCTACACATTAAAGGGAGGTCATTCCTTATAAACACATTCTCATGTGCTTCCTTAGGCGATGTGGGATTTTATAGAATGCAATACTCCCCTTTTTGGGTCTCTACAATAAAAATTTGGACCATTTCTCGATTTATGCGTGTCATCCTTGTGCAGGGGCCATGCTAATCTTCTCTATATCGTTCCAATTTTATCGAAAGCACATGTGAATGTGTTTATAAGGAATGACCTCTCTTCAATGTGTAGAGGCCTTTTCCCCCACTGCTATGTGCTTTGGGAGAGAAGAAAATCGTGAGGGGTATGAGGCCCCAAAGCGGACAATATCTATATAGGTGGGGTGGGGTCGTTACAAAAATGGTATCAGAGCCAACCTAGTAACCCCATGTGGGCTCAGAGACACTACCCCACAAAGTGGGCCCTAATGAGGACATTAGGGATTTAAGTGGGGGTGATTATGATGCCCCAATTTGATTGATTGTGTGATGTGTGTGGGTGTGTGATGAATCTCACATTGAGTATTTACTGGGTAGATCTGGGCTTTATTAACAACTACAAGGAGCCTCAATTGTGACTAGTCATTTTGAGGTATAGCACAGATGTTGCTAGCGCTTTTTCTTAGGTCGTTACACCAAAACTCTACATGAGCAAGATATTACTATTCAACTTAATTATCCTTTATACCTTTCATGTGTCTACTACTACTTACATGGAGAACCTTGCTTTACTTGATGGAGCAAATGTGGTATCTTACTAAGAAGATGGTGTTGTTTGTATAAATAGTAGAAGTTATGTTATGAATGATATGGATGAATCGATACCTTTTTCATGATTTTACATGTAGTAGGCATGTTAGTATTGTTAAAAGCATAATTTTACCCCAGATTTATATTATCCTTTCAAGGTTCTGGCCATTATATATTAATATTTGATATGTGATGTGGATGGTTGTTGCACAAATACCATGACTACTTATATAGTGAGCATATTATCATTCCAAGGCCATGTTCTTCTCTAGTTCTAGCCATATGGTGTCTATTGTTTCTGAATTACATCTAATCTTAACATTGATTAAAAGAATCTAATTCTTATAATAGAGAAACAGTTCCAAGATATAAGATATTGCCATATCATTGTATTACTCTATCCTTGTCCTAAGAGACATATCTATATGCCATGCTATTATTTCTTGCTTAGGTGATTTCAATCAAATGTTTATGGTCAGTAGTTGTGGATCAAAAAGTAGGATCAGTTGAATAAACATTGTGTTTCTATTGTTACTTATGTGCTTTTTATCCTAAAGTACATGCTATAGTTTATACTACTATGGAACGTGTATACTAAACTTTTTGTTTGGTTAAACTGGAAGACTTAAAGAATACGTGTTTAATATTTGTTAGGTTTTCAGATACATTGGTTTTCTTCCTCAACATTGATGGGATTTTATTGACTCAATTTGTTTGTGAGAAAATTTAGTTGATTTTGCATTCATTTACCATTTTAGTTGTATGTCAATCTAAGAATATCTTTCAAGCATATTGGACTTCTTGTATGGACATCCACTAGTTAGTACAAACTCACTAACTCTCAGTTTTGAGTCTTGACCAAAATTCTAGAAAACCAACACATAATTTAAAATCAACCAAGCAAAACGACTTCATTCAGGTCATTGCAAAGAACTTTTCAACATTTCCACCACTATATTCTGAACTACTATTACTTATCAATATATATATATATATATATATATTTTGAACTACAAGCCATGCTTTATGAAAAAACCTAGTAGGAAATCCATCCAGTCCAGAGGCCTTGTTGCAATTGCTAGAAAACATAGTACTTCAAATCTCCTCATCAATAACCTCCCTTTGCAGTGACTCTGCCATTGCAAATTTGCAACAGGAATCGTAATTTCCAACAATTGAGACACCTGGCTTGCTTTCTCTTACCCAAACTGGATTTTGGTTGTACCAAGTAAATTTTCATAAAAATCAATTGCAAAACTTTTAAGCTATTCTGGATCCTCCATTTTATTCCCTTGATCATCCCATAAGCATTTACGTGTGTTTTTTTGGATTTCTAACTTTGGTAAGTTGTTGGAAGTAAACTATTTTCATCCCCTAGTTCTACCATTTATTCCTAGAATTTTCTTTGAAGAAAGCTTCCTCTGCCTTAGTTCCTAACTAACAGAAACCAACTGATGCACGTATTCCTTCTCCTTTTCGAAAATATCCACATTACCAAGATTCTTAACATATAGGCTATAGCTCTAAGCCTAATTCTAGCCAGTGTTACCTTCTAAGAGATACCTCCAAACATTTTTTAATTAACCTGTTTGAGGACCCTTTATACAGCCTTGGATTTATTGTAAAGTTTGAACATAGGGACACCTTACACCTTTTTTCCCAACTATTTTTTAACAAAGTCATGAATTCTATATGATTTATCCAGTAATTGAAGAATTTAAATGGTTTAGGACCAAAACTTTTCACTTCCTCGAAATAATATTGATGCAGTTAAGTGATCACCTGGGCTTAAAATTTCTACATAAATCTAACTCTGTTTACCCATCCTAGATACATTCATCAACACCCTATCTAATATCCTTGGCACAAAGCCTCTGGCTTCTCTTTTGTTGCACCAAATATTGAAGCAATCTGAACAGGCTAAATTCATGACTTCAAGATTATATAGGCAACTAGAGAAATCTGCCTAATATACTAATACATGAAAGGAAATCTCATGACTTCAAGATCATTGGCCCTTTTAACCACATTAAAATCTCATGCTTAAAGACAAGGGCTTTGATCAAAAGCTCCTTCAAACTGCTCTAAATTGTTCCACAATTCCCTATTCTGTCCCATTATTAGTGGCATAAATACATGAAAGGAAAACTGTTTGAGAGGTTTTTCTTGTCAATCAATATTTATCATGTGTTTAAATCGGCCTCTTAAGTCTATACTCTATACACGAATTTTCACAATAGAATTCAAAATTTAATTAATAAATATTTGAGAGAGGTTTTTCTCATTATGTTCAAGTGTATTCAAGAAGCCCCTCATAGATTTAAGGGTTTGCATCTTGTTAGAATGAGATCTAACCTATTCATGCCTTCTATTCCGTATTAATTGGTATTAGAGCTCGTAAATATCTGGGTTTGGCAAAAGCTACAACGAAGGCAACCAACCTATTGACAGTGAGCATGGGTGCAAACCCTCAAAGCATCCTCCCTCATGTTCTTCTCATCTGTCTTTCTGCACGCTTTGGTATTGCTACCAGTTTATTTTATCAGATCATTCTCAAACACTTTGTGAAATTGTGCCTTTTGGGGATTACGCAAAGGAATATCGTTACATACATTTGCTATATGCCCTTCCTCTCTAGTACTCCTTGTACCTGATTATCTAGAGTAGCAAATGAATCGAAAACATGAGCATTATATTCCAATCCTTTCTCTCACTATACCCCTCTCTTAGACTTATCATTCACATCCTTCTTGGCTTTGTCCTAGTTGTTTCATAACCATTCTTAACCACCTAATTTTGATGACTCCATAATTGATATGCAGTGACCAAAAAAAAACTGCCAAGTCATGTCATGAGATTTCATTCCTTAAATGAAAAACAAGTTCCCCAAATCAAGAAAAATATGTGTCAATATTTGTGCAACTTTGGTTAACTCATGGACCATAGTCCATTGGCAAAAAACACGTCCAAAGAGTATGCACCATGCTCTCATGTCTCAGGGTCACCTTTGTATAATATTGATGGTCTTTGTTGGTTTCTACATTATACCTAATGTTAATAGTGATTACAATCTAATTCTTATGACAAAGAAACAGTTTCGACATATAAGATCTTCCCCTATTAGTGTATCACTGTATCTTTGTCCTCTGAGAGATATATCTAGATTTGCAACACTATTATCTGTTGCATATAAGGGTTCAATCAAATGTTTATGGTCAATGGACATGGATCAACAGTTATGTTTAACAACTTACTCAGCATAAAAAAAAAATAAATAAATAAATAAAAAAAATAATTTAAAAGAAGAAGAAGAAGAAGAAGAAGATAAGTTCAGCTGCTTAAACACTGTTTCTAGTTTCTACTTGTGCTTTTGTGCTTTTTATCCCAAAGAAACACGCTATAATTTGTACTACTGTGGAATGTGTATACTAAACTTTTTGTTTGGTTGAAGTGGAAGAATTTAAGGCATACATGTATGATATTTGTTAGGTTTTCAGGTACATTGGTTTATCTCCTTGGCATTGATGTGATTTCATTGACCCAATTTATTCATGAGAAAATTTGGTTGATGATGCATCCATATATCATTTTAGTTCTATGTCAGTTGAATAATGTTTTTGGACTATATTGGACTTCATGTATGGATATTGACTAGTTAGTGCAGACTTACTAACTCTTAGTGTGCGTTTGTTTTGGCTTTAAAAACGCGCTTTTTGAGGTTGAAAATATAAAACAAGCATTTTGTAATGGTTTCAAAAAGTGCTTTTCCAAAAAAGTTGCGTTTTGAAATGCAAAGGATGACATGTTAATGTGTAGACAATCAGGAGCTTAGTCTTGTGCAAAAATCTAGAAAACTCTATACACCAAAAATTGACAAATTGATGTTAACGTGAGTTATGAACTGAAAATTGTCAATCTTCAAGCACATATCTGTTTCTTTTGGCACCAAAAGGAAATCTCTGTACAATAAAGCAAAGAGAAGAATAAATTGGCATTACCAGATTTTCATATAAATATTACACTCATTAATGGAGTATATTAGAAAACATGAAATAATAGAAACAGAATTGTGTGTTTATATCCTTTTTCAACGAAATATATGGAAGAGAACTTTTTTCACTCAAGTGAGAATATTTGTGAGTAAGATTTTATCCCAATGTGAAAACAGTACATAGGTTTCATTGATCCACTGGCAGGGATTGATCTGGTATTTGGAACCAGTATTCTGCAACATGTGAACTCCGCACATATGAAGGTTAAAGAGAGAAGAAAAAAAAAAAAAACAAAAAACAAAAAACAAAAACAAAAGAAGCAAAACATGCAAATGACCTACATACATTTGATGTCATTTGAATTATTATATGTGTAGACATCTAGTCTACAACCTCTTACAAAGCTTTTAGTCAAGGAGGATTTTATTGAATTCTTTAAATCTCTATCTACATCATTAATTTCACAAATGCAATTGAAATAACAAATCTAGTCAATCAAATAAACTTAACCATTGATAAGCAATGTTGTGTTAATGTACATGAAACACATCGATAATCTTATACTCATAACAGGGATACATAGATAAAGCTTACCACTTCAGCTAGTTCTACCAAATTAATGAAATACTTGGCCTCCAATAAAGGAAGGAGCTTATTTTCGACATCGAAAGTTGGTAGAGGAGAGATAAAGAATTTGTTTGGCATCAACTTTAGCATTTAACTTTTATTTTTTATGTACAACTTTTTAAAACCTCACTTTTTTTCACTTGTTTTCACTTTTTTTCATGGTACAAGTATACTTTAGCACATTTTCCACACAAAAAAAAAAAAAAAAAAATCAGTAAAAATAACTAAATATGCTGTTTCCAATTGAACAAAAAGACAAGATAATGATGCATATTCAACTTGTTGTAAGTCGTAAGAAGATCATTGTGACCATTCCTGACTGTAACACCCAAAGAAAAGAATGAGCACTCTAAGTCATGTAGGTCTAAAGGAAAAGTGAAATAGGGGAAAACGGTAATTACATAGTGTTACACATGAATTAAAGACTATGCAAGGGACATAAATGTGTTGTATTTACCCGTTATTTTATGTGGAGTGGTAGTAATTTTGTTGTTGTTTTATTATTATTATTATTATTATTATTTGAGAATCAGCCCCGTAAGGTATAAAAAAAATAGTCGATTGCCACCAGTGAACACCAACGCTTCCATAGAGTCATTTTAAGTATGTGAATATGGGCTCTACTTTTTTCTATTTGTTTTTAGGCCCATAATGGGATGAACAGATTTTTTAACAAAAGAGAGAGCTCCTACTCTCAGGCCAAAATGGCCCAATACCACTTATTTTTGAAATTTTTAGGAAAAAAACACTGTTTCGGAAATAAATAGGAAAGTACCACTTTTTCAAGAACTCGAGTTTCAGAAACTCGAGTTCCTCTCAATTTTGCCACCGTAGCGCTGCTGAGCTGGAATTTGGGTGATTAAAAAAAAATTATGTGGTATTCGAGCTTGGTAAAATCGAGTTCCATGCAACACAATACTCGAGTATACCAAGCTTGGGTATGTTTTATAAATAAAATGAAAAAAAAAAAAATTACACAGTACTCGAGTTTACCAAACTTGAGTACTGTGTAAATTTTTTTTTTTTTGTTTGTTTGTTTGTTTTGTTTTGTTTTGTTTTTTGTTTGGGGATAGTCGACAAATAAACATAAAGATAAAATTAAGTGGATTTTTTTTATGTTTTTATTTATTTAAACAGAAGCATTGTAAAATATAGAGATTTTAATTTCAAAATATGAATTTAATTTCTACATTAATTAAAATTGTTCATTGTTTTCTCATAAAAATTATTCACTATTTTCTGTATAAATTTGTTTAGAAATTTGATTTCGTTAAAAGTACAAAATAATGAAAATTCAATGGAAAAGTATGTATGTTAGATGTATAGAACGTATAAATTTGTTTAAAAATTTGAATTCGTTGAATGTACAAAACTTTGAAAACTCAAGGAAAAATTGTGTACATTAGATGTACAGATAGTACGAATTTGGATGATCTGTACATCTAGTGTAATTAATTTTCCATTAAGTTTACTCAATTTGGTATGTTCTTCAACTTTCATTTGAATTTTCACGATTTTACACACTCAACGAATTCGAATTTTTCAACAAATTCGTACTATCTGTATACAAAAAACTAAATTCAAATTTATAAAAAAATAAAAATGGATTGGTTAGGGGGGGGGGGGGGCGAACTAGATGTATGTACTCTAATTAGTATAAGACAACTCTTGTGAATGTTTCGAAGAATGATTCTATAATCCGATTGAATGTAAGATATGAATGGTTGATTTACGTTATCCAAGAAACACATGTATATGTAATATTAGATATTAATTAGTTATATATGTCATATCTAAGCGGCTGCGGCTCTATTACTGTTAATTTAGATAGGAATTCCAATGGATTTATCTGATTCAGAGGGGAAGAACTTGCAGCAATATCTCAATTTCAATTCAAACATGGGTTTGATTCGCACTCCATGTTCTGAGAAATATTTACCATCCGAAAAGAAGAAAAAACGGAGTCTTTGTCTAAAGAAATGCCTTGAGAAAGGGAAGATGTATAGAACCTTTCAACGAGATAGTGCTTTTTCAACTCTCTCAAAATGGAATCTATTCCAAACATATATGCCATGGTTCCTTACTTCGACATGGTAAAAATATCTAAATTTGATATTTTTAGATACTTTTTCAGACCTATTGCCGATACTAAGTAGCAGCCAAAAATTTGTATCCATTTTTCATGATATTATGCATGGATCAGATATATCATGGCGAATTCTTCAGAAAAAATTGTGTCTTCCACAATGGAATCTGATAAGTGAGATTTCGAGTAAGTGTTTACATAATCTTCTTCTGTCGAAGAAATGATTCATCGAAATAATGAATCACCATTGATATCGATACATCTGAGATCGCATAATGTTCGGGAGTTCCTCTATGCAATCCTTTTCCTTCTTCTTGTTGCTGGATATCTCGTTCGTACACATCTTTTCTTTGTTTCTCGAGCCTATAGTGAGTTACAGACAGAATTCGAAAAGGTCAAATCTTTGATGATTCCATCATACATGATTGAGTTGTGAAAACTTCTGGATAGGTATCCTACATATGAGCTAAATTCTTTCTGGTTAAAGAATCTCTTTCTAGTTGCTCTGGAACAATTAGGAGATTCTATAGAAGAAATACGGGGTTATGCTTCCGGCGGCAACATGCTATGGGGCGGTGGGCTCGCTTATGGGGTCAAATCAATACGTTCTAAGAAGAAATATTTGAATTAAAAAAACAGTGAACAATTTTAATTAATGTAGAAACTAAATTCATATTTTGAAATTAAAATCTCTATATTTTACAATGCTTCTATTTAAATAAATAAAAACATAAAAAAAAAAAAAAAAGCCACTTACTTTTATCTTTATGTTTATTTGTCGATTATCCCCCAAAAAAAAAAAAAAAAAAAATTTACACAGTACTCGAGTTTGGTAAACTTGAGTACTGTGTAAATTTTTTTTTTCATTTTATTTATAAAACGTACTCGAGCCTGGTATACTCGAGTATTGTGTTGCATGGAACTCGAGTTTACCAAGCTCGATTACCACATAATTTTTTTTTTAATCACCCAAATTCCAGCTCAGCAGCGCCACGTGGCAAAATTGAGAGGAACTCGAGTTTCTGAAACTCGAGTTCTTGAAAAAGTGGTACTTTCCTATTTATCTCCGAAACAGTGTTTTTTTCCTAAAAATTTCACAAATAAGTGTTATTGGGCCATTTTGGCCCCTACTCTCACCCTTATAAATAGTAATTGGCCCATTAATTTGCTATCTCCCATCACTCTCTTTAGAGAGGGTGTTTAAGGCTGAGAGTAGCTTTCCTAAGTTAATTACGGACCCTCTAATCAACTTCTACCCATTTGCATGAGTTAATTTTAAATGGTCATCTTTCTTTTGTTTGTACGTATAGGATCCGTTTGGGAATAACTTATTTAACTGAAATTGAAAATTTTTTATTATAAGTATTATAGATAAAAGTAAAAATTAGCTGAATAGTATAGTGAAACTCAAAAACAGTATCAAAAAGTGCAGTAAAACTCATAAATAGTATCCATTTGGTAACAATTTATTTAACTAAAACTGAAATTTTTTTGTTAAAAGTATTATAGTTAAAGGTAAAAGTTAGCTGAATAGTATAGTAGAACCTATGAATAGTATCAAAAAGTGCAGTGAAACACATAAATAATAGCAAAAATAAGCTAAAATTGCAAAAAAGCTGAAATTTTCTGCCTAAAAATGTATTTGCAAATGAAAGTTTGCATGACAACATCTCTATGATGTGATTTTGCCATTGTTTTTCAAATGATGAGAATCATCTCCCAATCCTACCATCATCAAATAATGTTGGGTGCTGAAACTCAGCTGACACTCTTGCCCAACCCCCACCACCATATGGTCTTCCTACCCAAACACGCGGCATAGCCTTATTGTGGCTGTGTCAGCAATGATGATGAGATGGATCTGGTGCAACTAACACCAGCTTCTTTGCCATAAGAATTAGCAAAGTTGCTTAATGAGCTTGATTAGCAAAACATCTGGATTGGCTGAGAGTGATTAGCAAAGGTTGTGATTGTGAGGCCTTTAATGATGTTACTTATATCTTGGTGTTTACGACTAGAAGGCAAGGAAGTCAATACCGTACCGGAGGCTGTATTAGTTTGGCCAACGGTATGATATATTTCGGGTACCGGTCAATACCGGTGTACCGTTTCGGATTTATCGCTATTTTTTACTATTTTATACAATATACAAAGTTATAATGATATTTTTTGATAAACATTTGGTTGTAATGATTATTTTATTGATATGTTTAATATTTTATATAATACTTTAGAATAAATAAAGAGAGGTTTTTTTTTTTTTTTTTTTTATAGAAAAAAAAATAAATAAAGAATACTCTTCAATAAATTATAGGCGAAAAGTCACTTTTAGTCCTTACATTTTCAGGTGATTCTCATTTTAGTCCCTACATTTTATTTTTACCGCTTTTAGTCCCTATTCTGAAAAATGCTTTCTGTTTTAGTCCCTGCCGTTACTTATTTAACAGAATTATCTTATGTGACAAACGGTCTAACAGTAAATGCTGACGTGTTCATTAAAATAATATTAAAAAAATTATTTCCATTTTTAAAAATGCCACATCAGCAATTCATTTTTTTTTTTAAAAGTCACGTCAGATAAAAATAATATAAAAATTTATAACCTAATTATTTTTTTAAAAAAAAGAAAAAAAATTAGTTAAATTAATTTTTTTCTTTTTTTGGAAGAACTTGAAGAACTCAGAAAACACAAACACAAAACTCAAACCCAGATTTTATCAGTAATGAAAGAAAATGGACCTAGAAAAGCAAGCTCAAGCTGAAGCTCAAGAGATCAAGATCTCAGCTAGAAAAATCAAACTACAAAAGGAAAAAAAAAAAGCAAATAATTTCGAAAATCATCACTGTCAACCGGGTATTAGAGCTAAGACCAGATCTCGCCAGAGAAGAAAGCATCACCCAAATGGGAACAAAATTTTTTGGACAAATTCAAAGAACCCAGAAGAGGTAAAGCAAGAAATCTCTCAAAACTTGTCTCTCTGTCTCCCTCAAAAAGAAACCCCAAGAATAACTTTGAAAAACCCATAACAGTAAAATCAAAGAAATTTAAGCCACATACCAGTACCCATAATCAATCACCCATCCATCAAATATATCACAAAATGAAGTGCTAGAAACAAAAAGAGAGAAGAGTAATCATGCAACAGTGATGAAAACAGTAGCAAGAGGGAGAGACATAGACGCTGGAAATTAGGAATATAAAATCAAAGAAAAATCTGTTGAGCTTCTAAGTATTTGCTGTAGCGATCTTGATGTGTTGGCCACGCGTCTCAGATGGCGTCTCCGGCATTATTTTTGACAACTCCTTGCCGTCCTTTGCCAATGGTGTTGGGTGTATGTATGATAGTGCCTAGTAGTGGGTTTGCTTGGGCCGTGGGTTTGACAGTGATGATATTCGAAATTATTTGCTTTTTTTTTTTTTCCTTTTGTAGTTTGATTTTTCTAGCTGAGATCTTGATCTCTTGAGCTTCAGCTTGAGCTTGCTTTTCTAGGTCCATTTTCTTTCATTACTGATAAAATCTGGGTTTGAGTTTTGTGTTTTTTTGTGTTTGTGTTTTCTGAGTTCTTCATGTTCTTCCAAAAAAAGAAAAAAAAAATTAATTTAACTAATTTTTTTTAAATAATTAGGTTAGAAATTTTTATATTATTTTTATCTGACGTGGTTTTTTTTTTAAAATTAAATTGCTGATGTGGCATTTTTAAAAATGTAAATAGTTTTTTTTAATATTATTTTAATGAACACGTCAGCATTTATTGTTGGACCGTTTACCACGTAGGATAATTCTGTTAAATGAGTAACGGCAGGGACTAAAACGGAAAGCGTTTTTCAGAATAGGGACTAAAAGCGGTAAAAATAAAATGTAAGGACTAAAATGAGAATCGCCTGAAAATGTAGGGACTAAAAGTGACTTTTCGCCTAAATTATATAGAAAACTATCTACTTTCTTCTCTGAAATCTGAATCAACAAAAATCAAAATATAAAATTCTTAACTCATTAAAAATATAAAATTCTTAACTTATTAAAATCAAATGTCTACTCACTGCCACATCAGCTAGTTCAAGTCTCAGCATTGGGTTTTTTTTTTTTTTTTTTTTTTTTTTAATTAATGGTAATTTAAATAAATAATGAAAGCTTGTGAAACCTTGTTGACTACCTTATTACCCTTTTGACCCAACGCCCCAGCTATCCTCATATCACCACCAGCCAACTCATTTCCCACTAAAATTTATGGTTTCCAAGCAAAATCTGATACAGTTTTCCAAGCAATCTAATAAACTCATTTGCAGTCCTTTATTACTTTGTCTTCCCAACCCAATTCTCAATTTTTGTCTCTTCTTCTCCTCATTTCTCTGTCCGTGTCTTCCCCAGATCCTCAAAAAATCTGTAACAACAAAGGCTCCCTTGTACAGGTTCGGTCTTTCAGTTTCAAAAAAAAAAAAAAAAGGTTCGGTCTTTCATTCACTCTTACCTCTCTCTGTCTCCCAAAAGTGGAATTTCAGGTTTTGTAAGTTTAAAAAACCAAAGTGTTCACCGGTTGCCTTTTCCATTTTTCTCCTTCTTTCTGCTGGGTGTTCTTGGCTTACTTAAATTTGCATTTCATGTTTCGGCCCGGTAGCCATTTACTGGCCGAAACAGCTGGATTTTGCCGGTATGGCCGGTATGCGGCCGATACGACCAGTATTTTTTCCGGTACGAAACAGGAGGTGTATCTGTACCGGTGCACTGGCCAGTACGGTATATACCGGTTGTACCGGCCGGTACGGTACGGTATTCACTTCCTTCCTAGAAGGTTGTTTTCTTGTTAATAGAAGTTGATACATGCACAAAGGTGGGAATATAAATTTTTAGGTTTGAAAGTTAGGCCTCTTTGGTTCCTCCAAGAACTCATATTTTGTTTTCATTTTTGAAAATTCTAAACATTTTCTGAATTTAATAATAAAAAACACTCGATACCACATTTGGTACTAAATTCTTACACATGAGAAAAAGCTACTCTTGTCACTAACAAGGAAAACCCAAATAGAACCAGTTTGGAGAAATACCCAAACCCATTTTTAATGTGTAATTTCAAATAAATAATTGTGTAATATAAAAGTTGTTACCTTATTGCTCCATTAGACACAAAGACAACGAAAAAAATTGGAAGTTGACCCAGCAATTAATATTTTTAATTGGTTGTTATGATGTTTTAAACTTCAAGATATTATACTCACCTGAAACTTCAGTTACTAAGATTATAGATCACCTAAAAAAGAATAATATCAACCAAATACAATCAAAATATTATAATGATATATTGGTATATATAAAAATATGAAAAATAATTTTAGAAATTGTTTAATTTTTAATGATAACAAATTATTTTCATCAAGTTATACATTATACCATAATTATAAAATAATGATATGATAAGTGACTATGTGGCTAGTTTATTCTAAATAACAAATCCAAGTATACGATGTATTGCATGTATTTGTCTTAGCATTCTCTCCAAAAACCTTGAAGGCCAGAAAACATTAGTTGAGCAATGCTGGGGACAAAAAAAATCTCATAACTTTTGCCACAATAGCTAGTTATGAGAGGCGGGTTTTAGTTAACTCAACTAGTAAAGTTTCTGATGGTTGGATAAGAGATCTGAGGTTCAATCTTTGCTTACACCAAAAATTGATTGATGTGTTGGTCTGATGATAACAATGGCAACTCAAGGAATATTTTTTAGGATAGTCATTAAGAAACTTAAATTATACAAAATTTAATAAAGAGAAAAAGAAAAAGAAAAAATAGGCTGAAAATAGATAAAATGGAAATTAAGAATGCTGAGATGAGAGTAATAAAGTAAGAGAATTAAAATGATAATAGAAAAGAGAAAGATAAATTGATGATAGTTGCTGCAATTACGAGTAGAGTCGTTAAGAAGGAGAGCAAAATTATTGTGACTGTAAAGCCAAAAAGAGCATAATTGTCGGCACCACTGAGGAAAATGCATGAACTACAATATTTTTCTTGAGTCATTTTCTTCAAGTAAAAAAAAAAATTAGAGATTATTTTTATGTAATAGGTTGAAAGGGTTAAAATTTTGAATTTTTCTTTTTGAATAGGCTTTTTGTTAAATAATTTGTTAACTCATTTTTGTTTGGTCCAGCCTTTCTTTTTGGGTTATTTGTGTTGTTATTTGGCATTTTTTATATATTTAATTTAAGGGTTTTTTTTTGGTGGGGGGGGGGGGGGGAGGGTTTAAGGGGTTAAAGATTATGTTTGTAAGGACATAATTGATTTTAGAGTAATGCTACGTCTACAACATTTTTAAAATGAATCTTATGCAATAATTTGTTATTAGTGGGTTAAAAACTAATGTCAATATTAAGTCAAAATTAGAATTAGTAACTGCCATCCTAATTACATAAAATTTGTAGTGAAATTATTATAAAAATGTTGTGAATGTAACACCACTTTTTTTTTTTTTTTTATTGAATCGAAATTCTTATAATTTTCAAGTTAGAGTGGTCTAAATAGGTTAATTTTGTGTGTGTGTGTGTGTATATATATATATATATTTAACAAGTCTATGACTACCCTCTGTTACAAATGGTGTCGAAATGAACTCCCTAAATTGAAAAAAAAAGAAAAAAGAAAGAAAGAAAAGAAAGTAGCACGTGAGTCGTAAAGAGAAAGGACAAAATGATTCCAACATACTTTACCAAACTTAAAGGCGTTTCTATGGCTATAGGCCATAACTACCCATTGCTCATTCTCTCTTTCGATTAAAAATGTCCCAAACATGACAACAACCACCGACTCTCCAACTGTGGAAGAACTACCTCCTAGATGACATCATACTTGACATCTTGTCAGGGCTACCAACAGGGACGAACACAGGATTTTAAGTTGGGGGGGGCCGGAGATAAGCGAAAAAAAAAATTTTCAAATACGCATCCATATAATATTAATAAACTATCAACCAAGACAAATACCAAAAAATCATTGTTTCTTAATATATTAAGATACAATCATCTACTAACAAAAACAAAAGACATGAAACACTATTGTTTCTTTATACAATCATCTATGAAAAGGGAACTCGACGCTCTTTCAAATCTTCAAAATCATCTACGATTGAATCTAAACTAAATGTCGAAGCTATATCCTTTTCAATGTATAACATCAAAGAGTCTGTCAAAAAATCATCTTCCATTTTGTTTCGAAGGTTAGTTTTGACAATTTTCATAGCTGAAAATGCTCGCTCTGTAGTAGTAGTAGAAACTGGAAGAGTAAGCACAAGTCTCACCATTCTATAAACAAGCTTGTAGTGTTCTGAATTTCTAGTTCTCACTAACCATCGAGACAACTCAGATAAACTTTTCAATTCTTTGAACTCTGGATCCTGGATTACATTATGCTCAAAATGATAAAGCTCCTTCTTCAACACTTGTTTGTCATAATCTGTGAAATCTTGTGGATAGAAATTCTCTACCAACAAACAAAGATCACTACTTCTGAAAGATTTTAATGCCTCTCGTGGTTCTAAAGCTGAGCTAAGCCTAAGTAACTCCATTGCATCTTCATCAAACCGATAATTTAGTTCCTGTAGTTGAGAATCTATTGTAGCATAAAAAATATTTACTTGATAATGATGCTCAATTGTAATGTTATCTTGCTGATTACGAGCTCAACCTCGCCTCGGAACAAAACGGGCATTCATATCCAGGACATCAATGCAATGCTTCTCACAAAATGATATCACAGTGGTGAGTAAGCCAGCCTATCCATCATCTCTAAATTTTTGGATAAGTGCTTTAGTAGATGAAACTAAATGCATGACATTTAAAATGTCTTGAGATTGGCTTTGCAAAGCTTGACAAAGTTTATCAGTGATCTCCATAGTTTCCTTCTCAAGATGCAAGATGAAGACAAATTCAAACGAAGTTAAACCCTCATAAGCTGACTCTGCTTCTGCCCGATGTTCTCCATCAATTGTATCATCAATTATATTTTGTAAAACTTCAACAGTTGAACTAAACATTCTTAATAAGCTAGAAACTGATCTAAAAGATCACTACTTCTGAAAGATTTTAATGTCTCTCATGGTTCTAAAGCTAAGCTAAGCCTAAGTAACTCCATTGCATCTTCATCAAACCGATAATTTAGTTCCTGTAGTTGAGAATCTATTGTAGCATAAAAAATATTTACTCGATAATGATGCTCAATTGTAATGTTATCTTGCTGATTACGAGCTCGACCTCGCCTCGGAACAAAACGGGCATTCATAACCAGGACATCAATGCAATGGTTCTCACAAAATGATATCACAGTGATGAGTAAGCCAGCCCATCCATCATCTCTAAATTTTTGGATAAGTGCTTTAGTAGATGAAACTAAATGCATGGCATTTAAAATGTCTTGAGATTGGCTTTGCAAAGCTTGACAAAGTTTATCAGTGATCTCCATAGTTTCCTTCTCAAGATGCAAGATGAAGACAAATTCAAATGAAGTTAAACCCTCATAAGCTGACTCTGCTTTTGCCCGATGTTCTCCATCAATTGCATCATCAATTATATTTTGTAAAACTTCAACAGTTGAACTAAACATTCTTAATAAGCTAGAAACTGATCTAAAATGTGAACTCCAACGTGTTTCTACAGGTCGTTGCAAAGTGCCAATTTGATTAAGTCCACTTCCAGTATCAAGCTCTTCAAGATCAATCATACGTGCTATTTCATTAGCATTGGCAACTTTCAATTGTTCATTGCGCTTGCATGAAGTATTAACAATTTTGATCAGAAAGAGCAATGCAAGCAAAAAATGACTAATGGCATTAACTTGTTTTGATGCTTTTACTAATGCCAATTGTAAGCGATGTGCAAAACAATGGATGTAATAAGCATATGGGCAATCATTCAAAATCAAAGCTTGTAATCCATTCCACATACCTCGCATGTTGCTTGCTCCATCATATCCTTGCCCTCGAATATTTTGTATATCGAAACAATATTGAGATAACAAAGAATATATCCCCTTCTTTAGAGTCAAAGCCGCAGTGTCAGTAACATGAATAAGCCCAAAAAAACATTCTTTGACAAAGCCTTCTGCATCAACATATCTAAAAACCACAGCCATTTGCTCTCTCATGGACTCATTACGAGCTTCATCAACCATTATTCAAAACTTTGCATCACCAATTTCTTCCCGAATGGCCTTCTTCACTTTGGCTGAGAAAACATGTAGAATTTCCTTTTGAATCCTAAGTGATGTGTAGGTTGCATTTTTGGGAGCTTTTTCTATTATTTCAGCAACCTTCTCATTCCAAAAAGTCACAATACCCAATGATTCAAAAAAGTTCCCACGATTTAATGAACTACAACTTTCATCTCGACCTCTAAAAGCTATAGCTTGAAAGGCAAGATATCGAACAGTAAAAATTACGGCCTTCAGATGCAACCGATTATTTGCAATTTCTTCAGTAGTGAAATGATCAACTACCCTTTGTAAATGTTGCCATTGGTTCATTAAATCCTTACACTTTTGCTCGGCAACTCTATGAGCTGAGTTAGGATCTTTTCCTATATGACATTGAAAAGAACAATCTTTGCCCCCAACTTTTTTCCAATTCCTAAATCCACCAACAGTGAATGTATTTTGTCCCACAACTCCATTTGGATTATTAAAGACAAAGCAAGGTAGACAATAAGCTGCATCTGTGGTAGGAGAATATTCAAGCCATGTTGAATTAAATCCAAACCAAGAAGCTTGAAATCTACGATTGTGCTTTCCACTTTTTGGGTATGTCTTTAAAGGAAGTCGGTGCAGACCTTTTTTAATGTAAGCCCGTCGAATTTCATCACGTTGATTAACATGATATTCCCATATTTGTTTGCGTGTTCCAGGATCATAATCCAAAGAATCAAGATCGACTCTTTGAAATTGTGTTTGAGAGATTGGAACATCAACGTTTTCCGGAATTGAGAAATGTGCATTTTCTAGAATTGGAGCATCCACATTTTCTAGAATTGGAGCATCCTCCACATTTTCTAGAATTGGAGCATCTACATTTTCTAGAATCGGAGCATCCACATTTTCTGGAATTGGAATAGCAACGTTAGTTGTTGGCAATCCCACGTTGACTTCAAAAGAATTTGAACCTTTTCTTTTGAAAAAATCAAGCATTGTAGTTGATATTTTCATGATCTACAAATAAAATAAGAATCACCGTTATTTTTTTAAATTTGTGTGACAATTTTCTATAATATATGATTTTTTTTTTTTTTTTGGTATTTGGTTTGCCTTTATTTATGTATTTGTGTTTGGTCGGCTTTATTTATACCCACTAACCTAAAGAATCCACCATCAACACTAAATTTATTCCCTGCGCTACTAACAAGAACTTTTTTTTAAGTTTTTAACTTTAGCTTTTTTTTTCCTGCCACTTGCCCGTTGCCCAACCTCACTTGTCCCTATTATGCCCAACTAACAGTCAACAAAGGAAAAAAAAAAAAACTAATCTTAAAACTCTACAAACTCTACTCTCTGTCTCTCTCAGTATCTCTCTTATCTATATAAACAAGAGAGAGAGTCACAATTCATAGCCACAGACAAAGCCAAAAAGCCAAAAAAAAAAAATTCCACAGGTAGCAACATAGATTCAAATATTCAATTCACAATCACCAACATTTAGATCATCACTCATCATCAGTAAAAACACAATCATGAAAAACCACAAGTCCATGAGGCAATCTCAGATTCTTAGATCACAAAGTCACAAACATTTTATTAGGTTTTGAACTTTGAAGTTGAAGGAAAAAATAAGAGTAAATACCTGAATTGTGAAGGCTGGAGTGACGAAGCTAGGCTGAGCAAATCGAGCAACCGGCGTGGGCGGCGGCAAGTGGGTCTCATGACTCTCGCCGGTGTGGGTACTAGATAATCAGAAAATGGGTGACTGGGTGTGGCCGTGGGTGAGTCTCAGTCTCAGATGGTGTCGTCGGCGTGGGTGAGTGGACTGGAGTCGCCGGTGTGGGTCTCGGCTCTCGTCGGTGTGGTGTGGGTCTCTACGCTCTGCTCTCGCCGGCGTGGGTATTAAGGGCCAAATGGGTGAGTGGAGGCCAGAAGGAGTGGGTATTAACGACCAAAGTTGTGGTGTGGGTCTTGGCGGCTTGGGCGGTGCCGTGGTGGGTCTCTCAATCTCTCCCTTTCCTCTCTCTCTTTTTTTTTTTTTTTTTCTCTCTCTTTTTTCCTTCGTGTTTTTGCTCTATGTGGAGTTTGGTGTTTTTGCTCTTTGAAGGCTGTGTTGTTTTGTTGTTGTTGTTGTTGTTTTTTTTTTTTTTTTTTACATGGACTAGCCGGAAAATGGGCTGGAAATGGGCTGGAGTTTGGCCAGAAAATGGGTTGGGGGAGTTCAAGATTTTGGGAGGGGGGCCCAACCATTTTTTTTTTGTTTTTTGAAATATTTACTTGCTAAAAATTTTTTTTTTGGGCCCGGGGGGGGGCCCGAGCCCCATTTGGGCTCAACGTGGGTCCGTCCCTGGGCCTACCAGTGAAATCAAGCCTAAGGTTCAGGTGCATCTCCAAATCCTTGTCCTCCCACATCGATAGCTCCAAATTCATCTCCACCCACCTCAATAAACTATTGTGTAGCATTCACAATGATCACCATGAAGGTTATGTCATTCACATGCCCAATCTTATTAACACTCAACTTTGTACGGTCTCTTGTGATCGCACGTTTGATAGGATATCCGATTTGAGAATTCCCTTCACTTTTCAGTGTGGGATTGCCTGTTTCTTGGGTTCATGCAATGGAATTTTGTGTCTCACTGCAGTTGACGATATATACTTGTGGAACCCCAGTATTAGGATATTTAAGAGGTTGTCTGGTACTTGCTCAAGCCAATCAAATAGTTTTAGACTTGGGTTTGCATATGACCCCCCAAATAATGACTACAAGGTTGTGAGGATTACAAGGCCTCGTACCCAACCTGTGCCTCCCGCCGAGGTTGAGGTGTATACATTAAGTACGGATTCATGGAGAAGAGTTGAATTTGGAATCTCATGAAGACCCAATATTTTGTTCTATACCGTTAAGTGTGCTTTTCCGTATCCATTTGTTAGTGGGCATCTGCATTTCATGTTACATATTGTAGTAGATATGATAAATGGAGGAGGACGACAAGCGAGTGCAATGATTTTGTCATTTAATGTCAATAGTGAGAAATTCGAAGAGCTACCATTTCCTGATGATGATGATGATGTGGTTCCTTCAAAGGTGTACATTATGCCAGTTCCAGATGTCTTACGTCATGCAAGGGGAAACTGGCTTTAACTAAATTTGAACATAGTCTGCAGTCAAATGGCATGGTATGTTCTGTATGGGTGATGAGGGACTATGGTGTGTGTGAATCCTGGAATAAACTTTTTAGAGTACCACTTGAAAGTTCTAGTCGTTTTATTGGTTTCACCACGTACGGTTCACTTCTATTTCATAAAATTCCTGAACTGGTCTTCAACAACAGAAATTTAGAGTTGGCAAATAAATTTTTTTTATTTGACCCCAAAACTCTACATCAGACGGATTTGAGTAATCAACTTATATATCCTTTAAATGTAATTCCTTTATTTGTAGCTACTTACATGGAGAGCCTTGCTTTACTAGATGTAGCAGATGTGGTATCTTATTAAGAAGATCATAGATTGTGTATAAGTAGAGGTTGTCATTAGTGGCATGGATGAATTGAAACCTTTGTTATGCTTTTACCTATTGCGGTAGGAATGTAAGTATTGTTAAAAGCATAATTTTTAAGCTAGATTTTTATTATCATTTCATTGTTCTTGCTATTATATATATCAATATTTGATATTTGTATGTGGATGGTCGTTGCACATGTACCTACATCTAGCAATGTCAACTAAATGAAAATAATTGGCCAACATAACCCCTGTTTTCTTGTGCATCTGTGTTGTAGTGTTTTCCTACTTTTTTTTTTTTAAATGACAATTGATCTTGTCAAATCACACTATATCTGTTCTTCGAGAGACACATCTTGATATGTAATGCTGTTATCTCTTTCTTATAGCCCAATCCGCCAATCTACTCCACTCAGTTTTACGATTATCAATTAAAAATATCTCATAACTTCTCTCCATATCTTACTAATCAAGCTGCAGTGGAAGAATAGTTGGTCTCTTTATTCCATATTATTTCTGTAGAAACACACCTTAGTTCACCTTGATACCCCCACTAAGCTAGAATATCCCTTGCAATAAACCTATTTCTCATAACAAGCCAAAGGATGAAGGCATGCCTTGGAAGTTACTAAAGAAAATCATATGAGCCTTCACCATTTCACTTCAGGAAAACTGAAACCCTACGGCATTCCTTACGCAAGGGGATCTGTGTCCTCTTACCTATCTTGGAAGCATTATAAATTGCTTTGTAGCCTTATCTATTGTATAAAACACCAATCTAATCGTAAACAGATGTTGCTTCCTTCCTCCATTTCAAATTTTCGAAAGGCTCTAGCCACTTCTGTCAATTTGATTAAATTTCTCCAGCCCCAAAGTTGCTCTATGGAATTCTCACATTCCAAAAGCTTCTCTCCTGGTCTAGGGCTTGGGGACCTACCTCTAGTGATTCTCTTCCTATGTTCCTTAGTTCTATCCTGTGTACTTAGTATCTTTTCCTTTCTATTGTAATTCGCCCTTTGTATTTTTCTCTCTGCCTCATGTTTTTCTGCATAAGGTAGTGTTCTTGAATATATATCTTTATTACCTATCAAAAAAAAAAAAAAAAGCTTCTCTCTTTCATCAAATTCACTTTAAACCATCCACCCATATGGAACTACCTTGGGTAGATAGGCTCCAAATATGCTTCATAATGGCTGCCTTATTCTAATCCTCTAATCTTTGTAGATCCAACTCTCCTTCACATTTAGAAATGCTCAGATTTCCAAGATTTTTTATCCCCTTTGGTAGATGTTTCACTTCTGCTCCATAAGATTCTATTAAAATTTTGTTCTATCATCATATTGATGACTATCTTTAAGACAATAAAAATGCTTGTCCAGTTGGATTAAATGTTGTATAGAACTGAGGAGAGTAGCTGAAACCTACCTGCCAATGGTAGATGTTTGGTAGTCTAATAATGAATTCTAGCCTTTATTCTGTCCAACAGAGGCTTGCAATCCTACACATTTTATTTCCCTGAGATTAAGGGAACTTCTAAGTACTTCACTGGCAGATGACCCACCCTGAATTGAAGGACTGCTTAGATCTAGACTTTGATGCTTTGAAAGATCCCTGCATAGAACTTTTGCTCTTTTCTTGGGTTAGCAGCATGACCTAAAAGGGACTTAAACTCAATTAACGCATTCATGATCATTTGAATAGAATTGACATTAACAGTTCATCTCCAAAACAAAGATGGGTAAGTTGTAACTCGGCACATCTTGGATAAAACCTCAAAATCTTGGTATCTTTGACAGCAGAGTGCATCAATCTGGAGATGATCTCCATGGCCAACACAAATAGGTAAGAGGACATAGATCCCCTTGCGTAAGACCCTTCTACCCTTCAAAATAGCCAGCTAAGGTCCCATTAATAGCTACTAAAACTTAAGGAGCTTAACCCTTCTCCCCTTCAAAATAGCCAGCTAATCTCCCATTAATAGCTACTGAAAACTTAAGGAGCTATTAAGCATGCCTTAACCTTTTGAACAAACCTTGGACGAGCTCCTACAGCTTTCAAGCAATGAAGAATGAAATCCCAACAAACTGAGACATATATGCCTTCATTAAATCTATAGCACATCCAGTTTTGCCCTTATTCCTATGTCAGTCTTCGACTATATATTTCTAATTGGGATAAACATTTTCTGATTATTACTAATCTAGCTATCTACACAAGGTGTCATTCTATTTCCCAGTATTTTAATGATACATTTGTACACCACATTGCAACATGAGATAGGCCTGGAAGCACTCATAGAATAAGGGTTTTTAAACTTTAGGAACAAATGTACTTGTAATTATGTTGACTGCTCATAATAACTTACTAATTTTTAAGAAAGATTTAACTGCTGCTTTTTATTTTTTTCCTTTTTCTTTTTTTGTTGATAAGTTGCTTTTTTTTTTTTTTTTCCTTTTATAATATATCTTAATTGAGGAGGGGAAATCAAACCCTGGACATCTCTGTTAGAAATACTATGAACTGTTAGTTGACCTAAAATTCACTGGAAAAGAAATAGTCAACTGCTGCCACCACTTCATTCTGAACTACTAGCCATGCTTTATGAAAAATCCAGTAGAAAATCCATCTAGACCAAAAGCCTTGTTGCCATGGAGAGAGAACATAGTACTTTAATAGTACTTTAAATCTCCTCGTCAACAACCTCCCTTTGGAGTTACTCTACCATTGGAATAGGAATCTTATTGTGGTTTCTCTTCCCAAACAAATGAGATACCCTGCTTGCTTTCACTTCCCCAAACCACATTGTGGTTGTACCCAGTAAAATTTTGAATAAATCAACTACCAAACCTTTGATCTGTGGCTGAGCTGTACACATTAAGTTCGGATTCATGAAAAAAAGTTGAACTTGGAATCTTGTGGAGACCCAATGTTTTGGACTACAACTTTAATTGTTCTTTGTCAATCCCATTTATTAGTGGAATTTGCATTGGATGGTAGATATGATAGGAAAAGGAGGAGGTCAACGGTAGAACTGTAGTGATTTGATATTATCATTTGATGTCAATAGGGAGAAATTTAGAGAACTACCTCAGCCTGATGATGTTAGCTTGAAAGGAGTCTGTGATTCAATTTGGACATTGTCCGCAACCACATGGCATGCTATGCTTCATATGAGTGATGATGGAGTATGGTGTACCTGAATTCTAGAATAAATTTATGATATAATATTTGAAAACCTTTCTAATTTCATTGGTTTCTCCAAGTATGGTACACTTCTAATTCAAACCAACAATGAAACAAAGGGGCAATATAAGTGTTTTATTTGACCCCAAAATTTTACATGAGAAGGATATTCACATCAATTATCCTTTAGATGTAGCTAATTTTCATATGGCTGCTTACATGGAGAGAACCTTGCTTTACTTGATGGACCGAATGTGGTATCTTACTAAGAAAACGGTGGAATTTGTATGAGAAGTACAAGCTATATCCTGAATGATATGGATGAATTGAAACCTCTGTCCTGATTTTACATGTAGTAGGCATGTTAATATTGTTAAAAACATAGTTCTTACCCAGATTTATATTATTCTCTCATGGTTCTGGTCATTATATCTTTAAGATATGTGCATATGGATGGTTGTTGCGCACATGTCATGATTGACTAATTTAGTGAGCATATCATCATTCCAAGGCCATGTTCTCCGCTTCCAGTAATGTGGTATTTGTTGGCTTCTGCATTACATCTGATCTTAATATTAATTACAAGAAACTATTTCTTACAATAGAAAAAAAAGTTCCAAGATTTAAGATATTGCCATATATCATTGTGTCATCGTATCTCTATCCTCTTAAGAGACATAAGCATTGCTGTTATCTCTTGCTTGGGTGGGTACAATCACATGTAGTCAGTGAATGTGGGTCAAAAATTATGTTCAGCTGCAAAATCGCTGTTTTCCGTTTGGAACTTTTGTGCTGTTTATCCAAAAGAAACTTGCTATAGTGTATACTTTATACTATGGAATGCGTATACAAAACTTTTTGTTTGGTTGAAGTGGGAGAATTTAAGTCATACATTGGTATCTGTTAGGTTTTCAGTTACGTTGGTTTTCCTCCATAGCATTGATGTGATTTTATTTGATTGATGATGCATCCATATACCATTTTAGTTTTATGTCAATCTAAGAATAATCTTCAAGTATATTTGACTTCCACTAGTTAGTATAAACTCACTAAGACACTAACTCTCAATAAGATTTCACAAACAACCGTTTCAAGACAGTACAACATATAATGAAATTATGCTATGGACCTGCATTTTATTGCTGTCATGATTTTTTTATATTACCAAATGTGAGGCTTAGGGTCTAAATTTGGTGAATTATTTGATTAGTTACAATTGTTTTCATATTAGTTTGCCTTACTTTTTGCACAAATTCTTCTATTTATGGATGTGCTTATTTACCTATGTTGATTTGAAGAGGAGGGTGGCACTGACAAACTATTACTTGCTAATTAAAAGAGTTAAGAGTATGATCCTATTTGGTTAGTATTTTTTGTTTTTAGTATGTTTAATCTTTTTAGAATATTTGAAAATGAAACAAATGCTACAATCTTAAATCTGGGTTACTCTGATTTTTTTATTTTTTATTTTTTTTACATTATTCTATTTCCCTGTTCCATTACAATGTTCACATCAATCTTTTCTTGAATAAATTTCTTGGAGACATTGGTTTGCTATTGCCCAAATTTCTTATTTGGGGTTTGTTGTTTTTTAGGTAGAAGATGTGATATCCAAAATTGGCCATTATACAAGTCAAAGATTCAATAGTTTTTGCAAATAACTATGATTAAACAAGAATATAATGTATGAGCATGAGATTTAATGTTATTTATGTGTTCCATTAACATTCTGGGAAACATAAGATATACTTGAATTAACAAATTATTTTGAGAAGACTTTCTAATTACGAAACAAACATTGAGTACTAAAATACATGTTTGATCAAACATAATAAATAAAAGACCTAAATCAAATCACATTGTGATGGTTGCATTTTGGCATCCAATTATGTAAAAGATAAGTAATGATTCTACGATTAACAAGAAAAAAAGTAATAATTCTGCATCTATATAAAAGTTACAAGCTTAAGTATTATAGCTGAAATTATGATTTCACACTTGAAAGGCCATGAAAGTGCATTGGTCTTTGGGTATTATTGAAAATTTAGGAGAGGCCTCATGACTGTGTAACCAAAGTAAACCCCAAAGACCTCAATAAAAACTACAACCAAATGCATATCATTTGGGCTAAGGGTGTGAGACCACTCCATAAACACATTCATGCATGATAATTTAATCATTGTAATTGAGAGTACCACACTAATAAATATCTAATTGTTTCAATCCTATAAATTGTCCAAATTCCAAACATAAGGGCTCTGATGTTTAGGTTGGAGGTGATGCTTGCTATTGATATGAGTTTGAATTCTTCTAGAAGCCTTCATTTCTCTTCATTTAAATCACCCTTCCTTCCTCTACCTTTCTTTATGGTTCTTGGTTTCTTTATGGTTCTTGGTTGGATATAGCACTAGGATATTTAAATTAGTCAAAACTATAGAAATTTGAATAGTGGACAACATTAAATATTGTCCTTTTTGAGAAGAGATATTTTATGACAAAATTAAGCTGAACAAAAGGGACAATCACATTTATTTTTTAGCTTGAAAAATTTGTTCTAAAATTTTATTTTTTCTAAATTCATGACTTGTATTATATTTGTTTTGACTCAATTTTATATTCAGATAGATGTAATTTTTTCTTATTTTACAGAAGGTTGAAACTTCAAATCCCCAAACCAATGCAATACAACCAGTTGCGTCGAGAGGTAATTTTTAATAGGCTTATATGGAGCACAATTCAAGTGTGGGGAGTTCTTCACAATGTTGCAATGATATTGCCAAAGCCTTGAATGCTCCAATCCATATAAAACATGATGATATGGAGGTTGTTCATGTTTATAAGCTTCAAACTTAGTGGCCAAAGACTTTCCACTTATATGTGGTTGATTTAATCTGTTGTCATCATTATAATATGTAAGACATTTACATACAAGAATATTTTGATAATTAATATTTAGTATATGAGTTACTTCTCTCGTTCTTCAACCAAATGCATATCATTTTTTAGAATCAATAAATTATTGACAAGAAGTGAGAAGTATGCCAACATTATGCTACATAACTAAATAAGTTTGACTAGATGTGTTTCTCCTAAATTTTTTCTAAAATTATACTCTTTGGCAAAAAATAAATAAATAAAAATGCTATGACGTTGTTTTACTCAATACTTGCTCAATTGACTAAGTTTACTTGTATCATTGAGTGCTACTAAACGATGTCGTCAGCAATGTGCAAATACTTTATAATTTCCTTTTGAAAAGTCAAAAGCCTACATTAAGGTGGCTTCTTTTACACCTAAACAAGAGAAGGAAAACTTAGAATCATCTTGTTTGTCATCTCCCCTGTAACAAAATATTTCAGAGTGTTTTGATTAGAAATAGTTCAGTTATTCTTGGTCGCCTTCAGATAAGACGTGCTCAAAAATGTCAGAAATTGTATAGTCTGTTAACTCGTATTGTATTATACACACACGAAACAAGTGTTAGGAGACAGTATAAAGTCAGTTTCCATTCTCCCTTTGCACTTTTCTTCTACTATCCTCTTTCCTAATCTTCTTCTTATCAATGATTTAGTTTCTGTGATCGGAAAAATATACATTTCAATTACGTAGTCAAATTAATGGTACAAATAAAGAATTAAAGATTCAATCAATGCCTGCTTGATCACATGCTTTAAACGAGGTTGTAGACTAGATGCCAGGCACAATTATTTGTTAATATAAAAGATGCTTTACATAAAAGGAAGAAAACACTTTACTACTTTAAATGCCAGACTATGTTCTTCTAAACATATATATGTAGGAATAGCAATACCTGCTCGATGATATTTCTCATTTAAACGAAATGAAAAAGTTGTATTTCGTAACTTTTCTTGATAGAGACATATATGCCCGATTCTTTTTCTTTTCTTTCTTGTTTTCCAATATACTCCTCGCTATAATTTTTATACAAAAAGTTAGTATAACCAATCTTTTTTCTTCTCATTGCTTTACTACATAGAGACCCGCTTTTAGTGCCAGAAAAAATAGATAGGTGCTTGAAGTGAAGATGTTCAGAGGAGGAATTTGAGTGTTTATTCTTATAAATGGAGACTTTTTTTGGGTGCCAAAAGAAATAGATATGTGCTTGAAGTGAAGATGTTCAGAGGTGGAATTCAAGAGTTTTTTCTTATCTGAACTGGCTAGACTTTTTGTTGCAATACTATTTCCGGATCATTTTTAATTTTGGTATTATTCACAGTCAAGCAAATTATGGATCATAGTTGTTTGCCAAACTTCAAATTTATGTAGTTTGTTAGATGATGTACAATATGTTCCAATCTAAAAAAACCTGTTATCAAAAATTGGGGGAGAAAAGTTGAAAGAGATCAATTTTTTTTTCTAATTGAATTTTAATTGTAGTTGCCTTCTAGCCAAGATTGAGATTTGTAAATTAGTAGTCCATACAACAAGTCAAATATAGTACAAAATTATTCTTAAATCAACATACAATTAAAATGGTAAACAAAGCCATTAGCAACCAAATATGCTCATGAAGAAATTAGGTAAATAAAATCATATTAATGCCCAAGAGAAAATCCAATGAACCTGAAAGCCTAACAAATATGTATGTCTTAAATTCTTCCTCTTCACCCACTCAAAGGTTCTATATACACATTCCATAGTACTATAAAATATAGCATGTTTCTTCAAGATAAAAAAGCACAAAAGTACAAATAGAAACATAATTTTAAGCAGCTAAACGTAGTTGTTGATTCACATAAACTGACAATACACATGTGATTTGAGTCATAATAGCATTCCTTATTTAAATATGCCTTGCAGAAGAAAAAAATAGGGGGATATCTCAAGATCAAATATATTCAAACAATTTATCAATCATAAAAGTAGGCTTCTTGTAATTAACATTATAATTAGATGTGCTGCAAAAGCCAATAAAGACCATATAGCTTGAACTGAGGAATTAAGAAGATGACCTTGGAATTTTAATACACACACTGAATAAGTAATTGGCTACTCCTTTTTCAACCTCCACAGTTTTAGAGCTTCTTTTTATTATCTTTCAATCTTTTTTGATGAACTATTATCTTTCAATCTCTTCTGCCATTTTCTCAATCTGTTGTTTATATTTTAGTAGAAAAATGATAATATAAATGTCAAATGGAAATATCAAATGCCATAAAAGGATAATATAAATTCAGAACAAAAATTATGCTTTTAACAATACTAACATGCCTACTACAATTAAAAGCACTACAAGGGTTTCAATTCATTCATACCATTAATGACTTCTCAGTAAGATATCACATTTGCACCATCAAGTAAAACAAGGTTCTCCATGTAAGTAGCTATAACTAAAGGATGTATAGCTTGAATACTAGTCTCCTTCTCATATAGAGTTTTGGGGTCCATTAAAACATACTTATCTTCCAAGCTGCAGATTTCTTGGGTCTTCTTTTGGATTAAAAGTGATCCATACTTGGTGAAACCAACGAAACAAGTATGAGTTACAACTGGTACAACACAAAGTTTATTCCACGATTCACGCACACCGTACTCCCTCATCACCCATATGCAACATAGCATGCCATGTGGTTGCTGTTCAAATTTTGCTAAAGCTAGTTTTTCCTTGACTGACGTAAGATTTTTCCCATCTTTGAAAGAGTGATCATCAGGCAGAGGTAACTCTTTGAATTTCTCACTATTGACATCAAATGACAATATCATTTCAATATAGTGCATCTCTTGTCCTCCTTCCTCTTCTATCATATCCAACATCCAATGCAAATGTCCACTAACAAATGGGAATGGCTTAACACAACTAAATTTGTAGAAAACGACATTGGGTCTCCATGAGATTCCAACTCTTTTCCATGAATCCGAACTTAATGTATACACCTCAGCCTCAGGGGGAGGCATAGGTTCAGTAAAAGGCCTTGAGATCCTCACAACCTTGTAATCATTTTTTTGAGAATGGTGAGCAAATCCAAGTTTAGCAAGATGTAATTGGCTTAAGCAAGTATCAGGCAACTTCTTAAATTTTCTAATGCTAGGGTTCCACAAGTATACATCATTAAACCCAAAGAATGCATTATTAATTAGGGAGTTTTGCAGCCTAAAATCACTGAAACACAATAGTCCATTGCATGAACCAACTAAAAAGGCAAGCCCAGATTGAAAACTAAAGGGAATTTTAAACTCAGATATACCATCAAACGTGCGGTCACAAGCGACCTTCAAGTCTTGATTGTCAAGATTAATTGTTGGCATATGTATGACATAACCTTGATTGTGGCACAAAAACGTATTAAGGTGGGTGGAAATGAAATTAGGGCTTGTAATACGAAAGTACCAAGATTTGCGAACACACCTGAATCTTAGGAGTGATTTCACGGGTAGCCTTGCTAGGATGTCGAACACGATGTCATTTGGGAGATGGTTCTTCTTCTGTCGGAGGATCGGTGGTTGTGGTCGTGCTTCTTTCATTTGGGATATTTTCCACCAGAAGAGGGGGGGGGGGGGGGGGGGGACACCAAAGAGAGAGAGAGAGAGTGAGCAACACTACTTTTGGAATAATTTTTGAATTCACATTGATAATTGATGAGGGATCAATAAGTTTTTCAAAATAGGCATAATATAATATTGTAGATTTTGCTCAACATTAATTCATTGGTATGCACTCTTGGATTTATAAGTCTAATTAAATACTTTGCAAATGTATCTTTTTGAATGCTTTATATCGCTTCTTATGTTTGGTAAAGTATATTCGTTTGTTTTGACTATGATACTTTTTCATAGATAGTTTTCCAAGTTTCCAAATTTTCTAATGTAGGTCAAAGGAAAACTAAAATTTGGTAAATGAAAATCCTTAACAAAAAGTTGGCTTACTCTTAAGAGGTTGTTTTCTATGTTTATTTTATGAAAAACATTTTCACTCTCATAGTTTCCCTTTCATGTTTTGAATTATACAATTAATGTTCTTAATTTTTTTTTTTTTTTTGTACTAGATACCAAAAAAAAAAAAAAAAAAAAATTCCAACTCATTTTCAAGTTGGCTACCAAACACAAGAAAATGAGACATTTTTCAAGAAAATTTATTTTGGAAAACGACGTATCTATATCTTTATATATCTAAAAGTTGAAACATAGCATTTATTGTTGCTACGCTCCTATTGAGCCAGATCAGCAGCTACGTCGTCAATCCCACTAACTTTCTTTTTTTCTTTTCCTTTTCCTTTTGCAAATTAACATTTTCCCAATCACTTAAAAAAAAATAAAAGAAAATAAACTCCATCTCTTAATTTAATTAATGTTTCCTAACTTTTCAACTTTCCATTTATTATTCCATCAAACTCAATCCAATAATAATTCAAACTTTCTTCAACTATATGACTCTCCCTCTCCCCAATCAAGCAATTATGAAAACTATTAAATTGCCACTCTATTAGAATTCCAAAAAAAAAAAACTACTAATTTTTTGTCTATATGTATTTGCAATTTCTCTACCTCACTACTACAAATTTGGAAAGTCCCTTTAAAGTGAAGTTTTTTTTTTTTTTTTTTTTTTTTTCAAATCCCATATTCTTTAGGTTTTCCAAATTAATTTTATTTGTGATGTGCCATCCAAGATCTCAGGTGCCAACAATATTGGTTCCCATAAATCAACCAAAAAAATCTCGAAGCCATGGTGAAGAATACATTAAAAGAATCATAATGGGGTCTTACTACTATAGTTCATGTGGTCATTAATCATGGATGAGTTTTTTTCCACTGATGGGATATCTCTTATGTGCATTTGTGTGATACATTCACCATTATGGATAAATAATTCTCTTTGTATATGCGTAGCATAAATCAGTTCTATTGTACATACATATTAGTTGTGACATGAATGTAGATGCATAACTTAGTACAAGATATGTCACTGTTTTTTTTCTTTTTTTTTTTGGTTTGTAACAAATGTGGATATTATTATGGGATGCTTTTGTTGTAAGACTTTTTCCAAAATTGTAGAATTTGATGTCAATGGAAAGAAAATTAAATCAAAGGACATGTATAAAACTATATAAGGTAGTAATAGACAACCAAAAAAAAAAAAGACTAGGGTGAAAGATTATTCAAGTTTGGACAAAGCCACAAAATCCACGAAGACCAATTGGATGTGAGAAATTCCATGAAGATGTATGCTTGGCTCTATGAAGAAATTGAATTTGGATAAAATATGAAGAAGACCAATTGAATTGAATTGAGTTTTCTATCACAAGTCCTCTCTCTCCTTCTTATTGTTTTGATTTAATTTTTGTTTGAGCTAATACATAGTTAAAAAGTTTAGCTGTATTCTAGATATTCAAGAGGAGAAAATTCTAAAAAGAAAATCAAGTTGTTAAAAAGAATAGCATAATCCAAAATCCAAAACTAAAAACTCAAATTATTTTCAACAAATTTAGGAGAACAAATTAAACTTATATCAAAAGTACAAAGTAATTATCTATTCCCATGCATTGCGTGGGTCTGCGACTAGTAATAACTAATAGTCGAAACGTTTGATTTTTTGTTGACCACTCTTCATTGCGCCATGTGGCTTTATAATTTAATGACATGATTAGATTTAAAAATACCAAAAATTGTATCTATTCGATTAATTGATTAAACAAACTCTTTCTCAAAAAAAAATAATAATAAAAAAAATGATTAAAGAAATCGTTTCAGTGAAATTTTTCCTGCGTTTGTGTTCAATTGCCTATATAAATTAAAGACATGCTTTTTTGTCTTGAGTAGGCACTAGGTAGTTACAAAAGATTAGAAAAACTTCTTTCTCATCACTTCTATACTCTTTGCTCTCACTCTCTAGACGTCTTCCTCGCGTTTTATCACACAAAAAACGATTCTTTCCTGGCTTTATTTTGTTACTCTTTATCCAAACCCTAATGCAACCTCTTCACTTCCATCTTAGATGATGAAATTTCTGAGCCCCCAAGCCCCGTCAATCTCTATTTCTATGGATATGCCTCTTTATTTATTTGTCAACATCTCTTCAATTATTTTCTTCATTGTTATGCTCTCTTTTTTCCCCTTTACACCATGTTTGTAGCAGTAACTTGAACGGTGCCTATTACTTGTGTTTATTTAAATTTCTCAATGAATACATATTACATATTGAATATATAAATGTGTGGGAAAATTTCAAACAGTCTTGGAAGATGTTAATTTGAATTTCTTTGACATTTTTTCCTTCATATTCAGAATCAATGAACTACTAGGACTCTCTTCTTGTTGGGATTTATGGAGCCTAGTTGTGTTTGATCTGGATGACGACCTAACCAAAAATGATGTTGCATGATTTTTAATGGAATATTTTCTAAGGCTTAGTCCATGGTGCGGAGGGTTTCTTGATGTAGTTTTTGAGTGAGAAAAAAGAATGTACTGCCGCACTTTGTATTTTTTTTTTCCCTTGATAATAGTAAAATCCCTGCAATTCTTTGGACGTAGGCAAATTGTCGAACCACGAAAATACTGTCTTGTGCGTGTGATTATTTTTCTTTGGCGTGTTTTTCTCTATTTTGTGTCTCACAAGTTTGGAAATTTTGTGTTAATTCCCTACAACTGGTATTAGAGCCTAGGATTAGGTTTGAGTGGGAGCAATGGCAGAAGTAGGAAAGGCGTCTGGAATAAAAAAATTCGATGGCACAGACTTTGGATTTTGGAGGATGCAAATCAAGGATTGTCTTTATGGGAAGAAGTTGCATCTGCCACTTCTAGTGGAAAACCCTGCAACTATGAAGGATGAGGAATAGGCTCTTCTTGACAGACAAGTATTGGGAGTCATCAGGTTAACTCTGTCTAGGTCTGCTGTACATAATGTTGTAAAGGAGAAGATCACAGCAGATCTAATGAAGGCTTTGTCTGGTATGTATGAAAAGCCATCAGCAAACAACAAGGTGCATCTAACGAAAAAACTGTTCAATTTGAAGATAGCAGAGAATGCATCAATAGTACAACATCTGAATGGATTTAACACTATCACAAATCAATTGTCATTTGTAGAAATTGATTATGATGATGAGATCTGTGCACTGATCGTTTTGGCTTCTTTGCCAAACAGTTAGGAGGCAATGAGGGTGATAGTAAGCAATTCTATAGGAAAAGAAAAGCTGAAGTAGAATGACATACAAGATTTAATTTTGGTTGAAGAGATTCATAGAAGAGATACAGGTGAAACCTTAGGATATGGTTTTGCCCTAAACCTTGAGACAAGAGGCAGAAGTAATGACAGAAATTCAAATTAGGGCAAATCAAAATCTAGAAATTCTAATAAGAATAGAAGTAAATCTAGATCAGCCCAACAAGTACAATGCTAGAACTGTGGGAAAATGGATCACTTCAGGAGGGAATGCAAAAGTCCTAAGAAGAAGAATGAAGATGATTCTCCTAATGTTGTAATAGAAGTGGTACAAGATGCATTACTTCTTGCAGTAGATCCACTTGATGATTGTGTTTTGGACTCAGGAGCTTCATTTCATACCACTCCACACTAAGAAATCATATAAAACTATGTTGCAGGTGATTTTAATAAGGTGTATTTGGCTAATGGTACAGCCTTAGATGTCGTGGGTATAGGAAACGTCTGTATATTGTTTCCCAATGGGTCTGTTTGGTTATTGGAGAAGGTTTGACATATTCCTAGCCTGAGGAGGAATCTGATTTCTGTTGGACAGCTTAATGATGAAGGACATGCAATACTGTTTGTTGGTGATACTTGGAAGGTTACAAAGGGAGTTAAAGTATTGGCCCATAGAAAGAAGACTGGTACTCTATATATGACCCCAAGTCTAAGAGACACAATTGCCGTTGCTGAAGCAAGTACTTATACAAGCCTATGGCACCACAGACTTGGTCACATGAGTGAGAAAGGGATGAAGATGTTGCTGTCAAAAGGGAAACTACCAAAATTAAAGTCTATTGATTTTGACATGTGTGAAAGCTACATCTTAGGAAAGTAGAATAAGGTGAGCTTCTTGAAAACTAGTAGGACACCGAAGGCTAAGAAATTGGAGTTACTACACATTGATTTGTAGAGGCCTTCTTTAGTTGCATCCCTTGGAGGTTCAAGGTATTACATCACTTTCATTGATGACTCAAGCAAAAAGATATGAATTTATTTTCTGGAAAAAGAAAAAATTGATGTATTTGAGACTTTTAAGAAATGGAAGGCTATGGTTGAGACAGAAACAGGTCTAAAAGTAAAATGTTTGAGGTTAGACAATGGAGGAGAGTATATAGATGGAGGGTTCAGTGAGTATAATACTGCATATGGAATCAGGATGGAAAAGACTATTCCTAGGACACCACAGCAGAACGGTGTGACCAAGTGCATCAACAAAACTCTCAATGAGCGTGCTAGGAGTATGAGGTTGCATGCTAGGAGTATGAGGTTGCATGCCGGATTACCAAAAACTTTTTGAGCTGATGCTGTTAGTAATGCAGCTTACCTAATAAACCGAGGACCATTAGTTCTCATGGAGTTCAGACTTCCTGAAGAGGTTTAGAGCGGTAAAGAGGTAAAGTTTTCCCATTTAAAAGTTTTTGGTTGTATTTCTTATGTTCATATTGATTCTGTTGCTCGTTGTAAACTTGATGCAAAGTCTAAAATACGTTTTTTCATTGGCTATAGTGATGAGAAATTTGGGTATCAATTTTGGGATAAACAAAACAAAAAAATCATCGGAAGTAGAAATGTGATATTTAACAAATAGGTTATGTACAAGGACAGGTTAACTTTAGTGCCAGATGTTACAAAGATAGATCAACTTAAATGAATTGACTGAAAGTACTATCCAGAAAAGGGGTGAAGAAGATAAGGAGAATGTAGATTCACAGATAGATTGGAGTACACCTATAACTGAAGTCCTTAGATCTTCCAGGACCATTAGGCCTCGACAACGTTATTCACCTACTCTAAATTATCTCCTGTTGACTGATGGTGGTGAGCCAGAGTGTTATGATGAAGTCTTGCAGGATAAAAATTCAAACAAGTGGGAGTTAGCCATAAAAGATGGGATGGATTCCTTGTTAGGGAATCAGACATGGAAATTGACTGAATTGCCAGTAGGAAAGAAAGCTTTGCACAACAAATGGGTATATAGAATAAAAAATGAGCATGATAATAGTAAGCGTTACAAGACCAGATTAGTTGTCAAAGGGTTCCAATAGAAGAAGGGTATTGACTACTCAATATTTTGTCCAGTTGTGACGATGTTAACAATCAGACTGGTACTGGGAATGGTGGCTGTAGAAAATTTGCATCTTAAGGAATTAGATGTGAAGACGGCATTCCTTCATGGTGACTTGGTGGAATACATTTACATGATTCAGCCAGAAGGGTTCATTCTTCAGGGACAAGAGAATCTAGTCTACAAATTGAGAAAGAACTTGTATGGCCTAAAACAAGCTCCAAGACAGTGGTACAAGAAATTTGACAGTTTTATGTATAGAATTGGGTTCAAGAGATGTGAAGCTAATCATTATTGCTATGTTAAGTTCTTTGCCAATTCTTACATCATTTTACTGTTGTATGTGGTGGATGATGTGCTCATTGCATGGTCTAGCATTGAGGAGATTAATAATCTAAGGAAGCAATTGTCAAAACAATTTACAAGGAAGGATTTGGGAGTTACAAAGAAAATCCTTGGTATGAGAATCATTAGAGACAAGGCTAATGGTACATTGAAGCTTTCACAGTTAGAGTATGTGAAGGAAATTCTCAATAGGTTCAACATAAATGAAGCTAAACTAGTGAGCACACCCTTGGGTAGTCATTTCAAACTAAGCAAAGAATAGTTACCGAAGACAGAAGAAAAAAGGGACCATATGAGCAAGGTGTTCTATGCCTCAACTATTGGCAACTTGATGTATGCTATGATGTTTACAAGGCCAAACATTGCACATGTAGTGGGAGTTGTAAGTAGATTCATAAGTAGGCTAGGAAAGCAGCATTGAAAGACAGTCAAGTGGATTTTGAGATATATAAGGGGTTCATCAGATACATGTCTTTGCTTTATAAGTGCATGTTTGAAACTGCAGGGTTATGTAGATGCTGATTTTACTAGTGATATTGATAGTAGAAAGAGTACTACTTGGTTTGTATTTACTCTGGGTGGTACAGCTATATCCTAGGTTTCAAATCTACAAAAGATTGTTATTTTTTCTACTACATAAGTTGAATATGTTGTTGCAACTGAAGCTGGAAAGGAGATGATTTGGTTACATGGTTTCTTAGACGAATTCAGTAAGAAGCAGGAGATGGGCATTCTTCACAATGACAGTCAGAATGCAATTTTTCTTGCTAAAAATTTGGCTTTTTATTCAAAGTCAAAGCATATACAAACAAAATACCACTATATCCATTACCATGTTAAAGATAAGCTGGTAATACTTGAGAAGATTTGTGGATCTAAGAACCCTGCAGACATGTTGACTAAGGGTGTCACTATTGAGAAGCTGAAGCTATGTGTAGCTTCAGTTGGTCTTCTAGCTTGAGGATGGGAGGATGAGTTGCAGGGATAAGGGATTTTTTTTGGAGGATTGTGAATGATGTTGGTGATTGAACTAGTCTCCAAGTGGGAGATTTGTTGGGCTTTGTGAAGCCTAGTTGTGTTTGATCTAAATGACAACCTGACCTGAAATGATGTAAGCAAATTGCCGAACCATGTAAATATTGTCTTGTGCATGTGATGTGTTTCTTCAAGTTTTTGTTGATGCAATGATGACTCTCCATCTCTTTGAAGTTGAAATTGAATAAATAAAAAGAAGTTGTACAATCCAAGGTTATATTGCCCTGGTGATGAAGAAGATGAGATGAGTATTTTGGCTCATTTCACTTCAATTCTTGATTTGTTTTGGGTGACAGAGTTGCAACATTAAGTGTGTGTTGGGTTAAGATCTGTGTTTGTGTATTTTTTTTCAACAATGGCATCTCTACTGGATGAAGTTAAATGAGAATTCCAGAAATTCCAATATAGTTACTTTGTAGATAAAATAGAAAATTTTATTATTGAAATCCATGACAGTTTGGCTGTGTAATCCATAGAAAGTTTTGTGGTAAATCCCTATTTCTATCTCCTCATAATCAATTTTTTTTTTCTTCTTGGAAGAATATGAAACTTAATCTTAAAATGAAGTTTTAGACTCTAATTCTTATAGGGCTCCCAAGTTGGAACCCTTCTATATTTTTCTCTATCAAATTGAATTACAATGGCCTTTAAGATTATGTATTTGAAAGTTAGGGGAAACTGACAAGTAGGTTTGGTTTGTTTATGATTTATTTCTTGGTGGCTTTATGCATTGAGATTAGAGTTTGGATTTTCTCTACAATTTTTTTTTTTTAAATTTTATCATTGAGAATGAATTTTTAGTTCAGTGAGTTTGGGTTTGATTTAGAGGTGGCTCGGTGTTTTTGAAAGTATATTCGTAAAAAAATTGTGGGTCTGTGAATGTGATCTTACATTAGAGATTTTTATTGATTTGGTGGTGGCAGTGGTATTGAACTTGGACTTGGTTTTTGCATACAGGTTTGCATAAGTGAATTAAACTTATCTTCTAATAAAATTAGATTTTATACTCCAATATTTAATTTGTTTCTATGATTGATTATAGACCATAGTTTGATATTTTGGTTTTCTAATTCTCCTCTTCTCATCAACACATATTTTTTTATCTTACTTTCATCTCTCTTACAAATTTCACTATATATATATATATATATAAGTACCCAAAATGCACAAGATATATTCCTTCTTTCATTTATTTAAGTGCCCTATATAGGGGCTATCTTATTGTATGATTTATTTTTTCACTTGATATATCAAAATTTTGTAGATGCAATGACCCTTTTTTTGGTTACTAATATTACAATTTGACTAGATTGTAATAAAGCTTTGGCATTTTTTTTAAAGCATGTTGAGTATGTTACTTTTAAAAAAACTGGTAGTAATAATACATTTATTTGTTTAATGATAGGCATATATTAATTTTGAAATATCAAAGGGTGAGGTTGAACAGATTAGAGAGCTTGATGAGAGATTTATAGACATATTAAAGCATTTGAAGGTATGGATACGCTATAAAATGTTGGCGGTTACTTTTAACTTTGTTGTATTTTGGCTACTTTTTAGGTCAGACTCATAAGAGTTCAGATTTTTTGCTTTCATGATCTATCAAGAACTAAACAAAGCAATGATTCTTAATTACTGCATTTTGATGATCCAAAAGTTATGTACACATGATTTTATGCATTTGTTTGAGCTTTTGGAATCTCAGTTCATGAGTAAACAATTTGTGTGTTTTTGTTCCATGTATGTGTATGTTTTATGCCCTATTTGTGTTCCAAGTTATGATATTATTCAGTTTTGAGAGAAGATTATTAAATAGTGTTCATGTTATAGCAGTCTAACATCAATCATAGTGCATGCCATTTGATTTTCTATAGGGATTTGAACTACCTTAAAGTATAAATCAAAAAGGAAATAGTTGATTTGATGACAAAAACTATGAGGGATTCTAGGAGTAGAAATAGTATAAATTCGAGCTAGAATTTTATACTGTTAACAATATAAAGTGAGAGAGAAATACTGAATAGTCTGTATATTGATGTTTAAATAGTAATGTACAATAGAGAGCCTTATATAGGCTAGATATGTGTACAATATAAGTAATATGAGTAAACTACAAGTATAGTATACTGGGCTAAACCCAATGGGCTAAACTAGTCTAAGCTATACATTAACATCCCCCCTAAAAATCAAGGTGGCAAGGAGGAAGCCAACTGGAGTTTGGATATAAGATCTCAAAGACGACCAAGCATGTGAGTCTTGGTGAAGATATTAGCATGTTGGTCAGTAGAGGAGATGGAAAACAACTTGAGATTTCCTTTCTTGAGATGCTGGCGAGTGATGTGGCAATCAATCTCAATGTGCTTGGTGCGTTCATGGAAGACATCATTATGAGCAATGTAGATAGCATTACGATTGTCACAATAAAGAGGAGTGGCAGTGGGCTATGGAGCATCCATGTCAGCCAAGAGCCAGCGAAGCCAGACAAGCTCGCAGGTGGTGTCAGCAAGGGCACGATACTCAGCTTTAATACTGGAACGGAAAACCACATCCTGGTTCTTGCTACGCCACGAGACAAGAAAAGTACCTAACAAGAAACGAAAACCTATGATAGAGCATCGATCAGTCAGATCACCAGCCTAGTCCGCATCTGAATAAGCATGAAGCTCGAGAAAAGATCGAGAGGAGTAGTGGAGACCATAAAATAGTGTGCCTTTGACATATCGGAGAATCAAAAGAACAGCAACATAGTGTACAAAACGAGGAGCATCCATGAACTTACTAACCATACCCACGACATGTGAAATATCCAAACGAGTAACAGTGAGATAGATCAGACTACCAACTAACTGGCGATAGCGAGTAGCATCGAATATAGGTTCACCATCCAAAGGTGTGAGTTTTGCATTGTATTCTAAGGGAGTGGAAACAATCTTGTTATCAGTGATACTGGCTTTGGAAAGAAGATTAGAAGCATATTTAGTTTTAAAAAGATAGTATCCATTAGAGAATGAGGTAACCTCAAGCCCAAAAAAATAGCTAAGAGTGCCCAGATTTTTCATCTCGAAATGCTGACTAAGGAAGTGCTGGAGAGAGCGGATACTTGCAGAATCATCTCCAGTAATAATCATATCATCAACATAAAGAAGAATAAGAGTGATACCAGCAGAGGATCTTTGGGCAAATAGATCAATGTCATGAGGACTCGAAGTGGAACCCTACTGAGCAATAACTGAGCTAAAATTTTCAAACCAAACTCGAGGAGACTGCTTGAGGCCATAAAGAGCACGGTGAAGGCGACAAAATTGACTACCTAAGTGTGGATAGACAGGGGTGATTGCATGTATACTTCTTCTTGGAGGACTCCATTAAGGAAAACATTCTTCACATCCATTTGATAAAGAAGCCAATGGCGAACAGCAGCCACAACAATGAGACATCTGACAGATGTAAGGTGAGCAACATGAGTAAATGTTTTCTCATAGTTAATGCCATACTCCTGAGTAAAGCCCTCGGCAACTAGACGAGCCTTGTACCGTTCAACAGATCCATCAGCCTTGGTCTTGATCTTGTAAACCCACCTACAACCTACTACAGACTGACCAGGAGGCAAATTAACCATATCCCAAGTGTGATTCTGTTTGTTTTTAGACCCCTTAAAACACAACCAGATTAACCTAGTTAATTAGCCAAGTGATTACTTAGTCAAATTAAACAAATCTAGGTTAACACAAATATATCATATCAACGTAAAGTGCGGAAATAAAAAATACAAAGATATGATGACCCAAGAAAACCAAACAGGTAAAAAACCTGGGGAGGATTTAACCTAACTATCCTCGAGGTAAACTGAATCTACTATGAAAGAATTGAAATTTACACAATAGCAACTTAAACCACTAACATCCTATTGCTACCTCGAGTAGGAAACTTACTACTACAACCCCATGGTAGCTTCGAGTACATGGATTACTTCTTTCTTGGATTCCCAGCAAGTACAAGAAATCCCACTTATGTATCTTTAAGCTCTTGAATCTTGATAGGTCACAATCTGAATGACCCTTTGTGATTAACCCTAATTAATTAATTTAGTCAAGTAATTAATTAATCAATTAATCATGCAATTTTATTGAAGCACAAACAAATCACCAAAAACTAAATATGCAGCGGAAAATAAATAACACGGTGATTTGTTTACGAATGGGGAAAACCCTGACGACAAAAACCCTACCGGGTGATTTTCAGGTCACCACTCTCGAAACTCCACTATTATCAAATCAAGCAGTTACAAGTAAAGGAATCCCAAGTACCTTACCAACCTACAGTTGAACCCTTACCCCAATACCCAATTGGACTTAATCTGTAGCGACAGTTTCCACCTTTGATGCACGGCTCCCAAGTACGTGACTAACCAATGCGCGGATTCAAGTACGCGACTTCAAAACACCAACTGAGGAAGAATGGTTCGCTGCAAAGCTCTTCAGTTCATCTTTTATGATGAATAGCAGGAAGATGCTTGGTTACAAAACCCTATGGTGCAAATACACAGCAACTTCTTGATGAAAGATGAACTAGGTCAAGAACTTCGTCTTTTGATCACAATTTGCTTGAACAGAGATTGCTCAATGATAATGCAACTTATGTCACCCTTGACGGCTCTTAAAATAATCCTTTTAGATATTTAGGGTTAGAAGAAAAGAAAGCCCAAAAACATATTCATGGATCCCAAGAAAGTCAGATTGGAAATGTGAATTTTTAAATCTCGACAGATAGCAGGTGTCGAGATAGCTATCGAGCAGGTGTCAAGGTTTAAAAACTTTGCACTTCAGCTTGCTTTCTCTTGGATAGACTTGATGACTTCAACACTTGACCTTGAAACATTGTTTCTTGAAGTATTAAAAACACCTAAAACTACCCAATTACAAGTAGAGTGCGTTTTGTCAAAGGATTAGCCAATTTACATAAATAAGTGACATATGTTCTTAAACAAGTTAAAACATATATGTCCTAACAAATCTGCAACTGAATGATCACCAAGTTCTTGACATAATCTTGAACCTTGGAAACCCTAAGTATGTGTGAAGGTAAACGCCTCTAGATCTCACAAAAGATTCACACACACAGCATAAAGAGCAACCTCAAAACGTGGCTAAGGTTTTCCTTTTTATACTTAGAGTAAAACATAAAACTCTACTCGTCAAACGGGCTTGGGCTGAGTTGGAAATTTTGCAGAAAAAACAATCTACACAACTTTCGATCGGTCGAGTCTAATTCTTAATCAATCGAGCCAAGCAGATTTACAATGTAAATCCTATAGCAACTCGATTCCAACTTTACATAAAAAAGCATATACTTTGAGCACGACTAAACAAGACTACAATGTTTTGATCATGGTTTGACAACATTACAAAACGAAGTTCTAATACATTAGTTCCTAATTCTTAGAACCTAACAAATTCTTATGAAGGGCATCTAGTTCTTCATTCATAGCTTGCTACCAAAGAGGGTCAATATAGGCCTTATGATAGGTGTGAGGTTCATAGAGGGTGGCAAGAGCAAAAGAGCAGTGATAATCAATGAGATAAGGGGGAGGAATGCTTACCCAAGTGGAACGATGAAGTTCAAGACCAACAGGAGCCTCAAGAAAGGTTGGTGCCACAGGATCCAAGACAGGCAGGTCATATACCGGGGACAGAACCAGAGATGAGTCGTTTGGAGAGGCAACCGATGTCGAAAAATCCTCCACAAATTCAGGATAGAGAGGGAGGAAAAGATTAGTAAAAATGGGGAGACTCTAAGGAAGAGGACACAGGAATCTGCTGAAGACTCGTGAAAAGATGATGTTCCCAAAACTCAACATGACAGGAGACACGAAGGCGACGAGAAATGGGATCATAGCAGCGAAACCCCATTTAAGATACACCATAACCAAGGAAACAACAGAGATGAGCATAAAGCTGGAGCTTTGTTCATTCATGAGGAGGAAGAGAGACAAAGCAAGCACAACTAGAATCCCGAAAAGAGGAGTAGTCAGGAGTTTGACCGTAGAAAAGCTCGAATGGTGATTTATTGTGTGTACTTGGTGAAGGAATATGATTAATGGTGTACATAGCAGTGAGTGCAGTCTCACCCTAAAAGCACTCAGGAAGAGAGGCAAAAATGAGAAAGGTACAGACAACATCAAGAATGTGACAATATTTTCGTTCTGCTCGACCATTTTGTTGAGAGGTGTAAGGACAAGACCGCTGAGGAAGGGTACCATGATTGTCTAAAAAGGATAGAAAAGATTTATCATTATATTCTTGAGAATTATCTTATTGAAAGACTTTGACGGTGTGATTGAACTGTGTTTCAATCATTTTATGAAATGTTTGGTAAATAGACACAAGTTCAGACCTATGGTGAAGTAAATAAATCCAAGTATATCGAGAAAAATCATCCACAAATATGACAAAATATCTAGATCCCCCCTAAGTGGGAAAAAATGTAGGACTCCAAATATCAGAATGTATAAGATCAAAAGGTGCAGAAGAAAATGAGTCACTATTATTAAAGGGCAATTTTGTTTGTTTGCCAAAATGACAGGAAGTACAATCAAAATTTTGAAATTGAATTGAACCTAAATGACCTTGAGAAGCTAACAATTGAAGAAGAGATAAGGATACATGACCAAGACGAGCATGCCATAGATCAAGTGAGGGGGTGGCAGTGGTAGTAGCTGCAGAAACAACTTGTGAAGGAATCTTCAAGTTATGAACCTTAAACATGCGACCAACCTTATGGCTTGTCCTAAGCACTTGACCCATCTGGGGATCCTGCACATCCACACCATGATTAGTAAATAGAAGATCTACGCCTAATTCACAAAGTTGACCAACGTAAAGCAAATTAAGGGATAACTTTGGGATATGAAAGGTGTCACTAAGGGATAAATAAGGAGAAGAGATTGTTCCTTTATGACTAACAGGCATAGGAGTTCCATCAATAGTGTAAATGGTGATTGGATGTTCTAAGGGTGCCTTATTAGAAAATTAGGTTTCATCAGGAGTCATATGGTTACAACATGCAATATCAAAAAACCAAGGTTGTTTACCTGAGGTGACAAAAAGGGCAGTGGAAGTGAGAGATAAAACCTGTTGAACAACTGCTTCAATATCAGTCATAGTAAGTGAGGAAGCCAAAGATGGACCTATAGGAACCGATGGATCTGAAGGACATACATCAACTACCAGAGGAAGAGAAGTTTTATTCTGCCCTTGCACAAATTTCTGCAAGTTACGACAAACTGAGATGTCATGGCCTTTAACACGATAAAACTCACAGCGAGTACCTTTGGAAGACTGAGAGGTGGGATGCCCAAAGTTTACTCGTGGAGGATCAGTGAATATAGCAATAGGAGGCTGTGGAAATGGTGTAGCCAATACATGATCAGATGATGACATGTAATGAATAGGCCAACGGTTCTCCTCAAAAATGAGCTCCTTAACTGCAGCATCGAGAGAAGGAGTAGGAGACCGGCTAAGCAGAGAAGCCCTGTTAGGCTCAAAATCCTCACGTAAACCTATCATAAAGTGCATAAATTTACAGTGATCCCGATATTTGACAAAGAGCTCAATGTCCTTAGAACATAATAGTGGAGGATCTGCAGTAAAGAGTTGTTCCCACATATTAGAAATTTGAGAATAAAAATCAGAAATAGACTGACCTGGATCTTAGCGCATTTGATAAAGTTTTGATTCAACGTGAACTCCAGGCTTGAATCATTAGTACAATTATAGCAATCGGCCAAAAATTTCCAAGCAGCCTTAGCAGTTTCAAGACGAGGAAGAAGATTATGAATGGAGGGAATAGATATATTGATAAACCAAGACAAGATCTTACTCTAAATATTCTCCCATTCCTCTAAGCGTTCTTCATATCATCCGTTGTAACAGCAGTCTTAGAGGCATCTTCAACAGCTATGGCTTTGGACTTAGGGTTTGGTACTGGCTTAGGAATTGAACCAGTCACATATCTCCATAGTTTATGACCCTTGAGAAAGACAATCATATTCTAAGACCATGCATGATAGCTAGTAGGACCATCCAACATAACGGTGATAGGACGAATGATATCTCATTCATTTTGTTGAGCCAGAATGAAGAAAATGACCAAAAATTGGGATTTAGAGACCTTAAATGAAGAAACAGAGCCTAAAATCAGAATCTATGCAAAAAACTGAGTAAGACAAACCCTGTTGAAAAATTTTGACTTTGGTTAAAGTCAACGGTCAACGGCTTGGTCAACAGTTAACGGCTCGGTCAATGGTCAACAGCTGGATGCTGACGTGGTTGTGTGACGTCACTCTAGGGCTGATATGGTAGGACGCAATACGGGGGTAGGCGTGTGGAAGCACATGATGGAGATGTTCCAGTTCGTGAGGCGTGTGTGAAAGGATGACAACGCGTGGTAGCGCATGGAGGCACGTGCTTGTGAGGCAAAAACTTCAACCGGCACGCGTGAGGACATGAGAGGTGGTTTCTGGCCGTTCTTGGTTGGGTTTTGCTCGAGATTTTCATATCTGTCAATCTGTGCTTTGACTTTGGCGGTTTGATCAACAAACTAACAAAATCCAAGCATTCTAAGGGCTATGAGCGTGAAGGCGGTGACTTGCTTCTAATAGTGACTACTGGATGAAGGTGAGGACAGCGAAAGAACGCTAGAGATGTCCATAGGAACCAAAAAGTTAGAGGAAAGGCTCTGATACCATGTTAACAATATAAAGTGAGAGAGAAAAACTGAATAGTCTGTATATTTATGTTTAAATAATAATGTACAATAGAGAGCTTTATATAGGCTAGGTATGTTTGCAGTACAAGTAATATGAGTAAATTACAAGTAGAATATACTAGGCTAAACCCAATGGGCCAAAATAGTCTAAGCTATACACTAACATATACAAAAATAGTTGAACTTCTAACCAAGAGAAAAAGGAAAATTCAGTGGGTTACTCTAACATTCACCCTTGGACAGGCTCTTTGAAATTGAATCCGTATTACTTCCAAAAGGAATATGAGCAAGAACTAAAATAGTCTTTACTTATGAATACACCAAGTGAAAATACTGAAAAGTTAAATTGAACATGGTTTAGGTAGGTGCTACGTGTTTTTTTGATCAGTAGATAAGTAGATATGTTTTTTTGACCCATATACATTACATTGTATATGGGTCAAATTAGAGAGGTGATCAAATATTAGCTATGTTACTTAGCTTGATTCTTGAACATCTAGATAAATGATCAACACTTGGTCCATGCTTTACATTATTCTAGTCGCTAACCCGTGCGATGCACAGAAAAATCTTATAAAAATACAGTTTATACATTAAAGTTTTTAAATTTTACATGAACTATCATAGTTTTAATAATATTTGAAATATAAAATAAAAAGTGAAAACTCAAGCCAATTCAAAATGAACCACTGCAATAATAAAGGCAATCCTCCCATTTGTTTTTAGCAAGCGATATCAAGTAAAAATCACATTCGCACAAAACCTAAATAGACATCAACTATTTTACCAAGTTTTTTTTGTAAACTTCAAAATAATTATGGAACATCTTGCAAGTTTTAATCACCACTAGTACATCATTGATGTTGAAGTTTATACATGTTTTGCATGTGGTATTAAGTTTTAGGGTTTTATAGATATGGCAGCCAAATGATACCTGGAAAGACTTTTATCACATAATAATGATGCAGCAATCAATATATAAATATACTATGTGTAACAACATTTAAAAGGAACAAATAAAAAATAATTGTACTCATTGTTTTGAATTATCCATTCATCTTAATTAGAATTTAACAAACTAAATTTGATAAAATAGTTTCAAATGAATAAAACTTTATAAAGCTTGAGTATAGTTTCCTCTTATTTGCAAAATTTTCCACATAATTCATCCAAAAAAGTCTACAACTCTTCCCAGTCCTTTTTTGGATAAGTGAACAACTCTTCCCAGGCCTTACCAAACCTAAAAGAAAAGAATGAAAGAAAACTTTAAATCAAATAATGATTCAAAGGAAGAACTGCAAACAACCATGAAAATTTTATGACTTGAGTTTTTATTCATTGAAATTGAACATTTACATGTTTCCTACCATAAGGTTTTGGATTCTAACTTCAATTCCATATACCATGTTGCTTAATGTAAAGTTGTAAATTGTCAGCTTCTCATCTTTTTTAGGAATCCATCACCTCTTCTCAATGGCATCATCGTAGCACATTGAGCCTTCACCATCCCTGTTAAACTTTAGCCCAAACAACCATATAAAGATGCTTGAATCCCAAACATACTAAATAAAAATCCAAAACTTATCATATGTATTATATCCCTGCACTTTCTTAATAACCAAACCGAAATTATATTTAAAAAAAAAAAAATACAAACTTGCACACAATGATACAAAAAGAAAGAGAGTTTTCTTAAGATAATACCCAATCGTGATAATCAAAGTCCACTGGCAGCCCATGTAAAAAATAATTGTAGTCAACAACAGTGCAATGCAATTTGCTAGATAGATTAAGATCATTCACCCAATAAAAAAAAAAAAAACAAAACAAAAAGTGCGAAATGGGAAGGGACATAGATAATAAACTTGAACATCTTAGTAAATCCTATGAAAATTTCAAAGTAATCTGACTTTCAAATTAAAATTTGCTAGAGCACACATCAAGGAATTTAGGATTTTAAACAATATTGAGTCAAGATCTATAAAAATTCACAAAATAGTCCATCAGATTTGTGCAGACAAATCATCAAATTTAAATGGGATTAGTTCTGAAACTATTAATATCAAATGGAGGAGAAAAGAGAACTTCATGGGAATGAAGATAAACTCACTCTTCTATGTTTTGCTCATCGCAAGTAATTCTGAAAACAAAGCACACATCTTTAACTCTCATTGCACCTTTGCAGTTAAACATATAAAGATAGAAGAAAAATGTTTAAATCAAACTCAAACACTTCAACAAAATAAAATAAATATATAGAATAGATTAAAAACCATCTTTTCTATAGGAAGTTGATAGGCCACAAACGTATTGACCCCTTGTGATTAAATTAATTAATTAGCCAAGTTATTAATTAATCAATTTATCATGCAAACGCGTGATAGCACAAACAAGTCACCAATAACTAATTATGCAAAGGAAAAATAAATAACACGGTGATTTGTTTACGAATAGGGAAAACCTGACGGCAAATACCCCATCGGGTGATTTTCAGGTCACCACTCTCGAAACTCCACTATTATCACAACAAGTGGTTATAAATAAAGGAATCCCAAATACCTTACCAACCTACAGTTGAACCCTTACCCGAATACCCAATTGGACTTGTTTTGTAGTGACAGTTCCCCCTTTTTATGCACGGCTCCCAAGTACGTGACTAACCAATGCACGGATCCTGGTACGCAACTTCAATCACCAACTAGAAAGAGTTGTTGGCTGCAAAGTTCTTCAGTTCATCCACAATAAAGATCAAGAAGATGCTTGGTCACAAAACCCAAAGGTGCACATACACAGCAACTTCTTCAGAAGAGATGAACTAGGGCAAAACTTTGTCTCTGGTCACAATTTGCTTGAACAGAGTTTTCTCAATGCTTGTACAACTTGTGAACACTTTAACGGCCCTTAAAACAATCTTTTTATATGCCTAGGGTTAAAAGAAAATAAGGCCCAAAGACACATCCACGGATCCCAAGAAATCATATCAGAAATTCTGATTTTATAAATCTCGACAAATAGAAGCTGTCAAAAAGTTGTCGAGCAAGTGTCGAGATTTAATGATTGTGCACTTTTTCAGCTTGTTTCTTAGACAAACTTGATGACTTCAACACTTGATCTTGAAACCTTATTTTTTGAAGTATTAAAAATACATATAACTACCCAATTACAAGTTAAGTGCATTTTGTCAAAGGATTAGCCAATTACATAAAAGAATGACATGTGTTCTTAACAAGTGAAACACATATGTTCTAACAATCTCCCTCTTTGGCAATCCATGGCAAAACCACAACAAACAAATGAACATATGAGAGAAGTTATAAATCACTCAACTCATATTCACTTGTTGAATACAATAAAATCTATCCTAATACAAACTCTTGAAAAACTTTGCAAGAAGAGAGTTTATGGCAAGTAGACTTTGACAACCTGTATTTCTGAAACACTTTACATAAAACTCATCAAGGTATCTTAGTGTGAAACAGAAATAATAAATTGCATACAAGTATAAGAAGCATGTATATAAAGAGAGAAAAGAAACAATACATGTAGAGATAGGTCAAAGAAACATACATCCATGTATAGAAAAAAATAAGTACAATGTATGTAAAAACTGATCACAAGACCTAATGTACAAGAACAATGTACCTAATTAGGTAGAAAAGCAAAAAAAAAAAAAAATACATCATATCCTCACTACATCCCTCATATCACCACTCTCCCTCTAACAAAATGTCCTATACTAACTCTGCCCCTAAGAATGACTACTTTCAATATCCAAAACTACTCCCCCTTTTTGTCACGAGTGACAAAGGATAAGAGTGTCAAATAGACATCTCATTAGTAGAACTAGCATCTCCATCATCATCCAAAGCGTCATCGTCATAACCATCATCATCATCATCCTCAGCATCAGAATTAGAAGCCACTAGAGGAGGTGGTGAAGGAGAAGCCTCAAGAGCAAAGCCACCCATAGTCGCCTGCCGTCGTGCAATATGACTGACACAAACGTTCACCTAATACAACTCAGTAGAGAGTGTATCAAGGCGAGCATCCATGCGTTGCAACTGCGCCATGATGTCTTCAAGTGATACATCGCCCATAGAAGTGGAGGGAGTGGATGTGGATGGAGCTGAACGAGATGGAGCCGAACGGGAGGGAGGAGTGGAATCTGGCTATCGCAACCTAAACTGTGCTGCACTACGTTTTACGATAGCAGCATCGATGGCACAAATGTGTGTGAAGTGGTCGGACACAGGAAAAGGGACAGAAAAAATGGCGTAAGATCCTCGTGATAGCGGAAGGCAAGATGAGCTTATCACTAGACGCCAAATCTAAATGAACATCTATAATAGAGAGAATGAAATGAGAATGAAAGTCTATGGTAAGATGCTCAAGTAGAGATAACAAAAACCGAGCACGAGGCTCTGTGATGGAGTTGTAGTGAAAGAGTGGATGAAGTACAAAAGTCATCACCATATTCATGAAGCAAGGGCCTTTAGCAAGAGCCTTACATGGTGTATATTGATGCTTACCTCAGTCAGCAAGGCGCTCACAAACAGTAGCCATGATCTCAACTTTGGATACAGTCCGCAGAGGCTCACAACTAGGATAGTCTGAAAACTCTATCCTAGGAACTCGAACCACATCCGTAACAAGCTGCAGTGTGATAGGAATGCGCATACCTCGAACGCGCATACCTCGAACGCGAGTGAAGAAAAGAGGTACTAAACGATCAATCCCATGCATGTTAGAGTAAAACTCCTAAATAAGCATAAGAGAACAAGTGACCGAGACGTCACACAGTGACTCTCATCCCCGACTATGAATGACAGAGGGAAGGTCAGTGTCGACAAAATCCGTCAAAATGACTTGGTGTTCCGAATGAACACCTCATCTAGAGAAGTTCTCCAAGAAACCCTTATGAGCATCCTTATCATGGAACCGAATGTTAGAAGGAGTAGGATCAAAAAATGAAGATGTCTTAGAATGTAGAGGGTTTTGGGACGGAGCATACTTACGTTTAGGTGCCATAAACACAACTAACGTAAACACAGAGAGAGAGAGAGAGAAAGAAAGACAATCAGAAAAGTCCCAAGCAATTCAAATACATCAAAATATATTGAAAAGAGAGTACGTATGCATGAAAATGTGACATGCTAAGTAAAAAGCATCATGGGCTCAGCCCAATCCAATCCTATCAGCACACAAACATATTGCACACATCTAAAAGCATGAACATACTGTTATAATACAAATGTGATGCAATGTATGAGGTTTTAAACATATTTAAATGAAATCCCAACCTAAAATTACAAGAAAAACTCATCAATTTTGAAAAACCCCAAAAATTTTCAAATACCCCAAAACCTAGGTTTCAAATCATGAAATGCATGAAGAATAAAGAGATAGAAAGCTTACCAAGTGAAGAAAAACTTGAGGAAGCTTGAAGAAACCTTGAGGAGCAAGATTGGAGTGAGATGAGAGTGTTTAGGAGAGAAAAGAGAGAGCTATCGAGAAAGAGATCGATAGAAATGAGAGGCGAATCACACGAGGGGTTTATATAGAAACCTCAGTAAATCTCGACAGCTAAGGTGTCGAGAGGTGTCAAGGATTCTGTTGAGGAAGGTTTCAAGAAAAATGAACGTCAACAGTTGCAAGTGTCGAGAGGTATCATGGAACAAGAATCACCTGAATATGAGCAGAAGCTCGATCAATCCACCAAGTGTCGAGAAGCTATCGAGGAGGCAGGAACTTTCTCGATCGATCGACCAGGTGTCGAGGAGGTGTCGAGATTGCGATAAGAAAAAGCTTGAGAAGCTCGATAGATAGCTAGGTATTGAGGAAGTGTCGAGCCAGCTTTTAAAAACAATTTTTCGAGAAGAGAAAAACACAGATATGAATGCAATCCAACATGCAACTCAAACACTGATCCAATCAATATATTAAGCTCTTAAATACATCTCTCTAAAAGAAATATAAGCACTTGGATCCTCAAAAATACATACACACACTAAACAAGTCTAACCAATTTTATATATCAAAAACAAATCAAGACAGTTTAGTGAGCATACATTAGCACATATAAAACCTCGTGATGGCCAAATCACATTGTACCTGCACATGTATCAAGAGTAGCAAAGAATATTGCGTGTTGTATGTGAAAAATATCGCAAGATTGCATGTGTATACATGTTATGACGATTTGAGATATGAGAAAATCACTTTAACTTACACACAATCATAACTGTTTGATGGGGACTATCATATTCGAGGTACATCCTATAACTCCCACATCTCCTAGAATACACGTTTGCAATCATATTTAAAGCATTTTTAATCTTTTTGCTTTTTATTTTCTTTACATATTTTCTTTTATTTAGCATATCATGCATGGGCATATAAGAGAGAGAAAAAAAAAATACCCAAGATGTTAAGCATTTGACATTATACTTTTGCTATGCCAAAGCATACAGATATCTTTGACACTGCACTTTTGCTATACCGAAGCATACGGGTGTCTTTCATGATTGGCAAACAACAGTGGTGAAATGGTTATTTATGCCTTTCTCTTAGAATTTTCTAATCCTACTCGTCAAAAAGAGTGATACGAGTGTTAAGTTCAAGAAATAACTTAATCTTACTCATCACAAACAAGAACCACAAAACTCACTTGCTTAGTTGTGCGTAAGAATGCTCATCTAAGCTACAGAAGATACAAAGTTTAGAAAACTTTGTTTCAATGGCCATCCAAAGTACACAAGTACCAAAGTACACAAAACACACACTGTTTTTGTATTTTTCTGATTTTTCAATTTTTTTTTAATTTTTATATGAAAAACAAAATAAATAAAACTGAAAAAAAAAAAAAGAAAAAAAAAAAGAAAAGAAAAGCAAAAACATGTTAAACAAGGCAAAGCATAAAACTAGACTGACTATAAAAAAAAAATGCAAGACACACAAGTAATGCAACAAACAAAAACAAGAAGATAGAAGAAATTGATAAAATCACTTAGAGTCTTTTTTCTTCTACACCTTAGAAAAACCTTTCCTTTGATTAAACCCTTGAACTAGCGATGAGGGGAAGAATTGAAACAGTTCAAGTTCGAAAGGAACATAAGAGTTTTGAGAAGATTACTAAGAGGAGCAAAAGAGGATTAAAGCTTATTCTGGCTTTCAGATGCGATCATGTCGTTGCTCTGTTGAGTGGCTAACCACTTGTAGCAATTTGGTCATATATGACTAGCAACTCCACAATGATGACAGAAATGCTGCTTTTTTTGTTTAGGCTTTTGAGAGTTAACCTTCTTAGCCTTAGGGTTTTTAACATCTTTCTTATCCTACTTAGGAGGTGCTTCTAAGAAAGATTTACCCTTGTCTAAGTTCTCATTAGCTAATTCAGTTTTAACATCAATGTTCTCAATTTTAGTATTATTAGTAGGAGAAACAAACACAGTAGCACTAGTAGAAGCGATATTAAAGAAAGAAAGACCATACCTTAAACCTATTCGATCCAAAGTAGATTTCTGAATGTTGAGCATCTCATTAAACTTTGCACTTGAAGTCCTCTCCAATTGAGCTCTGACTTGAAACAGCTCTACTTCAAGCTTCTTAGTCTTCTCAGCCAAGAAATTGTTCTCAAACCTCAGTGCACCAATCATTTGATTAGTTTCATCAAACTTTGTGAAAAACTCTTCACGATCAAGTTCCACATCACTAAACTTCTTGGTAGCCAGCCTATACAATTTCTCATACTTCTTAAAGAGCTTGTAAAACTTCTCATAGGTTGTATGGATATCATCTTGATCATTCATCTTCTCAAATTTGGATTCCACTAGTTCTTCTTCTTTTTCCACTTCTTCAACAATCCCTTCAATAGGATTGACTGTGGCAATGAAGGCATTTAAGATTCCGTCATCCTCATTGTTGGAATCATCTTCAGGCTCAGTGTCACTCAAGGTTGCAGTAAGTGCCTTACTCTTCCCAATACTCTTGAGATATGTGGGGTATTCTTGCTTCATGTGACCGAATCCATGACATCCAAAATACTTTGGTCTTATGGGAGCAGGGTACTAACCGCCATCTCTTGCATCCTTCTTCCCTTTGTCTTGACTTTTGAACTGAGAAGAACTGGATTGCCTGCAGTCCTTGTCGAAGTTCCTTCCATTGGCATTCTTCATAAACTTCTTGAACTACCTTATAATGTGGGACTTCATCTTGGAATCTTCATCATCGGAAGATTCATCTGTGTCACTGCTCTTTGCCTTCAAGGCCATGCTCTTGCCTTTACCCAACTTGCCAATCCTAGATAGTCCTAGCTCATAGGTCTGCAAGTTTCCAACCAGTTCAGTCAAAGGAATCTTGTCAATATCCTTTGATTCCTCGATTTCCATAATCTTTGCATGGAATCTCTCGGGTAGAGATCTGAGCACTTTCCTCACAATCTTGAGTTCAGGAATGGTTTCTCCAAGATTAAAGGTTGAGTTCACTATATCCTTGAGCTTGGCATAGAACTCATCGAACGACTCATCCTCCTCCATCTTTATTTCTTCAAAACTTGTAATGAGTCTTTGAAGTTTTGAATCCTTGATAGCCTTTGTACACTCATAGGTTATCTGGAGGATAGTCCATGCTTCCTTTACAGTTTCTGTGGATGATATCTTCTTAAACTCCTCATTGGTGACTGCACTGAATAAGGTATTCAATACTCTGCTGTTGAAGTTTGCCGCCTTGATCTTGGCTTCATCCCAATCGGTTGGCACTTCTTTTGGCTTGGTCTAGCCAATCTGTACAGCTTGCTATATTTTCTCATCTAAAGACTGCAAAAAAGCTCTCATGCATACTTTTCAATATACATAGTTAATGTCATCAAATAAAGGAGGTATGATTAATGACTGTCCTCTATCCATGACAAACAGGGGTCAATGGATCAACACAGTAAAGATTAAACCTAATCAGAGTGTGCTTGCTCTGATACCACTTGATAGGCCACAAACGTATTGACCTCTTGTGATTAAATTAATTAATTAACCAAGTTATTAATTAATCAATTTATCATGCAAACACGTGGTAGTACAAATAAATCACCAATAACTAATTATGCAACGAAAAAATAAATAACATGGTGATTTATTTACAAATGGAGAAAACCTGATGGCAAAAATTTCACCGGGTGATTTTCAAGTCACCACTCCCGAAACTCCACTATTATCACAACAAGCGGTTACAAGTAAATGAATCCCAAGTAAAGTTCTTCAGTTCATCCACGATGAAGATCAAGAAGATGCTTGATCACAAAACCCAAAGGTGCACATACACAGCAACTTCTTCAGAAGAGATGAACTAGGGCAAAACTTTATCTCCGGTCACAATTTGCTTGAACAGAGTTTTCTCAATGCTTGTGCAACTTGTGAACACTTTGACGGCCCTTAAAATGGCCCTTAAAACAATCCTTTTATATGCCTAGGGTTAGAAGAAAAGAAAGCCCAAAGACACATCCACAGATCCTAAGAAATTAGATCAGAAATTTTGATTTTATAAACCTCGACAGATAAAAGGTGTCGAGAAGCCGTCGAGATTTAATGATTGTGCACTTCTTCAACTTATTTCTTGGACAGACTTGATGACTTCAACACTTGATCTACCTTGTTTCTTGAAGTATTAAAAACACCTAGAACTACTCAATTACAAGTTAAGTGCATTTTGTCAAAGGATTAACCAATTACATAAAAGAATGATATATATTCTTAACTAGTGAAACACATATGTCCTAAAAAAAGTGTTTTGGAAGAAATTGATGCCTTTGAATAAAATGTTGAGAAGCCAAGTCGAAACTTAACTATGGGCTCTTGAGATGGTACCTAAAGGCTTTTGATGTGATGACAAGCCTATCCAAGCAAGAAACAAAGGTTGCACCTGACAAAACAGCAACAAAAACCCAATGAAAATACTTTACAATACTTAATTAATACGTTAGTGGTCCTGTTTTGATAGTACAAGGGAAATAAATTCTCTAGCGATAAGGGTGAAATTAGACTCAAGTCCAAAAAGATAAATTCTCCAATGGTAAGGGTGAAATTACACAGTCCAGCAGTCAATAATTAAATAAATTTAGGAAAGTGTTAACTCCTGGGGGTCCTTGTATGTCTCAGTTAGAGGAATTTATTGTACTTTCGGCCATCATTACTTCAATGTGAGGGAAGAGTTCAATCATTACAAATACATTATATCCTTCAACAGTAAAACAAAAAGTAAAAATTAAAGGTTCCATGGGAAGAAGAAAATGATTAATTGGCATGGTGTGAAGGGAGAGAGAGATCCCAACTTAGTGCAGCAAGTATTAAACTAAGATTTTTGTGAGTGTGTGTTCATAAGGAATGGGATAGGATTAATACTGAGGTTAAAGCTTTAGTGAGTAGTGGATTGTTTGTGACTAATTGGGAGACATTTTTGAGCTGAGATTGTGTAAAGGGGGTTTCAGAGGGAGTGACTGTCCGTTTGTGGGCTGAGGTGCTTATGTTTTTATAATAGAGTTTTAGAGAAGCATTAATTAACAAGAATCCAAAAAACGTAGGACTGATCAAAGGCAGTGAATCAAGGTTAATCTTCCTAGGATTTGGCCAAAAGTAGGAGATTTACTTTAGGGGTTGCCTTGCTTCTTTGGGTAATATATGACACATGATGGGATTTTGGAGTGTTTTGCATTAAATGTTTGGATTTTTGGGGCTAAGCTTAACTAATGGGATTAAGGCATGTACCAAGAACGAATCCTAATGCTGCAACTGAGATTTGGACCCCAAGAAGTAGGATTCAACACCCCAAGCCAGGTGTTAAACTCCAAGTCCACTTCAAGGGGTTTCGTTGGAGATCCCTTTATGCCCTCCAAATCACACGTTCCCAATTTTACCCCTTTAGGATTCATGGGCTTGGCACATCAATCATGTCTTGAACGTTTTTGACATTTATAGCATCAATTTGTTGAGGTTTGGATAACTTGGTTTCAACTCCCTTTCTGCTGGAGGTACAGTCTTAAGGAAGATGGTGGAGTTCTATCATCCTTTAGACTTCAATTGATATCACAACCCTCGGGCACTTTTCATGTTGGGTAGAGGGTGAAAAAAAGCTGATGGGACAGCCCCTAATTCATCCTCAAAGACTCCAGCTATACTTTGGTCAAGGATGAACAAGGGTTGGTTGTCCACTTTCAATCCTTTGTCTCTTGCTGGGGTCTTTTGGATTGGGCTTGCTCACATGGGTTGGTTCCTTTGGACTGGGTTGTGTGCATCTTACAAAATGGACATGAACAACACATATTGCCATGGGTGTTCATTCCTCATGGACTTTTATTAGTAAATATTTTTGGGTTTTTCATAGATACTTGCAATGGGCTTTTAGGCAATTAGTTGTAATGTTTTGAAACAATAGGAAAAGTTTCAAAATACCTATGTAAATAACATTTACTATGATGAATTCCATATCGTAAATAATGCTCATGGTTTCTAATAATCGCATCATAATTTAAATGATAAGTTTGTGGATTTGAATATTTACCATGAATGTTGAAGGTATATATTATGGATGTTTTGATGCAAATGATGACCATGTATTTCATGGGTTTATAATATGTGAACATAATCTTCAAGATAACTCCTAATGAGCTTTTATAAGACGATTGCCATGGTTTTTGCCATAGTAATATTTAAGCAATAATTATATCATGATATTTTTTTTCTTTACCAAGCAATATAATTGGGCTTTTTGATAAAATAGTGCCAATAAAAATTGGGCTTTTGATATTGCTCGTAAGAACTGGGCTTTTGATATGGCCAGTGGGAACTAGGCTTTTGATATTGCCAATAAAGATTGGGATTTTAATATTGCCAGTGAGAACTAGGCTTTTGATATTGCCAATGAAAATTGGGCTTTTGATATTGCCAGTAGGAACTGGATTTTTTGACGAATAATTTGCCACGGGTTTGAATCATGGGCTTTGATCATGGGGTTGAATCCCATTGGAAAAATAGTATTGCCATGAATTTGAATCATGGGTTTTTTTCAAATATTTGCTAAGTATAAAATTCTTAGGCTTTAGAAAGGATTATGTTAGGACATATGTAGTTTCACTCATTAAAGAACATATGTCTTTCTTTTAGGTATATTGGCTAATCCTTTGACAAAATGCACTCTACTTGTAATTGGGTAGTTCTAGGTGTTTTTAATACTTCAAGAAACAAGGTTTCAAGATCAAGTGTTGAAGTCATCAAGTCTGTCCAAGAAACAAGCTAAAGAAGTGCAAATTCATTAAAGCTCGACACCTCCTCGATAGCTCCTTGACACCTTGCTATCTATCGAGATTTATAAAATCAGATTTTCTAATCTGATTTCTTGGGATCCGTTAATGTGTCTTTGGGTCTTCTTTTCTTCTAACCCTAAACATATAAAAGGATTGTTTTTAGGGCCGTCAAATTGTACACAAGTTGCACAAGCATTGAGCAAACTCTGTTCATGCAATTTGTGATCAAAGATAAAGTTCTTAACCTAGTTCATCTTTTTTGAAAAAATTGCTGTGTATTTGCACCACAGGGTTTTGTGACCAAGTATCTTCTTGATCTTCATCGTATAGGATGAACTAAAGAACTTTGCAACCAACCTCTCTTTCAAGTCGGTGTTGAAGTCGCATACTGGGATTCACGCAATTGGTTAGTCACGTACTTGGGAGCCGTGCATCAAAGGTGAAAACTGTCACTACAGAACAAGTCCAATTGGGTATTGGGATAAAGGTTCAACTGTAGGTTGGTAAGGTACTTGAGATTCTCTTATTTGTAACCGCTTGTTGTGATAATAGTGGAGTTTCGGGAGTGGTGACCTGAAAATCACCTTGTGGGGTTTTTGCTGTCAGGTTTTTCCCCATTTGTAAACAAATCACTGTGTCATTTAATTTCCGCTACATATTTAGTTATTTGGTGATTTGTTTGTGTTACCACGCGTTTGCATGTTAAATTGATTAATTAATAACTTAGCTAATTAATTAATTAATTTTTATCACAATGGGTCAATTCAGTTTGTGGCCTATCAGATTAGATTTTATCTTGCTCAATAAATAATTTGGGCTTTACGAGAAATATGAGGTCATATAGTGTTTTGCATTTGTAGCCCAATTTTGTGATAGAAAGGAGAAAGGTTGTGGGCTAGCATAGTGATAGTAAAAAAAAACATATTTAGGCATACCCAATAATTTGTTTGTGACATTTGAAAAGAAATAAATAATATTAGATGTAAAGAAATGTACCCCCAACAAGAAGTAAGGTTAATTAAAAAACACAAACTGGTCAAGTTTTAGATTACCAATATTGATGCAATAAAAATTAGTAGAGATTGTCACTAATTTTAATGGCAACAATAGCCCCTTAAATCTCAACCATTTCAAATAGAAGATTTTCTCTCACTTCGAGTAAACATGAAAAATTTGTATCAAAGTTAACAAAATGCTTAATTGGACATGTGAGAACTCTAAAAGAAAACTAAAAGAAGCACACTTAGCATTTTTTTTTTAAATTTCTCCTCCCAAATGAAATCTCAAGGTAGTTTTGATTATACCAAAACATGCATAAATATTAATTACAACGGCTGCATGCAAAGCAGTGAAGTTGTCTAATTGTGAATAGTTCCATAATGGTGCACACTACACAGTACACTCACTTTGCCTTCCTGCTTGGTTTGAATTATAGTATTTTATGTTCTAATATTACAAGACAGGTTCAAAAACATATTGGGCTTTTTGTTTTCTATCTTTCAAAGATGTTAACTGACAGTGAAAAATGCTAAGAGCTTTGTAACTTAGAGAGAATATCTAATCTCATAAATGCAAAAAACAAAGGTTCGAATCTCCCTCCCTCACTTAGTATAACAATTGTATTATTTAAAATAAAAAATTGACAATGTTGAATGAAGATGATGGTAATGTTTGAAAAACTCCCAAAAAAATTCTCATATGGATCCTTAAATGAATAAATAAATGTGTCTTTGCATCATCTACAAAATAAATTTTTCAATACCATTTATCACAGTCCAAGAAAAATGTTAGTCACATCTCAAATTACAATTAAGGATTTTCGTGAATCATCTATATAACCAAATTCTACCTAATAAACACTTAGCACACATTTGGAGAACTAATTCAATAAAAATATATAATCCATATCAGATGGGTCTCACAGTAAAGTAGGTTCATCAATTTTACTAAGATCTAGTATTGTGTTTGATAGCCACCTTAAAAGCTAATTAATAAATAAAGTAATTAACAAAAGAAAAAAAAAATTATGATTTTATATGAATGGCAAAAAGAAAATGTCTTATACTTTCAATGGCCATAAATATAATCCAGGCTTTCAGGGTGCTATGATTTCACTTTAAGCAGTAATGCTTTCAGTCTGCAATTCTCAGCTTCTTCCCTGAGCAATCCACAACTACAATACTACTTTGGAAGTAGGCATGGCTAAACTCCCAATTGTAGTGGCTTTCAACCACAAATCAATAAAGTAAGAACACCCAAAGTATTTGTCCATTCAAACAAAGTCTGAAAGAAGATCAGCTTCAACTCATGATATTATGAAATCCCCTTAAATCCTCTCTCCCTCAAAACATCCAAACAAGGGAAGGGTAACTTCCCACCCCATCCCTCATCTTTCCTTGCCTCTCCTATCCTTGTAAACACACCCAAGTTAGGGATTGGACTTAGCTGAGTTAGTTCCCTCATTGATTTTTTTTTTTTTTTTTTTTTGGGATCGGTAGATGTAAAACTTTATTGGATAAGAAAAAGAGGCACACATACACACACACAAAAGCACGAGGTAAACAAAGTGTTCAAAGGGAAATAAAGCACTATACAAAACGACATAAATATTGAAAATCAAACTAAAAAGATACAGGAATACCACCTAAGCCAAAAGTACAGTTTCACCACGACTAATTGGGTACTAATCCAACTATAGCATATTTCATAAATTAAAAGCTACCTTTAGCATAAAAAATAAGACACAAAAAAGAAAAACGATAAGAAGGAAAGCATACAATGTTTTGCCAAAGTACACTCCGTATTCGATATAGATAAGACTTAAGAGTGGACCACCTAAGATAGCAGCTATCAATCAATTTGCCAAAGCACAGTATAGAGATATAGATAATCTTTAAAAAGTCCATATCCGATCAATTTTCCTGGGCTTTTCTATCTCTCTCTGTTTCTCAATTAATCAATTATATCTCCATCAAAGTCCCAAACTCTCAGAACAATAATAAAGATTCAAAACTGAGCAGCAAACCAATCCATATAACAAAATGTAATAAGGGAAACAAAAATCATCAAGCAAAAGAATGGAGCAAAAAAGAACTAAGATTTAGAGATACCTCAACTAAAGCAGGCACTATCAGTATTTATACACCATGTGGAAAGGAAGACAGGAAGGAAGGAACTCAGAAAGGTGACCATTAATGCGAAACAGTAGAGCAGGAAGGTGTGGAGCACAATTTCAAACTCTCTATTTTCCTTCACGATTTTAGTCTCTCTGCTTTCCTCATGTTATATCATGCAAAAACCCTTCAGGGTTCCACACTTCCACCTTCCATGGTTTTTTTTTTTTTTTCTTGGAAAAATTGAAAAGGCTTTGGGTTTAAGCTGAAAAGGCTTTGGATTGGGCTTAACAATGGAAGTAAATAAATAAGAAGTGTGTTGGGATTTATTATACAAATTTATAATAGGGCTGGGATTTATTAAGCAAGAATTACTATAACTTTGAAATTTACAAAAACCATTTTCAAATTGTAGGACAAATAAATAAATAAAAATTAGAAGACATGGCTGCTGATATGGTGCAACCTGAGCACAACAGTATTAAACGCTACGCTTCAGTTTTTAGTAATATATAAATAGATTACTTTTTATATTTAGAAACTTTAATACATTATTCTACCCTTTTAGAAGGAAATGGTAAGACTTGCTTGGTGAACATTATATCAAACTAGGTGTCCTTGTGGTTCTTTTTTTCTTTTTCTTTTTCTTTTTTGGCCTTAAAATAAGATTGTTTAAAAAATTTATTATTAGAACAAAGTGGACATATTTAATAGAAAAAAAAAAAAATTAACACTATTTCTTTGGATCTCATTTTTATTAGATGCACATGTTAGCAACTAGTTTTCCAAAAAAACAAAAAAAGCTTTCTATCAAAACAAGCAAACCAAATATCATAAAACATTTTCCAACTCATTACACAAGAAATTTTCTTAATTTTCTACGTGTACCAGATATCATAAATCATTTTTCCAACACATTTTCAATGTTGCTACCAGATATAATCATTTTCAACATTGCTACCAGATATAAGAATATGAAATAGTTTTCAAGAAAATGTAATTTGGAAAACAACTCATTTTCCAAAATATTTAAAATATAAAAAAAGTTTTCTGTCAAAACAAGCAAATGGGAAGAGCATGGTGGGTTGGATTATCAAATCTATTTAGTAAAGAAAAAAAACTAGGTGTTTAGTATGACAAGTAAAATGTTTCAAGCAAGCCACCAAAACCAACAACCAAACTATCGACGACCGCTAGCAAAGTGGTGACTTTGGTGATTGGATTGCCAACACCTATATCCGGTTTGATGGCTGGAATGAAGGTTTTGGTTATTGGACCTCTGGAACTGGATAGTGTCTCCAATGATTAGACCCCCCAAAACCAACCTCCAGAGTGGCAACTTCAGCCATTCAAACATCGGCATAGGTCGCCGAAGCAGTGGCTCCTATCGTTGCAATTGCAGCTTCAATGATCGGAATGCTAGCACTGGCTACCTAGCTCCCCGGACTAATGACCTAGACACCAGATGGGATGAAGGGTAGCCACTGTATGTTTTTGTTAAATGTTTTACCAAATTTTTAAAGGTAAACGTTTTAAAACTTCTATAAAGGATTTTACAGTTTGTTAGGACATATGTGTTTTCACTTGTTAAGAACATATGTCAGTTATTTATGTAAATTGGCTAATTCTTTGACAAAACGCACTCTACTTGTAATTGGATAGTTCTAGGTGTTTTTAATACTTCAAGAAATAAGGTTTCAAGGTCAAGTGTTGAAGTCATCAAGTCTGTCCAAGAAAAAGCAAGCTGAAGTGCAATTTCATTAAAGCTCGACACCTGCTCGATAGCTACCTCGACACCTGCTATCTGTCGAGATTTAAAATTTCAGATTTTCTGATCTGATTTTCTTGGGATCCGTGAATATGCTTTTGGGCCTTCTTTTCTCCAAACCCTAAACATATAAAAGGATTATTTTAAGAGCCGTCAAGTGTGACACAAGTTGCAAAATCATTGAGCAATCTCTGTTCAAGAAAATTATGATCAAAAGACGAAATTCTTGACCTAGTTCATCTTCTCTGAAGAAGTTGCTGTGTATTTGCACCATAGGGTTTTGTGACCAAGCATCTTCCTGATCTTCATCGTGTAAGATGAAGGATTTTACAGTTTGTGAGGACATATGTGTTTTCACTTGTTAAGAACATATGTCAGTTATTTATGTAAATTGGCTAATCCTTTGACAAAACGCACTCTACTTGTAATTGGGTAGTTCTAGGTATTTTCAATACTTCAAGAAACAAGGTTTCAAGGTCAAGTGTTGAAGTCATCAAGTCTATCCAAGAAAAAGCAAGCTGAAGTGTAATTTCATTAAAGCTCGACACCTGCTCGATAGCTACCTCGACACTTGCTATCTGTCGAGATTTAAAATTTTAGATTTTCTGATCCGATTTTCTTGGGATCCGTGAATATGCTTTTGGGCCTTCTTTTCTCCAAACCCTAAACATATAAAAGAATTTTTTTAAGAGCCGTCAAGTGTGACACAAGTTGCAAAATCATTGAGCAATCTCTGTTCAAGCAAATTGTGATCAAAAGACGAAGTTCTTGACCTAGTTCATCTTCTCTGAAGAAGTTGCTGTGTATTTGCACCATAAGGTTTTGTGACCAAGCATCTTCCTAATCTTCATCGTGTAGGATGAATTGAAGAACTTTGCAGCCAACCTTTCTTCCTTAAGTTGGTGTTTTGAAGTTGCGTACTAGGATCTGCGCATTGGTTAGTCACGTACTTGGGAGCTGTGCATCAAAGGTGGGAACTGTCGCTACAGATCAAGTCCAATTGGGTATTGGGGTAAGGGTTCAACTGTAGGTTGATAAGGTACTTGGGATTCCTTTACTTGTAACCACTTGATTTGATAATAGTGGAGTTTCGGGAGTGGTGACCTGAAAATCACCCGGTGGGGTTTTTGCCGCAAAGGTTTTCCCCATTCATAAAAAAATCACCGTGTCATTTAATTTCCGCTGCATTTTTAGTTATTTGGTAATTTGTTTGTGCTTCCACATATTTGTATGCTAAATTGATTAATTAATAACTTGGCTAATTAATTAATTAGTTTAATCACAAGGGGTCATTCAGATTGTGGCCTATCAAGTGGTATCAGAGTAGAAACACTCTGATTAGGTTTAATCTTTACTATGTTGATCCATTGACCCTTGCTTATCATGGATAGAGGACAGTCATTAATTATACTTCCTTTATTTGATGGCACTAACTATGCATACTGGAAAGTATGCATGAGAGCTTTCTTGCAGTTTTTAGATGAGAAGGTGTGGCAAGCTGTAGAGATTAGCTGGACCAAGCCAAAAGAAGAATCAGCCGATTGGGATGACGCAAAGATCAAGGTGGATAACTTCCACAGCAGAGTGCTAAATGCTCTATTTAGCGCAGTCACTAATGAGGAGTTCAAGAAGATATCCTCAACTGAAACTGCTAAGGAGGCTTGGATCATCCTCCAGACAACCTATGAAAGAACAAAGGCTGTCAAAGATTCAAAGTTTCAAAGGCTCACTACAAGCTTTGAAGAAATTAAGATGGAGGAGGATGAGTCGTTTGATGAGTTCTATGCCAAGCTAAAGGACATAGTGAACTCAGTCTTCAATCTTGGGGAAACCATCCCTGAACCCAAGGTTGTAAGGAAAGTGCTCAGATCTCTACCTGAGAGATTTCATGCCAAGATTACAGCAATAGAAGAATCAAAGGATATTGACAAAATTCCTTTGACTGAGCTGGTTGGAAACTTGCAGACCTACGAGCTAGGACTATCTAGGATTGACAAAACAAGTAAAGGCAAGAGCATGGCCTTGAAGGCAAAGAGTAGTGATACAGATGAGTCTTCCGATGATGAAGATTCTAAGATGAAGTCCTACATTACAAGGCAGTTTAAGAAGTTTATGAAGAATGCCAATGGGAGGAACTTCGACAAGGACCGCAAACAATCTAGTTCTTCTCAGTTTAAGAACCAAGACAAAAGGAAGAAGGACACTAAGGATGGCGGTCAGTACACTGTTCCGATTGGACCAAAGTGCTTCAGATGTCATGGATTCGGTCACATGAAGCATGAATGCCCAACATATCTCAAGAGCATTGGGAAGAGTAAGGCACTTGCTGCAACCTTGGGTGACACTGAGCCCGAAGATGATTCTAACAATGAGGATGACGGAATCTTAAATGCCTTCACTGCCACAGTCAATCCTACTGAGAGGATTGTTGAAGAAGTAGATGAAGAAAAAGAACTGGTAAAGTCCAAATTTGAGAAAACGGATGATCAAGATGATATCCACTCAGCCTATGAGAAGCTTTATAAGCTCTCTGCGAAGCATGAGAAATTGTATAGGCTAGCCACCAAGAAGCTCAATGATGTAGAACTTGATCGTGAAAAGTTGTCCACAAAGTTTGATAAGGCGAATCAAACTATTGGAGCATTGAGATTTGAGAACAACTTTTTGGCTGAAAAGACCAAGGAGCTACAAGCTGAGCTGTTTCAAGTTAGAGCTTAATTGGAGAGGACTTCAAGTGCAAAGCTTGATGAGATGCTGAGCAATTAGAAAACTGCTTCGGATCGAACAGGCTTAGGGTATGGTCTTTCTTTCTCTAATACTGCTTCTCCTAGTAATACTGTTTTTGTTTCTCCTACTAATAACACTGAAATTGAGAACACTGATGCTAAAACTGAATTAGCTAGTGAGAACTTAGACAAGGGTAAATCAATCTTAGGAGCACCCCCTAATCAAGATAAGAAAGATGCTAAAAACTCTAGGACTAAGAAAGCTAACTCTCAAAAGCCTAAACAAAAGAAGTAACATCTCTGTCATCCTTGTGGAGCTGCCAGTCATACTCGACCTAATTGCTATAAGTGGCTAGCCACTCAACAAAGCAATGGCATAATAGCATCTGGAAGCCAAAATCAGCTTCAATCCTCTCTTGCTCCTCTTGGAGATCTTCTGAAAGCTCTCATGTTCCTTTCGAACTTAAATGGTTTTAATTCTTCCCCCTCACCATCTGTTCAAGGATTCAATCAAAGGAAAAGTTCTTCCAAGGTGTGGAAGAAAAAGGACTCTAAGTGATTTCATCACTTTCTTTTCCCTTCTTGCTTTTCTTGTTTGTTGCATTGCTTATGTGTTTTGCATTTTTGTTGAGTCAGTCTAGTTTTATGCTTTGTTTTGTTTAACATGTTTTTGTGTGTTTACTTTCAGTTTTGTTTACTTTTTTTTTTTAATATAAAAATTAAAAAAAAAATTGAAAAATCAGAAAAATACAAAAACAGTGTGTGTTTTGTGTACTTTGGTACTTGTGTACCTTGGATGGCCATTGAAACAAAATTTCTAAACTTTTTATCTTTTGTAACTTAGATGAGCATCTCTATGCACAACTAAGCAAGTGAGCTTTGTGGCTCTTGTTTGTGTGAGTAAGATTAAGTTATCTCTTAAAACTTAACACTCATATCACTCTTTTTGATCGGTAGGATTAGAAAATCCTAAGAGAAAGGCATAAATAATCATCTCACCACTGTTGCTCACTAATCATAAATGACACCTGTATGCTTCGGCATAGCAAAAGTGTAGTGTTAAAGACATTCGTATGCTTCGGCATAGCAAAAGTGCAATGTCAAATGCTTAACATCTTGGGTATTTCTTTTCTCTCTTTTATATGCTCATATATGGTATTCTAAAATAAAAGAAAATATGCAAAGAAAATAAAAAGCAAAAAGCAAAAAATAAAAAATAAAAAATAAAAAATGCTTTAAATATGGTTGCAAAATTGTATTCTAGTAGATATGGGAGCTATAGGATGTACCTCGAAGGTGATAGTCCCCATAAAACAATTATGATTGTGTGTAAGTTAAAGTTATTTTCTCATATCTTAGATCGTCATAACATGTATACACATATATAATCTTGCGATGTTTTTCATACACAACACGCAATATTCTTTGCTACGTTTGATACATGTGCAGGTACAATGTGATTTGGCCATCACAAAGGTTTTACATGTGCTAATGTATGCTCACTAAACTGTCTTAACTTGTTTTTGAAAATAAAATTGGTTAGACTTGTTTAGTGTGTATGTGTGTGTTTTTGAGGATCCATGAGCTTAAATTTTTGTTGAGAAATGATTTTGAGAGCTTTATATGTTGAGTGGATCTTTAGTTGAAGTGTATGATGGATTGCATTCATATTTGTGTTTTTCTTTTCTCGAAAAACTGCTTTTTCAACATGTCTCGACACCTCCTTGATACCTGGTTATCTATCGAGCATCTCAAGCCTTTTTCTTATCGCAATCTCGACACCTCTTCGACACCTGATGGATCGATCGAGAAAGTTCCTATCTCCTCGATACCTTCTCGATACCTGGTCGATCGATCGAGATTCTATGCTTCGAAACTATTCCTTATTCCTCGATACCTCTCGACACCTGAAGCTATCGAAGGTAAAATCCTCGACACCTCATTAACAGCTTCCTCGATACCTCTTGACACCTCAGTTGTCGAGATTTACTGAAGTGTCTATAAAAGGACTTTTCACGATTTTTTCACTCATTCCTCGATCTCTCTCGATCTGTCCGAAGGCTTTTCATCTCCCAACCACTTTTCTCTCACTTAAATCTTCAAATCCTCTTCATTTTCGGCATTCCCTTGGTTTCAATCACTTGGAAAGTTCATTTTTCCCTTCCTTTTTCATGCATTGCATGTTTTGAAACCTAGTTTTTGGGATTTTTGAAAATTTTTGGGGTTTTTCAAAATTAATGAGTTTTTCTTGAAATTTTGGGTTAGGTTTTCATTTAAATGCTTTCAAAATGACATACATTGTATTTCATGTGCATTAAAATTACGTTTACATGCATTTAGATGTGTGCTTTATACTGTGTGCTGGTAGGATTGGATTAAGCTGAGCCCATGATGCCTTTTTGCTTTGCATGTCACATGCTCATGCATTCTCATGCATACTTTCTTTTTATTCATCATATTTGCTCTATTTGAACTATGTTGGGACTTTTCTGATTGTCTCCCTCTCTATCTCTTTCTCATTCTTTTACGTTAGTAGTGTCTATGGCACCCAAACGTAAATCCACTCCTGCTCGAAACCCTCTGCATTCTAAAGCTTCCTCTTCTTCTGACTCTACTCCTCTTAACCTTCGGTTCCGTGATGGAGATGCCCATAAGGCATTTACGAAGAACTTTTCTCGACAAGGTGTTCATTCAGAATGCCAAGTCATTCTGGCGGACTTTGCCGACACTGATCTTCCCTTTGTCATTCACTGTAGGGGATGGGAGTCATTGTGTGATGTCCCGGTCACTTGTCCTCTCGTGTTGATTTAGGAGTTTTACTCCAACATGCACGGGATAGATCGTTCAGTACCTCTCTTTTTCATTCGCGTTTAAGGTACGCGTATCCCTATCACACCGCAGTTAGTTGTGAATGTGCTTAGGGTTCCTAGGATAAAGTTTCCTGACTATCCTTCTTGTGAGCGTCTAAGGAATGTGTCCAAAGATGAGCTCATCTCTGCCTTTTGTCAGCGCCCTACTAATTGGGGTGAGCATCAGTACACATCATGTAGGACTTTTCCTAAAGGTCCTAGATTCCTAAACATGGTGATGACATTTGTACTCCATCCTCTCTCTCACTACAACTCTATCACAGAGCCTCGTGCTCGATTTTTGTTATCTCTTCTTGAGCATCTTACTATAGATTTTCCTTCTCACTTTATTCTTTCTATCATAGATGTTCATCTTGATTCGACGTCCTGTGATAAGCTCATCTTTCCTTCTGCTATCACGAGGATCTTACGCCATTTTTCTATTACCTTTCTTGTGTCCGATCACTTCACACACATTTGTGCCATAGATGCCGCTACCGTAAAACGTAGTGAGGCACAGTTTAGGTCGCGGCAGATGGATTCCACTCCTCCCTCCCATTCGGCTCCATCCAGATCAACTCCATCTACATCTGCTCCTTCTTCCTCTACGGGTGATGTATCTCTAGGAAACATTATGGCGCAGCTGCAGCACATGGACACTCACCTTGATACACTCTCCACTAAGTTGTATTAGGTGAATGTTTGTGTTGGTCGTATTGCACGACGGCAGGCGACCATGGGTGGTTTTGCTCCAGAAGCTACTTTTTCACCACCTACTCTAGCAGCTTCAAATTCTGAGGATGATGAGGATGATGATGATGATGATGATGATGGAGATGCTAACTCTACTGATGAGATGTCTACATGACACTCTACCCTTTGTCACTCGTGACAAAAAGGGGGAGTAGTTTTGGGTTATGAGAGTAGTCATCTTAGGAGAGAGTTAGTATAGGACATTTTGATAGGGGGAGTGTTGATATTCTTGAGGGATGTAGTGAGATTTTTATGTATCTTTTCTTTTCTATTCTATTCTTTATAGATACATTGATCTTGTATATGAGGTCCTTTGACCATTTTTACATACATTGTACTTATACTTCTTTATAAATGTGGATGTATGTTTCTTTCACCTTTCTCTTCATGTGTTGTTTCTTTTCTATCTTTATACACATGTTCATTATATTTGTATGCAATCTATTATTTTTGTTTCACACAAGATGCTTTGATGAGTTTTGTTTAAAGTGTTTCAGAAATACAGGTTCTCAAAGTCTACTTGCCATAAACTCTCTTCTTGCAAAGTTTTTCAAGAATTTGTGTTAGGATAGATTTTATTGTATTCAGCAAGTGAATATGAGTTTAGTAATTTATGACTTCTCTCATATGTTCATTTGCTTGTTGTGGTTTTGTCACGGATTGCCAAAGGGGGAGATTGTTAAGACATATGTATTTTCACTTGTTAAGAACATATGTCACTTAGTTATGTAAATTGGCTAATCCTTTGACAAAACACACTCTACTTGTAATTGGGTAGTTCTAGGTGTTTTTAATACTTCAAAAAATAAGGTTTCAAGGTCAAGTTTTGAAGTCATCAAGTCTGTCTGAGAAAAGGCAAGCTAAAGTCCAATTTCATTAAAGCTCGACACCTGCTCGATAGCTACCTCAACACTTGCTATCTGTCAAGATTTAAAATTTCAGATTTTCTAATCCGATTTTCTTGGGATCCGTGAATATGCTTTTGGGCATTCTTTTCTCCAAACCCTAAACATATAAAAGGATTGTTTTAAGAGCCGTCAAGTGTGACACAAGTTGCAAAATCATTGAGCAATCTCTATTCAAGCAAATTGTGATCAAAAGACGAAGTTCTTGACCTAGTTCATCTTCTCTGAAGAAGTTGCTATGTATTTACACCATAGGGTTTTGTGACCAAGCATCTTCCTGATCTTCATCATGTAGGATGAACTGAAAAATTTTGCAGCCAACCTTTCTTCCTTAAGTTGGTGTTTTGAAGTCGCATACTAGGATCCGCGCATTGGTTAATCACATATTTGGGAGTCGTGCATCAAAGGTGGGAACTATCACTACAGATCAAGTCCAATTAGGTATTGGGGTAAGGGTTCAACTGTAGGTTGGTAAGGTACTTGGGATTCTTGTAACCGCTTGATTTGATAATAGTGGAGTTTCGGAAGTGGTGATCTGAAAATCACCCGGTGGAGTTTTTGCCGCAAGGGTTTTCCCCATTCGTAAACAAATCACCGTGTCATTTAATTTCCGTTGCATATTTAGTTATTTGGTGATTTGTTTGTGCTTCCACATATTTGCATGCTAAATTGATTAATTAATAACTTGGCTAATTAATTAATTGGTTTAATCACAAAGGGTTATTCAGATTGTGGCCTATCATAGTTAACGTAAAATATTTTATAAAATTGACCACATTTTATATGCAAACAACCACCCAAAAATTGGAAAACATTTTTTGAAAAATAATCTACATCAAAACAAATGGAGCGTTATCCTGTGGATAAGGTGGGGGGAAATGTAGCAATTTCATGTTACTTTGTATATCCATCCCTTTTGCATCCTTTAGTATATATAAAATGTTATTTAAGAATTACATGTCATCAATGAACATGTCAAATTGTCCTTTGGGTTGGATGTTTCGTAAAACACTTGGAAAAGACTACAAGCGACTTACAAACTACCATAATAATGAATATAGTCGATACCTCTTTTATAACTAAAAATAAATATCTAACTTATCCTTTTGTAATTGATAACATAATATCAATTTGTAAGACTTATGTAGTAAAATTAATGTAGCCCTATCAACACTCTTATAAAGATAACAATTTTAAAATGTTCATTTTAAAAACATGGATTTTAAAATCACAAATAAGAGTTTGGAAAAACTAATGAAGAAGTGTTATTTATGTCAATTGAGCCTTTGGATAACAATGATGTAAAATTGATATTTTGAATACAAATTATAGAAAAGGTTTTTTACTAATGTAGTTAAGGTTATCTAAATTAGAAATAATATAACTGTTATTGACAAGGAGTGAGAAGTAACGCTACAAGTTTGGCAAATCAAATGCTTTTATGTCAATTCGGTGAAAAAAAAAAGAATGTCACTACTAATAGTTCTTTCATAAGAATTTATTAGAAGTCTAATGCATTAATTTAATAAGTATTCAAAGATTTTATATAAACATATTCCTATAATTTGAAGATAAATAACCATATCCGTACACAAAATTTATCCAATATTTTTGTTAAAACTCATTTCCCTCTTCCTTATGTGTGTTTCTCCCCAAAAAAAAAAAAAAAAAAAGACAACGATCTCTTGAAGATGGCTCTCAGCCACCAATGCAAACTCGAACTAAAAAATAATAATAATGATAGAACTCAATTATTCAATTATACATCTAATATACAGACATATTGTAAAGAGCAAGTCAATATTATAGAGCTCAGCTAGCACAACTATTAAATAGTCAAACTTGGTACTATTTTTTTTTTTTTTTAAATATGAATAAGAATTTATTAAAAATAAAAGCAAGATCTAAAATGAAGTCCAGAACACCAAACCAGCAGCATACACCACAAACCCCTTTTGTCAAAACTAAACAAAACCACCTCCTCCTAACTAGAAAATTACACCAAAATAAAGGGAACAAACTCTCCAGCAAACTACTACACTCCAACAAGAGGAGTCAAAAACCAATTAGCTGCAGAATCCAGAACAGAAGCTGCAACACTATGAAGGCAGCAAGCAGGAGATAAGTGATTCATCAGCTCCACTTCCTATTTGCGAAATCTTCTTCTTTTTTGACCGCTAGCACATACCTACCAACCCAACCATCACCAAACCAGTCATAACCAAGCTACATATTGTCTAACTGCCCTTAGCCATAACACAGTCTTTCACATTTAGTACTGTCAATTTTTGTCATCCTTTCAGGCACAAAGGCCCCTATTCTACATTTTATTTCAAACAAAATTCTTTCAACCATTTTTTCTTCAGTCAACAACTCAACATAATTTATGAAAATTTACAAGTGTTCCTCTGCCTCCTGATATGTAATACAGCAGCTGCTATGACCATTTTCCCCACTCTAGATTCTATACTTTAACCAGTGAAAAATTTTCCCCAATAATAATTGCATACCAGTGATCAGGCACCCACTGCCATAAACACTCCCACACTACTTGCTGCCAAAAAATCCTGCTTGAAAAGGAAGATTCAAAGAAAATATGGTCCCTACTTGTTCTGCAAGATCCACACATCAAATTTCCTTGCCAACCCCATTTAGCTAATCTGTCACAAGTAGGAAGCCTATATTGAATAGCCAACCAAAAAAAAAAAAATGCATGTTTTGGCATGCTGACTGCATTACAATTTTTAGTTAAGTCCATACTTAAGTGTCTTCTCCATAAATAGGAACCAGCTGAGACTTGTGTTGTAAATGCCTTTAATCCATAGATCGAGTTCCCATTGCCAAAGACCATTAACAAGAACACTAGACACCCTAGCTGAAGGATAGCTGCCAGCAGGAAAAATTGCTCTAGTATCAAATCTGTGACTAAGGACCCCTTGTGGATGCCAAATATCATGCCATAGATCAACCCTACTCCCATCTCCAATTTTCCATTTAAAAAACTTCTCACAGATTCCCTAAGCTTCAGAATTTTTCTCCATCCCCAAGAGCAATTCTGGTGGGTTTCACATCCCAAAAAATTTTCCCTTTCAAGAGGTATTTGTGTATCCAAGCCACCCACAAAGAGGCAGCTTGCACAAGCGAATTCCAAATGTGCTTTGTTATTAAAGCCCTGTACCAGTCCCGAAGCCCTTTTCAGCCCCAATAATGCATATAAAAGTGACTTAGCAATTGCACACACGCACACGCACAATATTGGTTCAATAAGCCCCCCAACAAGAAAACCAATCAATAGAAAAACACAGAGAATAATACATATAATATAAGTGACTTAAAATTGCACTTTTGTACCAAAACTATTCTCATCAGATTCTCTTACTGGTCATAAATCCCCATGCCTTCAATTTTTCATTTCAAAATAGTAAAAATCTATTTAGAACAACCTGGCTATTTTATGATTTCCTTCCTTATATTTAACTCTTGCAAGCACCTTTAAAAAAAAATTAAAAACATGGGCATGTGTCTTCCCTCACATTTAACTCTTGCATCATCTATTTTCCTTCTAGTATATGTTTAAATTCAAAACTAAGAGAAAATTCAATTAGATATAAAATTGAATTTCAATTGTGAGCCAATTTTGTGCCGCGTGTCCATTTTATTTTTTGATTACCATGACAAGTGAATTATTGTGATGTAGAGGATTATTACAGTAATTGTCTTGAGTTTCCTCTTGAATTAGCTTGCGATAGTTTCATGGAACTCCTCTTTTTTGTGGTGAATCAATAAGTAACTATCATGGCTGATTTTAGGTACTATCTCATTGTGTTTTGAGATCACTTGGAGGTTATTACAAAGGAATATTCAAAGGGCCCTAAGTATTGTAAGTGGTTAATGATCTCAACTTTTCAAAAGGAACTTACTCTTTGAAAGTTCTTTTTGTATTTTAAAGTACCACTTTTTATTCATCAAGCAAATTAGAGTTTTCTAATGTGCTTCATTTGCATTTAGATGCTTTTTAATCAGGCCTGGAAAATGTTTATGTGCATTTTTGTGACACAAAAAAAATACAACTAAGCTGCTTTCCAGATTTCAATCGTTGCTCGATTATGTTTGACCGACCTAAGCTATTTTCGATTGATCAAAAATTTGAATTCCTATGAACCTTGGCTACTGGAATTTTTTATTTCTACTCAATTCATACTTGACCGGTCGAGACTCAATTTATATGAATACCATGTGTTCATTTTTGAATCAGTTCTTTCTCTTTCTCTCTCACTTTCTCCTAACCCCTCTTCAATCCCTCACCCCCCTAAACCCTATTTTTTCATCTTGTGGTAAAAAAATATTCAAAGGTTTCCATCTTTTTCCTTTGGTAACTCTCTTTTACCCTTTGTTTTGCATCTTTATACATGTTTACATGCATTTCATATGTAAATTTCTAGGGTTTCGGAAGAATTTTGGAGATTTTGATATTTTGGACTTAAATATTGAAATTGAACTTAAGTTTTATACTTCTTGTTCAACGCGTAATCTTTAAACTTATTTGTCAAGCAATTTATTGATTTGTGCTAAATTGAAAAAATTGGAGTTCATGTGTCTTGACAAAATTGGTTTTTTTTTTTTTTTTTTTTTTTTTTGGGTTCTATATGGTTAATTGATTCAATGATAGGTTGAAACCTGGCTTAATTACTAAATATTGATAAATTAATCACTGGGATGTTGTTTTGAAAGAGAAAAAAAATTGTTTTTTGGTGATCTGGGTTACTCAAGCATCATATTTGTGTCTAGATTGTTTTAAAGAATATAGTTGCATTCAGGACGTGCATTTTGAATCTGTTTAGGTCTAATATGTGTTCTTTTACTGCTCTGATGCTGATGATGTACCATCTACTTCGAGCTCTTCCTTTATCCATTCCATGCGAGACATGATGAATCCTTCATGAGTACTCAAGCTGCACATGGATAATTGTCAGACACTCTTGTGGGAGACTTGGTTTCTTTACAAGTTGACTTCCAAGAGTTAAGGAGTTCTTTACAAGTTGATTATCCCATAAGTAGTCTCTCTCTCTCTCTTCTTTGAAAAAAATGTCGCAAACAAAAGAACCACCACTACCACCACCAATGCTCTAAAGGAGGAAGAACATTGTGTTGGACATCCTGGCAAGGCTACATGTGAAATCTCTCCTAAAATTCAGATGTATTTTCCAAACAAAAAAAGCACGGCCACGAACACCACCACTCCTCCACCAGTGGAAGAATTATCTCCCAGCAGACATTGTGTTGGACATCCTAACAAGGCTACCTGTGAAATCACTCCTAAGATTCAGGTGCGTTTTCAAATCCTGGAACTCTTCCATCACCACCCCCAATTTCATGTCAACCCACCTTAGCAACTTGTTGTCCCGTAATGATCATGATTATATCATTTAAATACCCAAGACTATTGTTGTACCATACATTTGTATGGCTGCAAGCGAACCCACGTTTGAAAAAATATCTCAGTTTCAAATGCTCTCAACTTTTCAGCATGGGATGGTCGAGTTAGTGGGTTCATCCAATGGCCTATTTTGTCTCACTCATCTGAGGAATTACAAGTCTTTGGTTAATGTTGTATACTTATGGAATCCCAGTATTAGAAATTATAATCACATCTTGTTACACTCAGATTTGCGTATCACTACCAGAATAATGACTACAAGGTTGTGAGGATTTCACAACCTTCTTCCATTCCTATGCCTCCTCCTGAAGTTGAGGTGTACTCATTAAATTCAGATTCATGGAAAAGGGTTGCACTTGGAATCTCTTGGAGATCCAACGTTATGCACTACAAAATTAACTGTGAGATGTCATTCCCATTTGTTAGTGGACATTCGCATTGGATGCTAGATATGCGTCAAGGAGGACAAAAGGAGAAGTTGTCTCAAATAATTTTGTCATTTGATGTCAATAATGAGAAATTTAGAGAGCAACCACTGCCTGATGATGGTTCTTTTAGTGGTCATTATGTGGAACTTATTGCCTCATTCAAGGGGCTATTGGCTTTGTTTCAATTTGGAAGAAGTCAACAACTACCCTACATTATATGGGTGATGCAGGAATATGGTGTACTTGAATCTTGGAATAAACTTTGTGTTGTACTAGCTGAAGTTTATATTCATTTCATTGATTTCATGAAGTATAGTTTACTTCTAATTCAAAAGAATTACCAAGGTAGGTGCAAATTGAACCCAAAAATCTACATGAGAAGAAGATTGGTTTTCCAATTAAATTGTCTTTAGATATAGCTACTTGCCTGGAAAAACTTACTTTACTTAATGGAGCAAATGTGGTGTCCTACTAAGAAGATAGTGTAATAAGTAAGAGAAGTAGAAGTTTTCATTAGTGGTATGGATAAATTAAAACCCACGTTATGATTTTACCTATTCTAGTAGGCGTGTGTTAGTATTGTTAAAAATATTTGGACTTATTGTTTTAAGTATTATATAAAGATATTTGAAACTAGTTTTTTCTTACAAAGAAATAGTTCCAAGATATTTGATTTTACTATATCAGTGTATCACCATATCTTTGTCCTTCGAGAGACATCTAGATATGGAATGTTATTATCTCTTTGCACCGGTGGATTGAATCATATGTTATCTGGATCAACAACCATGTTCAAATGTTTAAACATTGTGTTTATATTAATACTTTTGTTCTTTTAATCCTAAAGATTCTCAATAATGGGTATGGGCTTTCAAATGCTATTCCTTGTGGCCCAAATATTATCAAGACCGAAACCCACAAGTAAGCCCTCCCCTAAATATAAGCCCATCAATACCCCTTTATGCCCAATGAGAGGGATTTTAAAAAGGGTCGCTAGAGCCCTGGAAAAGAAATTCCAAAATTTTAATAGGCAAGCACAAGAATACTTCTGGGCTCTTGGGTTCTTTAGGGGGCACAAGGTGTAGTTGTCTATGATGTATTCTCCCAGTTATTTATTTGCTTTTCTTGTTGTATCTCTTTTCAATTGAATGAATAGTTCATGTTTTCCATAAAAAAAAAAAAAATAAAAAAAAATAAAAAAAAAAGAATCATGCTTAGTACACAGTATATGGAATGTGTATACTGAACTTTTAGTTTGGTTGAAGAGGAAGAATTTAAGGCATACTTACATATTTATTTTCTTCTTGGCATTGATGGATTTTATTGAGCCAATTTGTTCATAAGAAAATTTGGTTGATAATGCATTCATATAAGTTGTATTTCAATCTAAGAATAATTGAGAACTATATTTGCCTTCTTGTGTGGACATCAACTAATTAGTACAAACTTATGAACCCTCAATCTTGAGCAAGATTCTAGAAACCAAATGCACTTCAAAATCAATAAATAAATGATGAAAATGGTTTTATTCAACTCCCCTCTCCTGGCTTTTAACAGTATTTATATTCAAATAGGAACATATTGTAGATCATCTAACTAACTGCAAAAATAGCAGTAAAGTTTAACAAATATGAATGACGGCTTGATTGTTTTTTCAACCAAAATTGGAAATGATCATGAAATATTACAACAAAAATTAAGTCAGTTTACATAAGAATAAGCAAACGAATTCCACCTCTAAACATCTTCAATTTTGAAGAACATATATGTTTCTTCTAGCACTAAAAGGTTCTGTATAACAAAGCAAACAGAAGAATAAAAATTGGTGATACCAAATTTTCACACAAGTATTATGCAAATTTGAGTGAATTTGAATACGTGTCATTAGGTATTGCAACACCTACTTCTCCTATGAGATATATAATATGCTATTGTGGAAGCTTAATCAAGAATTTATATATATATAAGAAGAAATCTCATGTATGAGAGCATGAGGTGCTGTCATATGACACATTCTTAGAGAGTCTTCCACCCCATCTTCTTCTCTAATTACCACGTTGTGTCATTCTTTAGCCTTTCATCTAAGCAAAGATTTTAGTGATTTATTTAATTTTTATTATTTATTTGTATTCAACAATAAATAATTTTATTTCCCTAAAATTTGAATTTAAAAAATTATATTGCAACCACTTTAGCATGATATATATATGTAATACTATGAAGTATCAATGTCTACAATCTCTTATTTATTAGGTCAAAATGCTTATATGCATAATTGTTGTTGTCATCCATGCATATGCAAAGGTTACAAACTAAAATGTGCTTATGCGAATAGGTTATAAACTAATATGTGTTTATGTGAATGTAGTATGGTAATTAAAGTGAACTTTCTTCTTCTTTTAATATCATGTGAATAAATTAATGTGCATGACATCTAGTCTACAACCCCTCATAATTATAAGGCATGTTGTCAAAAAGGATTGATTGAGTTCTTTAACTCTTTAACTACATCATTAATTTGACTGTGTAATTGAAATAAATATTTTGGCAATCACAGAAGCTTAACCATTGATAAGCAATGGATTGTTAATGACCATAAAACACATTATAATCTAATACTCATAACAGGGGACATAGATGAAGCTTACCACTTCAGCTGGTTCTGCCAAAACATTAATGAAAAACTTGGCCTGCAATTAAGGAAATTGTTTATTTTTGGGATCAAAAACCTGCAGAAGAGAGATAAAGACAAGGTATATATGACGCTTATTCTTCTTTTTTGAATATATGGAGAACCTGGCTTTACTTGATAGCTACTTACATGTGCTGCTTCAGAAGTAGATGTTGTCATTGGTGGTATGGATTAATTGTAACCATTGTTATGCTTTTATTAGTAGGCATGTTAGTATTGTTTAAAGCATAATTTTTTTTTACTTTGGATTTATCATTTTATCTTGTATGGTTTTAACTATTATATATAAATATTTGATATTTGTATGTGGATGGTTGTTGCACACATCCCAACATCTAGTACCTTTTTTTTTTATCCGAAGATCCAATACTTATTTAGCGAGCATATTAACATTCCAAGGCCATATTTTACACCCACTGTTCATATATCTAAGCATAATATTGATTACACGAAAGTAGTTCTCAATCTCATGAAAAAAAAATTATATAAAATAAAAAACAGTTCCAAGATAATTGATCTTGCTATATCAGTGTATCACCATATCTTTGTCCTCAGGGAGAGACATATCTAAATATGGTATCTAATTATCTCTTGCTTTGGCAGATTGAATCACATGTTCATTGTCCAACAGATCTAGATCTACAACTATGTTCAAATGTTTAAACATTGTGTTATATTGATAATTTTGTGCTTTTTATCCTACAGTATAAGGAATGTATATACTGAACTTTTAGTTTGGTTGAAGAGGAAGAATATAAGGCATGCATATCTATTAGAGTTTCAGGTTTATTGGATTTTCTCCTCGGCATTGATGGGATTTCATTGACCCAATTTATTCATGAGAAAATTTGGTTGATAATGCATTCATTTTCCTTGTATTTCAATCTAAGAATAATTTTGGATTACATTTGAAATCTTGTATGGACATCAACTAGTTAGTACAAACTTATGAACCCTCAATCTTGAGCAAGATTCTGGAAAACCCAATGCACTTCAAAGTTAATAATAATAAAATGATCTCATTCAATTTCTATTCCTTGCTTTTAATAAAATTTATATTCAGATAGGAACATATTGTAGATCATCTAACCAACTGCAAAAAATAGCCACCAAGTTTAACAAACAAACATGATCTACTTGAATTGATGGCTTGATTGTGAAGAATACCAAAATTGGAAATGATCAAGAAATATAACAAAAAGTTCAGTCAGGTTTCATAAGAATAAACAATCGAATTCCACCTTTGAACATCTTCAATCTTCAGGCATATATCTGTTTCTTCTAGCACCAAAAGCAAATCTCTGTATAACAAAGCAAACAGAAGAATACAATTAGTGATACCAAATTTTCATGCAAGTATTATGCAACTTTGAATACATTGTAAAACAGGAAAGAAAAGAAAAGGGATTGGTGTTTATATCTCTATTCAAAGAAATATTTTGAAAAAACAAAATCTCCTTAACTGAGAATATCTGTGAGTAGGCTTTTATCCCAGTGAGAAAACGAATGTATGTGGGCTTCATTGATCCACTGGCAGGGACTGATCTAATGTTTGGAACAAGGGATTTAGCAACCTGTGAAATCCCAAACAGCATCTAAGGATTAAGAAAATAAAGGAGGAAAACAAAAACAAAAACAAAAAAATAAATGGAAAAGAAGAAGGAAACAAACATGCAAATGATCTACATACATTTGAATACATGTCATTAGGTATTGCAACTCCTTATCATATATAATATATTATAGTGGAAGCTCAGTTAAGAATTCAAATATATATATATAAGCAAAAACCTCATGTGTGAGAGCACAAGTTGCTAGTATGTAGCGCATTCTTAGAGATCTCTTTCATTTAGTCTTCCATCTCATCTTCTTCTCTAATTACCACCTTGTGTCATTCTTTAGTCTTCCACCTAAGCAAAGCTTTAAATAATTGTATCCATTTAACCTTCCACCTAAGTTTAGCCTTCCACCTAAGCAAAGATTTTAATTATTCATTTAATTTTAATTATTTATTTGTATTCAACAATAAATAATTTTATTCCCATAAAATTTTAATTAAAAAAAAATAGAAACCACTTAGCATGATATGATGTAACTCAAAGCAATATTACGCTAACTTTGTATAAGATTAAAACTTGAAAATCTCATAGATGGATTTCATGTTCTCTATATTATTAACATGCAAGCTCAATTTCAAGCCAACTAGATGCTATTTATTATTTGATCTAAAAACTCATCTTTTATGTTTACTTTTACAATTTCAAAACTTTGATAGATGACACAATTTTTGATCTCTAATCATCTTGAGAATTTGTAAGCATATAGGGTATAAGATGAAAAGATAATCAATAGTAGATTTGCCAAAATTCTCTTCCAATAACAAAATATGAAGTGGTGTAACACTGCTTCAAGTTACATCAACTATAAATGGAATTCAACTCTCTCTCTCTCTCTCTCTCTCTATATATATATATATATATACTTTATACCAAAAAAAAAAGGAAGAAAAAAGAAAATATCCCAAAATATTGTGTAAATGCCAAGCCATTATGCTGATATACAAGAAGATGTGCTCAAAGTCCTAAATGAAATTTGACAGTGCAAGTAGTAGAAGAATAAAAAGTCTAATGACACAGTAATTATCCATGATACAAACAGTTTTAAGAGAGAGATTTCACAAACGAATGTTATTGAAATATTCTCTGGAATATAGCCACGCATTGCGCAAGACATCAAATAGTTACATTTTAATTCTGCCCCAATTTTATGCCTAGTGCCCCTCTAATTGCTCTATAATTTGATATCAAGTGTATTTAGCACTCAAATTTCATGCCAAGTACCCTTTCAATTATATTCTAATTTTGAGTTGTAAGGTTAAATTTAATCAACTATTTTGTTAGCTTTATTCCATGTCAATTTGCTTATAATTCAGAATTTAGAAATCTTGTATTTAGGTGGGAATCATGTAAGGGTAGTATGTGAGAGAATGTGAAGAAAAGCTCAAGAGTGTGCACTCAAGCAAGGCCTCATGTCTAGATCTCGTGACTAGCTTGCAGCTGGTAAGTCACCAAAAGAGGTACACGTGTGAAGCATGCAGAGGAGCTAAAGAGTCACGCCAACTGGAGCACTACAAGACAAAACTTCCAGTCTGGCCAGGCAGTTAGCTCGTAACTCAGACTCGCAACTCAATCAAGTCACCAAACCACTCTATTTGGGAAAAGTTGACTTCTCGCATTCCAAACACACACTAGTATAAATACTCTTTATACTCACATATTGTAGAGATCTTTCAAAGAGAATTTTGAGAGAGAAACCCTAGAGAAAAACAAAATTGACTCATTCACAATCTTCATTCTTTGATTCTCCAAATTTCTCTACTCTCACCCTCTCCATTGTTACATCCTTAAAAGGTACAGTTAGACAAATTCTTTTCTCACCATACCCATATTTATGAGTTATTTGGTGCTTGGGAAGCAGTTAGGAAAAGACCAATTGATATTGGTTAATGCTATAGGCTATAGCGGAATCCGGCAAGCTAGAGTAGACAAAAGTTTGGCGTAACCTCGTTGGAAAAAGAAGCTTGGAGCGCTTAGGTACACTAGGTAAATTAGGCTCGGAGGGTCTTCTGCTGTTCATGTATCCCAACTTCGTTCTAGTGGATTATTAATCGCTTGGAAAGTGGTAAAGAGGTTTTACGCCGAGGACTTCGGTTTCCTCTTCGATAACACATCGCTGTATTGTCTTTGTATTTGCATCTCTCTTCCCTTAATCTTTACCATTTAATTTCTATTGTGGTTGCGATTTTATTTGGTTTAGATTGTTTTATCAATTTTGTTTTGGTTTATTTTCATATTCCGCACATACATTATTTGATAATAAGCTTGAATTGGTAATTTGTAAATTAGAGGTCTAAACGTTCATAGGTGTTTTACACACATTTTGAACATTCATGAGTCAATTATATTCATAAGCAAATTCATGCTTCTAAACTTAAAAAATATAAAAAGACTCAATTTAAATTTATTATGCTTCCATCTAATAATACTATTAAGTATCAATATGTACAGTCTCTTATTTATTAGTTTGAAACGCTATATAAAATTGTAATTGTTATTAATTGTACACATGCACATGCAGATGTTATAAACTAGTACGTGTTCTATGAATGTTGCATGGTATTTAATGTAAAATGTTTTCTTCTTTTAATGTCTTGTGAATAAATAAATTATGCATGAAATCTAGTCTACACCATTAATTTGACCGTGTAATTGAAATAAATATTTTGTCAATCACAGAAACATAATCTTTGACAAGAAATGGATTGTTAATGACCATAAAATACATTATAATCTATAATTCTCATGACAGGGGTACATAGATGAAGCTTACCACTTCAGCTGGTTCTGCCAAAACATTAATGAAAAACTTGGCCTGCAATAAAGGAAATTGTTCATTTTTGGGATCAAAATTATGCAGAAGTGAGATAAAGACAAGATATATGACGCTTATTCTTCTTTTCGTTTTTTTGAATATATATGATGCTTATTCAACCTGCTTTGTGGTGGCGCCAGACATAAGAAGATCAGTGGTGACCATTCCTGGCTGTACACCCAAAGAAAAGAATAACTTATCAAAAAATAAAACACCCAAAGAAAATAAAAAGGACTAAGAAAAAATAATTAGACATGTTTTTGGTCGAAGGACATTGGATGACATTGTCTTGGTACCCTGGAACCAAAAGCTGGCAGGTTTATTAGTGCAGCACTCTAAGTCATGAAGATACTAACTTACCAAGGGTGGGTAAAATGGGGAAAAAAAGGTAAATAAATATTACACATGAATCAAAGCATATGCTAAGGACATAAATAAATAAAGTCTCCAGGTGATGTAAAAAAGACTTAGTGATGAATGCCAAATATAATATGGAGGGAATTAACTGTTTATGGGTGTGGACAAGTGAACTTCTACCCAAATGAATGCAACTTTTATATCTTATCATTTTCAAATTGTAGCTCACAAAAAAATGTGAAAAATAAAATAAAAACTACATGTTATTCCTACTATTATGCCTACAACTTTGAGACCGAAAACAAACAAGATCAAATTTCAATCCACCAATCCAGTCCAAACCTGCCAGAAGATATAGCAATAAAACAATTATATTTCAACACTAATATTCTATTTTGAACCTTCAGTGTTTTCCCATATTTCTCTCATTCATGAGAAAAGTATCACAACAATGCCAGTGCTTCATCCATTTAGGCATCACCTATCAGCTGCAGAAAGTCCAAGGCTAGCAGTGAGAAGCAAACTACCAATTAATGCATCATTCATTGCACCTGATTTTATTATCATGGGTCAAAATGTAACAACCTGGTCCTTCAAATCCAAAAGGCTAGCCTAATAGGGAAGGGATGCCCTCATGCCCATAGTAATCAACTTCTCAACCTCTCTGTCACTAGTCGATATGGAACTCCACCTTGCTCTGCACAAGTGCGCCATCACACGCATGGGTCACAACATGTGGGGCCCTACTAACACATAGGCCATTGTTTGTACCGTTTGTAAATTATTGACTCCTTCAAGTCCAAAAGGCTAGCCCAATTGGGGAAGAAGTGCCCAAGAGTTATCAATTTCTCAACTTTTTTGACACTTGATATGGGACAACCCCACACTCCCATAATGGTATCAAAGCAAACCTAGTAAGCCCATTTCACTCTGGGGCACTGCAATGGAATATGGGCCTTGACAAGGACATTAGGTATTTAAATGAGAGACTGTGATATCCCAAATAGATTGGCAATTTGATTTATATGAGTTTGTGTTCTACTAGTATGTGTTGAGTCTTAAATTGGCCATGTACTAGGTCAATAAACCTTTTAAGGTACAACACAAATGTGAATAGCACTTCCTCAGGCAATGACACAAATAAATTATTGATCCTATCAACAAGTATTAAGAATAGTCAAGATAATATCATATCTGATTTCACTTCCTTTTCAATAACTTGGAACACATTATTATAAAAATTGAACCTGTATATGTTTTAGTACGCCACTATTGTAACTAATACACGCAACTATAGCCAAAATCCTTCCTCTGTTTTGCATATCATGTTATTGCACCATACGTTTATGTATCTAAATGCATTTCTCTCTTCATATGCAGAGAGAAACCTTTTTTTGAAGACTCAAGACCAGGCTCCCAAATGAAATGTTAACAGCTCCATTCCCTTAAACCAAATTAATACAGAAGTTGAAACATGGGAAAACCACAGAAAACACTACTTATTAGAACACATATATAAATAACAATTTTCTCATTTATCAGAAAGAAACTCTCCATATGATATTTTTGGGATACAAAAAAAAATCAAAGCTATTAAAATTATTCATTAATCCTTACAGTTTTGGTAAGCTCTGTGAATATTCTTTCTTTCTTTTTCTTTTTTTTCTTTTTTTTTTCTTTTTCATTCAATAGGGGAAGGGGAGATTTGACCCTTGAATGTCTCCATGAGAAACACCAGCAGCAGGAGGTGCTAATTTAGCTACATGGCTTTTGGCATAAAATTGTAAGAGAATAACATCTATATGTTATTCATCACATAAGCATCTCCAAGTCCAAACCCAATCAGAAGTGCCCCAGTGAAATGAAATCTCAGGCAGACAACTTTGCTGCACAGTGGTGATTTGCATGCAATTTGATATGGTCACTTGTGTAACATACATGCAGAATAATTAATAACCTCATTGTAAATTTGATGATGTATGAGAACACGTACTTAATTGACATCATACTCAAATTCTGGTGCTATTTCGCATGCCCCAGAATACATTTCATGACTGATAAGCATTTAGATGAGTTTTGGAAGAATGTCCCCTCACCCCCCCCCCCCCCCACCCCCCCCACCCACCCAAAAAAAAAAAAAGGTGGAAAACTATTTTAAAATGATTGCCTGAAAAGAAGGATATCCCGACAAAATAATATCCAACCAATTACACTAATGGAAAGTGTCAAATAACATCTAATCTGTCGAGGATCCATAGCTAACCCAAATTTCGGGACTAGGGCTTTGTTGTTGGTGTTGTTGCTATCTAAAATAATAATAATAATAATAATAATAAACACCAAATTTTGTAACATTGGATAAGATGTGTATCTATGGCATTCTAGTGGCACACACAAACATGAAATTTAATTGAAATGAACTAATCAAATAGGCAAGTTAACTTTCTTTAGACTAAACTTTCAGAATTATAAACTACTTCTGACAGGTATTCTTTGACTAACCATGTTCAGCATATAGAAATTAAAGATAAGTTATAATATAAGCATAGTATAACATACCGACAAATTATGGACTACCACGTTTTTAACATCTTGCATCTGCAATTCTGCCTGAAAAGAACAAGATTCAAACTACAAATAATTAGAAAACAATTTAGATTTTCATACAATTTAGTGTATCTGTTCAGAAATATACTCAAATTGATCTTCAGGTTTCTGAAAGGATGGAGAAATAGGAATGAAGATAACAGAAGAAAACAGAAGAGGGAGATTGGAAATCAACTTTATGCTGCCTCCTAACACTTTTTTGTGTACAAATACAATATGAGTTTATACTAACATAAATACACTTGATAAAAAAGTTCTTTTTTTGGTATACAAGTCAATACTCAATTGAATATATGCCAAGGGCTGTAACCCATATACACAGCATGTATACAAAGGTTACACCAATATTAACAAAGAGTACAGGCTGTACAGTTATCAAGCATCTCAAACATATTGGCATAAAAGAACAGAACAGAAGCATTCATCCACTCAAATAGAGATTAGAGGAATAAATGCTTCAAGTCTGGAATGGATTTTTCACATCCTTCAAATTTCTAGCATTCCCCTCACACCAAATGCACTTTGCACCACATGAGATTATGAGGGATTGCAGTCCAAATTACAATGTTACCACATCTACTAACCCTACCTTGCCAACTTGCTAAAAGCTCCAAAACACCCTTCGGCATAATTTAGTGAACCCCAAACAAAGTATACACCATACTTCATAACTCTAGAACAACCAGGCAATGAAGAAGTACGTGATCTGTAGTTCCCCAGCCAACTTACATATACAACACCAGTCTATAAAACTAATTGCCACTCCCTAAGGTTATTAACACTTGGGATTTCCCCAAAGCTGCTGTCCAAAGAAAAAAGGCCACCATGGTTGAGACTTTAGGCTTCCATAAACTTTTGAAGAACATGCTAAAGAGTGTAACAATTTGTATAGGATTTCACTTCAAAACCATTCCTTCAGGAAGGATTCCAACAATGCTTATCAATGCCACTCCGTCTTACCTGATTTGAATAAATTATATCCATAAACGATACAAAAGACTCCAGCTCCAATCCAATACTGTTCCGATAAAACTTGTATCCCAATGATAGGTACCCCTAGAAAAAGTCAAATGATATGCCACTAATGCTTCCTTGATATGTGAATGTGCTCCTGATTAGCAGAATTCGACTAGCCATAGAGAGATAGAGTTGTTTCCATCCAGCTAGGCATTTCTCCATTTTTTCCCGCAACAGTATTACAATCATTTCCACCCAGCCAAGTGTTTCTCCAGGTGTAAATTAAATTTATCCTTCTATACACATCTTGTCTATTTGAAGCACAAATGTCTTCACTTGCCAAGAGTAACTTGTAGCCTAGACGTTTCTAGTATGACTATCAGAACATTCTGAGATATGCTGTTAAAGGGGTGAAGATCAACCAGAGGCTCCAAGCTTTCCTTCTCAGGTTTAGGTGACAAATAAGTCTCAATCCAGGTCTCTGAGATTGAGAGCCTAACCAGGAAAATGACTGGGTGACAATATAGTGAAGTAGATGCATGGAGGCATCCAATTTATAAAATTTAAGTTGTAAAAAAGAATTTATGAAATCTCCTATAAAACAGAGATTGAAAGAAAGCATAGGAAAAAATTTAAATTGCCTAATATCCCTCCCTCCCTCCTCCCTGTGACTTTCCAAAAACAAGCTGACCACATACCTGCAATGATTTTGTTAAATGCACAACACTTCGTTTTGTGGCTCCATATGCAGCAAATCTATGCAAAATAAACAAAACAAAGAAAGAACCATCACCAGCTTGTTCGTTTTTAGAAGGGAAAAAAAAAAAAAAAAGTTGACTAAATGTAGAATCTATTTATGTAACTGGCATTTACATAATATATCAGGAAACACAATACAGCTTCTTGTTGATTGTTAAAAATGTGATATACAATTGCAATAGCACTGTAATAGCAAGAACAAAAAATTCACAAGATGAAGAGAGATATGGTTTTATCCCACAAGATATGATTGAAGCATTCTTCATATACGCTAGAACAAAACCCACATCAATAGGTGAACCATTTCTGTCATTGTATATATTATGCTCCAATGAATCAACATAGAGTCATTTCAATTGAAAGCACCAGTAATGCAATTATAGTGGCTTAGGTGGTTGTGGTACGTAACATCAGCAAGAAAGGGGGGCACCATTGCCAGAGGTGGCATGTGTATTATATCAAGTAAACAAGATAAGTAAATTGCATTATATCACTGCTGGCTTTGTGTTTTTCAATTTGTAAACTATTCTAACAGTTCAAGGAAAGAAAATAAATAATAGATATTCAGTCGGAAACACTTTTCAGTCTGTTCTTATATCAGTATTCCTAGTAGATTGCATCAAGAGAGATCTCTCCCCACCCACCCAAAAAAAGAACCATATTATATAAGTAGGAACTAACTTATTATGTGCATTACTTTACCAATATACCTGTATTCAGGCCAGTACCCCATAGTAGCTAAAAGATAAGCAGCAGCATGATGAAGAAACTAGGAACCGAAAATTTTAAGCTGGTTCAAGCGTATAATCCTGGAGTAAATTAAAATAAGGTACCTAGGGGTTGGTCTTCCATCTGAACCCGCCCCATCAATGTTGAAAATATGACCCCCTCTAGGCTGGTTTAACATCATCTTTATTGCCTGAAGAACAATTCAACATCCACGTGTGACATTAGGCCTCAAACAAGCCACTTAAGAAAGGAAAAAGAAGAAAAATCTACCTCTCGGCAACATATCATCAAACCAAGGGTGTTTGTAGTTACAACTTCACTGCATGGAAAAAGCCCATAATATAAACAACTTAGAAGATGGAAAATATCAGGGAACAGAAAACTGAATGAAATCTCACATAAGATCGTCATCTGAAGCTTCTGCCAGTGGCTTATAGCTGTAAGCATTTGATCCTGCATTATTAATCTGCATCATTCTCAACATAGGGTAAGATTGTAATGGCAGAACTAGATCTGTTCATTAGAGCACCAAAAATTCGAAAGCAATAACAACAGAGCTTAAATTTTAAATGTTAAAAAAACAAAACAAAACAAAAAGACAAGGAGAGAGAGAACAATTCTGATCTGAACTCATTGACACTGTAAGGTTTTTTAATTAAATTCTGAATCTTAGCATTGATTTAAAATGGAAAACACGGAAAATGTTAAAGAATCCAACCCAAAAGCTTAAACTAGTAAGTGTAGAGACCTAACAAGTAAATAAGCGCATAACCTAGCACAACCCCAATCAAAGGTTGTGTGAGATAAATTAAAAAAATTAACACCCCCTCTTATGTCCAGACCCAACCAAAGCTTTAAAAAGGAAAAACAACTGAGTTTAATGACCCAAACAAAATTGAAACACTGATAAAAGGACCTAATTAAGCATGCAACTGTGGGATCCCCTACAGGAAAGAAGCCAATCCCACTCCACAGCATGAAAAAACGGAGCACATAAGGTGGACCACAAGCTGAAGATTTATTTTCTTGACAAATTGCTGTTGAATAATCACCTTTCTGTAGTTTATGATTATTCAAGAGATTAAGCTTCTCTAACTGTTGAAAATACTCTCCTGACTATTTCAATGCCATTCAACAAATCATAAAGTAACCTTATACCCATAGACAGCAGCATCAGTCATTATACAGTAATAAGATAGCTTAAAATCCATTCCTTAGTAGAACCCATAGATATCCAGAAAAATAACTTTTAACATCAAGCTTAAATTTTCAATCAACATGAACAATAAAACCATGTTTTTATCCAGCTTGGAGAAGAAATAAATAGAATTTACATTAAGCAAGTAAGGTAACAAAGATAAAAGATCTAACATTAATACCCATATATCAATGTATTTCAGATTTCTTTGTGCAAATCCAACTAAATCCTTCACGTCCTGTCCTTCTCTAACATCACATTTAGTACCCTGTAATAGAGGGAGTGAATCAGAACCAGCAACACAAAGCATAAACAGATTTAAGTCAGGGATAAAACACTAAGGGAAAATAACAACAGAGGCAGCTGAAACAGGAGAAATTTTTTTTTTTTTTTAAGTCACTAAGGAGGTACCCACACATGCTGCTCCCCAAATTCTTCTCGCAGACTTTTAACAGCAGATTCAACCCGTTCGGCTGTCAAAAGAAACAGTCAAGCAACTGTAGACACCTTTCATATGATATTTGAATTGCAAATTCAAAATAACATATTAAGTCAAACATTCTCCATTTGATATCATTAAATGGTATCTAATTCACCAGGGAAGTAAAACATGCCATTCGAATGAAGATCTAATGCAAAAAGGATTAAAGAAAGTATAATGAAATAGGACAGAATACACGGAAAGATAGGATTCGAAATGAGGAAATCCGCTTAAAGATAGGGGTAGCCCCTATTGATGAAAAGATGAGGGAAAGTTGCTTGAGATGATTTGGTTATGTTCAGAGGAGAGCAAGTAATGAACCGGCAAGAAAGAGTGAGTCGATCCAAGTTGAGGGAACGAAAATAAGTAGAGAAAAGTCAAAAATAACATTAGTAGAAGTAATATAAAAAAAATAAAAAGAAATTTCAATTAGGGAAGTAAAGCATGACTTTAGATAGGATAGAATGGAGAGATACAATTCATATGGCCAGCCCAATCTAAGTTGTCAACGATCCATAGCCAACCCCAAATTTTGGGACTAAGGCTTTGTTGTTGTTGTTGTTGTTGTTGTTGTATAATGAAATAGGAAAACTGGACTTTTCCTCCCATTCAACAACTGGAAATACACAACCCTCTCATTCATGATGCACCAGAGGTTGGTTCCACTATTTGAATGGGTTTATCAAGAAATGTATAAAGTTCTAGTGTTGGAAGAACAGAAACAAAACTCTCAAATAATTCCCAAAATTCTAGATGCTTTGCGGATTGTTAACGGTTTATGCTTGACATTAAATCTTTCTTTTTCTGTACTCTCCTTGATTGGAGTTTAGTTTTGCTGTTTTATTCCTGGTTTTCTCTCTCCGATCTTATTGATCGTTGTAATCTAGGATCTTGATTTCTGACACTATAGTACATTTCCAGTGTACTTGGTTGGTTTTTTTTCTAATAAAATTTCTTACGTTACTTATCAAAAAATAATAATAATAATAATTCCCAAAATTCTTAAATATATGTGGAAATTTTCACATTGAACAAATTTGAACCTAATTCTTCCGCATTTACAAATCAAATCCAAATTATCTAAAGATACTAAATAATTAATGCATTATTCCCAAAGCTCTAAAATAATAGGAATATATCCAAAATTATTAAAAGTTACAGAGTTATTCGCAATGAAATTGAATGAACATGTTTGTTAATTTCTTAACATGTATTGCTATTGCTACTAGCAATTCATTTTGAATCATTCTCAATATGGCATCCATGTAGCATAACACCTTCTCTGCATGTGTGTATTATTATGAATCAATACATAGGTCAACCTTCCTCATGGAAGATTAATTTTTCATTAAATTATCCAAATTAAAATGAATTTTCATATGCATGAGCTTCTAATGAGTTCAAAATTTACATAAGAAATAAACTGCTTTGGTGTCTCTTAAAATAATTCACAAAAACTGCTCTTGAATATTAAATATGAAGTGGGCTTTCTGTGCCTCATTTCATGTCTCATATATGCCTTCATACCCTCAAAGACCAGTAAATTTAGCGGTCCTCCAAAAGTTACTCTATATGTAAAGTTTTGATCTCTGCCAGATGAGGACTACATTGAACAGTAAAATAAATAAAAAATTGATTGCATGAGAACATAATACTTGACCAAATAATTTTGACCATGAAGGCAACTTATTATATGTCAGGAAGACTATCTAAGATAGGCATGCAGTGTAAGTCCTTACCTGATCTTGAGCAAATAATGACATTGTCACCTGTTTGTAGAAACTCTTTCGCCAGTGCATACCCAATTCCTGAATTTATAAATAAAAAATAAAAAAAAAATTTAAAAAGCAAGTTAAAAACCTAAAAATTAATGACATATGGAGGGGGGTTTTTTCTTTTTTTCTTTTTTGATAGGATGGAGGGGAAATAATAGAATCCATAAATTGAGAATTTAATTTTCAAATTTATCCAGCAATAGTTTTTGACATTTTTTTAAAAATTAACCAACACCTGGGGAATTTCTCAAACGTAAAACACACACAAAGCCTGTTACACCAGGTATGAAATGCTTACAATTAATTATTAAACTAAAGAGTTTATTTGAAAATTCTCTAATTAAGTTGCATCCTTTACTAATAATAATAGGGTTCGATTAACAGGTGCCCTTAGGCATTTGTTAATGGACCATTTTGGAAAAGTTTTGATTCTACTTTTACGGGAAATATAAAAAACTGCTAAAAAAATCAATTGTTTTTTTCTTTTCCCATAAAAAGTTGCTAAAAATATTTCCTAAACCAATGCCTTTAGGACACCGTTAACTTTTCCCGTAATAACATGCTATTGTAGTGACACAATTTCAGGAATCTTAACCTTCAAATGCATGAGTTTTTCAGAAAAAACATATGACCATTTCTATTGTGTTGTCTAATTTTGTAACTAAACATTTGATAGACACACACAAACACATCGGTATTCACTTCAATGAAAACCACATAAAAGATACCTAGGCTTAACAGGAAAATTACCACCAAAACCTGAACCTCTTTCCTGAAGGAATTTTATCAAAACCTACAGTAACCCTCATATTATAGACTCCTCCCTAAGCAGTTCCTTAAACACAAAATATGAAACCAAAATGTACTCCTCCGTTATGAAATATAGAAGCTATTTTATCATGAAAAAACAATATTCTCAACAACTTTGTTGATGTCCTTTGAAAGCTTATGGCCTCTGGTACAATTGTTACATAACTAACTCCACACCTTGCAATTTCAACCGATCAAGGAACTTGCTATCTTGTCCTCATTCTCAACATCAATAATAATTGAGCAAATTGATTTTCATTCCTTAGCCATTTGATTAAGAGATATTACAAAATACTCTTTACGCTATTCATACCATATATTTTCTTCCAGTAGATGATTAAATATTATGCCCACTTCATGAATATGATTTTACATAATTTCCTTCAAGTAAAAGTAAAAATTTAAACATCTCTTTTGATTCTCTTCCTCCAGCCTCTCAGCAACCAAAATAAATCCCATATCAGTGCACTGACACAACACAACTGATATAACATTTACACCAAATTGTCAAACCCCAGAAACTTAAAAGGCAAATTACACATAAATTACCAACAAAACAACCAAAATAAATAAAACCCAGAAAAAAATTCAAGAAACCCAGATCAAAACTCGAAGAGCAGGACCAAATTAGCAAAGCAGAACCACAAAAAAGCCATTAAAAAAAAAAACAAAAACAAAAACAAAACAAAAGACAGAGTCATAAGCTTCAAAAAAAGCTGACCTTTGGTGGAACCAGTGATCAGAACGTTATAAGGAGGAAGCATGGGCTCTCTGGTATTAGAGGAGGATGAAGATTCAGCATTTACAATCTGAGAGCTGAAATTCACAGCAAAAGGTTTTTGGTTCTGGCGGGAAGAAACGGACAGAAAAGTGTAACGGTTGAATTGAGGAGTGGAGAGGTATGGTGGTTGAGAGAAAGGAGGGTGATGGGGTTTGGAGAAGAGAAGAGGAGAAGAGAGTGATGGGAATGCTGTGAAGTGGAGATAAGGAGTCATCGCCATTGGAATTGGTTCAAGACAAGGAACTCAAATCAAATGGATAAAATATAAAATATAAAAGAGGAGGCTTCACATTCACAGTAAATAAAGGCAGAAATGGAACCATGGCCCCCAAAATTTTAAATTTTGTATTAATAATATTATAAATAAGCCAATATATATGAGGTAAATTAACTATTTATCCGTTTGATTTTTGTTTGACAATTTTTTTTTTTTTTTTTTGAATGGGGGTATGACAATTAATACACAAACTTCAAATTGTTATATTTTGATCCCTTAAGGTTTGGACAAAAAAATAAATAAACTTAGGAATTTCATTGTAATTCAAAGTTAATGAGGTTAAATTGTGATAAAAACCAAACCAAAATAGGATAAATTGTATAATTGAAAGTTTGTATGCAAAAAGAAAATTAAATTCATTTGAGTAGATTCTTAAACATTTTCATTTTAATTCAAACTATGGGGATCAAAGTATAATAATTAAAAATTTATAGACTAAAGTGTGATAGGATCAGACCACTAGGAGTAAATTGTTCTAATGTATTATATGAGTTTAAATTTTGGTTTCAAAAATTACCTATGACAGCCTTTAAAAAAAAATCAATTATTCTTTTGATAATTTTTTTTATCGTCAAACCAAAACATCAATTGATTTTTGTTGTATGCGATAGTCGAATCTTAGATCTCTTATTCAAGAATAAGAAATTTTACTAATTGAGGTAAGGAACTTACAAAATATTCAATTATTCTAAAGAAAAAAAAAAAGTCTAGCTAGAATGAGGTGTAACTTTCTTGCAAAATGGGAAGCGAAAAATAATCATTTTCCTTTTAGCTAGTTAACAAATTCTAAGCTTGTCAAGAGTTTTGCAGCTACTAATTAACATCTCTTAATATTTCCAATAAAGACATCTCTCTCTCTCTCTCTCACAATTTTGGGCAACAAATTAGCAAGCCTAAGACCCATAAAGTCAGCCTGAAGCCTACTGCCAGTGAGAATGAACACCTAAAATTGTTAACTTGGGCCCGCCAAATTATCCCAAGGCCCACCTATTTTACTAATTAAAAGGACCAAGTTTTCAACGCAGAACTCGTTCAAAATGGCCCGTCACCAATGTAAATTAAAGCCTTAAAATTGGTCCAATATGGGTCTTCAAAATAACACATAAACCATGAAACAAAGCCCACAGCCAGTGTGCAACATGTGCAGTTTGCTAAATAGTAAGGAAAAAGCAAGGGACTCAAAAAAAAATCTCACAATTTTTGTCACAACTTATCACAAGAAAAGCTTTGAATAGTAGAGGTCAAATGGTAGATCCACACCTTACCACTCACAACTCGTCACATGATGAATTGTGACAAAAGTTTCTCTAACATTACTCAAATAATAATTCTAGTAACACAACATTTCACACACACTTTATCAAAACTGTCCTACCTGATAGACTACGATTGGCATTAAAAAAAAAAAATGTCCTTGTAATAGTGAAAGATGGTCAATCACAAACTACCGCATAGAATAATTATGACAAAATATTAAATATTTAGTACTAGGTGTAAACACAAAATTTCTCAAAGTTTGAAAATCAAAATCGCCGCGCACCCTTGGTGCGGTAGTTACTCCACAAGTATAAATGCTTGTGGGGTGTGGGGTGTGGGGTGTAGGGGGTAAAGGTCAAGGTTCAAGTCTCCAGGAAGAAGTTTCACATACATATACACTTAAATTAGACTAAAGTAAAAATTCTATCTTGTATAAAAATAATATTAAAAAGAAAGTTTGAAAATCAAACAATTTGAAAAGTGTTCCACAAATATATTTTTGTATTAATCAAGTAGTGTGTACAATCTTTGTTTCAATTTTTTACAAAAGAATACTCCTCTAATTCTATCTTCTTTGAACTTGACTTGATAAGAAATCCTCTTGGCTTTGGTTGGAAGATGGATTGAATGGTCTTCACAACAAATCTCTAGCTTTGAGCTTGTAAGAGATTTGTTGTTCTTCAAGTCCTTCGAATGTTCTTCAACTTCTTTGAAACTTTGGCTTCTTGAAAACTTGGGTCCAGAAAATGATTGGAGATGCCCTCTATTTATAGTGATTTCAGAGGAAATGTTCCGCTTTGAATTGATATGCTTGAAGATATATAGTAGACTCTAATTGGCCCAAATTTTAATTAGAGATAATTATTTCTATTAATCTATTTTGATAAAGATCGTATTTTGATAAAGATAAATAATTATCTCTATTTTATTTATTTTAATAAAGATAATTATAAATCAATTTTGAGTAGGAAATTTATCATTATTTTATTTATTTATTTCAATTAAGATTGTTTAATTAATTTAATGACACATAAATTTGGAATTTATCACTAAATTTTGACATGACATATTATAATTGGCTTGACAAATTTTTGCCTTATTCATAATCCCAACAAAGAAAACCCCCTAGCCAACCCATGAAGATGCCACTAACATGCCCACGTGTAGCTCAAAAAGGCCTAAATAAGCCCTACAAAAATTCAATGTAAAAGCCTGCCCATATCTAAACAAAAAGTTCTTCTACAACTCTTTTACATGACTAAATGTAATTGATTATTTGTTATTTTTATATGAACCAACCATTTTTTTATCATTTTTTTTCTCTACTAATCATGCCAATTACATAGAGAGTTATGACAATTTTTTTTTTTGGTGATACTAGATTTTTTGGTAAACATATCATCGTTCTTTTTTATAAACCTTCTTTTACGTACATTACACCAGAGTTTGACCTAAATCCTCTCTCTCTCTCTCTCTCTTAACAAACTCTCAGTAACCCTTATAACTTAATTCCTCCATTCCTCCCTCATGGTTGGCTACATATCATGGCTCCATAACCATGCCCCACTTCATAGCTATGGTTGCTATTCTTGCTTTTCTGATGTATGCGTCCCAAAATTGGTGGTTTGTGACAACAACAACAATGAAGTTTAAATCACCTGCTGCTCCCTTTGCTTTTGTGAAGTACCATTGTGATGCAAACTCAGACTTCCCTGTAGAGTGTCATGAATTCTTCAATGGGCTTGAACTAGCCATATCAGCCCAGAGTAGAGATGAGTTGCTTATGGTTGCATTGCATGAGACTGCAACCATTTTCAAAGAAGGTATAAAAGGAGCTCACAGAGCTTATTCACGGTCCACCATTACCAGAGGATGTTGACTATGCTTTCAATGACTATGAGGATTGGTTCATGATCATCAAGTCTCGGCTACTTGACAGCTACGAGTCCAGATAGGCGTTGCGATTAAGTCTGACTTGGAAAAGTCGGAGCTGTACCAAGATAGATGCCTAAAAGATATAGTCGAGGCAAGCCCCGATTATAGAGAGAAATATTCAAAGCTTATGAGCATACAGAGCGTTTGTCTACTGGCTTTCATGTTTCTTGGTTGTTGCTAAAGTCAGCCAAAGCCCTAGAACATAGTACAAACTACAAACCCCTTTATTATCAAGATCACGGGGGAGTTTTGATAGACTTTTTAGTTACAAATATAAATGTTTATGTTGACGATTGTTTTGTGTCTATATATATATATATATATATATATATTTGTTAACATATATAGTGTTGTGAGCTTTAGCCCCAGTTAGGTTACTTGTATAGCACACATATTTACTTGTACTGCACATATATGCCTCCTATATAAAGGCATCTATGTACATTCTTTCATTGATGAAATACAATACAATTACATTCAGTATTTCTAACATGGTATCAGAGCCACTGCTCTGACCTTTCTTTTAGCAGTCTTGTCTCTCTTGGTGTTACTCTACCCTTATCGCTTCCGCCGTCACAACAGCCACTGCAGTCACTCACCGTTGAACCTACGACGTCTCTCAGCCGTTGTCCTCAAGTTCTGGAACTGCAACCGCCGTCGTTGAGGAGTCCCGCACCACACAGACCACTGCAACCACCATCTCCGCCATGTATCTTCCTCTGATAAAGTTTTTGCAGATACCACCGTGATCGTCTCACCTCGATCTACGTACTCGTGGAAGTCTCGCAAGCATTGGAGTCTGCACGCGCTCTCACGCGCTGCCTGAAGAAGCCGCGCCTCAATCACGCGCCACACGCGCCGTCATGCGCCATCACAGCCTCAGTCACGCGCCTCACGCGCTCTGTCACGCGCCTCACGCGCTCTGTCACGCACCTCACACGCCCTCACTCGGTTCTGCTGACATCATCCGTGACGTCATCTAGCCACGTCACCTAGGGCTGATGTCATCATCCACTCATCTACTGACATCATCCACCAAGCTGACGTCATCCTTGACTGACCGTTGACCAGGCCGTTGACTTTGACCTTGACCTTGACCTTGACCAGCGTTAACTTTAATCGAGGTTTGACTTTGACCGTTGACTTTTCTATGGTTGACTTTTTTGGAGTTCAGGTGCTTCTTACCCAGTTTTTCACGTAGATTTCATTTTTGCAGTCTATTTTTGCATATTTTGCTTCTAAATGAAGAATAGGACAAGTTTGCTTCCTTTTGCAACAATCGTCGCTGACAATCTAACAAACGGTTTTGCAATTTTTGTAAACATTTTGGCAATAATATTGAGACTTGCTATCAACGCAACAAATCAGCTGTTTCTACTTCTGCTGCTACACTTGCTAACACTGAGAGTGTCCAACCCATTGCTCCTGTCTTTACACAGTCTCAGTCTTCTGGATCCACTTTCTCTATTTCCAAAGATGACCTTGTAAATATCATCGTCAATGTCATTCGTATGGTTGGTAATGCATCTTATTTCTCTTCTCTCTCAGCTTTATCTGGTATGTCTCCTACTCTTGGCTTATGGATTCTGCTTGTTGCAATCACATGACACCTCACTCATCCTTATTTTCTGACCTTAAACCTGCACCACACCCTCTTAATATTCGTACAGCAAATGGTTCCACAATGTCTGGTCATAATATAGGTTTAGTTTCAACCTCCATCCTCTCGGTTCCTGGAGTCTTTAATGTTCTTGACCTTTCTTATAACTTATTTTCTGTGGGACAATTAGCTGAGTTGGGTTATCGCATTACCTTTGATTATTCTGGATGCATTGTGCAGGATCCTAGGATGGGACAGGAGCTTGGGACCGGTCCCAGAGTTGGGCAGATGTTTCCCGTGGACAACCTTCGTCTTCCACTTGTCGTTCCTGTTTCTATTGCTGCAGCTGCTGCAGTTTCTTCCACTCCTTCCCTTGCACTTTGGCATGCTCGACTTGGTCATGCATCTTCCTCTTGGGTACAACAATTGGCTTCTAGAGGTTTGTTAGGTTCAGTGTCCACAGAAAATTTTGATTGTGTTTCATGTCAGTTAGGAAAACAACCAGCTTTGTCTTTCAGTACTAGTGAATCTATATCCACTGATATTTTTGACCTTATTCATTCTGATGTTTGGGGGCCTTCCTCTGTCTCTAGTATTGGTGGGTCTAGATATTTTGTTGTCTTTGTTGATGATTACTCTCGCCATAGTTGGATTTTTAATATGAAATATCGTTCTGAATTATTAGAAGTATATTCTAATTTTGCAAAAATGGTTGAAACTTAGTTTTCCAGACGCATCAAAATTTTTCGATCTGATAATGCTCTTGAATACACTCAATATGCTTTCCAAGTTGTTTTGCATTCCTATGGCACTATTCATCAACTAACTTGTCCAGGTACCTCTCAGCAAAATGGTAGAGCCGAATGAAAACTTCGTCATATTCTTGACACTGTTCGTGCTTTCCTTCTCTCTGCTAAAGTTCTTGCTCCTTTTTGGGGTAAAGCTGCTCTTCATGCTGTTCATACTATTAATCGCATTCCGAGTCCTGTTATCCAAAATCAAACTCCATATGAGCGCTTTTTTGGGTCACCTCCAGACTATCACCACCTTCGCTCCTTCGGTTCTGCTTGTTTCATTCTTCTTCAGCCACATGAACATAACAAACTTAAGCCTCGGTCAAGGCTTTGTTGTTTTCTTGGCTATGGCGAAACTCAAAAGGGGTATAGGTGTTATGATCCTGTCTCTCATCGTCTTCATGTCTTCCGTAATGTTGTCTTTTGGGAACATCGCCTCTTTGTCGAACTTTCTCATTTCAGTGCTTCCTTGTCTTCCTCCTCTGTCTTAGATCTTTTTCCAGATGAGACACATATTCCTTCTGTAGCTGCTCCTAATCCTCCTGTAGTTGCTCCTGATTCTGTTGCTGTAGACTTCTCTGTCCAACCACCAGATATCATTGATTCCTTTCCTAGTTCACCCTTTAATGAACAGGTGGAAGATGAACAGGTTGAAGACGAGTTACCCAACCCCAATCCTGAGCTTGGGTCTCTTGCTCCTGCTCCGCCTGAAGATCTTGCACAAGACATTCCACCTCGTCACTCAACTCGGCTAAGATCTATTCCTGCACATTTACTTGACTATCATTGTTACACGGCTCTTGCTACACTACACGAACCTCACACCTATCGTGAGGCTTCCACTGACCCTTTATGGCAGATTGCAATGAAAGAGGAACTTAATGCATTATCTAAAAACCATACTTGGAATTTGGTAACACTTCCTCCTGAGAAATCTGTGGTTAGTTGTAAGTGGATCTACAAGGTTAAGACTCGCTCTAATGGGTCCATTGAGCGCTACAAAGCTCATCTTGTTGCAAAAGGTTTTACACAAGAGTATGGGATTGATTATGAAGAGACCTTTACTCCGGTTGCTCGTATCTCATCTGTCCGTGCCCTCTTAGCTATTGCTGCTGCCAGTAAATGGGACATTTTTCAGATGGATGTCAAAAATGCATTTCTTAATGGGGATTTAAGTGAAGAAGTGTATATGCAACCTCCTCCTGGTCTCTCTTGTTGGGAATTTAACCAAAATTCCAACTTGTGAGAAACAATAAAAATAGAGAAAACATACGCCAAAGAAAAAAATAATCACACGCACAAGACAGTATTTACGTGGTTCGACAATTTGCCTACGTCCACGGAGTTGCAGGGATTTCACTATTATCAAGGAAAAATACAAAGTGCGGCTACAATGTTTTTCTCTCTCTCTAAAAACACAACAACAGTTGTAGTCACAAACCCTAATTATAAAAGTGGCTTTTATATCCTACTTACAGGGTTATAATGGGCTAGGCCAAAAATAAACTAGGCTCCACAAAGCCCAACAAATCTCCCACTTGGAGACTAGTTCAATCATCAACATCAGCCGCTATCCTTCAAAAGCAATCCCTCATCCCTGCAATTCATCCTCCTGTCCTCAAGCTAGAAGACCAATTGAAGCTGCACACAGCTTCAACTTCTCAATAGTGACACCCTTAGTCAACATATCTGATGGGTTCTTAGATCCACATATTTTCTCAAGTGTTACCAACTTATCTTCAACAAGGTAACGGATAAAGTGGTATTTTGTTTGTATATGCTTCGACTTTGAATGAAAAGCCGAATCTTTGGTAAGAAAGATTGCACTCTGACTGTCACTGTGTAGAATGCCCATCTCCTGCTTCTTACCCAATTCATCTAATAAACCATGTAGCCAAATCATCTCCTTTCCAGTTTCAGTTGCTGCAACATACTCAGCTTTTGTAGTAGACAAAGTAACAATCTTTTGCAGATTTGAAGCCCATGATATAGCTGTACCACCCAGAGTAAATACAAACCCAGTAGTACTCTTTCTACTATCAACATCACCAGCAAAATCAACATCTACATAACCTTGCAGCTTTAAACTTGCACCTGTGAAGCAAAGACATGTATCTGATGAACCCTTCAGATATCTCAGAATTCACTTGACTGCCTCCCAATGCTACTTTCCAGGCCTACTCATGAATCTGCTTACAACTCCCACTGCATGTGCAATGTCTGGCCTTGTACACACCATAGCATACATCAAGCTGCCAATAGCTGAGGCATAAGGCACCTTGCTCATATGGTCCCTTTCTTCTTCTGTCTTCGGTGACTGTTCTTTGCTCAGTTTGAAATGACTACCCAAGGGTGTGTACACTGGTTTAGATTCATTCATATTGAACCTGCAGAGAACTTTCTTCACATACTCTGACTGTGAAAGTTTCAATGTACTATTAGCCTTGTCTCTAATGATTCTCATACCAAGGATTTGCTTTGCAACTCCCAAATCCTTCATTGCAAATTGTTTTGACAATTTCTTCTTCAGATTATTAATCTCCTCAATGCTAGACCCTGCAATGAACATATCATCCACATACAATAGTAAAATGATATAAGAATTGTCAAAGAATTTAATATAGCAACAATGATCAGCTTCACATCTCTTGAACCCAATTTTATGCATAAAACTGTCAAATTTCTTGTACCACTGTCTAGGAGCTTGTTTTAGGCCATACAAGCTCTTTCTCAGTTTGCAGACTAGATTCTCTTGTCCTTGAACAATGAACCCTTCTGGCTGAATCATGTAAAGGTCTTCCTCCAAGTCACCATGAAGGAATGCCGTCTTCACATCTAACTGCTCAAGATGTAAATTTTCTACAGTCACCATTCCCAGCACCAGTCTAATTGTTGACATCTTCACAACTGGAGAAAATATCTCTGTGTAGTCAATACCTTCCTTCTACTGGAACCCTTAAACAACTAATCTGGCCTTGTAATGTTTGCTACCATCATGCTCATTCTTTATTCTGTATACCCACTTGTTGTGTAAAGCCTTCTTTCCTATTGGCAATTTAGTCAGTTCCCATGTCTGATTCCCCAACAAGGAATCCATCTCATCCTTCATGGCTAACTCCCACTTGCTTGAATTTTCATCTTGCAAGGCTTCATCATAACACTCTGGCTCACCACCATCAGTCAATAATAGATAATTTAAAGCGAGTGAATAACGCTGTGGAGGTCTAATGTTTCTGGAAGATCTGCGGACTTCAGCTACAAGTGTACTCTGATCTACCTGTGAATCTACATTCTCCTTATTTTCTTCACCCCTTTTCTGGACAGTACTTTCAGTCAATCCATCTAAGTTGACAAACTCAGATTTCTTTTGATCTATCTCTGCAATATCTGAGACTACAGTTGACCTGTTCTTGTACATAACCTGTTCATTAAATATCACATTTCTACTTCTGATGATTTTCTTGTTTTGTTCATCCCAAAACCTATAGCCAAATTTCTCATCACCATAGCCAATGAAAAAACATATTTTAGACTTAACATCAAGTTTACTACGAGCATCAGAATCAATATGAACATAAGAAACACAACCAAAAACTTTTAAATGGGAAAATTTTACCTCTTTACCGCTCCAAACCTCCTCAGGAAGTTTGAACTCCATGGGAACTGATGGCCTTCGGTTTATCAGGTAAGCTGCAGTGCTAATGGCATCAGCCTAGAAAGTTTTTGGTAGTCTAGCATACAACCTCATACTCCTAGCACGCTCATTAAGAGTTCTGTTCATGCGCTCAGCCACACCATTCTGCTGTGGTGTCCCAAGAATAGTCTTTTCCATCCTAATTCCCTGTGCAGCACAATACTCACTGAACCCTTCATCTATGTACTCTCCTCCATTATCAAACCTCAAACATTTTAGTTTTAAACCTGTTTCTATCTCAACCATGGCTTTCCACTTCTTAAAAGTTTCAAATACATCAGATTTATTTTTCAGAAAATAAACCCATACCTTTCTGCTTGAATCATCAATGAAAGTGCTGTAGTACCTGGAACCTCCAAAGGATGCAACCGGAGAAGGCCCCCACAAATCAGTGTGTACTAACTCCAATTTTTCTGCCTTCGGTGTTCTGCCAGTTTTCAAAAAACTCACCTTTTTCTGCTTTCCTAAGATGCAGCTTTCACGCATGTCAAAATCAATGGACTTTAATTCTGGTAGTTTTCCTTTTGACAGCAGCATCTTCATCCTTTTCTCACTCATGTGACCAAGCCTGCGGTGCCATAGGCTTGTATCAGTACTTGCATCAGCAACTGCAATTGTGTCTCTTGGACTTGAGGTCATACAGAAAGTGCCAGTCTTCTTTCCACGAGCCAATACTCTAGCTCCCTTTGTAACCTTCCAAATACCACCAACAAATAGTATTGCATGCCCTTCATCATCAAGTTGTCCAACAGAAATCAGATTCCTCCTTAGGTCAGGAATATGTCGAACCTTCTCCAGTAACCAAACAGACCCATTGGGTAACAATATCCGGACATCTCCCATACCTACAACATCTAGGGCTGAACCATCAGCCAAATACACCTTACCAAAATCACCTGTAGCATAGTTCTGTATGATTTCTCGGTGTGGAGTGGTATGAAACGAGGCTACTAAATCCAAAACCCAATCATCAAGTGGACTGTCTACTACAAGAAGTAATGCATCATGTACCTCTTCTATTACAGCATTAGCAGAATCATCTTCATTCTTCTTCTTAGGACTTTTGCATTGGTTCCTAAAGTGACCTGTTTTCCCACAATTCCAACATTGTACTTGTTGGCCGATCTAGATTTACTTCTGTTCTGATTAGTATTTCTGGATTTTGATCTGCCTCGATTTGAATTTCTGTTATTACCTTTGCCTCTTGTCTCAAGGTTTAGGGCAGAACCAGATCCTGAGGTTTCACCTGCATCTCTTCTGCAAATCTCCTCAGCCAAAATTAAATCTCATATATCATTGTACTTGAGTTTTTCCTTTCCTGTAGAATTGCTTACTGCCATCCTCATTGCCTCCCAACTGTTTGGCAAAGAAGCTAAGACGATCAAAGCACGAATCTCATCATCAAAATCAATTTCTATAGACGACAATTGATTTGTAATAGTGTTAAATTCATTCAGATGTTGTGCTACTGATGCGTTCTCTGCCATCTTCAGATTGAACAGTTTCTTCATCAGATGCACCTTGTTGTTTGCTGACGGCTTTTCATACATACCAGACAAAACCTTCATCAGATCTGCTGTGGTCTTCTCCTTTACAACATTATGTGCAACAGACCTAGACAGAGTTAACCTGATAACTCCCAGTACCTATCTGTCAAGAAGAGCCCATTCATCAGCCTTCATCGCCTCAGGTTTTGTCCCCAAAAGAGGCAGATGCAATTTCCTCCCATAGAGATAATCTTCAATCTGCATCCTCCAATACGCGAAGTCTATGCCATCAAACTTTTCTATTCCAGAAGCCTTTCTTGCTTCCTCTGCCATTGCTCCCACTCAAACCTAACCCTAGGCTCTGATACCAGTTGTTGGGAATTTAACCAAAATTCCAACCTGTGAGAAACAATAAAAATAGAGAAAACACACGCCAAAGAAAAAAATAATCACACACACAAGACAGTATTTACGTGGTTCGGTAATTTGCCTACGTCCACAGAGTTGCAGGGATTTCACTATTATCAGGGAAAAATACAAAGTGCGGCTACAGTGTTTTTCTCTCTCTCTAAAAACACAACAACAGTTGTAGTCACAAACCCTAATTATAAAAGTGGCTTTTATATCCTACTTACAGGGTTATAATGGGCTAGGCCAAAAATAAACTAGACTCCACAAAACCCAACATCTCTGTTGACTCAAAAAAGGTTTGCCACCTTCGACGTGCACTTTATGGCCTTAAACAAGCTCCACGAGCTTGGTTTGCCAAATTCAGCTCTACCATCTCTCACTTGGGTTACATGGCCAGTCACTATGATTCTGCCTTATTTCTTCGTCGCACTGACAAAGGCACTATTTTACTTCTCTTATATGTGGATGATATGATCATAACTGGTGATGACCTCAATGGTATTCAAGAACTCAAGGCTTTTCTCAGTCAACAGTTTGAGATGAAAGATCTTGGATATCTCAGCTACTTCTTGGGTCTTGAAATCACTCATTCTACAGATGGACTTTATATTACTCAAGCCAAGTATGTCTCTGAACTCTTGTATCGCGCTGGACTCACTGATAGCAAGACTGTGGACACTCCAGTTGAGCTTAATGCGCATCTGACTCCCTCCGGGGGGAAACCATTGTCTAATCCCTCTCTTTACAGACGCTTGGTTGGCAGCTTGGTTTATCTCACTGTCACTCGTCCAGACATTTCCTATGCTGTTCACCAAGTGAGCCAGTATCTGTCTGCTCCACGATCGACTCACTATGCTGCTATTCTGCGCATTCTTCGATACTTAAAGGACACTCTCTTCCATGGTCTTTTCTACTCTGCTCAGTCTCCTCTTAGTCTTCGTGCATTTTCTAATGCTGATTGGGTAGGAGACCCCACTGATCGCAGGTCCACCACTGGTTATTGCTTTCTTCTTGGTTCTTCTCTGATTTTTTGGCGAAGTAAGAAACAAACTCATGTGGCCCGCTCCAGTACTGAAGCAGAATATCGTGCCTTTGTTGATACCACATTTGAGCTCCTTTGGCTACGATGGCTTATCAAAGACTTAGGTGTGTCTACATCCTATGCTACTCCTCTTTATTGTGATAACCAGAGTGCTATTCATATTGCTCACAATGATGTCTTCCATGAATGGACTAAACACATTGAGATCGATTGTCATTTTATCCGTTTTCATCTTGTCCATGGTGCTCTCAAGCTGATCTCAATCTCCTCTAAAGATCAACTTGCAAATATCTTCACCAAGTCACATCCTAAGGGACGCCTTCGTACTTTGGTTGACAACCTCAAGTTGGTCTCACATCCACCTTGAGTTTGAGGGGGGCTGTTAACATATATAGTGTTGTGGGCTTTAGGCCCAGTTAGGTTACTTGTATAGCACACATATTTACTTATACTGCACATATATGCCTTCTATATAAAGGCATCTACGGACATTCTTTCATTGATGAAATACAATACAATTACATTCAGTATTTCTAACAATATTAATTGTTTGTTAACGTGTAATAGGTTGTGGGCCTAAAGCTTACCTTGTTTACTTGTATAGCACACATATTTATACTACACACTATGTCTCCTATATAAAAGCACTCATGTATATTTTATTACTTGGCAAATACAATATTATTCATTCAGTATTTCTAACATGGAATTAGAGCCACTACTCTGAATTTTTTGGTGTGCAATCTACAATCCTAACTTCTCAATGTTCTCCACTGCCTCTGTCGTCAACGTCGCCATCGCTGTCTCACACTGAAGACCACTACCATTCCAGTTGTCACCATAAAATTTTGCCCTAATCCCCTTGTCGTCGATACCATTAGAATCACATTCTTCCGATCTACATCATCGAAGAAGAATCGACATCATCAGGCATCTCATGCGCCGCCCAAAGTAATCTACATCAAAGACACGCACCACACACGCTCCATGCGCCATGAAATGATTCTGCTTATGCTCTATATGCCACACACACCCACATGCCTCTAGAAACCTATTGACGTCATCTGTGACGTCATCCTACTTACGCTAGTTGCCACGTTAGCCCTTGCTTACATTAGCTGCCATACCAACGATAGTCTCTACTTACGTCATCATCCGCGTCATCTTGCTAATGTCATTACTCCGCTGGTTGACTTTAATCGTTGACTTTTTGCTTCCTTACCCAATTTTTTGCCTAGATTTCATTTTTGCAATCCATTTTTGCATATTTTTCTTCTAAATGAGGAATAAGAACAGGTCTTATTTTTATTGCAACAATCGTCACCGACAATCCAACAAACGTTTTTGCAAACGTCTTGACTATAATATTGAGACTTACTATCAACACAACAAATCAGCTGTTTCCATTTTCCTTGCTACTATTGCTACCACTGAGAGTATCCAACCAATGGCTCCTGGCTCCATAAAGTCCTAGTCTTCTAGATCCACTATCACCATTTCCACAGTTGACTTTCAAAACATTATCGCTAATACCATTCATATGGTTGATAATACATCTTATTACTCTTCTCTCTCAGTCTCATCTTGTATGTCTCTTTTCTCTTGGCTTATGAATTCTACTTGTTGCGACCATATGACACCCCAGTTATCCTTATTTTCTCAACTTAAACCTACACCACACCCTCTTAATATTCGCCCAATTAATGGTTCCACAATATTTGGTCATAATATAGGTTCTATCTCGACCTTCAACCTCTCGGTTCCTAAGATCCTTAATGTTCCTAACTTTTCTTACAATTTAATTTATGTGGGACAATTAGTTGAGTTTTTGGGTATAATGTGCAAGATATGAGGACAGGACAATAGCTTGGGACCGGTCCCAAAGTTAGGCATATGTTTCTAGTAGACAACCTCCGTCTTCCACACGTTGCTCATATTTCTACTGCAGTTTCTTCAATTCCTTCCCTTGCACTTTGGCATGCCCGACTTGGTCACACACCTTCCTCTCGGGTACAACACTTGGTTGCTAGAGGTTTGTTAGGTTCAGTGTCCACAAAAATTTTGATTGTATTTCATGTTAGTTAGGAAATCAACCAGCTTTATCTTACAATATTAGTGAATCAATGTCCACTGATATCTTTGACCTAATTTATTATGATCTCTAGAGGCCTTCCTCTGTCTCTAGTTCTAGTGGATCTTGATATTTTGTTGTCTTTGTTGATGGTTATTCCCACTATAGCTAGATTTTTCACATGAAACATCATTCTAAATTATTGCAAGTATATTATAATTTTGCAAAAATAATTGAAACTTAATTTTCCAAACAAATCATAATTTTTCGATCTGATAATGCTCTTGAATGCACTCAATATGTTTTCCAAGCTATTTTACATTCCTATAGCACTGTTCATCAATTAACTTGTCTAGGTACCTCTTAGTAAAATGGTAGAGTTAAACGAAAATTTCGTTATATTCTTGACACTGTTAATACTCTCCTTCTCTCTGCCAAAGTTCCTGCTCCTTTTTAGGGCGAAAATGTTCTTCATGCTATTAATCGCATTCTCAATCCTATCATCTAGAATCAAACTCCATATGAGCACCTTTTTGGGTGACCTCCAGACTGTCACCACCTTTGATCCTTTGGTTCTTCCTGTTTCGTTTTGCTTGTTTCATTCTTCTTCAATCGCATGAGCATAACAAACTTGAGCTTCGGTCTAGACTTTGTTGTTTTTTTGGCTATGGCGAAACTCAAAAGGGGTATTGATGTTATGATCCTATCTCTCATCATCTTCGTATCTCCCACAATATTGTCTTTTGGAAACATCCTCCTTTGTCAAGTTCTCTTACTTCCGTGACTCCCTATCTACCTCCTCTGTCTTAGATCTTTTTCCAGATGAGCCACATATTCCTTCTATAGTTGCTCCAAATCCTCCTATAGACTTCTCTATCCAACCACTAGATATTTTTAATGCCTCTTCTGGATCACCCTCTAATGAACAGGTGGAAGATGAATAGGTCAGAGACAAGCCACCCAACCCTGAACTTAGGCCTTCTACTCTGCTTGAAGATCTTGCACAAGACATTCCACCTCATCACTCAACTCAGGTAAGATCCATTCCTGCACATTTACTTGACTATCATTGTTACACTGCCCTTACTACATTGCACGAGCCTCACACCTATCGTGAGTCCTCTACTTAGAGTTGTAAATGAACTAAGCCGTTCATAAACAGGTCAAGTTTAACTCAATAAAAAGTTCATTTATGTTTGTTTGTTTATAAACAAGCCAAGCTTAAGCTTTAGTTTTAGGCTTTTTTAATAAACGAGCCAAGCTCGAGTAAAAAATATTGTTCATGAACAAGCTCGTGAACACCAATGCTTGATACAAAAGTAACAAAACAAATTAAGCCTAAACTTATTTATGAGTTTGGTAATAAAATTGATATAAGCTTGACAAGTAAACTCATATCCTTCTAAAACTTTAATTAATTATAAGTTGAGACCACTTATCTAAACCAAATAGGCTATATAATAAACTTGATATAGGCTTGATAATATACTTATGTTGGATCTCAAGCTCAAAAACATGATATTGAGCTTGAGTTTGGGCTTGATATTAAGCTCGAGCTTGGCTTGACTAATGAATCAAGCCAAGCCAAGCCGAGCTCAAACTTTTATACTTTATAACAAGTTCAAGTTTGAACATTATTTGTAGGCTCATATCAAGCTCAAGCCAAGCTTGAGCATTCTACTTTTACTGTTGAGCCTAGTTTGAACATTCACTACTCGACAAAGCTCGACTCATTGTGATACCTCAATAGTATTAAAAAACTCAAGGATTTTCTCAGTCAGCAATTTGAGATGAAAGATCTTGGACATCTCAACTACTTCTTAGGTCTTAAAATCACTCATTCTACAGATGGACTGTATATTACTCAAGCCAAGTATACTTCTGAACTTTTTTCTCGAGCTGGACTCACTAATAACAAGACTGTTGACACTCTAGTTGAACTTAAAGCACATCTGACTCCCCCAAGGGAGAAAACCATTGTTTAATCCCTCTCTTTATAAACGCTTGGTTGGTAGCCTAGTTTATCTTACCATTACTCATCTAGACATCTCATATGTTGTTCACCAAGTGAGCCAATATATGTCTGCTCCACGATCAACTCACTAAGCTGCTGTTCTATGCATTCTTCAATACCTGAAGGGCACTCTCTTCCATGGCCTTTTCTACCCTACTCAGTCTCCTCTTATTCTCTGTGCATTCTCTTATGCTAATTGGACAAGAGATCCCACTGATTGCAGGTCCACCATTGGCTATTGCTTTCTTCTTGATTCTTCTTTGATTTCTTGGCAAAGCAAGAAACAAACCCTTGTGGCCCGCTGTAGTACTGAAGTAGAAAATCGTGCCCTTACTGATACCACATCTGAGCTTCTTTAGCTACAATGGCTTTTTAAGGACTTAGGTGTGTCTATATCCTTTGCTACTTCTATTTATTATGACAACCAGAGTGGCATTTATATTGCTCACAATGATGTCTTCCATGAACAGACTAAACACATCGAGATCGATTGTCATTTTATCCATTATCATCTTGTCTATGGTGCTCTCAAGCTATTATCGGTCTCCTTTAAAGATCAACTTGTAGATATCTTCACCGCTTTCATGCTTTGGTTGACAACCTCAAGTTGGTCTCACACCTACCATGAGTTTGAGGGGGGCTGTTAATGTGTAATAGGCTATGGGCTTTAGGCCCACTTTGTTTACTTGTATAACACACATATTTGTACTACACACTTTGCCTCCTATATAAAAGCACTCATATATATTTTATTACTTGGGAAATACAATACTATTCATTCAGTATTTCTAACATTGTTAATTAGCAACACTAATTAATGTTTTACTTTTTAGTTAGAAGAATATTAGATATTTGATGACATATTACATATTTTGATCGGTAGACAGGTTGGGTTTAAGTAACGTCGCTCTAATCTTATAGTTTTTGGTTGGAAGCAAATTTTGACAATCATAGTTTAGACTAAATTTTTTTTTCTTATACCTTTTATACTTTTGAAAATTTTGAAGATAATCAAATCGATATATATATATATATATATAAGTAGAGACCTCGTGCAAGAGTGCACGATGTCTTGCCATGTGATGCTCTAATTTTACAATTAACATTTTTTTAGGACAAAATGGGCTTCTGCCCTTTTCAGGCAAATTACATAAGGAAATGCCCCCCTTTCCAAACTAAATAGGGAAATACCCCTCTTTTAAAACTCGATTTTTGATAAATCGAGTTAGAAAAAAAAAATTCTGAAACCCTATAGTAGCATTTTAAGGAGCCTATAGTGACGTTTTAAGCACCTATAGTGACGTTTTTTAACTCGACTTCAAAGAAATCGAGTTATAGGTAAAAAAAATGCCACTATAGGTCGATTTCATTGCCTATAACTCGATTTCATTGAAGTCGAGTTAAAAAACGTCACTATATGTCCTTAAAATGTCACTATAGGCTCCTTAAAAACGTCACTATAAGGCCTAATTCGATTTATCAAAAATCGAGTTTTAAAAAAAGGACATTTCCATATATAATTTGCCCGAAAAGGGCAGAAGCCCATTTTGTCCCATTTTTTTTACTACCCAAAAGTTTACATTAACTTATATTTTACCGTTATCTCATTAATCTCCCATTGATTGTCTGACATCATACCACACATTTCTTTCTTCTTCATGTCTTTTAGCATACCCACCATTTTAGTATTAAAAACAAAAGAAAAAAAAAATTAAGAACTAATAGTAATAACTAACTAGATAAGGCACTTGGGAGAGATAGAGAAACACGAAAATGTTGTGAACTATTAAATGAAACGCATTGTTTCACTACTACCAAAATAAAAGACTTGGGTTTGACAATGTATTTGTAAGAGATGGAAAGGGGAATATGAGGGGCCACCACCTCTTTCATATTGGCCTCCCCCCACCATCAAGCCGTTGAAATCTCTACGGGTATTTTTTTTTTTTTAACCATGGTTTTAAATCATTTATAAGATACATGCATATGTACTTGCTCACATTATATTTTAATGTCGCACTATCGATAAGTGGAAGGCGGCGAAAGATTTGGACATACTTTCATTTCATGGTATGTAATCCATGAACATAACACAAATTAGTTGATTTCTATGGTCCTATTACTCTTTTGCATTTATTTTTGGTTTCATGATTTAAAAAAGTAAAACGACACTTACCTTGAGAAGGCTACAAATGCGTAGTAAAGTTACTAAAGTAATTTTTAATATCTCTGAAAGATAAAAAAAAAGTGTTGAAAACACAAGAACTGTTTGGACCCCCAATTAAAAGTTACGACTCGATTGATTTTACATTAACTTAATACTAAGTGCGGAATAGTATAAAAGCGAGCGAATAAACAAACAAGCTACTCTAATCCATAATTAAAGCAACACAGCAGTAAAATGGAAAGTAAAAGAGTAGGGAAGAAAGATGCAAACACAAGATAACATGCCGATGTGTTATTGAAGAAGAAACCGAAGAACTCGACAAAAAACCTCTCCGCCACCCTCCAAGCAGTAATCGATCCACTAGACAATCAGTTGAGATACATGGGTTAGCAAGAGACCCTCAAAACCTAATCTACCTGATGTACCTAAGCTCCTACTTTAACAAGATTTCTCGGAACCATATCTTGTCAAGCTCTCCGGATCCCGCAACAAGCTTCATGTTGCATCTACCATCCTTGACTTCTTCCAATGCTTCCTAGTAGCACCAAAACTTTACTTGACACTCTGAAAGAGTGTGGTAAGTGTTTGGGACATCAACCTCTCAATGGTATGGAAATGGGGAGGTAGGAATTAAGGAAATTCCACAAGCAAATGTGTAGAGAATTATGAGTATAACAATTTCTAATTCTTAAGGTGTTTGGCTAGGGTTTTCTCTCAGAAGCACTCCTCAACATTTGTGGGTAATGTGGGTATAAATAGTGTAGGCACAGAAAGTGTGAATCAGAATAGACAGGCTAGCAAAACAAAATGTCTCATGGGTGTCTCGCGGGAAGGCCTTACCTACGAGATACTCGTGAGACACAACTGTCTCTATCCTGACCTGACTCTTCGCATTCCAGTATGTGCAAGGTACATAAGTCACTTCACGAGATGCTTAGTCGCGAGATACCCGCAAGAATACTTCAATCTTCATTTGCTTGAGTCTTCATACTTTCTCTCTATCACACAACCCTTACAATTAAATCCTACAATAAATACAGGGTACAAAAGATTGAACAATAATTACAATCAAATTTGTCGCGAAATAAAAATCCAACAAAAACACATAATTGTAAATAACAACTTTACAATCTCTCCCCCTTTGGCTATTCCGTGACAAAACCCCTAAAATAGACATTAGACTTAAATGTGAGTTTGGGAACAGTGGCAAAACTCACTCACACCTAATCTAGAAGCTGTGAAGCACTTGCACATATATACTTGTTACCTGAAACATTTGCACACAAACAAAACTTTCATTAAGCTTATGACAAGTTGAACACAAGGTACGTACATGAGCAAGTAAAGTGCGATCAAGTTTGTAAACATTATAAAACATGTAAGCATATCTTGATCAAACAAAAACAGTCATTACAGAATGACTACAATGAACATTTAGCAAGTAAATGCTCATTCGGACGCGCAATGCAATTAAGAACAATCCAAAGGATCAATTGCATGTCCAATACTCAACCAATGCAAAATACATGAAGTATTTGCATCTAGAATACAAAATCCTACTTGGGCACAAGAGTGAGGTACTTAAGACAAATTAGCAATATCTTAAAAGTACAAAAAATATGCTACAAAGTATAGAGATAATCACAAATACTGAAAATAAAAACAGAGTATTTAAAGCTTTAAACAAAAGTAGTAACAGTAAAAATTGTAAACAAAAACCACTTCTAGCTTCTCCTCCCCCTATCACTACACTCCACCTATCAATGACACCATTTTCTCCTCCTTTATATCATGGACACCATCTCCCCCTTTTTGTCATGGAATAGCTAGTCTCCATTTTCTTCTAGCTTCCTTTGAATTTTGTCCATCTGAGTTTGGAGAGATGTGAACTTTGTATCAAAGCGAATGTGCTGGGAGTACATGATAGTAGATAGTCTGGAAATCTTGGTATTAATCTCTTAAAGTGCAGCCATGATGTTTTCTAATTGTTCATCAAAGGCATAGGGGGTAGAACTTGAGCTTCCCGGAGTTGCATGATTTTCTTGCTTGGTATTTTTCTTGGTGTGACTCATGCTTGCATGAAGAGTACGAGTGTTAATTGGACTTGGCCTTGGGTATGGATGCTCATCTTCCGAGAGATGGACACCTTTAAGCTTCAAGATCTTTGAGATAAGGCGACAAAACAGAATACAATTCCTTGAAGCAGTCTGATTAACCGTTTTGGCCAAGATGTGAAAAATATAAGAACACACATCAATCTCTTCGTTAGTGATCAAATCACGTAAGAATAATGCTCGACCAAGATTCATATACCCAGTGCTGGACAGAGGATAGAGATTGCTTTACATGATCATTGTGAGCAGTCTCAATTCTGGGGAAAGGGATGCCACACTAATTGATTTCCTATTGCAGGAGAATTCCAAATTAACCCCTAAAGCTTCTTTAAGAACCTCTTCATCTGGATTTAGCTCATCATATACCGGTGGTATGGAGAGTATTAGCTGGTTAATGTGTAAGATTTCCGCCAAATAAACCGGTGTCACTGAGAAACTTTTTTCTCTAACCTAACATTTTAACTCTTCTCCTTCAACAATGGCATTGGCATAGGCATAGAACTCTTTTACCATGTTCTCGTATGCTTCCTCAAGAGTTGAAAGCAGAAAGTTCCAATCCTTAGTGGCAAACCATATTGGAATATTAGTTTCATGGAGAGATGGTTAGTCAACAGCCCTTTCAACCAGCAATGGAGCATCTCGAAAATAGGTCGAATAGGTCTGAAATGCAGCATAAGATCTGAACAAGTCAAGATCATACAATTCTGTTGAAAAACTAGTCCTCTTTGACCTTGGTGATAGGTCATTAACATCAATTACCGGCTCTTTCCCTTTGCTACTACCTCCTTTCATAGCTGAGCGCTTAAATGGAAACATCTGCACAACTAAACACAAAATAGACCAGAAACATGTGCAAAAACACAAAACAAAACATAGAACTTGATTAGATTCAAGTTAGTTCAAAGAAAAGGTAAAATAACCTAAAACAAAGCATAAATAACTTAAAAAAACTTGCTAAAACAGTTAAACCAAGTACACATAGACACAATGTATGAAATTAAGTAGGTGTGCATGTGTGTGCATATGTGTGCATGTGCTGAGGCATAAGTGTGCATGTGCTGATGCATGAGGATGCAACATGAGATGCATGAGGTGTGCCTAGAGGTGTGCCTAGAGGTGTGCATGGCATGGCATTGAGGCACAAAATTGACAAAGTGTGTTAAACACAACCATTTATCAAAACAAAGAAAGAATGATCATTCAAGACCAAAAACAAACATTGGAACTCAGTTGAGTCCAATTCAACACAGAAATGTCATTCGGACATTACGTCAAACACCTAACACGCAACAATGCACAACAATTATGGATAATGCAGGAACATGGTGAAAACTTGCCTCAATACATGCTAAAATGCCTCATGGGGACAACACAGATGCACAAACAACAAATGGGACATAGCCCAATCAAAGATTTAATAAAAAAAATTTGCAAAATGAAGAACCCCAACCCAATTTCGAAAAATCCCCAAATTTTGAAACCCTAACTCAAATAACTGCATTATCTTAGAAAAAAAAAACATGAAGAAAATGTTTTAGAAACCATACCTTGAAGTTGAAAATGCAGAAATTAGGCTTGAGAATGATGGGGTTTGAGTAAAATGTAATGTTGAGGAGTACTTCTGAGAGAAAACCCTAGCCAAACACTTTGAGAGTTAGAGATTGTTTTACACACAATCCTCTACACATTTGCTTGTGAAATTTCCTCAACTCCTATCTCTCCATTTCCATACCATTGAGAGGTTCATGGCCCAAAGACTTACCACACCCTTTCAGAATGCCAAGTAAAGTTTTGGTGCTGCTGGAAAGTATTGGAAGAAACCAAGGATGGCAAATACAACATGGAACTTGTTGTGGGATCCACAGAGCTAAATAAGACACGGTTCCGAGAAGCCTTGTTAGAGTAGGAGCTTGAAGGGCTTAGGTTTATCAGGTAGATTAGGCTTTGAGGGTCTCTTGCTAACCCATGTATCCCAACTGATTGTCTAGTGGATCGATTACCGCTTGGAGGGGGGCGGAGAGGTTTTTCGCCAAGTTCTTCGATTTCCTCTTTCATAACACATCAGCGTGTTATCTTATGTTTACATCTTTCTTCTCTACTCTTTTATTTTCCATTTTACTGCTGTGTTGCTTTAATTATGGATTAGAGTAGTTTGTTTGTTTATTCGCTCGCTTTTACACTATTCCACAATTAGTATTAAGTTAGTGTAAAATCAATCGTGCCGTAACTTTTAATTAAGGGTCCAAACAGTTCTTGTGTTTTAAACACATTTTTGAGTTTTCAATTGGTATCAAAATGAACAAGTTAGCAGAACAGAATGTCTAGCGGGTGTCTCGTGAGAAAGCCTTACCTGCGAGATACTCGCAAAACACAACTGTCTCCATCCTGGCCTGACTCTTTGCATTCCAGCATGTGCAAGGCACATGAGTCACTTCGCAGGATACTTAGTCACAAGGTACCCACAAGAACACTTTCGTCTTCAATTGCTTGAGTCTTTACACTCTCTCTTTCTATTACACAACCCTTACAATCAAATCCCACAATAAATACAAGATACAAAAGATTGAACAATAATTACAATCAAATTTGTCACAAAATAAAAGCTAACAATAACACATAGTTGTAAATAGCAACTTTACAATTTTAATATATATATATATATATTTATACATTTCTTTATTCAAATTTAAAGATCTCATGTGGGAGTGTATGAGGTCTTGTCATGTGGTGCTCTAATTTTGCATTTAGCCATTTTACCTCCTTTTATTAAGTTTTTTTTTTTTTACTACTACCTAATAGATCATAGTAACTTATTTTTACTGTTGTATAAAATATGGGTTGCTCTTGACAATTAGACCAAATGTTATTCTCTACAAAATGGACTACCTTTTAAAAATAGACCAAACCTCATGAAAAGCCCAACCCCAGTTATTACCTTATATATTATGACCCAAGTCTAACACTTCCCATGTGTAAATCAAAGCCTCTTACCCACTTACAAACTCGCTTCCTCGTCCCCCACGTAAACATAATACTTTTAGAAAATTTCTTTCTCTTGAAATCATGTCTTCATTTTTTTTCTCAATTTCAATTCAATACACTTTTGTCTATTAATAATGTTCTATGCAATTTATGCAAGCAAATTCTCTTTGTCATCGACCAGTGCAACAAAAATATATATAAATCTTAAGATTCCTGAGGTTGCTAAAATAATTGACAAGTGCATATTTCTAAAATTTAAAATAACAAAAAGTTTAATAAATAGCACATATTATCTCACAAAATGCCATTTACATAATATTTTCTTAAAAAAAAAAAAATCAATGATAGGAATGGTCAAAACAATTTTCATTGGAGGATTTATCTTTAAAGAATATGAAGACAATAATACATTGAATAGGATCCTATGAAACAGGTTTGTTAATCATTTCAAATTGTACTCATCATTTAAAAAAAATAATAATACATCATATTATTTACATAAAAAAATAATACATATTAATTTCAAAGTTCATTGCATGATGTGAACTGCTAGAGTTTTGCAACAATAAGCAACATTGATACAACGATGGGTTTGTATTATATTTCGTGCGTGCTTTGTGGAAGGAATGTCAAACCACAATTAGGATCATTTTGGTGAAACAAAACCAAATTTCCCTACCCCAAGGTTAGAGGGACTCACATTAATTACATACTCTCCAAATATATATAAAATATTCATCTCACTATAACTAATATGTATACAATTGCAAACTACATCAAACACAAGATTCAAATTGAAGTTTTTTATACAACTGACAAAAAAACTTTTGTGATATTTGATCGAGATGCTAAGAAAATCCTAAATAAATTTACAAGAGATCTTGCTGAAAAATAAACTAAGGTTCAACTTATTTAAATTATTAAATTACTGTAAAACTATTGATCATAATATATATTAAATTCCTCATATGTAAATTAATATTGGAGAAAGAATCCCATATGATTTGAAGAAAATTTTAGGAAAAAAAATGTATTTTCCTACTTCATTTGAATGAATTCAATTTAAAGGATGTTTTTAAAAATTACACAATTAATAAGATTTTTGATATCCAATCAAGAATCTTCCAATGTCAATTCATTAGTAATTAACACAAATGATGCAACAAAAGGAAATGAGTGATGAAAGGTTAAAAATTGCACAAATAGGGACAAACCAAACTTCAAACATTGAAGATGAAGAAACAGATGATGATAACATACCCCTCAACAAGCTTTACAAGCATTTCCATACCGCAATAACAAAGTATTGAAGAAACAAAAAAAAAAAAAAAATCGTAATGAAGTTTTTTATCACATAATAATGATCAATAATATGGAATGAATTAATATGCTTTTATCAACTTTTATTATACAATATTACTCCAAATTTTTTTTTTTTTATTGCTCATTACTTGAATAGAATAATTGTAATGAATATATGTGTGCAATTTATAATTTTTGCTTCTTATGATGAACTCATTACTAACAAAGTTTTGTAACAAATATACTATAATATATGTACAACATTCTCCAAAAAAATATTTACATAAAAAATTATAATATTATCCGTGAATTACACGAGCAACTTACTAGTTGAATTTTAATTGTAGTTGGTTCTCTAGCTAAGATTGAGATTAGTAAATTAGTAGTAGATATTTCATGTCCATACAAGAAGTCAAATATAGTACAAAATTATTCTTAGATCAACATACAATTAAAATGGGAAATAAATGCATCATCAACCAAATATGCTCATAAAGAAATTGGGTGAATAAATTCATATGAATGCCCAAGAAAATATCCAATGAACCTGAAAGCCTAACAGATATGTATGTCTTAAATTCTTCCTCTTCAACTACTCAAAAGGTTCTATATACACATTCCATAGTACTATAAACCATAGCATGTTTCTTCAAGATAAAAAAAGCACAAAAGTACCAATAGAAACATAATTTTAAGTAGCTGAACACAGTTGTTTATTCACATAAGCTGACAATACACATGTGATTTGAGTCATAATAGCATTCCATATTTAAATATGCCTCATAGAAGACAAAAATAGGGGGAAGTCACAAGATCAAATATATTCGAACAATTTATCTATCATAAAAATAAGCTTCTTGTAATTAACATTATAATTAGATGTACTGCAAAAGCCAATAATGACCATATAGCTTGAACTGAGGAATTAAGAAGATGACCCTGGAATTTTAATATACGCATTAAATAAGTAATTGGCTGCTCCCTTTTCAAAATCCATAGTTTTAGAGCTTTTTTTTATTATCTTTCAATCTTTTTTGATGAAATATTATCTTTCAATCTCTTCTATCATTTCCTCAATCTGTTGCTTATATTTTAGCAAAAAAAAAAAATGATAATATAAATGTCAAATGGAAATATCAAATGCCATAAAAGGATAATATAAATTTGGAACAAAAATTATGCTTTTAATAATACTAACACGACTACTACAATTAAACGTATAACAATGGTTTCAATTCATTCATAACATTAATGACTTCTCAATAAGATATCACATTTGCACCATCAAGTAAAGCAAGGTTCTCCATGTAAGTAGCAATAACTAAAGGATGTATAGCTTGAATACTAGTCTCCTTCTCATATAGAGTTTTGGGGTCAATTAAAACATACTTATCTTTCAAGATGCAAAACTCTTGGGACTTCTTTTGGATTAAGAGTGATCCATACTTGGTGAAACCAATGAAACAAGTATGAGTTTTAACTGGTACAACACAAAGTTTATTCCATGATTCACACACACCGTACTCCGTCATCTCCTATACGCAACATAGCATGCCATGTGATTGTTGTTCAAATTTTGCTAAAGCTATTTTTTCCTTGACTGATGTAAAACATTTCCCATCTTTGAAAGAGTGATCATCAGGCAGAGGTAACTCTTTGAATTTCTCACTATTGACATCAAATGATAATATCATTTCAACATAGCACATCTCTTGTCCTCCTCCCTCTCCTATCATATCTAGCATCCAATGCAAATGTCCACTAACAAATGGGAATGGCTTAACACAACTAAATTTGTAGAAAATGACATTGGGTCTCCATGAGATTCCAACTCTTTTCCATGAATCTGAACTTAATGTATACACCTCAGCCTCAAGGGGATGCATAGGTCCAGTAAAAGGCCTTGAGATCCTCACGACTTTGTAATCATTTTTTTGAGAATGGTGAGCAAATCCAAGTTTAGCAAGATGTAATTGGCTCAAACAAGTATCAAGCAACTTCTTAAATTTTCTAATGCTGGGGTTCCACAAGTATACATCATTAAACCCAAAGAATACATTATTACTTTGGGAATTTTGCAGCCTAAAATCGCTGAAACACAATAGTCCATTGCATGAACCGACTAAAAAGGCAAGCCTAGATTGAAAACTAAAGGGGATTTTAAACTTAGATATACCATCAAACGTGCGGTCACAAGTGACCTTCAAGTCTTGATTGTCAAGATTAATTGATGGCATGTGTATGACATAACCTTGATTGTGGCACAACAACATATTAAGGTGGGTGGAAATGAAATTGGGGCTGGTGATGCAAAAGTACCAGGATTTGCGAACACACCTGAAACTTAGGAGTGATTTCACGGGTAGCCTTGCTAGGATGTCCAACACAATGTCATCTAGGAGATGGTTCTTCCTCTGTCGGAGGATCGGTGATTGTGGTCGTGCTTCTTTCATTTGGGATATTTTCCACCGCAAGAGGGGGACACCAAAGAGAGAAAGTGAGTAACACTACTTTTGGAATTCACATCGATGATTGACGAGGGATCAATAAGTTTTTCAAAATAGGCATAATATAATATTGTTGATTTTTCTCAACATTAATTCATTGGTATGCTCTCTTGGATGTATAAGTCTTTTTTTTTTTTAGAGAGAATTTCAGCCTATGGTGTCCACTCCTAATGATATCTCTTTATCATCAAACTAAGACACCAATTAGTTTTTGGTATAAGCAGGGATTGAACTCCAGATCTCTTATACAACCATTAAAGACTTTACTAATTAAGCTAATTAGAACCTACAATGTATAAGTCTAATTAAATACTTTGCAAATGTATCTTTTTTGAATGCTTTATCTCGGCGAAATGCTTTCTTATGTTTGGTAGAGTATATTCATTTGTGTTGACTATTATACTTTTTCAAAGATAGTTTTTCAAGTTTCCAAATTTTCTAATGTAGGTCATAGGAAAACTAAAATTTGGTAAACAAAAATCCTTAACGAAAATTTGGCTTATTCTTAAGAGGTTGTTTTTTGTGTTTATTTTATGAAAAACATTTTCATTATCAGAGTTTCCTTTTCATGTTTTGAATGTATAAGTCTAATTAAATACTTTGCAAATGTATCATTTTTGAATGCTTTATCTTGGCGAAATGCTTTCTTATGTTTGGTAGAGTACATTCGTTTGTGTTGACTATTATACTTTTTCAAAGATAGTTTTTCAAGTTTCCAAATTTTCCAATGTAGGTCATAGGAAAACTAAAATTTGGTAAACAAAAATCCTTAACGAAAATTTGGCTTATTCTTAAGAGGTTGTTTTTTGTGTTTATTTTATGAAAAAAAATTTCATTATCAGAGTTTCCTTTTCATGTTTTGAATTATACAATAAATGTTCTTAATTTTCTGTGTATACCAAATACCAAAAAAAAAAAAAAAAATCTCCAATTCATTTTCAAGTTTGCTACCAAATACAAGAAAATTTATTTTGGAAAATGACGCATTTTCCAAAAAAAAAAAAAAAATTTCTATCAAAACAAGCGTGTACCGGATATCATAAAGCATTTTCCAACTCATTTTAATGTTGCTACCAAACATAAGAATATGAGACAGTTTTCAAGAAAATGTATTTTGGAAAACGGCTCATTTTCCAAAAAAATTAAAATATAAAAAAAGTTTTCTATCAAAACAAGAAGATGGGAGAAGCATGGCGGGTTGGATTATCAAATCTATTTAGTAAGAAAAATTTAGGTGTTTAGTATGACAAGTAAATATTTTCAAGCAAGCCACCAAGACCAACAACAAAACTGTCAGCGACCATCAGCAAAGCAATGACTTTGGTGATTGGATTGCTAGCACCTATGTCCGGTATGATGGTTGGAATGGAGGTTTCAGTTATTGGACCTTGTCTCCAATGATCAAACCCCTTGACACCAACCTCTAGAGTGGCAACTTCAGCCACTAAAACACCGGCATAGATCGCTGGAGCAGTGGCTCCTATTGCTGCAATTGTGGCTCCGATGATCGGAATGCCAGCACTGGCTACCCAGCTCCTCAAACCGATGACCTAGCCACCAGTTGGGATGAAGGGAAGCCACTATATTTTTCTGTAAAATGTTTTACAAATTTTTAAAGGTAAAATGTTTTATAACTTCTATAATTACAGTCAACATAAAATATTTTATAAGTTTAACCACATTTTATATGCAAACAAACACCTAAAAATTGGAAAACATTTTCTTAAAAATAATTTACTTCAAAGCAAATGGAGCGTTATCCTGTGGATAGGGTGGCGAAAAATGCAGCAATTTCATGTTACTTTGTATATCCATCCCTTTTGCGTCCTTTAATATATATAAAATGTTATTCATATCAATTAAGATGTCAAATTGTCCTTTGGGTTGGATGTTTCATAAAACACTTGGAAAAGACTACAAGAAGCTTACAAACTACCATAATAATGAATATAATCGATACCACTTTCATAACTAAAAATAAATATTTAAATTATCTTTTGTAATTGATAACATAATAACAATTTGTAAGACTTACGTAGTAAAATTAGTGTAGCCCTAGCAGCGCTCTTATAAAGATAACAATTTTAAAATGTTCATTTAAAAACATGGATTTTAAAATCATAAATAAGAGTTCGGAAAAAATAATGAAGAAGTGTTATTTATGTCAATTGAGCCTTTGGATAACAGTGATGTAAAATTGATATTTTGAATACAAATTATCGAAAAGGTTTTTTTTTACTAATGTAGTTAAGGTTATCTTATCATTCTTTTAATAAATCCAAATTAAAATTGCAATATTAATAAAAACAATAACAGCAATAACAGTAAAGATATTCTAATCATTATTGTTAAAGAAATTTCATGAATTCATAGAGAGAAATACATTATGTCATTTAAAAAAAAAAAAAAAAAAAGGAAAGAAAAAAGATTACATTGAATGTCAAAAACAATTCACAATCTCCATACTAACCAATACATTACAATAAAAATACTATTACCGTTATATTAAAAATATCTAAATTAGAAATAATAAAAAATTATTGACAAGGAGTGAGAAGTAACGCTACAAGTTTGGCAAATCTATTTCTTTATGTCAGTTCGGTGAAAAAAAGAAAAAAAAAAGAATGTCACTACTAATAGTTCTTTCATAAGAATTCATTACAAGTCAAATGCATTAATTTAGTCAGCATTCAAATATTCTATATAAATATATTCTTATTCTTTGAAGATAAATAAAAATATCCCTACACAAAATTTATCCAATATATAAACACACATGCATTTTCCCATTAGGCCATTTCTGCAATTCCGATGCCATGATACATCAAATTGCCCACCACCAACATCATATCCACCAAAATGTTCTCATGAAGATGGCTCTCAGCCACTAATGCAAACTCAAACTGAAAATGATAATAATAGTAATGATAGAACTAAATTATTCAATTATACATCTAATATACAGACATATTGTAAAGAGCAAGTCGATATTATAGAGCTCAGCTAGCACAATTATTAGATTGTCAAACTTGGTACTATGAAGTTCAGAACACCAAACCAGCAGCATAGACTACAAACCCATATTGTCAACAAAACTAAACAAAACACATCCTCCTAACTAGAAAATTACACCAAAATAAAGGGAACAAACTCTCCAGTAAACCTACTACACTCCAACTTGAGGACTCAAAAATTAATTAGTTGTAGAATCCAGATCAACAAATCCAGAACAGAAGTTGCAACACTATGAAGGCAGCAAGCAGGAGATAAGTGATTCACCAGCTTCATTTCCTATTTGCCAAATCTTCTTTTTTGAGTGCTAACAACCCCATCATCACCAAACCAGTCATAACCAAGCTACATATTGTCTAACTGCCCCCAGCCATAACACCTAATCTTTCACATATAATACTGCCAATTGTTGTGAGCCTTTCAAGCACAAAGGCCCCTGTTTTACATTTTATTTCAAAAAAAAATTCTTTTAACCATTTTTCTTTAGTCAACAACTCAACATAATTTATTAAAATTTACAAGTGTTCCTGTAATACCTAGAAAAAAAAATAAAAAATAAAATAAAAGAAGAAGAAGAAGAAGAAGAAGAAGAAGAAGAGAGAGACTTTGAAGGTGGGGTATTTAATTAAATCTCTTTGTGGGTCAATTTTATAATTAATATTATTAAGGGAATTTTTAGAAAAATTAGGTTGAAACTCTAGCTATATATAACTAATTAATTGTATCTGAGGAAGAATTACATCTATTCACACTATATGTAGCAATGTGTTGTGACATGGTTTGGTAGGTGACTTTGGTTTAACTTTTTGAAATTGTGCTTTAAGTGTGTATTTGTTTGTTAAAGTTGTGTTGGGTGGGTGTCCTCTCTACTTCTTTTGGTGTGTATTTGTTTGTTAAAGAAGGAATAGTAAGGGCAATTTTGATATAACAATCAAAAAATCCAACTGTAATATCACTACAAAAACTAGGGTATAGCAGCGTTTTTAAACCACGGTTATGGCCCCAAAAACCGCTAGTAGAGTTCCAAATGGCCTATCCTGACACTTTTTTCTCTGGCGCTTCCTAGCACTGCCTAACCAGTGTGATAATAGGTCCTGCGAAACTACACTGGCAGTTTTAAAAACGCCGGTGTAGGTCCTGGCAATTTTGAAACCCTATCTTAGCACTTTTTTAGAAGCGTTGGGATATCCTTCATCAGCAACTTCAAACCTCATACCGGCACTTTTTAAAAATGAAAACTGCCATTGTAGGAGCACCTATAATAGCGGTTTTAAAACAGTTGCTAAAAGACTTTTTATATTTTTCTCATTTTACATTTAATGGCAGTTTTCGATACCCTATACCAGCATTTTTTTTTTTTTTTTTTGCTTTTTAAAACCACTATAATAGGTCAGACCTACGCTTGCGGTTTCAAAACCACCACGGTAGGAAATTCAAGGAAATATAAATATATCTTATACCAACGATTTTAAAACCATTGTAATAGGCCCAACCTACGCCTGCGTTTCAAAACCACCACTATAAGAAATTCAAGGAAAAAAAAATATATCCTATACCAAAAGTTTTAAAATCGCTATAATAGGCCAGGCCTACATGAAATAGAAATATATCTTATACCAACAGTTTTAAAACTGTCGCTATAGGTTTTTTTTTTTTTTTTTTTTAATTTCCAGACACTTAGCATGTGTTTGGATTGGGCATTTTGCGCAATGCGTTTGCCCTTGTTTAATGGATCCCATGGGTACTGTTCACAGACCCACAAAAGTCAACAAAATACAAATTTTTAGGTAAATTTGGGTCACACAGCACTATTCACACATTTAAAAATTATTTTACTACAGTGTTTTCAGCAGTAAGTTTTTAGTTTTAAGCAAATAAGCGGTATCCAAACACACTCTTATATTGTTTTCTTGCACTTTACTTTAACATCCTGTGTATAGGTAATCAAAATACATTACCAAAAATGCAAAAGGATCCATTGCAAGGGCATATATACTGATTCACTATGAAAAATACTTTCGCACTGCATTTTTTGGGGTCCATTCCACAAATGCGATTTTCTCCCCAATAATCACGTTTTATAAAGCTTACCAAACGCATAAATTTGCGTTTCAGCATGAGTTTGGATAGATCTAAAACTCACTTTCAACTGCGTTTGCATCAAAATCAATGGGTCTCGTGCACTATTCACGGGACTCACAAGTATTTTTTTCAGCAAAATTTTCATTAAAATTAGATCTCACTGTACTATTCACACATTTAAAAATTATTTTACTATAGTATTTTCAGTTTTCAATTTAACCAAATGAGCATGCATAAGAACAAAAACAAACAATTTCATAGCCCTTCAGAAATGGATCCACAGGAAGTGAACAAAGGTAAAGTCCAATTGCTATAGATCATTAGCTAGATGGGAAACAAATAATAAAGAGTAATATATATTTCATACGGTTGAGTACAACAACCGTGCTTGCACACAGACTTTGCACTGAATTATGACTTATGGTCATGAATTAAATCACGAATTTTGTGCAAAGAGCGTGTGCGTACAATTGTGTACAACAAAGAGCACGTGCATACAATTATGTGCAACAACCAAATGTGCGCTAATATTTAGCCAATAAGAAAATTACCCACACCAGGAATCCTTCAATCCCACCCTTCATTAAAATTAATTTTAATGCAGCCTGGAGCCCACAGAAAGCATGTGCTGCGGCAGTATGCAGAAATCCCAATGAAGATTTGCATTTTGTGCATAGAAATGACACAAGCAATAGATTCATTAGAGGCAGCATATGCTCAAGACTTGGGAGTGTCAAAGGCAACTAAACTAGACTATTCTAGTCTAATTATTTAAGAAGATGCTATTAACTTCATTCAGCCTATTGGCGATGTAGCAAAGTATTTGTTGTCTACCAATGTGAACTGACAGGCTCAACGAGTCTGTTTCTTATCTTTTGCCTCTAATACAAACTTACTTTTTACTTTTTACACCCCACCCCCAAAAAAAGAAAAAGGAAAAAAAATTGAGTTCAACGAATCAGCTCCTGTAAATTACAAGGTATATTGTAATTAGACAATAAATTTACAGAAATCAATGTGATTCAGTTTCTGACTACATAACATGCAGCCAAATAATTGTCAAAATTGACCACGAAAAAAGATTCTTATATACATAAATCGCATTTCCACTATCTCAACTCCCCCCCCCCCCCCCCCACCCCCCAACAACACCCCTTTTTTTTCCTTCTCCTCGACCATGAAAACTAAAAAAGAACAAAAAAAAATTCCTAATTTTACAACTTTTTCTTCCCACTCTAATAGTACATGGTATATATATCACTGGGAGATTCATATTTCCTCCATTGATGTCAATTATTAATCAGTAACGAGGAAGCACGCTTGTGCAGTTAAGCTTACCTCTCAAATAATTGACCGTATACTATATTTTCATGTAAGGGCAACATTGCATAAACAGGGACAATAAACCATGGAAGGTAACATCCCAAATAAGTAAATTTGAGGAGAAGGCATCATCAACGGCCCTTTGATCTCCTGCGTTTTCCAAGAAGTTTCAACATGTTGTCAGTGACATCAGGTGAAGAGTGATCATCTCCATCCCTATTGTTGTCAGAAGTGTGAGTCAACCAGGCTAGTGCCTCTATAGCAGCATCCCTCTCTGCAAGCTGCTTGTTTTTCTTGGGTTTCCCTACGAATTGCATTCCCTTGAACTCTACCAGCGCCCTGAACTCATTTGTCTTAAGGTGTTTCGTTTTGTATTTAGGGGGGGTGTGTCCTGCTCTCATCAACAATGTTTGTAGCAAGCTCTTTGGATTTGTTCCATCTTTTGTGAACCTGTTTTCATTAGACTCCCTCGGCTTCTTGTTTTCACGTCCAAATACAAATCTACCTTCACATTGGTCCCCTGATACAAGCTCTTGAATTGCAAGCATAAGGTACTTCCCCTCCTTGTGAATGTCAAGGTTAGGATCTTCAAGCTGCATCATCACAAGGGCATTATGAGCAAAAACAATATCCATTAGCAAAACCTTCCTCTCATTTTACTTAAATAACGTAGACCATTACAATATATAGAAAATGTCGGGCAGTAAGCAATATATCAAAATATGCTTGTGATGTTACTGTTGTTTCCTAACCTTCTTCTGGATATGAATCTCAAGTTCTTCCTTGAGCTTCAAGTAGCACTCTGCCATACTAGGATCGATGAAAAAGTCAACGTACCCGTCCAACATTTTCAAATGGCCAGCCTGAAATAACAAGAGATTAGATATACTAAAATCCCAGACTCAAATTTCTTCAAAAATACGAAAGGTATTATAGATATGTATATAGGTAATTCACCTGTACACCTTGGCTTAAAGCACCACCAAAAAGCATCAATATGGAATCGGATACACCAGTGGAATCTCGTATGAAAACTGTATTGACCTTCACTTTTTCCCCAAACACCAGCCATGGGTAAGGAATTGTCTGGTAACGTGCATTGACAGAATTCTGAAGCAAAACCCTCGTATATATCAAATAACTGCTCAATACCAAAGAATTTATGTGCATTGACAGAATTCGGAAGCAAAACCCCCACATATATCAAATAACTGCTTGATACCATAGAATTTTGACAAGATCAAAATACCAACCAGAAATTATTATATCCATTACAACTGCATTAACATAAGTCTTGAAAAACGAGTCTTGTTTTTTATCTTACAGTTTTTGCAATCCAACAATTAGGCACTGTGTAAGGAAGTAAAAACCCACAACTTCCAGGATAGAAATTGAGGAACATCCTTGATTTCCCAAGTGCACTGATAAACCAGAAAGGCTTTTAGAGAGATATCTGTCAAGTCCTCCCTTTGTCTCTTTAAAAGACAAGAATTTGATTTTACAGATTTCACAATTTAAAATTTATGCACTGAATGGGCAATCAAAACCCATAACTTATGGGATAGATATATAAGTATATCCTTGAATCTTATATGCATTGAAAATCCAGCATGGTTTTAGGGAGACAACACCCCCCCCCCCCCCCCCCACCCCACCCCCCAACAAAGGGTGTGTGTGTACAAATATACAAATGCATCTGTCAACAGACGTACTTATGTGCACTTAGAAAAGGAAAGTCAAATATGAGAGCTTCCTAAAAAATTACACAAGTCAATTCAAATGATCCATGAAATCAACTAAAGTGTTAGAAAAATCCCCACTTAATGCACCACAAAAGCCACCATACAAAAACCAAAAAAAAAAAAAAAAAAAAAAAAGAAAAAAAAGGAGAGAAACAAACAAAAAACACAAAGGACTCCAAATTATGAACAATTGTGCAATAGTGTGATAGATGGTTTACAGATTCACCACTTCTTTTGTACATACAACACAAATTACTGGTGATGTATTACTCTTTTTAAGATTGACCTTCTTAAGATTGTCTTATAGTCATGATTTTACCCAAGGTAGCTGTTCACATAAAGAAAGGCACTTGCTTAGGCATCTTATTACTCTGTATACTTTTCCAAGGAAAACATGTGCTGCTGGAGCCTCCTAAATAATCATAATAAGATCAAAGACTAAATTTTACCATGGCCTCTCAGAAGCCATCTCACACAATCATTACCTCCAAACAAGTTAAGGTTAGTATAACAAGTCCATCAGAAAATCCAAGCCCTCCCAACTCCGAATCATAACAATTACAAATAAATCTCAGACTCCAACAATGAGACCCATCCTCCCCACTAAAACCGATCAAAGAAGATACTGAAGTATCTTTTCCCTCTGCAATCAACTACAAATCCTGATCTCCTTTAGAGCATGTTCACCACACCAAACATCATGCCAAAATTTGGTCCTCTAAATTTAAAACAATAATAATAATAATTAAAGTAGAGAACTTTTGCAGACCAGCTTTAATTCCCTTCCAAAGACTACACCGATATTACCTTCAACCATTTTGAAAGTCCATTCGCCCCATGTCATCCTATACTTTGCAGACACAACAGATCTCCAAAAGCAATCACTATCCTCACCAAACTCCCATAAGTAGTTCCTCAGTAAGGTTTGGTTGAAAGGGGTTGATTTCCTCACTCCTAAACCTAAAATCTCCGCCTCCCCTACTCCACAAAATGTTCCTTTGAATCTTCTACTTTCTATTAGACACATGAGTAGGTATAGTGAAACAAAAAGAAAATGTGTTGGGAGACTAAAGAGTGCACTTTTAAGTAGTGTAATACGGCATCCCTTTTATAAATTTAATTTTTTATTTCATCCAGCCAAGCATCTCCATCTTTTTTAAAACTGAGTTTCACATTGAAGTAACTTTAGAAAAAGAACCCAACATGTCTAAACATGTCGTATGCTAGTTTTTCCTTTTTGTGTTATGTGGACTATTTGGCATGATTGGCATGCACAATTGGCACAAAGGAAACAGGACTTATGATGGTGTAAGAGACAAATTTTGTAATCAAAGTGTCTTTTGAGGTCCCTGTAGGATTGGATGACTGCTTTGGGTAGCATACCCTAAATGTCATTTGTTGACTTTATAGATTTTTTTTACTTTGTGATTGTATTCCTTTGAAAGGGAGAGTCACATCCCTTGTAAGTCTCCTTCCCTTCTTATGTTCAAATAAAATTATTTACTTATCAAAAAAAAATTCCTCTCAGCCACAAATTATTCAGATGCCGTTGACATTTGTAGTAAACCACGCTACAGTTGCAGAAAATATACAATTATAAAGCTCTAGAGAGAGAGAGATTTCCTGTTTATCGTTTTTGAACAGGAGACAAAAATAAGCAAAAGGTATTTGTTTTTTTATGCTTCATTCCCAACATAAAAGTACAACCCCAAAACTAGTACCACTATATGAACAAATAAGGAGAGTTTTATTGTAAGCCTCAAATAATATGTCCCACAAAAATAAAGAATATGCAGAAAATGTAACCAGGACGCTTCTTTTTTTTTTTTTTAATTTTATTTTATATCTAGACCTGATACATATCAGCAACTCAGATATATTGTATTGTACTGTATGTTATGTACCATGTATCATAAAATAAAGACAACCATGGAAAACAGCTTCATTTTGCAGTTTATCATTCAACTGATCTTAAGAAAAAGGTCCCTTCTAAATAAGATCTAAATCATGTCATGTTAAATGAAATTTAGATGTCTATTGACATTCTATCATGCGAACTGGATTTCATTAAATCAGAATTTATAGCAACTGAGCAGATAAAATAAAAATTCACCTAAAGTCAATACCATTTAGTACCCCAAAAAATTGTTTTGGTAAGGAGTTGCCACTTTTACACTTACCGCATAGAGTAAAACCTGGCCATCATCCATTGTTTTAAAAGACATGGATGTTTCTCTGTGCTGCACATGTAGCAAGAAAGCAATATAAGTCAACTTCTAAACTGAGGATTTTATAATAAAAAATGACAGTACACTTCCATGTACAGATACCTTACCACGACAGATGCTATGCCAGGAAAGAGGCCAGAACATATAATTGCACGAACCAGTGACTGGTTGTGACTTAGTCTGTTGTTAATGCTTGCATCTGCATCTACCAAGCCAGCATCTTTCAAAATGAAGCTAAACTGCTTTCGAAGAGAGTGGATAGCCTGAAGTGTTTGGGCAGAAAGGAAATTCCTCCAGCAATACTCGTATGCAGATCCTTCTCTTTCCGCATCTTTCCATCCTTCATACGCACGAACAAGAGCCATATGATCACTGTAATCTTTTGCAGAAAATCTAGACTTTGCTGTCCCTGCCAACTGAATTAGAGAGGTAATAGCAAATATTAGTTAATGTGTTTTCTCCACAATCTGTGTGACAAGACAATCGGTAATTGGTAACTCAAAGGAACAATTCATGAACACTGGGAAAAATATTCAAGTGTGTATAGGTTAACAAGCACTGTAATCATATAGAATAAATGAACAGGGCACTAGGTGACCAGTATAGTGCCTCAGTTGATACAAGTAAAAGTTTATTCCTGTCTTTAAGGAGGTTAGCTTATAAATGTACTGACCAAGAGTTTAAGACAGGAGTTACTAAAGTAATGTAACTCATAAAGAGCCCTGAATGTTTATGCTAAGCTCCTGGAACTTTCCACTTTGAAAGCTCACAATACAATTACAAATCAATTCAATATTATCATCTCCCATCTGTACCTATTTAACAGATCTCTGGTTTCTGAGGGTCCATGTTTATAGTTTGTACTTTAATTTAACTGCTTGGAAGTATAAGAAACTCTTACTTCAACAAGCATAGAAAAAGTAAATGAACCAACATCAAACGTTTATACAGACATCCTTCTCCTTATCAGCTAACCTTCTAGTTCATACCAACTAAAGCATCATGAGCTTCATAATTATTGCAGGATAATTAGTAGAGCATTACATTTTTCCAGAATTTACAGAAGTCTTGGGTCAACTAGACCAGCTAGAGTGGTTAATCCACCTTTCTTTTCTTTTTTTGGCTAACTGTTAAACCACTTGACCCATCAATGGTGATTGTCATGGACTCCTAGGAACATGGTATCTCAAGCAACCAGGGAATCCTATAACTAGAAAAAGGAGAAAACAGAAGGAAATGAACATGTACTTGATGTTTGATATGAATATTGTAAAAGAATTGGCAGCTAAATGGCAAGATAATTATTCATTTCAAGATTCTTTTAGCAAGTAAATGTTTTCTTTTCAGCTCACAGACCTAAGAACTTCCTCCTGCTTTGACCGCTAATTTTCTATAAAATTGTTTTGAACTCTTGTATAGCCTAGTTTAAGTAAAATGAATTGGTGGAATAAAAACCAGTTGCAATTAATTGGTTTGAGAAGGAAAAATGACAAGAAAAACTATCAGATAACGTTTCAAGAGGCATTATCCCATTAAACATAGAGAACAAGAAGCAGTAAGAGTGCAATGCACTCTACCATGGAATACTGATTTTAAAGTTGACACCACTTTTATTTTCTTTTACTTCTTCACATTGTCTTTGCTGATTAGTTTTACATGGCACAGATGTATACTACTATGCTTGAAACAATGCCCAGTGTACAGGTCTATGTTCATAATTACAGAGGTACACATCAAGATAAAGAAGAAGAGGTTGAAAAGACTCTGATGCATCAACAGCTCATATGTTGAACTTGATACTTACGTCCTTTTTGTCTTGGGGCAAAAGGAAAGGATCCCTGACACTAAGCCCAGATACTACTGTAAGAACAGGATCAAAGCACCGAAAGACAGCACCCATGATTAGCATTTTCCCAAGCTTGGGATCTACTGGAAGTATGGACAAAAACTTTCCTGAATGGATATTACAAAAAGAAAAAATGAGTGAGAACAATGAAATAACCATGAAAAAATATACAAATGATGAACACAATTAAGTACAAAAAGCTAAACTGACAAGAGTCGAGAGACTAACCAAGATTTGTCAGACTTTCCTTGTCATCTAGTGCCCCAATCATTTTCAGAAAATCAACGGCATTTTGTACCTGTCATCCCATTGAAGTTGTCAATTTATGCCATTGACTCAAAAGTAAATGATAAAATTGATGTATCAAATCACTACGCTACTTAACATTGAAGGGTTTCAAAAGAAATATCACGATTAAGAAATTTCCTAAACAATAATATCCAAATATTAATGACATGAACAATAAAAAAGGGCATCATTTTCAATTAATTTTAAGTACAAAGCAACATATCAGTAAAAGTGCATGGGATATTCAATGAGCAATATTACTTACAGCCAATGGTTTTGGTGGCTGAAGAGCTGAAGACAAGAAACTTCCTATACTTTCAACTTGCAAACTTTTAATTTGCAAGCAAAGAGAGTTCAAAGGAGTTCTCAAAAGTTCAGGAAGCTGATATTCGGAGAAAGCTTCATAAACACAATTGGGGTAAAGGTGGAAACATTCACCAGGTAGCACACGTCCTGCCCTACCCCTTCTCTGCAGCCAAATATAATCCAATGAAATATAAGATAGCCATTTGCAAATTACATGTATATCGGTAAACAAGTAAAAATAAAAATGAATATGCAACAGATAAGGCAAGAAAAGAAGTCAAATAACTTCATAAGATGTGCTACATGCAATCAGCCACATACTGCCAACTCTTCAATCGGTCAGCATGAAATGGTTCTAGGTCATACAAATCACCAAGCAAGACCAGATTCAATCCCATAAAAGTCAACAGAACCTCTTACTCATAAACAAACATGTCCATACACATATACACCAACAGGAAAATAATCATATCCAGAAAAAGTTCTTTTTTTTTTTCTTTTTTTTTTGTGATTTTAATGACCTGGAAATTTGAATTAAAGAAGAAAGAAAGAATAAACAAAAAAAATGAGAGCAAGATTCATGGCATCCATTTTATCACTACATATACAATGGCAGACCAAAGTGGAGTAAGGCCTAGTCATGCAAGGCAAACCAAACTTTGCAACAAGAATATAAAGATAGAACCCAGGGGTCAGCACCAAGCAAAGAAAACCACGAGGAGTCAACACCAAGATCCCAATATCTGTCTTCTATGTGGGAAGTAGTAATCTCATTGTGTTCTGTCATCCTTGGTACCCCCATTGAATGAAGTTGGTTCTTCATTTGTTTAATCTGACTAGTCAAGTCTTGAACAGCTGTCATTAGATTTTCTAAGGTTGGCTCCGTGGTAGACAACAATGGAGTGGGCTTGGACTAGAAACTGCACTGCCATTTATCTTTTTTTCTTCAAATTGTGTAATTGGTTAGCTGTTCTTTTGCCTCATACTGTCTCTTTGATTTTTTGAAAGGCGCCAAGATAAGAGTGGGATAGATAACTCTGTAGATAAAATCGTGGTACATATTTTTTCCTAGAGTTGGCTCTCATTTTTTCCCAAGTTTTAAAAAATCCTCGGGAGTATGGAGAAGTCAAGAGCTCCTCCTGCTGTTGGTGGTCGAGGGGCTGGTTCTCTGGCAGTGTATGACCAGCAGCTCTCTCACTACTCCCATCCCTCTGGTTCTGGAGTTAATCCCACCTCATCTGTTGGTCCAAAATCCCCTTCCAAATCTGCCTGTGATGCTAGGCCTTGTGGCCATCCTTGCCAGCATTTCTTATGGTTTGAGCACTGTTGCGCAAGAAAAAGTGCGTCCAGGCCAGTGATTTAAAGAACAAAAAAATTTAAAGTGAACCAATTATAGTTTCAGTACTCCAAAGCTCTACCAGCAACTCACGTTTTGGTGAGACCAACTTTGTCATGTTCAATTGACACACCAAATGTTCAAACAATTGGTCTATTTCAAATAACCAAATGTTGAAAATCAATGGGTTTGACTCCTAATAACCTAAAAAAAAAAAAAAGGGTTTAACAAATATTACCATGGTTCTCTAAAATAAAAGCTTCAACAAGAACTTGGATTGCCAACTAGTTCAAATGCTTTGAACTGATCATTGTTTGGGCCTTGAACTGCTGAAATTTCAGAACACCCTTATTGCACATGTGTGGAATCTGGGCTTTCAATTTTTTCCCAATTGGCTCAGATTTGGGCTATTTAAAAAATAAAATAAAATAAAATAAAAAATAATCTTTAAGGACCACTATTTTATTTTATTTTTGATAGGTAAGTAGTGCAATGTTTTTTTTGGGGGGAATAAGTAAGAAAGATGTATATTCAAAAAACTTCTATGAAGAAAAAGCAAAAAGCAAAACAAGGGGTACAAAAAAGAGAAAAAACAAATATACAAAGAAGAGAACTAAGGAACACAGGGATAGAATCACTAGATGTGAGTCCCCAAACCTTAGACCAAACAAAAAGAGAGCCACTAAATGAAGCAAGCAGCTGGTCATCAAATCTGTCCTTGTTCTCAAAAGAAAATACAAAAATATTCATTCTAAACAAAAATATCATATGGCAGGTCTAAGAGAAACAAGGAACTCGGACGGATGAACAATTAGAAAATCCCCAACACCTTGACCAATCAAAAAGTGTGTGCTGAAACACATATTTTAATTGATCCAAGGAGTTTTTAGTGTCCTCAACCAGGCGACAATTCCACTACTTTCAAACAATCCACAGAAAACAACTTACTAAGCCATGCTTCCCAAACCAATTCCTCCAACAAAAAACATAAATTCGCAACAGACCTAGGCATGACCCAATGAATCCCAAATATCTGAAATACATCCCCCCACAAAGCATGGGCAACATCACTATGAAGTAAGAGATGATCCACTAACTCCCCATTACTTGACACATACAACACCAATTCACTGAACGCAATCCTTTTAGGAACTTTATTGGTCCAAATATCCTACCATGGAAAGAGGCAATTAGTAGCAACTCGAATCACCTGATAAAAAGATTGAGTATCAAACTTGCCACTTCCTTCTAGGCACCAATGAATCCTGCCCCTCGCCTCACCCCTTGAAACCCGAGAATAAATATGATCAAGAAAAGAGAAGGCTACCTCTAATTCCCATTCATGAAAATCCCAGTGAAATCTCAAGTTCCAACCCCTACAATCCCCATCCACCAGGTGACCCAAAACATCAAAGATAAAAGCTTCCTCATCACTTGAATATGCAAAAAGATTGGGGTTCAGAAGCTTAAGAGGAATGTCTCCAGCCCACGCCAGAAGAGAATATGATTACCCTCTCCAACTTCGAATGCCAAATGTTGCAAAAAATTATCCCATCATGCTCTTAAACCACACCATAAACCACACCCATGAGCCACCCTACTAACTTTAGTACTCCAGGCCCCCGTCCTCCGCATATTTGGTAGCAATAATCTTCTGCCATAAATGAGATGTTTCATGCCCAAACCTCCACAACCATTTCCCTAACAATGCTTTATTAAACTACACAACCCTCCTGACCCCAAAGCCACCCACATCAACGGGTGAACAAACCTTGTCCCATGCCATCAAGGGATGGTAAATAAACCCCCCTCTAAAGCCTCCCACAAGAAATTCCTCTGAATTGTTTCCAATCTATCAGCCACATATTTAGGGATGGTAAATAAAGATAAATAGCATGTTGGAAGGCTTGACAAAGTACTCTTTAACAAAGTGAGTTTACCTCCCTTTGATAAGTAGAGTCACTTCCAACCCAAAAATTTTCTTTCTATCTTCTCCAAAATGGGATTCCAAATAGAGGTAGCCTTAAACAGGGCACCAAAAGGCATTTCTAATATTTCATTGGCAAACTACCCACCTTGCACTGAAGAATACTTGCTAAATCATCCAAGTTACTTACCTCCCCAATAGGAACAATTTCACTTTTTCCCGCATTAACCTTCAAACCAGTAAGTAGTAACTGCTTATTTTCATGCCACTATTTTATAACAGACCAGTTATCAGGAGTTTCAAGTCAGTTCAGGTAAAGGTGGTCAAACGGGTCGAGAGGGGGTCTGTTTGTTTTTAAGTGGATCGGGTAAGAACTTGTCAAATGCTAAAGAGGCAGGAGGCACTCAAATGGGGTGTGCTATCAATTTCCTTCTAAGATTTCCTCCATGGCTTGGCAGTGTCATGCAAGATCAAAGGCTGCCAGTGGGATTGCAGTGGCACAACATGGGGCAAGTCTGTGGCACAGCATTGAGAAGGGACAATGGTAACTGAAGGACTTTTTTTGTGTCAATTGGCCTCAGTATGGACGCTTGTACAATAGCAGTGTGTGGCGGTGGCTTTGAGGAGCTTGAAAATTTTCAACGAAGGTCATCAGAGGTAAGCGACCTGACCTTTTGGTTGATCAGGCTGTGCAGGTTGTTGATGGGTTGCTGGCAGCAGTGTGGTGTGAATGACAGTGGCAGGCTCTTCTCTCTCTCTCTCTCTCTCTCTCTCTCTCTCTCTCTTGTTTTTGTGGGTAGAAAATACAATGTGGCAAAGGGATTTTTTTTTTTTTTTACTTTAATCTTTTCTGGTTTTGGCTTGACCAGCAATGCTTCAATAGCTTCAAATAGACCCAATTTTTACTGGGGTACCAAATTTGATGTAGGACAAGAAAGAATTTTATAATAGGAAAATAAAGATAGAACCTAAGAGTCAGCACCTATGCTTGCTTGAAGTTATCACCAAGCAAAAAAAAAAACACACCACCTAAGGTTAGAATTGACACTAGACCATAAAGACAATTTCAACATAAATTTTATTTATCAAAATAATATTCCTTTGATAGGAGTATATTATTGTGCTCGTATAGGCTACAAAACCTTAATTCAAACTGATGAAGGAAATATTACTCAATGAATTACAAAAAATAACCCTGATTTTAACAAAAATACTGATAATAAACCTACTTAATACTAGGACCTAAAAATAATATACAATTGACCAAAAATACAATTACCTTGCAAAATTAAATACTAGTAAATTAAAATAAATAGCTCTTTGAGCATCACACATCACCTAGATTATCAAAAGAAAGAAAGAATAAATGGATGAAAGCAAGTTGAGCTTCATAGCATGCATTTTATCTTTACAAGTGCAAGGGAAAGCCAAAGTATATAAGCCTGCCTAGGATACAATAGACTTACTTGACGAGCAGATGCTTGTGATATCCAAGAAGGTAGCAGACAAGGTGTATTATTCAAAGCATCATAGGTAGTCTCTTTTGCTTTTCCACAATCTACCACAAAAACTACATCATTGATTGTTATACTTGCCTCTGCCATATTTGTAGCAAGAACTATTTTACGTACATTTGGTGGTGGTTTCTCAAATATAAGTTTCTGCAGGAAATGACAACAGAAAACAATGGATAATATGATATGAAATCAGCAACCCCAGATGAAATGCAAATCATGTTACAAAAGCACATTATAAATGATATGTTTTAAACTACACGATGATATGAGAGCAAAATGAACCCTCACAAGCAGCAAGAATTAGAGGCATTGTTACAAGCTTTGAATGCTATTCTTTCAATGTATAAATCCTTTGTAAATTACAACTTTAACTGTAAGAAGTATTAATGGATGAATACATCCTCACAAAGCATGCAACAATTATGATGCTCCACTTCCAAAATATCATCAATAGACTCAATACCTCAACCAGAATACCAAGTACACACATTTGAAGAAAGAGTTGATAACCCATATCAAACATCTGAGGAATATTTTTCACAGAATTCGCTAACAACAAGTCTCCTTGAACAAGTGATATCTAACAGATTCTCTGCATAAATCAATTTCACAATCCTGAGAATAACTTCAAAAGTAGACCAGCCAACCCCAATTTCTTCCAACAAGACATAATTGCAAACCTAAGCATTGTAATCAAATACATTTCTACACAAATTAGTATCACAAGAAAAGGAGAAGCCCCAATCACAGACCTCACTGTATCCAGATACTATGTAGCATTTCACCACTTCTGCAAAAAAGGAGCCTATTTTTGAGATATCCCTAACCATGACCAAAACTAGTAGTAGTAATAGTTTCTAATCCATGCATTTTAATCAAATGCATTTCTATACAAATCAGGATTATATAAAAAGATGTACCAATTACAAATGTCACTGTATCCAGTTACTGTTTAATATTTCACCCACAACCATGGCAGGGATTACACCTACAAACTTCATTCTTCCCTTCTTACTAAGCCAAAATAAAACAAAAACAAAAACCTTTGAGCCTCATGGCCTTAGTCCCACATCACTAAGGAGTAAATTGGTGTGAGTTTATATACACTCATCACTACCTTAAAGATCAAAATACGCTTTTTGAGGTTGGCTTGGGATTATACCTATAGACTGATGAGAAAACAAATTTCTGATCTTTGAGCCTCATGGGCTTATTTTTTTTTTTGATAAGTAATAGTGAATTATATTCAAGAGGCTACCTTATGCAAACAACATAAGGCAGAACAAATAGTACAGAGAAGAAACAAAGAAGGAAAACAATAGAACAAACATCGCTCAACAAAAACTAAGAACAAAGAAGGGAATTAAGGAACATAGGGAGAGAATCACTAGAGGTGAGTCCCCAGGCCCTAGACCAATCAAAAAGGGAACCAGTAAAAAAAGCGAGCAGCTGGTCGTCGGATTTGTCCAAGTCCTCAAAAGTGCGCCAGTTTCGTTCCCTCCAAATACACCACATAAGGCACGGAGGGACTAAATTCCAAATACTAGAAGAGTGTTTTCCCAACCAGTTCCTCCAACCAAAAAGCGTATCTGCAACTGAGCTTGGCAAAACCCAATTGATCCCAAAAGATCTGAAAACCCAGCTCCACAGCTGATAAGCTTTGTCGCAATGGAGAAGTAAATGATTTACCGTCTCCCCACTACAACGACACATAATACACCAGTCAACGAAATCAAAGCCTCTACCCTGCAAATTATCCCCAGTAAGAATCTTCTCCCAAGCAGCACTCCAAAAAAAGAATGAAACGCGCGGGGGAGCCTTAACCTTCCAAACTCCTTTCCAAGGAAAGATTATAGGTGAGGGACAACGAAGCTTATTATAGAAAGTGCGAGTGTTAAAATTCCCCTTCTTTGACAACTTCCACCTCATACGGTCTCCGTGCTCAGATTGAGGTAAATTTGAGCCTAAGGTACGGAGGAATTCCTCCACCTCTCCCGACTCCCAATCATTTGGTTCCCTGAGTAAACGAACATTCCAGCTTCTCTGAGCCCCAGTCCCCAACCTTTCAAGAGACGAGGCCACAGAAGCCTCTCTATTATAAGCAATCCCATACACCATCGGGAAGGATAGATGGAGTGGTCGCTCCCCACACCACCGATCCGTCCAGAATTTCACTCTATCTCCCATCCCTACCTCAAAGTGAATGCATTTACAAAACACCTTCCAGCCTTTTCGGATGCTTCTCCATAAACCGCACCCGTGGACACCCCTACCCAACTTGGAAGACCAACCCCCCCACTCTTCCCCAAACTTCAAAGCTACAACCCTCCTCCAAAGACGAGTCTCCTCCACCCCAAACCGCCATAACCATTTTCCTAATAAGGCTTTATTGAAAGTCGTAATTTTCCTTACTCCCAATCCCCCATTCGCCTTTGGAGCACACACCTTATCCCACCCCACCAAATGTGCCTTCGACTCCCCCCACAAGAAGTCTCTTTGCATCTTCTCAATCTTCTTAGCCACATGAGAAGGGATGGTAAAAAGAGATAAATAATAAGTAGGGAGGCTAGCTAATGTGCTCTTAAGCAAAGTCAGTCTTCCACCTTTAGACAAGTACAGCTTCTTCCACCCAGCCAACTTTCGCTTGATTTTTTCCAAGATAGGATTCCATATAGAGGGGGACTTGTGGGAAGCCCCCAACGGCATACCAAGATATGTCATAGGCAAAGCCCCGATCCTACAGCCTAGAATCTCTGCCAAGGCATGCAAATTATTAACCTCCCCTACTGGAACCATCTCGCTCTTCGAAACATTAACCTTCAATCCTGTCACAGCCTGAAAACATAGGAGAAGCATACGAACATGCAGAATCTGCTCCACATCAGCATCACAAAACAGAATAGTATCATCCGCAAATAAAAGATGCGAGATACATTCCCCTTCCCCCCGTCTACCTTCAGCCTTAAAACCCCTGATCAAGCCTGCGCCTTCAACTCTTTTCAACATTCTGCTTAAAACCTCCATTATAACCAAGAACAACATAGGGGATAACGGGTCCCCTTGTCTCAGACCCCTCGTGCTCTTAAAAAAGTCAGCTAGGGTCCCATTAACCAATATAGAGAACTGGACAGTTGAAATGCAAGTATGAATCCATCTACACCACTTCTCCCCAAAGCCCATTCTCTTCAAAAGATCTAGAAGAGCCTCCCAATTCACGTGATCATAGGCTTTCTCAATGTCAAGCTTACAAATAACCCCCGGATTCTTGCTCTTCACACGACTATCAAGACATTCATTGGCAATAAGGACTGAGTCAAGAATCTGTCTACCTCCCACAAAACTGTTCTGAGACTCAGAGATAAGTTGGTCTAAAACCAGCTTCAACTGATTTGCCACAACCTTAGACAAGATCTTGTATAAACTCCCCACCAAGCTGATAGGCCTGAAATCACGAATATTGGAAGCATCATTCTTCTTAGGAATTAATGCTATAAAAGTAGCGTTCAAAGATTTCTCAAACTTACTGTGGAGATAGAACTCCTCAAAAACTGCTAGAATATCTCTTTCCACCACTCTCCAACATTGGTGAAAAAAAGCCATAGAGAAACCGTCTGGACCTGGAGCTTTATCTCCAGCCAACTCGTTGACAGCTAGAAAAATCTCCTCCTTCTCAAACCTCCTTTCAAGCCAGCCCCTCTCTGACTCGTTTATCTGATCAAACTCCAAGCCTTCCACAAAAGGCCTCCACTCCTCAGTCTCGCGATACAACTTTTTGTAAAATTGAACCACTTGAGCCACCACCTCGGACTCCTCCTCAAAAATCACCCCATCCACCTCCAAAATACTTATATGATTAAACCTTCTATGAGAATTAGCCACCTTATGAAAGAATTTGGTGTTATTGTCGCCTTCCTTGATCCATAACATTCTTGATTTCTGTCTCCAAGAGATTTCCTCCAACGAGAGAAGTTTCTCTATTTCAGATCTCACCACAACTCTCTCACAAGACTCTGCAGCAGAGAGGCCAAACTCCCCTTCCTTGGCATCCAGCACTTTCAACTTCTCAAGAAGTTGAGACTTTTTGCGCCCAACATGACCAAACTCCGAGCGATTCCACTGAATGATATCTTCCTTCAAAGCCTTCAATTTTTTGGCAAACACGAAACTGGGAGTACCAGAGAAAGAATGCCGGTTCCACCAAAAATGAACTCTATCAGTGAACCCGTCCGTCTTTAACCACATATTCTCAAACCTAAACGGACTTTTCCCCCTCACCATTCCTCCAACCTCCACTAGAATAGGGAAATGGTCTGAAACAGGGCAAGGTAATCTCCGTTGGACCACACTCGGATATTGCTCCTCCCAATCATGAGACACCAAAACTCTATCTATTCTTGACATCGAAGGCTGTTCTGAGCCGCTAGACCAGGTATAACTCCCTCCCTCCAGAGGCAAATCAATCAAATTAAGGTCCTCGATAAACTCTGAAAAAAGTTCCATAGCCGAGGTGAGACGGGAATTACCCGAACGTTCACTAGGGAAACGGGCAATATTAAAGTCCCCAATACAGCACCATGGGACGTTCCAGCATTGCTGAACACCAACCAACTCGTCCCACAGTAGCCCCCTCGCATTGTTGTCAGTTGGACCATAAACCCCAGAGCACGCCCAGCTAAAGCCATCCCCCACCCCTTTCCACCGGACAGACACAGAAAAAGAACCCACCATGAACTCCAATCTCTCTAAAACCCTCCTATCCCACATCATCAAAACTCCGCCCGCCGTCTGGTCAGCATCTAAAGCCACCCAATCCACATAAGGACAGCTCCACAAGCTGCCAATCATGCGTCTGTCCAAGCCAGAAAGCTTAGTCTCCTGAAGACAGATAACATCACACCTCCATTCCCGCAATAAATTTTTCACAATCAAACGTTTCCGACAATCATTCAGACCCCTAACATTCCAAGAAAGAATTTTTAAATTCATAATGACAAGAAAAACCCAACGGTAGAATTAACACAGCCACCAGCACTCTACCTACCATCATAGTTAACCGAAGAATGCAAATTCCTCAGCTCTCTCTTCCCTTTATCCCTTTTAATGACAGCTTTTCTAGGAGTTGTATCTTTCCTGTTCAACACTTTGGCATCCTCTGTCTCCCTCTCAATCTTTTGTAACAAAGCAATGCATAACTTCTCATGGCGACTAAGAGGCAGCCCCACCAGTTTACTAAAACCAGGGAGTCTATTCTTCACCCAACTGGAAATTTCCACCGTATTCAAACACTCCAATGCCTCATTGCCACAAATCAAATCAGCTGACAGAGGCAACCCAGCGGGGGAGATAGACATTAGAGGTAAGCTTTCCTCTCCACCCAAACCCAAATCCGGATGATTCAATTCTCCCACCACCATAGTACTCATCCCAGGGACAGCACACTCTGCCTTCCTGGGTAACAATGCTACAATGGGCTGAACAAAATCCAAGGCCTCTATCAGTTGGAGGTTGGCACTGCTATCCCAACCCTCTTTAACCCCGAAATTAACATCCATAGCAACGGGCCCAGCCCTCGACAAGCACCAAAAGAAACCAGAGAGGAAAAGCTCAATCGATGACTGCGAAAACACCGAATCGGACTTACCCGGTGTCAACGAGGGCTCATCGGAGCTGTTTCCGGCGAAGGAGGTGCCGTCGACCCCCATCGGAGGCTTGTCGCACAAGACCGACGCACCAGAACCTGAATCGGAGCAAGGCTTGGGATTTGCCTCTGTCATCGGAGCCTGGGCTGAGTTCTCTTCACCTGTTAGAGGACTCTCGCCGGCGAAGGAGGTGCCGTCGTCCCCCATCAGAGGCTTGTCGCACCGGTCCGACGCACCAGAGAAAGTATTGTAGCGCTGGAGAAGAGGCTTGGGATTTGCCTCTGTCAACGGAGCCTGGGCTGAGTTCTCTTCACCACTTAGAGAACTCTCCCCCACTTCAAAGACACTTGGGCCTGAAAAAACTGGTACAGAGGGGCTCTTAAGTGAATCAGATGCTATTGGGCTTTTGTTAAGGCCCAACCCAGGTTTAACTCCAGCCTTATAAAAGGCTCCAGCCTTATGATTTCCACGTGCAACCCAGTTTAGAACCCTTGGTGCTTCTGAAATGCAGTCCCTGTCCATTGCCCGAGACTCCCCTCTGCACTTCGTATCACCCCCTTTCCTTCTGTCCCAGAAAACTCGCCTGCTCCCTGTCACATCAACCTCCACTAAAAGGCTTCTTCCTGACCAGTAAGGACTCCTAACAACTCTCTTCTTCCCTTTTATAAAATCTTTTGAATTCAAACTGAGGAGTGGGTAGCTTAGCCTAGAGTCTATCTGATTTTTTTCCCCTACTTCTGTCTCCTCATTAATGCTCAGCTCCTTCCTGTCCCCTCCCACCACCTCCATCTTATCTGCCTTACCCACCGGAAGTACCTTCACTTTGGCACCTTTATGTCTCAGGTTCACCCCCTTCTTCTCCTCTCTTAATTGTTCCTTCTTCCCCTTAACAGAGTAACCTAGCTGCTTGAGTTGCTTTCTATCCTCTATTCCTCCATGAAAGCCTTGTACAACTTCAGCAAAGGTTCTAGGATTTTGAGTCTCCAAGTTAAACCTCTGCACCTGAGGAATAAACTTTGGGAGATCATAACCACCCACCGCATAATGGGAAGGGAACAACAACTTTCTCAGCTCAAGACCAAAGGCCCTCCAACCTCTTCTCTCTTTGCCTTCAGGAATTATGATCGACCTCCTAGACCCACCAGCTTTGAGCTCAGTCAAAAACAAGAACTGACCAGAGGAATTGAATCTGCTTTGGAGAGTATATGCAATGTCACCTTCTCTGAAAATAAAAAACTGTTTGGAGCTCTTCCCAACCACAAGTTCTTCAATACTATTCATCAACCAAAGTGCTGCAGTCTTGCCTAAGAAGACTGAACTCATACAGAACTTACCCCTCTCAAAAATCCGTAGCAAGAAAAAACGACCCCCTTCCTCTAATACTAATTGAAAGAATTTTGACTCAATAAAGAAATTGCGAACCCCCCCCCCCCCCCCCCCCATTGCAATAAGAAACTAGCTATATTAAGTAAGAAAAATATTTATTAAAAAAGACTACTTTATGCGAAAAGATCACAAAGCGCCTCATGGGCTTATTCCCACACCTACAAACTTCATCCTCTCCTTCTTCATTTCATATCCTATCTTTCTTTCTATTTCCACTTGTCAATCTTAACATTCTCAATTTGTATCCTATTTTTCCTTGTATTTCACCTATCCACAATAGTAGGACCATCAACAGGTCAGGTTAGAGCTCAAATTTGATCCAATAAATCAGATCCGAAACTGGTTAATACGTTCAACAGTTAGGATCCAACTAAAAATTTCAAAACCGATATAAATGGACCAAACTGAATTTTGTTCTGATCCAATTCTGTTAGCATCCAAATCCAATTATTTATTTATATTCAAATCATATTTTATCTATTAATTGAATTCACTTTTTATCCTAGCTAGAGAATTTATCTATTCGGATATAATGAGCCTGCACTTTTTTAAGGACTTAGTGTTGGGAATGCAAATAATAACATTTAATTTTTTTTCATTGCTAAGTTACACACGCACCCAGAGGATCTTGAACCCACAGTCTCACCCTCCAACCAATTGTTATGAAAGAAGGAAATGCCAATTGAGCTATAGTTCATTGGCATGTTTTCTACATTGCTTGAATTTACATTTTTTCTGGCTTATTAAAAAAAAAAGAACTTTTTTTTTTCTTTTTTGATAAGTAATAAACTTCATTAAATATGAAAAAGATCGAAAAGAAAAAAAGGAAAAGGGCACACAGGCAGAGTGCAAAGAGACAACAAAGAAAAAATCTAAACAAAAATGAAGCATGTTAGGTAAAGACATGAAAGTAATGACACCTGAAGCATTTGCCCGTTCTAACAAAGTTTGAAGGAAGAAAAGCTTCAACTCATGAATTGACCTTTCATCCCCTTCAAAAGTATGTGTATTCCCCTCCCTCCATATGAGCCACATTAGACAATGAGGGATCATACTCCAAAGCAACTTAGTATTGAATCTACAATTCCTTCCTAACCAACTTGCTAAAAGATCCACAACCCCACAAGGCATGACCCAATAAACTCCAAAAAGGGAACTCACCATATTCCATAATTCTTGTGCAACTAGGCAATGTAGAAGTAAGTGATCAACAGTCTCCCCACTCCTCTTACACATACAACACCAATCCACCACCACCAATTTTCGCCTTCTTAAATTATCAACAGTTAATATTTTCCCTAACGCCACTATCCAAATAAAGAAGCTAACTTTTGTAGGTACTTTTGGTTTCCACAAAGGTTTCCATGGAGAAGGACAGATGATTGGAGGTTGTAAGGCCTTATAATAAGAGCGAACATTGAAAACACCCCGAAGAGAACACCCCGAAGAGAACGTTTCCAACACAATTCATCCACCCCATTCCTTCTCACAAAGCAAGCATATATAAGTTCCATAAAGGAGAAGTATGATTCTGATTCCCAATCTTGAACCGGTAATAAACCTAATATTCCAATGGAAATTACCCCCGACTTGTTGCTAGAAATATTGCAAAGTTGTGGGTACATATTTTCCAAAGGAAAATCAACATATTTCAAATGTATGATTAGAGTAGCTCGAGAGAGACAAGTAAACTAATTTCTTAATGTAATGCGGTCATCTCTCCATGTCTCTTCCTCACCAACTTCTCACCTATCTCCACCACCACCACCACCTCTAACCTCTATACCATTCCACCCATTTTCCTCACAACAGTTTCCCTACTAATATCTTTTCAATCCCTTTTTTCCATGGACTATCCCCCAGTCACATCCCACACCACTTTTTGAACTACCTAGCCAACCACTTGAACCAAATACTAAACCATCCCAAACAAACACAGACAAACCAAACCAACATACACACATCAAACCTAATCAGCCACAATCCAATATCGATGAACCACCCCGTTTAAACACATTTCAAACCTCAGGTAAAAATGGTCCAACCTACACATGTTCACACGATTTTTTATTCTCCATCACCGCTAGTGTTTTCCGACCAATGTCAACCACCGTGGTAGCCGTCTTCCCTTTGCTATCCAGGGCTAAAATACTCTGTATTTTCTGGTATATTCCCTTCCATTCCCATCAGTTCTTACCCTCCGGAATGACAACCGACCCCTTGCCATTTTTTGCCCCATATTCCAATACCGATGTATATTGACCCCTCTCATTCTTATTCTTCTGAAATATCATCACCCACCCTGCCTCTCAAAAAGTTTTAACTACATTCTGTTCTGACGGTAGGGCAACAACTTCTTCCACAGAAGCACAAAACCAGTGTATTCCTGCCTTGCCAAAAATTATGTTATTCATACTCTTTCTTAACCTTTCAAAAATTTGCAAACGACGGTTACTCCCACCCATTAATAAAAGAAATTCGTAGAATTTTGATTCTACTTGAAAAAAATTTCTGCGCCTACTCTCCCCATCTCGCTCCCTAATCCCTTCCTTTCTTGGTTTGGAAGGCTCTTGGGAGCATGGTTGGCCAGGGGATTAACTGGAACATGTAGATTGGACCTGTTTTACTCGAAAGATTTGGTCTGTGTTTCAAGGGGGTGGTTTATTGATATTGGATGGTGGCTAATTGGGTTGGAAGTGTGTGTGTTGGTTTGGTTGGTTTGTATTTGTTTGGGATGGTTTAGTTTTTGGTTCGAGCGGGTTGGCTAGGTAGTTCAAAAAGTGATGTGGGATGTGACTAGGGGATAGTCCTTGGAAAAAAGGGATTGAAAAGATATTGGTAGGGAAACTGTTGTGAGAAAAATGGGTGGAATGGTATAGAGGTTAGAGGTGGTGGTGGTGGAGGCAAGTGAGAAGTTGGTGAGGAAGAGATAGGAAGAGATGACCGCATTACATTAAGAAATTACAACTTACAAAATTAACGGGGTAAAAAAAATTAAAAGAGAGAGAGAGAGAGAGAGAGAGCTTATCTATTCACATATAACAAACTTGCACTTTTTAAGGACTTAGTGTTAAGAGTGTATCTTTCATACAGTGAATGATCGTACAATAAGGAGGATCTTATGGAGGAAATTCAGATTGAAAAATATAGTCATGCAAGAGATAAGGAATTTTAATGGGAAATAAGATTTCCAAAATTTGTTAGGTCTTGGCTTCTTTTCTCCACGTGGTATGCATTATCATTATTTTATTTTTATGTTACCTACTATTTAGTTTTCAACTTGTTTGACAAAACTCTTTGTACCTTTTCTAAGCTTGTATTCTTAATCATATAAAAGAAAATTGAGCAAGATGGAGGATGAGGTTGTGGATTCAAGGCCCACTAGGTGCACATGTATTACCAATAATAAATAAATAAACAAGAAACTTTTTTTTTTTAAGGTAATCAGAAAACTATTAGTAATGAGTAAATAAGGAAAAGTACAAGTTGTTCATGATGAAGAACAATAAGAAATAATAGAACAAACAACACAACAAAAAGAGTAATCAGAAAACTAAGCTAAGGGAAGACATAAACTCAGAGAGAGAAGAACAATTAGTAAAACCCCAACAATGAGACCACTCCAAAAGACTACGCTGGCATAAAACCTTTAACTCATCCAACGTCTTCTCATTATCCTCAAAGGAACGACGGTTTCGTTCCAACCACAAAATCCACATTAAGCACCCTGGAACCAAATTCCAAATGTCCAAATTATGTTTCCCAAGCCATTGATGCCAACAAGATAACAAACCCGCCACTGATCCTGGCATAGCATAGTGAATACCAAAAGCCTAAAGCATAAAAGTCCATAGGGAATGAGTAACGGGACAATTAAGAAGAAGGTGGTCTACCAACTCCCCATCACAACAACACATACAACACCAACTAGCCAACAGGCAACCCCTAAGCATTAGATTATCCAAAGTGAAAATCCGACCATGTGCGACTGTCCACAAAAAGAACGCCACTCGCCTAGGAATCTTTGGTTTCCAAACACCCTTCTAACAAAACAGAGAATTCGAAGCACCCCGAATTGCATGGTAGTAAGACCGGGTGTCAAACTTACCATCACCTTTTAGCTACCAACAAAGAGTATCACACCTATCACCCCAAGGAATACAAGTTTGGATAAGCTGGAGTAGATAATAAGATACTCCCAATCGTCAAAAGCTCTAAAAAACCTTAAATCCCATACTCTAACAGTACCCCCTTCTGGAATCCACAAAACCTCAACACACATAGAGCTCAAGATAGAGATCTTTTAGAGTATTATCACCAATCCACCTATCATACCAAAAGCGGATACGAGTGCCTTCACCCACTACAAAAGACAAATGCTTAGAAAAGCTCTCCCACCCTTCATTAATGCTTCTCCATAGGCCACACCCACAAGTCCTCCTGCAAACTTTAGTACACCACCCCCTTGACCCTCACCATATTTTGTGGAGATAACTCGCCGCCAAAGATGGGTAACTTCATGACCATATCTCCACAACCATCTCCTTAATAAAGCTTGATTAAATGACACCACACTGCTTATCCCCAAACCACCCATCTCAACGGGTAAACACACATTTTCCCAAGCCACCAAAGGATATTTGAAACTCCCCTCAGAAGACCCCCAAATAAAGTTCCTTTGAATACTTTCCAATCTAGAAGCCACAACTTTAGGAATAGTAAAAAGAGAAAAAGTATGTTGGAAGGCTTGAGAGAGTACTCTTTAGTAACATGAGCCTACCACCCTTACATAAATAGAGTCGCTTCCACCCACATAGCTTCTTCTCCATTTTCTCCAAGATAGGATTCCAAATCAAAGCTGTCTTAAAAGAAGTCCCTAACGGCATCCCCAAATATTTCATAGGTAAGCTGCCCACTCTACATTGAAGAATATTAGCCAATGCATCTAGATTTTGGATTCAAATGCAATATACTAACATCCATAAGATTATCTATCAAATCCAGGTATTGGTTCAAATAATCCAATTCATTCAAAGTCAGACTCTACTGAGAGCTCACCAAATTTGACAAATTGACTCCCCTAACTATTACCATGATATTTTGAATAATAAAATCAATTGACTAAAGGCATGGACAGCAAAGCTAACCTTCAAGCAGAAATAAAATTTCCTAAAATTTCATGATTTAATCAAATTTCAAGTCCTTATGGAAACCAGGAGAAAGTGATAACCAACCTGTTCAGATGTTGCCATCGATCCATGGCATGTTAGAAGCAGCACCCGGTTAGGATCTCCTAGTAGGGGATGAGCTTTAAGTTGATCTCTCAAACAGCTAATATCCTCCCAACCAGTCATGAATACTAAGACCGCACCTGGTCTTTCCTTTCGACAGATATGACACAAAACAGCCTCAATAAGATTAAATCCAATGCATTCAGGCATCCAACATGCTAGAGAATCACGTGTCCTGGAGCTATACTTCTCAAAGCTTGATTTGTTAAGAGCATCCTGTGCAAGAATGACAAGATAACTAAGAGCATACAACAATTATCAGAAAAATCCTCAATCAGCTTCTGCCATAGTCTTGCAAATTTTTTTTTCAATGGAAACAAATACATTGCAGTAATTTTAGTTTCCTTGAATTAAATTCAACCATTATATAGAACAACCAAAAAGATTAATTTACAAAAAGCAATTACTCAATTAATTTCTAGAAGTTTCAGAGAACATTTAACTAAACCCACGTGGAGGTCGACATGTGAGTTGCAGAGTTGGTGTCGTCTGTGCACATGTAGTTAGGAGACAATGACCATCTTTTGATACATTAAACGTAGTGAGGAGACAGTGGGCCATCTTTTGATACATAGTAGTGTGGAATTTGAGCTGTGGAGTTATGTATTTAGGTCCTTTGGGATTCAGTTGGTATTACCAGCTATGGTCTTTGATCTATTATGTCGGTGGCGGAATGGGTGAGCTAATTATTCTTCAGATATATACAATCTTGTGTTTTTACTTTTATTGTGGACTATGTGGAGGGAAGGAATCAATTTACTTTTGAAAATGTGGAATGCACGAGGACTCAATTGTTTGCAATCTTCAACAATTCCTTATATGAGTGGTCTTATGCTTCAGGTCTTACAAATAGTGATTCTGTTGAATCATTCAAAGAGTCATTATATATGAAAAAAATTCTTTTCTTTGTAATTTTTTAGGCTCCTTCATGCCATTTGTGCATGAATTGGTCTCTATTGAATAAAACTATTCTTATCTATCAAAAAAAATATTTTCTTCTCTTCTTCTTTTTTTGGCTAAAATTTAGAATTTTCAATTTCTCCTTGAATCCACCCCCATGAACCTGGGTAGCACTCCTTTGCCTTTTTTTAAAAAATGAATTATTTACTGTTAAATAAAAAGGCATATTTGAGACCGTTATTTGTGTGGTTCCACACCTTTGGCACAAATGGCATGCATTCTGTGATAGATCTTATTGATTTCCTCTCTTTTTTAATGTAATTATTTGACAATGTAATTTTTTAGGACTATTTTTTGAATACATCTTGTGTACATGTGGTGAGGTATCTCCTGCATTCTAATAAAATCTTATTCGTTATAAAAGAGGGAAAAAAAATCAAGTATCAAATTAATCACAAACATCCCACGATCTTTCTGCAAAGCCAATGCAAATTTTTTACCAAAATTTTGGATTTAAGATTTTTTAATTACATTTCAAATGTTTCTGAAATACCCCATATGAAATCCAAGTTGTTGACAAATGCACATACCTCAACAAGAGCAGTAATCTGGCTTTTCCTTTTCCGTGGCGCTAGCTGCTTCTGTGTTTTCCACATTTTGTCTTGGCCATAATCATCAATTTGGTTGAAAGAGGTCAACTTATATCCTGTCATTTCCAGCACATCTTCTAAAAAGTGTGCTCTCACTGGATATGTAAAGCCCTGAATAATATCCAAATGCAGTTAAATCATATGGAGAAAAACTTACATGAATTAGTCTTTATTTTACATGCAGAGCACAATATAAAACCTAAATGTAACTCTCAAGCCACTAAATAAAAGAATACCAAAACATATATACAGGACGCTGGCAGCTGAATTGTGACTAAAATCAATAGCAACATGGCATGATTAGGGTTTATATTATGTGCGACTACTAAAAGTGAAGCAGCCAAAGAAGAAAAATATAAGGCAATAGGACTGCTCGTAAAATGATTGATACAGCTTGCTGCAGACTAGGATAATTTGTTCACAAATCAATGTACTCATAAATGAACTCAATTTTTTTAGCTTACAGGAATGTGAAATGTTGGAGCTCCGCCAAAGTAGCTGGAGAAAAGCTCAGCATTTAGAGTGGCACTCATTAAAACCAATCTCAAATCTCGACGGCGTGGAAGAAGATCCTTCAAGACAATTAATAGGAAGTCTGTAAAAATGAAACCAAAAGAAAAATTTATAGTTATAATCAGTTGTTTCTTTAGCAAGTCAGATATTGAAGCAGACGTAATAGGAAATGCACCTTCATTCATGCCTCGCTCATGAATTTCATCAACAAAAACATGGGTTATACCATTCAGATTGCGATCACTCAGCAGCCGCCGAAGTAAAATACCACTGGTACAAAAAAGTAGATGGGTGTTTTTTCCTTTCATTCCCTCTAATCGAACTTTATAGCCAACCTACCAAAAAATTCTCTGTTGTGGTATAGCAGCAAGAATAAAAAGTTTTCAATCTTAAATGTCTATTGAAAAAAAATATAATGCTTGTGTCCATGTGTATATGTGTGTTTTCAAGGAGGCAAGGCTCACTGTATCCCCAAGAGGCTCTCCTCTCTCTGCAGACACTCTTTCTGCAACAGCCATGGCAGATATTCTTCGAGGCTGGGTACAGATTATGCTACAGAATGCTCCACGACCAGATTCTATTTCTGACTCTAATATATATTGGGGAAGCTGAGTGGTCTTACCGCATCCAGTCTCTCCAGATATTACTATCACCTATCAGTTCAACAACTTGTTTAGAATATCAGAAGGAAATATGAACATATATAATTTCCACAGAAATCTCTGTAATAAACTTAATATATGAATATCAAGTGTAACTAAGATAGCAAAGAAGAAATTGCTTTTGCAGCAATTTGAAAATCTAATTCCCTCAAAAAATTCAAAGTACACATGTAAGTTGAAAAACTCTAAAATGCTGATCAAACCTCCTAATCTAGCATTTTTAACTGCATTGCACACTAAATGGCTTCCAGACTGTGGCCCAATATTTAGAATTGTATACAAAAAAAAAAAAAAAAAAAAAAAAAGCACATGGCAAATCAAAACATGCAAATTAAAAATATAATTATATAAAATAAAACATTAAAAGTAGGCTACAGTCCTCAAATAAATCCTCAAGCTTCAAAAACACCTGATTAAGAACAAAAATAAGATCCCAACCTGTAAGCCACGTTTTTATTTAAACACCACAAGTGTGCTTCTGTGACACAAAATTGAAAAGTTGTTGCAAGGAACCAGGGAACTTAGAGCCCACGCATTGTAAAAAGCAAAAATGAAAGTAGATCATATAATTTTCCAAAATAAATAGTATTTCCTCCAATAGGAATGGGTCAAGGGGAGGTGTGGATCAAAATCCACTGGATTCTGTACCTTACCAGTCAAGAAAAATATTGTCTATAATAAATGTTAGCCAAGCCGTTTCAATCTAGCCCAATAGCACATCCAACTAAATCAAGAAAGCTATGATATAATCAATGTAAAACATGAACACCGAAAATACCAAATTCAGTCCATTGATATCCACATCTATATACACGATGGAAGAGAAAACCTAGAAAAAAAAAATACATAATATAAAATTATTGTTCACATATACTGTAAAAGTGCTTTTTTATTAGTATTTACAAATGCACTCAGCAGGTTTCAAACACACAACCTCACCCTCCACCTTGCTCTTAAAAGGAAAGGATGTGTCATTTAAGCTAGAGCTTATTGGTGTACCATAACAATATTTTTCACAGTATTGTAGCGACAATATTGTTCATAGAAATGTTAGCAGTTATATAGGCTGTGTTTGTTTCAGGTGAAAAACATTCATAGAAAATATTTTACACCTGACTGGATGATTAGGTGGACCAGAAAAAATACGTCAATTTCAGTTTGACCTTAAAATTGGGGTCCCTACAGTGTAAAATCTTTTACAATTCTATTTTACCTTCAACCGAATTACACTTCTATTTTTCAGCCTCTACCCAAACCAAGAGAGAGAGAGAGAGGGAGAGAGAAGCTCCAGCCGTGCGTATTTTCCAGCATACATACATATTTTTTGGTAATAATTTTATGTGCAAACCAAACATTGGAAACCATTTTCCGGCAACTGAAAATATTTTCCTTTCCAAAAAATATTTTCACTTGAAAAAATTTTACACTCAAAAAACATTTTAAATCAAGCCAAACACAGCCTTAGAATTATCAATTGTCCTGGAATAGTTAGGTTTTTTAAGACTATTTTGGTTTTTTATTTATTTTCATTTTAAGTTGATGTAATTCAGGTTATGGTTTAATGTTACTACATTTTCAGGGTTCCATCCTCTATTGAATAGAGGTTATGACAGTTTTGTAAGACAGCTTGGCTTTTAATTATAAACAAAAATTTAACCTTTGGCTTTAAAAGTTCTCTTAAGAACTTAGTGTTTGCTTAATTATGCTCTTAAGAAGAGGTATCTCCTTTATTTCCCTCAAAGAAACCTAGACTTCGATGGACAATCTAATTAAATCCTTAATCTCATCACTTATTATTCCACATTAATTCCCATCAAAGCCAAAGATGATCCGTCCATTCACAACAAAAAAAAAAAGTTGCAAAATCTGTAAAATAGTAAGATATCAAACTCCGACCAGAGTTGATATTGGAATAAACATCTAAGTGCCTTAACAAATTTGAAGCTCATATGGAGATTCCAAAAGGGTGATTCCATTGACATATCAAAGGGTCATCTAGAGGTTGAAAGCAATTAAATAAAGGAAGAAAATTTATATACAGCAAGAGGAAATGAAGGATTAAAAATTGCAGGAATTCGTATCAACCTATAATGTCCGATCTGACAATGGAAAATTGATCCATACATGTTAAAACTATGAAGAGAATGATACAGACCAAGCATGTGATGCAAGTCTCAAAAGTATTCTATTAGACATGGAAGATTTGCATACACATGTTGATGTTTGATTATAGCCGGCATGATAAAAATTTAGGAAGATTAGATGTTCTTTCAACAAATATCGCATTGTATGATAGGCTTGGTTCGCATTATAATTAAGAGTGATATATGATCAAATATGGGAGAAGTTACAGCAAGGGTATAGCTTTGAAAAAATTGTAAGGATGCAAAGATGATGGTAGTCCAAAGTTTAGAAGAAAGCTGTTAAAAACTCAATGATAAACACTACAGACCACCTCAAAATCTACTGAAGAGAAACAAAATGTTGATTTTTCGGCAAAGGAATAAATTATTTGTTTCTGTTGGACACCATAGGAAGAAGGATTAGAAATCATTTTTTAAAGATCTGATTGACCAGGGAAAATTTAATTAAAACTAGAGGTTTATCCACAAGCATAATAGAGTACCATAATGATGCTCTATCCATGACACTGTTGTAGGTATTTAGAAGTCACATTTGTGCTAGACGTGTGTAGTCATAGTAGTCAACTCAGACTAGATCCTGGCTATCCGAAAAATGCAGACTGTCTTTTGGGATCTCTTGGGTTCTACCAAGATCGGTTGCAGATACACTTTTTGGTTGGTGGAATTGGTTTTGGAAAGCACTCTTTGGAGGGAGCGGAACTGGCGAACCTTTGAGGATACAGACAAATCCGATGACCAGTTGCTCGCTTTCTTTAGTGGTTCCCTCTTTGATTGGTCTAGGGCTTGGGGAATCACCTCTAGTGACTCTCTCCCTTTGTTCCTTAATTCTCTACTCTGTACTTAGTTCTTTGTTGGTTTATGTTTGTTTTGTTGTCTTTTCTTTTTGCTTGTTTCCTTCTCTGTACTCCTTGCTCTACCTTATGTTTTTCATGAGGTAGCTCTTTGAATATACATCTTTTTACTTATCATAAAAAAAAAAAAAAAAGAATTAGGTATAATTATTGGTTATGATTTAATTTTAATGTGACTAGGGTTTTAGGGTTCAATCATCTTATAAGAGAAGTTATGACAGTTTTATAAGACAGTTATCTTTTAGCCTTTGGCTTAAAACCTAAAAGTTCTCCAAAAACTGTTTGCTTAAGCAACTAAGAAGAAGTGTTTGCTTTAGGTTTTGATGAACAACCAACATCTCGTATCACTCCACCCTGTTTAACATGACCAAGAAGACGAGGAGAAAGGACCAAGCAGGATTTCTTACAAAAGAGAAGACAAATAGCTGAGGGTGAGGATAGAAGATCAATAGTCAGACCTGATTTTGTGCTATTGCTTGGAGCAGCCTTTCTCTCTCCTTGAATGCCGGTAGAGATCTTCGGAAGTCCAACATCTTCTTACCTTCAGGTGATTCCTGTAGATCAAAAGGTGACAGAGCTAAGAGGGCAAATTGAAAAACAAAATAACACCATTACTTCTTGAGAGGAGAGAGAGTTATAGGATACAAAGAGCTAAGAGGAAGAGAGGAAGTGGGGGAGAAAGTGGGAAAGATAGTTACAGGTTTTTTTTTTTTTTTAAGTATATATAATTATAATGGCCCTAAAAATTTATTTCACAAAAAGGTTAGTTGTAGAAGAAGGGATTTTTAGGAATATTTGGTTTTTTTTTTATATAAGTAATATTTGGTGATAAAATTAATAATTGAAAACTACCCAAGATTTCTCTTACGTAGTAATAGAGATGACACCAAATCAAAAAATTTTGATAGCAAACAACAAAGATTAGCAAATATACCCGCCAAGTTCTTTGCATATTTCGCATTCGCAAACTCCTTCTCTGTAGAACCTTTTCCATAACGGACCCATCTACAAAAGAATCAGTGTTCTCATCCAGATTCACATCTTTGACCTGATCAATGGGTTTAGCATCATCTGAACCATCATTTTCCTTTCCAGAATTTAACATGACTCGATCAAGGTGCTCCTGAAGTAAACCCTCAACCCTCCTTTGCAAGCTTAGCGGGATTACCACCTGCACAAATTGGGCATCAAAAGTTTCAAGGTCTCGACTGACATCACTCATAGTGGTAACATACATAAATGCTCTTCAAGAGCCACTGGAGTATATTACCTCTCTTTGTGGACGCTTATCATCCAAATCTGGCCTGTAATTAGGAAGCGGAACCTTGCTCGCAACAACCACTTTTCCATACAGTTCACTACAAGTACAATTAACAGTGTTGTAAGGTGAACCATGTCCTGCCAATCAATGTTACAAACAGATAAATCAAATGCCTATAATGCTTCTCTACCTGTAAAGTCCCATCCTTTTGGCTAGATTAGAGATTTGTTCATAGTCTCTCCTATCTCTCTTATCTCTGGAAACAATCTCTTGGTCCTTTTCACTACGCAACAGCATGCTGAGCTTCCATTTCCACTCATCTATGTTGACCACCGAAGATGATGCCTGCAGTTATAAATACATTCTGTTAAAACTGCCAAGTTCCCCACATTTGATTTAAATGTGGTAAAAAGCTACTGCCCAGTGAATGGGTTCATAACCAATTTGATTATGAACTTCTGAAGCAAAAATCTTATATCTTATACAGCCTACTCTTCAAACTCCACACGTTGACAATGTGCAGACTCATCTACTATCTATTCTCTCAGTTCCTTCCCTTACAAAATCGATGAGTTCCTTATTTTGCCAATCAATTATTTATCAAATATATATATATATATATATATTTTTTTTTTTTTACTGTTATGGACCTATGCTTATTTGCAATCTAATGCCCATTTCCCTAAAAAGGAAATAAATATGAAAACTTTACATATTTCAATGTCTCAAAAAGACTATATAACAATTGCAACGTTATAGATTCCAATTAACTCAATTAGTAAAATCTCTTGTTAGTAAAATCTCTTGTGATCGAAAAAATAACCTGGGTTTGAATCTCACCTTCCACAAAAACCAATTAGTGTCTTGGCCTAATGATGCCACAAGTTCAAATCTTATCATATCTATCAAATGTTTGGTGGCTTGAACTGAACCATTTTGCAGCATTAAGTAACGAGTTGAGCTAAGAATTCCAAACCCAATTGTTCTTTTTTATTTTTATTACTTTTTCCTACACTAGCTTATCAAAATAACTGAGAATAACCTCAAACTCAAATTCGAAGAAATGAAACAATCTTGTAACAAAACGAAACACACCTTATTGTTGTCGAAATCGCAGTCGTACTCGTCGTCAGAGAACTGTTCAGCGGCGTAGCCGCAGAAACCTCGGTTGGAGAAGAAGTATCTGGCATTGGATACGGAAGAAGAATGAGGAGAAGAAGAAGGAGGGAAAGGGAGGAGTAGAAGGAGATTAAGCAAGGGGCGGTGGGGGCTTTGATTGTGAGCGTTGTTGGAGATTGAGATTGACTTCGCGAATCCAAAAAGGAGACCCACTACTGCTTTTGGATTTTGCATTCTAACGGAGGAGCTTCGGCCTTTCAGGCATGGCGGTTTTTGCCGAACGGTGCAATAAGAAACACAGTAGTAGAGAGTAGAGACTAGTGAGTCTCTGACATGGTTTCTTACTTTGTTGCAGCATAGCTTTGAGTTGGGCCGGGTCAAATTCGAGTTGGGTCTGAATTTGCCCCGTTTATCATAATGACTCTTTTTTAAAGGTAAAAAGTAAAAACCAAAAAAATTATAATAATATAATAATTTTTATCCCCACTAATTTTAGAATTTGTATTTTACATTTTGACTATTCGTGCATATATGCACGGTTATTGTAGTTCTTCCATTTCTTATTTTAATATTATCTTTGTATGGTATAAACACACATTTTTCACACTTTTTCTCTTTCTCCTCTCAGTAAGCAACACTAATGCCTCTCAGCTTGTCTCTCCCTATTTTATTCATGGACTCTTTCTCTCATCTTCTCTCTTCGTCTACTTCTTATCAGCTCTTGCTCATTCTCATCACCACAGGAAATAATGTGATTGATTTGGGGGTTTTGTAGCCCTGGAAGAAGGGTGGATCAACTTGAAGGTATCTTTATTGACAGGCTTTGGGGCAATTTTCTCTAGAAAGATATGGGTTTTTCTCATTGAGATTTTAGGGTTTTTTTTTTTTTTTTTAAAGCAAGATTTTTGGGAGTTTCTCTAAACTAATTTTTTTTAGGGTTTCTTGGGAGTTTCTTATTTCAAATTTTTTCTAGTTTGGGGTTTTTTTTTAGGGATTCTTCGGAACACACCCAAAGTTATTTTTGGAATTTATTAGTGATGAGATAGCAAAAATTACCATCTCTGGTTCGTCCATAGGAATCGTCCATAAGCATCAGTTAGCCAAATGTTTAAATAAACCTTGGAAAGAGAAGCCTTGCCAGAATTTTGCTTCTTAGGACCTCAATGACTTAGAAGATTGTCCAGATCCACAGCACTAGATATAGACTTAGACTTTCTCTTTTCTGTCTAGACAGAAGTTTTCTAGATGACTAGTGGTGCAATGACATCCTCTTCTCTCCTAGTTATGGTTTTCTCTTTGTTCTCCCTCATTGTAGTCATTCCTGTGATGAGGAAAATCAAGTTAAAAAAGAAAAGAAAAAAAAGAAAAGAGAAGAACGGACAATACTTACTTTGACGGGTAGTTTCCTTGTGACCAAGATTCTCAGCGGTAGGTATTGGGCCAAGCCTCGACGTAGCTAGACGACTGAGAGTCACTAGATCATGAAAGGTTCTCCCAGGGAAGGCACGTACTTGGTCAATTCGATTTAAGTAAAATTTGTCTAAATGTGGACGAACAACAACTGCATCAATAAAAAGAAAAGGGGGTTAGATGATTGAAAGTTAGAAAATATATAAAAAGAAATAAAATAAAATGGAAGCAGACATACCCTCAGGACGAAAATGACCTAAAAGGTCGGTAAAAGGTGGGAAGAGGGCATTACCCACATCAACTAGGTCCTTAGCCCAATTTCCAAAAATAATAAAAAAATTCTTTTTTCCAGAGCCTGTCAAACGAACTATAGCCCTTTATTAAACTATAGTAGGAGCCTCTAGACGAGAACTGGTAAAAACCAACAGACTTCTTTATCTCTAAGGGCTTATAACAGTAGAGGAACTCATCCATTGTGATAAGACAGTCCCTTTCCAACGCCTCACGCCATAGCATTTGCATGGCAACTATCATCCTCCATCCATTGGGGTTGATCTGGTTAGGTCTAATACCCAACCTATGGAGAAGACCTCTACAAAAAGAATTTAAAGGAAATCTAAAGCCAACTAAAAAGTAAGACGTATATACTCCTAAACCAAAAGAAGGAGAACAACACCATTCTCCTTCCTTGGGTAGATGAGGTTTGAACTCAATGGGGATCTAGTCTCTATCTACAAGGGTTTTTAATTTAGGGGCATCTAGGGTAGACGCTACTTCAGGAGCACAACTGTATATCACATTTTCCTCTTCCTCATCCTAGTCTTGAGAAATGCTCGGTGGCTTTCTAGACGAGCTAGTCCCAGCTCTAGATGTCATCCTACGTTACATCTCCTGAAATTCCTTAAAGGAAATGCCAGGTACCCCAAACGAGTAATGCTTGTCCAAGGAACTACTACTATAGCTCGTGCAACCCTCACCACTCTCATAACTCCTAGAAGAAATGTCCTGGTACTTGTCTATCTCTCTCTATACTACTACTAGACAAAGACATGACTAAAATAAAGATTAAGACGAAAAACCTAAAAAGGAAGAGGAAATACTTGATAGAACTAGGACGAAGAGCTAGATGAGGCTCCTAGACAAGATGGCAGAGCGGAGATTATGAGAGAGGTGAAGGGCAAGAAAGAGAATGCACCTATTTATAGGGCCCAAAAGCAGGGTCAACGAAAAGATACTAGCCATTCAAAAGAAGACACATGGCTATCCCTTTGAAAAACACAATCGACGTGACGGGTTAACCAACGAAGTCACGACATGTGGTCCCCAAAAAAAAAAAGTTAGGTCAGAACCATAAAGGTGTAAATTAAATCTATCCTTAGACGACCCCTGGACAAGGAGGCAACTGATGAGATAGTAAAAATTACCATCTCTGGTTCGTCCATAGGGATCGTCCATGAGCATCAGTTAGCCAAATGTTTAAATAAACTGTGAGCAAAAGAGTCGTCCATGGGCAAAGCACATGGATGGTCACCTAACACCATCTATGAACAAAAGAGTCGTCCATGGGCAAAGCACATGGACGACCATACAATACTTGGGAAAACCCTTAAGAATAGACTCACTTGTGTATGGAGGATTCGAGCCACAAAACCTTGTAGCTATTACCCAACCCAGATTTATCGCCACAAATTCTTCATAAGTACTTAACCTCCACCAGTGGTTGTAACTCCTATAACCATTGAAGAAGTTATGTCCGGATTCACTGATTTCCACGAATCTTGGGGAAGTTACTAAGATTATAACCGCTCCAAGGTTCTCTATATAAGGACTGGTCTGAATCAAATCAAAGTAAGTGCATTCTGAAAATTTTCTTCTAAAAAAGTTGAAACTCTTTTACAAGAAACTAACTTAGCTATCGGAGGGTGTTTGGCCGGTCCACCCCGGTCCCCTTTGATAGTGTGTTCATCTTTGCAGTCTCTCACAACAATCATTATCCCATCAAAGCCGGAGTATTCATCTACTGATTCTGTGCAGCATCAATTAGTATTTCAGATTTTGTGTGTATTTATATTTGATTATTTTAGAGTTTAGGTAAGGATTAAATTTCATTTCTTTTAGATAGGGATTAGTTTCTTCATTTGTAGGAAGTCTTTGAAGAATTTAGAGTTTTTTAAACTTGTATTAAATTTCTATTTCTCCCCTGTTTTCAGATTGCTTGAATAGGGTATATACATTGTATATGTTTTGGACTTCTTCCATTTCCAATGCATGCAGTTGATACTCCCTAGTATTCCTGGAAATCCATGTTGTTGGCCAACCGCTAACAACCTTGCAATGTCATTGTTGTTTGGTGACCTCAAGTACTCTTCAGAAAAGATTGAAACTACCGCTTTAACAAATTTTTTAAAGCTTTTTATTGCTATGCTTTCTCCAATCCTTAAGTATTCATCCATGAAATTAGCTGACACTCCATAAGCAAGCATTCTGATTGCAACGATCATTTTTTAGAGGGAAGACAACCCGAGCTGCATTTCTTTTTGGAACAAAGTATGGTTCAATAGCTTCAACTCTTGAATGGATACATAGAAAAAGAGAATGACTCATTCGAAACCTCCTTTGAAGTACATTAGGAGGACAAACTAGTGTTTCAGCAAAATAATCATGGAAAAGCCTGTCATGACCTTGCAAAGGATTACACTAGATAAACTTGTGAGGTTGAATCGAACGACAATGTGATGTTGATGCTCCTTCATTGTTTAATTCTTTGATGGCAATAGCTAGAGTAAGTTCCAACTCATCATCATCAAAAGATGAGTCAAATGGAAGCTCATCATTTGGAAAAATAAAATCAATGTCATAATGGAAATCCATTAAGAGAGAACAAAAACCAAATGGAAGAGATGATTTTGTAGAAGTGGATGGAAATTAGAGAGAAAATGGTCATATTTATAGAGCAAGAATGTGACTTGAGTTTGAATTTCAAAAATTTGACCTTTAGGTTTGAATTTACCATTGGATTTAAGTTAAAAAATATGACATTTAGGTTTGAATTTACTATTGGGTTTAAAGTTAAAAAAAATATGACCTTTAGATTTGAATTTACCATTGGGTTTAAAGTTAGGTTTGAATTTACCGTTTGAATTTCAAAATTATGATTGGTGTATATAACAATAAAAATTATGATCGCTAGATTAAAAAAAAAGACCATTAGTCGGAGACATCGATTTGGCAGCATCAGTTCGGTCATCGATTTTAGCAGTACGGTGGTTAGAGACATCGATTCGCCGGTGGTCATCAAAGCCACTATTACAACAATCGGTCCACCGATGATGGCGATACAATGGTTGAAGACACCAATCCGGTGGGCGGTCACCAAAGCCACTATTTTGGTAGTTTGGGCATCGGTAGCGTTCATCGAAGCCACAATTTTAACAATCCACCCACCGGTGGGTCACTATTTGGTAATACGGTGGGTGGCAAGACCAATTCGATGACGTTTGTCAGAGCCATTATTTTGGCGGTTTGGCCATTAGATCTCCACCACAAGTGACTCCATTAGCCGAGCCATCAGTGTTGGTAGTTTACTTAAAATATAAGTTTAAATTAAAAAAATATAACCATTAGGGAAAATAATAAAAATTGATAAAGAATAAATATTTTATTAAAATATCTTGTAAAATAGATAAACTGATATAAGTGTTTTGTAAAAGTGATGGTATAAAATATAAAAAATAAGTTTTTTGTGTAAAACAAATGGAATTTTTTAGACATACTGATGCGGTTGCTCTTATTGTAACAATTGTGCATAAATGCACAATTTTACACCCACTGATGTGGGTTTTTTTTTTTTTTTTTGGGACCAAAATGTGTAAAAGGAGTAACTTTTTATACTTTGCAAAACTTTACACAAACTGATGGTTGCTCTAATAGTATAAAAAAAAAAGCTAAAAACTGATTTAAGCTAAAACTTGTATTAGTTCCCAAATGCACTTTTATTGTTCATTTGGGAACAACTTATTTAGTTTTTTTTTTTTTTTGTTGAAAGTGTGTTAAAATATACTTGTATCTTGAAATTTTTTTGAAAAAGTGAAGAAATGCAAAAAAAAAAAAAAAATGTGAGGTTTTAAAAGACTGTACATAAAAACTAAAATCTAAAAGGTAAAAGTTGAAACTGATGCCAAACAAGTTCTTAAAGTAGTGAACGTCAACTTATGTTGGTGTGAAAATTTTTAGGGGAAAGAAGGAACAGGTAATGAACGCATGGCTGCTGACTAGAGGTAACCCATTTGTCATGTGTTCCAAGTAGGGGTGTTTGCAGTGCGGTGTGATTTTGGGCAATTTTTAGGATCTGTTTGAGATCTACTTATTTTTCCTGAAACTAAAAATTTTTTGCTAAAAATATTGTAGATAAAGGTAAAAGTTAGCTGAAATAGTATAGTAGGACCCATGAATAGAAGCAAAAAGTGTAGTGGAGTTCATAAATAGTAACAAAAATAAGCTGAATAATAAAATAAGTTGGCAAAAAATAAGCTATCCATATTCCAAACGCAACCTTAGCACCATGCTTTGAACTATTAAGATGCGGTTTGAAGCTAGTATATATTTCAAATTTTGGGTTTTTTCTGTCCAGCTTAAAACTGATTTTTCTCTTTGTTTTGGGTCAAGTTTTAAACTATTAAACTAACTTTTCTTTATTTTAGACTGGCTTTTCTAATCAACACTTGCTAGAGTTATTAATTTTTTTTTTTTTTTTTACAACTAGGGTTATTAAATTATTAACAATATATTTAACATTAAAAAAAAATTAATATATTGTGAGGATGCGGTGCGTTGTGGTTTTCATTATAAAACCACAAATTAAATTGAAGCATGCGGTGCAGTGCACTGTTACTTGTGGTACGGTATAGTTATGCCATTTTGTTAGTGATTTTGGTGCGATTTTTACGATTTATATAGTTTGGTAAACATTCCTAGTTCCAAGCTAACACATAAACCAATGGCATGATTAAAAATTTAGAATTTTATTATTATTATTATTATTTTAAAAATCACTCCTCTACATGTCAAACCACTATTTCCCCCGTAGGCTTCAAACTTCAAAGTGCCCATATTACTATTAGGCCATGGGTTAAAAAAGATTTGAGTCATAACTTAGCGGGCCTGGTGCACTTGAAACATATATGTCTGTTAAAAAAAAAAAAAAAAAAAAAAAAAGAACCCGGCCCACAAATTAAAAGTAGCTAGATTTGAAGTCGTTAATATTTCAATTAAACGGTCCAGAACTCCAGATCATACCCAAAGACACTTGGAAATTCCTAGGTACCAGAGGAACCGGGTTCTAGCTGTTTTTGGTGTTTTTTTTTGGTTTGGTCTCTCACTTTCCCTCTCCTTTCTTATTTCGGTTCTCTCTCTCTCGCTCTCGCTCTCTAAACTCCCAAAATCAAAACCCCTGGCTCTGAAATACAATAATCAACACCATGAACGCACCCATAATCGGTGAGTCCCCACTCTCTCTCTAAAATATTTTTGATTTTGGCCTGAAATTTAGTCTTGAAATTATAATAATTTTTTTTTTTTGAATACATGTGTTTTTTGTGTAAAGATCCACTGCAAGGAGATTTTCCGGAGGTAATAGAAGAGTATTTGGAACATGGGGTCATGAAGTGCATTGCTTTCAATCGCCGTGGCACCCTTCTTGCTGGTATTCTTTTTTTTTTTTTTTTTTTCCACAAACTTTACCACTTACTACTTGTTTTTTTTGTTCCTAACTTGTTTGATTGTTTATTATTTTCATTGCAAATTTTGAATTTTGATAATGGGTGCTACTAAAATTGTGATTTTGGTTACCTTGAGGAGAGTTGTGTTGTTTATGTTTCTGGGTATATCTATTTTCTTCTCCAAGTTGAACTGAAGAATGTCTTTTAGTTTCGTTAGCTGCATTGCAAGTTTTTGCTTATGTTGTTTTGTTGGGTTTCTTGTCTTGGGTAACAAATTGTTGGGGAAGTTTGTAATTAATTAGCAGGAACCCCTTGTTTAAATTTCGTATGCACCCAGATCTTTAAACAAAGTGTGAAAGCAAATTCTGTAGTTTTTTTTTTTTTTTTTTGGAACATAACAAAGGGAGCTAAAATGGCACGGGCTTCCCTCGTAAGAGCTAGGTGGAGGGTGAGTTCGTGTGTTCTAGACTCACTAGTGCATCAGGAACAGTGCAACTTAACAGTGAAAAGAAAAAAAAATTCATTGTTTGGTAGCATTGGTGGTCACTGTTATGTAAGATTAAAGGGATGGCACAACTGTGCGGTGGTAAATATACTCACTTTAAAAGAAAAACCAAATGCATTGCATGCACTTAACTTGTGTGCCTATAAAAATTAAGGTTGGTGCCTGGTAAGAAAAAATTGAATAAATTAGTTATTGCAATATTCTTGAGAGGTATTATAAGTTCTTTACTGCTCATGTTGACACTGGTTTGATTGACCAGCTGGTTGCTCTGATGGAAACTGTGTTATCTGGGATTTCGAAACTAGGGGCATTGCTAAAGAGCTCCGCGACAAAGAGTGTAATGCTGCCATAACAAGCGTCTGTTGGTCCAAGTATGGTCACCGTATTCTTGTATCTGCTGCTGACAAGTCGTTGACGCTTTGGGATGTTGTTAGTGGTGAAAGGATTACACGTACAACTTTGCAGCAAACCCCTTTACAAGCTCGTCTACATCCTGGTTCCTCTACTCCATCTCTCTGCCTGGCATGCCCCCTCTCATCTGCTCCCATGATAGTTGACTTGACCACTGGAAACACAACTGTGCTGCCAGTTTCAGTCCCTGACGCGGGCAACGGACTTGTCCCTGCATCACGCAACAAATTCTCAGATGGAACTCCTCCATTCACTCCAACTGCTGCTTGCTTTAACAAGTATGGGGACCTTGTTTATGTAGGGAACTCCAAAGGGGAAATTCTGATAATAGATTACAAAACCATTCAAGTGCATGCCATGGTTCCTGTTACTGGGGGTGCTGTGATCAAGAACATAGTATTCAGCAGAAATGGGCAGTATCTGCTTACAAATTCGAATGATCGGACGCTTAGGATCTATGAAAACCTTTTGCCCTTGAAAGATGGGCGTAGAGCTCTTGATGACTTAGAGGAGACCCATAAAGAGCTAAATGGTGTTGAGAAGTTGAAGGCGGTTGGATCAAAGTGCTTAACACTTTTCCGGGACTTTCAAGATTCTGTCACAAAGGTGCACTGGAAAGCACCTTGCTTTAGTGGTGATGGTGAGTGGGTAGTTGGTGGTTGTGCAAGCAAAGGAGAGCACAAGATTTATATATGGGATAGGGCTGGGCATCTTGTGAAAATCCTTGAAGGTCCAAAGGAAGCCTTGATTGACTTAGCATGGCATCCTGTTCACCCCATTGTTGTCTCTGTTTCCCTGACTGGCTTGGTTTATATTTGGGCTAAAGATTATACCGAGAACTGGAGTGCATTTGCTCCTGATTTCAAAGAGCTAGAGGAAAATGAGGAGTATGTAGAACGTGAAGATGAATTTGATCTGGTGCCTGAAACTGAAAAGGTGAGAGGCATTTAACCTGATAAGCAGATTATTTGTTCATTCTTTATCTCTAAAATAAATATATGCGTGCTTGCAGGTAAAAGACTCAGATGTTAATGAAGATGATGAAGTTGATATAGTGACATTGGAGAAGGATTCGGCTTTCAGTGATTCAGATATGTCCCAAGACGAATTGTGCTTCTTGCCAGCCATTCCTTCTCCTGATGTTCCTGAGCAGCAAGAAAAGGGCGTAGAAAGCTCGTCAAAGTTGGTGGACAGTAATCATTCTGGATCCCCTCTTTCAGAAGAGGCTGGACCAAATGGACGTGCAACAAACCATGCATCTAGCCCTCTTGAAGGTAAAATTATGTCTTGTTTATATATTTTTCCAAGTTATAACATACCTTGAGTTGACCTTTACTAGGAACAACTGAACAAGTATTCCAGCAAGCTTTAGAAGTGAAGTTTGGATGTGTCTTTGCTTCATATCTCATATCCAAAGTCTGGGTTCAAAAACTCCCACATTGAGTTTGAAAACCTCAATTTCGCATCTACCTTTGTCTTGCACCTAAAAATTGTAGCCATAGTAATACATTACAAAGGAAAAAATGGGTGGCTCTGACAGTAATAGTTCCATTTTTAGCTTTTTAACCTCATGAAATATATATTAAACACCTCTATAACCTGCCTTACCTTGTCACTGCCTAAGCAAAAACCTAGTACAGAACATAAGTTCTTAAATTTGTTTATTTGAAACAAGTTTCTTTAGTCCCACCCCATCCCTAAATAACAGGAAAAGTATTATGTGAAAAATTGTTAGGACCTTATTAGTACCTGTTACCCCTTTCCTTTCTCCCTTTGAACAGTGTCCTTCTGTAGACCTTGTGTACTTGGGTTCCACCCCCTTGTTTTTGGTGCTTCTAGTGATATTTTTTACAAAAAGGGGAAAAAAAAAAAACAGAAAAAAATGGTTAGATCCTATAAGAAAAACTATTAAGTAAAGATAAAAATCGTTCTAATTAAAGCGTTACTTGAACTATGATCAGCCATTAAATATTGAGCTGGATATGAAATTCAATTGATTTTTGTGCTTGAAATGGTTGAGAATCAGATTTGTTGGGTGAGAAAGCATTGTCGTAAATGTTCTGAAAGTGATGCTTGATGTGCGTGTGTGTGTGTTTTTTTTTAATCTCAAAACCAGCAGTCCCAATTGATTTTCATGTCCTATGCTAGAACTTTTCTTTTACATAATCTAGTGCCACTAAACATTTGAGAGAGTGGAACTTCTTACATTTAGTTTTTATAGCATTAAAGACAATAATTGAACTTTTTGCTGGGGAATTACAGAATGCTATCAAGGCATAATAATCTAATCGAAAAAATTAGATTTTTTTTAATTGTACAAGATGTAAAGTTGTAAACATAACCTTTTTTGGGAGAAGTTGGGGGTTTTGGGGGGGGAGGGGGGTTGAAGTTAAGGTTTGAAAAACCAAAATTTACTTAATCTCATATGCTTGTAAATAGAATGGAATTTCTTCTTAAGCTCAATGTTCTGTGTGAGATTCCTTCAAATGAGGCACTGACTCATGCTGTTATAGATAATTCTATTGCAGATGATGCAGGAGGATCACGCATGAAAAGGAAGCGGAAGCCTTCAGAGAAAATTTTGGAATTGCAGGCAGAGAAGGTCAAGAAACCCTTGAAGCCTTCTGGTAGATTGTCAAAAGTTAAAAATAAATCTGTGGCTGATCTGGATAACGGTAATGGTTTTCTTGGGGATGATGTTTCTGATTAGTACAATTAGATATTGAATCTTATATATTTTTCTATCTGTATTTCTGTAATCTCTTTTTCCTGTGGACAACTTAGAGGCTTAGGTTTTTTTGCCCCTTCTTTTTTTAAATTTGTGGTTGGCCTGGTGAAATATGTATATTTTCTTGGATTCATGCCCCATCAAGTTAACGTATGGCTAAATTATGAAAGAGAAGGGTTCGGATACTACTTCTTAGTTTTGGTAGCATGATTTAGCAATGTTAAAGGTAGGTGTTACAGAGATTCTCCACATGTTTGCATCTTCTGATCAGTAAAACTTTGGGTCTTTGCCAAACTGGTTGTTATGATTTAGCAATAGTAAAGCAAGAAATTACAGAAAATTTTCCTAACTGGTTGTTAATAATAGGTTTGCGTCTTTGCCAAGAGCCTTTGTAGCTCAATGACATTGTTAGTTTTCTTTTATGAGAAGAACTAGGTTTAAATTCTTTATTGTAATTATCGAAAAATAGTAGGTTTGTGTCTTTAGACCTATTAAAGACCTATTGTATCTAATAAGAAATCTCCGCAAGTTTGGAAAAATATTATGACTTTGAGTGTCTGTAGGCTTATTGTGCCTAATACCAAGTTGTATATTTCACGTGTATAAGTGGCCTTTTCCGGCTTTGTTATTGGCTGTTTTGATTATACTCCATCTACAGCAGAAGACAACAGTAACTTGTACATTTGAGAACTGGTAGACAACCAGTGGCTTCAACTAAAGCAGCCAGAGTTTGAGCAAGTATGAATTTGGGTGCAGGTCTAATATGGACCAAGAGATCTTGTTTCTCTATTTATGCCACCCAACCTGCAACTGCATACAACACACTTCAACTGCACAGAACCATCCACTTTAACTGCATAGAACCATCCACTGTGACTTGGTAAATGGAGGCCTAAATCGATGATAAAGTTTGGAGTTTGGACGAAATAGATTGATCACTTTTCAGGGCGTTGGTAAAATAAAGTGCTCTTATTAAAGTTTGAATAAGCATTCATTTTTAGTATTTGAATGGCCTTCTCAGACAAGGCAACAAGGGCTTAACCCTTGAGCCGCGTTATTTTGGTTTTCCCAAAGCCTTGCCACAGCATTATCAATAATAATGGAGTGTACTTAGTAGTTTAAATGATAAGAGCAAAAAAAGTAAATAAGTTTTCAACAGAAAATTGCATCTAATGGAATATGGAGTTAGTACTTTTTCCTTAATTAGGTTTTAATTGTACAATTGATGTCAATAAGTGAGAAAAGATAATAGGTGAAACTACAACGTTGGTCTTTCAAATTTATCTTGAGAGTACAATTGGTTCCTCAAGTTTAAAAAATGAGTTGTATTAGTTATTTTACTAACTGCCGTTAATGGTGTTATGTGACTAACAGAACAATGACTTGACTTTGTTTTTAATGATGTGACATTTTTTTATTTAAAAAATTACAATAATTAGTATAAACAAAGGCCATCCAAAATCACCCGAACGATGAGGAAAAAGATTAGATTGTATATTTGTATGCTGCCTAACTAATTTTGACACATGCATAATTTCAAAATAAAATATTGATATATCATTCAGACACAAGAGCAATGGAACACAATCAAAGGTTTGACTTGGTTCTTGAACTCTCACTCACAGTCTTTAGTTTATCTTCTCATCAAAGTTGCATCTCTCAGTTATCGGTGATGGGAGTCAAATCAAAAGGTGGAGCTAGAACTCATTAACATCGCAATCCAGAGACTTGTTGAGGAGAGGAAAATCAAAGAAACCTCCAATACTGATGGCCGCGTCCAAGATGATGTTGTTGATGACCAGCTTCTCCCCTCGATGTTGCTCTCTTAGATTTTATTTGATTCCTTTTTAAAATCCCTAAAATGGGTTGCACAGCCACAAAGAGAGGAAAATAGCAATACTTGAAATGGGTTGGCCGGAGAGGAGAAGGGAGGTGGAGGGTAGTGGCTATGCGAGTATGACTAGGAAACAAAGTGGCTTATGGAGGATAATGCCGTCGCCATCATAGGGAGGTGGCGTTGTGTGGAGGAGGACAATGGATCTAGGGTTCAATCTATCACTCTCTCCCCCCCTCTCTCTCTTACCCATTTCAGATTGTGGACTTGGAGATTCAGATTTGATTTGGTTGATTTGGTTACTTGTTTGATTCGTGAGGGTTCTTATGTGTAAATTCAATTTTGTAATTTTTTAACAAAAAGAAATGCCACATCATTAAAAAAAAAAAGAAAGTCAGGTCATCATTCCTTTAGACATGTTAGCAACACCACTAATGGAATAATGACCTGACTTTTTATTTTATTTTATGATGTGGCATTTCTTTTTGTTAAAAAATTACAAATTGAATTTACACATAAGAACCCCTCACAAATCAAACAAGTAACCTGAATCAACCAAATCAAATCTGAATCTCCAAGTCCACAATCTGAAATGGGTAAGCTGTTAGCCACGTAAGCAACACCACTAACGGAAGTTAACAGAAAGACTTATATCACTTATTATGAAAACTTGAAAGACTAATTGTGCTCAGTTGAAACTTGAGAGACCAATTGTGCACATAACATAAACTTGAGGGTTTAATAGTGTAGTTTCGCCAAGATAATATCAAACTGTTAGTCATTAGTATAGGATCTATGGAAGAATATTTTAAGTTAATTTTTTAATATGGTTTTATTTTGAAATTTGAACTACTTGTTTAATAAATTTTATTGTGAAAAATCTGTGGATGAATTGAAACATGTTGATATTGAGAAAGTTGAGGAAGACGTGGCCAGAATTTCAGCTTACTTTGATTTCATGAAAGAGCATCTTAAAATATTTCAGAAAACTGAATAAGAAATAAAACGAGGAAAAAAGAAAGTGCATACACAACACAAATGACCGAAAGATAATATATATCTTTGGAACAATTCTGAATGCTTTTCTTATTTATTTTTCAGATAGTACACTTTTCAATGCTTATACACAGGGTATTTATAGAGTTGCCTTAACTCCCATATTTTGGGATTTGGTTGGCAATTCGCAATCATGCGTGTTTGAATTGTATCGACTCGTAAGTATTCAAACATATAGATTGACACAGATATGATGTGTATTAACCTTAGTAAGATTCCTTTATCCTAACATGATTTGTTTATTAAATAGGTTGACATGACAAAACTTGCACAACTTGTTTAATAAACAAGTTGTGCTATGGTTCACATGATCTATTTGATAAATAAGTCATTTAGTTAGGTTGATAAGTTTACCTAACATGAATAACTTGTTAGCAATTCTCATATTTTATAGAATGTAGAAGTATACAAATTGTAAGGGTTATATTTGCAAATTGGCATATCCCGAGAAAAAATGCACTTCACTTGTATTTGAGTCTTAGGTTCTAATATGTTCATGAAGATCATTTAGTGTTCAACAAGATGTATTATGAAGACATAAGAATTCTCAAGAATCAGTACAAGAAAAGTTAAAACTATGGATCTCAACACCTAATCGATACCTGTTGATCTATTAAAATTTAATGAACCTCGATGCCTAGCTTGATACCTCTTGATCTATCAAGCCACAAGAAAATTGAAATCCAAGATCTGTTTTTGGCCCATGATGACAAGGCTTTCCTAGGGTTTTGTGTACTAGGGTTTCAAAGCCTATAAAAGCTATATTTTACAGTTGTCATCATACATACAGAGAGATATACAAAGATACACTCTTAACAGAAGTTGCTATGACTTTTTGAGCGCCTTAATGTGTTGTAACAAGCTGCTTCTACATCTCCAAGCGTGGATTGAAGAACTTTGCCAAAGCTACAACAATCAAGTTGTTGTGGCGTTAGTCACGAATTGAGATTCGTACAAAGGAGAAGTCTCTATAAGGACAAGTCCAATTGGGTATTAATGGTGATATTGGTATAGGTTAGTAGGTTTTGTTGTAGGTATGTACTTTGAGATAATTTGGTTGGGGTAAGATTCCTTTACTTGTAACCGCTTGAGTCTTGATTGGTGGATTCTTTGGGAGTGGTGACTTGAAATTCACTCGATTGGGGGGGGGGGGGGGGGAGGGGTTTGCATGTGAGGTTTTTCTCCATCGTGATCAAAACATTATGTCAAACTTATCTTCCATTGCTCTTTAATTTGGTTTAGTGATTTGATTGTGCCCTAATATGATTTGCATGTAATATTGACTAATTAATCAATTTGGGTAATTAATAATTAATCAACTTGGATAATTGGATTAATTAACTAGGGTCAATTTATAAGCCATCATAAATATATTCCAAACATAATCACCAATAATTAAAATATAATTATAATCATAAATTGGATAAATTGGTAAAATTGACATTTAGTTAAATAGATTAAATTGGTTTGAACAGGTTCCATGTGTCAAATTCGTATCGACATATTTATTAAACAAGTCAATTTGTGTTGACTTAAATCTAATACGAACCTTCTTTCAAAAAAAAAAAAAAAAAAAAAAAAAAAAAATCTAATACGAACCTATTGAGTCTAAACCTTAACTTGCTAACTTCTTGTTGTATTTACAAGTTGTGTCAAATATCGTCACCCCAAACTATTAGGGGTAACTTAACCAATTCTATTACAATTGGTTGGAATATAATGGCACAACTGTACCAACTAATTTGTACAATTGCATTATCCCATTATCTTTTTCATTAGTCACCGTTCGGTACTTCACTAATGGATAAAAAAAATAAAAACGAAAATTAGCATCTATAAACATAAAACTATAATAAATCCATTATTTTTCTTGCGAACATGGCAAACTATCACTCTCACCATTTCACATATTATTTAGATGACTTGATAATCACATAATTATTGTGTCGTATTTTCTAACTAAATGATTTTTTCTTTTTATCACAAACTTGTTATGTTGTACTCATTATTTTTATTTTTATTTTTTGTGCTCATGTACTCTGATAGTTACCTCTTAGTTAATATTATTAATTAAGTGGTATAATTTCGAAATAAAAAGTCATTTTCCTCTTTCTTGTAATTTTACCTTTCAGAATCAATTAATGCACATTTAAACATGTGTTTTCCTCTAATTTATTTAGTTTTTGCCTATATATTCTCCCAGTGGCTTTCCCTTTGGCATTCAAGCCTTCAAAATTTGGTCTAGGTTTAATTGTTGCTTTGATCTCACTGTTTTCTGGGACAATGGCTAGCAGTTCCTTGCAACAACAGATTGCCTCCATGAGGCAATCCTTGTTTGATGAGGTTTTTATCTTCTTTAGTTTTTAATTGAAGAAACATTTGTAATAGTTTTTACTTCATTTTCAATATTCCATTACCATGCATAAAAATTATTTGAATGTCAAGTCCTCCTTTTCCCCTAGAAGATCACTGCTAAAATTTCTATGGGAGAATATTTTTATTAATAAAGAAAAATGAGTGGTAAAATAAAACTTAATCATGCACTTCACATCTTATCTAAGACATATTATATGTTGAATATTCTAGTTATCAACAAAATTTATGGTGGAAATGTGAAATCGTTCCAAGGAAAAATCCCAATGTTTTTCATAAACTTTTCAATAAGAAACTTGAAATTTGGTGCAGATATTAACATATAGTACTAACTAATAAAATCCCAATGTTTTGCATAAACCTTTCAACAAGAAACTTGAAATTTGATGCAGATAATAACATATTTTACTAACTTAATGTTTTGCAGGGAATCCTAGATCGTCAACACTTCATTCAAGTGGAGTATTTGGAGGATGGGGGCGACCCAAACTTTGTTAAGGACTATATAGGTGTATATCTCAGTGACTCACTGAAAAATCTCAATGCCATAGAACAAGCACTGTGAGTGGCATAGTAAATAAAATTTCTTGTGATGTTTTTCCATTTAGTTTAAATCCACATTCGTTAGTTAATTTCTTTTCTGAGTAAATTTTGTGAAATTTTAATAAACAATAATATAAGAACAAGGAGAACAGTAATAGTACGTATCACCTTAAAATTCTAAACTTACACTCCGTGATTGGATTCATTAAGATTAAATAATATTCAGCTATATTTGTTTATATAGTGAGGCTAAATCCCTTGATGTCGTTGAACTGGAAAAATGTCTTGAACTGTTGAAGGACGACTGCCTCAAGTAAGAATAACACTTCTTTTTAGGATTATTAAGACTGCTTACTATAATCTTTCTCAGACCCCACAAAAAATTAATGGAAACTTTATGCATTGGATACGACATTTTGTTTTTTACACTAATATGATTTTGTGCATTGGACGCGATCTCTATTTTGTTATTATTTCCAGCATTGGTGATCAAAAGGTCGCTGATGAAGTCGAGAAAATGCTGCAATGTTGCAAGGGAGCTGACATGGAAGGGTAAGTTCATTTATACCTACTTGAATCCTTTTCCTCAAGTCATAATAAAATTGCAGTATTAGATATAAAATTATATATGTTAATATTTTGTTATTATCTATGATTTCAGACTAGAAGCTAATAGTTAATCACTACTATGTTGAAGTTTGATATCGAAGTAACACTTTCACGTATGCCATTAACAATAGTAGGATTGAGATAGGTTTTACAATTTACAAATGAGCTTAGACTATTATATGAAATATCTCATAGAAAATTATTGGGAGAATGCTACTACCATTGTTAGTAGTTTACGTCGTTATTTCATCAACACATTAAATTTGGAGTCCACATTCATTGGTACAAGTGTTAAACCATTTTTAGCATATTTATTGACTTATCAATAACTATGAGCAGAGCTAGGACTGCACTTCCTACTGTGAAACAAGAGTATAACACTCTTGAGGAACAAACTGGAAGCTTATCATGAGGTCTCTCTCTCTCTCTCTCACACACACACAAACACAATTAATTCTCTTGCTTGTGGTCAGGATAAATGAGTGACATGTGGATTTGATTTCCATCAATTCTACAGCTACTTGAACAAAGGGCTGCAATGGCACCTAAAGCTCCAAGCAAACGGAAACTACATAGCCTAAGTGGGAATAAATGGTACGTGGTGGATTAGCAGATCATTCACCATTTCAATAATGCTAGTACTTGATTAATAATAACAAATATATTGCAGGCATTTTGCCTTCATTACTCAAATATATAGTAGTAAATAATATATAGGTGTTTTACCTATGTGCATGAGTTTGTTGCCTCTACGTTTCTTGTTTGTCTAGAACTAGTTTGTTCTTGGTGTACCATGGATGGATACCAGTTCCTTCGTCAAGTTTGTTTGTAATAAAGGTTACCTATTTCAGGAAACCCTTCTACGTTGCTTTTAAATGTGAATCCAATTTATGTAATGTTATTATCCTTATTTAGGTGCAGTTTGTATGAACTCTAGTAATCAACTAACTTGATTGAGGCATGGACCAAGTCACTCTTTTGAGACAAATTGTGCCGTCTATAGTATATCCGATATAGAGCTATAAATAATTTCTGTACGTTATCTCTAAGATACAACAGCTTAGTCACGTTTGCTGATTATCCTTGCGAGCTTACACTACTCGTAGGATATAAGTTTTTTATATAATACTTTCTTTTCCTAGAAAATTTAGTAAAAGATAAAATATATTTTGTGAGTAGTAAGAAGCAGTAGATAGTGAGTGTTTAGAACAATAATAAAATTGTTTTTGAAAGTTTGTAGCTTTGTAATCCAAATATAATGCAATGATTTTTCAAATTTTATTTCTTTCTAAATATATAGAGCCGGACATGTAACTTGTCCTTAGCCAAAGAATCAAAAACTTAAAAGGTGAAAACTATTGAATTAAACAGAAAATCAATAGCTTTCTTTCTATATATATATATATATATATAATATAAACCGGACATCAAATTGTCTTTGCCAAATCTATACGTTGAGAACAAAATAATGGCGTCATAATGCTATTGAAAACAAATCAATAACCCATAACTGACTGAACTTTATTACAAATCCATTTAGAAAGCTTCAGAATATATATTACAAATATTGCTAGCTGTTTTGACTTTCCATCAAACCAAATAGTAAATACTTGTATAAATGGTAACTTGTTATAATATATAATAATTCAAAAATAGCTTGTATACTTAATTTGCTAACAAAACTTTCCAAATATGACGTTAACATATTATATTCAAATAAAAATATTTGAATGCAAAATGTTTATAATGGAAAGTATATATTTGTAATAAACCAAATATGTTGGCAAAGTTAGTATTAGCATCACATTAATGTTCATAAATTTTCTAATTAAAACCATTGACATTAGTTATTCAAATTCTGAATTATATTTGAATTTAAAAATTTAGCAATCAACGTATTTGTCATTAAGGGATAATTGATTTCCTCAATTCACATAAATGAGTATTAAATTAAATTATGGTATTTTTATAAAAATATCCAACAATCCCCTACTTATTTTTATAAAAAATAAATAGGTAAATATATATAAGAAATTCTTTTTTGGGTTAAGTAGAGCATTATGTATAATGAGAGTGCCAATGACTTGAACCTTCATTTAGTGTTTCAGTAACATTGTTCCAAAGTTAATAGTGATCTAAGTCTTGAACTATAACTTTTTGTGTGGAAACAAAACATTACATCACACACATAATATTCTAGTACTCTACTATGAGCTTCTAAGCCAACACATTACAGCCTTGTGCTTAATCCTAGCATTCATGAGCTATTTAGAGAACTAGCCCTATTCTCAAAGAAAGCGGCCTCACTTCCAGACTCACTTAGATGTGGCTATCAAGGATGTTCTTGTAACTCTAACATCCCACTCATAAGAGCTATAGTCCTCATTAAGAGTTTTTTAATAAATAAAAACTTATCCTATATAACGTTACAAGATACATGCACGCACAACATAGGGAGGGACATGAGTACTAGTACTCATACATATATTTAGTGTATGTTAATCAAACTACTCTATGATTAGTTTTCCCTTTGAACCTAGTTCTTGGGATCTCCAACTAGCATCACTATATCCTTCAAGAACAGTAGGATATCTTTGATATAGCAAACAATAGTGTGTAGTTCTTTTTAAATATCTCATTAATTGAGTAATGACATTCTAATGCTCAAAATTAGGTTTGCTTTGCAGGTTCATGGTGGTGGGGATGGGTTCGACTTCTCCTCTGCTTTTGATCCCTCTTGGATTTAGATTAAGGTTTGGTGGGTGGGTTTAACGGATTAACAACAAGATTGAATTTTGAAGCTATGATGGTGGTGCTGGTGGCGGGTTTTGGTTGATTTTGTTGGTTGATTTTTTGCACGTGGTGGCTTCTTATGATACTCGGCGGTGGTTGATCATGGTTTGGATTGGCAGGTTTTGGTTGATTTTGTGGGTTTGATGGTTTGTTGTGATGTTTGGCGGTGCTGTGGTGGTGGTTCGGTGGATTTGGTATAGGCTTTTTGGCTAGTTCTCAGTGGTTTGCCGTGTGAATGGTGGTGGGTCTTGGTGTTTTGTTGAGTCTATGGCGGTGGGTCTTGGTGTTTTGGCTAGGTTTGTAGTATGTAGTGGTTTAGTTTTTTTTTTTTTTTTTTTTTTTGTGGGGGGGGGGTTGTGGGTGATGTTGGCGGGTAGTAGTGGGTAAGAGTTGTTGGGTAGAATAGAGAGATGGGAGAGAAGAGAGAAAAATAGATTTTTTTTTATATAATATTATTTGATTGTGTAATTTATATTTTTTTTATTGAAATATATGTAAAAATAGAAACTGGAATATAGGGTGAGTTGTAAAATAAGATAATAAAATAGTGTTTGAGGATGTAAAATATGTGTTTTTTTACATTCTCTTGTTGACACCCCATTTTGCAACCCGCATTTAACCTCACATGGAGGGTAAAATGGTACTTTCACTTTTAAAATATGCATCTTGATTCTAGCCATTAGATTATTGGACTTATTTCACCAAAATGATCTTGATGTTGTAACGATCAAATCGACTGGTCATAAGCCCTAATCGGACCATTAGATTGAAAGTTATCATCAAATCAAGTTTTAATGGCTAAGATGTACTATCACAAATTGAGTCCGACTATATGTGATTATGAACAATTGATTTCAATTGGTTATGGGTGTAATCAATTTGAGAACAATGATGTGTCATAATTTAATTGGTTAGGACTACATTTTATGGTGAGGTTGCATACATCTAATTAATTAGATAGTTAAACATTAATTATTCAATGAGTAATTTGTGTAATTATCTTTTAATTAGAGTAAATTGGGAACCAATTAATTCTGAAATGGGAGTGATTGGAGCCATTTAATGTTAATTGGGAGCTAATTTGGGACCTATTAACATTAATTGTGCTGAAACCATTTTCTAATAAATGACCTCTACTCACTATTTCATCAATATCTCTCGGAATATTTTGAATCTGTGAATGAGATTAATTTTCTCAGAAACTAGACATCCGGGGCTTCAATTTGAGCATAAGAACGAGACAATTCCGATCAGAATTGGGTCAGATATGATTTTTCGAAGTTAGCTCTACAAGCTGTTACAGCAGCTACGGGAAAACCGAATTTTGGCTTGCTCCCCACTCCCACCAATCTCCCCATTTAATGCACCAGATTTTCCCCAAGGCTAAAATGAGGTCTAGGTTCATAATTCTTGTCAACTCTCATTAAATGGCCTTCCATTCATATTCCCTCCACTACCACTATATAAACCCTCCCCCTCCTTCATTCCAAGAGACCAAAAAATCCCCTCTCTTCTCCTCTCTTGAGTTCTAGTGAAGTAGAGTAGTCTTGTCATATCTTGGTCTTCCTGAGACTCAAGGTATTGAGTGAGACTCACTCTCCCTCTCCTAGTTCTTCTTCTTTCCTCCACCCTTAGGACCTCCACCAAGAATCTCCTCCTCTACCGTATGGATCTTGCATGAAGGTATAATCTTTTTCCCTAACTTGTTTTTTTTTTGTATTGCCATGATGAGAATTTAAGAATAAAAGTATGATAGTAATTATTTGAATCCTCTTGAATATGTTTGAATGTTTTTATGTGTTCTTCACATATTCTTGGTTGTTCATCACATGTTTATGCATATCACTAGTTTTGATCTTAAATTTACATCAAAAATATGAAAAACATGTTTGTTTCATAATTCTTTCAAATCCTTGAATCTAGGTTATCACCATCCACACACATTCACTAGAATTTTATTTTTCAATCCAAATGCAATGTTCAATAAATTGAATTAGGGTTTGTCACATACACACACATTAAATTCAACATGTAAATTGATTGACATATTGGATGATATGATATGATTGTTGGCCATCATAGTCTAGAAGACCGGTTTCACCGGGCAAGGTGGGTGCCTAACACCTTCCCACCTTGTAACATAGCCTCCGAACTTAGATCAAGGGTTAGTAGATCAAATGCTTATCCTTGTAATTTTCAATTTCTAGATTGTAACTAGGAAACAAAGCCATGTACTTTATCTTAGATTGTATCTAGGACCAAAGCCATGTAATTTTCCTATGATCAATGTAAATTCAAATTTCAAATTAATAAAATGAGGAATTTTTCAACTATGGTTTTCTTATTTTTCCAACAATTAAATAAGTGGCGACTCCATTGTAAAATCCTTAATCTAAAGGGGAAAATATAACTAGTCGAACCTCCATTTTGAGAGGCAATAACACGACTCCACCCATTCACATGGGTTTGGCCCAACATTTCATTAAAACGGGCCGGGGGCGCGGTCTCTCACAGTGGCGACTCCACTGGGGATATTGAGGGCTAGGCTTCAATTAGGTTATGGTGGCCAACCATGTCATTGTTTGTTTATTGCTTTTTGTATATAATATGTCTAATATGTCATTATATTGCATGTCATGCATCATTTGCTTGAATGAAATTTATTTTATTTGTGTGCTAGCCCGGAAGCCCGGTAGTATTAGCCGTGGATTGTGGTCTTCCTGAGACTCACATACCCAGCGGTGAACCTACCACCCACCGCGACAAGGATCATCATGGTTATGCCATGGTGGTTCATAGGGACAAACTGTACCGTTCGGACCAACGCGACGCTCCTGGCGTCACAAGTTGGGAGGTATGACGTCCTAACTTGTGGGGACCTTTAACCTACCTTCTACCCATGTTGTAATGACTCATAGAACCTACCTTTAGGTTGGTCCATGTAAGTTGCATTGCATTATGCATTTGTTTGGCCATTGTTTGAACCATGATGAGCCCAGGTCCAACGCTTGAGCCCATCATCCTTGTTTGAACCTTGTATGCTATGAATGAGCTCAAGCCCAAAGGCTTGTGATTGAACTCTACTTGGTATGGAAACCGAAAATTGTTTCTTGAATCATTCTAAGCCCAATACTTGAGCCTATTGGAGGTGTATACGCATGATTAACATCAAAAGCCAAAAGCTCACAAGATGCATGCATTTCAAGTGCAAGCCCAAGCCATTTCAAGCAAATATCAAAAGATCATAATCAAGGTTCAAGCCTTCCAAGTGCAAGCCCAAGCCATTTCATCATAATCAAGGTTCAAGCACACCAAGCCTCAAGCATCCTAAATGGACCAAGAAGAAGCAAGTGACCCAACTTTGTCTCACTCCACATTTGGTTTGCAACATCATGGTTAAGCTTAAAGTTTGTTTGTTTATTCCATGTTTCTATGTTTCTTTGAATTCTAAAAATCCATGAAGCATTTGATGTACTTTGTTCATGTATATATTTTAAAAAATTTCAAAAAAAATTCAAGATTTCCAAATCTTTCCCAAAAAAATAAAAATAAAAAAATTCAAATGAAAAAAGTCTTTGGACTAGGGGCATTAAGCCCTTAAGTCATTTAAAAAAAAAATAATTCTTTGAACTAGGGGCATTGGACTTCCTAGGCCCATTTTTTTTCTTTCTTTCAAAGATTTCAAGATTTTTTAAAGTCTTCTTTTCAAAATGGTACATGAGGATCCCTTGGACAAAACTTTTTCTGAATTAAGGTGTTTAAAGGCTTGAACAATCAACTGTACTGAGAAGGGATTGATTTCATTTGATCTGTGTAAACACTTTTGCTCAATTACTTTGAATAAAAGAAGAAATGGTCTTACAAGGCAATCAAAGAAAATCTATCCATCAGAAAATTCAAAAGGCTCATGCATTCATTCCAAATTTCTGAAAACTTTTGTGTCTCCAATAGAGCATTCATACTTTTTCTTTTAAGAGGAATTTATTAAAAGAGCTCAAGTCACTGTGCCTACAAGCAAGCATTACTAAGGATAGGAGGCCGTCTTTGGTAAAACAAGATTATACCTTAATACCTAGAATGATCATTATCCATTGCAAGCCTATTTGAGCCTTTAAACACTTAACCTCTTTTTCGCATGAACCCACTAAAATCTAAACCTAGGGTGGGAAAATTCAAAGTATGCATGCTTAAATCTCATGTTAAAGAGGAGTTTACCTTGAGCTTTGAAGCTAATTGATAAATCTCTCCTAGAGGACATGAAAGACAAGCAGAGAATTCATTAAGTTAAAGATAAGAGATCATCAAAGTAAAAGGAGTTTTCACTCAATCAAGGAAAGAGAAATGAAATTCCACAAATGTGAGAGAAAACAAAATGTGCATCAAGTTTGAAGAACCTAAAATTCATCATGCCAAGAAGAGTAGAAGGTTCATCCAAAAGAAAATTCATCAAAAAGGGAAAAGATTCATCAAGCACATAAAGGTGCAAGTGCATTGTGGCAAGAAAGAAGTTTAAAGAGTGCATCAAAATGATCGAAAATCATTAAGCTGAGAAATACAAGAAAGACAATAGTTCATTCAATCAAGAGATGAAAAATAGCAAAAAAAAAAAAAAAAAAAAAGAGCCCGCTAGGCTGAAAACCCAAAAGGGCAGTCTAGGCAAAAGTTGGGGCCAAAAAAAAAAAAAAAAGGAAAAAAAAAGCCCGCTAGGTTGAAAACCCAAAAGGGCAGTCTAGGCAAAAGCTAGGGCCAAAAAAAAAAAAAAAAAGAAAAAAAAAGGAGGAAGCCCGCTGGGCTGAAAACCCAAAAGGGCAGTCTAGGCAAAAGTTAGAGCCAAAGAAATGAAGAGGAAGAAAAGAAAAAAAATTAGAAAATCCTACCGAGTTGGAAACTTGAAGATGCAACCTAAAAAGAGAAGAATTTTACAAGATGAGAGTTTAGAGGAATAAGCATAAAAATGATTGTTGATACAAGTGACCAATGAAGACTAGTGAGAAGATGACAAAGAAGAAATGGTAAAACTCCTCCAATACTTGATTTTTGAGTAATGCATACTTGGGGGAAACAACATAGGGAATTTTGATCCTTTTATATCTTTCATTTCATAACCCAAACCCGGCCTACATTACAACTCATGAGTAAAGACCTCCTTGAAGTGTTGCTAGTTGTAGGCACATCTTAAGCTCTAATATTATTTTTCTCTTGAATTAAAAAGGAAAAATGCTTAAAATTGTCAACCCCCACAGAATGATATGTCTGAGGACAAAATTTCTCAAATTCTCAAATCCTCAAAATGACTCAAAGGAACTTCCAAATCTGGAGCATCCTCCTTATTTGCACCCAACAATGTGATTCATAAATATTGTCACATTTCATTTCTTGATTGCCTTTGGAGACTTAATCTGATGATGTTCAAAAGGATGAAGCAAATTTGATTACATGAGTTTAATGATCTTGATCCTTCCTAATCAAAGAGATTTGTTTGGTTCTTAAACACTATGATTTTCTAAAATGGTTGTTCAAAGGATCACATCTTGTTCCAAAAAAAAAAAAAATGAAAATTTGTTTTTCCAAAAAAAAAAAAAAATCATTCTTTTTCAAAATCCAGTTCTCTTGAACTACGTTTTGACCTGATCCTCTATGAGAGAGGTACGTAGGCAGCCTTTCAAAGGCCCGATCCCAATCATCCAAACAACCTTGTGAAGCAAAATCAAAATAATGTGACAAAATTGTTTGGGTGCATGTTAGGTTATGCCTATTTGTTTGCATTAAACATGTTTAAACTTGGAGTATTGGCCTATTTATATTGTGTGCAAGTTTCCACAATAATTGGTTTCTAACAAGCTAGAGAAAGAAAGTCTTTTTGCAGGAGCCAAAGATGGCGGACCATGATCTTCTTTCATGTACCCCAATAGTCACAACATCAAATAAATTCAGCTTCAATCTAAGCATGGAATATGCCCCAAACTAGGGGCATTGGGTAAGTACTTCCAATTCATTTCAATAAATAAATCCATTACTAATTGATATTATTTTTTTGTAGGAATTAAGAAAGGACTTATCCAGCGATCTGCATCAACTTCCAGCCAAAGTTAATTCATTCAAAGGATAGGTTTTTCAAAAAAAAAAAAAAAAAATTATCATGAATAAATCTTTATCACTTTTTGATAATGAAAAAAAATCCTCAAATCTCAAAAAAAAAAAAAAAAAAAAAAAAAAAAAGAGAGAATTTTCAAAAAGCCTTGGGACTAGGGGCATTGGGCTCGTACTTCTTAGGTTACCATAAAAAAAATTTACCAATCAAAATTTTCAATTCCTTCAAAAAAAAAAAAAAAAAAAAAATTCAAGATTTCCAAATTTTTCAAAAAAAAAAAAAAATCAACAAAAGCAAGATTTCAAAATTTTTCCAAAAAAAAAAAAAAAATCATTAAATTCTTCTTTAGGAACAAAAAGCTATGAACCTCTTCCACATTCTCTAGTGGTGCGACACCAAGTCAACTGTCTACCCTCGGCAATCATCAAAGCATGGAATATGTCCTAAACTAGGGGCATTCGCCAGGTATGATGAATTCTTTTCGATGAATAACTTTGTTACTAATTGAAAATATTTATTTTGCAGGTACTAGGGTAAAAGGCCCACACATATCGGCATAAGCCAAGATCCAAAAATCCTAGGTCTCTGAAAACATGAGCCAGGATCCAGAACCTTTGGTCCTCTGAAAACATGAGACAAAGCCCAAAGAATCTTAGGTCCTCTGAAAACATGAGCCAAGATCCAAGAATCCTAGGTCTCTGAAAACATGAGCCAGGATCCAGAACCTTTGGTCCTCTGAAAACATGAGCCAAAGCCCCCAAAAACCCTTGGTCCTCTGAAAACATGAGCCAAGATCCAAAAATCCTAGGTCTCTGAAAACATGAGCCAGGATCCAGAACCTTTGGTCCTCTGAAAACATGAGCCAAAGCCCCCAAAAACCCTTGGTCCTCTGAAAACATGAGCCAAGATCCAAAAATCCTAGGTCTCTGAAAACATGAGCCAGGATCCAGAACCTTTGGTCCTCTGAAAACATGAGCCAAAGCCTCCAAAAACCCTTGGTCCCCTGAAAACATGAGCCAAGATCCAAAAATCCTAGGTCTCTGAAAACATGAGCCAGGATCCAAAACCTTAGGTCCTCTGAAAACATGAGCCAAGATCCAAAAATTCTAGGTCTCTGAAAACATGAGCCAGGATCCAGAACTTTTGGTCCTCTGAAAACATGAGCCAAAGCATCCAAAAATCCTAGGTCTCTGAAAACATGAGCCAGGATCCAGAATCTTAGGTCCTCTAAAAACATGAGCCAAGATCCAAAAATCCTAGGTCTCTGAAAACATGAGCCATGATCCAGAACCTTTGGTCCTCTGAAAACGTGAGCCAAAGCCCAAAGAATCTTAGGTCCTCTGAAAACATGAGTCAAGATCCAAAAATCCTAGGTCTCTGAAAACATGAGCCAGGATCCAAAAATCCTAGGTCTCTGAAAACTTGAGCCAGGATCCAGACCCTTTGGTCCTCTGAAAACATGAGCCAAAGCCTCCAAAGAATCTTAGGTCCTCTGAAAACATGTGCCAGGATCCAGACCCTTTGGTCCTCTGAAAACATGAGCCAAAGCCACCAAAGAATCTTAGGTCCTCTGAAAACATGAGCCAAGATCCAAAAATCCTAGGTCTTTGAAAACATGAGCCAGGATCCTTGGTCTTCCATTTTTTTGACCTCAGGTAAGCATGTCTTGTACTTATTCAAAAAAAAAAAAAAAAAAATTTGCATGCATGAACTACGTTTGGACCTGATCCTCCCACTAAGAGGTACGTAGGCAATCTCCCTTGAGATTCGGTCCACATTTTGATCCATAACATGACCATCTACATTTCTATCTACATGCATCATACATTCACCATGGTTAAATTCTGATTGCAAAGTTAGGTGTCTCTTTCATACATTGACATTCGCTTTTCAAGCTCTGCCAATGAGGGGCATTCTGTTGACACCTCATTTTGCAACCCGCATTTAACCTCACATGGAGGGTAAAATGGTACTTTCACTTTTAAAATATGCATCTTGATTCTAGCCATTAGATTATTGGACTTATTTCACCAAAATGATCTTGATGTTGTAACGATCAAATCGACTGGTCATAAGCCCTAATCGGACCATTAGATTGAAAGTTATCATCAAATCAAGTTTTAATGGCTAAGATGTACTATCACAAATTGAGTCCGACTATATGTGATTATGAACAATTGATTTCAATTGGTTATGGGTGTAATCAATTTGAGAACAATGATGTGTCATAATTTAATTGGTTAGGACTACATTTTATGGTGAGGTTGCATACATCTAATTAATTAGATAGTTAAACATTAATTATTCAATGAGTAATTTGTGTAATTATCTTTTAATTAGAGTAAATTGGGAACCAATTAATTCTGAAATGGGAGTGATTGGAGCCATTTAATGTTAATTGGGAGCTAATTTGGGACCTATTAACATTAATTGTGCTGAAACCATTTTCTAATAAATGACCTCTACTCACTATTTCATCAATATCTCTCGGAATATTTTGAATCTGTGAATGAGATTAATTTTCTCAGAAACTAGACATCCGGGGCTTCAATTTGAGCATAAGAACGAGACAATTCCGATCAGAATTGGGTCAGATATGATTTTTCGAAGTTAGCTCTACAAGCTGTTACAGCAGCTACGGGAAAACCGAATTTTGGCTTGCTCCCCACTCCCACCAATCTCCCCATTTAATGCACCAGATTTTCCCCAAGGCTAAAATGAGGTCTAGGTTCATAATTCTTGTCAACTCTCATTAAATGGCCTTCCATTCATATTCCCTCCACTACCACTATATAAACCCTCCCCCTCCTTTATTCCAAGAGACCAAAAAATCCTCTCTCTTCTCCTCTCTTGAGTTCTAGTGAAGTAGAGTAGTCTTGTCATATCTTGGTCTTCCTGAGACTCAAGGTATTGAGTGAGACTCACTCTCCCTCTCCTAGTTCTTCTTCTTTCCTCCACCCTTAGGATCTCCACCAAGAATCTCCTCCTCTACCGTATGGATCTTGCATGAAGGTATAATCTTTTTCCCTAACTTGTTTTTTTTTTTTTGTATTGCCATGATGAGAATTTAAGAATAAAAGTATGATAGTAATTATTTGAATCCTCTTGAATATGTTTGAATGTTTTTATGTGTTCTTCACATATTCTTGGTTGTTCATCACATGTTTATGCATATCACTAGTTTTGATCTTAAATTTACATCAAAAATATGAAAAACATGTTTGTTTCATAATTCTTTCAAATCCTTGAATCTAGGTTATCACCATCCACACACATTCACTAGAATTTTATTTTTCAATCCAAATTCAATGTTCAATAAATTGAATTAGGGTTTGTCACATACACACACATTAAATTCAACATGTAAATTGATTGACATATTGGATGATATGATATGATTGTTGGCCATCATAGTCTAGAAGACCGGTTTCACCGGGCAAGGTGGGTGCCTAACACCTTCCCACCTTGTAACATAGCCTCCGAACTTAGATCAAGGGTTAGTAGATCAAATGCTTATCCTTGTAATTTTCAATTTCTAGATTGTAACTAGGAAACAAAGCCATGTACTTTATCTTAGATTGTATCTAGGACCAAAGCCATGTAATTTTCCTATGATCAATGTAAATTCAAATTTCAAATTAATAAAATGAGGAATTTTTCAACTATGGTTTTCTTATTTTTCCAACAATTAAATAAGTGGCGACTCCATTGTAAAATCCTTAATCTAAAGGGGAAAATATAACTAGTCGAACCTCCATTTTGAGAGGCAATAACACGACTCCACCCATTCACATGGGTTTGGCCCAACATTTCATTAAAACGGGCCGGGGGCGCGGTCTCTCACACCTCTATTGCTTGTGCTTTTATAGATCACCTAATCTCAACTGACAAAAAGAAAGAAAACAAAACTCATTATACAACTTGATAATTTGTACTAGCCAAACAAATAAAATGAGCTCCCTTTAGAAAAGCCAAAACAATTAACAAATAATTTATTCTTCCTTTTTGTGAATAACAAGGTGCAATGATATGACAACAAAATAATGGTGAAATAGTTGCTACGGTCCATCAAGTACTATGTGTAATAAGCCTAACACGTAATGATCAACTGCCAGACTTTTTCATGGTTGGAGAATTAAGGAGGGTAAGTTGGTAGAGCTTTTGTATTCTACATACTAAAAACCCATAGATAGACAATCTTAATCTCTTAGTCTCTACTTTAATAACCAAAAAACGTTTCCAATTTCAAACTTCTAAATTCTAAGAAGGACCATTGAAAGTATTTGTTGATTTCTTTTGTTTATAATTTGATAGTTGCAATAGAGAAGAGAGAATTTAAACCCTAAATATTTTAAAAAAAATACTCCAAAGGTGACAAAACTGCAATATTCTTGGCGTTACGATTATAATAAATGTTTGTTGGTTATCATAATTATCAAATTTCTTATTTAGACAAAAAGGATTATGTCTAACTTTCTCATGCATTGCACAAGTTACTGGCTAGTATATAATAATTGACAAAGATCTGTAAACTAATTATAGTAATAATGATAAATATAATAATTGAAAAGGTGAGTTCAGCTTCTCCTATATAGTATTTTCTTTATTTCCTATTTTACAGTGTAAACGGGCATGCTGCCTATACTAAATTTGGACAGTTTTCGGAGGTGGTTACTTTTCTAGACTCCACCCACCCCCCCCCCCCCCCCCCCCCAACTTTAATGGCAAGTATTCAATTCACATCAAGGGGAAAATGAACAGATTTCAGGTAGCTAAGAGCTTGCCATTTAAGGCTAAGAAGTTAGGGTGATATATAGTAGTAATAATCTTATCTTATAGAATAATGGACCAAATAAAAGACATGTTATAATACTTTAGAGTTATTAGCATAATCCAATCATAAAGTTGTTAAAAATTTATCCTTCCATGGTCAATGAAATTGATTAAATCTTAACTGGTCATCAACGATTTGATTATAACGATAAAATATTAATTAATTAGTGAAGGAGGAAGCACAAAAGCTAATAATAGTATAGAAGTTGAAGTGTAAATAGGATAGTTCTTAGCAACCATGCATAAAATTAGTTAATATCAGCTGGATGGCTTTAATGGTGATGAGCTCAGGTATTGTAGTATAAATAGCTTTAAGCCAAATAGGGAAACCGTCACACCATACAACAAATTGTTAATAGCAGAGAAATAAAGAACAACAAAATGGGAGAGAATTTGAGCATTGTAACAATTTCCTTGTTATTTTTGTTGTCATCCACCAGTGCTGTGCAAGTCTTTGACGTTAAATCATATGGAGGACAACCTAATGCTGATATCATCCAGATATAAATATGTGTAGCACAATTAACTATACCTAATTAACACAAAGAGTGGGTTTTAGTTAACTTAATCAATAAAGTCTTTTACTGTCAAATAAAAGAACTTGGGTGCAATCTTTGCTTACACTAAAAACTATTCGGTGCTTTGACCAGATGATAAAACATTAACATGAAAAATGATTGTAATATACTGATTTTGATTTTTCATAATGTGTTTATTAGGCTTTGACGAAAGCTTGGACAGCTGCATGCGCAGTAGCAGGAAGTAAAGTTGTTATTTCAGCAGGGACATACAAGCTAGGTGTAGTGACTTTGTTAGGTCCATGCAAAGGTGCTATTGAGTTTAACATTCAAGGCACCCTAGAGGCCCCATCAGACATTGCCTCCTTCAAGGGTAAAGAATTTTGGGTTTCTTTTCAACGTATTGACAGTCTCACTGTGTCAGGTGGTGGAGTTTTTGATGGCAAAGGACAAACGGCATGGCAAAAAAATAATTGTAACCAAGAGTACAACTGCAAAATACTTCCTACCGTAAGATTTCAATCTTAATAATTAGCATTTAGATTTCCATTATTTTTATGTAGATATATACAGACACTACAACTTTAAGAACTTTAACCATCACGAAATACTAATTCAAGCACTTATTCATCTAATGATGTTAAGGATATTATCATATTATTAATAATTTGATGTAAGCTTTATAGAGTGAGGTATCACAACTCACCAAAAAAGAAAATTCAAAATTTATACATGAGAAAGTCCATAAACGGAATATGGACACAACTTTTGTGCCACGACCCTAACTTGTGCAACTGTGTGTAATGGAGAAAAAGTGGTGGTTAAAGGTGAAAGTGATGGCTCACCAATCATACTCACATATAACATCAAATTATGACAAATTGTTTGGTCTAGAAAGAATTTTTTATATAATATTGTTGAAGTACTACCAACAACATTCATTGATATATAATTGTAATTTTTTTAATATAGTAACTCAAAGAAGCGTTAGCATTTTGCTATAATATATTTAAATGAAAATATTTTTAGGAGAATATTTAAATGAAACTATGGCGTTCATATTTGGTGTTTTGATTTATCTAACTTGTAAAACATGAACAGAATATAAGGTTTGATTTTGTCACAAATTCAATAGTTCGTGACATTCAATCGAAGGACAGCAAATTTTTCCACATAAACGTTTACGGATGCAAGAGCTTGCAAATCCAACATGTCACCATAACTGCACCTGGAAATAGCCCTAACACCGATGGAATCCACATCGGACATTCATCTAGCATCACCATCACCAATGCCAATATTGGAACAGGTGACGATTGCATCTCCACTGGTGATGGAACCCAAGATGTTATTGTTAACCAAGTAACTTGTGGACCTGGCCATGGTATCAGCATTGGAAGTCTTGGAAGGTACCAAAATGAACAACCAGTTTTAGGAATTAGAGTAATTGGTGGCACCCTTAGCAGTACAACGAATGGTGTTAGAATCAAAACATGGCCTTCTTCCCCTCCTGGAATTGCTTCTGATATTCATTTCGAGAATATTATCATGAACAATGTTGCCAATCCTATCCTCATTGATCAAGGCTATTGCCCAAATAGTCAATGCTCAAACAAGGTTATTATAAACATCACAAATATATACACTCATTTTGATGTTAAAAGTTAAAAAAAAGAAAAACAAATTACACATACTAATATCAAATTCTTGGGTGGGTTTTTGTTTGTTTGTTTCGCTTTCAATCTCCCTCGAAAGTTAAGATCAGCAATGTTAGCTTCAAGAACATTAGAGGCACTTCTTCAACAAAGGAAGCTGTGAAGCTTATTTGCAGTAACGGTGTACCATGCCAACAAGTGGTGGTTGCTGACATTGATCTTGTATACAAAGGTGCTGGAGGATCTGCTACTTCCACTTGTGTTAATGTCAAGCCCGCCGTTTCGGGCAAGCAGAATCCTCCTGCTTGTACCACCAAACAATAATAAAATGTCTCCCAAGCTATTGTAACTAATGCGGAATAAGGAAATACTATTTGCAAATAGGTTATAGGAGTTCTATATTAAGTAGAATTTCATTTACTTTAGTCTATCATGTTCACTTTTTCTTTATTTAAATGAAATTGTGGAATGTTGGATAGTTATTTTTAGAGCTGTTTAAGTTTAGGATTTTACTAAAAGCTACTATGATTTGGAGTGCTATTGTAGATAGTATTTGTTTTGTTACTGTAGTTGGGATATTTCGGAATAAAACAAAATTTGTTATTAAACTTTTTGTAATTTTTTTTTTATTCTTCACCAAATAAATGCTTGTGTTCATGATATGGTAACATTCAATTCATTTGCAAGCATGTTTTTAACGCCAAATTAACTTGCTCTCATACTCTTCGACATCGGTAAGATGTAAAACTCATAAAACGGACGCCATATATTCAAATTTGTTTCTCTAAATATTGCATATTTTTAATATAGATTTCTGTAACAACTAAATTTTAATCACTTTTATTTTTTAAAATATAACACATATTATTGAAGTTGATTATACCACCAACGCAAAAATTAAGGTAGGAAATAAAAACCAATTACATAAATATTTTAGTAAACTTACTTACTTTTCTTACTAACACTCTATTTATTTTAGCAATAATGTTTTCTAGAAAATGAGTCATTTTCCAAAAAACATTTTCCATAAAACTATTTCGTTTTCCTATGTTTGGTAGCAACCTTAAATGTGTTGAAAAACAATCTTATAACTTTCCTTATTTAGTTTGCTGTGAGATAGAGTTGTTTTCCAAAAAAAAATTAGTGGAAAACAATCTCTTCAAATAAGTTATACGTTTTATGTTGAAATAGTTTTCTTTTGACTCATTTATTTAGTGCTACTAAACATTGGAAAATACAAAAAACTATCTTTACACAATATTTTTTATCGAAACAAACAAAGCATAAAATGAAGCAATTTCGAATGATTAATTTGCATAATCTAGCAAATGATTAACAGCGAAATTAAATGATTTCAAGTACCTAAATGGTTTGTTGCATTAACTATTGTCTTTTATTAATAATTTTGCAGCTCAGTGACATAACACGCTGTCATTTATTAAGAGAATTACGGTTCAAATCCTCCTAATATTAACTATCAAATTATAAAAATAAAACTTCTACTTTTTTAAAAACCTAAATTAAAAATTTTTCATGCAAAATGACAAATATTTACATTTATGGTTTTTTTTTTTTTTTTTTTTTTTTTTTGCGTTGGTAAAAGATAATATGCATAAAGTTTACATAAATAAAAATGAAAAATAAGAAAAATATTTATAATATAATGGTATCCCCATTGATATAATCTCTTGTACACCCTTTACATTTTAAATAATATTATTTTGATATCCAAAAAAATAGTACTACTAACGTACTATTTACATATTATTGAAATCTATTATTATTATATCATGTATTGTAAATATGAATGTTACGTCATTCCAAGGCAAACATAACTATTTTCTTAGCTACTACTAATGATTGTGATTGAAAATAACAAAGCTTCAATTTGCAAAATGCAATAGCAACCAATGGGCCACTTCTAACACAATATTAAGAAACGAGGCTAGATCCTTACAACAGCTTAATAATAATTTAATCAATTTAATCAAATATTAACTGGATAGTTAATCAATCAAGATTCAAGTTTGGCATTGTTCATGGAGAAGCGTTTTCAATGTGGTGAGGAATATACATACCCACACAAAGATTTTATAGGGCAAAAACCCAAACTGTAAAAAACATTACGAGACTAAGCCCAACTCAATAAGTCTACTATTAAAGGATGCTACAATACATTATATACTCATACGATGTTCCCGTACACGTAGCTATAGACATCAAAATTTTATGATGTATTTGCAATCGTCTGATCAATCATGATGAAATATTTGTGATCCAGTTAATTTCCATTTGATGATGTGTCAACGGTGGACAATTAACAAATGAAATCAAGCCACATGGCAAGCCCATGAGTTTCTACGCGCACATAGAAATGAAATATGTCCAAACCATGTCATTTCCTACATGAGCAAAGTATCACATCTTCGCCATGTCATTTCCCACATGAGTATCATCCCGATTAGCTTGGTCAGACTAGACGGTTCGGTTTGTGTTTAAAAACAATGCCTGTTATGTGGCGCTCTAAGCTTCTATTTAGTCTTTTTAACCTTTTTTCGTTAAAATTTTTAATTGTTACCTAATAGATTAGGGTAAATTATTTTTATTCCAATATTGGCTGAGCTTGACAATTAGACCAAATATAATTCTCTAAAATAAAATCACTATCTTTTAAAAATAGATCAAATTTACAAAAGGCCCAAGCTCAAACCTTATGAGCCAGGTTTGAACTCCCCACCTATGTGTAGATCAAAGGCTAAAGGGTTTGACCCTCCCCACACACGTGTATATCAAAGCTTAGAGGCAGATCAAAGCCTAATGGTCTGACCCTCCCCACCACGTGTGGATCAAAGGCTAGATCAAAGCCTATATTTAACCACAAACTCTCTTTTTTCTCTTCGCATGTTTATGAAACCCAGCCACTTATAAACTCTCTTCTTCCTTCCCATGTGTAGATGCACACTACAATGACACGTGTCCCTTTACTCAAGTACAAAACATTGACATATAGCAAAATCCTCAATAAAGCTAGGGTGACAAGGACTAATAATGCTCTGTGGCACATTTCATTTTGTTTATAGTTTTTATTATTATTATTATTATATATAAAGTTATTTAATGGTATTATGAAAGTCTAATACCATAATTAAATCACTATTAATAGAAATATATATTTATGGCAAAATATAGAAGAGAGATTTGAATAGACAAATCATGTGCCGGTTATATAATACCATAATTAATAAAGTCAATTCTCCTTAAAAAAATAATTTTAATTCCTCATTATGACCTATTGCTATTAGTGAACATATATATTCAAAGCAAAATACAGAAGAGATATAGTTTTCCTCATAAAAAAATTATTAAAAAAATAAAAAACTCCGTATGTGTTAGCACAATAAACACATGACTCATTGAGTTATATATCCCATTTTCCATTTGATATTTTCCCCTCTCTAATATACTTCCTCAATCTCTTTATCTTGTTCAACTTTTGGGTTTCTCTATGTTCTTTATCCCTCTATTAAGGCCTCCGTGGGTTACTACTTGAAAAATTATAAAGCCAATATCAGTTTCTCACATTGGTAATATCCTTGTGTTCAATAGCTGATTGTTCTTTGTCCATTGCCAAGGTAAGTTTTCATGAACCAAGAATAAGGAAAAGTTGTGTGTTACTTTAGTTATTTGTATTTGTGAGAGGCCGGAAAATTATGGCTCCCCAAAAAGAGATTGGGGTGCTTTTAAGGACATCTCTCTTTTTGGGTAAGTGGTATGGAGTCACCACTTATTTTTTTTATATTAAAAAATAAGAAAAAAAATAAATACAAATTACATATTCAAAATACTTCATTGTCATTGATTGGATAAAAATAATACAATTTTGGTAAATTAACCTTACAAGGCTTTGGTCTTAATTACAATCTATGCAAAAGAATATAAAGCTGTGGTCCTAGTTACAATCTACAAAAATTAAAAGACAAAACACTAATCTCCCTATCCAAAAATCTTAAGCTTGGGGGCTAGGTTACGGAATAGGAAGGTGTTAGGCATCTATTCTGCCTAAACAAAGTTTGGTCTTCTAGACTCTAATGACCAATATACCCTTTTTGAATGATGTTGAACGATATGTTATAATGCACATGACAAAAAATAATTTAAAGAAATTTGCCTTATGAATAATGTTCTTTTTTGAAGAAAATTCAGATTTGTTTTGAAAATTTTAAAAAATAAGACTAGGTTTGTGAAAAAAATCATATCTATTTCTATGAAAGAAAAAAAAAAAGAGATTTTGTTAAAAAGAATCATATCTCTTTTTAAAAGTTAAAAAGAGATTTGATTTGTAAAAATTAGACCTGTTTTTGAAAGTTAAAAAAAAAAAAAAAGAGATTGGGTTTGAAAAAAAAAAAAATCAGATCTGTTTTGTATAAAGTTTAAAGGAGATTTGATTTGTAAAAATCAAGTCTATTTTTGAAAGTTTAAAAAAAAAAAGCGAAAAAAGAAAAGAAAAGAGATTTGGTATGTAAAAGAAAAATCAGATATGTTGTTAGAAACTAATTAAAAAAAAAAAACTTTTGAAAGAGGATCCACATCCATGACACAAATTTATTATGCATGCATCACATATTAAAAAATAAATGACATCAACCTAACTTTCAATCCCTTCTTTAAAATTTCAAAACCTGCAATTCTATGACAAAGAAAGACTTAAAAAAAAAAAAAAAATCAGATCTGTATTTAATGAAAATATAGATCAGTTTTGAGTTTTAGAAAAAAATCAAATCTATATTTGATGAAAACACAGATCAGTTTTGAGTTTTAGAAAAAATCAAATCTATATTTAATGAAAATATAGATTAGTTTTGATTTTTAGAAAAAATCAGACCTGTATTTAATGAAAATATAGATCAGTTTTGAGTTTAAAAAAAAAAAAGGTTTTGATAGTCATTACAAATTTTGAAGTCAAAGAGAAAGAATTGAAATAAACAATCATCTAAAGTATCTAAGCATGGCAATTATATATTAAGAATGAGACATAATAAAACATGCTAAACATATTAATGCATTAAACAATAACATAATAATTAATGGAAAAAGAAAAGAAAGGAAACAGAATACCTAGACACATTTTTAATCCGTATTCTAAAAATTAATCCATTTTTCTTGATATTCAAGTCTTTAAAGTGATAATTATCTTGTAGATAAAACCCACCCACCATCGACACCACCATCACCAAAACACTCCTTCACAACAAACCCACCCATCACAGAAACCACCACAATCGGCACCTTCACCACTACCATGACCCATTAAACCCACCCACCATTGGCACCACCACACTCTCCACACCAATCTCCACAAACCCACACTCTCCACGCTAATCCCCACTGCTCCACACTCTCTACGCTGATTTGAGAGAGATGAACCGAGACAGAGAAAAAAGGGAGAACAAAAGAGAGAGAGAGAGAGAGAGAGAGAGAGAGAGAGAGAGAGAAAGATATGAGAGAAGAGAGTCAAGGGAAAGAGAAGTGGGTTCGGAGAGTAATAAATTAATTTTAATCAAGTTTGCAACCAGCTACAGTGAGGTTGCAAATTTTTTTAGATATAGCAACCCGGCTAGAGCATGTTTTTATGGGTTTGGTGGCTAAAATTGCAATTGGAGGGTTTTTACGCCCCCAATACTAGTGCTCTAAGATTATTTGGTTATAGAAACTTGACGAGGATCTTCTTTAATTGCACGATGTCACATGCTTATAGGAAAACTAGATGTATTGATGATCTAGCTGAAATGAGAGTTGTACAATGAACTAACCTCCTTATTTTGAATGACCTAGTGCTTATTGTGCGCACTGTAATTGCGACCATTGGGCTAGGACTCACTTAGGCTGACAACTTCTTTGTATAGTGGGCTTAGATTTCCTACACTGGATCGTTCTCAACACTGAGACCCAATGAGATCACTTTTCTCTCTTCTACTTCTTGAATCACTCCTTTCTTTTTTCTCCCTCTTTCTTACTCCTTCACACTTTTTAGCTTTCTCCTAGTGAACTTTCAACAACCTTTTTCGTTCCTGTGTTCCTCATATTTATAGCTCAAATTTTGTGGAGAGGTTATGATTATCTTCAGGTTTAGTGCAACAGGCGGTCCAATGTCGTCACTCATAAGTGGGTGGTTAAGTAGGAGTGGGAGGTGGTGTGAGTGGCCTGGGAACTTGTTTTCCCCCTCCTACAGGTATCCTCGGCAGAGGCGGTGCCTGAGGCACTACCGAATATGTAAAGGATGAGGCATTTGAATGTTGGTCCTTCATCAATGCTCGAGGAATAAACTTGTCGAACAACGTTGAAGTGGCACAGTTTGGGCCTGTAGCTTGTGTGGCTTTGGGATGGGCTGCTGGGCAGAAAGAGATCAGTTTTTATGGGCCATTCATCCATACTGGATTCCCAGGCCCAAATGGACCTTGGCGCAGGGTGCCGTACATTAGCCCCCCTTGATTCGTCCCCCGTTCTTGGGGTGAATCAAGGATCCCAAGGGGTAGCAATCCACCCAAGAAGCCGAAGAGTCAGTGTCCGCTAGTTGAGGAACGTGTTAATGCACCCCTCAAAAGACGTGTTTAAACTTGACAGATGGCTTATCTGTCATTATTGTCTGACAGTTTATGAACCGAGGCATCATGCATGTGGCAGTTAAGGTGGCGATTCATGTGGTCTCCCGCTGGCAGATTATTTAATGCTACTTATCTCACTTCTTGTCCCTATAAATAATTGTTTCTGTCTCTTTCTTTCGCTTTTGCATTTCTCACCCTTCAATCTTTTACTCTGCCGAGCATTCTTCCTTTGTGGCTCATCTCCTAGCCCAGAACACACCTCCTCCTTAGAGCCCACAGTAAGTTCCTTTTCTTCTTCTTCTTCTTCCTGTTTGCTCCATTTCATTCTGTTCTTCAGTAATCTTAGTATTTCTTTTCTTTTAAGAATTCTCGCTTGTAGAATGGGTTACTCCCACCTCTTTTCTTCTGCAAACACCTTGGCTAGTTTTAGGGTTGCCTACAATGTTCCTAGGGATATCGACATTGCCTACTGTAACATGGGCAATATTGACATCCAAAGGCGCCGTGGTGTAAACATGGTTTTCTTTCCTTTGATGGTTATTCTAGAGGGTGGGCTCAGGTTCCCAATTGACCCTCTGATCCTAAGTACCCTTAGATTTTACGGCCTTTTTCCCTCCCAACTTCTTCCCAACCTTTACCGGGCAGTAAGTTGCGTGAGTAGGTTGAACCAGTTGTTCGAGTTACAACTGAATCATCATGACATTAATTTTATGTATAGTTTGTGTGGCAACATCGATTCGGATTATTATTTAAAAACTAAGGACGTAAGGGTACGGCTTATTTCATGCCTACTAGATTCGAATAGAAATTCGGCTAGAGATTTTGTACGAATGAGCGGCAATTGGTTTGCCGAGGAGCTCCCCTACGCATTTTCACCGCGTGATGTTGGTCAGTACCAAACGCTATTTATTTGGCCTCTTTTGATTTTGGTCCGAATAAGTAACTACTAACTAACTTTTATTTCCTCTGTGCAAAGAGCAAAAGGTTCAAGCTGGATCTCAGAGTGGTACATGTTCGGGACTTGAATTTTGTGCTCAGGTCAGAGATTTTTGTTCACTTGGATGGACAACTCCGAGCATCTCATCTTATCCTCGGTGTTGATCCCATTTACTCAACTTGGCAAGGATTTAGCCAAGCCTTGTTAGTTAATAGCCCCCTCATCTCCTATATAGACGTCCGACATGTGAACTTCCTTCGTGAAGCACGTGATCTCATTCCCCGGTTCATTTGTTTGGATGAGCGCCAGCCCATACGTGACGATTCGGCCAAGTGCGTGTCGCGAGCGCACTGAGAGAGGGCTCACGAGCAAGTTTAGCTAGAAGCTCCCGTCTCACCTGAGAACCCTGTAGAGTTCAAGGATCCTATTCAGGAGCTCGAAGGTGTAGCTGCAGAATCAATCAGCTCTTCTAAAACAGAATCTGACCAAGGCGACGTTATGGTGACCAGGAAAAAAATGATGATCAACCGCTTTGTCCAGAGCGCCCAGCTAGCCGCGCTGTAGCAACAAACCATCGGCCAAGATCCTACGCCTCCCCCTGCCCCGGCAAGCCGTGTTCGAAAAAGGCAACGCACAGCTGAGCAAATGCAGAAAAGCTCGGGTAATGCGCCTTCCAGAACGCCTCTCCGACCATTAGCAGGCATAGTTATCTGAGAGCCGGTAGCATCAATTGTAGTAAACCTAGCGTCTACTTCCTGGGCTTCGGTAGAATGGCAGCCCTCCTTCCAGCTCGACGGTAAGCCTCTTCCTACGATGGCTAGTGTACGAATGTGGGAAAAGGGTCATAGGGGTCGCATTGCCCAGAGTCTGGCGCATGGCCTTCTTCTGCTCGAAGACGTGCATGCTTTTACGGAAGGGACAGACGAGTCTTTAGGAAGGTGATTGTAGTGGCACACTATAATGGTAACTGTTCCATCTTTTTTCATTATTCTCGGTTTACTACTCGTTTATATATGTGTACTTTCTCTTTCTCTTTACAAACATCATTATTGTGTGGTCAGGCCGCGCAACTATCGTATATAGTGGATGGATGGGTGAGAGAGCTTGCTGAAGATGCTGAGCAGGAGAAGGCTTTGAAGGATGTTGCTGAGGCCACGGTGAAGGAGAAGTTGAAACTTGCCGAGGATGCGGTGGAAAAAGTTGCTTTAGCTGAGAAGGCACAGGCTCTGGTCGAAGGGAGGTCTATGGAGCTTGAAGTGCAACTGGGAGGCACCGAGCTTAAACTGGCGGAGGCCCAGAGTCTAAATAGTATGTTAGAGGGAAAACTGGCCGACTCGAAGGTGGTGTTGGAAGCTTGTGAAAGCAAGTGGTACGTTGAGGGGTTTGCGGATGCTGAGAATTCGACGGAGCCGGTCAGTCGCTAGGCTCACTCGCTTGGATTTGAGGAGGGGTGGTTTGCCGCCCTTCAGGCCATGGGGTTCTCAAGGATTCTCCCCTGAGGGATCGCGGCAAAATCCCCTTCCCGAACCCCCTAAATGTTGCGCAGAATGCACACTTTGTTATCGATGAAGAAGAGACCACCAGTATGAGGGAACTGGTGAATGCAATTGATTCTCACGCGGAGCCAACCGACATGAAGGAGACTAGCCACTCTTATGCTGGGGATAAAATCGAGGGGAATGTCCAGTTGCCAACTTCTTTCGCCGACCAGCAACCTTCTGAGGATCTATCCTTTGTTCAAGCCGCAGACCTCTGAAGTTGATCGCCATACCGGGTTTCTCGCACTTTACTTTTCTTTTTCTTTAAAAAATTAACTGAACTGGATTACCTATGTCATTGGGCTATGGTGACAGAACAATTTATTTCCTTTGGGCTTTTATTTTCTATCTTTCGAGTTACCAGGTTTTGGCAACTAAACATCAGCTTAAATTTTATATGCTGTTTTAAGTTATGTTTATGAATGCTTTACTATGGGGTGCTTTCACTTTGATCGAGTAATCAATCTTCATTGGTTGCTTCTTCAGGGTAAGGTTCCCTCTTACCCGGCAATGAAGGTGTAACGGGAACGGTTTTTCGTCTGGAAATCTAAAGCCAAGGCTCCACCCCGCCCAAAAACGCCTATCGAATCGGAGACAGGATTTTGTCCTCAAAGAATATAGGTTGTGGTTTCTTTTTGCTAGGCAAAGAGTATCGATTCGGAGACAGATTTCTGTCCTTAGATGATTTGTAGGATTTTCGCCTGCTCGGAGATGGATTAAGAATCGAGAAGCAGGTTTCTTCTTTTTGGATAATTTAGTAGGTTTCCACCTGCTTGGTGATGGGGGTCGAATCGAGAAGCAGTTTTCCGTCCTTAGAGTAATTTAGGTTTTCACCTGCTTAGTGATAGAGATTGAACCGAGGGTCAGGTTCCTTAGAATAAAATTTTAAGGTTTCCACTTGTTCGGTGATTGGGATCGAACTGAGAGGCAAGTTTCTATCCTCAGAGTAATTTAGGTTTCCACCTGCTCGGTGATTCGGATCAAACCGAAGGTCAGGTTTCTGTCCTTAGAGTAATTTAGGTTTTCACCTGCTTGGTGATAGGGATCGAACCGAGGTTCAGGTTTCTATCCTTAGAGTAATTTTGGTTTCCACTTGCTAAGTGATAGAGATCGAATCGAGGGTTAGAGGTAGAATGATACAAATATGCATGAGCAAACACCATTACTATTATTAACAAAACATATACAAAACACCTCACCTAACTTCATGCTCAGTGTACTGCCTATTAGTGATAGTACTTCTCCAGATTATGGACGTTCCACGGTTAGGGCAACGGTCTCTCGTCTAGGTCTTCCAAGTAGTAAGCCTTAGTGCCAGCCACCACAGTCACCCTGTAGGGCCCTTCCCACGTCTGCACCAATTTTTTGGCATTAGTATCTCGCATGTTCCCCACGACTCTTCTAAGAACCAAATCTCCGGCTATAAACTCCCTCATTCTTACGTCTTGGTTGTATCTCTGGCCGAGCTTCTGTTGATACTCTGTGAGTCGTATAGTCACCATTTCACTGCATTCTTCCAACTTGTCCAAGCATCGCACCATCATTTCGTCGTTTTGGGCGGGATCGAATCCCGCGATTCGTGCACTACACAGACTCACCTCGGTAGGTATCACGGCTTCCACTCTGTACGTGAGAGAGAATGGGGTTTCCCCTGTGGACCTTCTGGGAGTTGTCCGGTATGCCCACAAGACTTTGGGCAACTTCTCAACCCAATTCCCCTTCGCACCCTCTAGCCTTTTCTTCAGTCCATTCACAATTACTTTATTTACAGCCTCAGCCCGACCATTACTCTAGGGATACGCTGGAGTTGAGTACCTGTTTTTAATATTGAGTTCACCACAGAATTCACGGAAGACCCGGTTGTCGAATTGTAGCCTATTGTTTGATATAAGAGAGTTTGGCACCCCAAACCTTGTTATTATATTCTTCCATATGAATTTTTTCACATCCATGTCTCGTATATTGGCCAAAGCTTCCACCTCTGCCCATTTGGTAAAATAGTCGACAGCCACCAGCACGAACCTTCGATTACCCGTTGCACGAGGGAATAGGCCAATGATATCTAGCCCCTACTATGCAAAAGTCCAGGGACTGCTGATCGGGTTCAAATGGCCGGCAGGCTGATGGATTAAAGGGGCATGCTTCTAACACTGTTCACACTTAAGCACATACTCGGCGGCGTCTTTCTACATTTGAGCCCATCAAAACCCTTGAGTCATTGCCTGGTGTGCCAATGAACATTCCCCCACATGGCTGCCGCATACTCCATCATGTAGCTCCGCCAAAAGCTTGCCCACCTTCTCTGGGCGTAAGCACAAGAGGTATGGTCCTCTGAAGGATCTACGATACAAAGTCTAGTCTTTTGATAGCCAATACTGAGGAGCCATTCTACAGATCTTGCTGCCTTCCTTTTCATCACTCGGGAGTCGGTCATCTGCCAGGAAGTCAATGATGGGGTCCATCCAGCATGGCCTAAGGGTTGTGACGGCTGTGATATCGATCCCTGCAATTCTCGAATCACTCAACACCCAGACGCTCGGCTTTGAAACAAGCTCAACCTTAATTAGTCGGGGTATCTCTTCAGCTACTGACGATGCCAGTGTGGCGAGAGAGTCGGCATGTCTGTTTTGTGTTTGAGCCACTTGGAAAACCTTTACCGCGTTGAAGCTGGTTATAGCCTGTTTCACCTGTTCCAGGTACGCTTTCATTCGAAGATCTTGGGCTTCAAAACTGCCCTGCACCTGATTAACCACCAGACACGAATCTAAATACACCCCCACTTCCTGAGCACCTAAACTTGAAACTGTCCTCAGTTCGGCCAGAAAAGTTTCGTATTCTGCCTCGTTGTTGGACGCTTTGAAACCCAACCTAAATGAGTGTTCCAACCGTATTCCTTCTGGGGTGATTATGACAACCCCTACATCGACCCCCGTGTAGCTCGACACACTGTCCATGAATACCTTCCACAGGTGAATCTCTAGATGGTAAACTGTCTCCCTATTCCCCTTCGGCGAAAACTCGGCGATGAAATTTGCAAGAACCTGGCCCTTCACCAAGCTTCAGGGTTTGTACCATATGTTAAAAGAACCAAGTTGAGTCCCCCATTTTGCTATTCAGCTCGTGAAGTCTAATCTCTTCAATAGTGACTGTAAAGGATACTCAGTCAAGACGTATACCGTATGAGCCTGAAAGTAGTGCAGCAGCTTCCTGATGGCGTGTATTAGGGCTAACACAAGCTTCTCCAGGGGTAAGTATCTCGTCTCGGCATTAACTAAAGTCTTGTGATACCCTTGAAAAGCATCCAGAAATCTCATCCTCGGGTGCCCATACGTGGCGTCCACCAGCTGATCAATTTTTGGCATGGGGAAAGGCCTGTGAAGTCCACGCAAACCCTCCACTTGTCGTTCTTCTTCTTCACCACCACGGTATTAGCCAACCAATCCGAGAAGAAGATTTCCTTTATCACCCCAGCATCCTTCAATCTTCGGACTTCCGCTATCACCGCCTCTGCGTGCTCCCAAGCCGATCTCCTCAGCCTCTGCTTCTTAGGAATGAACGAGGGGTTGACCCCAAGTATATGGATGATGAACTCAGGATCTACCCTAGGCACTTCATATGGACTCCTTGCAAACACATCCATATTCTGTATTAGGAGCAGCAACATTTCTACTTTTTCCTTGTCCTCCATACTTTCTCCAATTTGGAAGTATTTGTCTACATCTGGCAATACCTTCACCTTGAACATCTTCTCAGCGCACGCGGCCCCCTTCTCCTCTTGCAAATTCTGTAATTGCTATAAAGGAATCCCCAATGACGGACATTTATGCTCGACCTACTCCTTTTGGTCGGTCCGCTCTTTCTTCCAATTGACTATGGTGACTAAGCATTGCCTGGCTACCTGCTGGCTTCCTCAGACCACAGTGATACCATGATTAGTGGGAAACTTGACTTTCACGTGTAGAGTGGACGGGACAACCCCCATTGCCTTCCAAGTATTGTCGTGTATGGAGAGAATGAAGTAACTACTATGAACTTTACCACTACCTCCTTGCCTCCCATATTCACGGGCAGAGAGATTTGCCCCTCGGGAACAACCACTTTACCGTCGAACCCAACCAAGGGCGTGCTATACTTCGAGAGATCCTCGCTCTTTAACCCGAGCCCCTTGAACAGGTCTGGGTACATAACCTCAGTGCTAGTATATTCCTTTTGATTTTAAATATCATTTTCACTTTAGTAGGAAATAGATGCACATTAAAATCAAAAGGAATACTTGCAGGTTTGCAATCAAAGTAATTATATTTTTTCAATTTTTATTTATTTATTATTTATTTATTTATTTATTTATTTTTTATATAATGAGATTGATCTACAAATATGCCATTTGAAGTTCTAGAAATTTTCATGCCAAGAATCACATTAGCTTCTCCTAAATCCATCATGTCAAAGTTATTTTTAAGAAGCATTTTGGTAGTATATATAATATCCATATTAGAACCAAAAATTAGAAGACCATCAACATATAAACAAATTATAACATGAGCATCATCAAAAGTTTTATAATATGTACATTTATCACTTTCATTTGTTTTAAAACCATTAGAAAGCAAACATTGATCAAATTTCTCATGCCATTGTCTAGGTGCTTGTTTTAAACCATATAAAGATTTTAATAATTTACATACCTTGTGTTCATTACCTGGCATTGTAAAACCTTTTGGTTGGTCTATGTAGATTTTTTCTTCTAAATCTTCATTTAGAAATGCCGTATTTACATCCATTTGATGTATCATCAAATTATGAATAGCTGCTATAGCAAACAATAAACTAATATGAAAGTTCAATATGGGTATGAAACACTCTTGAACATTTAAACCCCAAATTATAAAATTATCAATTCAAGCTTTATATCAAATAATTAATGTGCGGAACATGATAACAAGCTTATAACAAAATTGATAAACAATCTAAGCCAAATATAAACACATCCACAGCAGTAAATATAAGGCAAAGATAAAGGGAAGGAAGATGCAAATACACGGACAACACACGATGTGTTATCGAAAAGGAAACTGAAGTCCTCGGCGTAAAACCTCTCCGCCGCCCTCCAAGCGGTCAAATAATCCACTAAAGAATGTAGTTGGGATACATGAACAGTAGAAGACCCTCCAAGCCTAATCTACCCAAGTACCTAAGCCCTCCAAGCTTCTTACTCCAATGAAATTACGCCGAACCTATTTCTTCTTTAGCTTGCCAGATTCTGCTACTTGACCATAGCATCAACCAATGTATATTGGTTCCTTTCCAAACTGTTTCCCTAAGCACCAAATGGACTTTCTCACAGACGTGGGTGTGTTGAGATAAGGGTTTGATAAATGACCTCTCAAGGGTATGACAATGGAGAGGAAGAGAGTAGAGGAATTTGTAGAGTCTCTTTAGATGAAGATTGGGGATAAAGCAATCTTGTTTTTCTCTAGGGTTTTCTCTCGCAAAATTCTCTCTGGAAGCTCTCTCAATATGATGGGTATAAGGGTATATATATAGTAGGGTGAGAAGGAAATGCAAAATGTCAGTTTTTGCCAAATAGGGCAAGTTGGCGACTTGGTCTCGCAGCTTGTCCAAGTCGCGAGTTTAAGTCGCGACGTAATGGCCTGGCCAGATTGGAACTTTTGTCCTGTAGCATGACAGCTGGCGCGACCCTTCAGCTTCCCAGTGTGCCTCTCACATACCTACCTTTCGCGGCTTGCCAGTCGCGATCCACCAGCGAGCCCTAACCGCGAGCCTCTGTTTTTCTTGTACACTCTTAAGTTTTTCTTCACATATCCTCACATACTATCCTTACAATTTTCCCACCTAAATACAGGGTTGTTAAGTGCTAAATTACAAGAAAATTGGTCATGGAATAAAGCCAATAAAATGGTTGATTAAATTTAACCTTACAATCTCCCCCTTTGGCTATTCAGTGACAAAACCCTACAACAAACTCTAGACTTAAACGTGAATTGGGAACAATTGGAAAAATCACTCACACCTAACTCTAGATTCTGTAAAGCTCTTGAACATATGAATAAGAAACTCCTGAAACACAATAACATAGCAATATCATTGTATGCAGAAAACTTAATATGCATATGGAGCAAAATAAGCATGATCAAGCAAAAATGAACATAGGCATAAAAGCAATAATTCACGGCAAGATCAACACCAGTAGTCACTTAAGCAAAAGTTATTACAATGTTCATTCACACAAGGAATGAACATTCGGACATGCAAAAATGATAAACTCAATTGAAGGGAATCATTTGCAAGTCTAATACTCAACTAATGCATACAAACATATATGTATCTAGGAACAATCCTACATGGGTATAAGAGTGTTGTACTTAAGGTAATGCAAAGTATTAACAAGTACCAAAATACAAAACACAAAGGCTGCAAATGCAAAGTTTTTGCATATACATGGCACAAACCATACAAGCCTACAAACCAATGCATAAGAACAAGACACAACCCTCAAAGCTTACAAAAGTATCAATGGGTACAAATCAACAATCAAATAATGCTAAAAGTTGAATCACATCATACTATATAAGTAAACACCAAAGATTCACAAGTGTATCAAACTAAAAGCACAAATATTTAAAACAGACTAAAAAACCATAGACTAAAAACCAGTGTATCAAAATTAAAGAAGACACATATTTGAACTTCCCCTCAAAAAGAGCACTCCCCCTCAAGAGCTACCCCAAAAGTTCTCCCCCTTTTTTGACCGGAATGGCCAAAGGGTTAGTGATCCTAGCTGGTATGAATGCTGTCAAACTTGGCAGAAAGTACATCTAGCTGGTCCTGCATTGCTGTCACCCTCTCTGTCTGTTGATTTTGAACATCGCAGATTGTATCAAGTCTCTTTAGGATGATCTGAAGGGTATCAGGAGGTACAGATGATGAGGTAGAAGGTGTTCTCCTCTTGACTCTTACTCTAGGTGTGGAAACTGGTCCTGCCCCTTTTGGTTCAGTCTCCATAGGATCACCTTCTTCATGGGCACCCTCTTCTTCTTCACCTGGAAGATGACTCTAGATCCGTACTAGAGTAAATTTGTTGATGGCTGATAGAGGAGGCATGGGACTGATATCTTGTAGGATTACAACACCCTTTTCTTTGAAAATTCTCGTAAGAAGACTTGGAAACACCAGCTTGGGCCTTGAGGTGGTTTTGGTTTCATCCATTATAGTGTCAAAAATGTGGGAACTGATGTCAATAAAGGTGTTTTCCTTAAGATCCATAAGAAAGATGGCTCTGGCATTCGTCAATGTAGTCATCTTCCTTATAGGGTACATATTGTACATCATTATTGTTGTTAAACACCTCATGTCTTTAGGAAAGTCAGAAGTGTTGAGACATCTCCTTTCTAAAACTCCACCATTCTTTTTCTGGACAGTTTCTAGAAACCATTCTGTCCTTGTAGTTTGTAAATTCATAATCTTCTAATCCCTCCAGTCCTAAAACCTTATCAATGTCATGAGCATCTAAGGTAAACTCCTTTTTCCTCACCCAACAACTTAACTCATCCTCCTTTATCACAACATTGGCATAAAATTCTCTGATAAGTGGTTCACACACTAAAGGTAAGTCACCCAGAAGTTTCTCCCAGCCTCTTCCTTCAAAGCATTGTGGAATGAATGTATCCCTCAAGTCATGCAAATCCACAAATCTCTCCTGGATAATTGTTCCTTTTACGAAGGAATCTCTGTATCTTTCAAAATGTTTGACTAATCTAAACAGGTTGCTGTCCATTTTCAATCTTTTATCAGCCTTCTTAGCAGGAGTCTTCTTCTTAAAGGAGGTGGAAGCCATTTGTAAACACTTAGAAAAGTCCACAACAAGGACACAACACAATATGTGGAAGTATACTCAAATTAGTAACCATGTAGTTATAAGGAAGAACAGAGTATTGAGCAAAAACATAGACCAAGAATAGTTGATAACAGAGAAATAAGACATAACATAGCAATCATAGATTAACCAAGTTCAGCCTGTAAAGATGACATTTTCATACAAACAGATGAAAGCAACTGTCACTAAAACTTAACCAAATGAACATGGAATGTGCAAGATAATCCCTAGAGGCAGGGTCACACTCAAGATGTGAAAATACACACATAAAACAGATTGAACCACATAAACATAAGGTCATACATATGGCAAACACAAATTTCATTTAGGGAAACATCATAGAGAAACCAACAACCGTATACCCAATGGGTATACCCATTCAAATATCAAATATCAAACATGAAAACCCATGAATGAGAAGGTGAAAAAATATGAAAACCCATAATGGAGTAAACCCAAGAAGCTAGGCATTACCAAGAGGGAACAAACCAAACCATCAAAACACCATTTTTAAGCATAAAAGATCAGAATACCCAAATAGCAATCCGAACAGTAAAACACATAGATTCAAGAATATTTTACATAAAACATGAAAATGGAGTGAAGAACAAGAAAGCCCATACCTTTTTTCTTGAAGATTTATGTAGAGATGATGCAGAGATGAAGGATTTTTTAGTGATAATCGAAAGCTTTGAGAGAGAGAGAGAGAAGAAGACAATGAACAGTCGCTGAAAATTGAGGGAAAATTGAAAAATAATTTTAAAAACTGTCTTCAAAAACGCAAAACACGCGTTTTTCACGACTTAACCAAGTCACCAGTAAGTCGCTAGATCAAGCTGCGAAACACTGTGAAGGTAAGATTCTAAAAAAATCTTCTAAGTGTTTTTTGCGACTGGAAGGTTTAGCCGGAAGGAGTCACGAGCTGAGCTGCAAAAATCTCTAAGTAACCCTCGCGATTGTACATTCCACCCGCGAACAAGCCGCCAAAATGAGCCGCGAAAAGAGCAAAACTCAAAATTTTCAAAAATTTTCTAAGTCCTTTTCGCGACTAGAATACTGACTCGCCAGTAAGTCGCGAAAAATCTCTGATTGAGCTCGCGATTGGGGCTTGCGACTGTGTCAACCTGCGACTAAGTCGCCAAAACATGGCAACACAGTTTTTGAAAACAATTTTGCATTTTTGTAAAAACAAAGTACTATCCAAAAATAAAACAAAACACTCAAAAATCTTTTTGTGTTTAACCAACAAAGATTGAGCATGTGAAAACACATTTTATCAAGTACAATCACACAAATGAATATGGCATTCATTGAATATAGACTTGTGTGATGTGTATGGATATCAAAAGTGAGATAGTCCTTAGTCCAATGTGAAGCTTCAATGATCAATTCAATCAAGGCATACACAACTAGCACTAGATAATGTGACCTATCTCAATTATAGAAGCATGCATATATGACCTCCCACAAGATCTTGATAACAAATCTTTGAAGTTTTTCATTTGGCTCCATATTCAAAATATCATTTGCCATTTTTGAGCAAAGAAACTCTCATTGTGAGATAGATGCCTAAAATTTTTGATATTTCAATTTATGAGATAGCTTTTGGCTTTTTGAGCATCATACATTTCATTATGGTCGCTTTCCCTTTTTCCTAGTTAAATACTAGTATGTGCGACAGACTTTTGCAGCTCTATATCTCTTTTCATTTGGAGATTTATATTTAGAGAGCTCTTTTAAAGCAAAAAAAAAAAAAAAAAAAAAAAAAAAGAGTGGGAAGATATATAGGCATGAGTCTATGCATGTCTCAAGATCAACAAAACCATTCAGTAATCATTCATGACAAGGTTGAAGATCTATTTACAACAATCACATAGATTTCAGAATTTCTTCCATAATGATATGAGTGCATGAGAGATAAGCTAAGCTCGTTAAATGCACAAAGCCATTAGTACAAAAGTACAGGGCAAAACACACTTTGAGACAAAACTCAACAAAGTGATCAAACTTTTTGGATTTTCAACTTTTTATGTGTTTTTGGATTTTTGACATGAAAGCAGTAGAAGAATGATCATAAACAAGAAAGATGTAAAAACATTTTAAACACAAACAAACCACAAATTAAACATATACTCAAAAACACAACGCAAATAACCAATCATATCCACAAAGCATAGGAAGAATTGATGCATGGATATGTTATAATGCTTATGCATGAGTACCCTTTGTCACCCACACGTCACGTGTGTTTGGGGTGATATCCTTAACGGATCGGGTACGAGAGTTAGGACTTTCAAACCTCCTGTTGAAGCTCTCCAAGCAAGTGGTGAAGGCACCGATCATCTTCATTACGTCCGTCATTCCTGGATCATTGTTTTGACTTCTTGGTTTCTCACCACCTCAAGACCTCTTGTCATTTCTTCTTCCTCTTAACTAAGGTGCGCTTGCATTGTTATCTGCTCTCAGCTTTTGACAATTGGGTCTAGTATGCCCTTGTAGTCCACAATAGTGACACACATACTCAGTTCTAGGACCCCATTGTGGTCTTGAGAGAGATCTTGCTCTGGTTTCGTATTTGCCCATAGATTGATTTTGGGGCTTATTCACCATCCGTTGCTCACTCACATACTTCTTCTTAGCCTTAACATTCTCAGGGATGGTTTCTTCTATAATAGGTTCTATGGCCTTCACAAATTTCACTTCTTTGGTAGCTTTGGCTGATGAGCTACTTCCTCCGGTATACCCCAATCTGGACTTATCTGAGAAATGTTTTTGAGATGATATAACATCTTCCAGCTTTCTGGAGGAGACCCTTTCAATCTTGGCTTGCGCTTGCACCATCTCTTGCTCAAGGAATCTTACTTTGGTGTAAGCTTTCGATAACTCTCCATTTAGTGTCTCAATCTCACATTTAGCCTCTTTATATCTAGCCAGTAGACTTTTGTAGTCCTCTTCAGCCCTTTTCATCTTCTTTACAACCTCCTTTGCAACCCTTGCATACTCACCTGATTTCTTAAGGAGTAAAGTGTAATTCTCTTGAATACTCAATGTACCTTCATCCTCTTCAGCTTCCGATTCTTCAACAACTCCAATAGACTCTAAATCAGAATGTTCACCAAGCTCCTTGACAAGTGTATCCAAGTCATCTGAGGATTCCACTCGAGCAATGGTCATGAATGCAGAGAAATTTCCTTCTCCATCACAGCTCTCGTCAGAATTAGAATTTGATGAGTCTAAATCACTTAAAGTAGTGGCATAGACCTTTCCCTTCGACTTCAAGTAGTTTGGACATTACATTCAAAACATGTAATTCCTTGTGAGGATTGGGAATCTTTACCATCTTTTCTTCGGAAGTCTTTCTTCTCTTTTTCGGCACTCTGAAATTTTCTTTTGTCACCAAATTTTCCACTATTCTTGAGCTTTACGAATTTTCGGAAGTTCTTTACAAGATACGCTACATCTTTATCTACTGTATCCTCTTCTGAAGATTCATGAGACCCTATCCTCTTATCAATTGTCTTAAGAGCAAGGGATTTGCTCTTCTTTGTTGAAGGAAGAGACAACTCATATGTCTGTAGAGAACCAACCAGCTCCTGAACCTTGATTTCATTAAGATCTTTGCTCTCTTCAATGGCTATAACTTTAGCACGAAAACTTTCTGGTAGTAACCGAAGGATCTTACTTACAACTTTAGACTCCTCCGTCTTTTCCCCCAAATTAAATTTGCCAATGGCCACCTCTTTTAGCTTACTATAGAAAGAGTCAAAAGACTCATCCTCATCCATCTTTAGCTGCTCAAAGCGAGTGGTCAGCATTTGAAGTTTGGTGTCTTTTACCTTCTTGTTTCCTTCATATGTCATCTCTAGAATCTCCTATACTTCCTTAGCAACAGTAATATGAGAAATCCTGTGAAATTCTTCTAGAGAGATACTATAGAAAATGGCATTCAATGCTTTACTGTTTACATTAGCTACCGCAAGAGTTGCCTTATCCCAAATGGATTTGGCATCCACTAGCTTTGTCCAACTTATGTCAACTGCATCTCACACAGCCTCATCCATAGAACACAAAAATGCCCTCATTCGGACTTTCCAAAAAGCATAGTTATTACCATTAAAAAATGGTGGAATAGTGAGAGATTGAGACCTATCCATCTCAACAAGGGGTCAAGGATCACACTTAGGTAATGAAACCACAACAAGCGTACCCGCTCTGATACCAAATGAAAGTTCAATATGGGTATGAAACACCCTTGAACGTTTAGACCCCAAATTATAAAATTACCAATTCAAGCTTTATATCAAACAATTAATATGCGGAACATAATAACAAGCTTATAACAGAATTGATAAACAATCTAAGCCAAATATAAACACATCCACAGTAGTAAATATAAGGCAAAGATAAAGGGAAGGAAGATGCAAACACACGAACAACACACGATGTGTTATCGAAGAGGAAACCAAAGTCCTCGGCGTAAAACCTCTCCGCCGCCCTCCAAGCGGTCAAATAATCCACTAAAGAATGTAGTTGGGATACATGAACAGCAGAAGACCCTCCAAGCCTAATCTACCCAAGTACCTAAGCCCTCCAAGCTTCTTGCTCTAACGAGGTTACGCCGAACCTATTTCTTCTTTAGCTTGCTGGATTCCGCTACTTGACCATAGCATCAACCAATGTATATTGGTTCTTTTCCAAACTACTTCCCTAAGCATCAAATGGACCTTCTCACAGACGTGGGTGTGGTGAGATAAGGGTTTGGTAAATGACCTCTCAAGGGTATGACAATGGAGAGGAAGAGAGTAGAGGAATTTGTAGAGTCTTTTTAGATGAAGATTAGGGATGAAGCAATCTTGTTTTTCTCTAGGGTTTTCTCTCACAAAATTCTCTCTGGAAGCTCTCTCAATATGATGGGTATAAGGGTATATATATAGTAGGGTGAGAAGGGAATGCAAAACGTCAGTTTTTGCCGAACAGGGCAAGTTGGCGACTTGGTCTCGTGGCTTGTCCAAGTCGCGAGTTCAAGTTGCGATGTAACGGCCTAGCCAGATTGGAACTTTTGTCTTGTAGCGTGACAGCTGGCGCAACCCTTCAGCTTCCCAGTGTGCCTCTCACGTGCCTGCCTTTCGCAGCTTGCCAATTGCAATCCACCAGCGAGCCCTAGCCGCGAGCCTCTGTTTTTCTTGCATATTCTTGAGCTTTTCTTCACATCTCCTCACACACTACCCTTACAATTTTCCCACCTAAATACAGGGTTACTAAGTGCTAAATTACAAGCAAATTGGTTACGGAATAAAGTCAATAAAATGGTTGATTAACATCTTTTGAATTAGATGTTGAACATTCAAATTTCTCTTGTTGTTCAAAACCCCAACTGTTTTTATATTTAAATGGAAATTTATTTTCATGAAAAATTGCATCTCTAGATTCAATTATTGTATTATTATCAATATAAAAGAAATCTATAATTTGTGCTATATAAAGAATAACCAAAAAATACACATGTAGAATCCTTTACCCCAAGTTTAGGTCTTTTAGGGTCAGGTAGCCTCACATATGCTAAGCAACCCCAAACTTTGAAAAAATTTAGATTTAGTTTATATTTTTTCCATAATTCAAAAGGAGCTAAGAAAGTCTTTTAATGAGGTACTCTATTCAAAACAAAATTTGCAGTTAAAACAGCTTCATCCTAAAAATACTTAGGAGCCCCAGAACTAACGAGTATAGCATTAGTTAAATTTATGAGAATTTTTATGTTCAGCTACTCCATTAAAAGATGGGAAGTAAGGGGCAGTAGTCTCATGAACAACACCAAGAGATTGAATGTAATTATTAAGACCAAGAGTATCATAGTCTTTTCCTCTATCAGTTTTAAACCTTTTGACCTTTTTATCAAAAGTATTCTCAATTTCTTTTAAGAAAATTGATAATTTTTCAAAAGCATCGCTTTTGTTTTTCATAAGATAGACATATGAATATTTTGAAAAATCATCTATAAAAGTTATAAAATACTGATTACCTCCATGTGTCAAATGTCCTTCAAATTCACAAATACCACTATGGATAAGTTCTAGTAATTCAGTATTACTTTCAACAGATTTATGAGGCTTCCTAGTAATTTTAGTCATGCTACAAATTTTGCATTTTTCAAGTTCATTTTCAAGTTTAGGAATTAAACCTAAACCACTCATATTTTTCATATATTTATTATTAATATGACATAATCTACCATGCCAAACATTCACACAAGAAACAATATAAGAAAAACTTGAATTTTCATTAATCTCAATATTAAGTTTAAACATGCCATCACATGAATAGCCATTGCCAACAAACATGTCCTTTTTAGAAAGTACATATTGATCAGCCTCAAAGACTTGTTTGAAACTAGCCTTATTCAACAAAAAGCTGAAAACTAAATTCTTTCTAATGTCAAGAACATGAAAGACATCTTTGAGTGTGACTTCTCTTCCAGAAGTAAATTTGAAAAGCACCTCTCCAATACCCACAACTTTAATGGTATGAGAATCACCAAGCATAATTTTCTTTTTCTCATCTAGGATGGTGTAGGTCTTGAACCACGTTTTATCATAGCAAACATGTCTAGTTGCCCTAGAATCAATCCACCACCCTCCTAAGCCTTTGAGAACATTAATCTCGTTAACCATAGCCACAAGAGGCTCTTCAGTGACATTGGCTTGAGCCATAGGCCCATGCTTTTGAAAAAGAAAATTTCTAGCCGAATGTCCAGGCTTTCCACATACAAAACATTCATAATTGCTATTATTAGTGTGGCTGCCATTATTTGGAGCATGCTTAGGATGGTTTGCTTAGTTTTTTCTTTGATTAGAGTGGGTCTTATGTTGAGGTTGACATCCATTTGGCCTACGATTGAAATTTCTTTTCTTAGGCCTTACATAGTCATTATTTTTTGCATGGCCTTTTGGCATGTTTTTATTTGAAGAAATAGCATTTACCTTCAGACCATTTGCTCCATGGAGTTCCACAGCTTTGTCTTGGTTCCTTAACTCTTCCTCCACTCTCAAACACTTGATAAGGGATTCAATGGAGAATTCCTTTTGCTTGTGTCTTTGGACTTTGACAAACTCCTTCCAAGACTTAGGTAGCTTGTCAATGATGGCTGAAACTTACATTTGTTCATCTACTCAATTGCCTTCAGATCGAACATCTTGTGAAATTATTTGGAGTTCATAGGCTTGTTTCACCACGAACTTGCCTTCAATCATCTAAAACCTAAAAAATCGAGTACATGCATATTTCTTGGATCTAGCTACCTCTGTATCATATTTTTATTCAATGCCTTACATATCTTTTCGGCTGATTTGTAAGCTTGATCATAATAATCATACAAATCATCAGAATGACAATTAAGTAAATAATTTCTATAGTAAAGATGATCATTATCCCATTTCCTAACATCTTTTTCATGTTGAGAAAGTTCTTCTTCAGTCAATTGTTCAGATTTCTTTTTCTTTGGTTTTTCTCTCAGTTAACACATAAGCCACATTCAAAAGAGAAAGATAAAATAAAGTCTTTCGTCTCCACCTCTTAAAGTTAACACCACAGAAGCAGAATGGCTTACTAAGATTACCCACTCTAGAGGAATTAGACATAGCATTACCATTTTTCAAGGATGATTTTGTGTTCTCCATATTGATTTGTCTCAAATTGTTGGAAATAAAGGAGAGATATTACCCGACTTTTCCTTGGAAAAATTACACAAAATGATTTTACCAAAAGAGGTGGTGGAGATGAGGCGTGGACCAAGTCACTGTCTTGAGACAAATCGTGTCGTCTACGATATATCCGGTGTAGTTAGACAAATAATTTTTGCATTTTGTCTTCAGGATACAACAGCCCAGCCACCTTTGCTGATTATCCTTACGAGTCTACACTGCTCGTAGGATATAAGCTCTCTATAGTATTTTCTTTTCTCAGAAAATTTAGTTAAAGATAAAATATTTTTTGTGAATAGTAAGAAGCAGTAGATGATGAGTGTTTAGAACAATAATAAAATAGTTTTTAAAAGTTTTTAGCTTTGTAATCCAAAATAAAGTGATGATTTTTTAATTTTTTTTTTCTTTTTCACACAATCAATAGCTTTCTTTCTATATATGTAATATATAAACCGGACATCAAATTGTCTTTGCCAAATCTATACGTTGAGAACAAAATAATGGAGTCATAATGCAATTGAAAACAAATCAATAGCCCATAACCTGGCTGAACTTTATTACAAATCCTTTTAGAAAGCTTCAGAATATATATTACAAATATTGCTAGCTGTTTTGACTTTCCATTAAACCAAATATTAAATACTTGTAGATATGGTAACTTATTATAATATATAATAATTCAGAAATAGCTTGTAAAGTTAATTTGTTGAAGCCAAAGGCATTGTAGCTGAATTGGCACCTCCCCATGCACAAGGTGCTTGGGGGGTTAGGGGAAAAAGGGTTCAACCTACGGGGTTAGCAGTATGTTGTAATTATTTCTCAAAAAAAAAAAAAAAAACTTAATTTACTGAAAAACCTTCCAAATATGACGTTAACGTATTATATTCAAATAAAAACGTTTGAATGCAAAACATTTATAATGGAAAGTATATATTTGTAATAAAATCAAATATGCTGGCAAAGATGGTATTAATATCACGTTAATGTTTAGAAATTTCCTAATTAAAACCATTGACAGTAGTTATTTAAATTTTGAATTATATTTGAATTTAAAAATTTAGCAATCAACATCTCTGTCATTAAGGGATAATTAATTTCCTCCATTCACATAAATGAGTATTAAAATAAAATATGATATTTTTATAAAAATATCCAACAATTTATGATGCTTTTGAGAGGAAACCTTTGCACGGCATTATATTTCTTAAATATTATGGAGTGAGATTTTGCAATGAGTGGATGATTTGAATAAACCAGGTTATCAACATTTTAAAAAGTTGACTTTTTGGTATCTATTTAAATTAATTATTATTGATGATGTGGTAAAATCCAATCTTAGGATTTTGAGAATTCTACAATAGAATTATTCTAAGAACTCCAAAAATTTTTTATCCAAATATTATCTATAAAAAGACAACATGACATTTTGCTTGGCTTCATGGCAAATTAGTGGTCTCTCTCTCTCTGAGACAAAGCAATGCACAAGAAAGTTTAACAAAATATCACTCTTTTTATATAAAATTTGTTAATTATGGTATTTATTAATAGACATTTAATTGTAATTATGTTTGTGCATGAAACTATTTATTCAACCATTTAAAGAAAATATGATGTAACAAGGTTCTAATGGAGCGTACATACCATTTTGAGGAATCCTTATAAATCTAAGGCGAAAAAACCATTTTAGTATCTAAATTTTGGAGTTATTGTCTATTTGATTCTTGTTATTTTCAACTTACAATCAATTTTTGTTAGTGAGTTGACAACAAGAGCCAAATTGACTACAATAATAATGTGAAAAAAGTGTACGTGGGATTTAAAAATTTATGTATCAAATTGAAATTAGTATAAGCCAACAATATATAAGTCAAGGACTCAAATTTAGTAAATATTATAGATATCTACTAACTATATAAAAAGAGCAAATGTCTCTAGCTACAGTAGTCTTGGTTTATTCAACTTTTATCTTTTGTAACAAGCCAAAAGTGTGAGTTTGGGTAAGAATTTTTATTTTAATATTAAAAAAATGTTACGCTCACAATATTTTGACAATAACTCTCAAGTAGCAAGTTATTATTGATATTATTGGTGAGGAAAAAATAATTTTAGTGGTAGGTTCAAATTAGAATCATTAATAACTTACTCTCAAGGATTTGTTGTAAAAGTATTGTAGAAATATTGCAGACGTAACACTTAGTATTTAATACTATAACCTAAAAGCCTTAAAATAAGGAGAATTGGTGAGTTGTTCTTCTCTTTTTCTTTTTTCTTTCTTTCCCTCCAAGTATGCCAGTTTGGTTTAATCTTGTTTTGTTTTTTGTTTTATATTTTTAATGATTTTTATATGTTTACTTTGTGCTTTTGCAATGTAAGCTTACATCATAGAATGTAAACACACAAAAAGTGTTAAATATTATACATATTTGCAAAAAGATTGCAAATATTGTACAACATTTGTCAATTTTTGTGTGTCTATAATATAAATTTACATTATAAGTACAACATAAACATAGAGATATTGTGAAAATGTTGTGTCACACGTGCTAATTCCTTATGGGTCAAACTAAAATAAAATAAAATAATAAAATATCAGAACGAGATCTAGCAGAACTAAAAATAAAAGTATTGTATTGTGAAAATGTCATGACATTTTGTTATTATCACAATATTTTCATAACTATTGAGGTGTAGTTTCCTTATATGTCAAAATAAGATAATAAAATATTAGAATGGGATCCTCCATAGTTGAAAATATAAGTATTATGAAAATGTGGTGATATTTTGTTGTGTTCCTAGACTTTTTTTTTTTTGGGTTTAGTTAAATTTGGTAAGCCAAAATTCACTTTTTCAGGCACAGTTTTCTTGGGTTGATTTTTTTGTTTGTTTTTATTTTTTTACACATTGTTTAAAATTTAAAGTAAAAAAAAGAAAGAAAGATAGTTTTACACCAAAAGTAAAAAATAAAATTGGGTCCTTTAAGTTTGGGGTAATTTCATTCCTCCCTAAACTTAATAACGAGGAAATACCCCCAACTTTTACTCTCTTAGTTAAATTATTTTGAAATCTTATGATTCTTAAAATGTTCCATTGTACAATGTCTAAAATACCCATACTAAAATTTAATATTCCTAAAAAAATTTCCGTGTATTTTGAGTTTTATGTGGTAGTCATACTTGGAAAGTTGGAATGATGACATATGGCATTCTAGTTGTTACCTAGAGCATGTTGATTTTCTTAGGTTAAGTATTCTAGACTTAAAATTTTATCTAATGGAAACTTCAATGACACATGCCTTTTGTTATCCTTTATTTTATTTTATTTATTTATTTTTTACTTCTCTTCTTACTTAAAAGGATGTTCATTAAAAACTAAGAAAGCTAAATATCGTGGTTAGACTCATAAAATGTAAGATAATAAAAAAGGAAGTATGAATAACAAAATCTTTATTGTGGATAATTGCAAGTATTTGATAAAGACCTTCAATTGTAATATATGACATCATTCACTGTGAAAATTTAAATATTGTGACAATGTTTTAGTAAAACTTAATTGCTTATTATTGGAAGAAGATGATATTCATTATCACTCTTAGAAGCTTTTAGTGAGTGGAAGCTGCTTTTAGCAAATAGGTTATAAGAAACTATCATGACAAATAAATACTCATATATTAAAATAATTACTCTTAAGTTTAAATACATGGTTTCATTCTTCTTCAAATAGAAGTTCTATCCTAATTTTCTCACTCAAAGGGGCAGCATGTGCCTTGCATGTGCCACCCAAACTAGTAAATCTTAAAAGCTTAAAAAACCTAAAGTTGTAAACTAAAACAAAGATGGATATATGTACCTACGGGCTACAGCTGAAAGTGGAAAGTGTAGTCAGGAGCTAATTGATACATAATCTAATAGGTTGAAAATTGAAAAGTGATAAAATAATAATAATATAATAGTCTTAATTTTGATGGAATGAGGTCCTAGACATGGACACGACCCTGAAAATTTGCAAACGGCAAAGAGTAGTGCTTTTAAAAAAAGGAAAAAATTTTTCCTTTTTAAATTATTATATTATCACACATTAAACAATAAAGAAGTAATAAAGTAAAACTAAAGATGTAATTTTACAAAACTCACAAACCTAACCGGGTTACATAGTTTGCCTCAAACCCACTAGGTTTGACTGAGTTTTATGGGGTCGTGCAAAAATGATCCAACTAAATACCCAGACTGGTCTAGGTGATGGGTTACTAGATTTCTGGGTTTAATAACTATGATTTTAAAAACTATGATTAGGGAATTGATTAACAAATTCCATATACATATATTGATATTGACTATATGTGTGTGTATAATTTATATATTAAGATAATTAATACATGCTTTAGTCCTAATTAAAACATGACTATTAATTAGTAATAATTTCACATAAATGCAAAGTTTGGTGACGTGGAAGGTTTAATGAAAAAACATCTAAGGAGTGCTCCACATTAAGAACCCACATATAAATAATATGTGTGTGTACAATTCGTATAGTAAGATAATTAATACATGCTTTAATCCTAATTAAAACATGATTATTAATTAGTAATAATTTCACATGAATAAAAAGTTTGGTGAGGTAAAAGGTTTAATGAAAATACATCTAAGGAGTACTCCACATTAAGAACATATTACATACATATATATATACATATATATATATATATATATATATATATTAATAGGCAAAACTTAGAGAAAATTCAATTAGATTTTACAATTGAAGTCCAATTTTGTATCATGTGTCTTAAATTATTTATTTTTAGAGAGAGTTGTATTTTTTAATTTTAGAGTTTAATGTGGGGTCATATCAAAAATATTCGTTCAAGTGAGTTATTGTGTACAAAAACTAAAGAGTTTAGAATTAATGAATAGAATTTTTTTTTTTTAAAATTTTAAAAATGGACAATTTTCATTTTCTACCTAATAATATTCTTACAAGACTTTTTAAAGAGTTAAAATATATATATATATATATATATATATATATATATAAGAATGACTATCAATGATATTTAAATTATATATGTAAGAGTTATATTATGCATCTTAATGTATATCTTTTAAATATATCCATGTACATGCATGGGTTACAAGTTAGTATAAATAATATGTGTGTGTATAATTAGTATATTAAGATAATTAATACATGCTTTAATCCTAATTAAAACATGATTATTAATTAGTAATAATTTCACATGAATAAAAAGTTTGGTGAGGTAAAAGGTTTAATGAAAATACATCTAAGGAGTACTCCACATTAAGAACATATTACACACACACACACACACACACATATATATATATATTAATAGGCAAAACTTAGAGAAAATTCAATTAGATTTTACAATTGAAGTCCAATTTTGTGTCATGTGTCATAAATTATTTATTTTTAGAGAAAGTTTTATTTCTTAATTTTAGAGTTAAATGTGGGGTCATATCATAAATATTCGTCCAAGTGAGTTATTGTGTACAAAAACTAAAGAGCTTGGAATTAATGATAGAAAAAAATTTTAAAAAAAATTTTAAAAATGGACAATTTTCATTTTCTACCTAATAATATTCTTACAAGACTTTTTAAAGAGTTAAAATATATATATATATATATATATATATAAGAATGACTATCAATGATATTTAAATTATATATGTAAGAATTATATTATGCATCTTAATGTGTATCTTTTAAATATATCCATATACATGCATGGGTTACAAGTTAGTATAAATAATATGTGTGTGTATAATTAGTATATTAAGATAATGAATACATGCTTTAATCTTAATTAAAACATCACTATTAATTTGTAATAATTTCACATGAATGCGAAGTTTGGTGAGGTGGAAGGTTTAATGAGAAAACATCTAGGGAGTGCTTCACATTAAGAACCCACATATAAATAATATGTTTGTGTATAATCAGTATATTAAGATAATTAATATACGCTTTATTCCGAATTAAAACATGACTATTAATTAGTAATAATTTCACATGAATGCAAAGTTTGGTGAGGTGGAAGGTTTAATGAAAAAACATCTAAGGCGTACTCCACATTAAGAACCCACATATAAATAATATGCGGGTATAATTAGTATATTAAGATAATCAATACATGCTTTAATCCTAATTAAAATATGACTATTAATTAGTAATAATTTCACATGAATGCAAAGTTTGGTGAGGTAGAAGTTTTAATGAAAAAACATCTAAGGAGTACTCCACATTAAGAACCCACATCTCTATATATATTAATAGGCAAAGTTTAGAGAAAACTAAATTAGATTCTACCATTGAAGTCTAATTTTGCACCATGTGTCTTAAATTATTTATTTTTAGAAAGAGTTTTATTTTTTAAATTTTGGAGTCAAATGTGGGACAACATCATAAATATCTATCCAAGTGAGTTATTGCATACAAAAACCAAAAGAGTCTAGAATTAATGAATAGAATTTTTTTTAACAAATTTAAAAAATGGACAATTTACATAATAATATTCTTACAAGACTTTTTAAAGAGTTAAAAAGAAAAGAATAACTGTTAATAATATTTAAATTTTATAAGTAAGAATTATACTATGCATCTTAATGTATATCTTTTAAGTCTATCAATGCATATGCATGAGTTACAAGCTAGTATAATAATATGTGTGTGTATAATTAGTATATTAAGATAAATAATACATGCTTTAATCCTAATTAAAACATCACTATTAATTTATAATAATTTCACATGAATGCAAAGTTCGGTGAGGTGGAAGGTTTAATTAGAAAACATCTAAGGAGTGCTCCACATTAATAACCCACATATAAGTAATATGTGTGTATAATTAGTATATTAAGATAATTAATATATGCTTTAATCCTAATTAAAACATCACTATTAATTTGTAATAATTTCACATGAATGCAAAAGTTTGGTGAGGTGGCAGGTTTAATGAGAAAACATCTAAGGAGTGCTCCACATTAAGAACCCACATATAAATAATATGTTTGTGTATAATTAGTATAATAAGATAATTAATACATGCTTTAATCCTAATTAAAACATGACTATTAATTAGTACTCCCTCCGTCCCAATATTTTTGTCCTGTTTGAAAAGTCAAACTTTTTAAGAGAACATCATTTATTATCTTGTCTACCTTTTAAAAATGTATAAATTACCAAAACTACCCTTAAAAAAATTTATTAAAAAATTGAATTAGTAAATTAATAGGGGTATAATAGGAATATTAGTAAATTAATGATTTTTATTTTTAGAAACAGGACAATATTTTGGGAAATCTCAAAATGAAATAGAGGACAAAAAAAAAAAAAAAAAAAAGGGACGGAGGGAGTAATAATTTCACATAAATGCAAAGTTTGGTGAGGTGGAACGTTTAATAACAAGACATCTAAGGAGCGCTCCACATTAAGAATCCACATTCACCCACATGAGGTTCTTACCTTCAATTCATATATAATATAGAGCTTACAAAAAAACTCTTAACAATTCACCAATTCCACCAATTCCATCAAACAAAAAAAAAAAAAAAAAAAAACCAATTCACCAAGTATGGAGCAGCAACGTTTTCAACTTACGTTTTCAACTTTTTCACAAGCTGGTTCTTGTATTCCTGTTGATCATGTTGGGGATCACTTTGCGTCCCTGTTGCCCTGGTGTTCCTGAATGTTGCCTTCCAAAACTAAAATTTTAAATTTTTCTCAAGGTTTGTGCTTCTTAGAGCACAATGCATGTTTAGGTGAATATGACAGTTGCTTTAATGTGACAGCGCTACCTCCTATTGTAACAGCACAATTGAATTCACCAAAATAAAAATAAAAGGAAGGCTTTTAATTTTTTTTTTTTCAGTCATTTGTTATCCTTATTATTTTTTCAGTCATTTGTGACCAAGTCACAAATGCTTTAAATTAGGACCTAACCCAATTTTTTTTCTTTGGATGGATTTATTTTGTGTCAAATTAGCGTGTAATTCTCAATATTATGATTTTTTTTTTTTTTTTTTTTGGGAGAGTTAGTGTAGTTAGTGCATCTCCAGCAGTGTATGTATAGGCAAAATATTAGCTATAATAGAGAATGAGACTATAAAAACAGACTCCAGTAGATTCTCTATACTTGAAAATTTTTTTAGCTTATGAACAGTAGCCCATCAAGTCCGATGGGCTACTATACATTAGCAATTGAATTTCTTGGATTAAAATATTATACCAACTACTTATTATATCAATTCTTTCTCTCTCATCTGGATTTCTTTTTTCTTTTTTTTTTTTTTCTCTCATTCTCTCCATTGCTTTTTTTTTTTTTTTTTGGTTGCCATTGCTTCTTTTTTTCTCATAAACCAAATGAAATAAGAAAAAAAAAAAAAAAAGAGAGAAAAGAGAGAGACCTATTCATGAGCAAAAGAATTAATCCAAACACAAAACACAAAACAAAATCCAATTCTTAAAATAAAGTTGAATCAGAATAAACAAATATGAAAAAAAAAAGAAAAAAGAAAAAGAAAAAAGAACAAGTTGATCTGACCCAGCCTATGGTGGGGAGGATGACAAGCGGTGGTGGAGATGCTGGAGCGGTGGTGGAGATCCATGCGGTGGAGGCCCAAGTCATCTCTCTCTCTCTCTCTCTCTCTCTGATGTGAAGCGCTGGAATGTTCTTGAGGTGAAAAAGAAAATAAAAAGAAGGGGGGCTGGACACTTGTGTGGAGGAGAAAAACAAGAAAAAGAAAAAAGAAAAAAATAAATGAAACTTGGATGAAAATGAAATGAAAGGAAGAAAAATAATATAAAAAATAAAAAATCCTAATTGAAAAATACTACTACAATATTTTTACAATATTTTCACAATAAATTTTAAGTAACAAATTGTTATTAATTAATATTGACAAGAAAAAAAATAATTTTAGTAGTGGATTCAAATTAGAACTAGTAACAACTTTCCACATAAATTTTGTTGTAAAAGTATTGCTTAAAATGTTGTGAATATAACATTTCTCATTGAAAAATATAGTTGTTAAAAAAAGAATAAATGATGATTAAAAAAAGAATAAATAATGAATGAAGAAATAATATTTAAATGAAATAGAAAATGGGATAGAGAATCTGTTGGAAATATATTTGAAAAAATGGGTAGATAAAAGCTAAATATCATTGTTCATTCTCCAAACAGTACAAAAATTTAGAGAACCTACTAAAGATGCTCTTCAGCTCGGTCAAATATAGTCAAAGTTGTTGAGAAAGTGGTGTTACATGTGACTTATTGTCTGCCCCGTACGTTGGCCGCAATGCTACCATGTCTCTCAAAAGGAGAAAGCTTTTTGAATTTGTTTTGCGAGCATTTCACGATCTTACTAGCCTGTGAGCAACTTGCGGCTTTGCATCTAGATTCTTGTCTATATATTAAAAGTGTGAATGCTTTAAGCTACATTATTAACTAGAGTGTTTTGGTTTGTTCAATTCACATTGTTCATAGGTTTTTTTTTTTTTTTTGGTGGTAATATCACCCGTTGAACTCTTTTTATTTATTTATTTATATACATATGAACTGTTAGTTACCTTGTTTATATATAATAGCATAATATATTGTCACAATATTTTCACAATTATTGAGGTGCTAATTCCTTGTAGGTTAAAATAAAATATCATATTGGAACCAACTACAACTAAAAATAAAGGTATTGTGAAAAAAGAAGTGTTACATCCACAAATTTTTTCATAACACTTTTATAACAAATCATAGGTGGTAAATTGTTATTAGTTTTAATTTAAACTTACCAATGAAATTACTTTTTTGGTCACTAATAACAATCCGTAACAACTTACTACTTATGATTTGTAATGAAAAGGTCATGTTCATACCATTTCTCTTGTGAAAATGTTAAGTCATATTGTTGTTGTTACAATATTTTCACAACTACTGAGGTGTCAATTCTTTACAAGTCAAAGTAAATATAACAAAGTTATATAGGTATTATGAAAATGTTTTGTCATTCTTTGTGTTTCTAGATTTTTTTTTTATTAGTCAATTTTTGGTGAGCCAAAATTCACTATTTCACGTATAGTTTTCTCAGGTTGAATTTTTGTATTTTGTTTTGTATTTTTTCTCTTTATGTACCATTTTAAGAAAAAACACAGTTTTACAAAAAAAAAATAATAATAATAATAAAAAAAAACTTAGAATTAAAACACTTTTCATCCTTTATGTTTGGGATAGTTCACACTTATTAAAAAAAAAAAAATTATTTGGGGTAGTTCACAATTCCTCCTTAAACTTCAAAATCAAGCAATTTCCCCATTACTATTTTGGAAAAGAGAAAATATATCATATTGTTATTCTCTCAATTAAACCCTAATAAATGCTTATTTTTCTTGAAATATTCTATTGTGTAATGTCTAAAATACTCTAACTAAATTTTAACATCCCAAAATTTATCTTCATGTATTTTGAGTTTTAGATGGTAGTAATATTTAGAAAAGTTGGAATGATAATATAAGATGTTTTATTCGTTACATAGAGAACATTGATTTTCTAGGTTTAAATCGTTGATACTTATAATTTATCTAATGAAAAATTTGATGACACATGCCTTTTGTTATTTTTTTTTCCTTTTTCTTTTCTTGCCTAAAATAGGTGTTAATTAAAAACTAATTAAGCTAAAGATTGCACCTAGACCCATGTAGAATGATAAAGAAGAAAGTATGAATGACAGAGTTTCATTGTGTATGGTTGAAAGTATTTGATGAAGAGTTTTAATTGTAGCATATGACATAATTCATTACAAAAATTTAACTATTGTGATAAGATTTTAGCAAAACTTAGTTTCTTATTATTGGAAAATGATGATATTCATTATCATTCTCTTGGAAATTTTTAATGAGTTGATATTTCTTTTAGCAAATAGGTATCGAAATTCTTATATGAATGAGATTGACTTTATATTATATATATATATATATATTTATTTATTTATGCATATAGTTTATAGTTTCATATAAGAATAAAAGGCTGAGATTTCCATCACTAAACGGTTTTATGTATATAGTTTCATATAAGAATAAAAGGTTGAGATTGCCACCACTAAATGATTCACTGTATATAAATAATGTATATGGGCTGGCTCATAGGCACCAATGTGCATAGATCTTCACTACAAAAAAAAAACGTTCTGTGGCCACGTTTGTAAAACGTGGCCTTAGGTCCAAAAAACGTGGCCATAGGCCGATTTGGCCTATAGCCGCGTTTTTTATGGCCGCGTTTTCAAATGTGGCCCAAATTCCGTGACTATAGGCCAGAGGGGGTCTATGGCTGCACTTTCCAAACGCGGCCTAAGACCAGGTTTATAAAACGCGGCTTTAGGCATGCTATAGCCGTGTGTTTTAAATGCGGCCATAGCTCCACCCTCAAAAATGCGACTGTAGCTCAAAAAAACGTAGCTTTAGACGTGTTCTAAGGCCTCGCGTTTAAAACGTGATCTTTTTTTTTTTTTTTTTTTTTTTTTTTTTTTTTTAAGTTGCTTTTTAAAAAAAACGCAGCTTTAGTCTGTCTGGAGCCACGTTTTTACAAACGCGGCCCAAAAAAACGCGGCCTAATACCCCCCTTTTTTGTAGTGCTTGCGTGGAAAAAAAAAAAAAACTTTAAATTCACATTGCTTGACTATATTAGTAGAACTTTTTTTTTTCCTAACATTATTTTATTTTTACTTTCATTGTTTTGTCAAGTGGTACAAAAAAAAAAGCATAATTAATTTTAAAATTCAATTCCCATATGGGGTTTAGGGTGGATTTGGTCCGGTCTTTTGAAATTGTGTGATATGAAAGAGTAACGACTTTATATTATGTTTTGTTATGATTTAGAATTGCTACATAGGCAGTCTATTGCAAAAAAAAGAAAAGAAAAGAAAAGCATCAAGTTTACTCGATAAAAAACCACAATTTGAATATTTTACTGAACACAAAAAATCATGTTTTGAACCGCAATCATGATTTTTGGTCCAAGTCGTCTAAACCAAACAGGCACATAATTAATAATCCATTATTTAAAAAAAATGTATATATATATATAGAGAGAGAGAGAGTTGGGTTCAAGTTATACCAACTCCAAGTAACGTTACATTACCTAATAACCAAGGTTTTCAAACCCAGACTGTTCATTGAACCATAAAGGGGAGAGGTTCATGGTTTTTGAGGTCAAACCGAGATCGAACCGGAGTTGAACTGTGATGACGTCATAATTAATTTAATAATTAATTAAAGCCTAAATATAGATATTAAATTTATAAAACTAGCAAAATTGACAATATATCTATATATGTGAGGGAAATTTTATAATTTTCAAGCATATATTTAATAATTAAATAAGAAAATTAATAAAATAAAATAATAACCATGAAAACATTAAAATTTATGATTAATTTTTGAAGTAAAGTTGAATATCTGTTAAGGATTTTAATTATAAATTTTTTTATTTCTTGTAAGAGATGGATAATTTAATTAAGTAGAATAAAATTGTGTTAAGTTTTTTTTATTAAAAAAAAAAATATGCTAAGGGGTTGGACCGCACGGTTCTTGCCACTAGTTCGTGCAACCCAACCCCAGTTTTAGGGGTTCACGGAATTAACAAAAAATCCGGTTCTTTATGCTTAAAAAACCGGTTTTCATCCCGGTTCTCGGTTTTCATAGTTCGACCTCCCAGTTCGGTTCAGGTCTGAAAACTTTGCTAATAACTTGTTATTGAAGTTTCTCAAAAAAAAAAAAAAAACTTGTTATTGAATTTATATTTTAAAAATCTCACAATTAGATTTCATGTTCTATATGTTCTTAACATGCATGTCAAATTTTGTATCAGTAAGATGTTATTCACTATTTAATCCCTAAACTTATCTTTTATGCATTATTTTAAAATACAAAAACTTGAATTTAAATAATTTATCAATGACATAGTTATTGACATTTGATTATCTTGAGAATTTGCAAAAATAAAGGATAATAGAAGAAAATGTAATCCAATGGTGGATTTGTCAAAATTTATATCCAATGTTAAAATATTAAGTAGTGTAACATTGCTTAAAGTTGAGTTCAAGTTACATCTAGTGTAACTTTAAGCAATATTACGCCTCTCAATATACATATAATTGCTAAAGGAACACAGTATTCCACTATTTTGTGGAAATATACCAGAATTGCGATGTTTCTATATTAATTATCATGGTCAAGGTTTATCCTGTTTGTTTGTTTATTTTTGTTTTGTTTTGTTTTAGGAGTTCATTTTAGTTAGTTGGTTCATTTTATGCCTAATTTTCATGAAAGATTTTGCGCATTTTGCTTCTTAATTAAAATATCAGTTTGTTTTCAAAAAAACCATGAAAAAGACAAGTGGATAGTTTGTTGTGGTGGATAATTTCTAAATAGCTAGTGCATTCGCATTAATTTATGCAAAAACTATTGTCCACTTAAAATAAAATTCTACTTTATTTATTTATTTATAAATTTTAGCTAGCCATTTTTCAAAACCTCCACATTTGGTTATGTATTATATACTCATTTTATTAAAATATAAATTTTATTTATAATTTTTGTAAATGTTTCTCTCTCTTCAAACAACTATCATCATCCACTTTTTCTCTTCATTCTTGGATAACATAAAGAAATAATAAAAAAAAAATCGTTTTATATAAGTTGTAGTGACTTGTATTATTATTATTATTATTTTTAAAAGGAACTAATTCATTCATTCATAAGATTGCAACTATCAAAATACAATGCCCCAAGAGCAGGTGGTGGAGATTCTTCCAACCGTACCAGTTCACTATCAATTAGTCTAGCAAATTTAGCCAATGAATGGGCCACAAAGTTGACCGTCCTCCTAACATAACTAATGGAGTTGTATATTTGCGTAAGCAGTATAGCAAAATCTCATTTTCCTTTATCTGAATGGTAATTTTATATAAGATGTGTATCATAGATTAATCTGATAAAATTAAGAAGAGCTAAAGATTTTTATCTTTAGAAATTAATCTTATTTGTCTACCTTTGGAGAAATTATAATATTCTCATAGTGGACTCTCTCCTATCTTTGATACACTTCTCAATACTTATACAAAAAGTTATTTATAAAATTGCTCTGATTGTCATATGCTCTTATAACTTCATTAGAACTTAGGATAAAAAGTGTTACGCACATGTTATTATTCATAATTGAAATTGTGTCTCCAACTCAAGATTTCAATACTACCAATTTTATTACATTTAGTTGGAATGTACAATGGTACAACCATATAAGCTATGCCGGGGGTCCAACTACATTATATTAATTATTAACTACTCTTTTCATCCAAATATATATATATATATATATATTAACTACTCTCTTTTGTCATTTTTATTTCATTGGGAACTTCATTCACATGTATTCCCTACAAATTTTTATCACTAGCTTTCATTGGATAGTTAACTAATGGATTAAAAAAGGAAAAATAAAATTCTATAAACATACAAGTATAATAAATCCATTCATTTGCTTCATCTTCGGTGAAAGAAGATAAAAAAATGATATTATAATGCTAATTCAATAATCAAAATAGGATGCCTTGACACCTCAATTCTTCGAGTCCACTAATTGTCCTGCAAACATGGCAATTGTCAGTCTCACATTTTCACACATTTCTTAGATGACTCCTTTTCACATAATTATTGTGTCATATTTTCTAAATGATTTTTTTATCACATAGTTTTTATGTTGTACTCATTGTTTTTTTATGTTTACATATTCTGATTGTTGCCTCTTGGTTAATATTACTAAGCAGTAATTATGTCAAAAATAAAAGCCATTTTCCTCTTAGATTTTGTAATTATACCTTTTAGAATCAATTAATTAATGCACACTAAACATGTGTTTTCCTCTAATTCATTTTCTGCCTATATATTCGCCCAAGTGCCTTTCCATTTGTCATTCAAGCCTTAAGAATTTGATCTTGGTTTAATTGTTGTTTTGATTTCACTGTTTTCTGTGAGAATGGCTGGCAGCTCCTTGCAACAACAGATTGCCTCCATGAGGCAATCCTTGTTTGACGAGGTTTTTCTCTTCTTTAGTTCTTTGCTGAAAAAAATGTTGTAGTTGTTTCCACTTCATTTTCAATGCCCCATTACCATATGCTGTAATATTCTGCATGGTTATTTATACCACAGTTTTAGTTCCCTTCATGAAAATTATTTGAATATGCAACCCGCTCTCCTCTTTCCCCCTAGAAGCTTACTGTTAAAATCTTTATGGGGGAATGTTTTATAAAAAATAGAACATATGAGTAGCAAAATAAAACTTAATTATGCACTTACCATCTTATCATGAAAATAGATCTTCAGTTATGTTTATTTATATCTTTCTCTCTCGTGTTTGTTAAAATGTTGTATTATTCCTTCAGTCATTTTATTTAATTTGTATAAATTATAATACTAGACCTAATATATGTTGCATATTATAATGTTCACCAAAATTTATGGTGGAAGTGTGAAAACCGGAAATCCCAATGTTTTTCATAAAATTTTTAATAAGAAAGTTCAAATTTGATTCAGAATCTCAGATGCTAAGATGTAGTACTGACAATCAAATTGTGCTAATAAAGTACGAATGTTTTGCAGGGACTCCTAAATGAGCAGTTCATTGAATTGGAGAAATTGGAAGATGCGAGCGACCCAAACTTTGTTAAGAATTTAATAAATGTATTTCTAACTGACTCACTGAAAAAAGTCATTGGCATAGAAGAATCTCTGTGAGTTGCATATATAGTATAAATTTCCTTATGATGTTTTTCTATTTAGTTTAAAATTTAAATCACATTAGTTAATTTCTTTTCTGAACAAATTTTATGAATTTTAACAAAAAAATAATGTAACAACAATGATAACAATAATAATATTACCTTCAAACTCTAAACTTACACCCCTTGTGATTGGATTATGATTAAATAATATTAGGCTACATTTGAAGGCTGATGAACCCCTCGATGTCACTGAACTGGGAAGACTTCTTCAAAAATTGAAAGGCAGCTGCCTCGGGTACAAAGAAAAACTCTTCTTTTTAAGATTTGTTTTCTTTCCTTTATTTTGCACTGGACATGACCTCTATTTTTTTTTTTTTGGTTATCTGCAGAATTGGTGCTAAAAAGGTGCTTATTGAAGTTGAGAAAATGCTGCAATGTCACGAAGCAGGCGACATGGAAGGGTAAGTTTATACTTATATACTTAATCTGTTTCCTCATGTCATGATAAGTTGTAGTATTAGATATAAACTTATCTATTTATCTTTAATTTGTTCTCTCATCTATGATTTTAGACGAGTATCTAATAGTTAATTATTATTATGTTGAAATCTGAAATCAAAGCAACACTTTCACCATGTGTTATACAATTGTAGGATTGAGATATATAGGTTTTACAATTTACAAATGAGCGTAGAGTATTATATGAAATATCTTATAGAAAATTTTTGGGAGAATGCTATTACTGCCATTGTTAGAAGTTTGTGTTATTTCATAAACATATTGAATTTGAAGGCCACATTAATTATTAGTATAAGTGTTAAAGCATTGTTGCGAATTATGGTCTTGTCAATAACTATGAGCAGGACTAAGACTATACTTCCTACCATGAAACAAGAATATAACATTCTGGAGAACAAATTGAAAGTCTATTTTGAGGTTCCTCTCACTCCCTCTCTCTCTAAATTAATTTTCTTGCTTAAGCTCAAGCTAAATGAGTGACATGTTGATTTGTTTGCTGTTCATTCTACAGCTACTTCCACATATTGCACCTGGACAGTCATCCGATCCTCCAAGCAAAGGATCAACTAGTGGTGGGGAATGAAGAGTCTATCATGTAATAGATCATTCACCATTTCAATAATAGTAGTACTAAATAATGGCGAATAAAGTACAGGAATTTTGCCTTTGATAGTCAAATAATAATGAATAAAAGACAGGTGCTCGGCCTACATGGCATGTGACTGTTGCTCTATTTTTTTTTTTTTTTAATTTTTTAAATGTTGTTTAGGCATTTTTCCCTTCTGTTACTCAAATAATAATTAATAAAGGACATGTGTTTGGCCTTTGTAGCATGAGACTGTTGCTCTATGTGTGTGTGTGTGTGTGTGTGTTTTTTTTTTTTTTTTTTTTTTTTCTAGAACTAGTCATTTTAATTATTTTATCGAAATTCTATTTTAGAACTAGTTTGTTGATCGATGGTGGTCTTCGCATACTAGTAATAAAGCTTACCTATTTTTTAAGAAACCCTTTTATGATGCTTTTAAATGCGAACCCAATTTCTATATTGTTATTAACCTTCTTTGAATCTCACAAACAACATTAATTTTGTGTGAATGACTACTAAACAATTTTTATTTATGAAGCTTGTAAGGGGTAATATGCAAGTATATCTATAGAAAAATCCAAAATGACATTTGCATGTCTTCATGGAAAATTGGTGATACCACATTATCTTAGTCTCTCCTTTTTTCTTTTTTTTTTTTTTTTTTTTTTTTTTTTTTTAAATATAACTAGTTTGTATGCTAGTGCATTTGAAAGTTTAATAAAATATGATATTCTTTCTATTTAAAATATTTCCTAAAGACACAATTAACTAATTATGATATATATTAATAGATATTTATTTATGGATTGTGTTTGTATATAAAACTATTTATTCAACCATTTAAAGAAAATATAATGTGACACAATACAAAATAAAGTTGTAAATATAAAAGGTTTTATAAAAAAATCCTTATAAAATTTTAAATTAGTAAAAATATATATTATTGTGTCCAAAGTTATATAATGGGCCTATGGCCCTAATCGAAGACTAGGGCATGCCTGAAGAGGAGAAAGTAATTGAGAAAGGGCCCAGGTGGGCAAAACATACGTGGAAATGAGCGAAGAGTATAGTCCAAAGAAAGCGTCAGTGGTCCGAAGAGTATGATCTTCTCGGATATGGTGATTCTCGGTTAAGCAAGTACCTGGGTGGTTCAAGTGGCTTTCATGACAGTTCCAATAATAAGGATAAACTTCAAACATGTATAGAGATGATAAGAACGAATAAATATCTAGAGAAAAAACTGCTACCATCACATTAAATGCAGTGCAGCAACTTTTCTGGCCGCATTAATGTGGAGAAGACCCCTAAACAGTGCACTCTTAACCACCACCACTTACAGAGAACCAAAGAAGAGGTCTGATGGGATATATACTCAGGTAGATGCTCAGATGACTAACAAGTGTACGATCAAGATGATCCAAAAGGCACTGTATAATGTGAAAGATCCCCCATAAGAAGAGAGGGGGAGAAAAAGGGATAGAAAAAAAAGAAAAGAAACTGTAGTACAAAAGATTGTTAGAGTTCAGAAATAAGATTATAATTTATGAACTATCTTTTTGGATGTTTATTTAGTCAGGCTTTATGAGTGCCTTTATGTTTATTTATCTTTGAATCCCATGCTAGCAATTGTTTTATTCCTATCTAGCCCAGCTCTTTCATCTACTCTCTACAAATTCATTGTCTCGGGTTCATTGGGCTCAGACACTAGATCTTTTGGGCTTAGGCCACCAAAATTGACCCTACAATTGGCGCTGTTTGTGGAAAAAGCTTGAGCAAGAGTGGAAGCAACGATTGATGATGGCGGAACCAGGGCAACAACCAGCAGAATCTAGAGCATCCCAGCACGTTGATCCTTTTTTTAACTTGGATCAGAGACATGGTCATGAAGGTAGTGTACACACTAAGCATACTGATCGAAGCCAGTCACATGGTGGAAGTCACATGTCTTATGTAGAGAAAAACAAGAACATGCAACTAGAGATTCACAAGCTAAAAAGAGAGTTGCGCCATGCAAAGAGAAGGCGAACATTTTCTTACTCCGATGATGACTCTAACGATGAGCAGGATGTCTCTTACAGACGTAGGACCAGAACACCAATTAGTGAGTCTTTCTCTTATGAAGAAAAGCACTATCACGAGCGCCAACCACCAAGTCCATCACATGGGGGTATAGGGAATGATGCTATAAGCAAAGTTTTGAATCAAATCTCCAAATCGCCTTTCACGCACAGGAACGAACAGGCAAAACCTCCTTGTCGTTTTCATCAGTCGACGTTTACTATCTATAACGGGAAGATAGACCTTGTAGAACATGTGAGCCATTTCAACTAGAAGATGGCAGTCCATTCTAAAGATGAAACTTTGATGTGCAAAGTCTTCCCCTCCAGTCTTGGAACAGTTGCAATGAGATGATTTGACAGCCTGAAAGCAGATTTCATTAACTCCTTCAGAGAACTCACTCAAGCATTTGGTTCTCATTTTGTCACCTGTCAAAGAGTGGCTAAGCCCTTAGCTTCTTTGTTATCTTTGAGTATGCAAGAAGGTGAGACCTTGAAAACATACTCAGATAGGTACTGGAAAATGTTTAATGAGATGGAAGACGATTGTGATGGAGTGGCCCTTAATACGTTCAAGCTCGGCCTCCCTACTGAACATGGTTTAAGGAAGTCCCTAACTGGTAAGCTAGTTACTAACGTGCGTTAGCTCATGGACCGTATTGACAAGTATAAAAGAGTTGAGAAAGATTAGCAGCAGGGAAAAGGAAAAGATAAGGTCATCCCCCAAGAGAGGAGAGATTTCGGGTCGGATAGATACGGTAATAACAAGCAGCGTAGGGATTTTTCTAGGCAATCAGGATCAGCAAATCTTCAAGTTGTCAATGCTGTATTCAAAGAGCCAATACATCAAGTGTTAGAAAAGATCAAGAATGAACCATTCTTCAAGTGGTCGAACAAGATGGTGGGAAACCCTAAAAGGCGTAATCATAACCTCTATTGCTAGTACCATCAGGACCACGAGCATACCACAGAGGATTGCAGGAGCCTGTGGGATCATTTGGACCAGCTTGTTCGCGAGGGTCGATTGAAACAACTTTTGCATCATTCCAGCGGCCGAGGAGGTTAGACAAACTTAGAGCCTCGAAGAGATGATTCTTCGAAGCCTCCTTTGGGAACTATCAATGTCATCTTTGCAGCACCGGGAGTAGAACAGGATCCTCACCATCCAAGGTTATGTCGGTGGCCCAGTTACCTGCAGAAGACTTTAGTCATGGTCTGAAGAGAGTTAAATCGGATACCAAACCGGTGTTAGGATTCTCGAATGAAGACAAGGTTGGGACTATCCAACCTCGTGATGACGCTTTAGTGATCACCCTCAGAATTGGAGGGTATGGCGTGAAGAGGGTTATGGTGGACTAAGGAAGCGCGGTAGAGATAATGTATCCTGATCTTTACAGGGGATTGAACTTAAAACCCGATGATTTGGAACCATACAATTCTCCCCTAGTGAGTTTTGAAGGAAGAGTTGTTACCCCGAAGGGATAAATATGATTGCCTTTGTAAACTGGTGCAGAAGTAGTAGAGGTGGATTTCATCGTTGTGGACGTATATTCGCCTTATATTGCAATTGTAGCCAAACCTTGGCTCCATACACTAGGGGCTGTTTCCTCTACTCTACATCAAAAGGTTAAATATCCATCTGAGGGACAGGTTAGTGAAATCTGGGGAGATCAATTTGTGGCCAGATAGTGCTTAGTGGTTACCATTCGACATAAGCTCGAAACTGAGTCCTCAGCCCAGGCCGAAAGGGGTTTATAGCAGTTAAATTCTCGAGCATCGCCCGTCGAAGATACAGCCGAAGGCGCTAGGTGTGAAAATTTATTTAAAGTTACTATCGGAAACAATCCAGAAAAGTTCTTTCAAGTTGGATCTCAGCTACCTCCGCAGGAGAAGGAAGAGCTAACAAAATTCCTTAAAAGAAACCTTGATATATTCGCCTGGAATGCCTACAAAGCCCTAGGGGTGGATCTAGAATTCATATGTCACAATTTGAAGGTTAATCCATTAATTACTCCTAAGAAGCAGCCTCCTCGGTGCCCATCCAAGGAGCATACTAATGCAGTAAGAGAAGAAGTAACAAAACTCAAACAAGCTGGGGCTATTAAAGAAGTTTTTTTTTATCCTGAGTGGCTAGCAAATACGGTGGTGGTGAAGAAGAAGAATGGGAAATGGCGAGTATATGTGGACTTCACTGATTTGAATAAGGCCTGTCCTAAGGATCCATTCCTTATGCCAAAAATTGATCAGCTAGTAGATGTTACTGTCAGCCATCCTCGAATGAGTTTCTTGGACACTTTCCAAGGTTACCATCAAACACCATTAGCCCTAGAGGATCAGGAGAAGATTGCTTTTGTCACCCTTATTGGAAACTACTACTACAAAGCGATGCCATTTGGTTTGAAAAACGCAAGATCCACCTACTAAAGAATGATGATGAGGATGTTTGAGCCACAGCTGGGTAAAAGTATCGAGATTTACATAGATGACATGATGGTGAAAAGCAAGATCGTCTCTGAACATGTAACGAATCTTGAAAATATTTTTGAAATTCTAAGAAGGTACAAGCTACGTTTAAACTTTTCCAAATGCTTATTTGGTGTGGGGTCAAGCAAATTCTTGGGGTACATGGTGACTCATAGGTGAATCAAAGTTAACCTTGATCAGATAAAGGCTATCAACAATTTATAAGCTCCTTGGAATCCCAAAGAAGTTAAAAAATTAACGGGAATGACCGCTGCTCTGAATCGATTCATTTCTCGATCAGTAGATAGGTGTAAACCTTTCTTTTCGTTGATCAACAAATGGAAAGGATTTGAGTGGGCTAAAGAGTGTTCTTTGGCTTTCCAACAACTTAAAGACTATTTAGCTTGGTTGCCAATCATGTCTAGTCTTGAGCCAGATGAGGTCTTGTTTGCCTATATTGCCATGGCCCTTTATGCTGTGAGTTTGGTGTTGATACGAGTAGACCAAGGTGTACAAAGGCCAGTTTACTACGTGAGTAAATCATTGCATGAGGTAGAGATTCGATATTTTCCATTAGAGAAAGCAATCCTGGCAGTAATGCTCGACACTTGGAAGTTGCCTCATTATTTCCAAGCGCATACAGTGGTTGTTCTTACCCAACTTCCACTCAAAACCATACTCAGAAATGCTGACTACACAAGAAGAATACTCAAATGGGGCACTATCCTAGGGGCTTTTGACATCAAGTATATACCACGTACCTCCGTAAAAGGGCAAGTCTTCGCAGATTTAGTAGTTGAGTTTACTGAGCCCTCATTAGAAGAATTGATACCAACACGAGACATGGATGGAAAATCGGTTGGCGTAATCTTCCAAAAAGGCCTTTTATCCTGAGAAGTATATGTAGATGGTGTAGCGAACCAAAAATGATTTGGAGTGGGGATAGTGTTAATATCTCCAGAAAGAATCGTTATTGAAAAATCGCTAAGATTAAGCTTCACGGTCACAAATAATGAGGCTAAGTATGAAACTCTACTGATGGGAATGGCTATAGTTTAAAGGATGGGAGGAAAGTTAGTAGAAGTGTTCTCGGACTCAAGGCTAGTCGTCAGACAAGTACAAGGAGAATTTGAGGCAAAAGATAAACGAATGCAGGAGTACTTTAGCCGAGTTAAATGCTTGCAGTCGGATTTTGAATCTTTTAACTTACTGCACATCCCCAGAAGTGGAAATGTACATGTTAATTCTTTGGCCACGCTCACCATATCCTTGACGCAGGATTTGCTTAGAGTTATCCTTGTCGAAAACCTGCATAAGCCTACGGGAACAAGAGTGAGGTTGTTCAAGTTCATCAAATTAGAGCCGAGTTCAGTTGGATGGATCCCATAGTTAAATTCTTGAAGAATGATATTTTGCCTGAAGAGAAGCTGGAAGCCGACAAAGTTCGAAGGAAGGCAACTAGATTCTGGTTATCCGAGGACCATAAATTGTACAAACGCTCCTAATCAGGACCATACTTATTATGCATGCATCCTGAAACAGCTGAATCACTTTTGGAAGAATTGTATAAATGAATCTGTGGAAGTCATACTGGAGGTAGATCTTTGGCTCACAGGGCCATTACTCAAGGTTATTGGTGGCCGAATATGCAGAAAGAAGCCCATGAATATGTTAAAAAATGCGATCAATGTCAGCAATTTACACCAAATATACATCAACCAAGTGGAGTCCTTAATCCACTATCTAGCCCACGACCATTTCCTTAATGGGGCTTAGATATAGTGAGTCCATTCCTTAAGGCTGCAGGAAATAAGAAGTACCTTTTGGTTGGCACAGACTATTTCACCAAATGGGTTGAAGCTGAGCCTTTAGCCAACATCAGGGATGTCGATGCAAAGAATTTTACCTGAAAAAATATTGTCACTCGGTTTGGAATTCTCCATATCTTCATCTCGAACAATGGCCTTCAATTTGATAGTAAAGCATTTAGGAATTACTGTGTTGAGTTGGGGATCATGAATAGATACTCCACCCTTGCTTATCTCCATGGGAATGGGCAAGCAGAAACTGTTAACAAAGTCATAGTAAATGGACTAAAGAAAAGACTAGATGATGCAAAAGGAAAATGGGTAAAAGAGCTACCACACGTACTTTGGACATACAAAACTATGCTTCGTAGGTCTACTAGAAAGACCCCCTTTTCGATGACCTATGAGACTGAAGCTGTCATACCTCTAGAGACTAGATTTTCAACATTGAAAACCAGCTCATTTAGTCTGACTAGCAATGGTGAGCTGTGGGAGAAGAGTTTGGATCTGATTGATGAAAAGAGAGAAAATGTAATGGTCCAATTATCACATTATCAACAAAAGTTCAGGTAAGGTTATGATGTCAACGTAAAGCTAAGACCTCTAGAATCTGGTGACTTAGTGCTTAGGAAAGTTGTGGGCACTGCAAAAAAAACCTGCTTAGGGAAAGTTAGGACCCAATTGGGAAGGGCCATATCGTATTACCTCAGGGGCAGGCATTGGAGCATATTTTTTGGAAGACTTAGATAGTCATATAATACCATGCCCTTGGAATGTAAACAATCTCAATAGGTACTATTATTAATCGAACCTTTTCTTTAATCTATATGTCAATTTATTATATAAAATTTTTGGACAAATGTTTAAACTTAAATCCAATCATGCCTGAAGTCCTTAGACTAGATGATTTGGGTTAGTTAACACTCTGTTACAATTTTTCTAAGTGTTTAAACTTAAATCCAATCATGCCTGAAGTCCTCAGGTTAGATGATTTGGGTTAGTTAACACTCTGTTACAATTTTCTCAAGCGTTTAAACTTAAATCCAATCATGTCTGAAGTTCTTGGACCAGATGATTTGGGTTAGTTAACACTCCGTTTCAGTTTTCCTATGTGTTTAAACTTAGATCCAATCATGCTTGAAGTCCTCGGACCAGATGATTTGGGTTAGTTAACACTCCGTTATAGTTTTCCTAAGTGTTTAAACTTAAATCCAATCATGCTTGAAGTCCTCGGACTAGATGATTTGGGTTAGTTAACACTCCGTTGCAATTTTTCTAAGTGTTTAAACTTAAATCTAATCATGCCTAAAGTCCTCGGACCAAATGATTTGGGTTAGTTAACACTCTGTTACAATTTTCCTAAGTGTTTAAACTTAAACCCAATCATGCCTGAAGTCCTCAAACTAAATGATTTGGGTTAATTAACACTCCCTTACGATCCTTCTAAGTGTTTAAACTTATTTGAGTAAATCCCAGTTTATGATAAATCTCTTCGGCCATGCACTCAATACAAAGTTAGTGCTCAGAAGTATTCTCCATAAATATTCGAGAAAAACTGTAAGATCTTCATATCATTCATTGCTTTTAATGTTTATTAATAATTCTTACACAATCAGTTTCTTCCAGTATTAGAGTAATTGTTTGGATCATTAATATGATATCATTGTTGAGTTTGCCTATGTTATATTAACTACAAATCAGTCATTTGCAATAATAGTAAATTTCATAACATGTATGATGAAGACAGAAAATAGAAGAAAAATTTCATTAATTAAAAAGAAAGTACATTACAATACCTTATATATATATATATATATACTACTAAAAACTAACTAATACAAGTACGAAATAGAAATTCTTAGATATCTAAGTCTTTGTCTGAGGAGCCAAAGGGTCAGCAGTATGGCTTGGCTGGGTGGCAGCATTCGTGGTCTGATCCTCAGCTTGCTTGCCCTGGTCTCCAGTCTGACCAGACTCTTTGGGTGCTTCAATAGGATCAGGAAGGGTCTGGTCGACTACAAGCTGCTTCAAAGCTTCTGGGAGTTCGCAAATGTTTGGGTGGTAGAAAACACTCTTAGGTTGCCTTAAGTCAGCCTCTAAAGGGACCCCAGCAGCTTCAAGGGCTTTATCCCAAGTTACATCGTAGTATTCCCTGCAGACCTTTGCGAACTCCTCAGTGAGTCTGAGTTGGGTCTCTTCCACCTTTAGAGTATATGCTGCCTGTCTCTCAACCTCCACTGCCTCTTTGGCCAGCTGGGCATCTTTCTTGGCCAACTGAGCAACTTCCTTGGCTTTCTATAGTTCAGCACGAAGACCTTTGACCAACTCTCTGTGTGTCTCCAGACTGATCTCGGTCATGCGCAACTGCTTGCATTGGTCTTCGGCCTGCTTTTCAGCGGTCTTCAGGCCAACATCAAGATTATCCCTTTGCCTTGTGATATCTGTTAGCTGCTTGGATAGTCGAGAATAATCTTCCTTCAGACTACCTAGAGATTTTTCAACCTTAGATCGAGTATGAGCCTCAGCCTGGGCTTCATTAAAAGTTATTTTATTCCACTCTTCGGCCACATAAACCTATTGGGTAATCTATATAGTAGAAGGAAAATTTTCAATATATAGTAAAAAAAAAAAAATTAATCAACATTTTAATTGAAAAAAATGGACTAGTTCACTTACCATGGCCAAATGCCTTTTGAGGGATAAGAAGAGTTCATACTGGCTGAAGCGCCTGTAAGACTCCATATCTTTCGGAAGGAGAAGTGGTTGCTCCAGGGTTTCAGCAACTAAACCTGCCCTCCCTCTATGCTAATTCTTGAGGGAGGTATCCTAGGGGATGGGAGTATATCCAACTCCAACTTAGGGGACCAAGTGCGCTACCCTCGACGCACCTCAGCGCCAAGAGCTTCATCTTGGCTCTCAGTTGACAAAACCCTTTTGCTCTGTTGGCCCTTATCTACTTTCTGTTGCTTTGCCCCTTTTGGAGGCACCACCTCCCTTTCTTCATTATTCGTAATGGGCCTCTTTTTCTTCAGATCTGGCAATGGTTTTAAGTCAAGATCGAAGGGAATTTGAGGAGGTGGTGGAGGAAGATTAATAGCTGGTTGAAATGTACTGGTCTCTTTGGCCCTAGCTTTTTTAGTTCTATTCTTCATCAAGTCCTTGAGACTTACCATGTCTTCCTCTTCTGAAAAATCGTCCGGAATAGCAGTTATCAGGACTTGAGGGAGAGCACTGAATTGCCTATCAATCTCCTCTTCGGCGTTTGAGATTTGAACGACCTATACCCCTTTTGAAGCCTCTTCTTCAAACTTAAACTGATTGATCTGTTCCTCAAGCGAAGAGGTTGAAGAAGCGACTCCTTCTCTTTCTGCAGCTGCTTCAAGAGGAACTTGTTGAACTAGCTGTATAAGCTATGGTATGGCCTGCGGATTTGGATGTGGCGCGGGGGCGAGATCGAATGGCACTAGAAAGTTGCGCTGAGAGACGTCTATTCGGTTAATCCGATAGTCCCCTTGCGTTATAGCATTGCCGACCGGCTAAGAATCGCTCAGTTTTAATGTTTAACCAAGAATAAGAGGAACAACCCCAAGTTGCCCGTCTTCATTTATAAAAATTTCTGTTGGAAACTTGAAAATACTGATACAAAGAGAAGAAAAATCATTAAAAAAAAAAAAAAAAAAACAACAACAACAACAACAACAAAGGGTCTAAATCTACTGTTAGGAAACTTAAATCTAGGATGTCCCACCTAGCTCTCCTGGCTCGGTTGGGCAATGAAGACCGTCATGTTATGCTCCCGAGATGATTAGATAGTCGTCTTTTATCCCTTTGTTAGATTTAGGAAGGCAGGATGCGAGCTGAACAATGTCGGATCGGGATTTAAGATAATATCCCCCTTCCTTTTTGAGTACAATGTCAAGCCAGGTGAGCCCTAGTCCTAAGTGATGATTCAAAACGTCAATTGCCCCTAGGATCCTAAAGACGTTAGGCATGCACTGGTCAGGACAAAGCTTGTGGTTATGAAGGTAATTTTTGGTAATAGAACCCATAGGGAGGGTCATTCCCCCTTTTAGGAATGCTATCATAGGGACTACGACTTCTTCCTCTCTTTGGTCAGCTACTATCCTTTCTGTGGGACAATACCTCAGGTTTACTCCTTGTGGTATGCCGTATGTTTGCTTAAATGCCTCTATTAAGGCAAGACTGTTGACAAGATACTGAAATTTACCCATTTTTGGTTAAACAGAGGGAGACAGAGAGTAATAACTGAGAAATGAGAGTTTGAGGATTGAGAGCATTGGCCGAGAAGAGAATAAAGGGTTTGAAGGGATTAAAACTTATACGAATAAGGTTGGGGAGTGATCCTTAAATCCTTGGAAGGATTTGCGTGAATTTTTGTAGAAATGAGATGGATGATTTGAAAAGGCTGATGAGCTTGAACGTTTGTGTTCGCTGGAGAGTAAGAAATCGCAAAGTAAAAGAGAGAGAGTATTCTTTAAGGCCTTATATAGGAGCAAGAAAGTGGGTGGGAGTTATCCCGCTTAAATTCTAAGGAAAAACATCGTCCGTTGGATCGATCATCCACCGTTGGATGCGAGAGACAAAACGCCGCCTAGAGTAATTAATTCCGCTTCATGAATACCGAAACAGCAGCAGCAATAATGAAGCGCCCAGATTTGTGCTCACGCGCGTGTAAACTCAAGTATTCTTCAAGTTTTTATCTTTTATTTTCTGTGTCAAATCAAAATCTTATTTTTTCTCCTTGGATGCGAGGAAAAAACTAAAATTTTGAGGAGCTATTGTAGGAGTAAAAGCCCAGAGTTATATAATGGGCCTAAGGCCCTAATCGAAGACTAGGGGGTGTCCGAAGAGGAGAAAGTGATTGAGAAAGGACCTAAGTGGGCAAAACATACTTGGAAATGAGTGAAGAGTATAGTCCAAAGAGAGCGTCAGTGGTCCGAAGAGTATGATCTCCTTGGATACGGTGATTCTCGGTCAAGCAAGTACTTGGGTGGTTCAAGTGGCCTTCCTAACGGTTCCAATAATAAGGATAAACTTCAAGCATGTATAGAGATGATAAGAACAGATAAATATCTGGAGGAAAAGCTGGTACCACTACATTGAATGCACTGCAATAACTTTTCTGGCCACATTAATATAGAGAAGACCCTTGAACAGTGCACTCTCAACTACCACCATTCCAGAGAACAAAAGAAGAGATCTGATGAGATATATACTCAAGTAGATGCTTAGATGACTAGCAAGTGTACGATCAAGATGATCCAAAAGGCACTATATAATGTGAAAGATCCCCCATAAGAAGAGAGGGGGAGAAAAAGGGAGAGAAAAAAAGAAGAAGAGAAACTGTAGTACAAAAGATTGTTAGAGTTCAGAAATAAGATTATAATTTATGAACTATCTCTTCGGATGTTTATTCAGTCAGGCTTTATGAGTGCCTTTATGTTTATTTATCTTTGAATTCCATGCTAGCTATTGTTTAATTCCTATCCAGTCCAGCTCTTTCACACACTCTCTACAAATTTATTGTCTCGGGTTCATTGGGCTCAGACTCCAAATCTTTTGGGCTTGGGCCACCAAAATTGACCCTACAATTACAATAATGACATGAAAAATGTAGTTCTCAAAACTTTTATGGCAACATTAAAAGAAGTCAAAAAAATTCAAAGACTTTCATTATAAATATTAAAGGTAAGGTTGGGATTTCCACTCTACGCTTTTATAGAATATAAATTCATATTTTGTTTAAAGAATAATAAATATGAATTTCATAATTAATTAAGAAATATTTTAATAAAGTTACCAACAATTATATATATGTACCAATACAATAACTACTTAAGAAAATCCTTATTCAAAAACTAAATAATAGAATTTGTAAAATAATGAATTATATAATTAAACTAATAAATAATGAGAGGAAAACCCTAACTTATTATTATATTCAATGATGATGAACTAGTCACTAGTGGTAAGATGGCTAATTTTAATGGGATACCTTGCAAAGAGAAAAACAAAGATTTTTGGACTGGTGTTGCATTGATTTACGCACTTAAATGCCTAGACAGTAACGATCTCACTAAGCCTTTGTTTGGATACCAATGAAAACTGAAAATTATTTCACTATTCGGCTTATTTTTATTACTATTTATAGCTCCATTGCACTTTTTGGTACTATTCATAGTCTTACTATATTATTTCAACTAATTTTTATTTTTATTTACAGTACTTTCAGTGATAAAATTTTTAATTTTAACAAAATTATTAGTATCCAAACAGACCTTAAGAATCATTATGATACGTTGTGTGATTAGCTTTTGTACATTTCCTAGGCTTAGAGAAATCCTAGATATATAAGCTTGTTAGTGCAAATTCTTTGATTATATGTACCTATCTCAATCATTATTATATTGGCCTCGTTGATACTGTTTTCATGGGCGGGATTAGCAGGCTTGCTTCTATTATGGGCCACATTTTTGTTACTTATGTACTCCATAATTGTTAAAAAATAGATCTTAAATATAGGATTATCCATTTCTTCTTTATCCTTTTCTTTACCTTGATCAAACAATTAAATTTCCAGCTAGCGTAAAAATTGGAATATAAAGGATGCAAAACGCTGGTGTTTTTTAAATAAACTACAGGAAATTTGTTTAAGTAACCGTACTTAGAAAAATATTTTTTAGACTAGTATTGAAGGGGAATATTCACAAAATTTCCAGATTTGTGAGATGTAAAAATAGAGAAAAACATGCGCAAAAAAAAAAAAAAAAAATCACACAAGACAATATTTACGTGGTTCGGCAATTTGTCTACATCCACAGAGTTGCAAGAATTTTACTATTCTTAGGAAAAAAATACAAAATGCGGTAGTACAATTTTCTCTCTTAAAAATAACACCAAAACCCTAATCTCCAAAACAACAGTTTTTTATTTTTTTTATTTTTTTTTATTTTTTATCATACACATAGGATTCACAATAGGCTACAAAATGGGCAAAAACTTTTTCCGGAAGCATTGCCCCTAGACCCCCAAGGAGGCTTAGTCCCATTAAAAACCATAACAATATTATTTCGGATTGGGTCATAATCCCGATCAAATACAACTAAGCTCCACAAAGCCTAACAAGTACTATGATCACAATTGTTTCACCATGATGTCTAAGTGGCAAAGTTTTACTAGTTTTTATTTATTTATTTTTTTTAATTTGAGTTTCAAAAAAACAGTTTTTCTATCATGCACATAGGATTCACAATGGGCTACAAAATGGGCAAAAAAGTTTTTCTAGGAGCATTTCCCCTGGAACCCCAAGGAGGCTTAGTCCCATTAAAAACCATAACAATATTATTTCAAGTTGGGTCATAATTCTGATCAAATACAACTAAGCTCCACAAAACCTAACAAATACTATGATCACAACTGTTTCACAATGATGTCTAAGTGGCAAAGTTTTACTAGTTTTTATTTTTTATTTTTTATGTGACTTCTTATTTGGGACCACTATTGACATCATTTTTTAAAATACTATTTAAAACTTGCCATTTAGTTTTTGTTGTAAAAATATTGTGTGCTTAATTTTATTCTATATATGCCAATATGTTTAAAATTACATGGATTACCAATTTTTTTAATCAAAGTTCTCAAAAATAACCCTATAATTTTTAGTGGGTGTAATATTCCCAAAAAAAAAATAAAAATAAATAAATCTCTCCATTTTTGTATATAAACATAAATTCTTTAAAAATTGCGCCTAATTAATTGAACGTGGCTAGCTCTACTGCTGCAATTATGTAAACTTATTAATCATGACCAATCATGGTAAAATAAGAAAATGGTGCCATGGATTATAGGGGCGACAATTTGTGTTAGACATGTTATGTTCATCTCATGTTGAAGTAGGGTATTCCATTACGTGTTTTGATACAAACACTACATATTTAATAATCCTTTCAAAACTCTAAAAAATAAAACAAATAAAATAAAATAAAAGGAACTCAGATTACACGCACAGAACAACAACAACATTAACCATAGAGAAAACAGAGCAAAAGGAAAACACGACACAGTATGACTGTTTCCAAGAAGATTATAGCAAAGAAATTAACTTTTATCAAAACGGTGTCGCCAAAGCACTAATTAATAGCTATTAGCCTGTCTTACGCTTTACTAATTATCTAGCAGCCAGCTTTTCACATAAAAGTACAAAATACAACTAGCTTGTTCCTGTACTTAAATGAATTTTATAGGGTATAGCTGAATTAATTTCTAGGGACAAATTAACAAGAACAAGCATAATTAACATGTTGCCAATAATGATTGCTCTTACTATTGGGATTGGGTTGCTGGTTCTTCCAGAATTGGTGTTTGCAAAAGAATATGTTGTTGGAGATGAGAATGGCTGAAATTATGAAGTTGATTACTATGCATGGGCAGATGGCAAGACTTTTTATGTTGGAGACGTATTAGGTACGTAATTAATTGTGCTGGTACTTATTGACTGTCAAGGATAGTTTATTTATTATTTTGTAATTTCATTTTTTTCTATAATTCGATAGTTATAATGGGGATTTGAATTAACCCTGATTGTTTAGGTTAGAAATGTTAAGAGGGTGAAAGATGCTAGTTGAGTTATAAGACTTTTGGTCAATGATAGACATTTCTCAAGGTTTATAGACAAATTTTTAAACAAGATTCTTGAAATGGGAACAATTTTATACAGAATTTCAGTGAAAATTACTTTTAGAAGTATAAATTTTTTGTTCCTTTTCTCAAACAATTTTCAACAGAATTTAATGAATATTTATTATATATGCAGCATGTACTGGAACCCCCCCAAAAAAAAAAAAAAAAAAATCCCCTTCTCACAATTGGTCTTCTTCAGGAAACAAATAAGCCTTGTTTAGTTCACTAGTTCTATATATTTAGCTTAAAGTTCTGATATATTTGAACTCGGGTGATTTAGTTAATAACTTAAAATGTTGTATATGTTAGTCAATCCATAATGGAACATTAATATTGTTAACCTTTTTTTTTTTTTTCCATGGTGTATGATTGGATAACATTGTTGCATAAATTAGATTATCAATTTGTTAGAAGTATGTTGTTAAATGATTAAAATTATTATATTTCAATAGTTTAAACTTTTAGGACAATCGGCAATTTAAAATGGTATTAGAGCAGGATATCCAGTGTTGGGCTTTAATACAACTTGTGCTAGAAAAGGTTTTTTGTTTACTTCTTTGATGTTAATGAATAAGAGAAACTACTTTCGTATTAGGTGACCAAGACAACCTAAAATTTGGAATTGTAGCAGACAGAATAATTGAAGGGGAGAAATTACGTAGAGCATCTTAGGTCCTTTTGCTATCAATAAGACAACAGCAACTAGTTGCTTCCCCAAATCGTTTGGTATATATTAAAAGAATTAATAATGAGCTCATCCTTTCTGGTTAAGAAATGCTATGTAACCAATTAAATTATTAACCATCTCTTGCTTTGGTTGTACCTTGTTACCAGTATTTATCGTAATTTTCTTTTCTTTTCCCTTTTTCTGAGATAGGTAGATAGTGGGGAGGAGGAGATGGGGTTCTAATTTCGAAGTACAAACATAGAGCACTACAAACTTGTAACTTGTAATCAGTATGTTTTGCAATATAAGAGTTGATGCTTGACAAATATTACACAATGGGATTCATAGGCCGTTTATTTTTACAAATTGGAACTTATGTTAGCACAGGAAAGTACTATAAGAACTAGTTTTTGGCTCTTCCAGAGGAGATATAGCTGTAGGAGACATAAGCTCCAAGTGCAAAAATCACAAGAGCTGCTGCACCCATATTTACCAGCATCTGCCTCTCATCTTCATTGACCCTTTTGGTTAGATTCTTCACTCTCTTCATAGCAGAAACTGCTACACCCTTGAATCCCTCTTCCTTAGCATCATGATAATCTCCATTAGACTCAGGCTCGTCTTTATTACCACCACCATATATGTCTTTCCTTTTCTTTTCCTTTTCCTTTGAAACTTTTGAGGCAGTACTGCTTTCTCCCATCTCTAACTTTGCACTTGCACTTGTCTCACCACTTTCCTTTCCCTTGATGACCATATTCTTTTCTACACCTTTCTTATTCCCTTTTGCTCCATTCCATTCAACAATATTATAACCTTCTAACTCCACATTCTTTTCCTTCATTTGCCTTTTGGTATCTGAGGATGAAGTAGCTTTTGGAGGAGTTACATCCTGACCCTTCTGTGCTTTCTCAGGGCTCTCAGATTGACCAATCTTCACTTCCCTCTTTTTTGAGTCTATGGCAGTTGAAGTTGCTTTTGCAGGAACATCTTCCACACCCTTTTGTACCTTTGGCTCAATGGAAGCTTTGTTTTCCCTTTGCTTTTCATCCCCCATAGATGAAGTAGGTTCAGGAGGAATGACTTCTTGTTCCTTTTGTGGCTTTGTCTCAGCACTAGATTTTGGAGGGTGTGGAGCTTTTTGAGTTGCTATAGCTTGTTCTTTACTAGGACCAACTTTTGCTATGACCTGCTTGGGCATTGTAATGGTTAGAATTCCTTGGTAAAACTTGCCATGAATTTTATCTACGTCACAATTCTCTGGAACCGGAAAAGTTTCATTGAAACGGCTCCATTTGTTATCTCCAAGTGGTCGTTCTCCATGAACCCTTACCGTACGAGCGTTGTTCTGATATATGATTCTTACTCGCTCTTTCACAAAACCTGAAAAAGCAAAAAATCAAAGGGGTTGATTTGAAATTGGACCTCTATATATTTTTTTTGGAGGAAAATTTGAAATTAAACCCTATATCTTTAAATTTGTAAAATTTAATTTAAACCATGAAATGGACAAAATGGACTGGACTTGAATTGTAGAAGATCTTTTTTCCTTAGCTTTGTGCCTCTTGAGGTTAAGGTAAATGGTTTTTAAAACATCATTTAAGTAATTTAAAATAGTCATATAAGTATTAAAAAAATTCATACAATTAAATGTGTAGGAGTATATTAATTTAAATTTTCATGTGATGGGTCGGAAGAATATTCTTCCAAAATCCTAATAAATAATTGAAACATTTTGAATCATGAATCTACTTTTCTAATATATTTATTTATTTTCTAGACAAAATTCTTTTAGTTAAAGTACAACACATGGTTGAGTTTAATGGGAAAATCTAAGCAACAACCACTAATATAAAACTTATATTAAAACAATTGCATGATGGCATGTTAAAACGTAAATTTGCAAATGAATAAGATGAGTAGTAAGCTATTAAACAAACCAGGAAGATGAACAAGCAAAATTGTAGATTCTTCATCTTCCTTCCTTTCTGAAATTGGCTGGAAATTCTCATATACTGAACGGACAGATTGTCCTGGAAGGGTGGCCGAAGTCCCTCCAGATCGTTGTTTCATTTCCATTTTTGTTGCTTTTATGTTTGAATTCTATGCCTTTCTCTGTTACAGATAAACTGTGATGATGATCGATGCTTTTGATTGGTAAAGCTTTGCGAGTTGTGCATACCTTTATAGACGTGATACTTTTGAAGTTGCATAACGGTTGAGTTTTCCTATCAATGAGACTATTCCTTTTTGGTTGCATTGGTTTTGTGATGATATTACGGGCTTTTGAGACTTACTTTTGGGTTGCCTTTTTGGAATTGTGATGTTTTATGAGCTTCAATTGTTTCCGACAAGTCGTGGTATAACTTCTTCTACAGATAAAGATCAGAGTTCCTTGTGCACCCAGCAAAAAGTTGGTTCTTTGTTTCGTCTACACTTTTTCAATGCGTGCATTAGAGGTTATTTATTTAAAATTTTACATCCAACACCCCCCCCACCCCCCCCCCCCCCCCCCCCCCCCAAAAAAAAAAAAAAGAAGAAGAAGAAGAAAGAAAGTTGCTTACACTGACTCAAATTTTATTCGAGTTCAAATAATTACGTTTCTCTCAACAAATTAAAAATAAAAAAAAAATAATTTTCAAGTTAACTAAAGGGACACACACACAGCCAACATAAAATATGTTTAAAGATATAACATTCAACATTGAGTAAAAAGAAACAAAAATCAATGATTCATAGCCTAATGGAATTTTAATTCCTCTTCTGTACAGTTTGAGCCTTCAGGTACTTATTTTTTCAATAGGAATATTATAAAAATAATTAATATATAGATTAATAGGTAAAACTTAAAGAAAATCCAATTAAATTCTATAATTGAAGTCCAATTTTACGTCATGTGTCCTAAATTATTTATTTTTAGAGAATTTTATTTCTTAATTTTTGAGCTAAATGTGGAACCACATTATAAATATTCATCTAAGTGAGTTATTGAACTTTCTCAAAAAAAAAAAAAAAAAAGTGCATCACAATATCAAAAATTAAGAATTAATAAATTTTTTTTAAAAAAATATGAACAATTTACATTTTCTACCTAATAATATTTTTACAAGATTTTTTAAAGTGTTAACAAAATATAAGAATGACTATATATCAATAGTAATTAAATTATATATATATATATATATATATATATATTCGGTTTTGTTAACAGGTGCTAGCCAACACCTGTTAGCCTTTCCCACCTGCATATGAATTGGTTAAAAAATTACTTTTCAGCTTTGGTTTATGTTAGACGTGTACCTTGGTTTCTCTAATAATTATAAAACAAAAATGCCCCTTTAACACCCTTTAACGCATTTCCCTCCATTTCACTTTTTATTTCCCACCCAATTTTACTTTATTAGTATTTTACTCTTCATCTCCTTTCACTTTACTAATATCAAACTCACTTTCATTCACTTTACTATTATCAAACCCACTTCAAAAAAAAAAAAAAAAAAAAAAAAGAAAGAAAGAAAGAAAGAAAGAGATTAAGAAAAGTTCAAATGTTCAATGAAGGATTAACCAATTATTTTGCAAGGTACAATAATTTTATTTTATTAAATTCATATTTATTTTTAAATATATTTGAATATGAGGTTAATCTTATTTTATTTGTATCATGTTTTTTTTTTTTTTTTTTTTTTTCATTTATCCTAAAATATGATGTAGATTGTTTTAATCTTGTTTTAATATAGCACCAATGGATGAGAATTTAGTTATAAGTGAGACTCATCAAGTTGTCAAAAGGAATTGTTTTAAATTAAATGAATTACTTCAAGAACGAACTATTATTTTATTTTATTTGTATAATTTTTTTTTTCATTTATCCTAAAATATGATATTGAATATTGATTGTTTTAATCTTGTTTTAATGTAGCACAAATGGATGACAATTTAGTTGCAAGTGAGACTCATCAACTTGTTCCAATGAATTACTTTGACTTAAAATAAACTACCTCAAGAAGGAACTATTATTTTTTGTTTTATTTGTAATCCATATTTCATTTAACGGATAATATGATATTGATTTTTTTTTTAATTCTTGTTTTAATATAGCACAAATTGATGATGATTTAATTGCAAGTGAGATTCGTGGAAGTGTTTTAAGGAATTGTGTTGAGTTAAACGAGTTTCCGAATGATGGAAAAAATAATAACACTTGTGAAGGGGAAATAATTGATTGGAATGAATGTCCAATAGATGAGACGGGGGTTATTGAAGAATATGAGGATATAAATTCAATAGAAAATGAATTTGAGCCTTTTGTTGGTCAACATTTTCTTAGTGAAGAAGAAACTTTCATTTTATATAAAAATTATGTAAATTGAAATGGTTTTACAATTCGAAAATATCGTTCGGAGAAAAAAAATGGAGAAATAGGATGACGTAATTTCTTTTGTCATCAGGAAGGTAGGCAACCACTAAAAATGGTGGATCCATTTAAGGAGCAACGAAATAGAAAGTCTTTAAAATATGGATGCAAAGCTCGTCTAACTATTGTATTACAAAAGTTAATAGACATTTTTATGAAAGAATGGCATGTCACTATTTTTGTTGTAGATCACAATCATAAATTGTTGTCCCCTTCAAGTGTACGATTTCTTCCGGCCAATCGAGTTATCATTGAAGATGATAAAAATTGCATTCTCTTATACAAAGAAGCTAGGCTTTTAGTTAGAGAAATAATATGTGTTACGGAACTTAAGAAAAATGTGAAACATGGACATTTTCCATTTTTTCAATGGGATATTTGTAATATTTATGTGAAAATGAGAAAGATGCATGCTGTGAATGATGCTATGAATCTCTTACAATTTTGTAAAGTTGCTAAAGAAAGGAATTCTAAGTTTCAATATGCATTCACAATCAATGAAGAGAAAAGGTTAGATCATATTTTTTGGTCGCACCCTCATAGTTTTGATTGGTACCAAAAATATGGAGATAAGATTGTTTTTTATACTACTTACAAGGTAAATGCTTATGATATGCCTTTTGGTATTTTTGTTGGTATCAATAATCATGGAAATACAATTCTCTTTGGCTGTGCTCTTCTTCAAAATGAAACAACTAGTGTTTTTCAATGGCTAATGAAGGTACTCTATTTATCTTATAAATTTGTACAACTGTTTTTCCATTTTATTTAATTAATTAGTGGAATAATATTAATGCATATCATTTGAAATGTTTACATATTCTAATAATTTTTTTTTATTAGCAGAATTTTGAATGTTTAATGAAGAAACAACCTAAGGCAATTTTAACAGATCAAGATCCATGGATTACGGAGGCAATATCAAAATAATTACCACTCACAAAACGTGCCTTTTGTATATGGCATATTACCACTAAATTTAGTGGTTGGTTTACATCTATTCTTCGTAATCAATATTCAAATTGGTGCATAGAGTTCTACAAGTTATACAAGTTAGACTCGTGAAGAATTTGAGGGTCTATGGACTCAAGTTATGGAAAAGTATGACATGCTTACTGACAAGCATGTAATTGGTTTATATCAAATCAAGTACTTTTGGGTATCGTGTTACCTCCGTGGACATTTTTTGGTGGAATGACAACAACCAGAAAATTGGAAAGTATAAATGCCTTTCTTAAATGGTTTGTTAGTTCTCACATAAACTTGATCCAAGTCATTAAACAAAGTAAGTCAATACTTACCATTAATTTCTTTTGTTGTATAATTTGTTTTATTTTTTTATTTGTTAATATTTGTAGTCTTTATATGTCATATAAAAGTTTTTAATTTAGTTTATTATTTAAAATCTTAGGTTGATCTTTCCATTGAAGATATTGAGTAAACACAATCACATGATACAATGTTAGAGACATTTAGAGGTTCTTCTTTAAGAACATTGTCACCATTAGAAGACCAAGCACACAAGGTTTTGACACCTTATGCTTTCAAAAATTTTCAAAAGGAGTTTGAGAGAGCAACAATATATTCAGTTCATCAAGAAAACCATATTGAATTTGTGCTACAATATTGTAAAGATGAAACTAGTCAAAAGCACAAGGTCTTATGGGATGGTGAGGTGACTAATTGTAGTTGCAAACATTTTGAATTTTGAGGTATAATTTGTTGTCACATTCTTAGTGTATTCCTTCACAAAGATTGTTACCATATTCCACCATTGTCTTTACCATCACGTTGGTGTTGTGAAGCCTCATTAAATGAAAAAAATTTGCTAGTGTTGGATGATGAAAATTTAGTAGGCAAGGAAAATGTGGTTGATGCCAATGTTAATGGTGTGATTGATGGAGATTGTTTCATTAATTGTCCTCCGCTATCAAAGACAAAAGGTCATCCAAAGCAAAAACAAATGAAAGGTGGAAGAGAATTAGGAAAGCAAAAGAAGACTTGTGGGCTTTGCAAGCATGTTGATCATAACATCACTGTGCGTCCAGAGAAAGAGACTTGTACTTCCTCAAATGGTGCAAAAAAAAGGAAAACATGTACTTCAAGTGAAATGGGATTGAATCCAATATTTTGTTTGAAATGTTAGGTAGAAGCTCTTGAACTTGCATTTTTGAATTGGGATTGAATCCAATATTTTGTTATTTTTGACAATCTTATGCCATTGCTTCTTCCCCCACAATGACAGTATTATGCCATTGTTAATTGATGTTTGTCTTGTCTTGTCCTTTTTTTTTTTTTTTTTGGGTGTTATATTTTCATTTTGAGAATATTATGGCATTGTACTTATATATTTTGATCAGCTAAGTACTCTTATTGATTTTGACTGGTTGTGATCATGATATTTTAAATTATACTAATTATGGTTAAATATTCTTGAAAAATGAGCAGCAAAATTAAAAAAAAAAAATTGTAAGACTACAATTGCAAATTAACCCTTAAATTTTATATCAAATCAACAACAATGATAGAAACAAGGAAATTTAAATAAATAAGAAAGCATGTTTGATAAAGTCACTATCTTCAAGGTCATTATTATTATTATTATTATTATTATTATATATATACTAGTTTTTGCCCATGTGATGCATGGTTTAATAACAAAATTATATATAAATTTGTAAAAATAAATATTTTTTGATAATATAATAAATTTAATAACAAATAAAATAGTAAAATTATTTTAAAAATTATGGAAAGATTTAAGTTTCTAAAAGCTCTTAGTAGTAAAATTATAATTTATATATATATGTGTGTGTGTGTGTGTGTGTGTGTGTGTGTATGTCACTTAAAAATATTTTCATTGTACTTGCTAACATGTAGAGTAGTAGAAGTGCTAACTATATATAAATTTCTTGCATATACAAGCAAAACAAGTTCTATAAATTACAAAATATAAGTATCTAGACAGTAATGTAAATGTAAAAGTTTACCTATAAATTACCAGTCATAGTCATTTTAATGTTACCTATTATTTTAGGTTTTGTTGATAATATTTAGATAGATACAATTGTAGGTTGTAGGTTGTAGTTTTATGGCACCAACCAAGATGTCAAGTATATTTGATTGTTACGAAACCTATTACATCTGAGCATATAAGCACTAAGTAGTACTAGTGGAGGCAAAACCTGATACGACTTGCGAACCCGACACGATTAACCCGTTTATAAACAAGTCATCGGTTGAGGTTAAATTGTATTGACCTTTACATGGCTTGTTAATTAAATGAATTGAACGTGTCAGCTCGGGTTAACAGCAACCCTTTGATTGATGTAGTTGATTTGCTACAACTTTACATAGAAACACCAATAAGATTTTCAATGATGGTGTGAGAGACTTTACTTGGTTACAGAATCTAAAGGCATACAAGAAATGCAGCAAGAACTCTTTCTTCTGTAGGAGGAGGCTAGGGTTTCAAAAAGAAAACCTTATGAATCTCTCTAGGATTAAGTTTTTCTTTTTCCACCTCCTTGTTTAAATAGGAGCTCAATGGGCTCTCCTATTCCAAATAGGTATACATAAACCTTGGGCTTTCTTAGTCCAATTAAGATTATATAAACCCATAAACAAATAACCTTTTAGAATAAAAACGTTGCTGGCTATAGTCTGAATCTGATAAGTTCGATAGATCGAGACATGTGTCGAGCTTTAATGAATCTTGACAGATTGAGCTTCTATCGATGAGGTATCGAGACCTACAGATTGCACTTTTCTTGAGCAGTTATTGAGTAATCTTCATTTCTTCAATATAACCACTTGTAATGATCATCTTGAACCTACTTAGATTTACCCAAATACAAGTAAAGTGCGTTTTGTCAAAAGATTTGCCAATTACATTAAAATATGTCACTTACAATCTCCCCCTTTGGCAATCTGTGACAAAACCACAAGAGTACATTGAATGGCCTAGAATAAATTCTACTCAAGATTACAGAATAAATAAGCCTAGTCTAAAAGAATTGAATCTTGGAAGTTGTTGCAAGAAAAAGGTTCAGAATCTTGACTTGGCTTTAACTTGTCTTTCTTGAAAATAATGACAAGTTAAATAAACAAAAAACATGTGTATAAAGAGCTAAAAGAAACAACACATGTGAAATAAAGAGTGAAACACATACATCATCATCAAATATAGAAACAACACATGAAGTATGTAAACTGTTACAAAACCAAAAGAAACACAATGCAAAATATATATATCAATATCAAAGTGTATCAGACTAACTCTCACTTTAAGTTAGTTACATCAAAAACTTTCTTCCCTTTAACATGAAGTTCTCCCCCTAAGTCTATTACTCCTCCTAAGGAATGACATTCAATTCTCAAAATTCTCTCACTTTTTGACACAATTGTCAAATGGCATAAAAGGCCAAAACAACTTGACCGGAGACAGACAGAATACTGACATAGAGGGAACGAGGAAAACAAGGAACCATAGACCTAAAAGAAAAAAGAAAACAAAAGACTATGAGCACAAAGGGAAAAAAATGCAAAACAAAGAAAAAAAAAATGCTTGCAAAAGGATCTCAATTGATCAAGGAATCTATCAAGGTGAAGCCTAGAAACCTTGACAGATCGAGAACCTGTCGAGGATATGTCAGCAAACAGCGAGAACAATATTTTGGTTCAATGGATTGAGATGGCTGTCGAGGTCAGACCCGAAAATCTCGATAGAAGAGGTATCTGTCGGGATTTTGTCGAGAAGCTATCGAGGGTGAAGAAAAGAGGTTTTTCAAGGGGGGAAAAACACATAAGATGAGAAAGCAACATGATGGCTACTCAAACAAGCATCCAAGCAACATGTTAAGCAGTCAAACTACACCTTAACTCTAGATGCAAAGCATTCATAGATCCACAAACACATAAAACAAGTCTAACCAATTTTATATTTCAAAAACAAGTTAACACAATTTAGCAAGTACATATTAACACATGTATCTCTTGTGATGGCCAAAACACATTGTACTTACACATATATCAAGAGTAGCAAAGAGTATGCATGTTGTGTGTGAAAACATAACAAGTGAGCACAAGTTTCTCATATTATGACGATTTGAGATATGAGAACATCTAATACACTTACACAGAATCATAACTATTTGATGGAGACTATCACCTTTGAGGTACATTATATAAATACACATCTCCTAGAAACACGCTTACAATCATTTTAAAAGCATTTTGATTCTTTCTGGTTTTACATTCTTTGCATATTTTCTTTTTGAAAATATCATACATGAGCATATAAGAGAGAGAGAGAATAAATACCTAATTATTTAAGCCAAAACATCACAATTTTGCTATGCCGAAGCACACAAATATTATTCATGATGGGTAGGCTTTAGTGATGAGATGGTTATTTATGTCTTTTTTTTAGGATTTTCTAATCCTTCTCGTCAAAAAGAGTGATATGAGTATTAAGTATAAAAAATTACTTAATTGTACTCATCACCAACATAAGCCACAAAGCTCACTTGCTTAGTTGTGCATTAAAATGCTCATCTAAGTTACAAGAGATACAAAGTTTAGAAACTTTGTTTCAATGGTCATCTAAGGTACACAAGTACCAATATACACAAACACACATTGTTTTTGTATCTATCTCATTTTTCAATTTTTTTTTTGAAAAATAAATAAAACAAAAATTGAAAACAAATAAACAAAAACAAGCAAACAACTATCATGAAAGCATGATTCCAAAACCCAATAAGAATTCAAGCAAGAAAATCCAACTTTAGATAGAAAGAATTAAAGCAGAGGAGAAACAATTAAGTCTTAGGATCCTTCATCACCCACATAGCATGAGTCTTTGGCCATAAAGATGAAAATGCACGTGTTCTAGTATGACTACTAAAAGACATAGAGGAATTAGAATTCCCCTGAAATTGAGTAAAAAAGCTTAAAAATTTTAATAATTCACCAAGAATAGGTACAAAGCCTTTAGAAAAAGGATGAAACCTATTGGACACTCACTTATGAGGAAACAACTTGAAACAATTAGGGCGAGTATGACCAGAACTACCACAATGGTGACAAAAACAAGTAGTTTTAGAGCTACTCAGCTTCCTAGAAGGAGGTCTAACCTTAGAGGTTGGCAACTTAGGACAATTTGGCCTAATATGATCAACAATATGACAATGATAACAAGTGGGGACAAATTTAGAATTTTTATTAAACATAGGAGGAGTTTTAGACATAGGTTTAGAAACTTCAGCGCTAACATCAGATTGTTTACCTTTGTCTATCCTAGCAATATTAGCATTCAACTTTTCATTATTCCTTTTGAATGGAGGAATATAAAAATCATTTTCTTTTGAGTTGGGCTCAACAACAAGTTTGGCACTAGTTAATTTTTCAACTTCATGTTTAGATTCAACTAGTTGCTCTTCCAAACTCTTAATTTTGTCTACCTGAGATGAATTTGATTTTTTAATTTCTCATTCAAATTATTAGCTTCATCCAAATTTGCAATCAATTCATCTCTTTCAAGTTTGGCCTTTTTAAAATTAGCTTTTAATTTTGTAGAACGTTCAAGAGATTTCATACAAAAATTATAATAGGCATCTTGAATATCATCATCATCATTCAACACAAGATCATGCAAATCAAAACAATCAAAAGTTTCCATGACAATGGGGGTCAATGGATCACACAGCAAAGATTAAAAACCTAATCAGAGTGTGCCCACTTTAATACCACTTGTTAGGGCAAAAATGAATTGACCCTTTGCAAATTAATTAATTAAACAAGTAAATTAAATTACATGCAATAGAGTGGTAGCATAAACAAATCACCAATTATACTAAATGCAACAAAAAATAAATTTGACATGGGTGATTTGTTTACGAATTTGGAAAACTATTGAGGCAAAATCCCATCGGGTGATTTTAAGGTCACCACTCCTAAAAGACCACTATTATTAATCACAAGCGATAACAAGTATAAGAAATCTTACCAAACCCTTTGGCCTATCCCGAAATACTAACTTACAGTTGAACCCTTACCCCAATATCTAATTGGACTTGTATTGTTGCGGTAATCTTTCCATTCAATGCACGAATCCTAGTATGTGACTAACCAATGATACACGAATCCCAGTACGTGACTAACTCCTTTGCACGAATCCCAATACGTGACTACTCCATAGCAACCATTTGATTGATGTAATTGATTTGCAATTACTTCACGTAGAAACACCAATAAGATCTTCAATGATGGTGTAAGGAATCTTACCAAACCCTTTAGCCTATCCCAAAATACCAACCTACAGTTGAACTTTTACCCCAATACCCAATTAGACTTGTATTGTAGTGGCAATCTTTCCATTTAATGCACAAATCCCAGTACATAACTAACCAATGATGCACAGATCCCAGTACGTGACTAACTTCTTTGCATGAATCCCGATACGTGACTAACTCCATAGCAAACATTTGATTGATGTAGTTGATTTGCAATAGCTTCACATAGAAACACCAATAAGATCTTCAATGATGGTGTGAGAGACTTTGCTTGGTTATAGAACCTAAAGGCATACAAGAAACGCAGCAAGAACTCTTTCTTCTGTAGGAGGAGGCTAGGGTTTCAAAAAGAAAACCTTATGAAGCTCTCTAGGGTTAGGTTTTTCTTTTTCCACCTCGTTTAAATAGGAGCCTAATGGGCTCTCCTATTCCAAATAGGTATACACAAACTTTGGGCTTCCCTAGTCCAATAAAGATTATACAAACCCATAAACAAATAGTCTTTCAGAATAAAAATGTTGCTGGCTATAGTTTGAATCCTGTAAGCTCGATAGATCAAGACATGTGTCGAGCTTTAATGAATCTCAATAGATCGAGCTTTTGTCGAGAAGGTATCGAGACCTGCAGATTGTACTTTTCTTGAGCAGTTCTTGAGTAATCTTCATGTCTTCAATGTAACCACTTGTAATAATCATCTTGAACCTACTTAGATTTACCCAAATACAAGTAAGTGCGTTTTGTCAAAGGATATGCCAATTACATAAAAACATGTCCCTTACATGTTATGATCCCATGGATTTCTTGTGTGCTTGTTTGATTCCCAATTGGGAAGGGATACTTGTCTTAGGACGGTCAAGTTAGGCTTTAAGCCCTTTGGTTTGATTTTTAGGGTACCTTTCAATTTAAGGAGACTATTGTGATAATGAACTTCGTGATAGGCCTTATTCTTAATAGGCTTGATCATTGTGGTTCTAGTTTTCGAGATACTAGGTTATGGATCTAGAAACTTGATTTGGATTGCTATTTGATGCCTGATTGAGGTATATTCAGATTGGGCTTCCTAGGTAAGTGGCTTCTTAATGAGATTTTTTTAGAAAAATAATCATATTGAGATGTTCATAATTGATTTTGTGGTGTGTTGTTAAATTGGAACAAGCGGGTGCTTGCATGGTGTTATGAGGTAGTTTACATTAATATTGGGAGTGTCTATTATTTTTTTTGGATTTAGTGCTTCCATGTGTTTGCTATTGAATCTTTTATTGGTAAAGTTTTGATTTTGGAGGATTTGTGTTTAAAATCAATAGATTTATGTTATTTTTAATCTGTAACCGTTCTTGAAGGGAGAAAAAAAAAGACCTATCAATTATTGGGTTAACCTTAGTTTGTTCTTGTTAGAGAGAGGTTTCTTATCACTGATGTTGACACCCGGCCTCGATGAGGGTGGAAGCGGAAAAATCGCCGCCGTCGTCGCGAGCCTTTGTTTCAACCACTTGCCGTGGCGGCAGCTCTCACGCGCGCAGGGCCTTGTTGGAGGGCCCTTCTCGGTATATATGGTGCATGTGTGTTCACGCAGAGCTTCAGGTGTTAGTTGATTTTATTACCGATCCTAGGTAAAGAAAAATGCCATTTTTCATAATCTAATGTGGATGGCAAAAAATATTGATTCTTAGGTCCGAAAGTTTGGTTACGTGTGGGGAAGGTGTTAGGCACCCCACAATGCTTGCCTAAGGACATTCATTTGTTTTACAAAACCTTAATTTTCGAAAATTGGCAATAACAACATGATTTTGGCATTGGCTTTCGAGGCTTTGCATGCATAGGACTTTGAGGTTTTGGCTTTTAAAAGGGTGTGGTCCCAATCTATGATTTCTTAAGGCATTCGAGCAAAGTGCCAGATTTCCACTGCGAAAATTTGACGAGAAGTCACCTTACTTTTACGGTAGAAATTAGGCATCTCTAGCCTTAGGTGACATGGATCATGACAATTATATATATATATATATATATATAAATATATATATATATATATATATATATACATTTATATATATATATATATATTTATGTATTATGCATAATGCTAGCACACAGTGCAGGAAAGTAAATGCCTACATTCCTAGAACATGGCCCAAAATATAGGTGCAGGAAAGTAAATAGGAGTCGCCATACGCTAGAGATGAGAACGAATGGTATAAGGCATGATATTCCTAGTACAGACCATCTAAGGGAGAAAGGGAGGAGGAATGAGGGGGTTGAAAAGAGTACATAACCAAAGGGGAAAAGAGCTAAACTCCTAAACCTACTAACTATAGCCGCCCGGCTTATATCAACATGCTTGCACCCGCGCCCTATTTACTTATGCTTGGGAGACCGTGTCCTAGCTCTACGCGTCCTCATTCTATGTGTGTACATGCAAAGGCAAAGCCAAGAAACCCACAGACAAGCAATGAAAGGAAAATAGGTAGATAATAGCAAAAGGATGCAAAGTGAACAAGCAAGATAGATATGGCAAGCACAACATGTGTTAAAGGCAAGAAAGCTAACCAACAAGAGGGCAAGGAAACAAGCAAGGAAACAAACAAAAGGTGGTGTCCACGAAGGACAAATGTAGGTTTGGATCGAATGTCTATAATTTCATTGTGTTGAAGCATGGACGACACACTAGCAAGTAAGACTCATGCACGGACATGTAAGCAAACATGTAACAATGCACAGAAAGCCAACAGGTGGCACAAACAAGCATGACAAGCATATCATCGCACGGTGCGGAAAGGGAGAGGTATGCACGAAGCAACTGGGATCATGGCGATGCATCCCAAGTGGTTACGTCCAGACAAGGCCTCATGGGCGTCAGACATAACCACACAACCACATACCCACTAAGGGTGTCAAGTGTGGCAAAGCCTAGAACTAGAGAGGCTAACACAAGCATAAAGTATAGAAGCGAGCAAGTATAGAAATGCAAATGGGGTGATCCAAACCCTTTGATATGGGCCAAGGCGTACGGATAGTGACAAAGACCATAGGGTCTAGATCGGGTTTGAACTAATAGGCCAAAACATAAGAAAGAAAGATAAAGCAACAAAAGGGCTACAATAGCACATGGCAAGACAAACATAGCCTAGGTCTAGGCACGCAAACATGGCATGGAGTGCACAAGCACATGGAAGATGGCATAAAGCAAGCAGAGCACAGATCTAAGCACACAAGCATGTGAAAAACCTAGATCTAAGCACGCGAACATGTGAAAACGTAGATCTAAGCACATAAACATAGATCTAGGCATAGGCATGTGCAAAATGTGTGTGAGCATGCAAAATCTTAACATATAAACATGGAAGAACATGAATCCAAACATATAAGCATGTACAGAGGCAGATCTAAGCACAAAACATGGCGAAAAGCATACAAACACATAGATCCAAGCAAAGCATAACCATAGACATGGTATCAAGCATGTTTGCACATAACCCTAACATCAACATAGAGTAAAAAGAGGAACAAAACATAGGAAACATGGCATAAAACCCTAAGCATGTAGATCTAAACATATAAGCATGTGAACAAGCATAAGAACATGTGGATCTAGCCAAACAACACATGGAAATGGTAGATCTAGGCATAGAAAGCATGGCATAAAGCATAAAGCACATAGATCGGGGAAAATAAACATGTGAGCAAGCATAAAAGAATATGGATCTAAGCTAAGAACATGCTAGAAACAAGATAAAGCAAGAAACATGTTAAAGAAAGCAATAAATCATGTTATTCAAGCAAAACAAACAAGATAGATGCTAAAAAAAGATTTAGAAGGTTAGGGGTGTGGATGATAACCAAAAAGCCTACATTCACATCCCTCAACCCCAAATCCCAAGTGTAGAACCAAGGAAAGGAAGATTGGGTTCAAAAGCAATACCTTGTGTTCTAGGTGAAGAAAGGAGAATCAAGAGACTTTGGTGTTTTTTTTTTTTTTTTTGGAGTGTTTTTGGGTATTTGGAAGAGAGAAAAAATGTAGAGAGAGGCTGGGCAAAAGGGAAATTTTAGAAAAATTTGTCTCCTCCAATCTGGGGCGTGCCTGGGCTATTTATAGCCCTAAGTGCAAAAATCGAGGTGGCAGCCATTGTAGAGCTGCCGGCCTTAAATGGTTTCTAATCTGGATGATCTTGAATCCTTTGGATAGATGTTGATTTTTAGTTTCTAAAAAGGTATGGAACTCAAAAATCCAAATCAAAAGTTATGGCTCTCAAAAGTTAGCAAACGCAGTTTTCATAATTTTCTCGATATCTCAATTGTTTTAACTTTGGTTTCGACCCATGAATAGTCTTTGGAATGAGAATTTTATTATCTTCACAATGACATTGTTTTCAACTCATTTTGACGGCTGGATCAAAATTAGGGTTTCTAAGGCCCACTGAGAGTCAACTCCGAGTCAAACTTGATCAAAGTCGCCAAAAATCTTCGAGGAGCTCAGGTTTGATATAAAACCATGAAAAATGTTTTTTTTTTTGTGAGGATTTTGACCTTGTTTGACCTTTGGTCATCCTAAGGTTGACTAGGGGCATTTTGGTCGTTTTGGCCAAAAAAGACACTTTGAGCGCTCCAGTGTCCGAATGGATTGTGCCATGCCATTATAGATGTTCTCATGGCACCGTAGAGAGAAAATGATATTTTGAATTTTTTCAAGGTCTGGCTTGCAAATTGAGGGTAGACAAAATGTGGTATCAATAACTAACAAAAGGATCCAAAAGGTATATTTATTTATTTTTTTTTTTTCAGGTTTCTCTATTTTGATTTTTAGAAACCCAAAAATAATTAAAATATAAATGATTTGTAACTCTCATACTCTCTTTTTCCAAGAACAAAGAGGAGGCAAGTGGACCAAAGTGTTGTCACTAGCAAGAGGATCAAAGAAGTACGTCATTTTTTAGTTTTTTTAATTTGTTTCTTAGAAACAAAAGTTTTGAAATCCAATTTATATTTTTAACTCTCTCTCTCCTTTTTGTAGGTTTATTATTCTTAGTTTGTAAAAACTTTGGATTTCTTTCAAGGAGTTTTTGTTTGAATATAGTATGTTATTTGATATTTGCTATGTATTGGTGATATATATTTGAACCTATGTTTAATATATGTTAGTTTGGAAAAATGTTATTGTGGCACAAAGTTTGTCATGCTTTTGGTACGTTTGTGTGAATGAAGATATGGATAAACTTGAAACGGTTTGTTTAATATATTTAAGGTTATATGAACATCCCAGCCTAATTGCATGATTAATTTATGGATTTATATATTTGTTATTATTTTAATTACGTTAAGCGCATAATACTTTGATATTGTGATGTTATAAAAGATATAGGCCTTTTTTTATGTCATGGAATGAAGTTTATAAAGGTAAGGGTTTATATGCAAAGTTATTTTATTATTTGGGCCTATCTAGAATATAAGGTTATGAAGGGGTGGTAAACGTAAATTCTAAAAATGTATATGGTTGAGTCATCCACCCTATTACCTTTAGCAAGGCACATGCCCCCACACAAAACATGCTACCTAATCTTTTCTTTGCTGTGCCAAATTCTATTTCTTTTTTTCTCTTTTCTTCTTTCTTCTTTCTTCTTTCTTTGCTCTTGAATCGACAACACTCTCTGTCTATCTCTCTCACACCAACAACCCTCCCTCTCTTACCGAAACCATACATCTATCTCTAAAAAAGAAATTAAAAGCTTAACACTAAAATTTTAGCTTCAAAGTTGTGGGTAAGTAAATAAAACTATATCTTGTTTTGGGTATTTTGATGGTATAATTGTTTTCTTTAGTTTCCCTTCTTTATTCTCTAATTTGATTGTTATAAGCTGAAATTTGTGGTTTTGTATTAGTAATTTGAAAGATTGAAGATATTATGGTAAATTGAATGCTTGTTAATGAATTCTAACATGTATAGTATAGATATAAAAACACCCACACAAAATGAAGGCCAATTGCAATTAGTTGATGATTTTGTAAGAACATATGTTAAAACTGTCACTGTGACAGATTCGGTGTTTACAAGATGAAAAAACTGGATTAAATCACATTCTGTGAATTAGGAAGTTAGGAGTAGTTCTTATGAATTCTAAGACACATATAGTTGTAATGGAAGTGACCTCACAGCAATTGGATCAATATAATAATAATGGTTTAATTTCTAAATTGAATGAAATTCTGTTAGGACTAATTTGAGTATGCTATCTTGTATGATTTTTAGTAAATCATTGTTTTATGCTTTGACTTTAAAATTGATATGGTATCTACTAAACATCCACATGAGTGGCTCTGTAAAATTGGATGAAAATTGGATGTGAATAGATAGCCCATTTGTATTTTATAAATGAGGTATATGCTGCTGAAATAAGTAGTGAATAGTAAATGATATACCTAACTTTGAGGATTTAATTCTAGAGTTAGGTGAATATTTTGAGCTATAAATTAGCATGCTCATATTTTGTTATGTCTGGATCATAGATAAATTTTGTATGCCTTGGTTTATTTATGGTTTGGTACATAATGTGTTTGATGAATGTATCTTGTGTTGTGGGAAACTTTTGAGATGGGAATTAAGATTTTCTTGAGTTGAGAGTTAGGTTGTGATTCATGTATAAGTTTAAATACATAGGAATAATTTGTCAGTAATAAGTTTTGGTCTTTCATTTAGGTGATGAGAACGAGAACGAGGACACTTGAGCTCCTCTTATACAAATCTCTCGTGTCTTTTGCTTTCAGGTAAGGGATATGTGACATGTGAGTTTGATAAGTATAAGGTTTGTTTAAAAAGTTTATTATGCATTAAAACTTTTTAATTAGAGATATTACATATAAGCATGATTTAAGTAAATATATATGTTCATGAATTGTTGAATCTTATATATATGATAATTTTTAGCATATTGATGCTATTACTTATACCACAAACATAATATTTAAGAATGAAGTGGATATGCTACTATTATGAAATATTTATGTAAAAACATAATTATCAGAAAAATATAGTTTTCGAGTTATTCCATTATTATGATTTGAACTCAGCTAGTAGGGGTTATAGTACTGGCATTTTCATAGAAATTTTGATTGGCCATTATAAGTGGTGAGGACTCTGCTATACCCACCCTTGTTGGGAACAGCGAACATGTGGAGGATGCCAATCGACCCCCATGGTTGATGATCTGATATGATTTTGGGATTTCCTAGCATTGTGGGAAATGCTGGATGCCTGACACAATGTGCTGGAAGCCTCCTAAAGTTGTGACAGACTTACAATTGGACTGACTAATATATATTTATGAATGAGCTATTAAGCTATTTGGAATTTATAAGAAAAGTATGATGATAAGAAAGATAAGTTGAATGTGTTATAAGTCTGATGGAAAGTTTATGATAAAGTATTTTATAGTCTATTTAAAGATAAGGTTACTGAATTATGTTTAAGTTCTTTATTATGTCCTTTTATTATTATATGAAAGGAAAATGACGTATTTTCATTTGAAAATTCATAAGTTATTTTAAGAAAGGTATGAATACTATTGAAGACTATTTATCAAAGTAGGTGTATCTATAAAATATTTGATTTTCATGCATTCTTATTGAATGTTCATGGATCTTAAAACCTTACTAAACTTCACAGCTTACCCTATTTTATTTCAGTGCACAAGTTTTTTCCTAGAAGCAGCGAGGGTATTAGAGGTGGCAAGGAATCTGTGATTCTTGTTTGTTAGAATGTGTATATATATATATATATATTTTTTTTTTTTCTTTTTTTGTATAGTAGTTTAGTTCTTTTATTGTATAGGAGGAATCAAGATGTACTTGATCCTTTTGAGCACAGATGTATGTCGAAACCTTAGTTTGTTTTGAACCCTAGTTGTATGTTTTTGGGGTTAGGTTTGTAAATAAGAATTTTGCTAAATGTTTAGGTATGTAATATTTACACAAATACCTTAAGTGTTAGCCAAGTTGTAATCTTGCAAAGTTTGAAATGAAATGAAGTTTCAAAGTTTTACGAATTTTGTATATTATGGCTTTTATTCAAGGAAATACAAAGGAATACAAGAAACAATTTTTGATAAGCACCTTCAGCTTTAGTTGGTTCATGTTAGTATTGAATTAAACTTGATATTAACATGCCGATCATGCTCTAAATTTTGAAGTACAGGTTTGGGTTGTGACATTATATGTAATTTTATTTGCGTGTTTATAAAACTAAGTGTGGGGGGAAAGGCCTAATCTAACATAGTGGGCCTAGGGCCCCATTTGAGAATTACTGTGCGTCCGAAGAGAAGAAGGTGGTAAGGGCAAGGCCCATCTGGAAAAAGGATACCCGGAAAAGAAAGATAAGTACAATCTGAACAGATTGCCATTCGTCCGAAAATATTTATTCCTCGGACGCGAATAGTATTGATCAATTGAACGTGTAGAAGGTCAGAATGATCTTCCGAGCATTCCTACTGACCAAGATAAGCTCTGAGTATATCTGGAGACGATAAGAATGAGGAAATATCTAAAAGAAAAGCTGCTACCACCGTATTAAATGTACTGCAACGACTTTTCTGACCGCATTTATGTAGAGAAGACCCCTGAACAGGGTAACCTCATCTACCGCCACTCACAAAAAGCTAGAAAAGATAAATGACATGACATGCATTCAAGTAGAAACCTAGATGAAAAACAAGTGGATGATGGAGATGAGAGGGGAGGGTGTTATATAAAGAAGAAGGATTCCTAGAAGATGGGGGTCGATGGTTAACCTTAAGAACTGTAACTTGTATTCAATTAATCAGAAGTCTCTTTGGATTCAAACTCGCTTAGTCTTTGCATGTACTTTTATGTTGGTTTATACTTGCATGTCATAATCAATTATTGTTAGATCCATAATTAATCTTGCTTTATCACCCACGCTCTACAAATTTTATTGTTTTTGGGCTTGAGCCACAAATCCAGACCTTACACTAAGTGTTTATGAAGTTGTTGTATATTATATTTAAGTTTATGTGTAATCGTATTTCCATGGTTTTTGCTTATTTCTTAAGAGATTCAAGACTTAGTCCTGTACATGTGAATGTTGTTATGGATATTATAGCTACTTGTGTTACTAAAAATTATTTCTTTATGAACTTATTAGCTACTCTTAATTTGTATTTAGGGTGGTTTTGATTTAGATCAACAATCTCCAACTCCACTGATTGCAAGCTTCATCCTATTAAGAAACTAGCTTCTCGTAGTAAATATAGTGTTTTAAAGACTCTATGGGCTATTACATAGTTGTTTTGAGCAACCATATTTATTTTGGAAGTATTGTACTTTGTTTATAATATTGTCATAGTTTGGATGATTTTTTTTTTTTTTTTGGGTAGGTAGACAAGTGTTTTGTTAAATTTAAGATGATACTTTAAACATATGTTATGTATTGGTATTAAATATATATATATATATATATATATATATATATATATATCTCTCTCTCTCTCTCTATCTATTTGAACCTATGGTTAATGTGTTAGTTTGGATATTTGTTATCATGGAATATTGATGATCAATAGATCTATTTGATTTATTACAAGCTTGTGTTAGTTATTGTGGTATTTTTGAGCAGGTTTTATAGTATTTTTAATATGATAAAAATGAAAATAAAAGTAATAATGAGTAGGACAAACCCTATAGTTAATTAATTATTTGCGGTGTTTTAGGAATGTCACTAAATGTATTTTCCTACATAAAAAGCAAAAATGTTATATTATTTAGTGACGTTTTTGAAAACGTCACTAAAGATTTTTGAATGCCATTAAAGACTTGTATATGGCAATGTTTTTAAAAACGTTGCAATGGACCTATAGCGACAGTGTTATAGCAATGTTTTTGAACGTCACATATAAAAAAAAAAAAAAAAAAAAAAAAGCAGCCACAATAGGCCATTTGTGTTTACAGTGACGTTTTTTATTTTATTTTTTGCAATGTTTTACAAGTGCCACCTAAACTTAGTTTTTTTTTTTTCTTTAGTGAATAGGTAGTACTAGTATTGATGCCTTTATTTTGTTTCCAAATCTGCCGCCTATGGTGGATAAGTTATGTACCCTTGATAAAGAGAGAGCTTTTTGTAATAGACTTATTGCTATTTAATTCCAGTTATCCTCTTTTATCTTATAATCATTAAAAAAAACCACTCTTTTTTCTTTTGGTTTGTTTACGCAAACACTGGCCACTGCTTGTTCATCTAAATCATCTTGACTCTATCTGCCAATGCCAAGCCCACTACCACATATAAATCATAATCCCCATAATTTTCTTTACAAGAAGCTACTAGAGAGATATGGATGTTGTCGATCAAGGTGGGGTTGGGCTATTTTGGGTTTCATGGCCATCAAGGGAAAAAAAAAATACTAAAAATTATTATTATTATTATTATTATTATTATTTGAGAAACAGACAGCTGTAATATTATTAAACAAGGGGTGCCAAATCGGCAACAATTACAGTATTAAGATGAGAAGGAACATCCTCCATCCACACCTCTAAATCACTAACATGTCTAGTAAGATTATAAGCAACATAATTTCCTTGTCTCTTAACATGAGAAATAGTAAAATCAACAAAGGATTTTGTTAAAACCTTAGCATCCTCAATCAAATGGCCAAAAGAAGCAAAAGAAGGTTCTTCACTCCTTAGGGACTTTATTACTCTCTCAGAGTCTCCCTCAATGATAACAGAAGAAAAACCAACTTCTTGAGCAAAATATATAGCTCTTACAGCAGCCAAAGCTTCAATTTCATCCATTGAGGAAGGTGAATGAACAGATTCAGACATAGAAGCCATAACCTGTCCAAGATCATCCTGGATAACAACTCCTATTCCGGCAGAATTACTTTCCTTAAACACAGCACCATCAAAGTTAACTTTAACCTTTGGGTGAGGAGGAGGGGACCACACCACTGTAGATGATCCGTGAGAATTTAGAGTCGGTAGAGCATTAGGGAGAGTGTGTATAAAATCTGCATGAGTTGCAATTGCATTAGGAAGGACTTGAGCAATGGGGAAAGGCTTATCTGAAATGCGAAGTAAATTCCTCCTAGACCAAATTGTCCACACGATGACTGCAAACAGTTCTAAATTCTTTCCTTCTTCAATGATAAACTTGATCAACTCTCCAAAACTGTAAACTCTGAATTATGTCGAAAAGTCCACATAGAGTAAGAATCCCAAATAGGAGAAAGACGGGGACAGTTCCAAAGAGCATGCAATGTATCTTCACATGACAAATGACAATGATCACAACTATCTTCAATGAGTACCTTCCTTTTCACCAGATTTGTCTTCACAAGAATGAAATTCTTGCAAGCTCTCCAAACAAAGTTATGCACCTTATTTGGTATTGACAAACTCCATATTTTCTGCCATTTAGCTTGACCGATAGGTAGCACAACTGCCTGACTAGGTTGTAGAACTTCAGCATTAGTATACTTCTGTTCTTCCACTAAGAATTGATAACCAGATTTAACAGTATACACTCCCAATGGATTTAAAGGCCAGAAAATTTTATCAGCAACCCGATTCTTACACAAAGGAATAGATTTGATAGAACTTACCTCATGGGAAGGAAAAAATTATCAAGGAGTGAAAGATCCCATTGTTTGGTCATAGGATTAATAAGGTCAGCAACACGAGCTTCAGTAAGATATGCAAACAAAGGAGATTGAAGCTTTGAATTTTCAAGTGAAGGCAGCCACGAATCAGCCTATAACTTAATATTTTCCCCTGTTCCAACCCTCCAACGAATACCTTTTTTGAGCACATCTCTACCTCTTAAGATACTCCTCCAAGCATATGACCCACCAGGATTATCTTTGGCATCTAAAGCTGAACAATTAGGAAAAAATTTAGACTTAAACACCCTACAGAATAGTGAATCTTTATTGTGAATAAGGTGCCAAGCTTGTTTAGCAAGAAGAACATCATTAAACAAAGCCAAGTCTTTAAAACCATGCCTCCCTCCTTTTTTGGCTTACACAACTCACTCCACTTCAACCAATGAATTTTCCTTCATCCACCCCCTTGACCCCACCAAAATCTTCTAATCAAACTTTCAAGATCATCACATAATCCCAATGGCAATTTGAAACAATTCATAGAATAAGTAGGGATAGCTTGTAGCACGGCTTTAATCAAAACCTCCTTGCCGGCTTGAGATAAAAGTTTCTCCTCCCACCCTTGCAATTTCTTCCAAACCTTTTACTTAATGAACTCAAAACTTTGCTTCTTTTTCCTTCCCACAAAGGATGGCAAACCCAAATATTTTTCATATTGCTTTATTTCCTCAATCCCCAAAGCATCTATGATTTGAATTTTGTTAGCTTTTGAAGTTGATTTACTAAAAAAGATAGTCGTCTTGTTCTTGTTTATTTGTTGACTCGAACACCTCTCATATACTCCAAGGATATCCATAATTTTTTGACATTCCTCTGAAGTTGATCTACAAAACAAAAGACTATCATCTGCAAATAAAAGATGCGTCAATTTTTGGCTGTGCTTACTCAAAGAAAAACCATGTATATCACCCTGATGTGCTACCTGTGAAATAAGTCCATTGAGCCCTTCAGTGCACAAAAGAAAAAGGAAAGGTGAAAGAGGATCACCCTAATGTATACCTCTTGTAGGATGAATAACTTCTTTAGGTTCACCATTAACAAGGATGGAATTTGAAACTGATTTAACACAGAGCATCAACAAAGAAATCCATTGATCATTAAAACCCAACTTCCTCATTACAGCCTCCAAAAAAGAGCACTCAACTCTATCATATGCTTTGCTCATGTCAAGTTTGAGAGCCATGAAACCTTCCTTAGCTAATTTATGATTATGCATAATATGAAGGGTTTCAAAAGCTACCAAAATATTGTGAGATATATTTTGATTCTTGGTAAAGGCACTCTGATACGGTTTGATAATCTTAGGCAGAATTTTCTTGAGTCTATTCACCAAAACCTTAGAAAATAGTTTATACAAAACATTGCATAGACTAATAGGTCGAAAAATCATATATTGATTCCGGATTATTAACCTTAGGAACAAGAGTAATGAAAGTATGATTAAGATGTTGGGGAAGAGAAGCTGAATTGAGGAAAGACAAAACAGATTGTGAAACATCCGTACCTACAAGATTCCAATAATTCTGATAGAAGAGTGGAGGCATGCCATCGGGACCAGGGGCTTTGAGAGGAGCCATTTGTTTTAAAGCAGCTTGGACTTCCCACAACATGAAATTTGCAGAAAGCATTTCATTCATCTATGGTGTAATCAGGCTTGGAATTGTATTGATGGCCTCTTTGGGTTGACAAGCACCAGAAGTTGTAAAAAGGGACTTGTAATAGTTGACAAGGTAGTCAGCAACATCATTAGGATTAGTAACCCATTGCCCAGCAGAATTTTTAATACCCTCAATTTTATTCCTTCTAAACCTTTGAGTAGCTTTACTATGAAAATATTTTGAATTTCTATCTTCATGAACAGCCCATAAAGGCCTTGATCTTTGAAACCACATTCTGTTTTCTTTATCAAGTAACTCATTAACTTTACTCCTCAATTCCAAAACTCGATTATTAACCCCTGAAATCATAGCATCCTTCTCAGCTTGAATCAATTTTTTTCTTGCTTGTTCCAAGTCCCTCCTCACACTACCAAAACACTTTCTGCTCCATGAAGTAAGAGCTTGTCCACACTTCTTAACCTTGCTGACAACACGGATTCTAGGATCCTCATGATTAATGTTAGTCCAAACAGCTTCAATAGTTTCATCACAACCTTTATCTGATAGCCACATCTTTTCAAATCGAAAAGGTTTAGATGGTCTAGCAAATTCTATACCATCAAGGACAATCCACATTGGAATATGATCTGAGGTACTACAATGCAAGTGATGTACTTTAGAGCCTGCAAATTTAATCAACCAATCATTATTCGCCAAACATTTATCCAACCTTTCCTAAATCGAATGACCATTGGAAAAGTGCTTTTGCCAAGTATATTGAGAGCCTGTAAATCCCAAATCTATAAAGCCACACTCATCAATTGCTTCCCTAAAAAGTTGCATTTGAATTGGACTCCTTGAACTTCCTCCCAACTTTTCCGAACTACTAAGAATCTCATTAAAGTCTCTAGCACAAAGCCAAGGTAAATTAAAACACCTATTCAGCAAACAGAGTAAATCCCAAGACTCCTTCCTCTTTTGTGCATCTGGTTCTCCATAAAATCCCGTAAATCTCCAAGCTTCATTTGAACCCTTATCAATAATTGAGTCAATATGATTCTTAGAAAATGATTCAATTGGTAGTTTGATAGAATTTTTCCATAACATAGCTAAACCTCCTCCTCTATTCACTCTTGGAACAAAAAACAAACCGTCAAAGTGAATATCCTTCTTAATTTGTTTTAGCCTTGCTTCATCTGCCCATGTTTCGGCTATAAACATGACAGCAAGATCTTTAGCCCGTACTAATTCACCGAGCTCCTTCCCTGTACATAAGTTCCCAAGCCCACGACAGTTCCAAACTAAGAGACTCATTGCTCTTGGCGGGGCTGCATAGCAGCCTCCGCCAATTCGAAAGGTACTGCTTCATCAACTTTCAAAACCTGTAAACGTTTGCTAGGTAAATTCAGTTGATTTCCCTCACTATCAGACACTGCTCTCTTCCCATAGGACTTGTTATGCACAACTAGACTCCTTGGTTTTTTCTTTCTACCCAATCGTTTCTAGGACCCTGGCTTAAGAGGCATATCATCTTCATTGGAGTTATGCGTTTTGGGAATAGGAATTGTATTCACATTGGATGCCTTAGCCAACTCCAGAGCATTGCTATCCAATACATTCCTATTAAAATTGTCAGTTAAAGTCTTTGAAGATGAGGAAGTCACGGGAATAGGTGTATTATTCACATTGGATGCCTTATCCATCTCCACAGCATTGATATCTAATACATTCCTATCTAAAATGTCAGATAAGGTCTTTGAAGATGAGAAAGTCTCGGGAATATTGGTTGTAGTAGCATTAGTTCCCTTAACTATGTCCACACTATTGGTCTCTTGACAATCCTTATCTAACTTAACAGATGAAGTTCTTGAAGATGAGGGAAATAAAGAATTTGGATAAACCACACCTGTTTGGGAAGAATTCCCCTTGTCAAACTTCTTCAATTCAGCATCTATCTGTAGAATTTCAGCTTCAAAAGACTTTGGAGATGAAAGAGGAGTTTCTAGTGTTAGGAATTGAGTATCCGAAGGAATAACCTTGCTTGTTTTGAGGGAGTGGTTAATCCCCACCAAATCAGGAGATTTTTCAGCAGAGAATAGAGTAGCAGTTTGGGTGGCAGTTGTCACATCCTCATTTGAAAAGTTGTGAAATTCCTGATTTAGTGGAGTAACGGTTCCCTGTTCGAAGTCCATAGAACTGATGGTAACTGCCCCGGCCACCAATGTCCGTGGAGAAACACCATAGATCTCTTCCCCAGGACCTTCCACAATAACCACTCTTTTTACCAGGATTGAAAATCGAAGCACGAAGCCAAGCCCCAAATTCTTGTGATTCAACAGGTAAGGTTCCTTTGCTAGATAACCAACGCTCACAGTCCTTTTCATCGTGACTGACAAGCCCACACCAATAACAAAAATTAGGAAGCTTCTCATACTTGAATGCCACCCATCTTTCCTTACCGTCATCGAAAATAACTTTGCGACCCCGACAGAGTGGTTTTGAGACATCAACTCTAACCCTGATACGCATAAAGTCACCCCCCATCATATCATCCTTAAACTGGGTTGAAACTACTGTACCCACAGTCTTTCCAATTTCCTCTGCAATTTCAACATTCAGTTTAGTCACTGGCAAGCCATGTGATTGAATCCAGAACAAAGTATGAGAGAAATTAATATTCTAGGTAGAAGAATTATTTTCCAATCGTTTGAATAAAACTAAGTGTTTATCAAAACTCCAAGGTTCATCCATCAACACTCTCTCAGCATCAGTATCTGTTTGGAAAACAAAAAGAACCACATGGTTACCAATATCCCGAATCTTGAATTCATTCCGAGATTTCCAGAGTGGCTTAAAAGTCCGACCAATTGCCTCAACATTCAAAGCACGTTTGGTTAAAAATTTTGCTGCCAAAACAAACTCTTGATTACTCCGATTCCCTGGAAGATGGACATGAGAAGTTTCTTTATCTGACAGAGTGAAACGATTCCATTCAGAGAGAATAGAATCCATTAGAACGACAAAGAGAATTGTATCCCCAAATCCAAAGAAAATCCCAACGAACCCTGCCAGAAACAAAGTTAAAGGAGGGAGAGAAATATCACTTTAAATAAGATAAAAAGTTCTACTGAGTGTCAAGGCCGAGGGCCAAAGAATCTTACACACACACACACAAAAAGTTTCCACTTGGGAAAAAAGTTGATAGAAGGATAAAAAAATTTTAAAAAAATTATTAATTCATGAGAAAATGTCAATTTTGGGTTTTGCAACCTTTTGCAAAGGGAAATAGAAAAGGTAATATGGGATATTTTTGTTTATGTTGATGATATGTCATTTTTTGTTGTGATGGGTTTATAAGATATTGCGCAACAAAGAGAAATAGAACACTCTGATTGAAAATGTGAAATTCTACCTATTTGTTCAGGATTTGAAGCCGGCATTTGTGAGACTAAAATTTGGCCTATAAGTTTGAACACTTAAATTTGAAACTAGTGGATAACCTACGCTTATGCACACGTATAATTAAAAATAATAATAATAACTGTACGGGCCCCCGCATCTTCCTTGTATCGAGCTGTGGACCCTGGCCTGGATGTAAGGCCCATAAGGCCAGCCTTCCTGTTCGGTGGCCCACTCCCAGGCCACGTGTGCGACCGGGCCAATCCCTGCCTCGTCATCATTTTCTCGGTGATGACTTCCCGAGCATATGTAGACATCATACTCTCGGGACGCCCCGCCCTTTGCCTGCCCGGCAGAGTCTCGGAGGATCACCGCTGCCAAGAACTATTGTGAGGGTGGGAACCAAGTTCCAACGCCACCCTCGCCGCACCCCACTACCACCTAACCATCCACTTGCGATCGATAATACTGGACCGCCAGTTGCACTTACTGGCAAGTAATCATGGTGTCACCACTATGCTATGGACTATAAATACAGGAAAGATTAAGAAGAAGGGGGTTGGAACGGGGGCGGTAAGGAGAGTGTATACAGGGAGTGATCAAAGGGAGAAGGTGACCAAAATTTCCGGGGGGTAGGAAGTGACCCTATTGAGCCTTGGTGTCTAGAACGACCCAGTGTAGGAAATCCAAACCCACGTTACAAGTAAGTCGTGAGCCCAAGGGAGGCCCAGCCCAATTGGTCTCAATTTTAGGCGTGCACAACTGGCGCCGTCTGTGGGAAATCCTACTAAGCAGTGGTTCCACTGAGACTTGTTTACAAGGAGATGTCTGGAGGTAACACCGAGAGCGGCTCGGCAGGGTCTTCCCGGGGATCCACCTGGCGGGAACAGAGACACAAAAGACGCGAGGATCCGGCTTACGAGCAATTAGATGAGCGATCCGGACTTGGAGAAGGGTCCTATCAAACGGAGAGAACGGCTTCCCACGCTTCCTGGCGCAAGCAGCCCGACGCCAGGGATGAAGAGCTCGAGCGGCTGCGGAGGTTAGTGCGAGAACTGGAATTAGAAGCGGGAAACGAGCGCTGCCGAATGGGTCGATACGACCGAGAAAGAGGGCCTGAGGCCGAGGAGGAAAGACGCGGGATGGGGTCGAATCAATCAGGATCCCACCGCCGCAGGGAGCGTTCAGACTCAAGGGAGTCCCGTCACCGACGAGACCGCTCCTATTCAGCGGAATCTCGCCGGAGGCGACATCGCTCTCGGTCACGGGAGTACGGGAATCGGGGCTCGGACTCACCAGAGGGGCGGCCGAAGAATACGGCAATGGATGCAATGAGCCGTGCGTTGCGCAGGGCTGCTCGATCCCCATTCTCAGCAGACATCGAGCGAGCACCGATGCCGGACAGATTTGCGTGACCGCCGTTTAATTCATATGGAGGGAAAACGGATCCCGTGGAGCACGTCAGCCACTACATCCAGATGATGTCTCTCCACACCCGGAATGACGCCCTGATGTGCAAAGTTTTTCCCTCCAGCCTGGGTCCCACGGCGTTGAGGTGGTTCAACGGTTTGCGCAAGGGCTCCATCCATAGTTTTGCCGAGCTTATACAAGAGTTTGGTTCACGTTTCATGACGTGTAGCTGAGAACAGCAGCCTGTGGACGCACTGCTGTCTATGAAGATGAGGGCAGGGGAAACCCTCCGTGATTATGCTAGCCGGTACTGGGAGCTATACAACGAGATCGGCAGAGGGAACGAGAAGATTGCCGCAAGCACTTTCAGGATGGGGTTGCCTGAGGAGTCAGGGTTGAGGGAATCATTAACTAAGAAGCCTCCCGAGGATATGAGGCAACTGATGAGGCGCATTGAGGAGTACAAGCGATTGGAAGATGACAGAATGCAAAGCAAAGGCAAGGCGCAAATGACAGATCGTCCTCGGCAGAGCGGTTTTCAGCAGAGGACACGGGGAAACTTAAGGATTCAAGAACCAGTAGCACCAGTAGGGGAGGTGAACGTGACGTTCAAGGAGCTCGTGCATAAAATTGTGGATAAGATTAAACACGAGCCGTATTTCAGATGGCCGAACAGGATGGCCGGCGACCCCACCAGAAGGAATCAGAACCTTTACTGTACATATCATAAAGACCGGGGACATACCACCAAGCAATGCCGAGTGTTGAAAGACCATCTCGGGCAGCTAGCTAAGGCGGGGCATCTCGAGGAATTTGTGACAGACTCCGGGGATCGAGGAACAGGGCATGGCGCTCCAAACAGAAGGAATCCCCTTCCGCCCCCTCTTGGAGTAATTGATGTTATTCACGTTGCCCCGAGAGGCGTTTCAACGGCAAATGCGGAGGGGGTGTTGACAGTGGTATCTGTGGAAGGAAGTGCGGACGCGCCACCCCCCGCGAAGAAGAATAAGCCCACCCGAGAACCGATCGCTTTCGATGACAATGACTTGGAAGGAACCATTCAGCCACACGACGACGCACTGATAGTCACGGCTAGGATCAGCGGCTTCGTGGTAAAGAGAATAATGATAGACCAGGGAAGCGGGGCGGATGTTATGTATCCGGACCTATTCAGGGGGTTCGGGTTGAGGAAGGAGGATCTGACAAAGTACAGCACCCCCCTGGTTGGGTTCGACGGGAAAATGGTGACTCCCGAGGGGCAAATCTCTCTGCCCGTGAACATGGAGGGCAAGGAGATAATGGTGAGCTTCATCACTGTTGCCTCATACTCCCCCTACACGGCGATTCTTGGGAGGCCATGGATACATGCAATGGGGGCTGTCCCGTCCACCCTGCACATGAAGGTCAAATTTCATACCGATTATGGTGTCACGGTGGTACAAGGAAATCAACAGGCGGCCAGGCAATGTTTGATTGCCATGGTCGATTGGAAGAAGGAACAAGCCGACCAGGAGGATAGGGGAAACCCGAGATGCTCGTCGTCGGAGAAGTCCTTATAGCAACTACAGGACCCGCAAGGGGATAAGGGGGTAGCGCGAGCCGAGAGTATGATCAAGGTAAAGGTGTTGCCAGATACAGGCAAGTACTTCTAAATAGGGGAGAGCATGGAGGGCACAGAAAGGATAGAAATGTTGCTGCTCCTAATACGGAATGTAGACGTATTTGCATGGAGTCCATACGAAGTTCCCGGGGTGAGTCCCGAGTTCATCATGCACAGACTAGGAGTTGACCCCTCATTCACACCGAAAAGGCAAAGGCCGAGGAGGACGGCCTGGGAGCATTCCGAGGCGGTGAAAGTGGAAGTTCAGAGATTGAAAGAGGCGGGGGTGATTCGGGAGATCTTCTTCCCGGAATGGTTGGCAAACATCGTGGTAGTGAAGAAGAAAAACGGCAAGTGGAGGGTCTGCATCGATTTCACCGATCTGAACAGAGCCTGCCCAAAAGACCCTTTTCCTGTACCGAAGATTGATCAGCTGGTAGACGCCACGTGTGGGCACCCGAGGATGAGTTTTCTAGACGCCTTCCAGGGGTATCACCAAATTGCCCTAGCGCCCGAGGATCAAGAAAAAACGGCGTTCATCTCCCCGGAGGCAAACTACCACTACACGAGGATGCCCTTCGGGTTGAAGAACGCCGGGGCCACTTACCAACGAATGGTAACAAGAATGTTCCGAGATAAGATAGGACGCACGGTGGAGGTGTACATCGACGATATGGTGGTGAAAAGCAAACAGGAATCCGGGCATTTGGATGACCTCCGGGCGGTTTTTGAGGTCCTCCGACGGCACAAGTTGCGCCTTAATGCGGAGAAGTGCGCGTTTGGCGTCGGGTCCGGGAAGTTCCTGGGGTATCTGATCAGTGTGCGGGGAATCGAGGTCAACCCCGACCAAATAGAAGCTGTGAGAAGACTGAGGTCCCCGAGCAATCCAAAAGAAGTGTAAATCGTGTTGGCCCTAATACACGCCACCAGGAAGTTGCCGCACTACTTTCAAGCACACACAGTACACGTCTTGACCGAATACCCATTGCAATCGTTATTAAAAAGGTCGGACTTTACGGGCCGAATATCCAAATGGGGAACTAGGCTTGGTTCCTTCGACATACGGTACCGACCCTGAAGCTCGGTGAAAGGCCAGATCCTTGCGGATTTTATCGCCGAGTTTTCGCCCAAGGGTAAGGGGGAGATGGTTTGCCAGCTGGAAACCCGCCCGTGGAAAGTGTTCGTGGACGGCGCTTCTAGCTCCACGGGTGCCGGCTCAGGGGTCGTCATAGTTAGCCCAGAAGGAATACGACTCGAACACTCATTTAGGCTGGGGTTCAGGGCATCCAACAACGAGGCGGAATACGTGGCTTTTCTGGCTGGCCTAAGGGCAGCTTCAAGCCTGGGGGCCCGGGAGGTTGAGCTATATTCGGATTCTAGGCTGGTGGTTAACCAGGTGCAGGGCAGTTTTGAAGCCCGAGATCCCCGAATGAAGGCGTACCTAGAACTAGCCAGGCTGGTTATGGCCGGCTTCAACACAGTAAAGGTTTTCCACATTTCCCGAACACAGAACAGACATGCTGACTCACTCGCCACGCTGGCGTCGTCGGTAACAGAAGAGATACCACGGCAAATCCAAGTGGAGCTCATTTTAGAACCGAGCGTCAGAATCACGAGGGACTCGGGAACTACAGGGATCAGCGTCATCGCAATCGCGACACCTACACCGTGCTGGATCGACCCCATTATCAACTTTTTGGCTGACGACCGACTGCCAAGTGATGAGAAGGAGGGCAACAGGATCCGTAGGATGGCTCCTCGGTATTGGTTGGCAGAAGACCGGACCCTATACCAAAGGTCCTTCGGAGGGCCGTACCTCTTGTGCTTGCGCCCGGAAAAAGTGGGCGAGCTCTTGGAGGAGCTCCACTCTAGGGTGTGCGGCGGTCATGTTGGAGGACGGTCTCTGGCACACCGGGCAATGACTCAGGGGTTTTGGTGGCCTCAGATGCAGAAGGATGCCGCCGAGTATGTACGCAAGTGTGAACAGTGTCAGAAGCACGCCCCCCTGATTCACCAGCCCGGGGGCCACCTGAACCCGATCAGTAGCCCTTGGCCTTTTGCACAATGGGGGCTAGACATCATCGGCCCATTCCCTCGGGCAACGGGGGGACGAAAGTTCGTTTTGGTGGCCGTCGACTATTTTTCTAAATGGGCGGAGGCGGAGGCTTTGGCCAATATACGAGACGTGGACGTAAAGAAATTCGTATGGAAAAATATCATCACCAGGTTCGGGGTGCCGAACACTATCATATCAGACAACGGGCTACAGTTTGACAGCCGGGCTTTCCGAGACTTCTGCAGTGGTCTCGGTATCAAGAACAGGTACTTGACTCCTGCTTACCCACAGGGGAACGGTCAGGCTGAGGCAGTGAACAAGGTAATAGTGGGCGGGCTGAAGAAAAGGCTAGAAGGCGCGAAGGGAAACTGGGCCGAGGAACTCCCAACAGTCTTATGGGCATACCGCACCACTCCCAGACGGTCCACCGGGGAGACCCCTTTCTCTCTAACATACGGAGCGGAGGCCGTGATCCCTACCGAGGTGAATCTCTGCAGTGCGCGTGTTGCTCGGTTTGATCAAAACAGAAACAACCAAATGATGGTGGAGAGCTTGAACAAGACGGAGGAATGCCGCGAAATGGCAACAATACGGCTTGCGGAATACCAGCAGAAGCTCGCCCAGAGATACAATCGAGGCGTGAGAACAAGGGAGTTTATCGCCGGAGATTTGGTCCTCAGAAGAGCCGTAGGCCACATGTGGGACACTGGTGCCGGGAAATTGGCACAGACATGGGAGGGACCCTACAGGATCACTGCAGTGGCCGGCTCGGGGGCTTACTTCTTGGAGGACCTTGACGAGAGACAGCTGCCCCGGCCGTGGAACGTCCATAATCTAAAGAAGTATTATCATTAACGGGCGGTGCGCCCAGCATAAAGTCTACCGCAGCCTGTTGTATATGTTTTGTTAGTTATGCTAAGGATATTTCTCACAGATCTGCACCTTTCTATCCTCACTCTCGGTTCGATCCCTATCACCGAGCAGGTGGAAACTTTAAGTATTCTAAGGACAGAACCCTGACTCTCGGTTCGATCCCTATCACCGAGCAGGTGGAAACCTTAAGTATTCTAAGGACAGAACCCTGACTCTCGGTTCGATCCCTATCACCAAGCAGGTGGAAACCTTAAGTATTCTAAGGACAGAACCCTGACTCTCGGTTCGATCCCTATCACCGAGCAGGTGGAAACCTTAAGTATTTTAAGGACAGAACCCTGACTCTCGGTTCGATCCCTATCACCGAGCAGGTGGAAACCTTAAGTATTCTAAGGACAGAACCCTGACTCTCGGTTCGATCCCTATCACCGAGCAGGTGGAAACCTTAAGTATTCTAAGGACAGAACCCTGGCTCTCGGTTCGATCCCCGTCACCGAGCAGGTGGAAACCTTAGCCTTTTATTCTGACAGAGACCTGAACCTCGGTTCCATCCCTAAGAACCGATCAAGTGGACACATTCATACAAAAGCATAAGACGTTCATACAAAAGCACAAAACATTCATGCAAAAGCGTAAGACATTTATACAAAAGCATAAAACCCAAAGTAACGTTTCAAAAAAAACAAACAAATTATCCCGTCACCACAACCCGGTGACGTAGGCAAATTCCGTTCGGCAAAGTTCACAAAAAAAAAGAAACAGCGAAACAGCATAAACCAACTGTCCCGTCACCACAACCCGGTGACATAAGCAATTCCGTCCACTTAAAGTTTCAAAAAAAAAAAGGCAAAATAAAGTTGGCTTTCAAATTTAAATATCCACATGAACGGAGGATGCGTCTTCCTGGGAACGTTGTTCGGCGTGAAGAATGGGCGGCTGGATTTCCTCCCCGGCTTGGTCTCCAACATGAGGGTGGCTGGTCCCCTCCATGTCTGTCGGCATTGCATGAGAGTCAATGGCGTTCACCAGCTCTCTCATACTAGAGGTCTCTTCCTCATCGATAACAAGGGGCGCCGGGTGCTCGGTGTGGGGAACGCTCGGGAAAGGGATCTTGCTGCGATCCCTCAACAGTGAGTCCTCGGGCACCCCCAGGGCTTGAAGTGCAGCGAACCAACCCTCCTCGTACCCGAGCCTATGGGCCTGACGGATGACCGGTTCTGCTGAATTCTCGGCGTCCGCGAACCCCTCATTATACCACTTGTTTTCACAAGCCTCCAGCGCCGCCTTCGAATCAGCCAACTGACCTTCCAGCATGGTGTTCAAGCTCTGGACCTCCGCCAATTTAAGTTCAGTGCCGCCCAGTTGCGACTCCAGCTCCTCTGACTTCGTTTCGGCGAGGGCCCGGGCCTTTACGGCAACAGCAATTCTGTCCTCCGCCTCATCGGCAATTTTCGACTTTTCTTTCGCCGTGGCCTCGGCGACATCTTTCAGGGCTCTTTCCCGCTCAACGTCCTCGGCCAGCTCCTTCATCCTGCCGTCCACAACGTACGACATTTGCGCAACCTGACCATACAGCATTCACCTTGTAAGGCAAAATGGAAGGTACACGTACGTGAGAAAAAGGGAAACCGAAAATAATAAAAATGAAACATGTACCGCTATGGCGTGCCACTGCAAGCACATCCCCAAAGACTCATCCGTTGATTCTGCGAAAGCGTGCATATCCTCGGGCAGGAGGATGCCGCGCGCCAGGCTCTGCGCCACACGGCCCCCATAGCCTTTGTCCCAAACTCGGGCGCTTGCCGTTGTCGGGAGAGGCCCGCCGTCGAGTTTGAAGGAGGGTTGCCATCCTGCTGGAGCCCGGGAAGTGGACGCCTGATCTATCCTGGTCTGCGCTACAGGCTCCCGAATAACTACACCGGTCGAGGGTCGGAGGGGGATGTTACCCGTACCTGTCTCGGTCTGGTCAGTTGTACGCGGCCTTTTGCGAGCCCGGACAGACGGGACGGCGGGCGGCGAAGTGATTTGGTCGGGATTTTGTTGTTGTTGTACCACAGGCCGGGCACTCGGGACGAAGCGGTCGATCGTCATCTTCCTCCTGGCCACCATTTCGTTAGCGTGATCGGATCTTGTTTCGGAGGAGTCAGTTGGGTCTGTAGCCGCACCCTCCCCTTCCCGGACAGGTGCCTCGGGCTCTAAGGTTCTCTCGGGTTGAACTGTAGCTTCTTGCTGGATTTGCTCGTGGGCTCTTTTCCGACGCTCGGCAGATACGCGCTCGGCTGATTCGTCGCGAATCGGCTGCCGCTCGTCTGAACAAATAAACCGGGGGCCGAGATCGCGTGCTTCGCCTACGGTAAGCCTTGGTAGGAAGAAGTTCGCGTGCCGAACGTCTATGTAAGAGAGGAGAGGGCTGTCAACTAGTAGGGCTTGGCTGAATGCCTGCCAAGTTGTGTATACGGGAGTTACACCGAGAACAAGATGGGATGCTCGGAGTTGTCCGTCAGAATGAACAAAGATTTCCGACCTGAGCACGAAATTCAGGTCCCGAACATGTACCACTCTGATGTCCGGTCTGAACCTTTTACCCTCTGCACAGAGAAAATATGGGTTAATGACAACATAACCGGACCAAAAAAAAGGGGAACAAAAGTTAGTCACCGACCGACTTCGCGCGGCGAAAATACACAAGGGATCTCCTCGACAAACCAATTACCGCTCACCCGAACGAAATCCTTAGCTGAATTTCGGTTTGAGTCGGGTAGGCATGAAATGAGCCGTACCCTTGCGTCCCTAGTCTTTAAATAATAATCGGACTCAATGTTACCGCACAGGCTATACATCTGATTGATGTCATAATGATTTAGCTGCAGCCCGTACAACTGGTTCAGCCTACTCACACAACTCACTACCCGGTAAAAGTTGGGGGGGAGTTGGTCGGGGCAAAGGCCGTAAAATCTAAGGGTGCTAAGAATCAGAGGGTCTATCGGGAACCTAAGCCCACCCTCTAAAATGGCCATCAAAGGAAAGAATACCGTGTTTTCACCACGGCGCCTCTGGATGTCAATGTCACCCATATTGCAATAGGCAATATCTACGTCATTGGGAACGTCATAGGCTTCCCTAAATCTAGCCAAAGCATGCTCGGAAGAAAGGAGGTGAGAATAACTCATTTTCCTAAGCGAGTGTTTTTCGAAGAAAATAACTGCTATGATTATCAAAAAATAGACTGAACTGGCTAAACAAAAAGAGAAAAAACAATGAGAGGGAAAGGAACTTACTGAAGGCTCTAAAGAGGAAGTGTGTTCTGGGCCAAAGGGTAGACCACGAAGAATGGATGCTCGGCAGAGTAAGGGACTAATCAAGTGAGAAATGCGAAAATGAGAATCAGAAACTGGAAGGATTATTTATAGGTATGAGAGTAAAGGGAGGAGCATTAAATGATCCACAGGTGTGAAAACCACGCGGGCCGTCACCTCAACTGCCACACACGTAACGCCTCAGTTCACGAACCGTCAGACAATGATGACGGGCAGGTCGTCAGTCAGTCCCAGACGCGTCTTTTGAGACGCATTAATGCACCCAACAACGGCCGAGCACTGACCCTTCATCTTCCCGACGAGTATTCACCCCTCGTGATCCTTGATTCACCCCCGTAAATGGGGAGCGAATCAAGGGGGGGCTATTGTACGAGCCCCCGCATCTTCCTTGTATCGGGCTGTGGACCTTGGCCTGGATGTAAGGCCCATAAGGCCAGCCTTCTTGTTCGGTGGCCCACTCCCAGGCCACGTGTGCGACCGGGCCAATCCCTGCCTCGTCATCATTTTCTCGGTGATGACTTCCCGAGCATATGTAGACATCATACTCTCGGGACGCCCCGCCCTTTGCCTGCCCGGCAGAGTCTCGGAGGATCACCGCTGCCGAGAACTATTATGAGGGTGGGAACCAAGTTCCAACGCCACCCTCGCCGCACCCCACTACCACCTAACCATCCACTTGCGATCGATAATACTGGACCGCCAGTTGCACTTACTGGCAAGTAATCATGGCGTCACCACTATGCTATGGACTATAAATACAGGAAAGATTAAGAAGAAGGGGGTTGGAACGGGGGCGGTAAGGAGAGTGTATACAGGGAGTGATCAAAGGGAGAAGGTGACCAAAATTTCCGGGGGGTAGGAAGTGACCCTATTGAGCCTTGGTGTCTAGAACGACCCAGTGTAGGAAATCCAAACCCACGTTACAAGTAAGTCGTGAGCCCAAGGGAGGCCCAGCCCAATTGGTCTCAATTTTGGGCGTGCACAATAAAACATGCACGCGCGCGCACAATAACACATGCACGCGCGCGCACGCGCACACACACACACACACATATATATATATATATATATATATATATATATATATATATATTCAAATTTCATCTTGTGTAAAAATTACATTCTTTTTAAGTCATATATTTCTCAAATTTCTAATGATTTAAAAAAAAATGGCATTATCTATATCCTCATTAAACACTTAACTAATTAATAGCATCCTCATTTTTTTTTTTTTTTCTTCTCTCATTGATAATTACATTTACAAATTACAACTATCCTAACGTTCAGTGGGAGAGAGCCAACAATTCAGCAAACAACAAAATCTACACCTATAGGTCATTTCCATTCTCTTTTGATGGCTATGATGAATTGGAAGTGTCGGACCAAGCTTGGCAATTTTAAACCATCAAGTTGTAGAAAACATCATGTTTCATTGCAATGATCTCATCACACTGTACATATGTCGTCCATGTTGCTTCCAAATGAAACAAACCTTTCATTCCCAACGTGGTTCTTTGCACAACCGTACGTGTGTATCAATTAGGAGACCTAGATGATTCAAACTGGAGATAACCAACATTTTGAAAACATAAGAGCCACTCAATGGTTTCCAATCTACAATCTAACTATTCAAAAATAGCATCCTCACCGACTTACGGTTTTCCATATTAAACCACATGAAGTTGGTTCCTTAAAAACCAACATCAATGAACTTGCATGAGTTTTGCTCTAAGCCTAATAGGGCTATTATCAATGAGGGCTAAGAATCAATTGAGGATGAATGTTTTGTTTCAAGTAAAAGTAACATAAACGAAACGTTTTTACAAACTTATATATACACTAGGTTGTAACTTGTGCTTTACACACTGCAACATTCAATAATAGTGATGATGAGATGATTTACTTAGGTGAGTGAATGACTTATTAGACATTAGAATTGAGAAAATTAAAATAAACCCTTAGCAAAATACATAGGAAAGTTAAATAAAAATATTGATCTATAATGTTAGTGTATAGATTAGCCCATTGGGCTTAGCCTAGTATATTACTTGTACTATACTTCTATTACTTGTACTGCACACATACCTAGCCTATATAAAGGCTCTCTTTTGTACATTGTTACACACATAATATTATACAGACTGTTCAGTCATTCTTTCACCTTATTTTATTAACATGGTATCAGAGTCATTGCTCTGACCTAGTGGTATTTTCCGGCGTTCTTCCGCTGCTCTCGCCTTCACCGGTAGCCACCGTCAGAAGCGAGTTACCGCCGTCACATCCAACCACTACCTCTCGGATCTAGTCTTTTTATCAATCGAATCGTCAAATCACAGATACGACGTGATAGATCAGACTTCCCCGAGCAAAACCCAGGCAGAAACTGTCCCAAAGGAGACTCCACGCGCTCTCACGCGCCACCAAAAGTTTCTGGCAGACGAAGACGCGCTACACGCGCCTCCGCGAAGTGTCACGCGCTCCCACGCGCCTTCACGCGCTCCCACGTGCCGGACACGTCTCCCACGCGCCGGCACGCGCTCCCACGCTCCGGCACGCGCTCCCACGCGCTCCCACACCCTGGTCACGCGCCTGCTCCGTTCCAGCCCTGCCACGTCAGCCCTAGTGACGTCATCCTGTCACGTCAGCCCTAGTGACGTCATCCTCCAACGTCAGCCCTAGGTGACGTCATCCTGCCACGTCATCATCCTGAGCCGTTGACCGTTGACCGTTGACCGTTGACTTTGACCGTTGACTTTGGCCAAGGTCAAAATTTTTCAACAGGACTTGTCTTGCTCAGTTTTTCGCGTAGATTCCGATTTTGGGCTCTGTTTCTGCATTTGAGGTCTCTAAATCTCATTTTTTGGTCATTTTCTTCATTATGGCTCAACAAAGTGAACGCGACATCATACGTCCTATCACCATTATGTTGGATGGTCCTACTAGCTATCATGCATGGTCTCAGAATATGACTGTTTTTCTCAAGTGTCGTAAACTGTGGAGATATGTGACTGGTTCAATTCCTAAGCCAGTACCAAACCCTAAGTCCAAAGTCATAGCTGCTGAAGAGTCTTCCACGACTACTGTTACAACAGATGATTATGAAGATCGCCTAGAGGAATGGGAGAGTATTCAGAGTAAGATCTTGTCTTGGTTTATTAATACCTCTATTCCCTCCATTCATAATCTTCTTCCTCGTCTTGAGACTGCTGAGGCTGCTTGGTAATTTTTGGCCGATCGCTATAATTGTACTAATGATTCAAGCTTAGAGTTCCACATTGAATCAAAACTTTATCAAATGCGACAAGAGACAGGTCAGTCCATTTCTAATTTTTATTCTCAGACTTCTACTATGTGGGAACAACTCTCTGCTGCAGATCCTCCATTAGTGTGTTCTAAGGACATTGAGCTCTTTGCCAAATATCGGGATCGCCGTAAATTTATGCACTTCATGATGGGCTTGCGTGAGGATTTTGAGCCTACTAGGGCTTCTCTGCTTAGCCGGTCTCCTACTCCTTCTCTTGATGCTACAGTGAAGGAGCTCATCTCTGAGGAAAACCGTCGGCCTGCTTATCACATGTCATCATCTGATCATGTATTGGCTACACCATCTCCACAGCCTCCCATTGCTGCATTCACTGCTCCTCCACGGATAAACTCTGGGCGTCCCACCTCTCAGTCTTCCAAAGGTACTCGCTGTGAGTTTTGCCGTGCTAAAAGCCATGACATCTCAGTTTGTCGCAAACTGCAGAAATTTGTGCAAGAGCAGAATAAAGCTTCTCTTCCTCGGGCAGCTGCCGTATGTCCTTCAGATCCATCGGTTTCTACAGGTCCATCTTTGACTTCCTCACTTACTACGGCTGATATTGAGGCAGTTGTTCAACAGGTTTTATCCCGCACTTCCACTGCCCTTTCTGTCACCTCAGGTAAACAACCTTGGTTTTTTGATACTGCATGTTGTAACCATATGACTCCTGATGAATCCCAATTTTCTGATAAGGCACCCTTAGAACATCCAATCACCATTTACACTGCTGATGGAACTCCTATGCCTGTTAGTCATAAAGGAACAATCTCTTCTCCTTGTTTATCCCTTAGTGACACTTTTCATATCCCAAAGTTATCCCTCAATTTGCTTTCTGTTGGACAACTTTGTGAATTAGGCGTAGATCTTCTCTTTACTAATCATGGTGTGGATGTGCAGGATCCCCGGACAGGTCAAGTGCTTGGGACAGGCCGTAAGGTTGGTCGCATGTTTGAGGTTCATGACTTGAAGATTCCTTCACAAGTTGTTTCTGCAGCTGCTACCACTACCACCTCCTCACCTGATCTATGGCATGCTCGTCTTGGTCGTCCATCCTTATCTCGTCTTCAGTTGTTAGCTTCTCAAGGTCATTTAGGTTCAGTTCAGTTTCAAAAATTTTATTGTACTTCCTGTCATTTTAGCAAACAAACAAAACTGCCCTTTAATAATAGTGACTCATTTTCTTCTGCACCCTTTGATCTTATACATTCTGATATTTGGGGTCCTGCACTTGTTCCTATTGAGGGGGGATCTAGATATTTTGTCATATTTGTGGATGATTTTTCTCGATATACTTGGATTTATCTGCTTCATCATAGGTCTGAACTTGTGTCTATTTACCAAACATTTCATAAAATGATTCAAACACAGTTAAATCGCACCGTCAAAGTTTTTCGATCAGATAATGCTCAAGAATATAATGATAAATCTTTCCTATCCTTTTTAGACAATCATGGTACACTTACTCAGCGGTCTTGTCCCTACACCTCTCAACAAAATGGTCGTACAGAACGAAAACATCGTCACATTCTTGATGTTGTCCGCACCCTTCTCATTTCTGCCTCTCTTCCTGAGCGCTTTTGGGGTGAGGCTGCACTCACTGCTGTATACACCATTAATCGTATCCCTTCACCAACTATACACAACAAATCACTATTTGAGCTTCTCTATGGTCAAACCCCTGACTACTCCTCTCTTCGGGTTTTTGGTTGTGCTTGCTTTGTCTCTCTTCCTCCTAATGAACGAACAAAACTCCAACCTCGTGCTCGTCTTTGTTGTTTCCTTGGTTATGGTGTATCTCAAAAGGGGTTTCGCTGCTATGATCCCATTTCTCATCGTCTTCGTGTCTCCCGTCATGTTGAGTTTTGGGAACATCGTCCTTTTACGAGTCTTCAGCAGTTTCTTACATCCTCTTCCTCTGAGTCTCCCATTTTTACTGATCTTTTCCTCCCTCTCTATCCTGAACTTGTGGAGGATTCTTCAACATCGGCTGCCTCTCCAGACGACTCATCTCCGGTTCTGTCCCCGGCATATGACCTGCCTGTCTTGGATCCTGTGGCACCACCCTCTCCTGAGTCTCCTGATGGTCCTGAACTTCGTCGTTCCACTCGGGTAAGCATTCCTCCCCCTTATCTCTCTGATTATCACTGCTCTTTTGCCCTTGCCACCCTCTATGAACCTCACACCTATCGTGAGGCCTATACTGACCCTCTTTGGCAGCAAGCTATGAATGATGAACTAGATGCCCTTCATAAAAATCACACTTGGGATATGGTTGATTTGCCTCCTGGTCAGTCTGTAGTAGGTTGTAGGTGGGTTTACAAGATCAAGACCAAGGCTGATGGATCTGTTGAACGATACAAGGCTCGCCTAGTTGCCAAGGGCTTTACCTAAGAGTATGGCATTGACTATGAGGAAACATTTGCTCCTGTTGCTCGCCTTACATCTGTCAGATGTCTCATTGCAGTGGCTGCTGTTCGCCGTTGGCCTCTTTATCAAATGGATGTGAAGAATGCTTTCCTCAATGGTGACCTTCAAGAAGAAGTGTACATGCAACCACCCCTTGGCTATCCACATTCAGGCAGTCAAGTTTGTCGCCTTCGCCGTGCTCTTTATGGCCTCAAGCAGGCTCTTCGAGCTTGGTTTGAAAAGTTCAGCTCAGTTGTTGCTCAACAGGGTTTCACTTCGAGTCCTCATGACACTGCTCTCTTCGTCCGAAGATCCTCTGCTGGTATCACTCTTATTCTTCTCTATGTTGATGATATGATTATTACTGGAGATGATTCTGCAGGTATCCACTCTCTCCAGCACTTCCTTAGTCAGCATTTTGAGATGAAAGATTTGGGCACTCTCAGCTATTTTCTTGGGCTTGAGGTTACCTCATCCTCTGATGGATACTATCTTTCCCAAGCTAAATATGCTTCTGATCTTCTCTCCAAAGCCAGTATCACTGACAACAAGACTGTTTCCACTCCTTTGGAATACAATGCTAAGCTCACACCCTTGGATGGTGAACCTATATCTGATGCTACTCGCTATCGTCAGTTGGTTGGTAGTCTGATCTATCTCACTGTTACTCGTCCAGATATTTCACATGCCGTGGGTATAGTTAGTAAATTCATGGATGCCCCTCGTTCTGTCCACTATGCTGCTGTTCTTCGGATTCTCCGATATGTCAAGGGTACACTTTATCATGGTCTACACTACTCCTCTCGGTCTTCTCTTGAGCTTCATGCTTATTCAGATGCGGACTGGGCCGGTGATCCGACTGATCGATGCTCTATCACAGGTTTCTGTTTCCTGTTGGGTACTTCTCTTGTCTCATGGCGTAGCAAAAAGCAGGATGTTGTTTCCCGTTCCAGTACTGAGGCTGAGTATCGTGCCCTTGCCGACACCACCTGCGAGCTTGTCTGGCTTCGCTGGCTCTTAGCTGACATGGATGCTCCACAGCCCACTGCTACTCCTCTTTATTGTGACAATCGTAGTGCTATCTACATTACTCATAATGATGTCTTCCACGAACGCACCAAGCACATTAAGATCGACTGCCACATTACTCGCCAGCATCTCAAGAAAGGCAATCTCAAGTTATTCTCCATCTCATCTGCTGACCAGCCTGCTGATATCTTCACCAAGTCTCACCCACCTGGTCGTCTTCGAGATCTTATATCCAAACTTCAGTTGGCTTCCTCCTTGCCACCTCGAGTTTGAGGGGGGATGTTAGTGTATAGATTAGCCCATTGGGCTTAGCCTAGTATATTACTTGTACTATACTTCTATTACTTGTACTACACACATACCTAGCCTATATAAAGGCTCTCTTTTGTACATTGTTACACACATAATATTATACAGACTGTTCAGTCATTTTCTCTCACCTTATTTTGTTAACATATAATACATATTTAATTAATAAGTTTTAATAAATAATATTTTAATTTAGAGAACTCTTTAAAAAAAAAAATCATGCCAATGATTCCACAAAGTGACAAAACACAATTGATAGAGTTTTTAACCAAAAACGAATGATACCGAAAGGAAAATATGAAAGATATAAAAATGATGGCATGTAATTGAGATTGAGGTTATAGGTATTTGTTCCTAGTAATTTTTATTTATTTATTTTGAGAATCAATTCTAGTTTTATCAATCACCAACGCGCTGAGTCCGATATTATGAGATCAAACTTTTGATTTACAATTGCATATAAGCGGAGTCCAAAATTAAGCAAAAGTATTCAAGATACAATGTGCTATTACATATAAGCACGATCCAAAATTATACAATAACAAAAAATATTAAACTAATTAAAAGCATAATAAAAGGTAAAAATAATTATCAAGAGAATTATTAAATTGATTTTAGAAATACTATTGGCTCATGTAACTTCTTTCATAAAGAATAAAATTCTGTTAAGACCACAAACTCCAATAGATGACCACAAATTCCTTACACACACACACACACACATATATATATATATATATATGTGTGTGTGTGTATGTGTGTGTGTGTTTCTCTATAAGTTTTAACATGTTGGACTCATCGTATTTTGTGTTAAATAACTCATTTGGCACCAAAATAACAAAGAAATTAGAGACACATGGCACAAAATTGGACAATTGAATATTTTAATTAGATTTTTTCTAAGTGTTGATTATATATATGTATATATATATATATATATATATATATATATTTATGTATGTAATAATGTATGTATATCGTTCTCCTTAAGTTTTAACATGTTGAACCCCTCGGATCTTACAATGGTGTAAATTCATGCATTAAAATTAAATTAAAAAAAAAAAAAAATTAACTCCTCATATTTTGTGTTGAATAACTCATTTGGCACAAAAATTAAGGTGAAATTAGAGACACATGACGCAAAATTGGACACTGATTGAGGATTCTAATTGGATTTTCTTGGACCTTTGACTTTATATATACTAACTTATTACCTTATGTATATGCATGAATACACTTAAAGATATACAATAAGATGTATATTATAATTCCTATTGTAAGGGCAAGTTTTGGTTCCTGAGCTTAAAAGGTAAAAGGATTCAGGCCTAAAGAGCCCAACACAATGATTTTTTAGAAAGTGGGTTGAAAACTAGGTTTCAATGAGCTGGACAACATGCATAATCAATTTTAAGATTGAAAAAAAAAAAAAGGAAAACAAGTTTTATATGAAGAAATCTTTCCTCAGCAGAGTCTGAGGAGGATAGTTCTTGAGTATATTCCTCTTAAACTTGATTACAATTTCAGTTCCTTTTATTACAGTGCTTTTCAACTTTTTTCAGATGCCCCCATTCTCTGGAAGATCTTTCACATTACATAGCCTCTTTTGGCTGATCATGGCCCTCAATTTATTGATTATGCAGGCCTCTACTTGAGTGTTTGTCCCATTAAACACCCTCCCAAGTCTTCTATGAGTTACGGCAACCAGCAACAATATTGTTCAGAGGTCTTCTCCACATAAATGCGGTCAGGGTGTTTGGTGAGGTGCATTAAATGTGGTGGCAAATACCATCCCTCTAATCACACCAGGGCTAACCCCCTTTGGTAATGTGCCATTGACGTGGACATGGCTCGCCCCTTCGATTTTACCGTTCGAGTATATGGACTCCTCAGAATAGTATTGGCCTCCTCGGTCTTAGGTATGACACGTGGCATAATTACCTTGTTAAATTTCTGTACCCCACAATAGCCCCTCAAAACTTCTACTTTTCTCTTGCATCCAAGGAGAAAAGTAGGGTTTTGACCTTGAGTAATTGATTCCATACGCTTCTTTGAATGTCACACGTGAGAACATCACTTCATATGCCCTGTAACCGTTCTTGGCACTTCGGAGTCCGTAACATCTCATTAAATGCCCCATGTAGCACCACCCCACACCCTACGGTGAGATAGAGATCTTACAACTTGTATTTTCCTTGAAATTTGAGCAGGATAACTCCTACCCAACTTTGCCTCCTATATAAGGCACCTGGGGGATTCATTTCTCCCACTTTGCTAATCTCCAAACCTTCAAACTTTCAAGACTCTCAAAATCTTCAAATTTTCAAGAAGCTCCTGAAGTGACTCTAGTCATTATATTCGTAAGTTCCCTGTTTATCCTAATCTTATTCTTAGGTTCTTTTGTTCTCGGCCAGCCTCCTCGGCCTTCTATCTTCTATTTATTTCTTCAAAAAAGTTCCTTTGCCTCACCTTAGCTTGTTTAGATGGGTAAGTTTGCTCACTTGGTAGATTCCCCGCTGGTATGGAGGGGTTTAAAGCCCTGTATCATATTCCCTGGAGTGTCTCCCTGCGGTGCTGCCCTTTGGGTGATTGGCACATCCATAGAAAGGAAAGGGAGGTCGTCATTCCCATGATCGCTTTCATAGAAGGGGGAATGAGGCTTCCCATGGGTAGAGTGACCAGGGACTACCTAATTGCTTACATAATATGTCCCCACCAATGCACACCCAACCTGTTTAGGGTCTTAGGTAGCATAGACGCTCTCAACAAGTAAATGGGGTTGGGGCTCACCTGGCACGATGTTGTTTGGATGTACAAGAGCCATCTGCTTGTAGACTCGGGCTATTATCTTAATTCTAGGTCTCCTGTCGTTAGGCTCATCTCGTGTCTCTCCAAATCCAACAAGGGCATGAAAGATGACTTTCTGATCGCTTCGGGTGAATGGCATGACAATCTTCACTACCTAGTCTAGAAGGGAGCATCATGAGGGGTACCCTAGGTTTAATTCTTTTAATACGAGAATTAGTTTTGTAGTTTGCTTCTTTCTTTCCTTCTGACTAGGGGTTCATCTTGCTAATTATGGTTTTGCTTCTTGGTTATTTTTGCAGATAAAAGATACGTGGCTCTTAACCTTAACTTTGTCAATGTCCTCGACCTCAACAAGGTGCTGAGATCCGAGGTGTTTATGAGCAAGGATAGAAAATTGAGAGCCGTTCATCTTATCCTCGACTTTAAGCCTCTATCTGATAAGTTTTAGGACATGGGCAACACGATTAGAGCGAGTGATCCTCGACTGGCTCAAATTGACGTCTTAGTGCCCAGATTCGTGGCCCGAGAAGTCATTGTACAAGTTGAGCTACCCTCCTATCGTTCTCCCCTAGTGGCTCTGAGAAAAGAGATAGCTTCTTCACACCTATCACTATAGGCGGAGATAGACCAATTTCGACTCGAGGAATAAGGAGAGCCTGTGATTCAAGTCTTGGATTCGGAGGATGAGCTTGACAGATTGTCAGGCATTCGTACTTTCGGACTCGTCACTGCACGCATAGACATCGATTCAAAGGAAGAAAAAGAAGAAGAAATGTCGTTGGAGAGGAAAAGGGTCTCTATGAGCTCCTCGTGGGTAGGGCCAAGCAAAGACACCTCGAGGTCTCAACTCCTTCCTACTCTTCCTTCTCCTTTAGTTAACCCCTTCGCATCTGCCAACCTTAAGAAGAGGAAGAAGGACAAGGAGGTGGCCAAGGAAGGGAAGGTGATCCCCTTGGATGAGGGGGTTCCTCCCAAGCTACCTAAAACAACCAAGGGCAAGAGGAAGGCCTCCTTAGTTGAGAGCAAGGAGGCTGAGCTCGTGGCCAACGTACGCCCCTCGAATTCGGCGTGGAACCCTCGACTAGAGTTAGATGGTGCTGCGATACCCTGGAACTCTTCCATCAGGGAGTTCCGGAGAGGGAACGCCCATTACATTGTCGATGCTTTGGAGTAGCCTCTCTTACTACCAAAGGACATAGCTACCTTGAAGAACGTGAGGCAGCTGGATCTCTTCCTATCCTTGAAGAAGGACACCCGAAACGAGGCTAGATTTGCAAATAACCTCCTTGCCGATACTAGAAAATCCCTGGCTGCTGCTAAGGTTAAGAATAAAGAGTTGGCTCTGAAGCTAGCTACTGCAGACAGGGATCGGAGGAGCGCTAAGGCCGGCCTGAAGACTGCTGAGGCGCAAGCAAAGGAGTAGTGCCAAAAGCTCCACTAGATAGAGATAGAGTTGGCTATAGCCAAACAACAGGTGGTGGACTTGAAAGTAGAGCTAAAAAAGGCTAAGGAGGCTGCCCAAGTGGCTCAGGCAACTGTGGATATTACAGGGCGGAAGTTCTACAACCTTGAGGTGCAAGAGATCGAGGCTCGACTGACTGATGAGTTGGCTAGGGTCTGTAAGGATTACTGCCTCGAGGTGTGGGCTGAGGCCCTAAATGCAAATAGGGTTCTTGCCAAATCGGAATGGAGGAGGCCGAGAATGTTTATTATCCAGAAGACCTCCGAGAGGCCCTTGAGGTAGCTCTGGGCCTTGGGACAAATGCTGCCCTTGCCACACCTGTACCTAAGTAGCTCCTTGCCACCTAGACTTCTCTTCCTCCTCCTGAGGCCACTAAAGGGCTTGGCAAGGCTTGTGACCCAGGTTACAAAATGGAAGTGGCCAAGAGCAATGAGGCTGACCAGGGTAGAGCTCAGCCAAAGGACAAGGGCAAGGGCAAGGAAGCTACTCCTAAGTCAAAGGAGTCTGAGCCGGTCAAGCCTCAAGCCGTGGCCCAAGAGAAGAAGGCTGCCTTAGGCAAGGCTGCTGATCCTCCTGCCTCCCAGTTAGTCAGCAAAGAAGATCCTCCTCTAGCCAAGGCCTAACTTAAGATTTTTTCCTCTTCTTTTTCCCTTTTTTTTTTTTTTTTTTTTTACCTTTACTTTTTCTACTTTTTTTTTTTTGTTATGGCAATTTGCCACTGTTTATGATGTACCTTTTATTTTGTTTAATGAAAAGACATTGACTTTTTTTTTTTTTTAATAATTTTATGAACCTTTGTTTTTCTTTCAATATTTATCTCTAATTAGCTGTAGTTATTGTTTTGTCCTCTGTTGAAAGGTTAGATTGATGATGTTTCTGAGGGTGAACACCCATTCTTTAACAAAAGCTAACAGTAATGATTCGTTGTTAATTCAAGTGAATTAAGCCCATGTAAATAGTCAGAAAAATAACTATCACCTTGATTAAGATATATTTTCACCCCTAAAGTTAATAGTTACTCTTGCAATTAACCATCTGACTATTACCTTTTATGTAATTAGCAGTGTTATTGGACAACTTTACCTTGTCCATGGCACTTGGCATCTAGTAACTCAACTTAAAAAAATAAACTTTGTGTACCTTAGGTGAATAGCTCAAAGGATTATGTGTACTTTAGGATTTTCTTCCTAACCTCAAATGATAGTGAAGCTCATGACTATCTAGGGTATATAATCCAAGAAGACTATCATACTTAGAATTTCACTTAGCACTCCATTCAACAGTAGGTTCATATAATTGTAAGTGTTAATTTACTCAAAGCATGTGGTCCAAGGAACCCAACATTACCAAGGTTCTGTTTAACACTTAGCTAGATAGTAAGCAGTGTTGATGAGTATTAATTTACCTAAGGTATGTGGTAAGATGAGCCAAACATGACCAATTTTCTATTTAATACTTAAAGAAATAATGAGGAGTATTAATTCACCCAAGGTATGTGGTCTGAGGAGCCAAGCATGACCAAGGTTTTGTTTAGTACTCAAATAAGTAATCAATAATATTAATTACCCAAGGTATGTGGTTTAAGGAGCCAAGCATGACCAATGTTATGTTTAATATTCAAACAAGTAATCAAGAGTATTAATTTACCCAAGGTATGTGGTCCGAGGGGCCAAGTACGACCAAGGTTCTATTTAATATTCAAACAAGTAATCAAGAATATAAATTTACTCAAGGTATATGGCCTGAGAAGCCAAGTATGACCAAGATTCTGTTTAATATTCAAACAAGTAATCAAGAATGACACATAACTTTAACAAAAACATGGCATATTTTCCTTTCATTAATAATAATACCTTCACAAATTATTTACATTCTAAGGGCGTGGTACAACATTTTCGTCCAAATCTTCTAGGAAGTATGCACCTATTCCAGTTATCAAGGTGATATAGTATGGCCCTTCCCAATTGGACCCTAAATTTCCCTATACTGGGTTTTTTTGCAGTTCCTAGAACCTTTCTTAATACCAAGTCCCCAGGGGACAATGGTCTTAACTTCACACTTAAATCATACCCCTGTTTGAACTTCTGCTAATAGTATGCTAATTGAATCATGACATTTTCTCTCTGTTCTTCAAATAGATCTAGGCTCTTTTCTAGTAGGTTGTCATTGTTGTCCAGAGTGAATAAGCTTATTCTCAGCGTTGGGAATCCAGTCTCGAAAGGAATCACAGCCTCAGCCCCATAAGTCATTGAAAAAGGGGTTTACCCTGTGGACCTACGAGGGGTAGTCCGATATGTCCAAAGAACATGTGGTAGCTCTTCCACCCACTTACCCTTTGAATCATCCAACCTCTTCTTTAGTACATTCATTATGACTTTATTGACAATTTTAGCCTATCTGTTCCCTTATGGATAGGTCAAAGTCGAGTATCTATTCTTAATGCCCAATTCACAACAGTACCTCCTGAAAGCTTTGCTACCAAATTAAAAACAATTGTCTAAGATAAGGGTATGAGAAATCCCAAACCAAATGACAATATTTTTCCGCATAAATCTCTGGGCATCCACATCTCTGATATTTGCCAGTGGCTTAGTTTCAACCCATTTGGTGAAGTAATCTGTGCCAACCAATAGTCATCTTTTATTCCCTGCTACCTTAGGGAAAAGCCCTACAATATCCAAGCCCTATTGGGCAAAAGGGCAAGGGCTAGATAGAGAATTGAGGACACCCCTTGGTTGATAAATATTTAGAGCAAATCTCTAACATTGGTCACACTTCTTCACGTATTCTTGTGCCTCCTTTTGCATATTTGGTCATCAATACCTTTGAGTAAGGGCCTTATGAGACAATGATCTACCCCCATATGACTTCCACAAATCTTTTCGTGTAACTTTTTAAAGAATGGTTCCACTGCCTCAAGATGAACGCACAACAAATAAGGCCTAAAAAAACCAAAAACGAGGAGCATTTCTCTGCACTTTATCAGCTTCCCCCTTTTCCTTGGGCAAGATGCCATCCTCAAGAAAGAGCATAATAGGGTCCATCCAACTAGGCCTTACCCTGATTTGGTGAATAAGGACCCTCTCCTCTCTCATCTTGGTAGGCTCGCATAGATCTTCATCCAGGATAACCCGAGTAAACACTACACCGAGGAGGTTCCAAAAGTGGTAAGAGAGTCAGCATGCGTGTTTTTGCTCCTTGGGATTTATTGTAAGGAAAAAGATTCAAACCCTAATTGCAGGTGCCTAACTTGATTCAAATAGTCCTGCATTCTCACATTCCTAGCTTCCAATTCTCCCTTTACTTAGCCTACAACCAAACTCGAATCTGAAAATATCTCCATTGTTTTTCCTCCCATTTTCTGAACCATAACCATTCCCACCAACAAAGCCTCATACTTAGCCTCATTGTTCGTGGCCGAGAAGCTCAAACTTAAGGATTTCTCAATGATGATCCTTTCATGAGATACTACAACTAGCCCCACTCCTGATCCCCTTTGATTTACTATGCCATCAGCATACACCTTCCAAGATAGATGTTCCTCCAAGGAGATCATCTCAATTGATTTTCCATCCATGTTTGGCCTTTCACCATTTTCTTCTAAAGAAGGCTCAGCCAACAAATCTGTAAGGATCTGACCCTTTATAGAAGTGCGAGGCATATACTTAATATCGAAAGCTCCTAAGATCGTTTCTCATTTTGTAATTTTTCCTGTGTAATCAACTTTTTGAAGCAGTGATCGAAGAAGGAGTTGGATTAGAACCACAACAGTGTGAATGTGAGAGCTTCTGTGTAGCATGTACTACTGTCAAGATGGCCTTCTCTAATAGTAAATAGTGAACCTCTGCCTCATGTAATGATTTCACATAATAAACTGGTATCTGCACCCTATCATTAACCCGTATCAGTACCTAATTCATCGCATGTGAGGTTACAACAATGTAAGCAAATAGAACCTCTTCCTCATTAGGTTTGGACATAATAGGTGGCCGAGAAAGATACTCCTTCAATTTCTAGAAGGTCGAGGAACATTCTTCTGTCCATTCAAATCCCTTCCACTTATGCAATAACTGGAAGAAGGGCCAACACCTATTTGTTGACCGAGAAATGAATCAATTCAAAGCAACAATTATCCCTGTCAACTTCTAGACTTCTTTGGGATTCTGAAGAGGTTGTAGGTTGTAAATTGCTCTAATTTGATTAGGGTTAACTTCAATTCAACGGTGGGTAACCATATAATCCAGAAACTTGCCAGAGCCTATGCCAAAAGAACACTTGACGACATAAAGGAGCAATTTATGTTTCCTCAGTATCTTAAAAATATTTCTGAGGTCATCTATATGCTCGGACTCTACTTTACTCTTTACCACCATATTATCTATATACACCTCAATATTTTTGCCCAATTGAGGCTCAAACATCCTCTGATAAGTAGGCCCCACGTTTTTAATCCAAATGGCATCACTTTGTAATGGTAGTTTCCCGTGGGTGTAAGGAAAGAAGTTTTCTCTTGATCATCTTGAGCTAATGGTACCTAATGATATCCTTAGAAAGCATCCAAGAAGCTTATTTGAGGATGGCCTATAGTTGCATCCACTACCTAATTTATTCGAGGCATGGGGGAGGAATCCTTAGGGCAAGCTTTGTTTAAATCTGTAAAATTTACACATACCCGCCACTTCCCACTTTTCTTTTTCATCACCACTGTGTTGGCCAACCATTTAAGGTAAAACACCTCCTTTTATGGCCCCAACCCACTTAAGCTTTAGCACTTCATCCTTGATAGTGTCAGAATGTTCCTTAGATGAGCGCTGAGATGGTTGCTTTTTGGAGATGACAAATGGATTGACATTTAAATGATGACAAATGAAATTTGGATTCACTCCGGGGGCCTCGTAAGCACTTCATGCAAATACGTCAATATTTTTTTTAAGAAAATCTATTAGCTCTTCTCTCTCCTAAGGAGGCAACTGAACTCCGAATGAAAGAACTTCTCCTCGTCATTGCTAATAACAACCTTTTCCAACTGCTCACACTTTGCCCCTTCTAACACTATGTCCATGGGCAACACTAGCACCTTTGATTGCTATAAATCCCACCCAGCAAAGGCCAAGGACTCACCTTTAGTTTGATGTCTAATTGCGGCCACCATGCACTGCCTGGCCCTAGATTGGCTTCCCACCAGCTCCTCAACTTAATCCCCAGACAGATACTTTACCTTCAGGTGCAGAATGGAAGATATGGCTCCCATGGTGTGAAGCCAAGGTCTTGCCACAATAGCAGTATAGAGGGAGTAGGCATCTACCACGATGAAGTTCACCTCTATGACCTCTATCCCTATTTGAACGGGTAGTTGGATTTGGCCTTTCAAAAAGACAATCTTCCCGTTAAACCCTGTTAGAGGGGAATCATAGCAGGTCAGGTCCTCAGACCTTAGCTTTAGCCCCTTAAATAGGTTAGGGTACATGATTTCTATACCACTTCCTTGATCTACCAACACTCTTATCACATTATACCCACCTATCCTGAAGGTGGCCACCAAGGCATCATCATATGGCTGCACGGTTCTAACCTTATCCTCATCTAAAAAGCTCAAAGTCAACCACACTTCCATTATACTCCTTTTTGGATCAGGGAAAAAGCCCTCTGTAGATGGCCGAGCTACAGACATCACCCTAGATGGCTGAGAACCAGTCTTTCCCGGAGCAACAAGAATGACATTGATTCTACCTAGAGGTGGTCTTGTAGAAGCATCTCTCTGAGCCCCTAACTCTACCTAACCACCCTGTCTGTTGGGTTAATACAGGAATTACTTTAACTTTCCTACCTTAACCAATTACTCTAGGTGGCTCCACAAAGTCCTACAATCCTCGGTAGTGTGCCCTCGTTCCTGGTAGTACTGGCAATGAAGACTCTAGCTGTGCTTCGTGAAGTCTCCTCCCATCTTAGTTGGCCACTTAAAGTATTTCTTGTCCTTAATTTTTTCTTAAACTTGATACACGAGTTCTCGAAATATAGTATTAACCACCTGGGTAGCAGCTGAGCCAAGGTGCCCGACAAAATCTCTCCGAGGTTGACTGTTATTATACTTATCAGACCTGAAATCCCTCCATTCCTAAGGGATCACCTTAGCCTTTCCCTTTCCTTGTTGCTGATCCACCTCAACTTACTTATACTCGTCAATACAATCCATGAGCTAACACATACTCCTAATAGGCTTCCCTGTCAAAGGCTTCCTCAAATCATGTTTGACGGGCAGGCTGACCTTGAAAGTCCTGATGGCCACATCATCAAAATTCTCGTTGATCTCATTGAACATCTCCCAGTATTTGTTAAGAGTATGTTTTCAGGGTCTCCCCTTCTCGCATGGTCATGGACAACAAAAAGTCCAAAGGTTGAGGAACTTGCTGCAAGTAACAAAACAATCCCTAAACACTCGAGTAAGCTCTTTAAAGGAATTAATAGAGCCTTCACCTAGGCCATTAAACCATCTCATCACTACAGGCCCTAAACTGGATAGGAACACCTTACACATCAAGGCCTCATTCTTGGAGTGAAAAGCCATTCTCTGTTTGAAGTGGCGCACATGCTCCATGAGGACCGTTTGACCATTGTACATGGTGAATGTTGGCTGAGTGAATCACAGAGGAAGTTTTCCTCATTCAATCCTGCGTGTAAAAGGTGATTTGGAGATTTGGTTCAACGCCCTACTCATAGCATCATTTCCCAGACCTTTGCGAGATAGGCTCTTATTTATGCGCTTATAATGGCGATCCTCATCATAAGAAAAAGACTCATTGGGAGGAGTCCTTAACCTAGGCCTATAGCTGCCATTCCCATCGTCATCAAAAGAAGGGTCAAAGCTTAAATGAGTCTTTCTCCATCGCTCATAGTGTAACCTCCTTTACAGACGGTCAATCTCTAACCGCATGCTTCTAGTATTCTCTTCATGAAAGATGTGACTTCTACTTCGAGACTGGCTCTTGCTAGTTTGAGTAATATGTATACTAACTTCACGATCTCTCCTACGTTCAAGATTAAGGAAATTATCTTGGCCCTAGGAACCAATAGATTCTTCTCGGTTTGGACCTGAACCCACCATAGCTGAACGCTGATCTCACTAAAACTCAAGTATTCCTACAGATGGCGCTAATTGTAGGGGCAGGTTTTGGTTCCTGAGCCCAAAAGGTAAAAGGATTCAAGCCCAAAGAGCCTAACACAGTGAATTTTTAGAGAGTGGACTGTAAACTAAGTTTCAGTAAGCTGGACAACACCCATAATCAATTTTAAGATAGAAACAAAACAAAGGAAAACAAGTTTTATACAAAGAAATCTTTCCTCAGCAGAGTACGAGGAGGATAGTTCTTAAGTATATTCCTCTTAAACTTGATTACGATTTTAGTTCCTTAAATTACAATGTTTTTCAGCTTTTTTCAAATGCCCCCATTCTCTGAAGGATCTCTCACATTATATAGCCTCTTTTGTCTGATCATGGCCCCCCATTTGTTGATCATGCAGGCTTCTACTCGAATGCTTGTCCCATCAGACACCCTCCCAAGTCTTTTGTGAGTTACGGCAATCAAGGCAGCACTGTTTAAGGGTCTTCTCCACATAAATGAGCTAGGGTGTTTGGTGAGGTGCATTAAATGTGGTGACAACTACCATCCCTCCAATGACGCTAAGGCTAACCCCCTCTAGTAATATGTCATCGACGTGGCCATGTCTCGCCCCTCTGGTTTTACCATTTAAGTGTCAAGACTCTTCGGAACTGTATTGGCCTCCTCAGCCTTAGGTGTAACACATAGCATGATTACCTAGTTAAATTTTTATACCCCACATCTATATATATAATTTAAATACTATTGATAGCCATTCTTGTATTTTGTTAACTCTTTAAAAAGTCTTGTAAGAATATTATTAGGTATAAAATGTAAATTGTCCATGTCTATTTTTTTTTTTTTTTTTTGTGAAGCACTTTTTTTTCGATCCATTTATTCTACTTTTTGGTTTTTGTACTCAATAACTCACTTGAGTGAATATTTATGATGTGATTCCACATTTGATTCTAAAATTAGGAAATAAAACTCTCAAAAAATAAATAAATTAGGCCATGACACAAAATTGGACTCTAATTTGAAATTTTAATTGAACTTTATCTAAACTTCGCCTATATATATATATATATATAATACTAGAGTGTAATCCCGTGCATATGTACAAGTAAATTTAAAAACAATCACACACACACAGATGATTTTAAATCTAATTGGATATAGACTCTTTGATTTTTGCACCCAATAATTCACTTGTCACAAAAATTAAAAAAATAGATGAGACACATGGTGCAAAGTTGAACTGCAATTAAAATTCAATTTAGAATCTAATTGAATTTAGACTCTTTAATTTTTGCACCTAATAATTTACTTGACACACAAATTTAAAATTTAGATGAGATACGTGCCACAAAACTAAACTCTAATTTAGAATTTAATTAAATTTTCACTCAGTTTTGGCTATATATATGAGTTTACTCTTTTTTATTTTATTTTATGAGTTTTTGATGGTTGATTTATATTAGACTCCTTGTCTTTTGCACTAGGTTAACTCATTTGACACAAGAATTAAAAAACTTTTATGGGACACGTGAGGTAAAATTAGACAATAACTGAAATTCAATTTAGAATTTAATTGGATTTTTTCCTAGTTATAAAAATTTAGATTATGTTTAGTAACAGTTTTTGTTTTCTATTTTCAAAAACTTGCTTTTGGAAATATAAAGAAAAAACAATTTTCTTGTATTTTTGAAATAAAAAACATGTTTGGTTAGTTGAAATTAAAAAAATAGTGTTTTGAAAAAAAAAATAGAAAATACTAAAATATACCCTAATTTAGAATTTAATTAAATTTTCACTCAGTTTTGGCTATATATATATATGAGTTTACTCTTTTTTTTTAATGAGTTTTTGATGGTTGATTTATATTAGACTCCTTGTCTTTTGCACTAGATTAACTCATTTGACACAAGAATTAAAAAACTTTTATGGGACATGTGGGGTAAAATTAGACAATAATTGAAATTCAATTTAGAATTTAATTGGATTTTTTCCTAGTTATAAAATTTAGATTATGTTTGGTAACAATTTTTGTTTTCTATTTTCAAAAACAATTTTCTTGTATTTTTTAAATAAAAAACATGTTTGGTTAGTTGAAATTAAAAAAAAAAAAATAGTTTTTTGAAAAAAAAAATAGAAAATACTAAAAAATATTGTTACTAAGATTTGAACTCTAATGCTAACTCATTAAATAAGATAGATTCATTAAATTAAATGTGTGTTTTCATTAACCTTTGAAAATTAGAAACTGAAAACAGCCTTTTACATGTTTTCAGTTTCCTTCACAAATTGAGTTTTGAGAACAATTTTTGTTTCTGTCCATTTTGGGTTGCCAAACAAGTTTTTTAGTTTAAAAATAGAAAATTGTGTTTGGAAACAGAAAATAAGAGGAAAAAACAGTTACTAAACATACCCTAAGTGTTTAGCTTTTTGGTTTTCATCTTAGCTTATTTTTTTATATAAAAAATACTAATAATAATGACAAAAATAGTTTAATTGAAAATAAGCTACCAAAAATATATTTAAATAGAAAAGCTACCAAGAATATATGTTTTTGGTAAACACAACCCAAATAAGCTCATGAAAACTATGAGGTTCCCAAATGGACACTTATTTACCCAAACCTAGCTCGATATGCACATCATGTCATTGGTTTTCAAGTGTGGATGGAAGATGTCCCATCACACACTATTGCTACTTATCAAGTAGATTTGTCTACTATTTAATAAAATTCAATGTCTTGTTTCTCAAAAACAAAAAAAAAGCTACTAATTTTTTTCTTTTTTTAGTAAACACAATGCAAATAAGCTCATGGAAACTATGAGGTTCCCAAATGGACACTTATTTACCAAAAAATAAATGATAAATTCTCCATCGCAAATCCAAACTCCCTCTACTTAATCTGAACGCATGGTAAGGTTAAATCAATCCATTTAGCCTTTTTGGGGTTATTTTAAATAAATAAAAAAATAAATTGTAATTTTAAATTTTTTGTAGAGTTTTTAATACGCGTTTCAGAGAGTTTTTAATAGGCTATTTTTAGAAATATATAGAGAAAAAACTTAAAATTTTGAATTTTGAGAAAATTAGTAATTTGACTTATTTGATCCCATTGTTCAATTTTTTTTAAGATCTAGTGAGTTTTATGGCAGGCTGGCAAAATATAATTGGAGCCTAAGGTAATAATGTTAAGTGGGACCATTGTATTTAATATTTAATAATTAAATTTATTTAATACTTACAAAACGAATGTTAATTTGATGAGTTAAAAAAAATTATGAATTAATATTGACAAAACTAAATTTTTTTTTTTTTTTTGAGAATCAAACTAAAGTTAATTTCATATAGAGAATCAAATATCTTGGTTCAAGCATAGAAATTTAACAAACTAGTCGCTAACCCGTGCGATGCACGGGATAGTTAAATAAAAGGACAATTAACTAACATCACGTTAAGGTAAAAGAATTAGTGAGAGACTGATTTGCCCACCAAGAATTTAAAAGAAAAAAATATTGATATAATAAAATCTAAGAAATTTAGAAATAGAAAATTGGGTTAATAATATGCATATTATAGACATTTTGCTAGTTAGCGTTTAAAAAAAATGGATCTATCATAATTAAATAAAATACAATGGGAATAAATATTTAACTTCTATACTTTTCTATAGTTTAGAAGTGTTGTCTAACGTAGAATGTTATTGGGTTGTAAGAAAGATTTTTATAAAATGTTAATACCATATATATATGCTTATATTGTCAATGTCTCACTGCAGGTGCATAGTTACTGAAACCTACAAAGTAATTTACAATTCTTAAATTAATAAAGCAAAATTCCCAAAAGTTATATATATACACACACTCAAAACTGATATAAACTACAAAGATAAAAACAAATCTTATTTAGTCGTATTAATAACAATATAAACAATTCAAAACATGGAACATTATCAAATTTATAACACATAATTCTATTATCTTTTATGTTGAATCCAAACAAATAATTAATTGAAATTAATCCAAACAAATAATTAATCAACCAAAAATCAAAACTTTAATTTAGAAAACAAAAAATCACATGAACCCAAAATAAAAATTCTCAATAAAGAAAAAACATATAAGGTAAAGAATTAAGATCAACTTACTAAGACGCAAATACCAAAAACCCCAAAACTTAAACCTTCCAAATTTTATAGAATCCCCAAATTCTACTTCAAAACCAAACAAAACCCTTCAAATTCAAAAAATTCATATATAATATACCAAATAAAAATTTACCTCACCTTGGATTGGAAGACATAGGTTGCAACTTTGATTTTTCTCTAAAAAATAGAGATGCTTCATCTGCCGTATACAATATAAAATAATTATTAGAAATTCCAACCCAAAAACCAAACCCACAAAAACACTATCAAAATATAGAGATTAACCCAAACACTTAGAAGAAAATAAATTCTAAACATAACAAAACAATAAGATAGAATGAAAATTTCAGACACATATGAAAGCAAATAAAAAAGACAAAACCTACGTTTTTTTTTTTTTTTTTTTTTTAGTTGAGTCTCTCTCCTTATTTTTTTTAATTTTAAAGTGAAGTTAAGTTTAGGGTTTTGAGATGGTAATTGCTAGGGTTTTAAGGAGAGAATAGAGAGTCCTACCAGGAGTCTAAATAATATAAACAATTCAAAACATGGAACATTATCAAATTTATAACACCTAATTCTATTATCTTTTACGTTGAATCCAAACAAATAATTAATTGAAATTAATCCAAACAAATAATTAATCAACCAAAAATCAAAGATTTAATAAATAAATAAAAAATCACATGAACCCAAATAAAAATTCTCAATAAAGTAAGAATATATAAAAATTTACCACATCTTGGGCTGGAAGACATAGGTTGTAGCTTTGATTTTTCTCCAAAAAATAGAGATGCTTCATCTGCCATATACAATATAAAATAATTATTAGAATTTCAACCCAAAAACCAAACCCATAAAAACACTATCAAAATATAGAGATTAACCCAAATACTTAGAACAAAATCAATTATAAATATAATAAAACAATAAGATAGAATGAAAATTTCAGGCACATATGAAAGCAAATAAAAAAGACAAAACCTACGTTTTTTTTTTTTTTTTTTTTTTTTACGTGAGTCTCTCTCCTTCTTATTTTTTTAATCTTAAAGTGAAGTTGAGTTTGGGGTTTTGAGATAGTAATTGCTAGGGTTTTAAGGAGAGGAGAGAGAATCCTACCAGGAGTCTCTCTCTTTTTTTCTTAATCCTAAAGTTTTTTTTTTTTATATTATTATTTTGGTATTTTTATGCAAAAAACGTTATTTTAGGTCTAGGTGATTTATTTCCCTGTTTTTAGGTTCTTTTAATGTTTTTTTAGGTCAAATTTGGTTCCTATTATGGTTAGGTATTAATTAGGACTTATTTTATAATATATTTTCTTGTCCATCAAGTTTTATGGAGCCCTTAAATAGGCATCCAAATTTGTATACGTTTTTCAATATTATTGATATTAATAAAAATTCAAACTTTTGTCTATTGTTTTTCTAGTGGATTCTATATAAGGTATAAAACCTAAAATAAAAAGAATCTAAAAAAAAAAAAAATAGTGATGATGTGGAAAATTATGAGAGCTTCAAAAGCTTCGGTTTTATATATATATATAGATAAATGCAAAATTATTATTCTGTTAGAATAGCGGTTTACTTTATCTTAAATAAGATAATGCAACGTAATAAATTTTGATATTGATGTTAAAAAAGAGATAGAGATTTTTTGGTGGGTGACCATGTGAATGATTAGGTGGGCGTTGTTGACAAAAATCATGTAGAATATTGGCTTACAAAAATTAAAGCATCAAAACAAATCCCACCCCCACCCCCTTCCCCTTTCCCCCAACAAACATATGGGAAAAGTTTATAGTTTTCACCTGGGTTGAGTTCTTGTTGGTATAATATATTAGAAACCTATTTGAAGGTGAGAAAAATAGTACATAACACCTTTAAAATGCTACAGGTACTACAAACTTTATTACATAAAACACACAAATTGATGTGGCCAAGAATGTAATTAGTGGACTTCAACCACTTAATAAATGAATATTTAAATTTATTTGTGATTGTTAACACAAAAATTTGTAATATCTCTAATATCATTCAACCATTTTGGGCTTTTATAGTGAGATGGGGCTTTTTTATAAAGGGAAAAATCTTTAAAAAATTAGGGGTCTTAGGCCTAGTTCTAAGTTGCCTAGGCCTTGAGCTGCCCTTGTTGTACGGGAGGGAATTTAAGAACATCTCAAAACTTAGGTGATAAAATAGAAAATCCTCTTAAATTAAGCTAGAATATTTTCTCAAAAAAAAAAAAAAGTGTACAAGAGTCACAAGAGTAGAATTTTTATCTCAAATTAAATATAAAAAATGCATCAAGAACTTGTGGTTGGATATTTATTATTTTTTAAAATGCGTCCTTAACAAGACTGTTATTTTTTTTTTAAATCTTGGGAATGAATCATTACTTTGAGCGCATATATTTATTGTGTTTTTTTTTTTTCCCTAAAAAATAAACTTTGTTAGGGTCATATTTTATGTAATTGGCTAATTTTTTGACAAAATTCACTTTACTTGTAATTGGATAGATCTAAGATGAGTTTAATATATCAAGAAATATGTTGTTCAAAGCATATCAAGTGTTCGTATTGAAAGCCATGAAGATTGTTTCAAGAAACAAGTGAAGAAAAACCTTTCATTAAGTCTCAATAGATCCCTGCTATCGAGACTTAATGTGCAGCTCGATAGATAGCTCGACAAAAGCTCGATCTATCGAGAACTATGATTTTCAGTTTTCCAAATCTGAATTTTGGCCTAAGCTTGTGTTTTTGTTTAGGGTTTCTTTTTTCACAACCCTAGACATATATAAGGTTTATTTTAAAAGTCATCATACACAAATACAAAGACCAAGAGACTTATTTTTTCTGTGAGAAGTTACTATATTTGTACACCATAGGGTTTTGTAACTAAGTGCCTCCAGATCTTCATTGTTGATGAAGTGAAAAACTTTGCAGCCAACAACATTTGTTCAAGTTGCTAAAGTTAGTCATGTACTGGGATCCGTGCAAAGGGTTAGTCATAGATTGGAGATTTGTGCAACAAAGGAAAGAAGGCTAAAAGGCCAATTGTGTATTGGAGCGAAGGTTCAACTGTAACTTGGTATTTCCGGATACGCTAGGGTAGTTGGTAAGATTTCTTATACTTGTAATCGCTTGATTGTTAATTAGTGGATTCTTAGAAGTGATAACCTTAAAATCACCCAGTGGAATCTTTGCCTTGCGAGAGGTTTTCTCCATTTGTCAACAAATCACGTGTCTAATTTATTTTCCACCGCATTTAATTTAATTAGTGATTTATTGATGCCTTCATGATTTGCATGCAAATTGGACCTAATTAATCAACTTGGATAATTGAATTAATTAACCAGGGTCAAGCTATCTTAACCCAACAAACTTTATTTTATTTTTTAAAAATATAAACAATATTGTTAAATAAAAATAGTCTTATCATATGCGCTTTGCGCGTGCGATGAGCCTTTTTTTTTTTTTTTGGTTAGTTTAGCGTCATAATTTTCCTTTTTTTATATATAAAATTTTGGATAAGTTATTTTATTTTATTTTTTTTTAAGGAAATCTAGGATAAGTTTGTTTTGAAGACATAGATTAGTAAGAAAGTGTCCTATTTTGTAGGCATTTTAAGTGGAGTTAGAGATATATTTTTATCAAGTTGTCCATAAGTTTTTTCTCAGTTAAACCTAAGGTTTAGAAGTATTTTTGAACTACATAAAAGTCTAGTCTAAAGAGGGAAATCTTCTTATAGATAGTACTAGCCTCTAAGCACGCATGTTGCGCGTGCTTAGAGGCTCTTCTATTTTTGTTGGTATAGGTTAATAATTTACATCTATCATAATTTTTTAAAAAAAAAAAAAATTCAAACAAATAAAAAGGATAAACTTTAAAAATAAGCTGTAATAGTAATTTCTTTTTTGAACGTGTGTTTGAAAGTGGTGTAGGAAAAATAAGATGATCGTGACTACATGAGGGAAAACAAGGCTAAATTTTATGAGTTCTCTTAGTTTTTTTTTTTTTAAATTAGGGTTTTTTACTTTTATTTGGATGAAAAATGAATGAAAAAAGCTAAATTTTAGGGAATAAAAAGATGAACAGGAAAAAAATCCTAAATTTTAGGAGTTCTCTTTTTGAATTCAAAATGAAATTTATTATTTGACATTTATAACCCTATTTCTAAGAGAAGTTACATTTTATTAATGAGGGTATTTTTGAATCAGATAAAAGTCTAGTTCAAAAAGGAGAATCTTCTTATAGATAGTACTAGCCTCATCACACGCACTTTGTGCGTGCCATGAGGCTCTTTCTTTTTCTTTTTCTTTTTTTTCATTTTTCTTTTTGGTCTAGTATCATAATTTTCTATTTGTTTAAATTTTTAGATTATGACACAACCAAAAAAAAAAAAAAAAAACTTTAAAGCTCTCATTTAGAGAGATTAATATGTTTAGACAGTTTTTTAAAGTGGACTAAGAAGGTTTTTTTTAATCAAATTTTTAGATAAGTTTGTTTTGAAGACATGGATTAGTAGAAAATTGTCCTATTTTGTAGGCATTTTGAGGGTCCGTTTGGTTGGGGGGTGGACAAATAAGAGGATAGAAAATGGCGAGAGAATGGAAAAGTAAGAGGATACTAGATAGAGAAGTTTTAATTTTTCTCCTTTTTGTTTGGTTGGGAGTAGAAAAGTGGAGGGATGGAAAAAGCGAGTTTGTATAAATTTACTCATACACCCTTGTTAAAAAATGATAGCCAATTAATACAAAAAAGTGATAAACAACCACAAAAAAAAAAAAAAAAAAAAAAAAAAAAAAAAAGCAATTAGCCAATTTATTTATTAAAAAAAAAATCATGTCTAGTTAAACCCAAAAAAAAAAAAGAAAAAAAAAAAAGCAATGTCTTGGAAAGAAAAGAAAAGAAAAAGAAAAAAGAGGCAACATGCCCACCCATAGCCAAGGAAATAAAAAAAATGGAAAAAAAAAAAAAAAAAAAAAAAAACCAAAAAAAAAAAGCAGCCACCAGGAAAGAAAAGAAAAAAAAAGGGGGGAAAAAAAGGGGAAAGGAGCAATATGCCTAGCACCAAAAAAAAAAAAGGAAAAAGAAATGAACGGGACATGGGCATTTTTGTCCATTACGTAACATCATTTTCTCCCTTTAATTTTCTCTCTATTTTGGGGAGAAAATCTTTTAATGGTTTTAGGGAGAAAATACCTAGACTCTACCATTTATTTTTCTTTCTTCTCACCCAATCAAACAAACTCAAAAAAGTTTTCATTCCTATTTTTTTTCCAAAATTTTCTATCCACCCTATTTCATCTCTAAATAAATACACCCTAAGTAGAGTTAGAGACATATTTTTACTAGGTTATCCCTAAATTTTGTACTTGCCTAAAATAAGATCTAAGAATATTTTTGAATCACATAAAAGTCTAGTTCAAAGAGGAGAATTCTCCCCTCATATATATAGCATAGATGGTAGGTAGATATTAAATGCATTTTGACTTTTACCTATAGAACACACTCTCCGCAACCACGTCATCCAAAAAAAAAAAAAAAAAAAACCTCTCTCCACAACTCAAATCTCTAGGCAACAACCAAACTTAGCTAGTTGTGCTTGTGGGCAGAGACGACCAGCTTTAATTGGTGATGACAGAGTTGCGTTTCAAAATTTAACAAATGCATTAACCTCCTCCTACATTACAGGAGAAACCCACCTTCAATTTCAAACAGACAACACCCATTGAAAAAAAATTAGCAAATAATGTCTCTAAAGCTGGTTGTTATTACACGTTTCTTTTCTTTCATACTATATTGTTCTAATCCTTTTCAAGTCTATTTCAAGCACTAGTCTTCCTTATTTATACCCAACTTCAATCTTCTCAACTACATTTATTTTTTCCTGTAAGTGCTTTTCTCTTATTGCTTTTTATTATTATTATTATTATTTAAATTTACCCCTTCTTTTCCAGCTACTTTTGCTGCCAGTTTCATTTTCATAATCAATGCCTTGTGTTAGAAGCTTCTTTGTTCTCAACTAGACATTTTGTGCATTAATTTTCTCATCTAACACAAAGCCTTAGTTTAGGATTCTTACAATACAATGTCAATGGTTCTTGGTTAATTGTTGAACTCTTATATCACCTTTCATTCTTAATTTTAACAGGATTTGTAGGTGGACAAAATGGCAGGAATTTCAACCTCCTTCCCGGCATTTTTTATTTTTGTTTTATGTTCCAACATGGTACAAGCAACAGAATACGCGGTATACAAAGACCCGAAGCAGGCTCTTGGTGCTAGGATCAAGGATCTAATGAAGAGAATGACCATCGAAGAAAAGATTGGTCAGATGGTCCAAATTGAACGTGCCAATGCCACTGCTGAAATCGTGAATAAATTCTATATTGGTATGCATATAGATTGAATGACTTCTATTATTGCATTGCCTGAGTTTTTTGAGCAATAATTTCGGGAATTGTGGTTTTGAGGTTTTAATAAATTGAAAAAAAAAAATGGTTATTGCTATAGGAAGTGTATTAAGTGGTGGAGGGAGTGTACCTGCTCCTCAGGCGACTACAGGGCAATGGATTGATACGGTGAACAAAATTCAAGAAGGGGCTCTTTCCACTCGTCTCGGAATCCCTATGATATATGGAATTGATGCTGTTCATGGCCACAACAATGTGTACAATGCAACCATTTTTCCTCATAATGTGGGCCTTGGAGTCACCAGGCAAGTGCTTGAGGTTTGAATTAGCATTTTTTACTGAAAGTTCATTTTCTAAAAGTTATCAAATATATAATTATACCTTAAAAAAATGAAGTTTTGAATGCTTTACACAAACAATTGAATTAAAAATTTAAAAGAAAAAAGCTAATCCAAACTCACCTGAAAATTTCTACAAGCATATATAGTCAATATTGGATAAAACCAGGTATTCATTTCATGTATATGTATTTTATTGTATTTAATTCTTGTTTTACAAAATTTTATTATAAATTTGCCTGAATGCTATTAATTGTAATTTTCTTTTGACAATAGCTCTACCCCTTTTAGACACATCAGATGCTGATCCTGCATTTAATTATTTTTATGCATCCTATATTGATTGAAATTCAAAGAAAATCTGATGTTTTTTTATATGAGTATTTTAGCCTCATAAGAAATGCAATGCTTTTAGATTCTGAATACAATATTTCTGTTTTGTATTCAACATATAAACTGATACGATCAATCCATTATTCTGTGATAATCCAAGATGCATAAATTAAACTTGCTATACACATTCTGTGATCTACTATAGGGATCCTAAACTTATAAAGAAGATTGGGATTGCAACTGCACGTGAAGTTCGAGCCACTGGAATTCCTTATGCTTTTGCTCCATGTATTGCGGTAAGTAAAAATTTCTTCATAGGAATGAACTATATATAAAAATAACCTGAACACCTGTTTTTGCTCTTAAAAGTTTAGCACAAGAGTAATTTTAGTCTCTGAAATTTAAATTGATCGTTTAGTCCCTTAATGACATGGTACAACGAAAAATTGACATGACATCACTCTATAAGGACATCTAAAAGTAATTATTTTGAAATTTGATAAGGAATAAATCGATCACAAAGTCTTTTAGATACTAAAGTTGACCGCTTTACATTAGACTAAATGAAATCATTTTAAAATTTAGATACTAAAATCGCTTGTGTGCTAGACTTTTATCTTCTTTTTTTTCATTAATCGTATATTCTCTGTTAAATAATGCAGGTCTGCAGAGATCCGAGATGGGGTCGATGCTACGAGAGCTATAGTGAGGACCCCAAAATTGTCCGAGCGATGACTGAGATCATCTCCGGGTTGCAAGGAGATCTCCCTGATAAATCTTGGTTGGGCAGACCATATGTTGGAGGAAAGTAAGAATTAGTGTCTCCTTTACTTTATTACTTTATTTGATATTTGTTTCAAAGATGGTAAATTTCCAAAGTTTTGCACCCTGTATGTAAACCTTTTTTTTTTTTTTTTTTTTTTTTTTGAGGACAAAACCTTTATTATAAACTAGTGCCAAATATATGTGAAATCCATACCAATGTTTATGATTAAATTGCATACAGGGATAACGTGGCAGCTTGTGCAAAGCACTATGCAGGTGATGGAGGCACAGTCAATGGCATTAATGAAAACAACACTATAGTTAGCCAGCACGAATTGTTAAGCATCCACATGCCTGCTTACTATAATTCAATCATTAGGGGTGTTTCTACTATCATGGCATCCTACTCAAGTTTGAATGGAGTGAAGATGCATGCAAACCAAGAGCTGTTGACTGAGTTTCTTAAGAAAAGACTCAACTTCAGGGTAATTTCTAATTTAGTTTTAGTAGTTTTTATAAAGTCATTATCAATTTTAGTACAAAAACCTTATAAACTGACATGACAATGAATATATTATTGACACCTCAACAACATTAAAAAAATAAAAATAAAAAAAAATCTTAATTTCTCTTTTGTTTTGTATTTAGAAGTTTACATTTCAATTTGTAAAGTTCGTGTAGTAAATTTTGTAAAATCCCATCACTCTCTTACAAAATATAAGCATGAGAATATTTGTAATGAATTATGGGTTGAACCTTTCAGGGTTTCATCATCTCAGATTGGCAAGGAATTGACAGGATTACCTCTCCACCACATGCAAACTACACATATTCTATTCAAGCTTCAATTCTAGCTGGAATTGACATGGTCAGTCACAAAACTCAGCTAAAGATTTCTTCAAGTCATGTGCATGGTTCCCCAATATATATATATCTATATATATCCATATATCTATATATCTATATATATATATATATATATATATTTTAAACTGAGTGCCTACAATTATTCCTATATCATTGGAAACCTTTGTGTAGTCTTGCAAAGATTTTCTAATTTTTTACAAATTTATGACAATGAATCTTCAAAATTTAGACATGTTCCCTTATGAGTATTCTATTTCCTTATCCAACAAAGCGCGTTTTTGCTTTGTTTTCATGCTGCAAGGAATTTTTTTTGAGAGCAGAGAGAAAAGGATTTTATGTCACTGTTACATAAAATCCTAAATGGCAGTATGAAAATCTTGAAATGTTATTTTTCACATACTGTAGCTTATTCAGAGTTCTACCAGTTTGGATGATATTTGTCTAAAATATTGCTATAGTTGAGATAGATCATAGATGCCTGATTTCATATTTGTTGCAGGTCATGGTTCCTTACGATTACCCAGAATTTATTGATGGCTTGACCAATCTGGTTAATAAGAATGTCATTCCCGTGAGCCGAATAGATGATGCCGTAAAGAGGATCTTGCGGGTTAAGTTCACCATGGGTCTCTTTGAGAACCCTCTGGCTGATGACAGTCAAGCTGATTTGCTTGGAGCCCAGGTTAGCTACTTAATATCCCAAACTAATCTCTTTTTTGGACTAATTTTTGAACTTTATAATCTATTTATTTATCATGATTAATTTTTCCATGAGTTTTTATTTCCTTTTTTTATTTATATAATAACTACTAAAATATAAAATCCACTATTTTTTTTGTTGTTTTCTTTTTTTTTTTTGGATAATTTGATAGTTGGGGACTTGGAAAGAGAAAATTTAAGTCCTAAATATCTCTATTGTAAATACAAGAAAGTACCAACTAGTTGATTTACAAAACTCTTGATTATAATCCACTATCTATCTAATTCATATATAGTCTACAGATTTTGTCATAAATGGCTTGTTATGTTTTGTATTGGTCAACTCTTGATCAAATTCCATGTTTTTTCAATAGGAACATAGAGAACTTGCTAGGGAAGCTGTGAGGAAATCACTTGTTTTATTGAAAAATGGAAAGTCTCCATATGCTGGGCCTGTTTTGCCCCTCCCCAGGAAAGCGCTAAGGATTCTTGTTGCTGGAACTCATGCAGACAACTTGGGCTATCAATGCGGTGGTTGGACAATTGAATGGCAGGGACTCGGTGGCAATAACCTCACTTCTGGTACATATACTCTACCAATGCTATACATTGTTTTTTTCCCCCCAATGTTCTACTTTCTGACTATTTCCTTTTCAATTAGGTTTGTGTGCAAATTATAATGAATTCCATGTGATGTGTATGTGCGTGCGCAGTAGCTAAGTTCATATGGTGAAAAACCAAAGAGGCAAATTTTACTTTCCATCCTAATTTTTCTTGGAATTAATCCCATAGTTTGAGAATTGATGTGGTAACAAATGTCCACTCTAAATTAAGGGTTATCTTGGACAAAAAATTGCACTAGTGTACAATATATGAATTCTTGGTCTACTCACTATGTAAAGTCCACTTAAAAGAATTAAAATAACCAAATTTCCTGCATATGAGAATCGACCATTAGATTAATAAATTGAAACCCTAGAGTAAATTTCCAACACAAATCAAGCATGATTGTAAGACTTGACCAATTTGCAAGATTTTAGGTTGGAGAAAAGCATTTTTGCATCTTGAGGTATGTCTGTTTTGCTTTGACTGAGATTAGTAGGTCTTATTTGTATAATGCATGTGTGTGTGTGCTGGTTCTCAATCTGAGTTGATAGGGCCTGTATCTATGTGATGTGTGTGTGTTGTGTCTCTATTAGAGTTGTTGTATTTGTATTTGTGTGATTTATACATGAGATGATCAATTTTGCTCTATTTTTAAATATCTATTGTGATTGTGCTAATGAGGATTGTTTTCTTGGAATATGTTCACGATTATGCATTGCATGATTATTTTTTTATTGAATTTACTAAGATATGATGACATTGTGTGCTACGTATAATATGGTATTTTGTTTATGTAAACGAATAATTAGTAGAGTTGGGTTGCATGTGCATGCCTTGCTGCTTTGTGTTTGTCATACATTTGTTGGGTAAATATTCAAGAGATTGTTTGATCTGGTTTATGCCGGTGATGATATAACTTGGTATGATGAACCTTTTGATAGTTATTGTTTATCTTCTTTATTTTTTAGTGAGATTATAGTTTTTTTTTTTAACCCTCTATACCTATATAACTTCAATTTACTATCTATCACTTGGTAGTAGGTGTTTGATAGTTGATGTAGTTATGACCCTGCCATTAAGTTACAACATGAAATTTTAACATGAAACATCCTAACTCTATTCATCCATATTGGGAACCTTTTTTTTTTTTTTTTTTTTTTTTTTTAACATCCATATTGGGAACTAGTTGGTTCTTTTGGGGGTGCTTTCATTGTCCACCATAAAGAAAAAGTGCTCACTTTAAGTCCCATTAATAAAAATGGATGATTTTCATGTTTTCCAAATTATCTCCTTTTGCAAAATTACATTTGGTTATTCTCCAATAATGCATCTGCCTTCCATTTACCATTCAAATTCAGCAATCTATCTCATTGAAAGAACCACTATTTTATGACAGGAACCACGATCCTCAAAGCCATTAAAGACACTGTTGACCCAAGCACCCAAGTGGTCTTCAATGAGAACCCAGACCCTGCCTTTATCGATTCCGATGACTTCGCATATGCCATTGTTATAGTGGGTGAGCAACCATATGCAGAGACTTTTGGTGATAATTTGAACCTCACTCTCCCAGCTCCGGGACCAGATATAATTACGAATGTATGCAGCCATATCAAGTGTGTTGTAGTTGTCGTCTCCGGGCGTCCCCTTGTGATTGAACCATATCTTGAATCAATGGATGCTCTTGTGGCTGCATGGCTCCCAGGTACTGAAGGTCAAGGTGTGGCTGATGTTCTTTTTGGTGATTATGGATTCACTGGCAAGTTGGCTAGAACTTGGTTTAAACGAGTTGATCAACTACCAATGAATGTTGGGGATGCACACTACGATCCACTCTTCCCATTTGAATTTGGCCTGACAACTCAGCCAATAAAGCAAACGTAAACAACCATCTCCTACAGGAAGAGGTTATTTTTTGTTTTCATATAAGAGGTATACATGACTGTATCTTTCAAAAGCTTCTAAATATTTGAGATGTTAAAATTTTCTTAATTGTCTGCCATTTCCGTGCATACATGATTGTACCTTTCAAAAGCTTCTAAATATTTGAGATGTTGAAATTTTCTTGTCAAAAGCTTCTAATCTGACAAAATTTGTTTGCTTCTAGAGTTGCAAAGGCATCAGACTTTATGTTTGAATATTGCAATTTCTTCTTGGTGCCTCTCTAGAGTCACCACTATGAGTCTGACATTGATGTTGTATTTGCTTTCCTTTTGGAGTGCAAGCCTTAGGAAGTACTTTGTTACATGAGCTACAGGATCAACACATCATTGCAGCTGGAATGTTGCACTTTTCTGCACAATTGCTTATATTATATTGGCTTAATGATGAGTTAAGAAATTGATTATAAAATTACTTAAAGATATAGCTAATACTCCAATAATTTCGAAGAGAACATAAGAAAAGAAACATTTTTACAAGAATCTTTAAAGAAATATCTCTCAAGTCACAAGAAAGGGAACAATGGATCATTCCCATTATATATATTATCACAAGAGTAAGGCTTTGTTTGGGAGTTCATAAGGGAATGGAATGAAATAATCATAAGGGAGTGGAGTGAAATGGAATAGAACATATTTAAGTAAGGGAAATGAATGGAATTGAATGAAATTAAATAACCTTGATTGGATGTTAAAATAAAAGAATGGAAAGTAATGAAAATGAATAGAATGTAAGTAATTTTGTTTGGGAGTAACATAGAGAAAATGAAGTAGACTTATTTTATGACAATATTACTATTAGACTCCTATTTTAAAATAAATAGTTGAATATATAAGGATATTTTGAGAGTTTTGGTAAAAAAAATTCATTAAATATAATTTCATTCCCTCCTATTTCTTATAATTTTAAAATAATGAAAATTTGAGATTTTAAGGAAATAGAGAGAGATGAGTATTCATTCCTACTTATTACATTTCCTCCAACTTAAACTCTCAAATTAGAGAAAAACTTTTCATTTCCTCCATTAAAACTCCCAAACAAGAGAAATGAAGAATATTCTAAAATTATTCTTTTCAATTATTTCTATTCCATTCCATTCTCTCCTCCCAAATGAGGACTAAAAGTTGCTACAGTAGTTCTCTTGAATAATAGAGAGCACAGTAGCAATTACTATTGCAACTCCAAACATTTTTCTCTCTTAAAATAATCCCCAGTTGAATAAAAAATTATTCTTTCTCTCTCATCACTTTTCTCTTTCGTTCTTCACACTCTCTTGCTTCTTTTTCTCAACGGTTACAAAATACAACATACCACAATTAGAACAAAAACACAAAACACAATCAAAAGATTCGAAAACAAAAACAATCTCTCTCATTGGCCTAATGAAATTAGAATAATAAAAGAATAAAAGAAAAAAGAGAAAGACCCATCTAGGCCGCATGTTGTTAGCTGTGGGGAGGAGCACAAGTTGCTGTGGAGGCAGAGCAAATCGACGACAAGATTTTGCATGGTGTGAAAGACATCATGAGAAGATGAAGACAACTTGATTATCTCTCCAATGTGAAGGATCTCAATGGGTCTTTGTTCTCCACCAATTTTCTCTCTCTTTTTGATTCTTTGAGTTTGAGTTTTTGTTTTGGGATGAGCAAGGATGAAGGTAGCCTTAGAATGTATACTAGGTATTAATTTTAGAAAAATTTTTCTATAAAATTACACTTTGCCCCTTCAATAATATCATTAATTCTTTTAAGAGTGATGTTATAGCCACAAATATTTCTACAATATTTTTTACAAACTATTGAGGTAGCAAATTCTTATTGGTTAGTATCTAAGCCCACCACTTATGCCACTTTTTTACTTACTAATAACCACTTACCACATCAGTAATTTGTAAAAATATTTGTAGCTCTAACATTTTCTTTTTTTAAGACCATAAAAAAATCTATAAATTTAAAATTTAAAACAAAATATTCAATGCCAAAAAAATTAGCCTAACAACAAAAATTACTAATAATGAAGCTAAAAAAAAAAAAAAAATTAAATCTATTCAACCAGTTTTACTCGAAAACACACATCAAAGTCAATAAAACACACACACACACACACACACACACACACCTTAGTGGCTAAGCCACCGCATATAACTAGTAGCAAAGTTGCCCCTCTAACTACAAGTCTAACTCCATCTCTGGGGATGAGATATTTTCCACACACACACACCTTAGTGGCTAAGCCACCGCATATAACTAGTAGCAAAGTTGCCCCTCTAACTACAAGTCCAACTCCATCTCTGGGGATGAGATATTTTCTATTCTAAAGTTTTGGTATATGGTGGAGAATGGCGTTGCAAATTATTATTTTAAATGAGTGTGTGGTGGAAAAATGGGTTGTACATACGAAAGGGGTGTGTTCTTGTGTGGTGGAAAAAATGGGTTAATGATAAATTAGAAAAATTATTGTCCCATACTTTTTTCTTCATTTTAGAAAAATTAAAAAAAAAAAAGGCTAATGATAAATTAATGAATAATAATATATAAAATTTCTAAAAAAGAATAATAATAATAATCCCAAAAAAAGGTAAAATTAATTATTATTTTTTTAGAGAAAATTAAGTTAATGAGCTAAATTCATTCTAAATCACATAAATTTGATAAATTTCAAGACTAAGATAGATTTGATAATTTTCAAAATACATAGAATTTTTTATAAAAAATAAAATTGCTAAAGAACAACATAAATTTGATAAATTTTGAATTACAATAAATACTAACAACTCACTATATTGGGAGATTTAAAAATATATAGTTGTTTGGAATGAATAAAGAAATATTAAAAAAAGAATAAAGAACAAATAAATAAATAATATTTTAATGAGATAAAAAAAAATTGATAGAGAATGTATTTGAAAAAGCAAGTAAGTAAAGGATAAATATAACTATTCACTCTTCAAATAATACAAAATTTTGAAAAAACTACTGGAGATACTCAAAAACCCTAAAACACCCAATAGTAATCTTTTGCTAATATTATAAACCAAAAAATATATAAAAATTTGCCAAAACGCACATCCCAATTTTTTTTGTTGCTTTAGAGTCTATGCTTTATGCTCCCAATGCTAAAATAATAATTTTTAATTTATAAAAAAAATGCTAAAATCACTACAAATTTTACTATATCTAAATTATAATTTTTTTTCATAGATTTTCAATCTACAACATTCGCTTTTGAGATATTTGTTCTTTATCGTCAAATCAAGACACCAATTTGTTTTTGGTGTAAGTAGGGATTAAACTTCAAATCTCTTATTAAGGCATCAGAAATTTTACTAATTGAGCTAATTAGAATTCATATATAAATTATAAACTTATATAATAAGGAATGAAATTGGTTTCATTTTAACACAAAAAAACAAGTGTTCAAATGATCTTTTACGAATGACACATTAATGTAAGACATATAGTAAAATTTGTTGTATTTCTAGTATAACTCTAAAAGAAATTTGTTTGAGATGTTGGATTTAATCACATATGACTAGAAGTAAAGGTCATGATTAGGGGTGGCAATTTTCATCAATATCTATGAATACACCCATTATCTACCTAATTTTGATAAGTCTTAACCAACCCATTTGAACATTTGGGTTAAATGGGTAAAGACTTATTAGGCTATTTACTTATATGGGTCTTAATGGATAAACTCACTAATACCCACTAAAACCCATATAAAATTTAAATAAAAAAACAAAAAAAAATATAAATTTCTAGGAAATGACCAAAATATCCCCTAACCTAAAAAACAACCAAAATACCCCTAGAAACCTAAAAAATGACCAAAATACCCCTAAAACCTAGAAAATGACCAAAATGCCTCTGAAACCTAAAAAATGACCAAAACCCTTGAAACCTAAAAATTACCAAAATTCTCCCTAAACCTTAAAAATGGCCAAAATATCTCCCGAAACCTAAAAATTACCAAAATACCCCCTAAACCTAAAAAATGATTGAAATACCTGCGAAACCTATAAAATGACTGAAATACCTCCAAGACCTAAAAAAATAACCAAAGTACCTCTGAAACTTAAAATTGACCAAAATACCACTTAAACCTAAACAATGACCAAAATACCACCAAAACCTAAAAAAAATTACTAAAATACCCCCCAAAACCTATAAAATGACCAAAATACCACTAAAACTTGAAAATTACCAAAATACCCTTTAAACCTAAAAGTATAATAGATTTTGCCATTGTATTAGACTTTGTTGTTCCCCGATATTTTTAGGAGCTTATTATTTGCGGTAACTGTAGAATGGTGTTATGCAATTATTAGGTCTGATAAGATTTTTCATGACCCAAGGAAATGGTTAAGCACACTTGTACTCATACCCTAAATGTTACTCTTCTCGTTCTCTTACCAATTTTAGTAGCAGATCCTCTTTGATGGCCAGTATATGTTTCCTTACCACTTTGAAAGTCCATTCATTTTCTAAAAAAAAAAAAAACAATACAAGGCATCTCCAAAGTACACCATCATTTCTTACATCAATCTACATTGTTTTTGGGACCCTGGATGAAGTACATTTATGTTTACTCCAAATACATTTCCTTTAAAAAAAATTTCTTGGTAAAACCATTAATTTTTTAGCATAAGATATAATCAGTTATTAGGTGATACAAGTAATCAAATGGTTTTAGGTCTGTGAAGGTAGATTTATTGTTATATGAAGCAAAACTCATCTACGACAAATTTATATGGGAGAAAAGACTTGGTTCCAAACTAATTTTCCAAGTAGGGTAGGGATATTTAGAGTAACTTAATTTTTTTTAGCTAAAAGTACTCCAAAAAAAGAAAAACAAGAGAATGTTTTCATGTATTTTGGTAATTTTTGAGGTTTCAAGTTATTTTTGGTTATTTTAGAGGTTTTGAGTGTATTTGGTCATTTTAAAGGTTTAGGGGTATTTTGGTCATTTTATAAGTTTAAGGGTATTTTAGTCATTTTCTAGGTTTAGGGTGTATTTCGGTCATCTTATAGGTTTTAGTGGTATTTTTGTCATTTTATAGGTTTGGGGGGGGTATTTTGGTCATTTTTTTTAGGTTTGGGGGGCATTTTGGTAGTTTTTAAGTTTTTGGAGGTATTTTGGTCATTTTTCAGGTTTCGGGGGTATTTTGGTCATTTTTAGGTCTTTGGGGTATTTTGATCATTTTTTAGGTTTATGGAGTATTCTGGTCATTTTATAGGTTTGGGGGTATTTTGGTCATCTTAGTGATTTTTGAGCATATTTGATGATTTTAGAGGAATCAGGTGTATTTTGCTCATTTCAAAGGTTTCATCGGTATTTTGCTCATTTTAGAGATTTTTGGGATATTTTGGTCATTTTGGTAGTTTTAGGGATAATTTTGGGTGTCAAGGGTATATTGGTAATTTTAAAAGTGTAGGGGTGTTTGGGTCATTTTAGGTATTTAATGGTATTTTGGTACTTTTGGAAGTCAGGAGGGTATTTAAGTAGTTTTAGAGGTATATGGGTCATATTGGGTTAAATGGGTGAGTTATTAATTAAATGGGTTGGGTGAATAATGGGTAATTAATTTATATATAAACGGATCATAAATGAATAAATGAGTAATAACACACCCAACCCATTTATGACCAAACCTACCCATTTGCCACCCCTAGTCGTGATACAAAGATTATTCTATTTATTTGACAAAAAAGGGGTAAATGTCTCCATTTTATTATTGCGATTTAAGAAATAACAATAATAATAAACATAACATACTCGTATTATACACGTACCATTTTTTTTTTCCCATTTTCGTATTTTTATGCCAAATTTTTGAAACATAATTTTAAAAAATATACCAATGTATAACTCTCTGTATATTAAACACATACCATATTTTACTAACTATAAATAAGAATATGTTCAGTTGTATTATACACGTGTTTGAATTTTGAACTTTTAGGTTAATGCCAAGTCAACAGCCATCAAGTTTTATCTTTTAAACATTTAAAAAGCTGCTTTTACAAACTAAATTTTATCTGATCTGTTGGAGCATTAGCATCCAGTGTGCAAAAAAGTTCCCATTTTACACCCTCAAAACCTATTTTATCTAGAGTCACGCTAACGAGTGCCCTTAGGGTAATAGTTAAAAATCTATTTCATGAAAGTTTTAACACCACTTTTATGAGAAATGGAAAAGGCTATCAAAACATTAATTACTTTTTTTTTTTCCATTTTCCACAAAAACTTTCTTTAAATGGATCCTTAACGAATGCCCTTAAGTAATTCGTTAGCATTTCCCTTTTATCTATTATACCATCTCATTTTACAACCCACCCAATATCTTAGTTTTTATTTTTCTATACCAACAAATAATATAAACAAATTAATTCTCTCTTTTCCATCCCTTTTTTTTTTTTTTTTTTTTTTTTTTTTTTTTTTTTTTTTTTTTTTTCACTCTGTTATTGCTTACCAGAGAGTCTTCCTCTCATCTATATGCATCCAGCAACCAAACCTATCTATACCATAAGCCTAGCAACCAAATCCATCCCTACCAAAATCAACTAATTAAATCAATACTAAAATCAACAAGAATCCAAACCCAAAATAAGCACAGAAAAATCCCAATAAACCCACCAAAACCAACAAAGGAAATTACAAAAAACCCAAATTAGATAACCCAAAACCACTAAACTTGCTGCTGCCGTACCACCACAACAAACCTAGCACCACCAACAACCATTTAAACTAAAACTTAGCCACCCCCAAAACACCAAAATCAACCAACAAAACCAACCATCGTTCCACACCACTGAAACACAAAACCAACCAAAAACCCAACCACACCATCAAAAACCAAGAAAAAATACTCAATTTCTTCGCCAATTCTACCCAAGCCAAAATACCCATCACATGCAACTAATTCAACCCAACCCTAACCGATTCAAGCCACGGCTCCACCCTTCTCCACACTGACCACCACAAGAATTGAGACCCAAACAATTAAAGGGGAGAGACAACTAAAATCAAAACCCAATCTCAAACTTAATCTCCACTGTGACTTATAATCAAACCTAATCTCCACTATGAAACCTAACTAACACCCAAACGACCACCACAGAAACCCACCACCAATTCGAACCCAACAACCAATCCGAACCCAAAAACCATTGAAATAACCCACCACTTTAAACCCAATAACCACCAATTCAAACAAACCAAAAAGAGTTGAGAAAGAAATAGAGAAGTGAGAAAAAAAAATCAAGAAAGAAGTGGAGAGAGAGAGAGAGAGAGAGAGAGAGAGAGAGAGAGAATAAAATATTAGATTTTAAGTTTACAACCTTTGAACAGTGGGTTGTATATATAGAAACTTACTGTTCATGGATGGCATAAATTTTTTACATATGCCAACAAGGATGGAGCATGTTTTTTAGGGTTTTGGTTGTAAAATAGCAACTAGGGGTATTTACACCTCCCAATGCTAATGCTTTTAAATTGGTGTATGGTACTTCCAATCTCAAAATCACGTGTAAGATTATCTTATGCATATTTACTAATTGTGTGCATGATAAAAAACTAAAAACTAGCTTACTAGTTATTTCCTTAAAAAAAAAAATTGTGTTTGGCATATACACTCTACAAGTACAAGTTCTTATGGGAGGAGTAAGGGTAAAGGCTTAAGTATTCAGGAGGGAGCTTTATGCACATATACACTTAGAGTGTGTTTGGCATCAGCTTATAAGTTTAGCTTTTAACTTTTAGCTTTTATGTACAGTTTTTTAAAACCTCATTTTTTCTGCATTTTCTCACTTTTTCAAAAAAAATTTCAAGGTACAAATATACTTTAGCATACTCTCAATAAAACGTTTTCAACAAAAGTTAAATAAACCATTCCCAAACATACTTTTAGATTAGGCTAAAGTAATATTTCTATCTCAAAAATACAAAAAGGGCATTAAAATCTTGTGGTTGAATATAAATTTTTGTTAACCTGTGTCCTTAAAAGGACTCTTTTGGGGAAAAAAATCTTGGAAAAAAATCACTATTTTGAATGCATAAATTTATTGTAATTATATCTCTTGTGCCTGAAACCTTATCTTGTGTTTGGCAGGCAGATTCCCCCAAGACACTACCTTCCATCCTTAGTGATGGTGGGGTTTGTTTAGATTTGCTTACTAAGGACACGTAAGTCTATGTTGTAGCTCGATGTTCATTAAGTCTGGGCGAACCCAAACTTAGAGATACTTGACTTTGGCCCAGTATGGGCCAGACTTTTGTCCTCCTACAATATACACACACACACACACATAACATGACACTTTTTAGAAAAATATAGTTTCCACAAACAATTTTCCAAAATGTGTTTACCCAAAAACAATGTTTTATGCAATATGATTATTTTTCAAAAATCCCATTAAGAAGCCACTTACCTCGGAAGGCTAACTAATTTTATGTCAACTGAGCACCACCTAATCAAGCATTCCAATAATTAGGTCCATCACCAAGAATCTCCAAACCTAGAAGCATAATGATCAAGCCTATTAATAACAAGGCCTCTTACAAAGTACCATCAAACTTGTCTCCATAGATTGAAAAATGATCCCCTAAAATCAAATTGAGGGCTTAGAGCCTAACTTGCCTATCCCAAGGCACTTATCATCAAAGGATATCAAACAAGTATACAAGTAATCCAAAGGACCCTAACACAACCAAGCATTTTGATTCTTGACTGCAAACAATGTGCATTTACCAATTTGATACAAAACATGTCACTATTAAACCATGATAAAATTAGCCAAAGTAAAACACGTGTCAAAGAAAGTACATATGAAATTACAATTTCATATAACAAATATCACAACACAAGTCAAGAAATTCAATCCCATAACTCATATAGGAAATTTACCAAACACTTAGCATGCAACACGCATAATGTTCACAATAATTAAACAATTACATAGCTAATACTATCAACCTTCACATATGTCAAAATCTTTCCAAAATGCCAAAAAAAATCCCACAATAGTTAATAATAATAATGACAGTAATCAATGGCTCACTTATGCTCCCACAATTAAGCTAATACCCACAAGAACAAAAACAGAAAACCTAGCTCAACTTGCCTAAACAATTTAGGAGCCATTGAGTACACCTCTTGGAGTGGTGCAATCGAGTACACCTCTTGGACCGAAGTGAAGCCACCGAGTATCCTTGGACAGAGCCACCATAAACACCAATTCTCTGTCTCTCTTCTCCCTCTTTCCCCCTCTTGATCTCCCTCTCTTGATCTCTCTTTCCCCCTCTTGATCTCTCACTATATAATTAGTAGTCAATGTTTGCAAACTATATTTTTTACTAGCATCTCGAGTCTAAGAGACTCGATTTTGGCCTATAAATCGAGTCTCAATGACTCGATTTTTATGGTCTAATCACTTCTAATGCGGCGATCACTCGAAAATCGAGTCTCTAAAACTCGATTTTTAAACCAAAAAAATTAAAATATACTTAGAAGACCCAAAAGATAAACCCAGCAAAAAGGCGGAAAGAAAGAAAAGAGAGAGAGAGAGAGAGAGAGAGAGAGAGAAGAAGAAGAAGAAGAAGAAGAAGAAGAAGAAATGGAAATGAAGAAGAAGAGGAAGAAGAAAGCGGATGCGGCGCGACCTAGGCGACGTGACCCAGGTCACAGCCAACCCAAGCGGCATGCGACCCAGGCGGCGCGCGACCCAGGTCTCTGATGAACACATATTTCTGTTTCTGGGTTTTTTTTTTTTTTTTTTTTTTTTTTCTCTAATGAGCATCTGATTGTATTTCCCGTCTCCTTCTCTCTGGTCTTCTGATCTGATTGAAATTTTTGGGTATTTCGGCTTGTACATGGGCGACTTGAAACTTAAAATTTTTTTGGTTTAAAAATTGAGTCTCTAAGACTTGATTTCCAAGTAGTCGCCACATGGAAAAAGATGCCACATTAGAAGTGATTAGACCATGAAAATCGAGTCATTAAGACTCGATTTATAGGCCAAAATCGAGTCTCTTATACTCGAGATGCTAGTAAAAAATATAGTTTGCAAATATTGACTACTAACTATATAGTTAGAATTTTATGCCTAGTTACCCATTTTGGCCTGATCTCTCACTCTCTCTTTTTCCCCCTCTTTGTAATCTTAGTTTCTTAGATATCAGGTGGGAGGGGTGGGGTTTAATTTTGTTCTTCAGGGGCGTGGGGGAGGGAATGACAGCGTTCCCCTCTAATTTAGTTTTTGTTTCTTTTTTTAATTAACGCTTTTGTGAAATTAAGAAATAAAAAATAAATATTAACTAAAGACCAAAATTACATCATTTTGGTAAGTTGACAACAACAACTAACAAAACACTAATGGAGGACTTAGTTGGGAAAGAATGAAACTTAGAAAACTAAAATGACAAAACCCAAATTTAGAGGATTGAAATGAAAAATGGTAAAACTTAGATGGTGGATTTAGCATTTTGGCATTTTATTTTTTCATTTCTTATCTTGATTAGGAAGCTGACTCATATATTTGCATAGGTGACATCATTTTATTAATTGGAATGACCACTTCAGCAGTTCTTTCGGCGGAGCAATATGTGCCACTTGTTAGAAATATCTTGGGGAAGGGATTACAAAACTACCCTCACTTAAATTAAAATGGCATTGCTTCTTTTTTTTTTTTTTTTTAAATGTTTGTTTTTTATTGTTATATTATTATGCACCTTTAGCGTGATGATTATTCTATAAATACACATTTTATTAGAAGGAGTAAGGGTCATGACTTAAGTTTTCAAGATAAAATTTTACACACACACATATATATATATATACACACTTAATTTAAGCTAGACTAGGAATTCTATCTCAATTATACCCAAAAAAAAAAAAAAGCATTAAAAGCTTGTGGTTGAGTTTCTATTTTTTTTTTTTTTTTTGCGAAAAGAAGAATATCTCAATATCTATTATTTTTTAACATGCCAGGTTTGGGAAGAAAAAAACAGAAGAAAAAAATTTTGGTAAATAAATCATTAGTTTGAACACGTTAATTTATTGTAATTGTGTTGGTTTTTTTTTTTTTTTTTTTTCTTAAAAACACTATATTCTTAAATATATATAAAATTTATTTAATAAAAAATTAAACCATTCATTAAAGCAATCGACAAAGTTTCTCCGGTTGAGCTTGTGGGCAGAGAAGACCAGCTTTTAATTGTCGATGGCAGAGCTGCCTTTCAAAATTCAAAAAAATGCATTCAAAATTAGCAAATGATTTCAATAAAGCTGGTTGTCACTTTTCTTTTTCTTTCATATTACATTGTTCTAATCCTATTCCAATCTATTTCAAGCACTATATGCCACTATGCTTCCTTTTTTATACCCACCTTCAAAATCTTCTCTACTCCATTTATTTTTGTCCTGTAAGTTCTTTCTCTTCTTGCTTTTTTTCATTTTTCCCTTCTGATAAACAACCACAACACATTTGGATACAATGTTAATGGTTCTTGGTTTATTTTTGCAGGACTTGTAGGGGGACAACAAAATGGCAAGCATTTCAACCTCCTTCCTGGGAATTTTTCTTTTAGTCTTATTATGTTGCTATGCATCAAACATGGTACAAGCGACAGCGTACGCGGCATACAAAGACCCGAAGCGGCCAATTGGTGCTAGGATCAAGGACCTCATGAAGAGAATGACCCTCGAAGAAAAGATCGGTCAGATGGTCCAAATTGAACGTGTCAATGCCACTGCACAAATCATGAAGCAATTTTATATTGGTATGCTATGCAAATGGATTGAATAACTTCTAATTGTGTTTTTTGAGGTTGTAATGATATGGGCATTGCTATATATAGGAAGTGTATTAAGTGGTGGAGGGAGTGTCCCTGCTCCTAAGGCTAGTCCACGGCAGTGGATTGATACGGTGAACAAAATTCAAAAAGGGGCTCTTGCCACTCGTCTTGGAATCCCTATGATATATGGAATTGATGCCGTTCATGGCCACAACAATGTGTACAATGCAACCATTTTTCCTCATAATGTTGGCCTTGGAGTCACCAGGCAAGTGCTTAATTAGCATGATTTTTGTGCGTTTGAGTTAACAAAAATATAATTGTACCTAAAAAAATGAAGTTTTGAATGCTTTACACAAACAAATAAATTAAAATTAAAAGAGTAAAGCTAATCCAAACTCACCTGAAAATTTCTAAATGCATATATAATCAATATTGGATAAAACCCGGAATATATGTATTTTATTATATTTAATTCTTGTTTTACAAAATTTTCTTTTGACAATAAATAGGATGACTTAGATATCTGTTCATCCACTCGAGATCAATATTGTAACAACTCTACCCTTTTTAGACACATCAGATGCTGATTTTGCATTTAATTATTGTTATTCTGCTAGCTATGTATCCTATATTTATTGAAGTTCACAGTTAATTTGATTTGATTTGATTTTTAAAAAAATATGAGTATTTCAGACTTATAAGAAATGCATTGCTTTTAGTTTTTTTGAATATGAGTGTTTCTGTTCTGTATTCAACAAGTAAACTGATAAGATCAATCCATTATTCTGTTACCTTCTGTGATCTACTATAGGGATCCTCAACTTATAAAGAAGATTGGGATTGCAACTGCACGTGAAGTTCGAGCCACTGGAATTCCTTATGCTTTTGCTCCATGTATTGCGGTAAGTAAAAATTTCTTCATAGGAATGAACTACATATAAAAGATAACCTGAACACCAGTCCTTAAAGTTTAGCACATAAGCAATTTTAGTCTCTGAAATTTGAATTGATTGTTTTAGTCCTTTCCATGACATGGTCAACTGAAAAATTGACATAACATCACTACATAAGGACATCTAAAAGTAATCATTTTAAATTTGTTAGGGAATAAATTGATCACGAAGTTTTTTAAGAGCTAAAGTTGATCACTTTATTAGACTAAATGAAATCATTTTAAAATTTAGATACTAATATCGCTCGTGTGCTAAACTTTAGTTTTATCTTCTTCTTCTTTTTTTTTTTTTTTCAGTAATCCTATATTCTCTGTTGAATGATGCAGGTCTGCAGAGATCCAAGGTGGGGTCGATGCTATGAGAGCTACAGTGAGGACCCCAAGATTGTCCAAATGATGACTGATATCATCTCTGGGTTGCAAGGAGATCTCCCTGATAAATCTTGGTTGGGCAGACCATATGTTGGAGGAAAGTAAGAAATAGTGTCCCCTTTACTATATTTGATCTTTGTTTCAAAGATGGTAAATTCAATTTAAAAAAAAAAAGAAAAAGAAATCAATAACCACAATTAATTCTACTAATATGTATCTACAAAACCTTTCTTATACTCTAGTGCCAAATATATGTGAAATCCATATCAATGTTTATGATTACATTGCATACAGAGATAAGGTGGCAGCTTGTGCAAAGCACTATGTTGGTGATGGAGGCACAGTCAAGGGCATTAATGAAAACGACACTATAGTTAGCCAGCACGAATTGTACAGCATCCACATGCCCGCTTACTATAATTCAATCATTAGGGGTGTTTCTACTATCATGGCATCCTACTCAAGTTTTAATGGAGTGAAGATGCATGCAAACCAAGAGCTTTTGACTGGGTTTCTTAAGAATAGACTCAAGTTCAGGGTAATTTCTAATTCAGTATTAGTAGTTTTTATAAAGTTATTGTCAATTTTAATACATAAACCTTATAAACTGACATGACTATGAGTAGATTATTGACACCTTAACAACATAATAAATAAGTTTCCTTAATTTCTCTTTCGTTCATGAGAATATTTCTAATTGAATTATGGGTTGAACCTTCCAGGGTTTCATCATCTCAGATTGGCAAGGAATTGACAAGATTACCTCTCCACCACATTCAAACTACACATATTCTATTCAAGCTTCAATTCTAGCTGGTGTTGACATGGTCGGTTACAAAACTTAGCTAAAGATTTCTTCAACTCGTGCATGGTTCCCCAAATTTATTTTTTGTTAAACTGAGTGCCTGCAATTATTCCTATATCATTGGAAACCTTTGTGTAGTTTTGCAAAGATTTTCTAATTTTTTACAAATTTATGGCAATGAGTCTTCAAAATTTTAGGTGCACCCTTATGTGAATTCATTTTCCTCATCCGTTAATGGTTGGGAAGTAGTAAAGCGAATTTTTGCTTATATTAGAATCATTCAAAAACCCCTTGATGCCTTCTTCTTACATCTAATTTCACTACCCTAAATGATAGTATGAAAAACAAGAATTGTTATTTTTCAATATAATTTTTTCATAATTCTACCTGAAGCTTGGTTGATATTTGTCTAAAGTTGCTATAGTTGAGAGAGATGCCTGATTTCATATTTGTTGCAGGTCATGGGTCCTTACAATGTTACAGAATTTGTTGATGACTTGACCAATCTGATTAACAAGAATTTCATTCCCTTGAGCCGAATAGATGATGCCGTAAGGAGGATCTTGCGAGTTAAGTTCTCCATGGGTCTCTTTGAAAACCCTCTGGCTGATAACAGTCTAGCTGATATGCTTGGAGCCCAGGTTAGCCACTCAATATCCCGAACTAATCTTTGTTTTTCTTTTTTTTTTTTTTTTTTTTGGTAATTATATACCTAATTTTAGAGGGTGACCTTATCCTCTACCTTAAGAAAATGTGCCATTTGAGCTATGACTAATTGGTGAACTTTATAATCTCTTTATTTAACCTGGTTAATTTTTCCATGAGCTTTTATTTCCTTTTCTAAATATATAATAGCTTCTAAAATATTAAATATATAATTCAGTGATTTTTTTATTTATTTTATAATTTGATAGTTAGAAGAGTGGAAATTTAAATTTTGGATGTCTCTATTAAAAATACAATAAAGTGCCAACTAGTTGAATTACAAGACTCTTAGTTTTATTCACTATCCAATTCGTATATAGTCTATAGATTGACATAAATGGCTAGGTATATTTTGTATTGGTCAATTCTTGATCAAATTCCATGTTTTTCCATTAGGAACATAGAGAAATTGCTAGGGAAGCTGTGAGGAGATCACTTGTTTTATTGAAAAATGGAAAATCTGCGTATACTGGGCCTATTGTGCCCCTCCCCAAGAAAGCGCCAAAGATTCTTGTTGCTGGAACTAATGCAGACAACTTGGGCTATCAATGTGGTGGATGGACAATCGAATGGCAAGGACTAAGGACTCAGTGGGAATAACCTCACTTCGGGTATGTTTTTTTCCCCAATGGTCTACTTTCTGACTATATTCTTTTCAACTAGTTACTGTGTTTACCTTCTTTGTTTTTTTAAAGAGAATATAGTTTTTTTTTTTTTTAAAACCCTCTGTTGCCATATAACTTCAATTTACTATCTATCACATGGTAGTAGGTGTTTGATGTTGTTATGACCATGCCATTAGGTTACAACATGACATTTTAACATGAAATATCCCAACTCTATTCATCCATATTGGGAACTTGTTGGTTCCTTTGGGGGTGCTTTCATTGTTCACCATAAAGAAAAAGTGCTCACTTTTAAGTGCCATTAATAAAAATGGATGATTTCCATGTTTTCCAAATTATCTCCCTTTGCAATTACATTTGGTTATTCTACAATAATGCATCAGCCTTCCATTTATCATTTAAATTCAGCAATCTATCTCATTGAAAGAACTACTATTTTATGGCAGGAACCACCATCCTCAAAGCCATTAAAGACACTGTTGATCCAAGGACCCAAGTGGTCTACAATGAGAACCCAGACACTGCCTTTATCACTTCCAATGACTACGCATATGCCATTGTGGTAGTAGGTGAGCAACCATATGCAGAGACTAATGGTGATAATTTGAACCTCACTCTCCCCGCTCCTGGACCAGATACAATCAAGAACGTATGCAGCCATATCAAGTGTGTTGTAGTTGTCATCTCCGGCCGTCCCCTTGTGATTGAACCATATCTTGAATCCGTGGATGCTCTTGTGGCTGCATGGCTCCCAGGTACTGAAGGTCAAGGTGTGGCTGATGTTCTTTTTGGTGATTATGGATTCACTGGCAAGTTGGCTAGAACTTGGTTTAAACGAGTTGATCAACTCCCAATGAATGTTGGGGATGCACACTATGATCCACTGTTCCCATTTGGATTTGGCCTTACAACTCAGCCAATAAAGCAAATGTAAACAACCATCTCCTATAGGACGAGGTTTTTTTTGGTTTTCATATAAGAAGTATACATGATTGTATCTTTCAAAAGCTTCTAAATATATATATATATATATATAAACTGCAAGGGAATATTTGATGTTTTATGGTCTCATCATTTTCACATAACCTTACAATTGGAAGTTATTAATGCTGACAATATTTAGATTAACTAATAGTTGCCATTCTTTATATGTTCCTTGTTATATGAAGAGACTTTTCTTTCTTTGTTTTTCTTTATGCGTTTTTGCCCTTTTTTTTTTTTGGGGGGGGGGGGGGGGGGGGGGGTGGGGGTGGTGGGGGGGGTGGGGGCGTAGGGGGCTAATGGACCAAATAATAAATACGAGCCCATGCGCCAGAGAAAAAGGGGCAGGGTTGGGGCTGAAATGTGGAAGGAAAGAGGAGAGTGGGCTCGGTCCAATGGAACCAAAGAGGAAGGCTAGGAGCTTGAGATGTCCAAGATAACATGAGGTCCACCAAAGGAGGTCAATTGGGAGTGGACATGCCCTCGAAGAGGCCAGCCGAGGACCACAGCAACACAACCCCCCCCCCCCCCCCCCCCCCCCATAAAGGAGAAATAGATAGCCTTTGTATCAAGAATGTTGACTACGTCAGAAGAATAGGAGACAATGGCGTATAGATTTAGTAGCCATCACCTCCAAATTAAATGTGGGTCTATGGTCAAACGATGGTTTGAATAGTACTCTACACTTATACTAAAAAAATTAACATAAGTACATATTTTGAAAATCTAACTTTCGAATTGTATGTTTTTTATATTTTTAACAAGTATATCAAATTTTGTGCTAATTGGATATTATTTACTATTCAATACATAAACTTAATTTTTGTGCATAATTTTAGACTACAAAAACTTAAAATTTAAATATTTGATTGATAACATAGTTATTGATTTTTTATTTTCTTGAAATTTTGCAAACATGGAGCATTAAGAAGAAAATGTAATCTAATAGAGGATTTTTCAAAATTTACATCTAATAAAAAGAAAGTGAGTAAAGTTGTAGTTATCTTACCATGGGTTGGGTCCAATTGATTTTATAGGAAAAAATGATATAAAAAGGCTTAGGGTAGTTTAGTAACTTTCTCCCCCTTAAGTTTTCCAATTTTAAGAACTCTTTTCTGCTTTTTAGACCAAAAATTTTCTTTGGCAACTTAAAGCATGCCAAGTTACGAACCTTCAAATCCTAATTGAAACAAAAGACAAAACCAATAAACACAATTTGACAAGGAACAATAAATCTCTCAGTAAAAGGACCACACATATGTGGGTCTCACATGTATTGAAGGAGAGATCCCATAAGATACATTCTTCAATTAAAGAGCATTACAAGAATGAAAGGAGAACAAGGGCATTTAAAGATTTTTCCTCCGCTACTCCATTGTATTTTTTGTAGATTCTTTAGAAGAAAAAGAGTATCACACGTATTTTGTGGTAGAAACCCTAGGTTATTTATTTATTTATTTATTTTTTAATGTGTGTAAATAAATAATCAATCGGAAAATTTTAGTAATTTTAAATGCATAATCAGGTTGGATATGAGTATATGAGGTATAAAATACAAACTCTTTCCAAACAATTATAGTATTAATAGATTTAAAAATTCAAAAAGTTTGGAAGCACACGCTTTTGCACATACTTTGTTACACCTAATACAAGTATCAAGTGATGATTGAATTAATTTTCACAAGTATCAATGATGGTCCCTATATGTGAGGGATATAATCCAATGACACATTGACAAATGTCCAAGTTATGTTGAAGTGTGTGACAAGTTAAAAAGCAATAAACATTCAAATTCAATTTGGGTACCTTGCAGTTTTCGATAGTTTATTGCTTAGAGTACATTTAGTAGACTGTAATAGATATGGTAATATAATAGTTTTCCAATGGTTTAGCTATTCGGTAGTTTGAGAGAGTGAGACTAACGTGAGATAGAGAAAAAACTGATTTTTTTAAAATTTAGCTAAATTTTAGGAGTTTTAAAATTAGCAATTTTACATGTCTAACCATATTATTTAAACTTTCTATGCATATGAATTTAAGGGTACTTTGGGCATCTAAAATGAGGACTCTATATAGGGGAATAGTATTATAGTCAAGAAAAAATATATAAGAAAATAACTAATCTCTCTCTCAAATTTTAAAATTATTATTTTTTAGTAATATAATTGTATGAATAAGATATTTCATAAAATATATCTTAAGTTTGATTTTAATATTACAACTCATAATCAAACTTATTAATAGGCTTAGTTATGGATAAAGTTTAGTTACAAAACTAGCTATAACCTAAAGTTACAAACTTACTCAATAAAATAAATATTATTATATATTTTGAAAATTTAACCGTTGAATTGCATGTTTTTTATGTTCTTAATACACAAGTCAAATTTTGTGTAAATTGGATATTATTTACTATATGATTTATAAGCTTATATTTTATGCATAATTTTAAATTACAAAAACTTGCAATTTAAACAATTTATTGATGAAATTGCTATTGATCTTTAATTTTCTAAAAGTTTTGCAAGCATGGAGGATATAAGAAAAAGATATAATCTAATGATAGATTTGTCAAAATTCATCTCTAATAGAAAGATATTGAGTTAGGATACAACCAATTTTGTAACTAAATTTCATCATTTAATTATTCTATTATAACACTTTTAATTCTTAGTAATAAAGATTACCATTTATGTCATAATTCTCATTCAATCTTTATCAATAGACATAGTTTTTTGTAACTTTTATGTTAAATGTGTGACAAAATTCTAGAAACTAGCTTATTAGTTATTTCCAAAGAAAACAAAACAAAACAAAACAAACTAAAGACACGTTTGATATACTGAATGTGAATTACAATATCAATGGTAGTCTTTATTACTGGAAATAAAATGTGTTATAATAAAATAACCAAACTTATTCATAAGTTTAGTTTTTTTCTTTTTCTTTTTCTTTTTCCTTTTTTTTTTTGGAGTAAACAGTAATATTTATTAGAACATATACAAAAATAGTAATATTAATGTTTTAAATTAGGTTTATAATACATTACATAACTAGAATACAACTACAAAATAGTTTAACCTTTGTAGTTGTAAATTAAGGTTATAAACAGCTGACACTAGACACACAACAAACACGGGATAAAGTTCATTAGTTTGATTGTGAGTTGTAACATTAGAATAAAATTTAAGATCTATTTTAAGAAATATCTCGCTTATACAATTATATTTCTTAGAAAATAATATATTTTAAATTTGAGAGAGATGAGTTTTTTTTTTTTTTTTTTTTTTTTATTTCCATAATTGTTTTGTGGATATGGAAAGTTTATTTATTTGAAAATATATTAATGTTATAAATTATTACACCTACTCTTAGAGAGAAATAGTTATTTCTAATTTTAAAGAATAGCTATTCATAAAGAATGATTATTCTCTGTAATAAAAATATAATCAAATTATTGAATTGCTAAATTATAGGAATAGTTATTATATTACAATATCTATTACAGTCTACCAAATATACCTAAAAATTAGATTATTTAAAAAAAAAAATAACTGAAATAATAGTAAAGCCAAATAGGACAATCAATTAAGGGGCATTTAATGGGTCTATTTAAGAGAAGAATAAACAACCATAATAAATTTGCACATGTAAACCAATAAATTATCTATAAATGAATCTTATTTTATTTTTAAAAAATTGGCAATATCACTTTGCACTCTTGACATAATGGTCACTTCACAATTATAAGTTCTTGTAGAAGGAGAAATTATACAGTCCTCTAGTAGACTACGTCATTTGTCCACTATTCCATTAAAAGACTTCTACTTGTTTAAAATTATTGGTTCAATAATCAGTTTCTGTTAAAAAAAAAATTAATTCACTAATTTTAAATAAATAGGAGTCTTTTAGTAGAATGGTGGACCACGTCATTTGTCCACCATGAGGACTTTATAATTTCTCTTGTAGAAGGGGTAAAAGTTAAAGTTCAAGTTTCCATAAGAGAAACTTTACACCAATATATACTTAAATTAAACTAAAGTAAGATTTTAATCTCAAGAAAAAAAAAAAAAAAAAAAAAAGGCAACATTTATTAAAAAACTCTTGGAACTAAATCATTAGTTTGAACGCATAACTTTATTGTGATTGTCTTTTTTTTTTTTTTTTTTTTTTTTTTAGAAAAAATTTTATTTTTAAAAGTATATAAAAAAATAATATTTAATAAAATATTAAATGCATTTTAACTTTTACTTTTAGAACACACTTGTCAACATAAATGATTCATTAAAGCAGTACTGGATGAAATGGATAATTAATCATAAAATTCTAACTATATAATTAGTTGTCAACATTTTCAAACTATATTTTTTTCTAGCATCTCGAGTTTCAAAAACTCGATTTTGGCACATAAATCGAGTCTTTGAGACTTGATTTTTATGTCCTAATCATATTCGATGTGGCATATTTTTCCACGTGGTGACCACATGAAAATCGAGTTTCTTAGACTCGATTTCTAACACAAAAAAAATAAAAAAATAAAAAAAATTCTAAGTCTATGCACCAAAACACCCAAAAACAAATTTCAAAAATTTCAAACACGTCAATCTCAATCCAAACTTAGATCAGAGGGAGAGAAAGCCTCACCAGAACTCAGATCAGAGGGAGAGAAAGAGAAAGAGCTCAGAGGGAGAGAAAGCCTCACCAGCCAAGCGCGGCCGGGACTGGCGCTGGGCGGCGCGCGGCCTGGGCCTCTGGGTTGCGCGCGGTGGTCCGATCTGATCTTCTCCTTCTATTTTTTTTTTTCTCTGGGTTGTTCTCTATTCTGGTTCCTTTATATTTATTTGGAAATCGAGTCTTAGAAACTCAATTTCCATGCGGGTCACTGTACACACAATTTTCGTAAAAGATAAATCACGATCACGAAATAGTGTAACAAATAATCAATTTGTATTTGATTTGTATATATGTGAGTACAATTCTCTGTATGAATCTTTACAATAAAAAAGTACAATAAATTCCTCTGATTCGATCTCCAAGAAACGTTACGATCCGAAGAGGTTATGAAGCTCGATCTTGAATCGTGCTTTGATGTCTCCAAGTTGAATGAATAGTTGAAGGTACTTGATTTGATGTGAGGGCTGTTGGCTTGATCTCGAACTAGATTAAAGGAGAACCCCCACTTTGATTTGAAGGAGTAGGAATAGGCCTTGATGAACAATGAAATTCTCGTGAACTTTAGAGATGACTCTCTATTTTGGTAGAGTGTCAGTAGTGTTCTCTCTAAGTGTTCTCTCCTTTTCTCATATGAGAAGCCCCTATTTATAGGCAACTCATTCGTATTTAATTTGGAATTTTCTCTCAGCATTTATTGAGAGCTAATTATGGATTTAATTTAGTCTCCCATTTAATAAGAGTTTTCCATATAGGTCTTTTCTTTTGACATCGCCATATGGATTTCTAATTTAATGTTGCCACATGGCTTGATTTCATTCGTTGATCATCCATGTCATCAATTGGAGATTAATTTGATCACAAATATTTTATCATGAACAAACGGGCGGTTGTGAATACATCATAAAATTTTGATGTCCACAGTCACCACGTGGAAAAATATGCCACATCGGATATGTTTAGGCCATAAAAATAAGACTCGATTTATGTGCCAAAATCGAGTCTCTAAAACTCGAGATGCTAGTAAAAAATATAGTTTGAAAACGTTGACAACTAATTATATTGTTAGGATTTTATGTTTAGTTACCCATTTCGTCCGTACAAACTTTCTCCAAAACCAAAAACTTTAGCCAACAACCAAACTTAGCAGTTTGAGCTTCTGGATAGAGAAGGATAAAGTATCTTGTATAGAATGATACTAAGTTATTCGTATTAAAATAAATTAACGAGAAATATGGGTGTAAAAATAACTATTTACTGACACTTGTCTTTTATTTATTAGTGATGTTATTGTTTTTGCAAACATATCTCATTTTTTAGATTTTGATACCATTGATACGGTATCATTTGATACCAAATACCTTCTCACAAAAAAAGACCAGCTTTACTTAGTAATGACATAGTTGTGTTTCAAAATTCAACAAATGCATTGACCTCCCACTATATTATAGGAGAAACCCAGCTTCAAACAGACAATACGTAACCCTGTGAAAATATTAGCAAATGATGCCTTTCATATTTATACTTATCTAATCCTATTCCTGTCCATTTCAAGCACAATGCCACTATAATTCCTTATTTATACCCTGCTTCAATCTTCTAAACTGCAGTTAGTTTTTTCTGTAAGTTCTTTCTCTTATTGCTTTTTTATCTGTCCCTTCTTTTCCTGTGACTTCCTGGTAGTTTTATTTTCCACATACTTCTTGGGTTGTTTTCATAATCATATTCTTCTTTAGCTTCCATTAAATGTGAACTTAGAAACAAAACCATGCTTTTCAATGACTTTTTTTATTCATGCATACATTTTTTTTTTTTATACAAAATAGAAATTCTATTATAACTTAATTTAAGTATATACATATATATACGTGAAGTTCCTTCTTGAAATCTTGAATTTCAACCCTTCTCCAGTCCCCACTCCCCAGAACTTTGTACTTATAGAGTTACTATTGCGCATGTTTAGTGTGATGGTAATCACAACACATTTGGATACAATGTTAATGGTTCTTGGTTTATTGTTGGACTCATATATCACCTTTCATTCTTTATTTTCGCAGGACTTGTAGGGGGACAAAATGGCAAGAATTTCAACCCCCTTCCTGGGATTTTTGATTTTAGTATTATGTTGCCATGCATCCAACATGGCAAAAGTGACAGGATACACAGCATACACAGACCCGAACCAGCCAATTCGTGTTAGGATAAGGGATCTCATGATGAGAATGACTCTTCAAGAAAAGATTGGTCAGATGGTCCAAATTGAACGTGCCAATGCCTCTGCTGAAATCATGAATAAATTCTTTATTGGTGATTGAATGACTTCTATTATTGCATTGCTTGAATTGTTTGAGCAAAAATTTCAGGAATTGTTTTTGAGATTTTAATAAATTGAAAAAATTGGCATTGCTATAGGAAGTGTATTAAGTGGTGGAGGGAGTGTCCCTGCTCCTAAGGCTACTGCACAGCAATGGATTGATGCAGTGAACGATTTTCAGAAAGGGGCTATGTCCACTCGTCTTGCAATCCCTATGATATATGGAATTGATGCTGTTCATGGCCACAACAATGCGTACAATGCAACCATTTTTCCTCATAATGTCGGCCTCGGAGTGACCAGGCAAGTGCATGATTAACATGATTTTTTTGGATTAGTTTTTTTCACTGAAAGTATATATTTGCTAGAAGTTAACAAAAATATAATTATACCTATAAAATGAAGTTTTGAATGCTTTACACAAACAAATAAATTATAAATTAAAAGAAAAAAAGGCTAATCCAAACTCACTTTAAAATTTCAAAATGCATATATAATCAATATTGGATAAAACTAGGTACACATTTCATTTATATCTCTCTATATAAATATGATTCAAAAAGTTAGTTATGACTTCAAAAAAATGTTAAAAATGCCTCTAATCTAATTAAATATTCCTCATTTCTAAAAAATAAAAATAAGGTTAAAATTATAATTCAACAAAATTTAAAAACAAAAAACTATTGGAGAAACTTTTTTCTTATAAATTAAGACACACTTTCCATTTAAATATATCTCAAATATGTTTGATACATTTTCCCTTAAATATTAGCGCACACTAAACTCATCGTTTTACTCATTTTCAAAATCCTAAATTTTAGTTTATTTATTTTTATAATTCTTTCTCATATAATCTCACTGAAAATTTCAAAATGCGTATAATCAATATTGAATAAAACCAGGTATGCATTTCATTTATATCTCCACATATTATCTCTATACTAGCCTTATCACACGCGCTTTACGTGTGTGATGAGGCTTTTTTTTTTTTTTTTTTAATTGAATAAGTTTTTTTGAAGACATTGACTAGTAGGAGAATGTCCTATATTATAGGCATTCTAAGTGGAGTTTGTGATATATTTTTACCGGATTGTCCTTAAGTTTTTTTTCCCTATTAAAGCTAAGGTTTAGAAGTATTTTTGAATTACATAAAAGCCTAGTACAAAAAGGGAAATCATTTTATAAATAGTATAGATATTAAGATGATTCAAAAATTTAGTTATGACTTAAAAAAAGACTAAAAATGCCTCTAACTTAGTTAGATAATCCTTATTCCTAAAAAATCAAAAATAGGGTTAAAATTGTAATTTAACAAAATTCAAAAACAAAAAATTACTAGAGAAACTTTTTTCCTAAACATTAGAACACACTCTCTATTTAAATAGAGAAGTGCTACGTCCACAACATTTTTATAACATTTTTACAACAAATCATGAGGGGTTAGATGTTATTGGTTCAAATTTGAATTTAGCATTGAGATTACTTTTTTAACCCAACAATAACAACCAGTAATAACCTGCCATTTAGGATTTGTTGTAAAAATATTATAAAAATATTGTGGACATATCATTTCTCACCCCCACACATGTTTGATACATTTTCTTCTAAATATTAGCACATACTAAACTCATCGGTTTACTCATTTTCAAAATCCTAAATTTTAGCTTTTTAAAAATCTTTTCTTGTGTAACTTCACCAACAATAGGTAAATTCAAATTAAAAAAAAAAAAAGGATATTAGACTCAAAAAAAAAAAAAAAAGTCTCATCGCACGTGTGTTAAGGCTAGTGTATTTTATTGTATTTTAATTCTTGTTTTTCAAAATTTTATTATAATTCGGTTTGTATAATATTAAGATGAAAATACTATTTTCATTCTTATATTTGGGGTTACAGTCAGTTTGGTCTTTATATTTTAGTAGCAATCAATTTAGTCCCTGATATTTTTAATTTGCATTCAATTTGATTCCTACTGTTAACTTACTAACGGAAAATATCTATGTGACTAACGAATTAAATAATTGGTAACTTTAAGCTTATTAGGCTTATAATATATATATATATATATATATATATATATATATATATATATATATATATATATATAATATTAATAAATATTTAAAAATGCCACATCAATCATAAATGATTAAAAAAAATCAAAACTCAATCAACCTCTCTATACCTCACGATCTTTGAACCTTCAACCAAAACAAAATTTAAAATAAATAAATAAATAAATAACTAAAGCATTGTAGAGATGAGCATGAGAGGAAAAGAAAGGAAGCAAGAGAGTTAGAAAAGAGAAATCAAATCTGAATAGAAAGAAAAGAAAGGAAGGTTCGATATAACGAGGTTGACTTTGATTTCAAGGAACCCAGAAAAGCAACCAAAGAAAGATAAAAAAAAAAAAAAAAAAAAAAAAAAAAAAAAAAAAACAGATCAGATAGAAGCAACGTCAATGACTCAAGCTCTAATGGTTTCTTTCGTCTTTCTTTTTTTTGCTAAACCCAAATCACACAGACCCTCTCTCTCCCTCTCTCCCTCGTCGGCCGGATCTAAACCAACTCTCTTGATTTGCTCGCATAGACCTAGTGTTTTTGGTTCTCTTTCTCATGTCTGTAATTCTTTTTTTTTTTTTTTTTTTTTTTTTTTTTTTGATACAATCATATCCATAATTCTGAGTTAAATTTCATTTTTTATTTCTATTCCAAGAGAATGATTTCATGGTGTTGATAATGGACATTTTGAAAAATAATTTGGGGGTTCTGATTTGTGGAAGTGTTGGATTAAGTGAGTATTTTATGTTAGTGCATTGGAGAGGCTGTGGTTTAAAAACTTAACTGATTTGTGGCTGCAGATTTGATAAAATTAGGAATTGATTGTTTGATTTGTTTTGGGTGTATTGTGTGTTTGGTTGGCAAGAAAATGAACAAAAAAATTACAGTTTAAGTTTATTTTTTATCATTTTTTTCTATCTTTAAATTGTGATAAATTATTATTTTTTGGTTTTTTAATCATTTAATTGCTGATGTGATATTTTAAAATATATATTAATACATACATATATATATATATATATATATATATATTTTTTTTTTTATAAGCCATGTAAACTTTAAGCATGTCAACAATACAATCTGTTAGAGGCATGTAAGCATTTTGTATTAGTAATTGACGGTAGAGACTAAATCGATTGTAAATTGAAAATAACAGAAGTCAAATTAATTGTTACAAAAATATAGAAATTAAATTAATTGCGACTCCAAAATATAAGAATCAAAATAATGTTTTTGCCTAATATTAATTGTAGTTTTCTTTTAGGATGACTTATTAGAACAACTCTACCCCTTTCTGATTCATCGGATACTGATTTTTCATTTAATTATTGTTATTCTGCTAGCTATGTATCCTATATTGATTGGGATTCACAGTTAATTTTATTTTTTATTTTTTAAAATATGAGTATTTTAGCCTTATAAGAAATGCATCGCTTTTAGTTTTTAAATACAGTGTTTCTGTTTTGTACTCAACATGTAAACTGATAATAAGATCAATCCACTATTCTGAGGCGCTCCACTATGCATGCATTAAACTTGTTATGCACATTCTGTGATCTACTGTAGAGATCCTGACCTTATAAGGAGGATCGGGAGTGCAACTGCACGTGAAGTTCGAGCCACTGGAATTCCTTATACATTTGCTCCATGTGTTGCGGTAAGTAAAAATTTCTTCATAGAAATGGACTCTATATAGAAGAAAACCTTAATAACTGAATTTCGCTCTTTTTTTTTTCCTACTTTCTTAAACATAATATCTTTCCTTAAAATTTAGTACATGGACAATTTTTGTCTTTAAATTTAAATTGATCGGTTTAGTCCCTTACATGACACATCGTCAAGTGAAAAATTGACACAACATCACTCTATAAAGAAACAAATGCACACCCAAACAAGGGAGAAAGAAATAAGTTTTTAACTAAGTCTTTTAGGAACTAAAGTTGATCACTTTACGTACTAAATGAAATAATTTTACTAGAATCACTCGTGTGCTAAATTTTTATTTTATTTTATTTTAGTACATGAGCAATTCTGTTTTCATCAATGCAATATTCTCTGTTGAATAATGCAGGTCTGCAGAGATCCGAGGTGGGGTCGATGCTACGAGAGCTACAGTGAGGACCCCAAGATTGTCAAAATGATGACTGAGATCATCTCAGGGTTGCAAGGAGAACTCCCTAATAATTCTTATGTCTCCCATCCATATATTGAAGGAAAGTAAGAATCAGTGTCTCCTTTACTTTATTTTATTTGATCTTTGTTTCAAAGATGGTAAATTCAAAAATTTTGTTTACAAAAAAAAAAAAAGAAATCAATAGCCACTAGTGCCAAATATATGTGAAATCCATACCAATGTTTATGATTGCATTGCATACAGAAAGAAGGTGGCAGCTTGTGCAAAGCACTATGTAGGTGATGGAGGCACAGTGAAGGGCATTAATGAAAATGACACCATTGTTACCCCGCGAGTATTGTTCGGCATCCACATGCCTCCTTACTATGTTTCAATCATTAAGGGTGTTTCTACTATCATGGTATCCAGCTCGAGTGTGAACGGAGTGAAGATGCATGCAAACGAAAGGTTGGTGACTCGGTTTCTTAAGAAAATACTCCATTTCGAGGTAATTTCTAATTTATTATTAGTAGTTTTTATTAAATTATTGTCAATTTTAATTCATAAATCTTATAAACTGACATGACTATGAATAGATTATTGACACCTCAATAATATTATAATAAATTAATATCTTAATTTTTCTTTTGTTTTGTATTTAGTTAGAAGTTGACATTTCAGTATTTAAAGTTTATGTAGTAAAATTTGTAATATTTTACTATTCTCATACAAAATTTATACATGAGAATATTTCTAATTGAATTATGGGTTGAACCTTTCAGGGTTTTGTCATCTCAGACCGGCAAGGACTTGACAGGATTACCTCTCCACCACATGCAAACTACACATATTCTATTCAAGCTGCAATTCTAGCTGGAATTGATATGGTCAGTTACAAAACTCAGCTAAAGTTTTTTTCAAGTCATGTGCATGACTACCCTTTTTGTTTTTTTGGGTTAAACTGAGTGCCTACAATTATTCCTGTATCATTGGAAACCTTTGTGTAGTCTTGCAAATATTTACAATGACTCTTCAAAATTTAGGTGCACTATTATAATGAGAATTCTTTTTCCTTATCCGTTAATGGTTGGAAAGTGGTAAAACACGTTTTTGCTTTGTTTGAATCTGCAAGGATTTTTTTTTTTTTTTTATTTTTTACAAGTCATTGTTACATATGATATGTAATGGCACTCACGTGTAGGACTTACTATCTTGTGAGTGCCGATAAATGTCTAACAGCGACACCAAATACCAATCCCGAGCAGAATATACTGTCAAATTGATGTAATTAAGAAGAATATTAGAATCATTCAAAAACCCCCTGCGGCCTTCTTCTTACATCTATTAGGGTCCCTAAATAGTAGCATGAAAATCTAGAAACCTTATTTTCACATATATATACCGATATTTGTCTTAAAAATTGCTGTGGTTGAGAGAGATGCCTGATTTCATATCTGTTGCAGGTCATGGTTCCTTTCAATTACCCAGAATTTATTGATGGCTTGACCAATCTGGTTAATAAGAATGTCATTCCCATGAGCCGAATAGATGATGCCGTTAGTAGGATCTTGCGGGTTAAGTTCACCTTGGGTCTCTTTGAGAACCCTATGGCTGATAACAGTCTAGCTGATATGCTTGGAGCCCAGGTTAGCTACTTAATATCCCAAAATAATTGCTTTTTTTTTTTTCCATATATTTTCTTTTTTGGTAATCATATACCTAATGTTAGAGGGTTTTCGACCCTGACCTTATCCTCTACCTTAAGAAAGTGTGTCATTTGAGCTAGGAATACACTATAACAAAATGTATTTTTGGTGATGAAATTTAGTGATGAGGAAATTTTTTCATAACCAAAAGCTAACATATAGTATAAAAAATGAAGTTTCTCAACACCCCCCCCCCCCCCCCAAAAAAAAGTATAAAAAATGAATAACTTTTAGTGAACTTTATAATTTATAATTTCTTTATTTAACCCGGTTAATTTTTTCATGAGCTTTTATTTCCTTTTTTATTTATATAATAACTATTAAAATATATAATTCATTATTTTTTGTTTTCATTTTTTATAATCTGATTGTTGGAGAGAGGAAATTTGAACCCTGAATATCTTTATTGAAAAAAAAATGCTAACTAATTGAGATACAAACTCTTAGTTATAATTCACTATCTAATTCGTATAGTCTATAGTTTTGACATAAATGTCTTGTTATATTTTGTATTGGCCAACTCTTGATCACATTCCATGGGTTCATTAGGAAAATAGAGATATTGCTAGGGAAGCTGTGAGGAAATCACTTGTTTTATTAAAAAATGGAAAGCCTACATATGCTGGGGGTTTTTTGCCCCTCATCAAGAAACAGCCAAAGATTCTTGTTGTTGGAACTCATGCAGACAACTTGGGCTATCAATGCGGTGGATGGACAATCGAATGGCAAGGACTCAGTGGCAATGACCTAACAATTGGTACATATATACTACCAATGCTATACAATTTTTTTTTTCACCAATGGTCTACTTTCTTACTATATATATTCTTTTCAATTAGGTTTGTGTGCAAATTATAAGTCATATGAACTATTTTCTCCACAAAAAAAAAAAAAAAAAAAAAAAAAAAAAAAGGGTTATACGAACTATACCCATGTGGTCTTAGATGAGTGCTCGGTGACTTTGTGTTTGTAGCTAAGTTCATATGGAGAAATATAAAAAAAGGGAGCAAATTTTACTTTTCACCCTAACCTTTCATATGGATTATAATGTCCCTGACCCAAATGTTCAATTCTCCCAATTAATCCCATCATTTGAGAATTGTTGTAATGTCCATTCTAAATTGAGGTTTATCTTGGCCGGAAAATTGCCCACGTGAACAATACATGAATTCCAGGTCTACTCACTGAATAAAGTTGACTTAAAAGAATTAAAATAACTAAATTTCCATCATATGAAAATTGACCTTGAGGCCAATAAATTGAAACCTTAGAGTAAATTTCCAACACAGATTGCCAATGATTCGTTAAACTTGGCCAATTTGCAAGATTTTAGGTTGGAGAAAAGCATTTTTGCATCTTGAGGTGTGTGTGTTTTGCTTCAGAAGAGATTAATAGGAATTATTTGTTGTGTGTGTGCTGGTTCTCAATTTGAGTTAATAGGGCTTGTATCTATGTGGTGTGTTTGTTGTCTCTATTTGAGTTGTACTGTGATTGTATTTGTGTGATTTATATATACGTCAATCAATTTTCGTCTATTTTTAAATATCTTTCATGATTATGCAAATAATGATCGCTTTTTGGAATATGTTCATGGTAGCTTATGATGTTATGGTTAGGGTATGCATTGCATGATTTGTTTCCGAGTGAATTTACTGAGATATGATGGCATTATTTTCTATGTACAATATGGGTATTTTGTGTATATAATGGTACTGATATATACCAATAATTAGTAGATAGAGTTGGGCTGCATGTGCATGCCTTACTGCTCTGTGTTTGTCATACATTTGTTGGGAAAAGATTCAAGAAATTGTTTGATATGATTTATGTTGGTGATGAACCTTTTGATAGTTACTGTTTTTTATTTAGTGATTTTTTTTTTAAACCCTCTATATAACTTCAATTTACTGTCTATCACTTGGTAGTAGGTGTTTGATTTAGTTATGAACTTGCCATTAAGTGGGAACTAGTTGGTTCTTCTGGGGGTGCTTTCATTGTTCACCATAAAAGAAAAAAGTGCTCACTTTAAGTGCCATTAATAAAAATATGGATGATTTTCAAGTTTTCCAAATTGTATCCCTTTGCAATCACATTTGGTTATCCTCCAATAATTCAGCAATCTATCTCTTTGAAAGAACTACTTTTTTTATGACAGGAACCACCATCCTCAAAGGCATTCAAGAAACTGTTGACCCAAGCACCCAGGTGGAATTCATTGAGAACCCAGACCCTGCCACAGTGAGGTTCAGTTCCTTCTCATATGCCATTGTGGTAGTAGGTGAGAAACCATATGCAGAGACTAATGGTGATAATATGGACCTCACACTCCCAGATCCCGGACCAAGTGTAATCAACAATACATGCAGCAATATCAAGTGTGTTGTAGTTCTCATCTCCGGGCGTCCCCTTGTGCTTGAACCATATGTTGAATCAATGGATGGTCTTGTGGCTGCATGGCTCCCAGGTACTGAAGGCAAAGGTGTGGCTGAGGTTCTTTTTGGTGATTATGGATTCACTGGCAAGTTGGCTAGAACTTGGTTTAGACGAGTTGATCAACTCCCAATGAATATTGGGGATCCAAACTATGATCCACTCTTCCCATTTGGATTTGGCCTTACAACTGAACCATCAGTGCAAACGTAAACTACCATTATAGGAAGGCCTTTTTTTTTTTTTTTTTTTTTAATAAAGAAAGAAGGCATGATTGTATCTTACTAAAGTTTCTAAATATGTGATTTTCTTGTCACCCATTTCTGTCCTATTTGCGTATTAAAAATTTGGCAAAAATGCAAAACTGACCCTCTAACTATCACCGTTTTTCATTTAAGTCCTCTAACTTTCATTTTTATCAATTCAGTCCTCTAACTTTCAATTTTTTGTCAATTCAAGGCTCCGTTACTGTGCCGTTACTGCTGCTGTCAGAATCACTAAAATGACACCGTTTTGCTCTTTTTTTTTTTTTCTTTTTTTTCTTTAATTCGGAATTAAAATAAGAAAAATCAGAAAAAAAAAAAAATAAATAAATAACATTCGTCATTCCCCTTCCCCTGGAATCAAAAGAAAACCAGGTACCTAAATCCCTAACCCGTGAAACTTTGAGAGAGAGAGAGTGAGGCGATTTGAGAGAGAGAGAGAGAGAGAGAGAGAGAGAGAGAGAGAGAGAGAGAGAGAGAGAGAGAGAGAGAGAGAGACTGAGTTCACCGCCACCACCCCACCGTAAAATTTGCCCAAAATTGATTTTAAAGAGACAAAAGATTTCGAAGTCGCTGACCCACTCCGTCGACCCATCTTGAAGTCTCTGCTCTGACCTTGCCGTCACAGACCCACGACAAAAAGCTCCTCCTCCTTGCAGCTGGTAAGTCTCTCAAACTCTCACTCTCTCTACCTCACCTCTCGCTTGCCTTGATTCTGAATCGGAATTGTTGATGAATCGGAATCATTGTGGGTCTGTGATATAAATAAAAGAAACATTAGATAATAAAAACATTAGAAAGTGATATATTGCTGAGAATGGGTCTGTGACTGCCTTTTTTTTTTGTTGGTTGATTGGGTCTGAGGTATATTGTTGCAGTGTTATATAATTTATATGTTTATTGTTAATGAAATTTGTTATTGAATGATATACAATAATATTTGTAGTGGTTGTGGTTGTGTTGGATACAGAGATTCTCAATTACCAGGTTGGTGGGAAAGCTGAAGAGCATGTAGATTTGCTTGTGAACCATTTGGCTGATTGGTTAGAAGAGGAGCACGGAAAGAACCTGGTTTTTCAGGGGAAGGGGAACAACGTCAATGTTGTTGTTGTTTTTTTTTTTTTTTTTTTTTTTTTTTTTTTCTCTTGATTTTTCTGATTTTAATTCCAAATTAAAAAAAAAAAAATAGAAGCAAAACGGCGTCGTTTTAGTGATTCTAACGGAAGCAGTAACTGCACAGTAACGGAGCCTTGAATTGACAAAAAATTAAAAGTTAGAAGACTGAATTGACAAAAATGAAAGTTAGAGGACTGAAATGAAAAATGGTGAAAGTTAGAGGGTCAATTTTGCATTTTTGCCTAAAAATTTTGTTTAGTATGTTCACTAAGTTGTTAATTGGGCATCAATTAAACTAATTATCGCATTAATTTTTAGATAATACTAAATATTTGAAATCAAGATATGGTTATAAATATTTGTAAATATTAATTAAATCATTTAAAAAATTACCACATCAATTAAACTTTGTTGTAATTTATAATAAAATTAATAGTACATTTATTGTCATTTGGGGTGTGTGTGTATATATATATAACTATTTTGAAGTTAGGATCATATTCAATACTTATTAATTTTTTTAATTATCATCACTTTTTATGAAATTTGTTTTCCTTATTAAATACTATTCCATGTTGAGGATCCAAAGTTAAGAGACTAAAACTTTGTTGTTGTTACATTTACATTTATTGATCACTTCATTTGTCTCTTAACATATCAAGCTTGATAGCAACTATAGAGATAAGAGCCCAGAATCATATATTGGGTCTTGGGTTTGGTCTAAAGACATTAAATGGTTTAAGAATGGATAAATAGTTATAAAGGGTTTTAATTTTAAAGTCTTATACGTAAGGAATGAATGAAGGGTGGTCGTTTGAGGAGGAATTCCTTCTCGGATATGATGAATGCAGCTTAAATCTGTATCCCAACAATCAAAGTGACCTTCCAGGAGACTCCAGCGATAAAGACGTGCATCACACACGTATAAGAGTGATAAGAACTCAGAAATGTCTTAGGAAAAGCTGCTACTACTGCATTAAATGCACTGAAGCCACTTTTCTTATCACATTTATGTGGAGAAGACTCCCAAACAGTGCTGTCTTGACTACCACAACTCACAAAAAGCCAAAGAATGTGTCTGATGGGACAGACACTCAAGCGAAAGCTCAAATGATCGACAAGTGTAGGATCAAGATGGTTCAAACGGAGTTATATAATATGAGAGACCTTTCATGAGAGAGGGGGGGGGGGGGGGGAGAGAATAGAGAAAGAATACCGTAGCAATCAAAGTTGCATTTTTAATCAGTTCTATTGATTTATACTAAGATTTGCCTCATCGGATAGTGGATTCATTCAGTCTTATGTGCCTTGTTCCTGTTTGATTATCTTTTAAATCCATACTAGCCATTTTAAATTCATTAGGGTCTAGTTCTTTGACCTACTCTCTACAAATCTATTGTACTAGTTTCACTGGGTCAATATCTCACATATCTTGTGTTTGGGTTGCAAAACGTGTCCTTACAGCAACAATCCTCTCTAGACACTCCAATTCTTCCAATCTTTTAAGGTGGCTTTTGAAAATTATGTTCATGCAACCTAAGTCTAATGTGGATTAAAAATATATAATAAAGAGTTTCAAAAATACTCTAACAAAATTTCCACGATAAAAATGCAATTTACCTACAAAGCAAATAAACCACTCACAAAATAAACACCAAAATTTGCGTGAGAAATCCTTTCACCTGAAGGGATTAAGTGTGGAATCAGCTCCGAACAAATCCATTATGAACAAATTAATTAAAATGTATTCTTAAGTTGGAGTCAAAAGCCGAGTTTCACAATAAATACAAGAATATCAACTTCGAAGTGGGATCTCTACTCTAAATACTTGAACGTTCTCTAGTAATAGAAACCAAAAAATTATATTCATTCCAGAGAAAAACTCAATTTGTGATCCTTATGTGTCTCTCAGCCAAAGAAAAAACTCTTATTTTTATTTGCTCTCCCGCACATTCTTAGCTCAAGTCTAGGACCCTATATAAAACATCAAATGGTAATCTTCTTCTAGCACAATAAACAAGCTCTCATAAATTTTTCTTCATTTTTGCACTCTACAAAAACTCAACAATCAACAAAGAGATCTCTTTGTGAAAGTTCAAAATAGGTATGAAACACCCTTGAACGTTAAGGCCCTAAATTACAAAATTACCAATTCAAGCTTAAAATCAAATGATTAACATGTGGAACATGAATATAAGCTAAACACAGAATTGATAAACAATCTAAACCAAATATAAACACATCCATAGCAGTAAATATAAAACAAAGATAAAAGGAAGGAAGATGCAAACACACGGACAACACACGATGTGTTATTGAAGAGGAAACCGAAGTCCTCAGCGAAAAACCTCTCCGCCGCCCTCCAAGCGGTCAAATAATCCACTAAAAAATGTAGTTGGGATACATGAACAGCAGAAGACCCTCCAAGCCTAATTTACCCAAGTACCTAAGCCCTCCAAGCTTCTTGCTCCAACGAGGTTACGCCGAACCTATTTCTTCTTTAGCTTCCCGGATTCCGCTATAGCCCATAGCATCAACCAATTAGATTGGTTCCTTCCTAACTGCTTCCCAAATCTCCAAATAAACCTTCTCATGGATATGAGTATGGTGAGAAAAGGATTTGGCTAAGAACCTCTCAAGGATATAACAATGGAGAGGGAGAGAGTAGAGGAATTTGTAGAGACTCTAAGGTAAAGATTGGGGATAAGGCAATCTTGTTTTTCTCTAGGGTTTTCTCTCACAAAATTCTCTCTGAAAGCTCTCTCAATATGATGGGTATAAGGGTGTATATATAGTAGGGTGAGAAGGGAATGCAAAACGTCAGTTTTTGCCAAACAGGGCAAGTTGGCGACTTGATCTCGTGGCTTGGCCAAGTCGCGAAATCAAGTTCCGACGTAACGGCCTGGCCAGACTGGAACTTTTGTCCAGTAGCGTGACAGTTGGCGCGACCCTTCAGCTTTCCAGTGTGCGTCTCACGTGCCCGCCTTTTGCGGCTTGTCAGTCGCGAACCACTCGCGAGTCCTAGTCGCGAGACTCTGTTTTTTCTTGCATACTCTTGAGCTTTTCTTCACATCTTCTCACACACTACCCTTACAATTTTTCCACATAAATACAGGGTTACTAAGTGCTAAATTACAAGCAAATTGGTCACGGAATAAAGCCAATTAGATGGTTAATTAAATTCAACCTTACAATCTCTTCCTTTGGCTATTTCGTGACAAAACCCTATAACAGACTCTAGATTTAAACGTGAGTTGGGAACAGTTGGAAAACTCACTCACACTTAAATCTAGATTCTGAAAAGCTCATGAATATATGAATAAGTAACTCCTGAAACACAACAATATAGCAATATCATTGTACGCAGAAAAACTTAATATGCATATGGAGCAAAATAAGCATGATCAAGCAAAAATGAACATAGGCATAAAAGCAATAATTCATGGCAAGATCAACACCAGTAGTCACTTAAGCAAAAGTGATTACTATGTTCATTCACACAAGGAATGAACATCCGGACATGCAAAAATGATAAACTCAATTGAAGAGAATTATTTGCAAGTCCAACACTCAATCAATGCATACAAACATATATGCATCTAGGAACAATCCTACAAGGGCACAAGAGTGTTGTACTTAGGGTAATGCAAAGCATTAACAAGTACCAAAACACAAAGCACAAAGGCTGCATATGCAAAGTTTTTGCAAATACATGACACAAACCTTACAAGCCTACAATCATGCAAAAGTGCTAGAAACAACCCTCAAAACTTATAAAAGCAACAATGGGTACAAATCATAAACATAAACCTTAAAAACCTACAAAAGTACAAGGTACAAACAGATGATAAAAAATACTTCCCTTATCATATCACTCCCCCTATCATGAATAATAGGAGCTGTGATGAACTTGAAACATAAATACCTGTAACCTGAAACACTTGCACAAAACACATTAGACCCTCAAGGTAAAGCAAGTAATAAACAGACAAGTGTAATGTAACAATTAAAAAAGCGATCAAGAATATGATGTGAAACATGTGAGCAACTTGATCAAACACTAAACACCAAGACAAGGTTTTCTTATTAACATAATGTCTTCTTCCCCTTGGTATATGCATCTCCACTATAGAATATCTCTCCCCCTACGACTGTGCCCGAGAAATGGAATTTCTCCCCCTAAGAATGTGCACAAGAGTCATATAGAAATGACAAAACTTTTCGTTTTTGCAAATATATGGCACAAACCATACAAGCCTACAATCATGCAAAAGTGCTAGAAACAACCCTCAAAACTTACAAAAGTAACAATGGGTACAAATCATAAACATAAACCTTAAAAACCTACAAAGGTACAAGGTACAAACAGATGATAAAAAATACTTCCCTTATCATATCACTCCCCCTATCATGAATCATAGGAGCTGTGATGAACTTGAAACATAAATACCTGTAACCTGAAACACTTGCACAAAACACATTAGACCCTCAAGGTAAAGCAAGTAATAAACAGACAAGTGTAATGTAACAATTAAAAAAGCGATCAAGAACATGATGTGAAACATGTGAGCAACTTGATCAAACACTAAACACTAAGACAAGGTTTTCTTATTAACACAATGTCTTCTTCCCCATCTCCACTATGGAATATCTCTCTCCCTACGAATATGCCCGAGAAATGGAATTTCTCCCCCTAAGAATGTGCACAAGAGTCATATAGAAATGACAAAACTTTCCAGTATACTACTCTAGAGTATACTCTCCCCCTTTTTGACACGAATAGACAAAGGGGTCAAGGAGAAAAGAGGGCAAGAGATGAAGGTATGAACAATGACAATGATGCATGAGGGGTGCAATGATGCAGGAGAAAATGAAGCTCAAACCTAAGATGAAACAAAATGCTACAAAGCATAAGGTAAACATGACATGCTAGAATGAAGAAACAAGGTATAGACCAATGCATGACAAGGGTAACAAAGGTGTGTGCAAGAGGTGGCAAAGTGCAATGCATGACCAATGCATGGAAAAAGCACATGTGGGGTAAGGTGTGTTAAATACACAATCAATAAACCAAACATGTTCCTAATGAGGAAACATGAGAAACCCCCAAAGTTTGAAACTCATCGGAGTCCAAACAAGCGAGAAAATGCCTAAGAGGCATTTCATCAAACACCTATCGTGCACACTATAAACAACAATGTGACACAATGTATGAACACCATGAAAACCACCCTAAATACATGCTTTTTTTGCCACAAGGGGCCAACATCCAAAGCAAATCAACCAAAAAAAAAAAACCAATCCCCTACAAAAATTTTGAAAAAAATAATTTTTCCCAACCCCTATGATGAAAATCCTAACCAAGAGTACAAAAACTCACCAAAACATAATTCAAGGATTCAAATCAATGAAATGAGTTTAAAATTACTTTAGAGATGTTAATGAAATGAAAAACCATTCAAATTGGTTGGGTTTTGATGTAAAAATATTGAAAGAGGGGTTTTAGAGAGGATGGGAGAGTTTTAAAACAAGTTTCCCATGAAAAAGTTCTTTAAAAACTGATTCTGGGCATTTCGCGATTGGCGAGTCGCTAGCTGAGTCGCGAGTGAGTCGCGAAATCATTCTGTGTGAACTCACGACTAGGCTCGCGACTGGACAAGTCGCCAAAACGAGTCGTTAAAACTCGCGACTGTGACTCACGACGCCAAAACAAGTCGCCAAAATGAGTTGTCAAAACTCGTGACTGGTCAAGTCGCCAAAACGAGTCGCCAAAAATTCTGACATTTGTTTTTCAACCCAGAACATGTTTAAACACTGAAAAACAATGTATGCACTAAACATGAACACAAAGAGTGATAAAAATCACTTCCAAAATCATATAAAATGATCAAAAACATTTTTGGATTGATCCATATAAAGTTAAGCACACACACATCATATTTAAACAAGTACAATTGAACAAATGAATAATGCATTCATTGAACATTAGGCATGTGTGTTGTGTGTGTGTATCAAGTGTGGAATAGTCCTTAGTCTAGAATGAAACTTCAATGATCAATTCAACCAAGTCATACACAACTAGTACTAAGACAAGTGGTCTATCTCAATTATAGAAACATGCATATATGACCTCCCACAAGAACTTGTTTCATTTGGCTCTATATTCAACATATCATTTGCCATTTTTGAGCAAAGAAAATCTCATTGTGAGATAGATGCTTGAAATTTTTGATATTTCAATTTGCTAAACAAGCCTTTGGCTTTTTGAGCATCATATAATTTCATAAAAGTCGCTTTCCCTTTTTCCTAGTCAAATACTAGTATATGTGACGGCTTTTGCAGCTCATTATCTCTTTTCATTTTGAAATTTACATTTGTTGAGCTCTTTAAAAAAAATAAAAGAGTGGGAAGATATATAGGCACAAGTCTATGCATGTATCAAAACCAACATGACTATTGACTAATTATTCATGACAAGCTTGAAGATCGATTTACAACAATCACACAAAGATGTCAAGATTTTTCCCACAAAGATATAAGTGCATAAAGAACAAGCTAAGCTCGTAAATGCATAAGACCATTTGTACGAAGGTACAAGGCAAAACTCACATGTGATATGTGCTCAAACATATACGATCAAACTTTTTGAATTTTTTACTTTTTATGTGGTTTTGGATTTTTACTCACACAAAACAAAGACATAAAAGTAAGATCAAAAACAAAAACAAAAACAAACCAATGCAAAAACAAATGCATGATGCACAAATGCATGACAATGAAGCATCTAATGTATGAAGGGTCCTACAAAAATCGAAAGAATTAGATCAAGGACCAAAGGAGCACAAGCTCAACCATAGGAACCCTTCCTCATCCAAACGAAATGATTGTTTGGAATGAGTGTCTCATGGTAAGTAAGACGAGGGTTGGAAGAATGAGAACCTGAGATGCACATATTCAAGGAGTTAAGAGCATTAAACACTTTCTTTAACAATATGCTATTTTCACTCAAATCAGGTTTACTTTTTTTAGCACAACTTCCAAAAGGCTCAAGTTTCTCTTTTCTTTTGAGAGCATGAAACTTAGAGCAATGTGGTCTTAGATGACCAAAAGCACCACAATGGTGACACACAATGTGTTTAGGTCCACTAGGCTTTTTGGGAAGGGATCTAGCAACAAGGTTTTGTTCACTTTTCAACTTATAACATTGACGTCTTATGTGACCGATCACACCGCAATGGTGGCAAGTTGGAACAAACTTAGATCCCTTCAAAACCTTAGGTTGAGACCTAAACGGAGGCTTTGACTTAACAGCTTTTCTCTCCACCTTTTGATTTCTTTTATGTGAAGGAATGTACACCGATTTGTCCTCTGGGGTAGAACACACAATAGGCACAAAATCGGGTACCACAACATGATTGTAACAAATATTTTCACCCTTTTTAACAATAGGTTTAGCAATCAAACACTTGGCATGCATCTTAAGAGATTCATTTTTAGATTTAAGATTATCAACAAGTTTGTTAGACAAAAAAAGTTTAGCATCCAAGTCCATATTTAAACATTCAAACTCTTTCATCTTTTCAAGAGAAATTTCAGCAAGCTTCTTATATTTTTCAACTAATTTATTGGATTCTTTGAGCTTAGCAATCAAATCATCCTTTTCACAAATGAACTTGCTCAAATTCTTTTGAAACTTTTTAGCTCCTTTCTTCAAGATTTTGTCAACAACATCAATAGATTCAAGTAACATGTCATCACAATTATGAGGATTAACACTCGTAGAGGCATTTTCACAAGCATATGGCATGTTACAATCAACAACATCCATAGAAGCATACAAAGCATTATCCATGGCAAGACACACAAGGGGTCAAGGATCACACTTAGGTATTTAAACCTACAACAAATGTACCCGCTTTGATACCAATTGAAAGTTCAAAATGGGTATGAAACACCCTTGAACGTTTAGACCCCAAATTACAAAATTACCAATTCAAGCTTAAAATCAAACGATTAACGTGCGGAACATGAATATAAGCTAAACATAGAATTGATAAACAATCTAAACCAAATATAAACACATCCACAGTAGTAAATATAAGGCAAAGATAAAGGGAAAGAAGATGCAAACACACGGACAACACACGATGTGTTATCGAAGAGGAAACCGAAGTCCTCGGCAAAAAACCTCTCCGCCGCCCTCCAAGCGGTCAAATGATCCACTAAAGAATGTAGTTGGGATACATGAACAGTAGAAGACCCTCCAAGCCTAATCTATCTAAGTATCTAAACCCTCCAAGCTTCTTGCTCCAACGAGGTTACGCCGAACCTATTTCTTCTTTAGCTTCCTGGATTCCGCTATAGCCCATAGCATCAACCAATTAGATTGGTTCCTTCCTAACTGCTTCCCAAAGCTCCAAATAAACCTTCTCACGGATATGAGTATGGTGAGAAAAGGATTTGGCTAAGAACCTCTCAAGGATATAACAATGGAGAGAGAGAGAGTAGAGAAATTTGTAAAGACTCTAAGGTAAAGATTGGGGATAAGGCAATTTTGTTTTTCTCTAGAGTTTTCTCTCACAAAATTCTCTCTGGAAGCTCTCTCAATATGATGGGTATAAGGGTGTATATATAGTAGGGTGAAAAGGGAATGCAAAACGTCAATTTTTGCCAAACAGGGCAAGTGGGTGACTTGATCTCGCGGCTTGGCCAAGTCACGAAATCAAGTCGCGACGTAACAGCCTCGCCAGACTGGAACTTTTGTCTTGTAGCGTGACAGCTGGCGCGACCCTTCAGCTTCCTAGTGTGCCTCTCACGTGCCTGCCTTTCGCGGCTTGTCAGTCGCGAACCACCCGCGAGTCCTAGTCGCGAGACTCTGTTTTTTCTTGCACACTCTTAAGCTTTTCTTCACATCTTCTCAGACACTACCCTTACAATTTTCCCACCTAAATACAGGGTTACTAAATGCTAAATTACAAGTAAATTGGTCACGGAATAAAGCCAATTAGATGGTTGATTAAATTCAACCTTACACTTTGTGCTATCTCCCAAATGATTGTGCTCTCTCTCTCTCTCTCTCTCTCTCTCTCTCTCTCATATATGAGTGTCTTTCAACTGCAACAACAACAACAACAACAACAACAAAAATCAAATTACTCTACAAAGAAACTTAGTCCATGTTATTTGTAAGAGTTTTTATCATTTCTCCATAGACAAAAACACTAAACTCTTAACAATACTACCTATAAATAAGACTTCGACTTGTATGAATAGGATCCTCTCCATTTCACGATTAAGATTTTATTTCTTAAATCCAACAATGCATCGTCACTTTATTTAAAATTTTAAATAACATGACATTGAATGAATGTTTCTTAAAATTTGTAGGAATAATATCTCTATAATCTAAACCATAAAATGAATCTATTTCAAATGAAAAAGATCCTACTACAACTTGTACTCTTTACTTGAGGCATTATTGTTTACCATTATTTTAATCTACTCATTCAAATTAAAGTAAGGAATTCAAATTCATACTATAGAGGCTGGTATAACTGGAATTTTTCGTATTGATACCTGAAATGGTACATAACAAAGCTAATTTGTACCATCCTAAATATTGAACTCTACTAGATCATTTTGGCAAATTTCTATGTTTTTTGGCAATAAACTCGTTTTGGACTGGTACAGATTCAAATGAGTTTTTTTTTTTTTTTGGGTTAAAAATTTTGGTACTTGCAACACCTAGTCCGCATTGTTGAAGTTTCAACCATCGTTGGTGATAATGTTGTGAGACTTAGATGTTGAACTCACCATCATCGTAATGACATTTTTTTTCTTCTTCTTATCTCTATTGCTCCTTGCCTCTTTGACATGTTCTAAATACTGTTTCAAACCCCATTTCAGTTTGTCCACTGGAACGAAACATTTTGGTATCAGCCTATTTTTGCATACCATTTTCAGGGTTATTGCTAAAGCTATATATAATTTGGGTTCAAGTTACATTAAATATAACTCTAAGCTATATTACACCATCCAATAACTTGTTATTGAATTTATATTTTGAAAATCTCACCGTTGGATTACCTATTCTATATGTTTTTACCATGCATGCCAATTTTCATGTCAATCGGATATTATTTCACCATTACATAATATAAATATATAACATGTCATAAATAAGTAAAGAAAAAAATATATTAATGAAGAAAAAAAAAACATTTCATATGTGAGTAAAGTAAATAAGAAAAGAACATTATTATGGAAAATAATAATAAGTTATCATATGTGAGATTTTGGAAAAAATTAATAATTCATTTATATACCGACTATCACCATACCATGTGGAATTTAGTAGAATGGACTGAAACAAGTGGAATGGAGCAGAATGGGCCAGAATTTAGAACGAAGTGAGATATAAGAGTGGTTCATACCGGTTAATTAATTGGAATGAAAAATTCTAGCCATTTTGGGCCGAACGGAATGGAATTCCTAACTATGCTCTTTGTTTCTTTCTTCTTTTTTGGTCTACTGTTTGTTTTTGTTTTCTTCTTCTTTTTTTAATTTTGTTTTTGTCTTCTGTTATTTAACAATGGGTTTAAGAAATGACTTAACTCTAAGTCTATGACAGTAAATGTATAGATTATACTAACTGACATTAACTTTATTTTACAGCTATATATACTTATATATCAATAAAATTCTCATAAAAAAATAATAATGATTTTATCACTCTCATGCATTCCCCCCCCCCCCCCCCAAACAAAAAAAAGGGACTTGTTTAAGGGGTGGCTGTATTTTATTAGGGGATTTTCTCCTTTATATATATATATATATACTTTTTTTTTTTTTTAATTTTTCTTTTCAGGGTGCAGGTCATGTCCAAATTATTTTAAGCCTATGTCCAAGTCTATTTGACTATCTAAGAGAAAGTTCAGTCAAATAAACTTGGACATAGGCATAGGCTTAAAACTTTTATTGTGAACACCTAAAATAAAAATTTAAACACTCTTAACACTAAAAACTGATGAATAAAGACAGAAAGGTACATCAAGAAATTAAAAGATGCATAGCTACACAAAAAGAGGAGAAAAACATGAAAAAGAAGAAGATGAAGATAACAGAAATTCACAAGCGTGTTAGAGGAAACTTAAGCCTGAAATTTTATTCTTTAATGTCTACACCTGAAACTTATTTGAGAAGGGAAACTAAAAAGTAAGATAGCTATTGAGATTTGGAAATAAAAATGAGTAGTAATAAATGTGACATTCCATGGGTAGGTGATGGGAGTATAGTTTAAAGTTTAAAGGAAGCTTCCTTGAAGTTTCATAACTTACAAATATTCCTACATGTTCTTCTCCAAAAAAAAAAAAAAAAAAAAAAAATCCTACATATTTGTTTATTTACAGAAAATATCAGATTTGATAAATAATTTTTTAATAACCAATTTAATCATTTTATATTATTACGAATTTTATTAAAAACATTATATTAAGTACATTAATTTAATTTGCTAATAATAGCTAAATAATAATGATACAAGTAGTAATATTTATCTTTTGAGAAAGCTAAACAAATCTTAAACTGCTTAATTGCTTATAATTTGTTATTTATGAGAGGGGTATGGAGTTTATGGACCTATCAATGGGTAGTAATTTACACTTTGTTTATTATATTATATGAGGCGTGATATAGTAAGGAGTGAAGCCAAATATTATTTTTGATTGAATTGTTGAGTTGAATCCTTAATAGGCTAATGCTATAGACTCCAAAAAAAAAAAAAAAATCTTTTTAATGATTAATGCTATATACCAAAAAAAAAAAAAAAAAAAAGTTTGAACAATTACAAAGTACTAATAAGTTGTTCAAATTGACCGCCCCTAAAATAAATTTTATGGAGCCGCCACTGATTGAGTGGCACCAAAATATTTTGTTTTTTTGACCAAACCGATCTTTGGTACAAAATTGACTCCCTTGATTCAATGTCACCAAAATCCATTAGCTTGTTAGGTTTCTTCCAATTGATAGACTTGTGAGTTGTGATTTGGGTCCTTCCATGATTGATTCGGTGGTTAAGAGATAAAATAACGACAAGAGAAAGGAGAAATATTTTGTTGAGAGAAACTAATTTTAAAATATTGAATAGGATCGAGATCCCACAATGCAATACTTTTGAAGGGTTCAAATAGAATGTTACTTTTGGAACTTTCAATCTAAATGCTTGAATAAAAAAATAAAAAGAAAATGAAAAGCGTAATAAAAAAGTTAAAAATTTTATTGTGAGAGAATTGTACTATGCAATACCCTAGTGTATTGCACAAGATCTCAATTCAAATAAATATAGTCTTATGGGGTTATGTCAAAGAAGTCAATTTCATACCAAAGACCGTTTCGATTTGCTCAAATAAATGAAATATTTCAGTATTGGTATAGGTGTATCGTTTGAAGGTTACCACAATTATATATGTAGACCTCAATAATCCTAAAAAAAAAATTATATATAACCATACATTTAATTTATATTAATCAATATATTTAATTATTTCTTGGTGCAAGCCATGTCCAAATTATTATGTCCTAGTCTCTGTCCAATGAAAAGTTGAAGAAAGCCTACATACGAAGGACATAATAGTCCATAAGAAAAAAGATGGATCGTTCTTAAATGGAACTCACGTTTGGCCGAAGGCATGCGGCAAAAAAGTGTTTCACTCAAAAGTCAAAACAAGCGCTCTAATTCTGTACAATAAGTCTATAATCTCCATTAACTTTTCTGCTCAACTTGGCTTAGTCAACCACCAACATGCAAGCAGATTCAGATTTCAGGTAAATGAATTTCTCTTCTCCACTTCTATACTCAGACTTCATACAAGTAGCTAGTAACTCAGTTTTTCTGTCTTTGGGCTATATTAGAGAGAGAGAGAGAGAGAGATCTCAAACTAATATATATAGATATATGCATAATGCATCAGGAAAATATAATAATGAATGTTTCCACAGAAAAAGAGATTTTAAAAAAATTGTGTTCATGATGAGTTTGTTATGTCTTTTCAAAGTACAAAATCTCACCCATATTTTGCAATTTGTGTCTAACTATTGCACTTGCACTGTTTCTTTAGACAATTTTCTTGGATTAATAATTTGAAAGGGTTCTAAGATTATATTGCCAATGTATAAGGAACCCTTATGGGGCTTCATATAATTCTCTTGATGATTTTTATTTTTCTTTTCTAATTCATTTTCTTCTCAAAGGTTTGGCAAATGTTTTGAATCCATGGTAATCGGTAAATAATTTTGTCTATGGTAGATTTCATTTGTTTCAAATGTTTCTTAGGTACATGCATGTCAGGTGTTTTTTTATATTTATATATATATATATATATTTGTTGTAGATATCTAACGTGCTGTGATAATAATTAAATTGTAAAATTGAATTGATAGACGCAGGACGAGACACTATTGCAATCTTGTCTTTATGCCATTGAGTAAATGCCTCACGGTTAGTCTTCTCTTTGAACTTATTAGAGACTGTACTCAGCTTTCTTGCTTAGCTGTTATCAATTTACATAGTATTCTTGCCCTATGAACGCTTTAACTTTTTTGAGGGGCAAAAAAACCTCCCATCTATATATAATTTCCATGAATTGCTTCACCATTTTGTTGTTTTAATTTTTATTTCCTTGATGTCACTTTCATTCATTGGAACAACTTGTAAATGTAAATCATTTACAATATTTACTTCCTTCTCCAGGAGTGTGGTTGATTTGTTGTACCTATCTAGTCCATTTGTTCTGACTTGCACGGAAATATTTTTACCCAAAAAATAAAAGAATAAAAAACTGCAAGGGAATATTTGAAGTTTAATGGTCTCACCATTTTCACAAAATCTTACAATTACAAGTTACTAGCGCAGAAGACATTTAGATAGCTAACAGCTGCCATTCTCTGTATTTTCCTTGTTATATGAAGAGATTTTTCTTTGTTTCTCTTTATGCATTTTTGTCCTCCTTATAAGATTAGAATCCGAATAAAAATTTGTCAACCGCAACGCAATACATCTCTAAACCACTTCAGCCAATTTTCAAAGATAAAATAAATGAATAAATAAACTGCTAACCAAGTCTAAGAAAATATTCTTAGCTTGCATGCCAAAGATAACCTCACCCAAAGACTAGGCAGTACTGCAGCCACATATTCCCTAAGAACATGCACATATTCCATTGTCTAACAGCATACAACACTCATCTTACATAGAGATGGATCTCACACTTGCTTGTAGGGTCCACATCCATATTACATGGTTGTTGTATATAACCATTACTCAAGATAATAAATCTTGAGCATCCCGTTGGGGGTGTAAAAATGCCATTAATTCAAGAGACTATTAACGATTTACACACATCAATAGGAATGGCAATGGAGTGGGGTAGGAATGGACCATGGGTGCCTTGTCCTTACCCTGTCTCCTCTTTAGGGTGAGGACCCGTTTGGAGCGGTGGCAGAGCAAGTTGAATTCAAAACAAGTTAGAGATATTTTACTAATACTAATGAGATTGCTCTAACATTAATGAGATACAAATAAAATACAAAGGGAAATGAAGATCGTGCATCAAAGTACAAAGAGAGAACTAGACAAAAGTGTTTTGAAGATATTACTAAGATAAGTACAAAAAATTATGTTATAGCTAGAATATGTAAAAAATAACATTACATTATAGGTATAAATAAGTTTTTTTTTTGAAAGCATAGGTATAAATAAGTTAAATATATATTAGTTGATATATGTATATATATACACATTCGGTGGGTAAGACTATTACTCATCTCATCACCTCTCTTTGAGGTGGGGGAATTCCGCGCAGCACGGAACGGGCAAAGGTGGGTCATGGGGGGCGGGTTAGTTTTCTCCATCTATACACCACAAAACGGCATGGTTGAACTAAATACTTAGCTGATAATGATAAATTATGGTCTAAATTGTTACTAATCAATTTGACATGTTTGAGTTTGAGGAATGGGTCTGATGTTCGAGAAAGTGCAAGTAGAATATTAGATTATCGCAACAGTTTAATTAGTACCATTTGGGTTTTTTTGGTGAATGTGAATGGTGATGCAAATCTGGATGTAGGACCTAAGTCAAAGATTCGAAAGATGTACACCACGTCCACACCACACCGCATGTGTAGGATCTGTAGCTTTAAACAAACTTTTTTTTTCCTTCTTTTGTTGGTAAATAGGTTTAAACAAACTTTAAATGCATCTAAGTTGCCATTCTGTATTGAATCAGGTGGCAACATATATATGGATGACTTAAACAAAAGAGCAATACGAACAACACATGCATATTGTATCGAATCAGATCGATTGTAGCACGGCATGAAATTTTTTATGTGTTTTGCCACAATTTTTTCCCATATTTTGCTGAAATTGTCTATTATGATTAGTGAGGGGGAAAATGATAAGTTCATATAATAGTATTTGTGACAAAAGTTGTGTCGTAAAAATTGTGCAAAAGAAAAACAACCATGACAGATTTTTATATTATATTATATTATATTATATTATATTATATTATATATATGTGTGCGTGTGTATGTGTGTAAGGGTATAAACTGACCTACAGCCCAAAAATGACCAGACAATGGCCCAGTGAGCACACTACAATGAATTTGTTAAAGGATGGTAGGGTATTGACTACTTAATGAGCAAAAGTTAATCACAATGAGACGAAACACCAAATAAATGACTAGAATCACATAATTATGAAGAAAAATGGATCATCGGTTCAACCCGAGGAAGATCTTTTATATCTAAGCCTTGTTTTCTCTTTTTCACAAGTATTTTTCTTCTTCCTCTCAAAACTCTAAAGTCCTCCTTTCTCTCTCTCTCTTTCTCCATCTATAAGGATCTTCATTTTTCCTTTTGTTGAGGGTCATTTTTGAAATAGGCAGAAGGCAGCCCAACTCAGAAATATAGGCAGCAGATAAGTGGCAGGCTAAGAAAAACCATTAGGCTCAAGTGGCAGGAATAATGGATCACAGGCCTTTAAATTGGTATGGAAAAGTGAGAATGGGCCGTGGCAGGCCTAAAGTAATGTAAACAAAGAAAGTAAAGGATAATGGCGAACCCATGAACCCCAAGGACGAGAATGAGGAAATTGGGCCAGGGAAGCCCAATTGAGTTAGTAAATGCCCATGGGATGCAAAGTTAGTAAATGGACCGAGGAAGTCCAAAGGAAGTAATTGGGCCGAATAGGCCCAAGTGAAAAGAAAGGGACACTAGAGCCCCCAAGCGAGAACACCAGTGGCCATATTAAGCCACTGGGGGAAAGAAATGAACGGCTGGCTTGAAAAGAGGCCCAGCAGGAACAAATCGTCGCGACAGGAAAAGCGGAGTAACAAAGTGGGAAGCCAAGGCAATTAAAGAATTAGGTTGAAGAGAACACAAAGCTCAGTACTCGATAAAGCCCAGACCCTATGGGAGCGGGAAATCAGAGTAGCAGCTCGTGGGAAGCCAAAAACGGACGGCAGGCAATACAAGCAAAGTCTCCAGTCCACTACAGATGCATGAACAGCAAGCAGATTTCAAACATATGCATGCGCAAGGCCCAGACACCACCAGCCTGTACCCAGCCAATACAGGGCGTGGTGGGGTCATAGGTCAGAGGTAAGAGGGCATGGTTTGGAGGTGGGGAGAAAGGGGAGACCTGTCTTGAGGTTCTTGCTTAAACTCTTTTGAGGGATACATCCTACTGGGATGACATACCACCCAAAAGAGGTAAGGCTGAGTTGGAACCAATAGGTGCATGCCGTGAGGGATAGAGAGAGAAACATCACTGCGGCAGGAAGAGATGCCACGGCAGACTAACAGACAAAATAGTTGTCTTTGTCTATAACAGGGGAACTCGCAGACAGAACAGTGATGGTCGACAAGTACGCCCACACCAGACAAAGGTGGTTAAGGGGTAGAATAGTAAAATCTGGTCACGACAGGCACTATAAGAAGGAAGCCTCTGCCGTGTACTGGAACAACAAAGACAAAAGGGCAATACAACACAACATAAAGGAAAGACTCTATAACATATTTAGAAAAACATAGGAGCATAATACAAAAACTACCGTTGTAAAAATCACGAAGAAAAGACTAGAAATGAGCGAAAAGAGCAAGTATTAGTGGCATGCACCGATAGCTTCTTTGAAACAGCACTGCCTACCGCAAGCGCTCCCCTGACAGACGAGGCCTAGCTTGTGCACAAGCAGGCCAAGTTGAGTTCCAATTGGATCGGTCTCGATTCCTACAACCCAAAACACTTGGGCCTACAACCATAAAGGAGCAACCCAGCCAAACTCGGTAAAAAAAGGCCTCTACATTAAATTGGCGACTTCATTAGGGAGTTGAGAAATAGTTCAGGGACAAGAGCCCTCGTAAGTAAATGCCTCCGAAGTCCAGGGCAACACGGAATATAAGTGTTGTACCCTCACAAGTAGAGTTCAGGCCTACAGCGCCCTACCAACCACAGCCTAATCAGGCAGAAGGTGCCAACGAGATGGGGGCTAGACCCCAACCTCCTCCAAGGATTCTCGCCGACAATGCCAACACCTTTGTGGAAGTGTTGCAGGCTCTACAGCATTCACAACAGCAAATGATGGAAGAAATTCGTCAGTTAAAGACGGATAGAACAAGGGAGAAAGGAAGCCAGCATGATCTAGAGCATGTGACAGAAGAGACACTAATAAGAGGTACCCCGCAGAATACGGATCAACGTTTTATTACTATGGCAGAAGTAGCGACTCTCCTAGAGCAAGAAAGAGCCAAAGGACCAAAGGAGAGATTCTACGCACGTAGACCCCTATACCCACTAAGGGTGCTCAGTAAACCATACCCTAAGAGGTATAAACCGTGAGTCTTCACACAATATGATGGCAAGAAGGGAAGCGTGAGCAAGTTCATCGATACGCTTGGCCCTTACGCTGCAGACAATGACTTGTGTCTTCGAGAATTTTCTAAATCATTGTGTGATCGGGCTTATACCTAGTACATTGGCTTAAAGCCAAGGTCGATCCCAACATGGGATGATATGGTAGATGTATTTTGTACCAAGTACTTCCACAGAGAAGAAATGGTGACACTTGTAACACTACAAGTGACCAAGCAAAGGAATGGTGAAGACTTGATGGAGTATATCAAGAGATTTAGGGACATAGCACTTGACTGCTATGACCATTGCGAAGAAAGGACGCTAGTGGAGATGTGCATGACGAATATGATCAGGGAGTACAGAGCAATTCTGGAAAACCTTGAAATCTCCTAATTAGCACTGTTATTACAAAAGGAGAGAAAAACTGCCTAATCCGTAAAGCCAAGCACGGACAAAAGAAGTGCCCCGCAAGCCATGGCGGTGTCCACCGGTGAGCAGAGGAGAAAGACCGACAAAAGAGAATACGATACTCCCCTACCAATACCATGCACCATGAAAGAATTAGACGTACTGCTAGACAAATGGATAGCAGATGGCGTTTTCAAACCTAACCAAGTTACTAGGGAGCCCACAGAAGAGGAAATGAGGGACCCGCGTTTTTGTCGTTTACACAACTATGTCCAACATTCTACCGCAAAGTGTTGGGCACTTCGCAGACTAGTGCACCGCAGGATAAAGGAAGGGACTTTAGAATTGTCCCAGCAGGAGGTCCAAAGAAACCCACTCCCAAATCACAAAAGGAAGGGTGTAGTAGCAGTGGTGATTTGTGTGGATCCAGGGGATGATAAAGGAGAGAATCTGGCCCTCCCTGCCGTAGTGATTACTACTTTACAGCAGAGCTCCAAATTCAAAAACTTATTTGATCAGCTAGGCCTCACAACAAAAGAAAGAAAAGTAGCCATTAAGGCTCTAGTAAGCATTGCCTCTGGGGTAGGGGTAGAATGTTTATCAACGGAAGTCTAAGATAACAGGGCTCTCTTACAGGAGTCAACTGAAATCACCTTCAATGATGAAGATATGGAAGTAGGGTACCCAGACCAGAAAAGACCTCTCTATCTGGCAGCATCCATAGATCAAATCCCCATAAAAAGAGCCTTAGTAGATACAGGTGCTTCCGTAAATCTCATCCCGCTGAGCACTCTGCAAGCTACGGGGATTTCAGAAAGAAAGATCCAAGGGTATTCGATAGAAGTAACGAGATTCGGTGGAAGGGGAGAGTACACCGTAGGCCATATCCAGTTGTGGTTAAAAGTGGGACCCATAGCTTCTCTAGCTCAGTTCCACGTGGTAAAAATGGAAGTCTCGTGCCACATGCTCTTGGGACGACCATGGTTGCATAAACACAGGCTAGCTCCATCCACATACCACCAATGTGTGAAGGGACAAACGAATGGTAGGACGATACGCATAGCAGCGAATCACTCACCATTTGAGCAGGCGGAAGCTCATTTAGTAGAAACCATGGTCTACGATCAATGGGCTCCACCAGAGAAAATTCAGTATCAAGACCACAAGGGACCTTCGTGCCTAAATGGAGAGATATCCAGGATGATCCCGAGCCTGACCTAAGGGAGTTGCTGGCTCGAAAAAGGAAAAGGAAGGAAGCGCCAACCGCAGGCTTAAAGGATACACCCCATTGCATCAGGATTCGAGGTCCTGACGGCAGGATAGTGTATAAATTATGAAGGCACAAGGGGCCCACGAGTAAAACGCAGGAGGGCCCCACCCATGAACGACAACACGAGAACTTGGGGTGTTGCATGGTTCAAGAAAAGTCAGAAGAGGAAAGTAAGGAAAATGAGGAAGTTGCGACAGAAAAGGAAGTACAGGTTACAGTAGAGGAAGAAATGGAAGAAATTGACTTGGGATCTGTTTCATAGGGACCAAGGCCTATCCTAATTAGTGCAAGTTTGACAGAAATGGAAAAAGCAAAATTGATGTTGCTCTTGAAAGAATTTAAAGACGTCTTCGCATGGGAATACAATGAAATGCCGGGGTTAGACCCTGGACTAGTTGTACACACGTTGAATGTGGACCCAGAGGCCAGGCCAATAGCCCAACCTACCAGGACATTTCACACAGAGATAGAAGGGCAAATAATCAAAGAAGTGCAGTAATTGCTTGCCGCAGGATTCATTAAACCTATCCAACACTCATGATGGCTATCCAACATCGTTCCCGTGAAGAAGAAGAGCGGCCAGATAAGATGTTGCGTAGATTTTAGGAATCTCAACAAAGCCTATCCAAAGGATGAGTTTCCCTTGCCAAACATGGATTTACTGATAGATTCTATGGCAGGAAGTGCCATGTTTTCATTTATGGATGGGTTCAACGGGTACAACCAAATTAGGATGGCCCCGAGATATGCAGAGAAAACCACTTTCAGAACACCCATGGGCAACTTCTACTACATTGTAATGCCCTTTGAATTGAAAAATGCAGGTGCCACTTATCAGCGGGCGATGACGGCCATATTTCACAATATGATGCATCGTGAGCTAGAGGACTACATAGATGACATAGTAGTAAAATCAAGAAGGAGAGAGGAACACTTCCAAGTGTTGAGGAGAGTATTCGAGAGGTGCAAAGCCTTCAAACTGAGAATGAACCCTCTCAAATGCTCAATCGGAGTGTCCTCTGGGAAGTTCATAGGCTTCTTAGTTCATAGCAGGGGAATAGATGTGGACCCTGCCAAAGCTACGACCATTGCGACTATGAGACCTCAAAGTACGGTAAAGGAGTTAAAGAGCTTCTTGGGGAAAGTTTCATACATCCGAAGATTTATCCCCGGATTGGCATCAATCACCTCTGCTTTCACCAAGTTACTCAGGAAAGGGCAGGATTTTAAGTGGGGGGAATTGCAACAGGTAGCCTTTAAAAGGCTACAGCAGATCATGATGAACCTCCCCACAATACAGGCCCTGATTCACAAGAAGAAACTGTTGCTCTACCTGGCCACCAATTCGTATGCCATTGGTGCGTTAATCGCCCAAGAGAATGGGGGTGGTATTGAGCAACCAATATATTATATCAGTCGTGTCTTGAAAGACGCAGAAACCCGTTACCCAAGGGCAGAGAAGGCGTGTTTAGCCATTGTATATGCTTCACAGAGGTTGCGCCATTATTTCTTGACCTATGAAGTATGGCTGATGACCAAATCCCATGCAATCAAAGTGTTGCTACAGCAACCGATCCTCTCTGGCAGGATATCCCAATGGTTGCTACAATTGTCGCAGTATGATTTAAGAATGAGGATACCCAGGGCGGTAAAAGGCCAGGCTATAGCGGACTTGCTGGCACAATTTCCAGGCGAGGAAGAGTTCTCGCTGGATGACGAAGTTCCAGGGGAAGTAGCCATGGCAAAAGGAACCGGAGAGCATTGGGTAATGAAATTTGATGGGTCCTTCACCGCCCAATCTGAAGGGGTGGGAGTAGTTTTGTACCATGGAGAAGACGAAATGGTAGCATTGTCATTCAAATTGGAATTCTCCTGTTCAAACAATACTGCAGAATATGAAGCCTATCTAACTGGGCTGGCCATGACTCTCGAAATGGGAGTCAAACACGTAAAGGTATTAGGCGATTCGAATTTGATAGTCTGCCAGGCCAACGGGAGCTTCTCCTTGAAAGAACCTAACCTAGCCCCATACAGAGTAATGGCCCAGAAAATGGAGGAAAGGTTTTCAACTTTTGAAATAGAGCATGCTTCCAGGAATGAAAATCGGTTTGCGGACGCGTTAGCCGCGCTAGGCTCACAAATAATATTCGAAGGAGATAGCACTAGAGTAAAGGTCAACAAAAGGAGAGAATCGATAATTGATATGTTGACGGAAAAATTTCGAGAGGAACGGTGCGACAGGGACTGCGGATTCCCATAACAAAGGCCTTGGTGAATGAAGATGGTGCCGCAGGATTAAAGGCGCTAAAAGACTACACACTAGTGAAAAGGGAATTGCACTGCAGGATGCTAGGAGGGGTCTTGACCAAATGTATAAGAGTAAAGGAGGCCCAGAAAAGGCTGAAAGAAATGCACAACAAAACTTGCGGATCCTGCGAAAAGATCAGCCTTTACTGAAGGCTTTAAAGGGCCAGCTTTTATTGGCCAAACATGGGCAAAGACGCGGACCAAGTCCAAACTCAGTGTGAGGTTTGCCAACTTGCGGCAGACAGGGAAGAAAGTTATGTTGTGTTCGCCTGCGAAGACTGGAGAGGCCCATTTATACAGTACCTGACAGAAGGCATCCTGCCGCAGAAACACAGCGAAAAATATAAACTCAAGAGGTTGGCAACACGCTACTTCATGGACAATATGGTCCTTTTCAAAAAGGGGTATGATGGGGACCCTTTGAGGTGTCTGGGCCTTGAAGAAGCAGGAGAAATGGTGAAAGAAGTACACTCAGGAGAGTGCGGGGAACACCAGGGAAAGAAAGAACTTTACAGGTGCTTGCTGCAAATGGGCTATTACTGGCCTACCATGAAGAAAGATGCGGCAAAATTTGTAAAAAGGTGCCATAGTTGCCAAGTACAGGCCAATTTAATTCACACCCATCCGCAGAATTTGTACAGCATAGTGACCCCATGGCCTTTCCACACTTGGGGGCTTGATTTGGTAGGACCGGTTAACCCATTGTCATGAGGATATATATGGATATTGATGGCTATGGAATATTTTACTAAATGGGCAGAGGCAGTACCACTATGCAAAGCCACCAGAGGAACGGTGGCAAACTTTATCAAGGAAAACATAATCGTGAGGTTCAGGGTACCCCACAGAATCATCAGTGACAATGGCACACCTTTTGTCAACAGTGAAGTAAGGAAGATGCTAGAATTCTACCAAGTTAAACACCACCGGTCATCACCTTATTATCCCCAAGAGAATGGGCAAGCGGAGGCAACGAACAAAACCTTTATAAAAATTATCAGTAAAATGAGCCAAGAGTACACGGGAGGATAGGCAATGCACTTGCCAGACGCTCTTTGGGCTTACAGGAGTTTGCCTAAGTCAGCCACAAGTTTTTCACTTTTTTCCTTGGTCTATGGCACTGAAGTGGTGAGCCCAGCAGAGATAATGACCCCGTCCCTAAGGGTCATGCAAATGCAAGAAAAAGGAAGGGAAGAAGAAGAGGTCTTTACGGCAGAAAGGTGTGAAGACTTAGAGGGACTTGATGAAAAAAGAGAAAAGGCCTAGGAAGGCAGCCGCAAATATAGGCAAAAAATGACTGGAGAAAGAGTATTCATGGAAGGACAGCTTGCTCTGAAAGTGGCAGACTATGTTAAGAGAGGCCTAGTAGGATCGTCCAAGTTTGCACCAAAGTGGGAAGGACCCCTTGTAATAAGGGAGGCACACCCAAGCGGTTACTACCGTCTAACTTAGATGGATGGCAAAGATTTAATAGATCCCATCAATAGGAAATGGTTGAAACGATATTATGCCTAAGGAGAAAACTCATATGATTGTCTTCTTTTTTCTTCCTTTGTTATGTTAGAAAAAAAAAAAAAAAAAAAAAAAAAACCCTTTTATGTTTCCTTTTACCTTTCCATCTTTCAAGTGATTATGTCACAACACGAAATTGTAACTTGCTTTTAGGAGGATGTAATGAAAAGCACTAAGTATTATCATCATATGTCATAGCAAAAGTAAAGTGTAGCAAGTGTAGCATCACAAAGTTAAGTTACCAACCCAAACCATGGAAAACTAGCCAAATAGGTACTACAAGAAAGCATAATGTGCTAGAGTCATAAGGAAAAGGAAACGACAAAACAAGGAAGAAGCTGCATCATCATCAACGGAGTCTGGAAATGAGAGGCTAGTCTCCAAAACGATCGGACCCACCAATACTGGAAAGAAGACGCTCGCGACGGCCCTCCAAGTCTGCCACCTTCTTTCTCAGGATCTCAAGGCGTGAATCAATGGCATCAACAGTGGGCCGGACCCTCCTCATGAAAAAGGCCCGGGCAATCTCTTGAAGGTAATCCAAAATAAACTCCACAGCAAAACCAACGCTGACAAGCTCCTGCACCGCAACCCTCCACTGCAGGATCCTCTCGGTAGAAATGGTATCAACAAAGTTATGCTCGATGTCATTCAACACACTCCCCAACATCTTCAAAAAATGCTCCCTAACGGATCAGCCAAGTCGGAAGCCTTGCATGAAGTCCCCACGGTTGTTATAGATCATCGCCAAATGAGAAGCACAGTCCTCAGGAACTTTAAAGCCATGAAAGTCCACGTAAGAAGGCCTGGAGCCCCAAAAAGCTGCAGGATCAAGGTCATTGATTTCAGGCTGGTCAAAACGTGCGAAAAAGGCAACAACCTCGCCCGTAGGGTCTGGAAGGGTGGTGGAACTGCTGCCCGCTTCTAACTGAGGTGGGATTATAGGGAGTGGTCCTACCAAGAAAAAAAAAAACACAAGGCATGAGACGAGGAACTAAAAGAGAAAAGAGGAAAGAGATAAAGCAACAGGGAGCAAAGGAAAAATGAACAAAGGAAAGGAAGCTTACCAGGACCGATAACAATGAGGGCTGTGGGAAGAACCGAAGCAAACACAAAAGGAATGGTAGAAACTAATGCTGTAAATATGGCAGGAGCTAGTACAGAAAATACAACAGAAATGGGTGTTGTGGGTGCGGCAGGAGTGGTGCAGGCACCCCTACGTTTGTTGCAATGCCCAGCCCTTCAAAGGTCTCTGCAAACAGAGAAAATAGACATGCAAATAAAAAAAATAAAAAAATAAAAAAAAAATAAAAAAAAAAAAAGAGAAGAGTGGGCTCGGCAAGAATAAAGAAGGAAAAGTGGACTTAGAGGGGGAAAGGAAATACTCGTGAACCTAGCCTCGGGTGGAGCACCCTCTTCTTCCTCGAACTCAGAAATCCTCCTTGGCAGGATGGGCTCATTGCCAAGATCCTCAAGAATATCCTCGAACTCCTCGGAAGACAAATCAACATTGAGCCCACGAGTGGCCGAATTGGGAATAGAAGAAGGAGTAACCACCAGGGAAGAACCGTCCTTCGCAACCTAAAACAGAGTCGCAAAAGGGTCACTGGTAGAAATTACAAGAGAAGAGATGGGTGGAACAGCCTCAGTCTGAGTTATGGCACGAGGAACAGCTTCCTTTGGAGTAGGCATCTCGACCGGAAATGGAGCGGCTTCTCTAACCCCCTCAGTGTGAGTACCCTCTTCTCTGGGTACCGATCTGGTGGAAGGGCTTGGAACCTCCGTAGGAATCCTATGTGTGGCAGCATAAGTAATGGACTTCTGGAAAGCTTCACCAGCCCCATCAAAAGAACCCACCACGGGTGTGCCCATGGAGGCAGGCATCTCCTCGGTTGGGGGATGATAGATGGAAAGGGGCTTGGGATGATCCTGGAAGACAAAAGGAAAAGGAAATGCATATATATACACGCATGGTAAAAAATAAAAGAACTTAAGGCTGATCAAGACAAGTGAAGAACACGTGGCAGGTGAAATGTGTGTATAAGAAAAAAAAAAAAAAGAGAAAGGAAGATAGTGGAAATTACCTTAAATACTGGCTCGTCAAGCTCAATGGGATGAGCGGCCGACACATCCTTCTTATGCTTAGACTGCAAAGAAAAGGGGGGACAAGAGGCAGTGTTAAAGAAAGAAAGCAGTAGGCACGACATGGGTTAGCAGTTAAAGTCAAAACACAGAAGACAATGAAAAATTTTCCTAACATAACGTACCCTTCGCTTAGTGGCAGACATAGGATGGGGAGTTGTTTTCCTCTTGCTGCCCCGTGTCCTGTTAGAAGGGGGAGCACTTGTGGCTAGCTGCACAGCAATAGACTTGGGCTTGCTTGCGGACTTGTGCTTGGCAAGAGTCTTCTTGGTTGCCACTGGAATATTGGTTACTTTAACTTTCTTCTCCCAACCAGGGGGAAAATCACCCGTGAGCCAACACCATCCTTTCTTCTCATCATCCCACTCGAAGATGGCATAACGGCTTTATTTCCTGGCATAAGCTAAAACTGATCTGGAAGGTAGAAGCAACTGAGGGTTGGGAAAGACAAGCATGCTTAGTCAATCAGGAGGGATGAGGGAAAAACTAGGACTACCTACCAACTCTTGCCCAAACGAGGTCATCACTGCCTGCCAATAATGCAAAGGCCCTCTCTCAACGAGCCAGGAACGGTAATCACACTAAAGTGCTTTTTCCAAAAGTCAAAAAGAGTCTACCGCAGGAAAGGCCGAACTGAAGTAAGGGATTCCATGAGATAAGAAAGGTCATCAGGGATATCCTGGTCCAGCCCAAACTGCCTCCTCACTCGGTTGGCAGGGTAGTGAACAAATCTAATACCCTCATCGGCCAAGTATGGCAGCCACCCAGCATTGGTAGCCGCCAAATAAATGATCCCCAACTCATTAAAACCAGCCAAAGGGGTGGTGGTCCCAACAGTATCAGTGAATGGACCCATGGCAGAATCAACACATGTATAACCCTTACCTAAGTTTCTATAAGCTCTCCAAGAAAAATCAATGCCACTATCAAAAGACTCAATGACTAAGTGACCGAGGGGCTTCAGACCAAACTAATGAAAAGCCAAAGAGAAATCGGATTCAAACCTGCCGCAAAAGTCAGTGATCACTTGCAGACATAATTGATACTTCTCCTTCACGAAACGAACAGGCCTACATTTCGCTAAGTATTGGGCACTGTGCTCGAACAACAATCACTGCAAGATGGTACTGTGAACAGAGGAAGTGACAATGTGGCAGGAGCTCGCCTGGCTCTCGTCACTCTGCAGGATGTCTAGTTGAACATACAAATGCCCCAAGAACATGAGGGCTAGTGGCAGACTCACTCTAGTGGCTATTTTAATAGCCAAGTGGAAATACAAAGGCTTGACGGCGTAATGGGGTTGCAAACCAAAAACGAACTTGCAAAGCCAAAAGGCAACAAAGGCCGCACGATGGGTGGTGGCAGAAAACTTAGAGGAAAAACTGACCCAGTATGATAATTTGGCATTCCTGGCCATCCTCATTCTCAACTTGGCCTTAATGGCTTTTTCCTTCGAAGAAAGCTCTATAGTGGCAGGATCCATATCACCAAGGATCGGCAGGAGTAGTTGGTTGGCCACATCTTTAAGAGTTATAGTCAGTTCGTCACAGGAAAAGAAGAATGTATGGGTGGTGGCACACCACCGGCGGACCAAGTGACGAAGGTTATAAAGGTCTCGAAAATTAGAAAGACTCCGGGATAAAACGATGGCCTTCAGAATGCCGGCCCGCTGTAGCAAACCCATAAAGGCCGTATCAGATAGTTCTTGGTCAACCCACTTCTTCCAACCCAAGGCCGTGCCTGACCCAAACTCGAAATGAATCGGCACAAGAAGAAAGCCCCCCTAACGGATGACTAAATGGAAATGGAAGAAGACATCGGAGCCCAAGAAATATTGGGGTTCTGTCTACACATGGTGAGCCACATGTGGCCTGGTGGCGGCGGCACATAATCGCTGGAAACCTCGGGGAAGTGTGGATAGGCGTTATACAAGGGATCGATCAAAGGGGCGCAATTACTGCCTGGGTCGCACAGCGTGTCTTCTTCATCGGAATGATCGAATTCAGAGTACATGGCATCCTCAACCATTTCTTGTCCAGCGGGAGGATCGGGAACTTTCTCTTTCCCTTTGTGGTGGGAAGAACTCTGACTTTTCACCGGCGCCATTATACGATGGTTCGAGCGAAGTAAAAGGGGTATGGGTGCGCGAAGAAGAGAAGACGGTAAAGGAAGAGGGACAGACACAATATTTTGGAAAAGAAGGTATTTGTGTTTGATTTTCGAAGAGACTCTCTTCTTAAATACCTGAGTCATTAATACCGGTCTGAAGGAAGGCGACTGGTCAGCCATCGGAAGAAGAATGAAATTAATGAAGCGGCAGTTATGTCTTAGGATAACTGTCATTCTGGGAAAATCGAAGAGTCACCACTGTTCACGGTAGGAAAAGAAATATATGTATATATGAAGGGGCCCACAGTTAAAAAAATAAAAAATAAATAAAAAAAAAAAAAAGCCCGCGAAGGAAAAGAAAGAAGAGAAATAAAAAAGGGGGGGACAGAAAGGTCTTTTATTCACATACGGACGGTAGAAACGCTCCATATGTTCAAGGGGCTAAATGTTGAGGGTCATTTTTGAAATAGGCAGAAGGCAGCCCAACTCAGAAATATAGGCAACAGATAAGCGGTAGGCTAAGAAAAACCATTAAGGTCAAGTGGCAGGAATAATGAATCATAGGCCTTTAATATAAATAAATGGGTCTTAAAGAAGTAAGTGAGCTTAAAAGGCCCGGAAAGAGAGAAAAAAGCACTCATGGGCACTATGTGGTATAAAAAAGTGAGAATGGGCCACAGTAGACCCAAAGTAATGTAAACAAAGAAAGTAGGGGATAAGGGCGAATCCATGAACCCCAAGGACAAGAATAAGGAAATTGGGCCAGGGAAGCCTAATTGAGTTAGTAAATGCCCATGGGATGCGAAGTTAGTAAATGGATCGAGGAAGTCCAAAGGAAGTAATTGGGCCAGATAGGCCCAAGTGAAAAGAAAGGGACACTGGAGCCCCCAAGCAAGAACACCAGTGGCCATATTAAGCCACTGGGGGAAAGAAAGGAACGACTGGCTTGAAAAGAGGCCCAGTAGGAACAAATCGCCACGGCAGGAAAAGCCAAGTAACAATGTGGGAAGTCAAGGCAGTTAAAGAATTGGGTTGAAGAGAACACAAAGCCTAATACTCGGTAAAGTCTAGACCCTATGGGAGGAGGAAATCAGAGTAGCAGCTTGTGGGAAGCCAGAAACGGACGGCAGGCAATACAAGCAAAGTCTCCAATCCACGGCAGATGCATGAATAGCTGGTAGATTTCAGACATATGCATGCGTAAGGCCCAGGCACCACCAGCCTGGACCCAACCAATACAGAACGTGGTGGGGTCATGGGTTAGAGGTAAAAGGGCATGGTTTGAAGGTGGGGAGAAGGGGGAGACTTGTCTTGAGGTTCCTGCTCAAGCTCTTTTGGGGGATACGTCCTGTTGGGATGACATACCACCCAAAAGAGGTAAGGCTAAGTTGGAACCAATGGGTGCATGCCGTGAGGGATAGAGAGAGAAACATCACCGCGGCAGGAAGAGGTACCACGGCAGACTAACAGACAAAATAGTTGTCTTTGTCTGTAACAGGGGAACTCGTAGATAGAACAGTGATGGTTGGCAAGTACGCCCACACCAGACAAAGGTGGTTAAGGGGTAGAATAGTAAAATCCAGTCACGGTAGGCATTATAAGAAAGAAGCCTCTGTCGTGTACTGGAACAACAATGACCAAAGGGTAGTACAACACAACATAAAGGAAAGACTCAGTAACATATTTAGAAAAATAGAGAAGCATAATACAAAGAACTACCGTTGTAAAAATCACGAAGAAAAGACTAGAAAGGAGCGAAAAGAGCAAGTGTTATTGGCATGCACCGATAGCTTCTCTGAAATAGCACTGCCTGCCGTAAGCGCTCCCTTAGCAGACGAGGCCTAGCTTGTGCACAAGCCGACCAAGTTGAGTTCCAATTGGACCGGTCTCGACTCCTGCAACCTAGAACACTTGGGCCTACAACCATAAAGGAGCAGTCCAGACCAACTCGATAAAAAAAGGCCCCTACACCTTTTATATTTACACATAGATTATCTTAATCCTACACTTGGAGGGCTGAGATTCCATTCCTAACACTTCTGTCTCATCCAGAACATATTAGTAAGCTTCTGCCTTGCAATTTGAGTTGTGCCATCATTGTTTATGGTCATTTTCTCATTAATGCGGCTAGATGAGTAGTTGTCTTGCATTTAATGTGGAGGGGATACCTTCCACACCCTTCTCCTTTCACCATCCTTGTAACTCGTGCCAAATCTACTTTCTTCCCTCTATGATATTTTAGCTTTATGAGCCTCCTATGGTTACTGCTTGTCCCCAAGGTCAACGAGTGTTCATCTTGTGGTTGTCCAGTGCTCATCCCAAGGTCTGAGGTGCATCCTTAGAAATCATCTTAGCAACCTACTTAAATGAGATTAGGGATCCTCGTCCACACAATATATGTATTTTTGCTAAGCTATTATTGTTTAGTTGTTGCTATTTTAGTATCGGCCTGGTAGATTTTGACTTATTTAAGTTTTTTTTATTAATTATTATTTTGAAAAAGTGGAACATTTATAAAACCTATTATAAAAAAATAAAATAAAAAATGTATAGAACCTCTTTTAATAAGTTAAGAATGATAGTGAGTGGTTTAAGAAAGAATTAACTATATGTTAGCAAACTCAAAGGCTCTCATTTTACGTACCAAACCCATTACAATTTAGAAATTTCATCCCAAATTCATCCTAATATTCCCTAAAAACAAAAGTCGTCATCATCATCATCATATATATATATATATATATATATACATGTGTGTGTTCCAATCCGATTTGTCTTAATTTTTTAATAAAACTTCCCTTACCTTGTTCTCAAAAAAAAAAAAAAAAAAATTATATATATATATATATATATAAAACCAAATGTATCCTAAATTTATTCATTTGTCTTACCATAGGTAGTGTCCAATGGGTGGTATAGGAAACAAAGATATAAAAAGGCTTAGGGTAAGTTTTATTAGTAACTTCAATTTTAAGAACAGTTTTCTACTTTTTAGACCAAAAAACTTCTTTGGCAACTTAAACGTTTCAAGTTTCCTATTAAAAAAAAAAAAAAAATGGTGTGCCAAGCCTCGAATTCTAACTGAAACAAAAAAAAGAAAAAAAACTATTATACACAATTTGGCAAAGCACAACTTATCCAATTATCCCTCATGAAAATGAAAAATCATATTATAAGGTGATTTTATAAGACATCTTTTTCATAGTACGTGGGACTCATAGTATGTGTGGGTTCTACACATATGTGAGTATTACATTTACTAATTTACATATTTTGAGAGAGTCATAAGAGACATTCTTTAGTAAAAAAAACACAAGAGTGAAGGAATATAAAGCATTTATATATTTTGTCCTTTGCCAATCCATTGTTTTTTTACAAAATTTTTAAGAGAAAAAGAGTAGCACATGTATTTTTGTGGTAGAAACCCTACTTTTTTTTTTTTGGGTGAAAATTAAATAATCAAAAGGGAGTATTTTATTAATTTTAATTGCATAATCAGATTGGATATGAATATATGAGGTATAAAATACAAACTCTTTTCAAACAATAATAAACATGTCAACTAATAATTGGATTAATTTTCTCAAATACCAATAGTGGTTTATATTGTGAGTGATATAATCTAATCACACATTAACTAATATGCAAGTTAGGTTAAAGTGCATACGCTCTTGTACACACTTTGTCACAACTAATACACATGTCAAATGATAATTGGATTATTTTTTCACAAATAACAGTGGTGGTTTCCATATGTGAGTGATATAATTTAATCATACATTGACAAATTTGCATGTTGTGCCAAAATGTGTGAAAAAGTGTGCGACCTTGAAAAAACTCCTATCCAACTCAAACCCATTTAAAAATGCTTAAACCCCTCTCTCTCTCTCTCTCTCTCTCTCTATATATATATATATATATCAAAAGGTCCGGATGAATGAGAAAAAGAAAAGAAAAGAGTAATGCTTTAATAAGCCAACCTTAAACTTAAATGAAATGTGAGTTTTAATTAGTTCAATTGGTAAAAAATAATTTGTCAATATATGGTTCAAACTCCACCTTAACATTTTTTTCTTGTCATAAGAAAATACTTTTATTTTCCAAGTAATGCTAATGGCAACATTTTATATAATTTATTTTTTACAATTGTTAATATGATTTATTGTAATTGGAATAACGTTTTTACTTGGGTTTATAATTGACATTATTTTTGTTATATGCTAAAACAAATTATGTCAACAACTGGGGGGAGAGCAGTGAAAGATATTGTCTTCCTGTACTTTTTTTTTTCCTGGAGTAAACCTAATACTTTGTTTATTTTCATGTTTGTCCTGTCTTTGATAAAACTAATTAAAAATCCACCCATAGCTTCTATCGCACACGAGTCCAAATCTTCTGTCCCACTATTCCTGCTCCACTCTATACTCCACCAATAAATACTTACCACGTGATACTATTAATTAATAACTATAGGATTAATAAGTCAATAATGATAATATTTAATTAATTAGGTGAACACGTGGTAAGTATTTATTGGTGGAATATAGAGTGGAGCAGAAAAAGTGGGACAGAAGATTTGGACTCGTCGCACACAACTACAAATTTCTGTACCACTTCAACAAATTTCTGAACACGTGGTAAGTATTTATTGGTGGAATATAGAGTGGAGCAGAAAAAGTGGGACAGAAGATTTGGACTCTCTTTGGTATTGGTTGAAGTGGTACAGAAATTTGTAGTTGTGTGCGACGAGTCCAAATCTTCTGTCCCACTTTTTCTGCTCCGCTCTATACTCCACCAATACTTCGCCAAACTCCTAACCCTCAAATATTTCTTCTCTCTGCTGATTAATTAAATAGTGTTTGATTGATAGCCTAAATTATACACTTACTACTCAAATTGGTTGGGCATAAATAATGGTCAGCTCGTATCAACTTTACATGGTTTCGTACCAATGATAATGAACTGAAGCACTCTTTCAACTTTCAACTCTCAACCACTTTCTCACGAATCTAAGAAATCGCATTAAAAAAATAACCCAACCCTTGGGCCTGGAAATAAAGCCCGATGGGGCCTAGTTAATTGTTTGACCCTTCCCGATCCAAGACATCATTATACCTTCTGATAAATGATAAATCTTTTTTTTTTAGTGGATTATTTAGGAGATATGAACATTTCACTTTAGAGGTGGTCCAAGATCAATGAAAGTAGTGAATTACTCAAATTTATGAGAGAGTTTTCAACATCTGGCGTCTGCTTCTGATGATAGTTCTTTTATCATCAGACCAAGATACCAATTAGTTTTTGGTGTAAGCGGGGATTGAACCCTAGATCTTTTACACAACCATTAGAGACTTTACCAGTTGAGTTAACTGAAACTTATATGAATTACTCAAATTTAAGTTGTGCTAGATACTAGACATACACAGTGAAATAGCTAAATAATACCTTTTTATAAACTATATTGTAATCTATTACTGTTTCGAAAATATGTAAGGATCTACCACTTTTTGGATATTTGAGTTTGGCAAAATCAAGTTTTCTATGTTACTCGAGTTCTATAACTCGAGTACTATGGAAAAAATCTTGAAAATTTTTTATGGTAGAACTCGAGTACTATAAAAATTTTCAAAATTTTTCAGGGTATATTTTTTCAAAAAACTCAAGGTTTTGGAACTCAAGTTTCACGGCAAACTCAGGTTTCACAAATTCGAGTTTTAAAAATGTGGTAGATCCTTATATATTTTCAAAATAGTGGTTTGCTAATTTTTTTGCTAATAGTGGGCCATTTTTACCGTTAATGTTATCTATACTATTATTTAAAAGGTTTTTCCTATTTAGATTCCTCATTTTTTTAGTTAAAAAATGCCCCTATACTCCTGAGTCCAAATCTTCTGTCCCAACTTTCTTGTTCCACTCCATACTCCATAAATTAAAACTTGCCACATGTCTACTTATTTCATTAATGCTAATTTCTTGCCTTTTTCCTATTTTATTTTGCAAAAATAAAATATAAAAACAAAAAACGCTACAAATCAGATCTCTACCGGCCACCACCACTAGCCCACTGTGACCACCACCTTTGTTGGTGCCGCTACAAAGTGTCAACAGTCATCCTCCATCCTGCCGACACTATGCTAGTGAGTAACTACCGCTTGTCCACACTATGCCAACCAGTAAAACCCCAATAATTCAGATCTCCACTGGCCATCACCACTAGCCCACCACCACCACCTTTGCTAGCGCCACTACAGAGGCCATCCACCACCGCCTGTCACACTACGCTGGCCAGTAACCAAAAATAAATATTTTATTATAAAAAAAAACATCAATGCTACATTATGATTTCGATTCTTTATTGGGTTGCAAGCGATGCACTTATACGAAATGATAAGGAAAAAAAATATCACTTGGTGCCCATTATCTACATGGCAGATTTATGAAAAACAAAAAATAATGGGCACTCTGTTTATTGGCTCATTGTTTAGTCTTTGATGTCTTTAAAATCAAGCTTGGAACAATCACAATGAAATGGCAATGTGGCATTCATGGTGTGCTAGTGGTGATGGCTAGGCGAGATCTCACTGGCAGTGGAAAATGTTCATTGACACTTTGTAGCGGCACCGACATAGATGGTGGTCGCAGTGGGTTAGTGGTGGTGGCCGGTGGAGATTTGATTTGTAGCGTTTTTTGTTTTTATAATTTATTTTTGCAAAATAAAATAGGAAAAAGGAAAGAAATTAGCATTAATGAAATAAGTAGACATGTGGCAAGTTTTAATTTGTGGAGTATAGAGTGGAATAGGAAATTTGGGATAGAAGATTTGGACTTCTATTCCCCTATGTTTAAATAGAGACAAAATTAAAAGACAATCCAGTAAAAATGCAACTCTAACTACCACTAAAATATTATCTAAAAAATAGGACCACTCTTCTATTAATTTTCAAATTGATTTATTCACTTATAAATTAGATTTTCAAAATAAAACTTAAATATATATATATATATATAAACATAATTTTTTTCTACAAAATAGGACCACTAAAAAAAAAAAAAAAAAAAAAAACCCTCATCACACGTGCAAAGCACTAGTGATGAGGCTAGTAAATGTTACCCTGTTCATTAGTTGGACCCAAATCTGACCAAACCTATCCAAGGTTATAATATTAATTTCTAATTTGTTCTTATAATTAAATATGTGATTAAGAATTCAAATTTTACCTTCATAATAATAAAAAAAAAAAAAAGCTATTATTTTAATTTGCTTTGTAATAAAACTAGCAATCATCATCAAATAAACACATAAGATTCTTGACCATGCTCAGCCAAAAAAAAAAATTGAAAAGGACTTTGACTATGAAGCACGACCCGTGAGTGACCGCACGACTAAAACACACGTTTGGCCCACTCCCACGTCACAGATATGGGGAGACCGACGTGGAGAACTATGGAGGTTGTGACAGTGAAACCCACTTCTACTCTTTTTAACTCTTATCACTTTTCATCTTTAATGCCGCCTTCACCTCTCAGCAGCAGAGATTGAAAATTGGTAGGTCTGTTGTTGCATAAAACTTGTGCATCATTTTCTTTCTGCTCAACTACCCTCGACACTTATCACCACTCCCATAGGCCTAAAGACTAAAGTTTCTTTTGTTTCTTTTTTTTGCCTTTTACTGTAATCTCTTTCTCTCTTTTCTGAGACTGTTTTCTACGGTGTACGTTTGGCTCTGAGAAAGCTTTTAGAAAAAGGTTAGCAAAAGAAAATTAAGGGAAATGGTGAATCTGAATCTTGCGCTTTTGAGCTGTGTGATGCTTTTCTTATTTTATGAGACTTTGGATAGCACCCAGGAAAAGAAATAAAAAAGAATCCTTTATAGACAAGTATTTAAGTTTTAAAATTCCTTTCTTTTTCCCAACATTTTCTTAGCAACCAAACAGAAACAAAAAGGTTGAATTTATTTTTATTTTTATTTATTTGGGGTTCATTTTTTTTAACAGTTTAAGTAACTGGGTCTTCTTTGTTTTAGTGTGGGGTAGCAAGTGAAAGAAGAAAGAAGATGGTTAGGATATTGGTCCAAGTAGTGGGGGTTGTGTGCATGTGGTGGTGGTGGAGTGCTGCAATGGCAGAGACCGAGTCCATCAAGTACAAAGACCCGAACCAACCCGTGGCGGTTCGGGTACAGGACCTGTTGGGTCGAATGAGTCTGGAGGAGAAGATTGGTCAGATGGTTCAGATTGATAGGAGTGTGGCCAATGCTGAGGTTATGAAGACTTACTTCATTGGTAAAATTTACTTATATCAAAATTTCTATTTTATAAGCATTTGGTATCAATCCATGTATAGTTTTCGATGAACCCACTTTGTGATTTGTGGAATTTGTATCTTTAACTCATTGTTCAAGTTTGTTTGCGAGTTACTTGATTTTATTCTTTCCCCATATATATTAAACACCATGACTTACTTCATTGCTAAAAATCAATCATATCAAAGCTTCTACTCTATGCGCATTTGGCATCATTCCATGTTTGGTTTTCAATGAACGCACTTTGTGCTTTGTGGAATTTGTATCTTTAATGGGTCAATTTTAGCGTTTGTTTGTATGGTCCTACAATGTGTGATACACTTTGAATCATAAAGGTGGCATTTTTTTTTTTGAAGTTAAATCATTTCATTTGTAGCTGTTCCCATACTGTAGGAAGTGAAAAATCTGTGGAAATCCCTCTGGTGGTAATGATATCAAATTGATTGATATTATTTTATTAACTTTTTGGAAGTTATAGATTTTGATGTTCATAAGAAAATTCCTTGATGATTTAACTTCATGGACGAATTTTGATTTGCTTATACACTCTATTTGATGCTTTATATACATATAATGCAGAACTGTAATATCAAATTTTAAGTGCATATGAATACTGGAATTCCTATTTATGTACAGACTTTAATGCGGAAGTATGTATTGAACTTTGGACACTAAATTTTCTGAGCTACTAGTTGATGATTCTATGCTTTTCGCTTCACTTAATTACCCCTCTATCTCTCTCTCTCAAACCTTGTTCCATGTGTAAGTTTGCCCTGACACTTTTTTGAAAATTGACTTTGTTTTATTTATATATATATATATATATATATAAAGTTTGTTTTACTTATAATATAAAAATTAGTCTGTTCTTCCATTCTTCATTATAGATAAACTAAAACAGAAAGATGTATTGCCAATATGGGTCCAAGAAAATTCACAATTAAAAACACTTTAATATTGAAATACTGGGATACCAAAGATAATAAAGATAAATTCATATAAGAGAGAGTGGACTGACGTATGGCTTTTTTTGCAGGTAGTGTATTGAGTGGTGGTGGAAGTGCACCACTTCCACAGGCTAGTGCAGAGGATTGGGTAAATATGATTAACGGATTTCAGAAAGGGTCTATGTCCACTCGTTTGGGCATTCCAATGATCTATGGTATTGATGCTGTTCATGGACACAATAATGTCTATAATGCTACAATATTTCCTCATAACATTGGTCTTGGAGCTACGAGGCAAGTAGATATATGAAATTCTTTTGGCATCTAGTTTGGAACACATTCAATAAGGCATTGGTTACACAAGGAATGCCTAGTAAATTGATCAATTCAACTAAATCCTGTTAAAGTTACATTCCTTTTGAATAGGTCTACATTATGTTGATGCAAAGAGTTGAGGTGTAATATAACATGGAACACATTTAACATGATTTAACGTGCATTGACTGGGAAGATACTGAACTACATATGTATCCTTATGTTGAAATAATCTTTTAATGCATAGGGACCCTGAACTGGTGCGGAGGATTGGTGAAGCAACTGCACTTGAAGTCAGAGCTACAGGGATTCCTTATGTGTTTGCTCCATGCATTGCGGTAAAAGATATACTACAGAGTCCTAAATAAAATCATAATGTTTTAGATAGTGTGCTACATATTTGAAGCTGCAAAATGATTGCCTTATATGTGTTTTGTTATATAACTTTGAAATTTGCCTGAAATCTTTTCTCCAGGTCTGTAGAGATCCAAGGTGGGGACGGTGTTATGAAAGCTACAGTGAGGATCCCCAAATTGTGCAAGAGATGACAGAAATTATACCTGGATTACAAGGAGAGATTCCTTCTAATTCTCGGAAGGGAGTTCCATATGTTGGTGGGAAGTATGAAGCTTATGGCATTATGGATAATTTGATTTACCCTATGCCTACCTTTCTCATGATTCTTTAATTATTAATTGAAGGGACAGTATCTCCATAGCTAAAATGCCATACTCCATACTTTCCAGGATTCAAGCCCAAAAAATAAAAAGTTCCTAGATTGATATATGTGTAATAAATATTTTTTATTAATTTAATTGTTAACTATTTACTTGATTTAATTTATAAATTTCCTGCAGGACAAAGGTGGCAGCATGTGCAAAGCATTTTGTGGGAGATGGTGGGACAACCAAGGGCATCAATGAGAATAACACCGTGATTGACCGGCACGGGTTGCTCAGCATTCACATGCCTGCCTATTCTGATGCCATATTCAAGGGTGTATCTACAGTCATGGTTTCCTATTCCAGCTGGAATGGAGTAAAGATGCATGCAAACCATGAACTAGTTACTAACTTCTTGAAAGGCACTCTTAAGTTTAAGGTTAATGTTCTTTTTTATATTTCCAAGCTAATTGTTGTTTTTCTATAGTTGTCAACAATGTAATCAGATGGACACCGAAGATCAATAGCCTGATTGCATCTCCGTATTTATGCACAAAGAATTAGGCAGACACAGAACTGAGATATTGCCTGCTTACATGTTTTAATCAATAAAAAAAAAATGTTTTCTTTCATTATATAAAACTTGCAAGTTATATTGTGAGCTATGCTATTCTTGATTGTTCCATTTCATGGTGGCATTAAACGCAGAACTACACTTAATAGTTGCCGCAGGCTACACAAATCTCTTTCAAAATCTGGCACTAGGTAGAGTCACGTCTTTTGCTAAATTCTTAAGATTCATATCATTTTTCATTAGAACATATATCAACATTCTGTAAAGACTACCTCCAGACCCTTAATTTGTTTACTTAAGCATATCACTTATGTACTCCTCAAGTCATTGATCTTGTACTACATGGAGTTTCTCTCATATGCTTGCATTTTATATTTTTTAAAGTATTCCCCCCCCCCCCCCCCCCCCCCCCCCCCCCCCCAAAAAAAATGTCAACAATTTTCTTCTGGCTGCATTCTTTTTCTGAAAAGTTATTTTGACCATCCAACACTTTATCAATGAAAGGATGTTAAGGTTTCTCTAAATTTCTAGGTATAAAATCCTTAAAGAATGATTTTTATTTACACAAGCAGTCACTTTTTCATTGTTTTCAATCATCGATCTACACTACAAATTATGTTTTTATTTTTACTAGATTCATATTATATTCTACTTACCCTTGCTTTACATCTTGCTTCAAAATGAGGCTTAAAATATTTTATTGTTGTTGTTGTTGTTACTGTTTATTGTTCCCATGGTAGGTATCTCTTTTCACGTGTCTCATGCTAACTACAATTAGTGTTTTATTAACTGTCAGGGCTTTGTTATCTCAGATTGGGAGGGTGTTGATAGGATTACCTCACCACCGCATTCAAACTACACATACTCTGTCCAAGCTGCAATTCAAGCCGGCATTGACATGGTAAGCGGTGATCTTTTGGGACAAATCTCGTTAACTAATGAACAAGAAACTACATTTCTGTTGTACTGTATTCCATACAAAAATGCCAATCTAGATTAAACTATTTAATTAACTTAGAGGCTTGGTTCTCATGTTTAACAGGTAATGGTCCCTTTCAACTATACTGATTTCATTGATGATCTTACCTACCTGGTCAAGAACAATTTCATCCCAATGGATCGCATTGACGATGCTGTGGCAAGGATTTTGCTAGTAAAGTTCACCATGGGTATCTTTGAGAATCCCCTGGCTGATTTCAGCCTAGTCAATGAACTTGGTAGCCAGGTCAGTCAGTTTGTTCCCGGCTTTTGAATTTGTCTGTCTGTCAACTTATAAGTATTTCCAGTTTGTCTTGCTATTTAGGCTTGCAATTGTAGTTGGTTAAATTAGATGCGATAAACATTTGTATCTTATTAAAATCCCATGCCAAAATAGTTTTTATAATTTTTCTGAGATTCTTTATGGCTAAAATGTGGTTTCCTGACTTCCTTTGCCTCTCCTTCTCAATATTGTAAATATGCTTGGTAATCTAGTGCAAATAAAAAATTAACAGCTATGAGCAAATGAATTTCCTGTTACTTGACTAGGCACACAGAGACTTGGCAAGAGAAGCTGTGAGGAAATCACTAGTGCTACTGAAGAATGGGGAAAATAAAACAAATCCAATATTACCACTATCCAAGAAGGCTCCAAAGATCTTAGTTTCTGGTACTCATGCCGACAATTTGGGTTATCAATGTGGTGGTTGGACAATCGAATGGGAAGGATTTAGTGGTAACAACTATACAAGGGGTATGTTCTTTTGCATGAACCAAATATGCATTAAGTACTATTATCATCTATCACTTGGACAACAATGCAATATAAGATCCAGTTACTAGTTGTTGAGTGTGTCAATATTGGAAATTTGGCTGGTAGGTATTGCTAATAAGTAGGGATAATCCATTTAGGTTGGAAAATATTTGAAAATGAGTGTTCCCTTCTGAAAATTTTCAAATAACTCGGAATTATATGGTGACATTGGGATGCAAGTGAATATTTTGCAGATAATGTATTAAAACTTGGCTACATAGTTTGATGAAATACACTGGATGGTCTGGAAATTCCTTGGTATAAATTTGTCTTTAGTGACTTTGGGATTAATCTACCATCATGGGAATTTTTTGCCCATTGCTTGAAGGTTCTTGAGCAGATTTGTGTTTAGTAGGCTTCAAATAAGCATGTGTTGTCTAGACAAGGGTAGAAGCTACAGCTTTATGGTTGGCTTTCCTATTTCTAATTCAACCTGATTAGTTTTGTACAGTAGCAGTCATTTCCCATGTGAATAATGAAAACTGGTAACTATTTAGTAATAAAATTGATGGATTTTCTTTTGCTGAGTAGGAACCACTATCCTTGGTGCTGTAAGTTCGACAGTTGACCCAAGCACAGAAGTTGTCTACCGTGAAAATCCTGATAGTGACTTTGTCAAGTCTAACAACTTCGCATATGCCATTGTTGTTGTTGGTGAGCACCCTTATTCCGAGACGTTAGGGGACAGCATGACTCTCACTATGGTGGATCCTGGACCAAGCATCATTAAGAATGTTTGTGAGGCTGTCAAGTGTGTGGTTGTCATCATTTCTGGCAGACCTATTGTGATCGAACCATATGTTTCATCAATTCATGCCCTGGTGGCTGCATGGTTACCAGGAACTGAGGGCCAAGGTGTGACTGATGTCCTTTATGGTGACTATGGATTCAGTGGAAAGCTTCCTAGAACATGGTTTAGAACTGTAGATCAACTGCCAATGAATTTCCAGGATTCTCACTATGATCCACTTTTCCCGTTTGGGTTTGGAGTCACAACTGAGTCTGTTAAGGAGCTAGTGTCATGGTAAATTCTATTAAGTACTCATGTCTTAACTTTTAATTCATATTATAGGCAAAGAAAAAAAAAGGATTATTTATGTTATCCTGCCCGTTCCTTTTGTATGGTTCCTTGGCTTAATTTCTTTTGTTATGGTTTATTTCTTCACTTACTATTGTTTTGTGAAGTCATGGATGACGCTGATATTTTATTTTGTTCATAAATAAATTTTCTGTTTACTTAGCAGTTACTGTGTCCATATTGCTTTTGTGGCATTTCATTTGAAACATTACTATATTCTAAAGGATCATTCTATCAATGATTAAGAAAAGTCTAACAATTTAGTCATTATTTACTCATGACTTTTATTACTCATGATTTTCATTAAAAAAAAAAAAAATTAATCTGCTTGACCACTTCATCAAAGAATCAATCTTTGTAGCTTGGTTTCGTAGTGGCATATGTGCTTGTGATGTCATTCTTTTATTACTATTTCCATTTATTGAACTTGTTTTCTTAAGCTATTTGTATTCTTACTACAGGTCAACCTCAGCTGGTGTTCATGAAATGCCATCCACACTTACCATTGTAGTTTCTGTAATTATCACTTTGTATCTCACAGGTATGGTTTTTTCACCTAAAAAATCTGAAAGAATTTTTTTTTTTTTTTTAAATAATTTCTATCTGTTGCACATTTTTTGTACTTACCATTTGTTTTCCTTAAATGCTGAATAACTATGCAGCTTCAGACAACTGGCTAAAACAGAAGTAATTGGAATTGTTAGATGGTGTAGTACATTGGATGCTCCTCTCAAAGTGCAATTTAGAAACTAACTTCTGGTAGTTTAGTGTAGGGAAAAAAGCAACACCTTCAGGCACTCAGTGTACTTATTTGATTGTACACGACTTCTGATTATTGGAACAAGCAACTTTTTGAAGCCATTTTTTAAGCTCGATTTTTCTGTTATGATTTGTCCTCATATAATTTGTCTTGTAATAATTTTTATGATTATGTGGACGTAGTTGAACTCTTGAAAAGAAAGCCAAAAAATTGAGGGAATGCATGGATAATTGGTTTATATGGATCCTTCCATTTCTAATTTCTAATTTTTATACAAATATATTAATTTAATTCTATTAATTTTTTTTTAAAAAAATAAATAAATGTAAATGATTCCCGTTGAGAGAAAGGCCATATTTTAGAGAAAGAACTATAAACATAATAATTATGTTTTTTATTACATGATCATTTTGTTTGAGGAAAGAGAATGTTATGGCACAAAAATGGAATTTTACCGAAGTGGAATGATGAAAAAAGACTAATGATAAGGGATTGTATCAAAATAAACTCTTCTAAAAGAATTTTAACAACAAAGGAGAAAAGGGTAAAGACATTCGGGACCTGTTTGGTAACGTTGTTTTGGAATTTTTTTCAAAATAACCAAATCCGTAGGACAATTTCATTAGTTAGTAAGGTTTTGAAACTATTTAACTATCTAACAAATCGAGTGCAAAGAACTCAATTTTGTTGTGCTAAATTGAGTGTGAAGAGGTCGAGTTCTATGGAACTCGAGTCTTCATGACTTGATTTCCTTGCCAAGCTACAAACTTCATCAAACCAAAGAACAAGAAAACATAGAGATGGAGGAAACCAAATTGAAAGACCCACACAAGAAAAACAGTGAGATGGAGGAAACCAAACAAGAAATACGGTGTCCCTTTAGATTTGCCTGGGTTTGGGTTTGTCATTTTTGCTGAAGATCAAAGGGTGTGGGTTTGCTACTGTAGGGAGATTTGGGTTTAGGTTTGTTATTTTTGCTGAAGATCAAATTAGAGGGGTGTGGGTTTATGCCTTGCTCTGGGTTCATGTTTCTGCTATAAAACTCGAGTGCTTCACTCTCGAGTATGAAACTCAAGTGTGAGACAATCGATTTCCGATTGAAACTCGACTCCTCCTTGCTTGATTTCAAAGAACAAAATTGAGTCTCAAGGACTCGATTTGTTAGATTGCTAAATAGTTTCAAAAACTTGCTAACTAATGAAATTGTTTGAAGGATTTGATTATTTTGAAAAAAAATTATCTTGTTCTAGTAACATTGTTTAATTTTTATGGAAACATGTGTAGATGAAAAAGTATTATGGAAATACGTATTGTATTATTTAAATAACAAAAACTGTTATTTAAACAACACAACCAAACACCCCCTCAAATTTCACAACCATGGTATTGATGGTTAATAGTAGGGCTCCTTAAAGGGTTGAGTTTTCTAGCAAATGAGCTAAAAAACAGTATTTAATATCAAATGATATTATGTTAACTATATCAATATCTAATAAATCAGATACATATGTGCAAAAATAACCATCCCACTAACACCCTTGAAAGTAGTGATGGAATGTTGATAGGATTATTTTGCATACACGTTGAGGTACAATTTTTCATATCCTAATTTCATTTGTCCACTTACCAAAAATACTCATACAAGCCCCATAAATTATTTTGGGCCTTCACAAATATCTCTCATATTATTGCCCAACTTGGGTCCACACAAATACTTCTCATACCATTACCAAAATTAGGTCACAAAATTATACAATCTCTATAAAAGTCCAAACTCATTTATCCTGTGGGCAAAACCCAAAAAGCCCAACAAAACTCTTTACAAAGCCTGTTGTTACATGACACCCTATTACAAAGATCGTTGCTACATGACACGACACTCTTTACAAAGCTCGTTGCTATACAACACTTTGTTACAAAGTCTATTGCTACATGACACCCTATTACAAAGCCCGTTGCTACACAACACTCTTTTTGAAGCCCATTACTACACAACATTCTTTACAAAGTTTGTTGCTACACAGTACCCTATTACAAAGTTCGTTGCTACACGACACCCTATTACAAAGCCATTTGCTACACGACACCCTATTACAAAGCCCTTTGCTACACAACAATATTTTACAAAATCTCAAAATATCTTATTAAAATCCCAATACTATTTTGGCAACACTTTACAAAAAGACCAGTACAATAAAGCCCAAATACTATATTGGCAATGTTTTAAAAAAATCCAATACTACCTTGGCAACATTTTATCAAAAACTCAAAACTATTAATTTTTGGGTAAACAATTATTCTACCAAAGCTTAAGTATTATTTAACAAAAATATTATTTTATGCTCAAAGCTCAATGTTAATAATCTTTGGCAACAACATATTTTGACATGCTAAATCCCCTAGCAAATATGAGTTATGGGAAACAAAAAATATTTATGACATATTACCCATCTCAAAAAACTATTTATTCTACAAAATCTATGGGAATTATACTTATTTTTTCATAATAAAATTACAACAACAAAATCTCATGTATAGTACAAACTCATGGTAAGACTATTTATTTTGTAGGGACATGCAAGCCCTAAAAACTCAATGACAAGGCCTAGCCGAAACAGTCCAGCCCATGTGCCCAATCTCAATAACTCAAGCTCATGTGGGTGACTGGAATGGTTAGGCTGATTACAATTCAGTTTCATCATAGCTAGACTAACAGTTGGACCCACTGTGATCACCCTCAGCTTGTCAAATTAGGTTAGAGGGGGTCACATGTTAAGCTGAGCTTAAACCCTTCCTTGGCAAGAAAATTTTTGATGATGATTGAGAAGACATAAAGCCTCACTGATGTGTGAAGGCTAAAGTCAACCACTCTCCCTCTCTTCTCCAACAAATTTGGTCAAGAAGCTAAGGGAAGCCATAATTAAACCTTGGAAGCTTCTAGAGTTGCTATTGTATAGCTCACTACCTTGCTAAAAATATGAATTATCTGGTTCATGAACCAAGCACATGAACCCCAATGGGGAAATTTAGAGAAATGTGTTTTGGAGGGCACCAAGGAGATCTCCAACAGAGTTTCTAGCAACAGGCTCCAAGATTGACTCCTGGCTTGGTCTGACACAATCTAACCTAGGAACTCTAGTATTAGTAGCAGATAACAAAGATCACTATCCCTAATATGTGCTCTAATCTCATTGGCTGGGGACAGCATTAATTGCTAAGTCAAAACCTTTAGTTGATATTACCCAAAATAACAAATACTCCTTAAAGCTGAACATACCATTCTTGGCCAAATTCTAGGATGGATTTTGTGAAGATTTATTTCTAATTGGGATAGATTTTAGCTAAGATTCTTTGCTAAATACCTCCTTAAACTGAGCTATAAATAAAGCCACTCATCAACACACCAAGACACACCACACCACAAGAGAATAACTAATCTTTCATAACTTCTCTACTTTCTCTCTTACTCTAATTATCTTCTTAGCCCTTTGGGGTTTTGAGCTTCTAAGTTCTTAGTACTCAAATTAAGAACTAAGCTCTTTAGCTCTTAGCTCATAAATACCTCTCATACCACTACTCATAAATAGTTATCTATCCTCTGGTAGAAAATCCTAGCAGCATAGCTAAAATACTCTTTTACTACTCATACTACCAAAATGACCCTTATTACTCACTACATATACAACTATTATGAGCATGCCCTAGCATAAAAATGATCTTGCTACGCTAGTTGAAATCTCTCTCTTTCCCTTCATCTCATACTAAGCTTTCTTGATCATTCATTATAATGGATCCCATAGTATTTGTCTATTATTTTACAATTAAAGGCTATAACGTATTTGTGACTAGAATTTTTCCCTCATGTTGTTATAATGGAGGACTCTCTCAATAGGTCCCTTAGATGATGACTTTGGAGATGTTGATACTCTACTTAGTTTATGAAATAACTAATGGTTGGAAGTTTATTTAGTTCTGTCTTATTTTATTGTTGGAACATTTTACTTCTGAAATATTTTACTGCTAGGATGTTTATTTATTGCATTGGCTTTTTCATTTGTGTTGACGTGTTTGTTGTAGGAACTATTTTGGCCCTTCCCATAATCCTTGCCAAGCCTAAATTAGGCAAAAAGCATAAAAAATGAGAATCTCTCAAAAGTTTTAACGATAGCCTTTGGGCTATGATTCAAGCCCATCTTTGAGTTTCAGTTTAGCCCCCACCTAATTACAACACATTTGTCGAAGGGAAAAGTTTTTTGCCCCCGACATTTTGGCGACTCCTTTGGGGATCAAACCCAGAATGTTGGGGGGTGAAAAAGTTTTTTTCCTCTAACAAATGTTTTGTAATTAGGTTGAAGGCCAAACCAAAACTCGACAAAGGACTTGAAGCACGACCCTAAGGCTATCAATGAAACTTTTGAGAGATTCCCCTTTTTATGCTTTTTGCCTAAGTTAGGCCCTACAAGAATTATGAGAAGGCCCAAAAATTTTCCTACATCAAACACGTCAACACAAATGGAAAAGCCTACTACAACAAAGAAAAATCCTAGTAGTAAAATATTCCAGCAGTAAAACAATACAGAACTGAATTAACCTCCAACCGTTAGTCATTTCATAAATTAAGTAGAGTATCTACATCTCCAAAGTCATCATCTGAGGGACCCATTTAGAGAAAGTCCTCCATTATAACAACATGAGGGAAAATTTCTATTATCACAAATACATTATAGCCTTCAATTGTAAAGTAATAGACAAACACTATGGGATCCATTATAACAAATGATGGAGAAAGCATAGTGTGAGATGAAGGGAGAGAGAGAGATTCCAGCTAGCGTAGCAAAATGACTATTATGCCAAGGTATGCTCATAATTATAGTATATGTAGTGAGTAGTGAGAGTCATTTTGGTAGTATGAGTGGTGAGAGAGTATTTAGCAATGTTGCTGGGATTTTCTACTCGGGGATGGATAAGTATTTATGAGTAGTAGTATGAGGGGTATTTATAAGCTAAGGGTTGAAGAACTAAATTACTAACTTGAGTACTGAGAATTCAAAAGCTCAGAACCTCATTAAAGAGCTAAGAAGATAATTAGGGCAAGAGAGTATGAAGAGAAGTTATGGGAGATTAGTTCTTCTCTTGTGGTGTAGTGTGTCTTGGTGTATTGATGAGGGGTTTTATTTATAGCTGAGTTTAAAGGGGTATTTAGCAAAGAATCTTAGCTAGAATATGTCCCAATTAGCAATAAATCTTCAGAAGATCCATCTTAGGATTTGGCCAAGAATGGTATGTTTAGCTTTAAGGAGTATTTGTTGTTTTGGGTAATATCAGTTGGAGGTTTTGACTTAGCATTAAATGTTAGATTATCCTTAGCCAATGAGATTAGAGCATGTATTAGGGCTGATGATCTTGGTTATCTTCTACTAGTATTAGAGTTCCTAGGGAAAATTGTGTTACCCCAAGTTAGGTGTCAATCTTGGAGCCCCTTGTAGGAAACTTTGCTAGAGATCTCCTTGGTGCCCTCCAAATCACATTTCTCTAAGTTTCCCCATTGGGGTTCATGTGCTTGGTTCATGAACTTGATAATACATATTTTTAGCAAGGTAATAAGTTGTACAGTAGAAGTTCTAGAAGTTTACAAGGTCTGGTTATGGCTTCCCGTAGCTTCTTGACTGAATTTGTTGGAGAAGAAATGAAGAGTGGTTGACTTCAGCCTTCACGCATCAGCAAGGCCTTATGTATTGTCAATCATCATTAGAAATCTGTTTGCCAAGGGTTTAAGCTTAGCATAACATGTGTCCTTGTTTGACCTGATTTGACAAGTTGAAGGTGATTGTAGTTGTACTTTCTTATGGAAAAATAAGTATAATTCCTATCAATTTTGTAGAATAAATTGTTTTATGAGATGGATAATATGTCATAAATATTTTATGTTTCCCATGAGTTGGCATATTTGCTAGGGGATTTAGCATGTCAAAATAAGTTGTTGCCAAAAATTATTAACTTTGGGATTTGAGCATAATATAACATTTTTGCCAAATAATACTTGGGCTTTGATAGAATAATTGTTTGCTAAAAAATTAATAGTTTTGGGTTTTTGATAAAATGTTGCCAAAGTAGTATTAAGCTTTTTTGTAAAATGTTGCCAAATAGTATTTAGGCTTTTTGGTAAAATGCTCCAAAATAGTATATGGGCTTTTGTAAAGTGTTGTCAAAATAGTATTGGACTATTAATAAGATATTTTGAGATTTTATAAAATATTGTCATATAGCAACAAGTTTTGGAATAGGATGCCATGTAGCAATGGGCATTGTAGAGAGTGTCAAGTCGCAACGAGCTTTGTAATAGGATGCCATGTAGTATTGGGCTTTGTAAAGAGTGTCCTGTAGCAATAGACTTTGTAATAGGGTGCCGTGTAGCAACAGGTTTTATAAAGAGTGCTGTGTAGTAATGGGCTTCGTAAAGAGTGTCGTGTAGCATTGCGCTTTGTAATAGAATGTCGTGTAGCAACAGACTTTGTAATTGAGTGCTGTGTAACAACGGACTTTGTAATAAGGTGCCATGTAACAACAGACTTTGTAAAGAGTATCATGTAGCAATGGACTTTGTAAAGAATTTTGTTGGACTTTTTGGGTTTTGCCTACAAGATAAATGAGTTTGGGCTTTTATAGAGATGGTATAATTTTGTGGCCCAATTTTGGTAATAGAATGAAAAGTATTTGTATAGGCCCAAGTTGAGTAATAACATGAGAAATATTTGTGAGGGTCCAAAATAATTTATAGGGCTTGTATGGGTATTTTTGGTGAGTGGACAAATGAAATTAGGACATGAAAAATTGTATCTCAACACGTGTCTTTTAATTATTAAATTTTGATAAACAACTAATGTGGTATCATTTAATACAAATATGTTCTCCTAGCTCAAACACACCGCCTCCTCCTCTTTCAAAAGAGGTGAAGTGTAAGATCGTGGATTCAATATATATATATATATAGTGCTAAGTTTTCTACCCTCGTAAGCCATTACTTTTTAAGTCATCCTATGCATAGTAGATAAGCAAAAACGTATCGAGAAGAAACGAAACATGTATTATGCAAACTCATCAATTGTACGATATAAATATACATTTTGTATGATCATATCAAATCGGCGAATCGATCATATCATCTGATATATAACCAAGAAGGTTTGTATTGGGTATTTGCTAATATTTGAGATGTGATTTTCCTGTAAGTTTTGGATTTATTTAACACAAGTTTCTTGGGCCACTCAAATTTTTTTTTTTTTTTTTGCTGAATTAAGTTCAACAAAATGAGTTTAACACAAGTTTCTTGGGCCACTTAATTTAGTTCAACAAAATGATCATGTCTATGACTTCTCTCTTGTTACAAATTTTGGACCACCCTTTACATTTTCAAATAACGCTAATGCATAAGGCACTTTTGAACTCAGGTAATGGGTTCTCTGTAACTTTTGGGTTAAATTGAAGGGTTTTTTTTTTTTTTTTTTGGAGAAATCTGTCAATATTTTTTATTTCGTATTTTTAAAATTTTAAAGATCCTTACTGGATTACTATTATTGACAAGCATTGTCTATTATAAGGAAATAGACTCATAATAGATTATTAAGAGTTTAAGACCATGTAAGTGTACTCACAAATTAATCTTATAATTATTTTAATTATATTAGTTTAATATAACTAAATGACTTATAAAAAATTAGTTTAAAATAGCTAAATGTGTATAATTTAGAGTTTTACTGATGTGGTGTCATGCTAAACTTGGTGTCTCCTATGCATATATACTTGTTGATGTCAATTTCTTTACATGAATATCCCTACCAGCCTCATGATTGCTTTTGAATTTTAAACCAAGATCGGTAAGCATGTTATGAATCTGGAATCCATTAGTTATTCTCTCATCACTAGCTCTTCTCCCCATTCTCCAAAGTGATAACCCTTCCTCGGCAAAAAGGTAAAGTTATGTCCACCATAACTCTAACCCGAACAAAATAGCCGCCCTCCTCAGTGACAGCTCTTGCCGATTTTTGAACTTCCCCAACTGTTTCGCAAATATTCTATGTAACTACCATTGTCATGTAACATACCAGAATATCGTGAACTTGCACCAAAAGAGGGTTTTTTTTTTTTTTTAAACCAAATTTCAGACTGGGCAATCCATGTTATATTTTTGTAGCATCACAATGTGCTTGTCGAAACTCCAAGGTTGATTGAGGATGATTTTGTCTACATTACTGGGATTATTGAAAACAAAAAGCACCACAGTCTATTAATGATTTTCGACCTATAAGTTTATGCAATGTACTTTACAAAAAATTTTCTAAGGTATTAGCAAATAGATTGAAAAAAATTCTGCCACAAATCATTACAGAATATCAAAGTGCCTTCACAAAAAAATGACCAAATCTTTGATAATATACTTGTTGCTTTTGAAACTCTCCATAGCATGAAAAACCACAAAATTGGCAAAACTAGTTACATAGCCCTTAAATTAAACATGAGCAAAGCATATGATAAGGTGGAGTGGTTTTTTTGGAGAAAATTATGAGGAAATTGGGGTTCGAGGAGAGATGGATAAATCTTATGATGATATGTGTCAAAATTGTGTCCTACTCGATTCTAGTGAATGGTGAACCAAAAGAACTAATCCATCTTACTAGGGGCATCCATCAAGGCGATCTTTTATCCCCATTCCTTTTCCTCTTCTGCACTAAAGGTTTACATAGCCTTATTTCCAAAGTTGAAAATGATGGCGCTATTAATGGTTTCTCCCTTTGTAGAAGAAGTCCAAGACTAACCCATCTACTTTTTGTAGATGATAGTGTGCTCTTTTGCAAGTCAAATAGACAAGATTGTCAAAAGGTGTTGGAAATATTGGCTACTTATGAAAGTGTTTTAGGGTAGAAAATAAACCAAAGGAAACATCTCTATTTTTTTAACAAGTCAACCACTGATGCAGCAAAAATAGAAATAAAGGAAGCTTTAGGGGTTCTGGAGATCCTGCACTATGACACGTATTTGGGATTGCCATCATTAATCGGAAGAAAAAGCCAATTTTTGATTACATAAAAGAAAGAGTGTGGAGGAATTTGTAGGGTTGGGAAGAGAAGTTACTGTCACAAGCGGGTAGAAAAGTTTTGATCAAGGCGGTGGTTCAAACCATTCCAACTTATACAATGAGTTGTTTTATGCTTCCACAAGGTCTTTGTCATGAAATTGAGGGGCTTATACTTAAGTTTTGGTGGGGGCAAAGGGGAGATCGTCAGAAAATTCATTGGGTAAAGTGGGGTGATATGTGTGATCCTAAGTCCGAAGGTGGAATGAGTTTTAAGGAATTTTCTCTTTTTAATGAGTCTCTACTTACAAAACAAACATGGCGTTTGCTGCATAATAATTTTTTTTTTTGTTCTATAGAGTTTTTAAATCAAGGTTTTTCCCGAATTGTTCCATCATGGAAGCAAAAGAAGTTCATGGAGGCTCTTATGCTTGGAAGAGCATCTTGAAAGGAAGGGGTGTTATTAGAAGAGGAGCAAAATGGAGAGTTCGGAATGGTGAATCAATCAAGATTTGGGGCAACAATTGGCTGCCTAAAATAAACAATTTTGGAGTACACAGCCCTTTGAAGGTAGAATTCCAAGACATTGCTGTAAATACTCTAATTGATTCTTTTTCATGTACTTGGGATTCTAATTCTTTAGCTTCTACCCTTAGTCCCACTGAAACATATGAGTTAGGTTCAAGTTACACCTAGATATATAAACTTATTAGTTGTTTTGGTTTTTTTTTTTTTTTTGACATATTATGATTGATTATTTGTGATATTGAAATATGTTTTCGTTTTAAATGATTATTTATAATGCAACTACTCGTTAGTTCTAAATTTTATATTAAAATTTCTATTTGTTTGGTTTTTCATAATTCATATCAATTTGGTTAACACAAATTTTTTTTTTTTTTTCATTTTAATAAAATTTGATAAACAGATCGACACAATTAACCCGTTTAATAAATAGGTTGTGTTAGGGTTGAGGAGTTTTGAACTATTTAATAAACATGTTGAGTTAGTATTGACTTATATTGTTAGATACTAATGAGTTAACACGACATGAATCCGACATACGAAAAAAAATTGCCACCCCTAGTATATATATATATGAGTTAGGTTCAAGTTACACCTGGTGTAACTTTAAGTAATATTATACCACCTAATAACTTGTTATTGAATTCATTTTAAGAATCCCACCATTGAATTATATGTTCTATATGTACTTAACATGCATGCCAATCTGATGTAATTTACCATTCGATCCATAAAAACATCTTTTATGCATTATTTTAAACTATAAAAACTTGAATTTAAACAATTGATTGATAACATGACTATTAATCTTTGATCACTATGAAATTTTGCGAGCATGGAGAGTATATGAATACAATGTAATCCAATGGTAGATTTGTCAAAATTTGCATTTAATAATAAGTTATTAAGTGATATAATGTCGCTTAAAGTTACACAAAATATAACTTGAACCCAACTATGTATATATATATATATATATCCTAGGGGTGGCAATTTGTGTTTGCATGTTGGGTTCGTGTCACGTCGACTCATTAGTATCTAACAATATGAGTCAACACCTACTTGAGATGTTTATTAAACGGGTCAAAATTCATCAACCTTAACATGACCCATTTCTTAAACGAGTCAGTCGTATCGACCTATTTATCAAATTTTTATCAAAATGAAAAAAAAAAAATAGTATTAACCAAATTGATATGAATTATGAAAAACCAAACAAATAAAAATTATAATATAAAATTTAGAACTAACGAGTAGTTGTATAAATAATAATTTAAAACTAAAGCATATTTTAATATCATAAATAATCAATCATAATATATCAAAGAAAATAAATCACAATGACTAATAAGTTTATATATATAAGGTTTGAAGGGTATATTGATAAAATTTCATTTAACTAAACGGGTCAAATGGATGAAATGGGTTCCATGTGATGGACACTAATGAGTAGCTGCATCATAAATAATCATTTAAAATTAAAGTATATTTCAATATTACAAATAACCAATCATAATATGTCAAAGAAAATAAACTACAATAACTAATAAGTTTATGTATCTAGTGTTTGAAGGGTATATTGGTAAAATTTTATTTAATTAAATGGGTTAGATGGATGAAATGGGTTCCATGTGATGGACACTAACCCAACCTTTTTATTAAACGGGTTAGTTATGTCAATCCGAATATGACACTAACCCATTAAGCCTTAATTCATAACTTGATAATTTTGTACTTCGTTGTGTCAAGTTCGCGGGTCGTATCCAATTTTGCCACCCCTAATATATCCTTGGTTATTCATGTCAAATGTTCATCCACAGGGACTCTAGCTAGCTTGTAGCAAATACGATGCACATCTTTTTTTCGAAAGCCATTCATATTTCATGACCACGTGGGTGTTTGGCGCATTACATTTGCATAAATATGTCAAAGCCTCCATAAAAATTTGTGCTTGTGTAGGGTTTAATTGGGTTCTCTCATAAATGAAGCTATTATGGGCTTAATTAGCATTCACAATCACAAGAAAGCATACCATGTTTCAGTAATACCAACTCCGTATTTGTTTTGGTATTTTCTACCCAATAAATGAGTGACACTTATTTCAAAAAACCACATCAGACTACTCCAATAAATTAATCACATGCTTCTGTACTATCGTGAAGATAAATTAATCATTTATTGGAGTAATTTGATGTGGTTTTTTTGAATAGTTTTAGACCCCTTAACACAACCAGATTGAGTAGCCTAGTTAATTAGCCAAGTTGTTACTTAGTCAAATTAAGCAATTCTAGGTTAAAACAATCAAACAATCATATCAAGAATACAAAGCAGCGGAATAATAAATAACATAAGATATGATCACCCAGGAAAACCAAACCGGTAAAAAACCTGGGGAGGATTTTACCCACCGATCCTCAAGGCAAAATTGAATTCACTATGAAAGAATCGAAGTTCATACAAAAGGACTTACAAGCTCTCCGCTCGACTTCCTAATGCTACCTACCAGTAGAACTTACTGACACGACCTCGTGCAAACTCTGAATCCACGGACTCCTTCTTTCTTGAATTCTTCAATCAGCTACAAGCACCCACGCTTGATATTCTTTAAGTTCTTGAATCTGCAACTGAATGATCATCAAGGTTTTGATAATATCTCCACCTTGAAAACCCTAAGCTTTGTGTAAAGGAAAGCTCCTCTAGATCTCACAAGAGATTTACACAAAACAGCAATGTATGAGCAACAATACAACTGGAGCAACTCTAAAAACGTGGCTAGAGTTTTGCCTTATATACCTAAGGCAAAAACATAAAACCATAAACGTTTAATGAGTTAGGGCTGAGTTGGAAAAACTGCAGAAAACGCAATCTGGTCGACTTTCGATCGATCGAGTCTATTCTTCGATCAATCGAGCCAGACCGAAATGCCACAATGCATCTACAGTCTCTTGATTCCAACTTTACAATAATTTATCAACTTTGAGCAAGCTTAAACAAGACTAAACATATTGTTTTGATCATGGTTTGCCAATATTACAAATTAGAGTTCTAAATACATAAATTCCTAAACTTTTAGAACCTAACATTTTTGAAACAGGTGTCACTCATTTGTTGGGTAGGAAATAACAAAACAGATGCTGAGTTGGTATTACCGAAACATGTTATACTTTCTCATCACAATCACAAGCATAATACGCTGACTTTACTGTTAGTTAAAGTTCAAGAACAATATAATCCCATATTGTTAATGATGATGCCGAAAAATTACCAGTGAGCCACATAGTTCTCACACGTTCGAAACAACACGTGCACAACAGAAAGAAAAGACCTAACAAAGAGTACCGGTATAGTGCCGGCCAAATACCCTCCAAATGTCAAGTTCGACTCACAACTCTAGAGTGCTAGAGCTGGGATAAATTATGTGTACAAGATTTGTGAGGGTCTTGGATTTTTATAGTAGTAGAAGGTTGACCTTCTCTCCTTGGGCTAGAAGTCTTTTCTTATAAAATTCTACATGAGTGTATTTGGTAGAACTCTTTCCTTGTAGAAGTCTTTTTGATTAGCACTAAATGTGAAGTGCAAGATATTTTCTTATATACACAAACGTGGAGATCAAGCAAGGCCATGCCAGAGTCATCAGCTTCTCCTAATCCCTTTAGCTTTATTGGCATCAGCTACTTGATGGCGTCAGCTCTGAGGTGCGCCTCATGGACTCCCTAACGTAGTCTCTTGCCAATGGACCCTGTTGGGTATATTTGGAGCGTCATTTTATACCTTTGCAAAGGTAAGTATTACTACTACAATTTTACCCATATTAGCTGCCCCCTACTTTATATCCTCGACGGCTTAAACTGACGAGTTATGGAGTTGAACTTTTATTGCTAATTTCCGTTTTGGTCAGGAGAGAGGGAAAACCATTTATGGGTAGCTCCTCGAGCAGCCTTTATTAAATTCTCATACTCATGGCGCATTTTGATTAGCTCCACTTCTGGGCAAGGGCGTCACTTTGTCTTCCGTGTATATCCCCTTTTACATATACTTTTCCCCCCTCCCTCATTTCTCTTATTTCATCCTTGCTGATTCTTGAGAGGAATCTCATTGCCTTTCTTCCATCAGTTTGATTTCGTTGCTTTTGTTGCTACTATTGCCTTTGAAGTCGTCACTTGCTTAAGGACACATACTCCTAAGCAAAGTTATTAATACCGTTCCAGAGCCCGTTTCGGTTTCTCCAGTGGAATGGAATATTTCGGTACCGGCCGATTTCGGCGTACCGTTTCAGAGTGTTTCGGGGTTCCTAAAAAACAATTTATATATATTCTTGTAGAACATAAAATTATCAATTCTAATAAATAAATAACTAAATATCAAATAATACAAATCATTTAGTCTTAACTCTTAAGTCTTAAACATCATATAACATCAATTTAACATCATAGTATCATACAATAAAAAGATTAACAAGACAATAACTAAATATCAAATAATACAAACCATTTAGTCTTAACTCTTAAGTTTTAAACATCAATTTAACGTTACACAATAAGAAAATTAACAAGATAATAACTAAATATCAAATAACATAAGATTTACTCCTCCTCATCATCATCCATGAGAGAAGGATCAAATTCATCATCAAAAGAACTCCCACAAGAACTACCAGCACCCATTGCAAGATTTGTCAAGCCATGCTCATCATCATCATCGTCATCAACATCAATAGTTTCAAGTTCAGCATCCTCTTCCACATTTACCATGCCTACTGGTTCATTAAGACAATCCCAATTTATGTCATCTGGATTAAGAAGTGCAGGTTCTTCAGCCACCCAATCTCCCATCAAGTCAATGTTATCCAAGCTTATAGGATCCAATGCATACTTATTCCTTTGAATGTTCCTACCAATGAGAATATTAAACATTAGTAACATTTTATAAATTATAATTATTTGAAACTACATTTCATTTACATATGAGTAACGATGATAAATTTACCTTTCTCGAAGCCTCAAATTATAATGGACAAAGACCAAATCATTTACTCGTTTATGTTCTAATCTATTTCTCTTCTTTGAGTGAACATATTCAAATGTGCTCCAATTTCTTTCACAACCAGTTGCACTACAACATTGACTTAGCACACGAATGGCAAATGATTGTAAATCTAGAGCTCCAAGTCCAAATTGCTCCCACCATGAAACTACCATAACAAATAAGAATGTAAAATAAGCATTGCTCATGTAATCTTACAATAACAACTATAAAGGATAAATAGACACATTGAAAGGAAATACTATTAAATTATTAATGTTTACCTGGATTTAGTCTCTCTCGTTGGCGGATTGCTAGTGATGTGCCAAAGTCACCAATTGACTTTTTGTACTCATCAAGTTGCGAACTTATTTTGTCTTGAATGTCAGGATCGGAAATCAACCTCATTAGAGTGCTTAGCAACCCTCTTTGAACTTCATTTTGCCTTTTAAATGAAGGCCTAAAGTAAATTGCAGGGTTAAGAAAGCAACCTGCTGCATGCAAAGGACTATGAAGTTGTTTGTCCCATCTAGCATCAATAACTCTAATATAATTTCCATACAAAGAAACTTTGTTCTTCAACCTTCTTTTTATTTCCTCTTTTGCTTTGTCCATTGCTTCATACAAGTACCCCATAGCAGGTTTCTCATCCCCATCAACAAGACGAAGCACTCTAACTAAAGGCTCACTAACATTCACTATGTTCTTGCATTGAGACCAAAATAAATTATCTTCCAAAACAATTTTACTTATCTCCTTCCCAACGGCGGTCTTAGCATGGGGGCATGAAAGCCATTTATCACAAGTGAACATTTGTCTAAGCTCTTTTTTGAACCTTAGTATGCTTTGTAGACTTAAGAAGTTAGTGGCAAACCTTGTAATTG